>CM066043.1:290307492-291676242 GCA_033557465.1 Ichthyophis bannanicus | reverse complement strand
ATTTTGAATCAATCATTCATAACAGGATCCTTCCCTCAAAGCTTAAAAAACACTTCAATCCGCCCTCTGCTAAAGAATAGTAAACTTGATCCATCTAAAGTTGAGTCATTCCGGCCAATCTCGAGCATCCCACTGCTTGCCAAAATCATGGAGAAGGTAGTCCAACGGCAAATCCAACACCATGTTGATACAGTCGCACCACTGGACCCATCCCAACACGGCTTCAGGGAAGCTCACGGAGTGGACACCATCCTCACAACCCTCTTCAACAACCTAATCACAGGAACTGACAATACCAACCATGGATTCGTCCTCATTTTTTTAGACATAGCAGCTGCATTTGATTCAGTGAACCATGAAACACTTCTAGATCGCCTCAAAGATAAAGGTCTGCAAGGCTCAGCGCTAGCATGGTGCGAATCCTATTTATGTAACAGATCACAACAAGTCAGAGCAGGTTCCAAAACCTCCGAACCATTCTCACTAAAGCAAGGTGTACCCCAGGGTTCCTCCCTCTCGGCATTAATGTTTAATATATACATGCAGCCCATTTGCGCCTTAATCCGCTCCTTCAATGTCCAATGCCTTGCATATGCAGACGACATCTTAATGTACCTTCAATTTAAAATCGATCAACCAGATTTCAATCCAATTATAAGATGTTTTGAAGCTGTAGCAGATTGGCTCCTCTCTCAAAATCTCCGCATTAACCATAGCAAAACAGATGTACTATTCATCTCACGGAACCAGAAGTTCACGCCACCTCCCTCTCTTCTAGTCAATAACATTGAACTAAAGTCCAAAGCTACAATTCGCTACCTGGGCATCATCCTCGACCAGCGACTTGACATGTCAGCACATGTTACAAACACAGTTAAAGCAATCTATCACAAGATCCGATCACTACGCCATCTCCGCCCACTGCTTGACTTCCCTGACTACCGCTCAATTTTCCAAGCCTTAGTCATCCCACACCTTGACTTCGCCAACATTATCCTACTGGGACTCCCACAATCGACTCTTAACCCGTTACGCCTTGCCATGAACTCAGCTGCAAGGGCACTGTCCGGGCTTTCAAGGTCTGACCACATAACGCCAGTTCTAAAGAACCTACACTGGCTCCCGCTACGGGCCAGAGTCCAATTCAAGGTTCTTGTCATGACGTTCAAGTCATGTAAGAATCTTACTCATACACCCATCAGCGATCTCCTCAACAGCACACCAGATAATAGAACTAGAAGATCTACTTCGTTGAATAAACTTGAAGTCCCAAAAGTGTTGGTAAAATGTAAGAAATCAACAGCAAGTAGAGCCTTCTCCATTGCTGCACCTATGGCATGGAACGCCCTCCCAGCAGAAATCCGGGCCATCCCAAATTTGGCACTATTCCGTAAAGCCCTCAAACATCACCTGTTCCTACAATATTACCCTGACAGCATTCCCGACATTTACAATGCCCCCACCTCACCTCCCTGCCTAACCCGTCCCTCAGATCATCTTCCTGTAGATAATGGCTAACCACTATCTCTCCCACTGACCTCCTCGACCATCTAGCCAACCCTCTAGACAAAGGTCATATTTTTATTTACCGTAAGAGCACTATATTTGTTTATAATATGTACATAGTTCCTCCCTCGTTTTTACTCCATGTTTTACATTCCCTGTTCAATGTAAAAAACTTGATGTAACTTGCTTACATTCTTGTATGTTCTGTTTCAAATGTAAACCGCACTGATTATAATAGCGCGGTATATAAGAAATATAAATAAATAAATAAAAATAAAATAAACACAGCAGCAGATATTCCAATGTCTTTCTCAAATTCCAAGAAGACAAAGCAGTAATGATAACTTCCAAAGAGAAACAATTTCCAAAAAGAGCAGTTATCCAAAAGTACACAGCACTGCGTTTCAGGCAAATATACGCTCCATGCCCTGCTTCAACGCATAGTTGAACTGCCAGAAAAGAAAGCAACCAAACGGCACCTCCACCACTCCGAGACGCCGGCGCATGCTCATTAAAGATGCTCTTTTTTGGCTCTGTTGTGGGCTTATTTAATTGGACTGTAATAAAACTGATTAAAATGGAAGTAACGGTTTCGAGAGTCTTTTAACCTCATGGCCGATCTTCAGACAAAAAATACTTCCAATAATAATGTTTCCCTGCGCTCGCTGATCATTTTTGATGTTTTGTCACTCTTCTATTGTAATTTACAAGCTAAACTGCAAAATCAAAGAGTTTTTCTCTACTAGATTGTTCTTTTGTACTGTTAGCTAATTCTCTGATGCAATTGTTAACAGACCTGTGTACATAGTTATTGGGTCACAGGCCAGCTTCTCTAAAAAATCAATGGTTACAGACAGTGCTTCCCCTTTCATCCTGCAAGCTCATAGGTTGAAGAGTAGTAACTAGATCGGCATGAACTTTTCGAGAATCAGACCTTAGGTCAACATATAACTGGAAATTAAACAAAGCTTGAAGAAATAACAGAAATTTAGCAAATATTACAAGTGTAACTAATCAGCTTTTGTTTCATGAAAGAAATATAGCGACACCTGCTGTGTCTAGTGAATATAGTTATAACCTTGTAACTTCTGCTTTCTTATATTGCTTGGCAAAGATATCAGCAGATTCTATTCTAGACTTGACATTTTGTAACATGAATATTACCAGATGTTAATTAAAAATTAACTGTGTCAGCTGATAATCCTCAATAAAAGCTGGAACTCTGGCTAAGAAATCTTTGAAGGAACTCAGATGGAAAGGCCTACTTTTGGCTCCCTGATCCTTCCTTACAGAGCTCTGGAATAATAATTCAATAATTGTGTCTCTTGTTCTTTTCCTTCCTGTTAGAAGGTTTCAGATAATTAACTAAAAGAATCCAGGTTCATTGAAGGAGGGCAGGCCCTGAGAGAGAGGGTTCAACATTCTAGCAGCTCCACTGACTGACCTTTTCAATGCCTCGTTGGAGTCGGGAGTGGTGCCAAAGGACTGGAGAGAGGCTCATGTGGTGCCTTTACACAAAAGCGGAAGTAAGGATGTGGTTGAAAACTACAGGCCGGTTAGTTTAACTTCAGTGGTGAGTAAATTATTGGAAATGCTGCTGAAAGAGAAAATAGTGAGGTTTCTGGAGTCCAGAGGATTACAGGATCCGAAGCAGCATGGATTCATCAGGCAGGTCTTGTCAGACAAATCTGATTTATTTCTTTGACTGGGTGACCAGGGAGTTGGACCGAGGGAGAGCCCTAGATGTGGTGTATTTAGATTTCAGTAAAGCCTTTGACACTGTTCCTCATAGGCGACTTATAAACAAACTGAGCACCCTAGGGATGGACCCGAAAGTTACTGCTTGTGTTAGAAATTTGGTGGGTGGGAGGCGACAAAGAGTACAAGTAAATGGAGCTCACTCTGAGGAGAAGGATGTTACCAGTGGTGTGCCCCAGGGATCTGTCCTTGGTCCGATTCTTTTTAACATCTTTGTATGTGATATTGTGGAAAGGCTGTCAGGTAAGGTTTGCCTCTTTGCGGATGATACCAAAATCTGCAAGAGTAGACACCCAGGAAGGTGTAGATAACATGAGGAGGGATCTAGCTAAGCTTGAAGAATGGTCTAGAATTTGGCAGCTGGGATTTAATGTTAAAAAATGTAAGGTCAGGGAATTTGGGCTGCAGCAATCCAAGGGAGCAATATAGTAATGGGGGTGAAGTACTTTTGTCCACTAAAGAAGAGCGGGACCTAGGTGTGGTCGTGTCTGATGATCTTAAAATAACTAAACAGGTAGAAAAGGCGATGGCAAAAGCTAGAAGGATGCTTGGGTGCATACGGAGAGGAATGGCTAGCAGAAAAAAGGACGTGATAGTGCCTCTGTATAAGTCTTTGGTGCGACCTCATTTGGAGTATAGTGTGCAATTCTGGAGACCGCACCTTCAAAAGGATGTAAACAGGATGGAATCGGTGCAGAGGGTGGCTGCTAAAATGGTTAGTGGTCTTCATTATAAAGCATATGACGACAGACTTAAGGATCTTAATATGTATACCTTAGAGGAAAGGCGGGATAGAGGTGATATGATTGAGATGTTTAAATACCTCCATGGCATAAATGTACAGTGGGAGAGTCTCTTTCAATTGAAAGCAAGTTCTGCTTCGAGGGGACATGGGATGAGGGGGATGAAGGGGGATAGATTCAGGAGTGATATGCAGAAATATTTCTTTACGGAAAGAGTGGTGGATCCGTGGAATAGTCTCCCAGTGGAGGTGGTAGAGATGAGGACAGTATCTGAATTCAAAAAAGCATGGGACAAACACAGAGGATCTCTAAAGGAAAAAATTTAACTGTTCTAGTTGTTGATATGGAAGGACAGACTAGATAGGCCATGCGGTCTTATTTTGTCGTCATATTTCTATGTTTCTATGTAGTAAGAGCTGTAGCTGTGTTTAAAAAAGGTTTAGACAAGTTCCTGGAGGAAAGGTCCATAAACCATTATTAAAGAAGACCCAGGTAATCCACTGCTTGGCCCAATACAAGCATTATGGAACCTGTGTGTCTTTTTCGGAAACTGCTACGTATTTGTGACCTGGATTGGTCACTGTTGAAAACAGGATACTGAGGTTGATGGACCTTGATTTGACCCAGTATGGCATTTTCTTATGTTATGAGATATGGATTCTGAATCGGAGGACCCCCCCATGGCAGGTGAGCGCCAGTGGGAGTTTCCCCACGGCCTGACCCAAGCCTTGGCAGGCCTCTCTGGGGGGTCGGGCAGCGGGGAACAGCATTGCTATTCTGATGCGGGTAGCGGGGCTCCTGCATGGCGTCCCAGTTCCACGACAATGGGATGTCACACCACTGAGGCTCCATGAAGGAGCATTGGGTGGATTGTACAGGGAACTCACAGGACATGCAGCAGCACAGAATCGGGGCACTTCCGGCCTGTCCAGGCTCTTTGCACCCGATTCTGCTCCCACAGGAAGGTATAGCTCCTGTGGATGCAGAATCATGTGCAAATCAGTTCGTCCAGATTTTGAATGTCCAGGATGGGTCGGACATGCCCCTATAAGAATGGGACCCTAAGTGCGTAACCTTTCACTTGTTCACATTAAATGTCGTCTGCCATTTGGATGCCCAGTCTCCCAATTTCTCAAGGTCCTCTGACAATTTTTCATAATCATCTTTGAATAATTTTGTGTCATCTGCAAATTTGATCAGCTCACTCATTTGTTCCCATATTTATGAATATGTTAAAAAGCAATGGGCTCAGCACAGATCCTTGGGGTACACCACTATTCACCTTTCTCCACTGAGAAAATTAGCCATTTAGCCCTACCCTCTGCTTTCTATCTTTTAACTAGTTCCCAATCCAGAATATTAAATTGCCGTCTATCTCATGACTTTTTAATTTCCTTAAGAGTCGCTCGTGAGGGACCTTGTCAAAGGCTTTCTGAAAATTCAGATACACTATGGAGGTCATTCTGGCATAGGGAGGAGTGGCCTAGTGGTTAGGACAAGGTACTTCAGGCCAGAGGGCCGGGGGTTCAAGTCCCACCTGTGGACAGCAATCTCAGGCCGGAGGGACTGGGATTTCTAGTCCTATAAGCACTCCTTGTGGTCTTGGGCAAGCCACTTAACCCTCCATTGCCCATGTTCCCTGTAAGTATTAGCATATGTGTGTCATATCCCCTCGTGTTAAATGTATCTCCCAATTGACCGCTTTGACCCGGTGAAAAGCGGGATATAAATACAGCTAAATAATAAATAATAATAATAATGCGAATAGTCCCAGTGAAACGTGCAGCTCTGCTATTCGCACAGAGCTTATGCTGCAAGCCAGGTTCCCCACACGTACAGGGCCTCTGTGTGGGGAGTGCTGGATGGGGTGGGAAGTGGAGGGACAGAGGCAGGGCGAGGGAGGGGCTATGTGTCAGGATGTACAGGGCCTATTCCAGTCAGAGCCCTGTCCGTCTGGTGTGCTCCATTAAGGCGCCCAGCTTATTCTATCCCAGAGGTGGAATAAAGACAGGGCACCCCTGCGATTGGTCCCGGCAGCCCCCCTCAGTACATGGAGCCGCTGGAGTTGAGGCCCTGCCACCCAATCCTGGCCTCAGTAGACCCCTCTGAGGGTCGGGTGGCATGGAAATGAAATGTGCTGGTAGGTCTGGCTTTCCGCACTCCTGCTGGTCGTCCCAGTGCCATGGCTGGATAGGCCACATTTATATCAGAATCAAACACCAATTTTTTGTAGGAACGTCCGTCAGGTCAGGGGACAGAAAACCCCATCAAATGAAACGGACTTCTCCCTTTAATCTTATAATTTCTAGTAACACTCTCTAAACCGAGGATGAACTAGAGACATAGACCCACAAAGCCATAACGTTAAGAGTTTCAAAACAATTTAGAAAAGTTGAGTAGACTTAGCTGGCAGTTGGGTCCCTCAGCAACAGTTTAATTGAGTTAAATCTGGGATTTTCTCCCTCGTCGACCCACGACACAGCGCCGCGTTTTGAATCCCATGATCCTGCTTCAGGTGGTATGCAATATATTATTCAAATCTGAAGATTTGATCAATACTCCTTCATAGTTTTTGGGAAAACTTCCCATTGCCAGTTTGAAATGTCCTCAACAGAGGATGGCATCTGACGTCAGCATAACCAGATGAGCAATTTATACCCATCCAATCAAATGGATCAATGATCACGCCGGTAAAATGCTCCACCAATCCAGTTCCAGGTTTAACCCTCCGATCAAGAAACGCCTTACTGAACATAAATCCAGGATACACACAAAGACTATTACGGCTCCTTTAGTTTCACATAGTCTTCAGGCTCACCATACTTCTGCTGATTACACCTGGTGTATCTTGGATCATGTCCCTGAGAATCCTTGGGGAGGCGATCGTGAACAGGAACAACGATGGATCTTTCTCTTGGACACTGTGACTCCACCCCCACTCCCCATCCCCCCTCCCCATCTCTCAAGCCTTAAGGATTATTCCATTACTTCACTACCCAAATAATTATTCCCTCAAAGTCCACTCCTTATGTTAAGATATTGAGGATCCTACCCCTGTCCCTGGGGGATAACTGATCAATATACGGTCCCCACTCTGCTAAGAAAATCTGTTGCAGGTGCCCGTGCGTTCGCTTGCCTGCTCTATGGTCTATTAAAGGCCTTATATTTATATCATATAACTGAGAAACACTTGGCAACCAGATTCCCAGGTATTTAAAACAATCCATGCTCCATCTTAGTGGGAAGATCTCCTCCCATTCCTCCCAATCTGCTTTACGTAGCGGCACGACCTCCGAGTTATCTAAATTAAGCTTTAGTCCTGAGAATCCCCCAAAGTCCAAAAATATTCCCAACACATCAGCCAGCGTCTCCTTAGGATTTAACAAGTATACCAAGATATCATCCGCAAAGGCCACTATCCTAAATTCCTCACCCTCAGACTTTGCACCATTTAGCCCTCTATGTCCCCGTATTTATTCTAGCAATGGTTCTAATGTCAATACAAATATTAAAGGGGATAGCGGACATCCCTGTTGCGTTCCTCTCTGGGGTGGGAAGTCCCTCGTCAATGCTCCTTTAACCAATATCCTCCCTCACAAATCTGAGTACAAAAGACGAATCACATCCAAGAAGAATCCCTTTATTCCATATCTTTCTAATATATTCCATATCTTTCTAATATATGGTACATATATGCCCAATTCACATGGTCGAAGGCCTTATCCGCATTAAAACTAATAACAAAGGCAGATTCCCCTCCCCTCGCACCCCCCTGTATCGCTGCTAAGACTCTTCTCATGTTCTTCATTACGTACCTCCCCTGGACAAGCCCTACTTGGTCTTCATGAATTAAGCTTGGCAAATAGGGTGCCAAACTTTCCGCCATAATTTTTGCTAAAATTTTGACATCTACATTTAGTTATGAGATAGGCCGATAAGAGCTAGGTAACATAGGATCCCTACCTGCCTTGGGAATAACTGTTATGGCCGTCTGATTCTGTGCATATGGAAACATCTTAATCTTTACCAGTTCCGAAAAATATTCTACCATGTCTGACGTGACCCATTTACTCATTAGTTTATAAAACTCCCCTCTGAAGCCGTCTGGTCCAGGCGCCCAACACGTTGGCACGGTCTTAATAATATTAATTACCTTCGCTACTGTTATTGATGTGTTAAGCGATGCACTCTGCAAGTCATCTAAACACGACAAACTAACCGATTCCAGAAAAACCTTCATCTTTTCATCTACATCAGTCCCTTCTGCTTCATATAATTGCTGATAGTATTGTCGAAAAGTCTTCTCCATTTGGTCTTGCATCCTGTGTATCTGACCATCATTGTCTCGGATAGCGCCTATTTGTTGCTCCCCCTGCTTCCCTTTATCAGCCTAGACAAGAGCCTACCTGATTTATTCCCAAATCTATGTAGCCCATATTTATAAAACAGTATAGAATTTGTGGCCTTGTTCTGAAATATCGCATTAATCTCTGCCTGTAGCTTAATCATGGACCAATAAGCCCTCAGCACCCACCACCATACACGAACAAACCTACCTAACTCCCCTGACCATCTTTTCCACTCCACCCAAGAAGTACATCGAAGACACTATCGCTGCGATCAACGCCACTACGGCACAAACCGACCCCTGTCCTGCCTTCTGGATAAAAGAGCTACGCTGCGATTTCAGCCCATTCATAGCCAGGCTCATGGACCTATCCTTCGCAACAGACTCGTTCCCCCAATGCCTCAAACATACGTCCATCAGGCCTCTGCTGAAGAACAGCAAGCTCGACCCCCAGAAGGTGGACTCATACAGACCTATATCCAGTATACCACTTCTGGCCAAGATAATTGAAAAAGAAGTTCAAAGACAAATACAAGAGCACATCGAAACCGCAGCTCCGCTAGACCCCTGCCAACACGGATTTAGAGAGTCCCATGGTGTCTCAACCCTCCTCACCACCCTCTACAGTAACCTAATTGCTGGAATTGATAACATCCGTCAAGGGTTTGTCCTCATCTTCATGGATATAGCTGCTGCTTTTGACTCAGTAAGCCATGAGCTTCTCCTGGGACGCCTCAAGGAGAAGGGTATCCATGACACAGCACTAGAATAGTGCAAGTCATACTTATTTTATTTAACTTTCTTATATACCGCGCTCTTCTGCATCAGTGCGGTTTACATTAAAACACAACTGTCCAGGGCAGAAGGTCTGCACTGGACTTACAATAGAACGTGGGGATTTGTAACTGGGTACAAATAAACAGGGTAACTATATACATATATACAGGAATATTACATCACAGGTTCAAATATAACTCGGTTGCATCCTATAGGCTCATCTATGTCAAGGCTGATATTAGAGTGAAGGTGTTGCTACTTGTCGGGTGGATCCGGGTCCGGCGGGTTAGATTTAGATCCTACATAGTCGTTGCTAGTGGGTCGATTATGTGGGACACTGGGCATTACTTGCTGTGGAGGGTGGGCCTGATCATTGTAATACAGTATGAAAAGATGACGTTTAAGTTCCTTTATAATTGGGAAATAACTGAGATAGCCCTGATAGAGGGGGGTAGGGCATTCCAGAGGGTAGGTGCATAGAGCGAAAAAGCTCTGGCCCTAGCTGCTTGTGAGCATTTAGTGATCTGCCTTGGTAAGGTCAAAGTATTTATAGCGGCTGATCTTCTCGCTCTGTTAGGGGGTGTCTTCTGAATGAGATTTATGATTGATGAAGCGGAACAATTGTTAACGGCTTTGAACGTCATAGTCAGCACCTTAAAAGTTATCTTGCTTTGAATTGGGAGCCAGTGCAGCTTTTTTAGTATTGGTGTTATATGCTCATTCCTTGAAGACCCTTGAAGAATTCGGGCTGCTGCATTCATGGCTAGTTGCAGCAAGTTTATAAGGGCTTTTGGAAGGTCATGTAATATGGCGTTCGCGTAATCAAAATGCGGGGTCACAAGAGCTTGGTAAACGGTCCGAAAATCTTCTGGTTCCAGGAGCGGCCTTAGATGGCGAAGTGTTCTGATTTTGTTATAAACTGCTTTCATCATATTGCTTATCTGGGCCTTCATATTGAGCTGTTGATCAAGGATAACTCCGAGGTATCAAACTGATTGTTTACTTATGAGTTCAGCATCTCTGACCTTCAGGGAGCTAGGTGGATTGTATGAGGAATTTCTTGTAAGGAAAAGGGCCTCTGTTTTATTAAAATTAATTCTTAGCTTCTGCGTATTTAACTAATCTGTGACCGCATTGAAACAGGTAGAGAGGGGAGCCAGGTCTGGTTTGTCTAACATGAAAGGCATGTAGAGGAGAACATCATCGGCGTAAATCAGGTAGTTAATATTGAAGGATTGAATGAGGTTACATAAGGGCTACATGTAAATGTTGAAAAGTAGGGCTGACTTGTCTGACAGATGGCAGCACGTACGATCCGGGGCCTCAACATCAAAACCTTTCCACCAGAGGTAAGGCGTGCCACAAGGATCCTCCCTCTCCGCCCTGATGTTCAACATATACATGCAGCCCATCTGTAACCTCATCCGATCATTCAATGTCAACTGCTTGATATATGCAGATGTACTGCTCTACATGCCATTCTCAACAGAGCAGCTGGACCTCTCCCCACTGACAGACTGCTTTGACGTAGTATCCAACTGGCTCGAATTTCAAAACCTCCGAATACAGCACAAGAAAACAGAGGTCCTTTTCATTACGAGGAACCAAAACTTCACCCCACCACCCCACTTAAAGGTTATGGCAGCAGAGCTACAAACCAAATCCACAATCCGATACCTTGGAGTCACGTTAGACCAACGACTGGACATGAAGGTGCACATAAGCAACATAGCAAGAGCAATTTACCACAAAATCCGAAAACTCAGGCACTTACGCTTCCTACTAGAGCCGGACAACTTCCGGACAATCTATCAAGCGTTGATTATATCGCACTTTGATTATGCTAATGCAATCCTACAAGGGCTCCCACAATTCACCCTGAACCCACTCCAACTCGCAATGAATGCCGCGACGAGAGTCCTACACGGGGCTTCTAGGGGCGATCATGTTACGCCCATCCTGAAGCACCTCCACTGGCTCCCTATATATAGCAGACTAGCTTTCAAAACCCTACTGCTGACTTTCAAGGCCATCAATGGGCTCCACATCACTAGCAGAGCTTATCCAAACCATGTCCTCCAATAGGTCCAGAAGATCTGCAGCAGTCAACACACTGGTAATCCCGAAGGAAATAACCCAATGCACCCATGCAACAGCAAAAAGGGCTTTCAGATTCTATGCACCCAGATGCTGGAACACCCTACCACCCAGCATCTGGGCAATCCCTGACCTAACCCAGTTTAGGAAGGCATTGAAGCACCACCTCTTCCTCAAATACTACCCGGAAGACAGTGCTCCAATAGCCCCCTCCCCCATCTAGTAGAGCCACAGCACCTTAACCAATAGCCCCCTCCCCATCTAGTACAACCACAGCAACATACCCCGCAAGCCATCCATGACTACGATTACTTTTGACACGACATAACGTGTCGCCTAGATGTAAATAGTTACCCCAGTTTTATCCAAGTTGTAGTACCTGTTCTTTGTAAACACAGATCAGTTTGCTGCACTGTGCTAGTCATTCTGTTTCATGTAAACCGCACTGATGTTGAATAGTGCGGTATAAAAGAGACTGTAAATAAATAAAAAAAATAAAAAATAAAATAAATAAAATCTTATTTCCAGCTGTAGGATTATCCATATATCTTCTCCTAGCCTTGCAAACATCTTTCTCTAGTTTTAAAAGGTACTGTTGAGCCCTCTTCCGTTTAGCAGCCACATAACCAATAATGTGCCCCCTCAACACCACCTTGGCCGTTTCCCAAAACAAAATAGGATTGTCTCTATGATTGTTATTATCTTGCACATATTCCTCTCATCGCGCTTGCATATATAGACCAAATTTATTATCCGTAGCCAGTTGCAAGGGATACTGCCATTGGAATCCCTTTGTACTGGACCCCCAACTCAAGTCCAGCCAAATCATTGCATGGTCCGATAACGTTATTGGGCCAATTTCGGTTTGAAGAACTCTGTCAAACCAACCTACTGGTCCTATCAGATAGTCGATTGTTGATCCTGTATTATGCGGTCTGGATATATGCGTGTAATCACGATCTAATGGATGTGTAGCTCTCCAGTAATCTATTAACTCATATCCATCGCATATTCTGCTAAGCCATTGCGCTCTCTTGTCTACATGACGTCTCACCGGCCCAGACCTATCCATAGACTCCAGTACACAGTTAAAGTCCCCCCCCCCCCCATTATTATAGGCAATTGTCCAAATTCCTCAAAGCACTTAGTTTCTCATAAAAGTTAAGATTGTACACATTAGGCGCATAAATATTGATCAACACCACTTTATGCTTTTCCAGTTGACCTATCACCACTATATATCATCCTCCGGGGTCCAAGATACTCTTCTCTACCACAAAATCGAGTTGTTTATGAAACAGAATTGCTACACCTGCTTTTTTTCGTCCCTGAGGATGCCCCTTGGACCTCTCCTACCCACCATCTTTTTAACTTCCTGTGTTCTAAGGCAGTTTGGTGTATCTCTTGTAAAAATGCAATATCCGCCCTCTTATCCCTCAGTGCCTTCAGTATTTTGTGTCTCTTGATGGGGCTCCCCAAGCCACACACATTCCAGGACACTATTCTTAATTTCTTTGCATTATTCATTCTTGAGATATATGATACATTTTACATTGCACATCAACCATCCTAGTTCACAAATAAGAGCCCCCCCAGCCAGAGCTACCATTTCCTCTTCCAAACTCTCATGCTCCACTATCCATTGTCTGATCCCCCCCTCTTCCCACCAATAATCTGTCCTAGATCCCCATATGGCCGATCCTCCCTTAACACTTGACTGTGACCGCCCCCTTGTGGAGATTCCAACCCCTTTTGAATGTAGTATAGCAATGCTGCTTTGTCCCCCCCCCACCCCCCTCCCACCCCCCTACCCCACCCTGTCCTTCTCTGCTCCATTATGGAGCCCTCCTCGAAAGTTACCGTTGTATGAAATCCAACCCTCCTCTTTGGCCTTCCCCCTCTCTCTCTAAGTATACCTCCTCCCACCCACCCGCTCCTCTGTTCCCCTCCCTCATCTATCACCCCTCCCTCCTTATATGCCCCGTATACCTTAAGTTTTTTGCCACCATAAACTAAATTCTATCGCCCCTACCTTAAACACATCCAAGAAGAGCAAATCCTGCCACCTATATATGACGATTGACCCATAAACCAACAAATAACCATTGAACAGTAAAAATCTTCCCTTATACATTTTGGTACATTTGAGGTGACACATTCTCCTCCACTCCATGTACTGAAATTTGTGTTATTACATTACAAAGTTATTGTCCCTCCTCCTCCCCATCTTCTTCCCTTTAAACAATTAATCTCGTACCCTTAAATTGAATGCTTAAACTTAAACACCAGAAACCAACTCTTAACCTTTAAGATATAACATCACCAAGTCCTCACATTTGTATCAATAGGTACTCCCCCATGCTGATTTACCAACCATTTTAGTCTTAACATTTTGACTATTCTCCTCCATCTAGTGATGCACTCCCACTGGAGGGAGATCACCCTCTTCCATGTGCCAGACTTGTTCACATTTATCATTATTTCTCAAATCAGCAGAAGTCACATTCCCTGTCATGTCGCCGTTTTCATGCCGCACAACACGATTTGGTCTTGTTTTCTCTAGTTTACTTAATCTTCCTACTCAGAACCCTGTTCCGCCGGTGGTAGCGTGTTGAGGAAAGATCTTGCTGCCAGCAGAGATACGATGTAATGCTGTTGCTTCTAGTAATCCACCCTCAAACGGACTGGGTATAGTAGTGCAAATTTCAAGCCTTTTTTGATCAGTATACCACAGACCTCCGAGTATTCTCTCCTGTGCTGGCTATCCGCCACAGAGTAATCCTGAAAGACCAGCACTTTCCCTTGTCCAGAACCATTACCTCCATTGTCTCTCTGGGCCCTCGACGCACATAGTATGGCCTCTTTTTATGCAAAGTTCAAAAGTCACACAATTACCACTCGCAGCCTGTGTGAACCCTCTTTCCATTGACCCAGTCTATGTGCTCTTTCAATAATAATGGGTCCAGCATCCACATTAATTTTATAATTCCTTGGCAGCCACGTTTCTAGGTAGCCTCTTAGTTCTGTGTCGGTAATTGTTTCGGCAATGCCTACAAACTGAAGATTTTTCCTCCTGTCTCTGTTCTCTAAATCATAAATTTTCTCTCCTTGCTGCTTAATTAACTCCTCCATTTTCTTAAGTGTTGTGCTTTGCTTTTCCTGTACATCTTCCAAATTAGAGATACGACTTTCTGCCAGTTCAATTCGAGGTCCGATGTTCATGACTGCTTGGCTCACCTGTTGCAATGCGTCGGTGATATCCTGGAATTTTTTCTCTAAAGCAGCCACCACCGCCGCCGATACCTCCTCCACCATTTTGGCACCAGTCATACCTCCACTGTACCCTGCCACGTGTTCAGCCATCTTAAGTTCACCTGCGCGGCCCTTTTCTTTGAGCGCTGGTTTCGCCGCCATTTAGCAGAGCTTAGTTTGTCAAATAACACCTCCGCTCCCCGGCACCTACTCGGATCTTGTCAGTGTGCCTGTGGTGAGGGTAGCCACCCGGTGTTATAGAAGCTAACTTAAATGAGAAGGTAACTCCAGAGCCAATCGCTCTCATGCCTTTCCAGTTCACCACATCACGTGAACCCAAAACTCTTGTAAAATTCTGAGCAATTAGCCAGAACTCTAATTGATCAAGAAAAGATAGAAGGAATATACAGAGTTTTTATATGATAAAGATCAAGTGGACCAACAGCCGTTTCAACCTGTACCTTATGATCTGGAACCATTGGTGATGAAAGAAGAAGTTGAAGCAGCATTGAAAGCCTTATCAAAGAACAAAGCACCAGGCATTGATTGCATTCCCATAGAAGTATTACAGCAATCTGATGCAACTGTTACCATACTTACAAGGCTCTGCCAAGAAATATGGAAGACAGCATCATGGCCAACTGAGTGGAAAAGATCTGTGTTTATACCAATACTAAAGAAAGGTGATCCAACTGACTGTGGAAATTATCGCACAATCGCTCTGATCCCACATGCCAGTAAGATTCTACTGAAGATTATTCAAAAGAGACTACAGTCATACCTGGAACAAGAACTACCTGAAGTGCAAGCAGGGTTCAGAAAAGGGCGAGGAACGAGAGACATCATTGCGGATGTGAGATGGATCCTTGAAAAGACTAAAGAATACCAAAAGGATATCTATTTGTGCTTTATCGACTATAGCAAAGCTTTTGACTGTGTAAACCATGAGAAACTCTGGGCCACATTAAGAAGCATGGGTATACCAGAACACCTGATCATTCTCTTGCACAATCTGTACATTGATCAAGAAGCAACAGTTCGAACAGAACAAGGAAACATAGAAACATAGAAACATGATGACAGAAAAAGACCACAAGGCCCATCTAGTCTGTCCTTCCATAACAACTACAACAGTCCACTTTTTACCTTTAGAGATCCTCTGTGTTGGTCCCATGCTTTTTTGAATTCAGTTACTGTCCTCATCTCTACCACCTCCACTGGGAGACTATTCCACGGATCCACTACTCTTTCCGTAAAGAAATATTTCCGCATATCACTCCTGAATCTATCTCCCTTCACCCTCATCCCATGTCCCCTCGTCGCAGAACTTTTAAACAGAATGGTTTAAAATAAGCAAAGGTGTAAGACAAGGCTGCATACTTTCCCCCTACCTGTTTAATTTATATGCAGAACAAATCATCAGAGAAGCAGGATTGTATGAAGACAACAGAGGTGTGAAGATTGGTGGAAGACTCATCAACAACCTTCGCTATGCTGATGATACCACATTACTGGCGGAAAGTGAAGATGATCTGAAACATTTGCTTCTCACAATCAAAGAACATAGTCTCAAAATGGGCCTGCACCTTAATGTAAAGAAGACAAAGATCATGACAACTGGCATAATCAACAGGTTCATCATCGAAGGAGAAGAAATTGAAATTGTGAATAACTTTAACCTACTTGGATCAACTATCAATAAGGAAGCAACAAGCACTCAAGAAATCAGACGACGCATTGCTCTTGGCAGAATGGCTATGAAAGACCTAGATAAGATTCTCAAGAGCAGAGATGTCTCTCTCCATACAAAGATTCGACTTGTTCAAGCCATGGTATTTTCAATAACATCATATGGATGTGAAAGCTGGACAGTGAAAAAGATAGACAGGAAGAAAATTGATGCCTTTGAATTATGGTGCTGGCGGCGAATACTGTGTATACCATGGACTGCCCGAAGAACAAACCAGTCTGTACTAGAGGAGATCAAACCTAAACTTTCTTTAGAAGCTCAGATGACAAGACTTCGACTTTCATACTTTGGACACATCATGCAGAGAGAGATCATTAGAGAAAGACATCATGCTTGGCAAGATAGAAGGTCAACGCAAAAGAGGAAGGCCAGC
Source organism: Ichthyophis bannanicus (assembly GCA_033557465.1). NCBI lineage: Eukaryota > Metazoa > Chordata > Amphibia > Gymnophiona > Ichthyophiidae > Ichthyophis > Ichthyophis bannanicus. Next base: position 291,659,638 of record CM066043.1, on the reverse strand, counting down.
AATGAGATGGATCGATACAATAACAGCAGCTACGGGTACCAGTCTGTCAACAATAAGCCGCCTGACTGAAAACCGAACACAATTTAGGATAGCTATGCAGAGGGTCGCCATGAGTCGACTCCGACTCGACGGCACTTAACAACAACAACAACAGCCAGAACTCACTCTCAAATTCATCCAGATATTTGTAGAATCAGGTGCAGGAATTCCCCTCTCTAGCCACCAGATGGTGCTCTGGATTGATCAGTAGAGTACTTCATGAAACAGCATAAAGCAAAACAACAGGGGCCCTCTTCCAGATGTAGTCAACAAGATGCAGATCTTCAAGCAGACAGCAGGAAAAGAAGTCGATCCCAGCACTGTCCCAAAGGCAACTTTCCATCAGGATCCACAATCAGCATGAGTAAATCAGTGCTCCAAGATCCACTGCAGCCCCCGGAAGTGACATCTTCCCGCTCATTTAGCCTGGAACTCAGGACCAATCGTGTGTGTCACCACCGCATGGTAATGGCCGCAGCCGCACTACTCCCAATTTCACCACCGAGCGTCATATCTACCATACAGCAACTCCAACATGAAGCACTCCCACCTCCCACCGGCAGGCTCACCTCCAAGGTTAGCAATCCTCTCTGGAGTATCTCCCAGCACTCAGACACTTTGTTTTGGGCAACGGGCTCACTCCCGGGCCCCCGATTCATATAGAGTGCATTTATTTCGCCAAATTCAGGTCCATTGGGTCCCAATCAGGAAATGAAGGGTTGAGAACTCAGTTTAAGGTAAGAGATGCTCCAAAAACCACCGCCAGTGAAATTACATGGGAGTCACATTCGGGGAAGTCTCAGTAGCCGCGGCTCTTCTTTCTCTTGTTTTCTAGTGGCTCAGGATCACCGATTGCCAGACCGAGTGAGTCACATCCACTCTCCACTGTTTTAGATGTCTCCCCAAGCAGCTGCAAACATTTTAGTACATTTGTCATCTGTTTTTGTTACTAACAGGGGAACTCTTGAGCGGAGCTGCTCTAACCCGCTGCCATTCTCTATTGGGCTCACGAGCGCCCCCTGACCTTGCTTTTAAACCATGTCAACAATTTCTTTATTTAACTGTTTTTATATCCCGTGTCCCACACTTGGCTTGCAGCTTGTTGTGCTGTGAGGGCTTGTGTGCATCAGTGATGCTGAGGGCTAAGCTATCGGTAGCTTAACTACTGGCAGGGTCTCCCAAGATGAACAGTTCTCAGTTGAGGTCCCAGACCAAGACAAAACACCCATTTGGGAAGCACCAGAATGGGACAGTGTTAGCAGTAGAAGATCACATTTCTGTGATAACGGCAACAACACTAAATTAAACTGCATGGAAGAAAGCCCTGGCAATCTACTTTCATATCTTGCCACAAAAGTCCAATGGATAGTCACAATAAAACAAATTGCACTATAGTGCTGGAAGATGAGACCCCAGGTCGGAAGACACTCACTGGCTACTGGGGAGGAACTGATGACTTTTCAGAGTAAAGCCAGCATTTATGATATGTTTGGATCAAAGCCCTCGAGACGTCTGACTGCTGCTGTAGCTACGCATGAAATGAGAGTCAGAAGCTGCAAAGATGTCTTACATATTGGGACATGGAACGTACAAAGCATGAACCAAGGGAAGTTGGAGGAGGTCAAGAATGAAATATAACGTGTAGAACTCGATCTGTTGAGTGTCAGTGAACTGAAATGGACTGGCATTGGGCACTTTACATCTGATGATCACATAGTCTACTATGCTAGAAATGAAAGACAAAGAAGAAATGGTGTTGCATTTATAATTAAGAAGAAACCCACAAGAATTGTAATGAAATATAATGCAATCAGTGAATGCCTAATTTCTCTTAGTCTACGAAGAATGCCCATCAACACAAGTGTAATTCAAGTATATGCCCCAACAACAGCTGCAGAAGAAGATGAAGTTGATGAATTCTATGAACAAGTACAAGCTGAAATTGACAGAACATGAAAAAAGGATATCCTGATAGTCATGGGTGAATGAAATGCAAAAGCTGGTAACAAAGAAGAAGGCAAAGTGTTTGGAAAATATGGACTTGGTGACAGAAATGAAGCTGGAGAAAGACTGATAGAGTTCTGCAAGATCAACGTTCTATTCATCTCAAACACCTTCTTCCAGCAACAGAAGCGGCGACTGTACACATGGACTTCACCCAATGGATTGTACAAAAATCAAATTGATTACATCTGTGGAAGTCAATGATAGAAAAGTTCTATAACATCAACAAAGACAAAACCTGGAGCTGACTGTGGTATAGATCACCAGCTACTAGCATGCAAACTCAAGCTAAAGTTGAAAAAGAGCAAACCACCAATGAATGTAGCAAAAGATCTACTTGTAAATTTATTTATTTATTTATTTATTTTATTTACATTCTCTTATATCCCGCGCTATTCAGCATCAGTGCGGTTTACATTGAACAAACTGAAATTACATTGAACAGGGCATTATAACTTGGAGATAACTATTTTACAGGGAACATGGGCTATGGAGGGTTAAGTGGCTTGCCCAAGACCACAAGGAGAACCTGTGGGACTAGAAAACGCAGTCCTTCTGGCCCAAGGTTGCTGTCCTCTAGTGGGATTTGAACCCCCGACCTTCCGGCCTGAAGTGCCTTGCCCCAACCACTAGGCGACTCCTCCACTCCACTCCTAAATAGTTTGTAAATATGTACATAATCTCACTGCCCCTCCTGCTCCATCCTCATCCCTACTTAGATGCACCCAGTCAAGATACAATGTAAACCACTTTGATTGAAGGTTAAGGTAGTATATAAAACTGGTTAAATAAAATAAATAAAAATAAAATATGACCTTGAGAATATACCACCAGAATTTAAAGACTGCCTGCAAAATTGATTTGCTGCATTAGATACAAATGACAGAGCTCCAGAAGAGTTATGGGATGACATCAACAAGGTTGTGTTGGAAAAAGTGAGAATTCTCTACCAAAGGTGAAAAAGCAAAAATGGCCAAAATGGATGACAGAAGAAACTCTGAAAATTGCCCAGAAATGCAGAGAAGCTAAAGCCAAAGGAGAAAGAAAGGCAATCACAGAACTCAACAGAGATTTCCAATGTACAGCAATACAAGACAAGGAGAAGTACATCAAGCTTGGGTGTTGTTGAAAAATACTATCTTGGAAGCCCAGACCAGCTGTATTCCACGCTTTAAGAAAAGTGGAAGGAAGTCCAAAAAACTGCCAGCATGGTTTAAAGGTGAGGTCAAAGAGGCTGTTGTTGCCAAAAAAGCATCTTTCAGGAAATGGAAAAAAGAGCCAAACGACGAAACCTGGAAACAGCACAAGCACTGGCAAGTCAAATACAAGGCAGGCAAAGGGAGAATTTGAGAAGAAGCTTGCTGCAGAAGCAAAAATGCGAAATAAAGACTTTTTCAAGTACATTCATAGCAAACAACCTGTGAGAGAGTCAGTTGGTCCATTAGATGATAGAGGGGTTAAAGGGGCACCAAGAGGCGACAAGGTGATAGCGGAGAGACTGAATGAATTCTTTGCTTCGGTCTTTACTGAGGAAGATGTAGGGATGTTATCCATGACTGAAGTGGTATTTAAAGGTGCGGAAGAATTGAAGGAAATATCGATAGATCGGGAAGATGTATTACAACTATTAGATAAACTGAAGAGTAGCAAATCACCTGGGTCGGATGGTATACATCCAAGGGTGTTGAAAGAACTGAAATATGAGATTGCAGACCTGCTATTAGTGTGGGCGTGGCCTACCCCAGCTAGGCCCCAAATGTAAGTTGGATGTAATCAGTGAGGTAGATGAGAGCACTGCTGATAAGCAAGTCTATACACCTATGATTTATCCTGGATATGCAGATTTGGAAATGTCAGACTCAGACTCAGATTCAGGAACAGACAGCAGATCAGGCTCAATAATCTCGATTGGAATAAAACCAAAGTCAGCTACACATGAAACCATACATGACACAAAAGTATAGTAATCTAGCTCAGTATAGGCCTAACAGAAGTACAGGTCAAGATTGCATTTAAAACTATCCCTTTAAAGAACACTTCTGCTTTCAGCTAGACATTAAGTTGGGAAATTAGAAGCATTTGCGCTTTTGCAAACAGTCTGTGTACCAAGCAGATATTATGTCAGATTGAAGTTCCTTAATTAAATAGAACAAAGGGTGAGGCTGTTCATCCTGCAAGAGGATAGGCTAAGCAGTTTCTGGGGCAGGTTGCCCTGCTCTTGTGAAATTGACTCTAAGCCACTTAGTAAATATAACGGATTTAGTTTAATAGAAATCAGCAAAATATAATGAGTAACTAATTAGCTTTTAATAGCACAGCGACACCTACTGGATTTAATGAATGTAATTATAAGATATAACTTCTGCTTTTTATATAAATAATATTGTCCATGTTGGCAAAATTGATGTACACGTGGAATTTGGAAAGTACCAGATGTTAATTGAAGATTAACTGAATCAGCTGATATCACCTAATAAAAGCTAAGCTCTTTGGAACCATCTTTGAAGAGGCATGTTGGAATAGTCAAATTAGACTCGGTGTGTCTCTTCCCTATAGAGCTCAATAGCAATTGATTGATTAATTAATTGTGTCGTGTCTTTATTTCCTGTTGAGGAGTACTGGAAAATAAGAACCCAGGTATTTTGTGTGTGTGGGATCCAGACCCCAAGGGGGTTATAGAGTCTGTTACAATTAGTAATCTGTGAACTATCATTAAAATCATCTCTAATACCTGAAGACTGGAGGATTGCCAATGTAACACCAATTTTTAAAAAAGGTTCCAGGGGTGATCCGGGAAACTACAGACCGGTGAGCCTGACGTCAGTACCGAGAAAAATGGTAGAAACCATCATAAAGAATAAAATTACTCAGCATGTAGTTAGTCATGGCCTAATGGGAGACCGCCAACATGGCTTTAGACAAGGAAGATCTTGTCTTATTAATCTGTTATTTTTTTTTGAAGGTGTGAATAAACAGGTAGACAAAGGTGAGTCGGTTGATATAGTGTATCTGGACTTTTGAGAAAGCCTTTGACAAGGTCCCTCATCAGAGACTTTTGGCAAAACTAAAGAGTCATGGGATAGGAGGCACTGTACTATTGTGGATCAGGAACTGGTTAAAAGATAGAAAGCAGAGGGTAGGGCTAAATGGCCAATTTTCCCAATGGAGAAAGGTGAAACGTGGTGTACCCCAGGGATCTGTGCTGGGTCCGCTGCTTTTTGACATATTCATAAATGACCTGGAAAGTGGAATAACGAGTGAGGTTATCAAATTTGCAGATGACACAAAACTATTTAAAGTTGTTCAAACCCAAAAGGATTGTGGAAAATTGCAAGAGGGTCTTGATAAATTGGAAGACTGGGCATCAAAATGGCAGATGAAATTTAATGTGGACAAGTGCAAAGTTATGCACCTAGGGAAGAACAACCCAAACTATGGTTACACGATGCAAGGTTCCGCATTAGGAACCACCACCCAGGAAAAAGATTTAGGCGTCATTGTGGCTAACATGTTAAAACCCTCGGCCCAGTGTGCAGCGGCGGCCAAGAGAGAAAATAAAATGCTAGGTTTCATAAGGAAAGGAATGGAAAATAAAACAAAAGATATTATAATGCCTCTGTATCGTTCCATGGTGAGACCGCACCTTGAATATTGTGTGCAATTCTGGTCGCCGTATCTTAAAAAGGATATAGCGTTATTAGAAAAGGTTCAGAGAAGAGCCACCAAAATGGTAAAGGGGATGGAAGGATACTCCTATGAAGAAAGACTAAAAAGGTTAGGGCTCTTTAACCTGGAAAAGAGACGGCTGAGGGGAGATATGATAGAAGTCTATAAATTAATGAACGGAGTGGAACAGGTAAACATAGATAGATTGTTTACGTTATCAGAATATAGAAAGACTAGGGGACATGCAATGAAGCTACAGGGTAAACTATTTAAGACTAATAAAAGAAAATATTTTTTCACTCAACATGTAATCAAACTCTGGAATTTGTTACCGGAGGATGTAGTAAAGGCTGTTAGTGTAGCTGGGTTTAAAAAAAGTTTGGACAAGTTCCTGGAGGAAAGGTCCATAAACCATTATTAAGAAGGGACTCATGATATCAATGCTTGACCCAGTACAAGCATTGTGGAACCTGTGTCTTTTGGGGAAACTGCTAGGTATGTATGACCTAGATTGGCCACTGTTGGAAACAGGATACTGGGCTTGATGGACCTTGGTCTGACCCAGTATGGCATATCTTATTTATTTTTATTTATTTATTTTATTTATTTACATTCTCTTATATACCGCGCTATTCTGCATCAGTGCGGTTTACATTGAACAAACTGAAATTACATTGAACAGGGCATTATAACTTGGAGATAACTATTTTACAGGGAACATGGGCTATGGAGGGTTAAGTGGCTTGCCCAAGACCACAAGGAGTACCTGTGGGACTAGAAACCCCAGTCCTTCCGGCCCAAGGTTGCTGTCCTCTAGTGGGATTTGAACCCCCGACCTTCCGGCCTGAAGTACCTTGCCCCAACCACTAGGCCACTCCTAGAAGTATTACACTGACGCATGCAAGGAAATAGAATCAGAAACTATTAGAAGAAGAACAAGATCAGCTTTCCTAAACTATGAGAGTTAAAGAAAAAGTTCCAGCCTCAAATTGGAATGCTACAAAATACTAAAGGATCCATGTTGAATGATGCCAAGAATCAAGAAAAGGTGGAAAGAATATACAGAGTTATTATATGAAAAAAATCAAGTGGACTAACAGACGCTTCAACCTGTATCTTATGATCTGGAACCATTGGTGTTGAAAGAAGATGTCGAAGCAGCATTGAAAGCCTTATAAAAGAAAAAAGCACCAGGCATTGATGGCATTCCCATTGTAGTATTGCAGCAATCTGATGCAGCTATTACCATACTTACAAGGTTCTGCCAGGAAATTTGGAAGACAACATCATGGCCACCTGACTGGAAAAGATCTATGTTTATACAAATACTAAAGAGAGGTGATCCAACTGACTGTGGAAATTATCACATAAATCACTCTGATTCCACATGCCAGCAAGATTCTACTGAAGATTATTCAGCAGAGACTACAATGAGAACTGCCTGAAATGCAAGTAGGGTTCAGGAAAGGCCAATTTCAAGCATCCCATTGCTTGCTAAAATTATTGAAAAAGTAGTTCTCCAGCAAATTCAACAGCACGTGGATACTGAATCGCCACTAGACACCTCCCAACATGGCTTTAGAGCAGCCCACGGTATTGACACCATCCTCACAACCCTCTTCAATAATCTAATCACAGGCTTTGACAATATTCACCAAGGATTTGTCTTGATATTCCTGGACATTGCTGCCGCCTTTGACTCCGTGAACCACAACACTCTACTACTCCGACTTAAAGAAAAAGGGATACAAGGCTCAGCACTAGCCTGGTGCAAATCCTATCTCTGCAACCGATGGCAACAAGTAAGAACAGGCCCCACGACATCAGAGCCTTTCCCCCTGAAACAAGGTGTCCCTCAAGGCTCATCCCTATCTGCCCTGTTCTTTAACATTTATATGCAGCCTATCTGTGCTTTAATCCGCTCCTTCAACATCCACTGTCTTGCCTACGCTGATGATATCCTCATCTAAACACCTTTTACGATCGATCAACCTGACTTCTCTCCAATACTGAGATGTTTCGAAGCAGTATCAGAATGGCTTCTAACTCAAAATCTACGGATCAACAACAGTAAAACTGACGTCCTATTCATCACAAGGAATCGGAATTTCACGCCTCCCCCATCACTGCAGATCAACAATATAGAATTGAAAACAAAACCCACAATCGATACCTAGGAATTACCCTCGACCAACGCCTTGATATGTCAGCTGATGTTACAAACACCACAAAAGCAATTTATCACAAGATCAGAACGCTAAGACACCTTCGCCCATTACTCGACTTCTCTGACTATAGATCAATATTCCAAGCTCTAATCATCCCACATCTGGACTTTGCGAATATCATCCTTCAGGGACTTCCACAGTCAACCTTAAACCCACTCAGACTTGCCATGAACAGAGCTGCAAGGGTGCTAGTTGGGGCATCAAGGTCAGATCATATAACGCCTATCTTGATAAACCTACACTGGCTGCCTCTTCCTGCCAGAATCACCTACAAACTACTAATACTAACCTTTAAAGCCCTCAAGAATCAGCCCCCCACACCCATCAATGCACTTCTCCACCGTACCACAATCAACAGAACAAGAAGAAATACGCAGCTGAACACAATTGAAGTCCCCAAGTTCATAACAAAATGTACAAAATCAACAGCCAACAGAGCATTTTCTATTTTTGCACCGATTGCATGGAATGCCCTCCCAGCAGAACTCCAAGCCACCCAAAACCTAGTGATGTTCCGAAAAGCCCTAAAGCACCACCTGTTCATACAGCACTACCCGACCTCCCAGTCTGAGAAACAAACACCCACCCCTCGAACCCCCTACCTAACTCCACCCACTGAACATCCCCCCACCGATAATGGTTAACCAGCTCTCCCCTCTCCCCATTCTGACCCATGTTTACTAGTATTCGTACAGACCCCTTACATACCTGCCGAGATTAATCGTTACTGTAACATGTACATAATCTGTATATAGTTTCCCTCAGTTCCTTCCAAGTTTTTGAATATCCTGTTCTATGTAAGCTCAATGTATTATTTCATTGTAGTAAAGTTGTTCCTACTGTAAACCGCACTGATTATAATAGCGCGGTATATAAGAAACATAAATAAATAAATAATAAATAAAGGGCGAGGAACGAGAGACATTATTGCGGATGCGAGATGGATCTTTGAAAAGATTAAAGAATACCTAAAGTTTTATTGACTACAGCAAGGCTTTTGACTGTATAAACCATGAGAAACTCTGGGCCACATTAAGAAGCATGGGTATACCAGAACACCTGATCATTCTCTTGCAGAACCTTGACATTGATCAAGAAGCAACAGTTTGAACATAACAAGGAGAAACAGAATGATTTAAAATCAGCAAAGGTGTATGATAAGGCTGCATACTGTCCCACTACCTGTTTAATTTATATGCAGAACAAATCATCAGAGAAGCAGGACTGTATAAAGACAACAGAGGTGTGAAGATTGGTGGGAGATTATAGCCTTAAAATGGGCCTGCACCTTAATGTAAAGAAGACAAAGATCCTGATGACTGGCAAAATCAATAAGTATATCGTTGATGGAGAAGAAATTGAAATAGCGGTTAACTTTAACCTACTTGGATCAACTATCAATAAAGAAACAACAAGCAGTCAAGAAATCAGATGGCACATTGCTTTTGGCAGAATGGCTATGAAGGACCTAGACAAGATTCTCAAGAGCAGAGATATCTCTCTCAATACAAAGATTCAACCTGTTCAAGGCATGGTATTTTCAATAATGTCATATGGATGCGAAGGTTGGACAGTGAAAAAGATAGGAAGAAAATTGATGCCTTTGAATTATGTTGTTGGTGACAAATACTGTGTATACCATGGACTACCCAAAGAACAAACCAGTCAGTATTAGAAGAGATCAAATCTTTAGAAACTCAGATGACAAGACTTTGTCTTTCATACTTTGGACACATGATGCAAAGAGAGAGATCATTAGAGAAAGACATTATGCTTGGCAAGGTAGAAGGTCAATGCAAAAGAGGAAGGCCGGCAATGAGATGGATCGATACAATAACAGCAGCTATGGGTGCCACTCTATCAACAATGAGCTGCCTGACTGAAGACCGAACACAGTTTAGGACAACTATTCAGAGGGTCACCATGAGTCGACACGGACTCGATGGCACTTAACAACAACATATCCCGATTTATTTAAAAGTCAAAGCAGGTTACCGAGTACATGTAATAATATCTTAACATAGAAGCATAACATTAAGATGTACATTGAACAAAGGAGTAAACATTATGGGGTCGATTCTGACCTGCGAATAGCGGGATTGGATGTCTGGGTTGGACATCCAATCTCCGTTTAGGCCAGGACCACATTTAGATCTTCCTGCTCCCCACATGTACAGGGCCGTTGTGTGGGGAGCGCTGGATGGGGCAGAAGTGGGTGGGTTGGAGACAGAGAGGGGATGGAGCGGAGGCGGGCCAAAGCACCCAGACATACATGGCCTATTCAGGTCAGGACTCTGTACGCCAGCCGGAAGCCATTTGGACGGCCGGCTTATTCCAGCTCGAAGGTGGAATAAGTGCCGGGTATCCCACTGATTGAGGCCTGCAGCCCCCTCCGAGGCCTTTGCGTTGCCATAGGAGTGCACAGTCCACCCAAACCTGGCCATGGGGGCACATGGCAGTGGTTTGGCAGTGGGGTGAAGGGCCAGCTCGAGGTCTGGCAATCCAGGTCCTCTGGCTGGACGCACAGCAGCCAGAGCATTGTGAGGACTGGACGGGCCGAGGCCTGTATGTTTCCCGTGGCACAATCAGGGGCATACTGGGCCATCTAAGTGCACTGATTATGGAACCACGGGAATGTATTGCTCCCACGGTTGCAAAATCGGGTACACATCAGCCCTGTCCATTTTTTGGACATCCGGACAGCCCGGATGTGCCCCTGTCTGAATTGGCATCCACATGGTAGAACTTTAACTTTGACTTAACATAGAATGAGGATACTCTTTTTTAACAGTCAGTTTAACTACAATTAAAGTCGATTAAATAACTATTTGTAAATCCTGTAAATATATATGTAAATAGTTCAAAATATGTAAATAGTTAAATTGTTATTTAACAAATTTACCATATTTAGTCCAATCATGTTTAATGTATTTAGCAAAATTGTACCTAGTTAATTAATGTTTCATGTATTTAGCAAAATTGTACCTAGTTAATTAATGTTTCATGTAAAACAGACCTGTTAATCTGTTCATTCCTTGTTCACTGTAAACCGCACCTGATCTGTGGAAGGTAGCGGTATATAAGCAACTGTTAAATAAATAAATAAATAAATTAAGAAATTAGGGGGGAGGGAAGGGTTGAGAGGGAGCTGTAAAGATGAGGTCAGCCATGTGGTTTGGGGTATTATTAGGTCCCAAAATATTCCCTGAATAGGTGGGCTTTTAACTTCTTGTGGAATTCACAAAGTTCTTGGGTGGTCCAAAGGTCTTGTGGGAGTGGGCTTCCTTCCACTTTTCTTAAAGCATAGAATACATCTGGTCTGGGCTTCCAAGAGAGTATTTTTAAATAACGCCCAGGCCTGTTGTAAACTCTTAGGGGTATGTCTACTAAGCAGGGTTAATAGTTAACCTGGGCTATCTGCAACTAAGCTCCATTGTATAACATGGGGCATAGTTGCAGATAGTCCAGGTTAACCATTAGCCCAGCTTAGTAGACATACCCATTAACTTTTACACTTGATCCTTTTAGTTTTTTCTTAACTATTTTTCTCATTTTATCATAGTCTCCCTTTTGAAAGTTACAGTAAGTGTTAGCACAGTGGATTTCCGTGCTGTCCTTCCTCTTTAATAAATCAAAAATGATCATGCTATGATCACTATTGCCAAGTGGCCCCAACACCATTTTCTCTCACACCAGATACTATGTTCCAGTAAAAACTTGGTCTAAACACTTGACTTTATAAAACAGGCATGAAATTCACACAAACAATGCATTTTAACTACACAGGATTTTATAAAAATTACCCTCAATATGTCCCTAATGAAAGTGGATTTGTACCTGAATGTATGCGAGGTCATCCTCCAAATGGAAGAATCTCATCTTGTATGTTTCCACTTTTAGCTCCAAGAAATGGTCCTTAGTCTTTGGTAAAAAAAAAATAGAAGACAAACATTACTTTGCAATGTCACAGCACAAACTTTCTCAATGCCATAATGCAGCAGCTTTAGCTGTCTGATAGATATTATGAGTTAAAGGACTGTACAAAGAATGGAAAACCATTGTCTTACCAGTTGTGTACTTGGTAGCTTCTTGGGCATTGGAACATCCACAGTTGGGGTAGCTGCATATTTTGGGTAGGTTCTGGACTCGCAGTCACTGATATCTGTATTTTTCCAAATGTGGGCTTTAATCTTTATTCTTTCACAACCCTTCACAGAGCAGAATGCAAATTTCTCTTTCTCATTCTGACTTTTCAGCTTTAAGAAGAGCAATCTAGAGTCGGGCAGAAAATGTACCATTCTGAGATGCATGAAAAAGAGAAGGAAAGCTTCTGCAATGCACTCTTTATTTTAGCTTCAGTTCCATTTTTTAACATAAAATCATGGAGTTGATGTTCAAAGGGATTTATCAGGTTAACCTCAGGTGTTCACGGGAAAATTTGAAGCTACTGAAAGATTACATTTTGAATGAATGGTTCGATGTCCAGTCGAATGTTAGTCAGATGATGAGCCCGGGAGGTGTGATTGGGCATGGTAAGAGTAATCTGGATAGCATGAAGATAGTAGGTCTAAGTCGGGAAGATAAGATATGTGGTTAACTTCAACTGGCTGCAGTCAGTGCCGCTGCGTTAACTGGGCAAGATAGGCAGCCCCAATGTTTTGTTTTGTTTTAAATTTTAGTTACTGTAATCAACTCTGGGTACATGTGGGTGTAACTAGGGTAGAATATCAGATCTGATGAGTCAAACACATGAAAAGAATCTGTCGCTTTACATTTTTTCTAAGCTACTTACTTGTATAAAGAGTGATTTACTTATATAGAAACTGTCCTCAGAATGACTAAAAAGTACCTATGGACAGAGGTGGATTGCAAATGTCAACCATTCCTGGAAATGTTTCTGACTGTGGCCTCTATTGTCTATCTTATAGTCATCTTAAGTTTCCATGTTTTAATTAATAGTTCCCCCCTTCCCACCAATATGAGTAATATCTAATTTACTAGTCACATAAGAGAGGGGTAGGATGCAGAGCCATTAGGGCATCTGTTATCCTCACTACCTCTACCATGGGGAGAAGCTTGCAGGAAGTGGCACATTTCTGATTTTAGAGTATTTACTCTGCTCTTCTTTTGGAAATAAAGAAAGGAAACTGTCCATGATATTCCATATTGTCTTGCTAGACCAGTCCAAACAAGTTGGTTGTGTCCCCCTATCAGCGGATATGGAGACAGAGGAAACTTCCAGAGGCTTCTTATGACATCATCATGCCATATCAGCCAGAATCTCTAGAAGGAACCTTGAGTAATTCTCTGTCTCTAGCTGATGGTGGATGCCAGTTTTTCAGCACTCTGAAAATCTGAGAGGATAAGGAAGAATTGAGAGGAAAGATTGATTTCTCTCATGAGTAACCATCCTCCTGGGTGGATTTCACTGGAATGAGATATGGGAAGATCCACTATTTTATTTATTTAACAGTTTTTCTATACCGCTTTATCCTGTGGTCAAAATGGTTTACATTAAACAAAACAGTTTACATTACAAATGGATAGTCAACTTGGAGAGGACTTAACATTTGGGAGTTATCAGTGGAAGCATGATTTATTTATTTATGTATTTAACTGTTTTTTTTTTAATATACCGTCTTTCTACAATTCAAGACGGTTTACATTGAACATAACATAACAGTGCTTCACAGCTGTAGTACATGGAACATAAACATTTGAACATAAGCATGCGTAATTCACCAAAGAACTAATTACATATTTATAGGTTAATTAGGGAAAGGGGGAATTGGGTAAGGATGAAGGCATGGTATTATGAGGGTAGGGGGTAATAGAGAGGAAGGAACATTCAGGGGAGTGGGTTGGGGGCAGTGAAAAGTGTTCTTGGAAGAGGTAGGTTTTGAGTTTTTTCCAGAATTCAGAATGGTCAAGGCAATTACGTAATTCACATGGGAGTGAGTTCCATAAAGAGGGGGCATAAAGTGAAAAGGCCCTGTTGCAGGTGGTTTGCTATAGAGCAGGCACGTTTTCTATAGAGCAGGTATGTTTAGGATGTTTTTGGTATTAGAGCAGCGTGGTCTGGTATTTTTAGTTTTGGATAGAAGTGATGATAGGCATGGGGCTGATTTGTTGTGGATAATTTTGTGTATGAGGGTGATGGTTTTAAATTTTATTTTGGATAGTATGGGGAGCCAATGGAGATCATAGAGGATTGGAGTTATGTGGGTACGTCTGGAGTTATTTGTAATTAAACGAGCTATAGTGTTCTGTGCCATTTGGAGGGGATGGATACTGTTTTTAGGGAGGCCTTGGTAGATGAGGTTACAATAGTCAAGGGTAGGCGTGGTAAGAGCATGGCAGACAGTACGAAAGGAGTCAGGGTTTTGTAATGGTTGGAGGTTTCTCAGAGTTCGTAATTTGGCATAGATTGTATTTGATGCTTTTTTTATCTGGTCATGGAAGGTGAGGTTCTGGTCAAGTATCAGACCAAGATATTTGTTTTGATTTTTTATGGGGAGTATGAAATCACCGAGGGTAAGGGTTGTTGGTGGAATACAGGAAGGGTTGGAGAATATTTGGAGAGCTTCTGTTTTTGATTGATTAATTAAGAGATTGTGATGACTGAGCCCAATTCCTTAAGGTTATGAGGCATTTGCTTATGTTTGTAAAGTTAGGGTTTGTTATGTTGAATGGGGAGAAGAACATGATGTCATCTGCATATATTTGGTATTGGATTCTATAGTCTTGAAAAATCTTGCATAGGGGTTGAAGGAAGATGTTAAACAGGAGAGCGGATAGACTAGATCCTTGGGGAACCCCTTGCTTTAGGATGAATGGCCGGGAGGTGTTGTTACCTATGCATACCTAATGTGTTCTGTTTTCTAGGTAGGAGCGGAACCAGTTCAGAGTTGTGCCTCTTAGTCCAATTTCATGAAGTCTGTCTAAGGGTTGCTCATGGGGGAGTGAGTCAAAGGCAGAGGAGATATTGAGGAAAACGTTGTTAAGTACCCTCATGCTAAATGTAACCCCCCAATTGTGCTGTCTAAATGTTGTTAAATACCCTCATGTTAAATGTTGTAAAGTACCCACATGTTAAATGGAACCCTCCAATTGTGATGTAACCACTTTGATTGTAGGATAAGGTGGTATACAAATCCGTCTAAATAAATAAATATAAGTAGACAGCCTTGAGTAGGATTCTGGATGTATAAGGTCACTGAGTCTAAAAGAGATGTTATTAGGGTTTCAACTCTGTGGTTACTTTTGAAGCCATGTTGGAAGGGGTCCAGGGGGGCATGATCATCCATAAAATTCTGCAGTTGGGTTTGTACAATTCTTTTCGTTATTTTTGCCAGAAAAGGGATACTTGAGATAGGTCTGTATGAAGTAGGCAATGAAGGGTCTAATTTCGATCCTTTGAGGATGGGGTGCTTTGAAGATCTTTTTAGGGGTGTAGGGACAGTGCCGGCTTGGAGGGAGGCTTGTACTACGTGAAAGATGTATGGGCTGATGGATTCTTTTGTGGTCTTTATCCAGGGACTGGGCATCGATCTACAGCAGAGATGGAGGCATTGAGATCTTTAAATGTTGTGCTTATGTTCTCAAGTGAGAGGGATCAAATTTGTTACAGGTAATTGTAGAAGTGGTGGTGTTGTAATGAGATAATGGATGGGAGTTAGTTGGTGGGAGGGGTGAGTGGAATTTTGAGCTGAGATAATCTGCTATGATTTGTGGGGATATTTTTGAGACCTGCTCTTGATGGGGAGGTTCACTTATTAGAGATTTGGCAATGGAAAAGAGTTCCCTGGGTTTATTTAGGGAACGCTGAATCTTCGTTGTTTTCTCTCTTCAGTCTTAAGGTTTCAGAGCAGTAAAACCAGAGCTTTTCTGTGTAGCTGTTATGTGTGTCAGGGTCCCGGGAACACCGCTAGTGACGTTCTAGTCATCTGAGTTCTTTTTTTTATGTCTTGTAGGTTGGCAGAAACCAGGGAGCTGTTGTGCATTGCTTTTGGGGTTGTGGTTTGGGGGGTAGCAGTGCAGCGGAGGTCAGGATTTCATTCCATTCATTAATATGGGAGTCAAGGTTCATTTGTTTGTTGTTAAGTAGTTCCAGTGAAGGAATGACTTGTTCAAGAAATGTGTCAGTGTTGAATTGTTTGAATCTGCGTGTTTGCTGGGGTGAGGTAGTTTGTGGGTTTTTTTGGGGATGGGAAGGAAATGAAAATAGAATGAGCGAGTGGTCAGACCATGGTACAGGGTGGATTTGGATATTGTATGTTGTGCTATAAGGTTTAGGTCACGGGTATTGCCTTTATTATGGGTGGATGATTTGAGGATCTGGGAAAAGTGTAGGGCATCCATAGCTTGTAGGAATGCAGAGATTTGTTTCCGTGAGGTTGAGTGGAGATTAAGATCTCCTAAAATTATAAGTGGGCGTGTGATGGATTGGGGAGTACATGCTGACTCAAATATCATGGAGAGGTTGAGTGTGTCAGTCTGGGGAGCTCTGTATAGGAGGTATAGCGAGAGGGTGGAATTGGATACTCAGATGGAATCCATTCCAGGGGTAGAGATTGATTCGACTGTTGAGAAGTGTAGGTCAGTTCTTGAGATTACAGCAACTCCGCCACCTCTGCTGGTTTTTCTGTTACATATGTTGATTGAGCAGGTGGTGGGACAGACTTGGTTTATTAGAACGGAATCGGTTTCATGAAACCATGTTTCTGTGAGACGTAGAATATCCAGATCATGGTCATATATTAGGTCTGTGATGAGAGGGATCTTATTCCTGGCTGATCGCATGTTGATCAGAGCGCATTTAAGGGGGGGGGGGGTGGATGGGATCAGAGGCTGGAGTTGTAGTGAGATTAGGATTGGTGTAGATTTTTTTAAGGTTGTGGTAGCTTGGGTGAGGGTAGGATGGGTTATTTAGTGTGGGTGGATGTCTTATTGTGTGGATTACTGGAATCAGAACTGAAGTGTTATGCTTCACCACCAAAGCATATGAGAGGAGAGATGAGGTGGTGTATAGCAGAAGGAGAAAGGTCCATAAGTAGGTGTGGCAGAGTTTGAATGACTTCATGGTGGAGTGATTTAGGAGGTGTAAGAAGGCTAGGGGATTTGGAGGGGGAGTGATAACTGTAAAGTCAGATTACAGGAATAAATGCAAAGATGGCAATTAAAATGAACATAAAGTCATAAGGTAGCAGTGGGTTGACAAGTAGTTCTGGCAACGCTAAGGGAGCAATGAACAACCATTAATTCTGTGTCTGGGAGATATAATATTAGCAGTGACAATACACGGTATAGGAACATATGTTTGAAGTATGCAGTTACAGCGGCAGTAGTATAATCAAACAATTGGTTTCATCTTGGCTCCTGGTGAGGATTTAATTCAAGCCCGTTAGCAATTGGTCAGGCTCACTATGGTTGTAGCTCAAGGTAAAATTAGATGGAGGAATTACACAACATACCTTTGTGTGCCTGCTTTCCACGCCAAAGGGCCCTCTGGCGAGGCCCTCAGGTGCGGGCACGCCTGCACCGTGCTCACCTTAAGAGCAGAGTTTCTGTCCTCCCGATTGGTCTTGGGAGGGGGAGCAGGAGGAGTTAGTGGCTCCTTCTTCCTTCCCTGATGTGCGATTGGGACTGTTGGTGGTAGAGAATCCGGCAGTGAAAGCATTAGGGGGAGGTTAACAAGTGGATTGAGGTAGAGGAGGGAGGGGTAGGGGGACAGGATGTCGCATGGTGGGCGGCTATGTTTTGTCTTCAGTGAAGCGATTCATGAACAGGTGAGTCTTAAGGGCCATTATGAATGTTATTATGTCCTTTGTGGCCCACAGCTTGTGAGGGATTGAATTCCAGAGGGATGATGTGAATAGGGAAAAAGTGGATGTGATGGAGTTGGTTGTGGTGTAGTGTTGAGATGCTTAGTGTATTCTGGGATCCAGTTCTCCTTGTTTGGTTGTCTTGAGTTTCATGTATTAGTGTTTGAAGATGGATGGATGGAGGACAGGCCATTGATGACTTTGAAGGTTATGAGAATGGATTTACATTTTATTTGTTTGATGATGGGTAGCCAGTGTAGTTGTTTGAGCAAAGGCATTATGTGTTCAGCTGACTGTGCAGAGGGTACGTGCTGCTGTATTGAGGTCAGGTTGGAATAGGTGGATGGTTGTCTATGGTAAGCCTTGAAAGATAATATTGCAGTAGTCCAGGTGTGGGAAGCCAAGAGCTTGGAGAACTGTGCAAAAGTCTTGATGGGTTAGGAGAGGTTTGAGGTGTTATATTGTCTTGAGTTTGCAGTTGATGCTTCTGGTGATGTTTTTAATGTGGGTGGAGAAGGTTAGGCGCTGATCAAGGGTGACTCCTAAGTATCACATTTCTTGTGTTTGTGAGAAACTAGCTCAGTGTTCGAGAGAAACTAGCTCAACTTAAAGTAGACAAAGCGATGGGACCGGATGGGATACACCCTAGAATACTGAGGGAACTTGGGGACGTTCTAGCAGCTCCATTGACTGACCTTTTTAATGCCTCGTTGGAGTCGGGAGTGGTGCCGAAGGACTGGAGAGAGGCTCATGTGGTGCCTTTACACAAAAGCGGAAGTAAGGATGTGGTTGAAAACTACAGGAAGGTTAGTTTAACTTCGGTGGTGAGTAAATTATTGGAAACGCTGCTGAAAGAGAAAATAGTGAGGTTTCTGGAGTCCAGCGGATTACAGGATCCGAGGCAGCATGGGTTCACCAGAGGCAGGTCTTGTCAGACAAATCTGATTGATTTCTTTGACTGGGTGACCAGGGAGTTGGACCGAGGGAGAACTCTAGATGTGGTGTATTTAGATTTCAGTAAAGCCTTTGACACTGTTCCTCACAGGTGACTTATAAACAAACTGAGCTCTCTAGGGATGGACCCTAAAGTTACTGCTTGGGTTGGAAATTGGTTGGGTGGGAGGCGACAAAGAGTACAAGTAAATTGAGCTCACTCTGAGGAGAAGGATGTTACCAGTGGTGTGCCCCAGGGTTCTGTCCTTGGTCCGATTCTTTTTAACATCTTTGTTAGCAATATAGCGGAAGGGCTGTCGGGTAAGGTTTGCCTCTTTGCGAATGATACCAAAATCTGCAATAGAGTAGACACCCAGGAAGGTGTAGATAACATGAGGAGGGATCTAGCCAAGCTTGAAGAATGGTCTAGAATTTGGCAGCTGGGATTTAATGTTAAAAAATGTAAGGTCATGCATTTGGGCTGCAGCAATCCAAGGGAGCAATATAGTATAGGGGGTGAAGCCCTTTTGTCCACTAAAGAAGAGAGGGACCTAGGCGTGGTTGTGTCTGATGATCTTAAAGTAGCTAAACAGGTAGAAAAGGCGACGGCAAAAGCTAAAAGGATGCTTGGGTGCATACGGAGAGGAATGGCCAGCAGAAAAAAAGAGGTGATAATGCCTCTCTATAAGTCTTTGGTGCGACCTCATTTCGAGTATAGTGTGCAATTCTGGAGACCGCACCTTCAAAAAGATGTGAACAGGATGGAGTCGGTGCAGAGGGTGGCTACTAAAATGATTAGTGGTCTTCATTATAAAGCATATGAGGACAGACTGAAGGATCTTAATATGTACACCTTAGAGGAAAGGCGGGATAGAGGTGATATGATTGAGATGTTTAAATACCTCCGTGGCATAAATGTTCAGGGAGAGAGCTTCTTTCAATTGAAAGCAAGTTCTGCTACGAGGGGACATGGGATGAGGGTGAAGGGAGATAGATTCAGGAGTGATATGCGGAAATATTTCTTTACGGAAAGAGTAGTGGATCCGTGGAATAATCTCCCAGTGGAGGTGGTAGAGATGAGGACAGTAACTGAATTCAAAAAAGCATGGGACCAACACAGAGGATCTATAAAGGTAAAAAGGGGACAGTACAAGCATTGTGGAACTTGTGTCTCTTGGGGAAACTGCTAGGTACATATGACCTAGATTGGCCACTGTTGGAAACAGAATACTGGGCTTGATGGACCTTGGTCTGACCCAGTATGGCATATCTTATGTTCTTATGTAGTTGTTGATATGGAAGGACAGACTAGATAGGCCATGTGGTCTTTTTCTGTCATCATATTTCTATGTTTCTATGTTTGTTTTACTTGTAGTTGGGTTCCATGAATGTTTCTGGTGTCTGGTGGGGTGAAGCTGCTGTCCCTGGAGATGTAGAGGGCTTCAGTTTTCTTGAGGTTTATGGTCATCATGTGGGTGATGAGCCATTTACTGATGGAAGTCAAGCAATCCTTTATGTTTGTTATATCTTGGTTAAGTGTGTTGATGAGTGCATAGATCATGACATCATCAGCATATATGTGGTATAGGATATGGTATGTTTGTATGATTGTGCAGATTGGTTGGATGAAAATATTGAATATTAGTGCAGATAGGCCAGAGCCCTAGAGACTCCTTCACTTTGTATGTATGATGCTGATTTGTGGAGCCTGTTTATACTTGAAGTTGTCTGTTTGATAGGTAGGTGTTTGATAGGTAGGACTTGAACCAGTTTAGTGGAGTGTCTGCTAATCTAATTGCTTGAAGTTGCTGGATGACTAGGTTGTGAGGTATTGAATTAACACTAGAAGCCCCAAAGTGCGTCAATTGACGCAAATGCATCTTCGAAGTTCTATACCAGCTCCACTGCTAGAACCATATCAGTCATGTTCCATGACTTTGTTACCAAGGTCAAGATGTTCAAATATGTGCATCGAAAATTAATGAGAGATGCACCACCTAGCGGGAAAATGAATTTATATCTAGAAGCCCCAAAGTATGTCAATTGACGTACTTTGGGGCTTCTAGGTATAAATTCATGTTCCCACTAGGTGGCGCATCTCAGTCACTGTTTACAGTTTTACTCCGACATTACAAACAATAAATACACGATGATGTCATGTAATGACGTCACATACTGCACGTATTTAACAAATAAGTAACCTCACATTAATTCACATCTGCATTTCATGCTAAACGCGGTCGTCGTGATAATGCATCGACACACTTTGGGGATTCTAGGTAAAATTCCTTTTGGGGCTTCTAGTGTTAAATGCCACCTTGATGTCTAGGAAGATGAGTAAGTATCCTGTGTTGGGCTTGTCGGTATCCTTTATTAAGTTGTCCAGGAGTGCAGCCATGAGTGATTCTACTCTCTGTTGAGGTCTAAATCCATGTTGCTGGGGATCGAGGAAGGAATGTGTGTCTATGATTTTAGGATAAGGTGGTATACAAATCTGTCTAAATAAATAAAATAAATAAATATGTGATCCTGAAGCTGGTGATGTACAATATTTTCTATTATCTTGGCCATGAATGGGAGGCTGGCTATAGGTCTGTAGGAGATTGGTTGGTTGGGTCTGTAGGAGATTGGTTGTTTGTTATTCTCTTTCTTACTGGATGGATGGAGGCCATTTTGAGTTCTGGGATATGTAACCTTGTTGTAGTGATAGTTGGGTAATCTTGAAGATTGTTGGTGCGAGTTCTTGTCTGGTTACCTTGATCCAGCTGACTGGGCATGGGTCAGGTGGGGATGTGGTTGTGTTAATGCTGGTGATTATATCTTCAAGAGGTTTGGGTGCGACTGATGAGAATGCTTTCCAGGTATGTTCAGGTTTTGACCATTGTTGATTTGTTGTGTTTACAAAGGTGCTTGTATTGTTGTTGCATGGAAAAGTTAGGGTCTGAAAATAGTCTGCCATTGCTTGTGAGGTAAGGTTTGTATCTTCTGTTCATTGAGAAGTATCTTTTGTTAGGGATTTAACTACCTTGAAGAGCTCATGAGGGTGATTAATTGAGCCTTAGAACAGTTTGTGTAATATTCCTTTTTTGCTTGGTATGTGGCTGTCTGATATTGATTAAGTTTGATTTTTATAGGAGGTAAGGTTGTCGGGTGTTCTGTTTCTCCACTTCCTCTCAATAGCTCTGAGAGTGCCTTTCATGTCCTTTAATTGTGCTGAGTACCATATTGTAGCTTTGTGTCTTTTGTGATATTTGGGCATGGGTGGTCTTGTTGCTGCTTTGTATATGGTTTTATTCCAGGTTTGTATGAGGGTGTTGAGGTCTTCAGAAGCGTATTGCAGATTAGGAAGGATTTTATCAAGAAGAACTTTTTTTTTCTAAGTTTATGAATGATCTTTGATCTAGTGTGTTGTGGGGTATGAAAATAGAGATTACCTTATGATCCAACCAGGGGACGTCAACAGCTGTGGGAGGCAAGATGGAGTGGCTTTCAGTGAGACTCTGTAGTATGAAGATCATGTCAAGGGTATTTCCTTTGTTGTGAGTGGGTTGCTTGATGAGTTGGGCATTGTAGAGGGCCCCCATAGCATCAAGGAATGCCTTTACGTTATATGGGGTGGTAGATGCAAGGTTGAGGTCACCTAGGAGTGTGAAGAAGTTGGCTTGTGTTCTGTGATTGCATACAGGGGCGGCCCAAGGGGGGTGCGGGGCCATGTGTGGAGCTTAATTGCGGGGCCTCATTTGCATAATGAGCCTCATTTGCATAAATATTTGCATAATGTTAACATGCATTTTTAGTAAACATGCTTCTTAATGAGTGTCTGGATAAAGAAAGACTAACAGAGTTCTTTTTTCTAACGTATCTTTATTGAGTTTTATAACACATACATGAAATCAAACATTTTAAACCTTATGTAACAATGTGTTTCACAACTATAACAATATAAGATGAAACAACATAGCTGGCCCATCCGACCCAACCCCCCGCCCCACTGTTCTCTTTTAGTCTCTTATACTCTTACGGCTTATTTGCTGTTTATTGCTCACCTTTATTACCTGGTATTTGTACCTGCATCCATACATTTTATGTCATTTATCTTAACCAGACAATACTTATATGTATTACCTAAGTTTCATGTATTTATTCAGAGTATCCCATTTCTTTTTCAAACTATGAACATTGGGGTTTGCTATTGCATACGCTTCTTCATATGTTCGGTGTAGACAGAGCAGATGCCATCAGTGTTCCACATTTACCCTTTCCAGATTCTTCCAATGCACTAATATTGGTTTGTTTGTTTTTTTTAAATTTTATTTTCATTTTCATAAAACAATACAATAAACAACAAATCACACAACAAACATCAAGCTAATAACTACAGGCAAACAAAACTAAACACCCCCCTCCCTCCCCCCGCACACTCCTCCAGGGCATTACTAATATACGACAAAGTATGCCACAGTTGCTAGATCTCATAAACAGTACAATCTCCATCATAGGTGCCCTTCCATATGCCAACCGAGCACGCTATATGCTACTCACTTAGTGATATTTACAAAATCATCTAACAACTTCCACCTAAGGCTACTGCTGCCTGTCGATGGCAGGGCTTTCCGGGATAGCCGCTCATATTTGCTATATAAACATACATGATTCCACCATTCCTGGATGTTTAGGTTGGCTGTACATTTCCAATTACGCACTATTAAGTGTATCGCCAACCCCATCATAAAGTTGAGCAGGAACTGCCCCTCTTTAGGCAAGGAAGGAAGCCTCGCCGTTGACCTAAGGCCAATGACCCGCCAGGTAAGTGGTTCCTGGAACTGGAGAATGCGTTGGATCTGCTTCCAAACCTGTGCCCAAAAGGTTTGTATCCCTGAACATTCATACATAATATGGGCCAGGGTGCCGAGCTGGCTCTTACAGGTCCAGCAAAAGATACTGACTCCCCGATCCCATTTTGCTACCTTAACAGGTGTATAAAAGCACTGGTGCGCAAAAAAGAAGAGAGTCTGAGTGACCAAGGCGGACCTAGAGACTCGGACTTGTTTGCACCAAAACTTCCTCCATTGTTGTTCGGACAATACTATCCCCGTGTCCCGTTCCCAAATTCTCTGAATGCTCTGTGCATGATGGCATCAGGGCTGACACAACTCCCTATAGAAGAGTGCCGCCACTCCCGCCTCTCGTGCAAGCTCCCGGGCCACCTCTACCACTCCACTCTCTCCAATCCCATTCCGAGGATCCACCAGGGAGCTTGCAAGACAATGCCGAAGCTGCACCCATTGAAAATATAACTTAGGCGGAAGGCCAAATTCCTGTTGTAATTCACTATAGTCTTTCCATCGAGTATCTCTAATGAGCTGTTGAACAGTCCATATACCTTTGGAGTACCATTGGTACCAAGCAATAGGTTTCTTCTGAATTTTAAATTGGGGATTGTGCCACAGCGGTAGCCGGGCCATTGGACATCTATCAGGGCCACAAGCTTGTATGAGGGCCCGAAATGCCTCAAGTGTGTCTGCTATCATACTAGGACATTGTGCACACTGACCGAGCTGCATACCCGGAAGAAACTCCAGCGGTATCGGAGCAAGAAGTTGCTCCTCTAGGTCTAGCCAGATGGGTCTACCGGCTACCCGACTCTCTAGCCATCTTGCCCCCTGTTTCAAGAGGAATGCCTTATGGTATGCCAGAAAATCGGGGAACCGCACACCACCCTCCTCGCGACAGCGCTTAAGCTTCTGCCATGCAATTCTTGGGACTTTGTTTCGCCACAAGAACTGACTCAAAATGTATTCCACTCTTTGATATGTTCGCGGCGGCATTAGGCTGGGTACCATCTCCAAGATATAATTGATCTTCGGGATTATCATCATTTTGATGGTCTCCAGCCGCCCCCACCAAGACAATACCAAAGGGGACCATTTAAGGGTCGTATCTCGGGCAATTGATACAATCGCCTCGGCGTTAAAGCGAATGGTTTCTTCTAAAGGATGGCAGTAATGGACTCCCAGGTACTTCACCATATGAGATTCCCAAATAAACGGGAAGGCGCTCATATCCTCCTTAAGCAACCAGCGATTTAACGGGAAGGCTACGGATTTCGTCCAGTTAATTTTAGATCCCGATAGTGAGGAGTATCCATCGATCACCTCCAATACCTGGGGGACCGAGTCCGGGGAAACAAACAAGAGAAGGTCATCCCCATATGCGGAGAGCTTAACTTCCAGTCCTGCAATCCGTGCTCCACTAATCTCCTTGCCTTGCCGAATAAGAAGAGCCAATGGCTCCAAAGCTAGGTTAAATAACATGGGAGATAAGGGACATCCCTGACGAGTACCTCTATGTAACGAGAGTTTTTGGGATTTTGTGCCGTTGACACAGATAAATGCGGCGGGCTGTGCATACATAACCTCCAAAAAACGTAGAAAACCGGGCCCAAAGCCAAACCACTTAAGAGCGGAAAACAAAAAAGGTCACTCCAACCGGTCGAAAGCCTTTTCGGCATCAAGAGAGAGCCCGACCAGGGGCCGTCCCATAAACTCGGAACTCGCGAGCACGTGGCAGAAAAGTCGTGCATTATCGGCTGTAGACCTTCCTTCGGTAAAACCACATTGATCTGGAGTGGAGGAGTGGCCTAGTGGTTGGGGCAAGGTACTTCAGGCCGGAAGGTCGGGGGTTCAAATCCCACTAGAGGACAGCAACCTTGGGCCGGAAGGACTGGGGTTTCTAGTCCCACAAGTGCTCCTTGTGGTCTTGGGCAAGCCACTTAACCCTCCACAGCCCATGTTCCCTGTAAAATAGTTATCTCCAAGTTATAATGCCCTGTTCAATGTAATTTCAGTTTGTTCATTGTAAACCGCACTGATGCAGAATAGCGCGGTATATAAGAGAATATAAATAAATAAATATAGGCAGCTTTCCCGATAGCCGGGTCGCCAATATCGGCGCATATATCTTGTAGTCGGCGTTTAACAGGGATATGGGTCTATAGTTAGCCGCTAGTTGGGGATCTCGACCAGCTTTTTCAAAGACCACCACATTCGCCGCTGCAAATGCACCCACCTGCGGCCTAGTCTCAATTATCATCTCAAAGTACTGACTAAGAAATGGGACCAACTCCTTAGAAAAGGCCTTAAAAAAATTCAGCAGGGAGTCCATCAGGGCCTGCTGCTTTACCATTGGTTAACGAGGCTATCGCATGCATGATCTCTGCCCCAGAAAAGGGCCTGTCCAATTCCTCTCTCTGTTCCCCACTCAAGACCGGCCGTTGAAGTCCCGACACTAGCCGCTCAAAACGCTCTTGTGAGAACTCCCATTCTGATTCATAGAGCTTAGCATAAAAGGCTCTGAAAATTTCGGCAATCTCCGAGTCTCGGACCACCATCTGTCGGTCTTAGAGATCCCTGAGGGCCACCACTCTCTTAGCCTCCCTCTGACCTTTTAACGCATTAGCCAGCAGCCTACCTGCTTTGTTTCCTTCTCGATAGTATACATCCTGCTGCGCTTTAATACTCTGGGAGGCCTCCGTAGTCAGGCTCTTCACGCTGGCGGCTGTTCAGAGGGAGCCGGGGCCTCGCGCGGGCTTCCCCGGCTCCCTCTGAAGCGGAGAAAAGCCGTTTTTTTTGCTCTGGCCGCTCCCGATCTTGCGGCCAGAGCAAAAAAACCGGCTTTTAAAGGGCCGGTTTTGCCTCTGCGCCGGCAGCCGGCCTGGCTGTGGAAAAACCGGCCAGGCCAGCTGAAAACCGGCCAGTTGGCAACCCTAACTACCATATACTTTTGCATGAGGCTTATGAGAACTCAGCCCCTGCTGGTAAGCATAAGGACATTCAGGAACTTCCCTGACTCTGCTGTTAGAGTGATTACGGTAGACTCTGAGCGTGCTCGGGTCTAGCCTTTTCCTCACAGCTGCCCTGGATTGCACTGCTCTATATGGAGGTTGCTCAAACTCTGGGAGTTTAAAGTTGATACTGGAATCTCCAGCTTTTCCAAGTAAGTGAGCTTCTCTTCTCATGGGTTTTCTAGCACAAGGGAAGGGATTATTTCTAAAGCTTATTTCTGGGTGGCTTTTTCTATTGCTGCAGGGTTTTACCCACTCGGGTAGAAAACAGCCACTATCAACACTTCTGTCTTTGTTACCTTGTACTGCAACTCTCCCACGTCTCTCGTGCTCTTCACACATGCATTCAATATCTGGCTTCTGCCTTCCAAATGTTTCACTCTGGGTTTGAGACTCACTCAGACCTTCATGTGGGCTTGCATGCTGTCCCAGTAATTCAGACTCTCTTTCATTCCACTTCTATACTTTTCCCAGCTTCTGCTGCGCTGACCGTTGTCTCCCCTGCTGTGAGACTTGCTGGTTCACCTCCTCTCCCTCTCTAACTATTTGGGAGCGTATTATATCTCTGTGTTTCTGGGCTCCACCTCTACCCAGCTGATTCCTATCAGGCAAAGCAAACTCCCTTTGCTTGCTATCTGGGTGTGTCTTCTCAGCCCTTACCCACGTGTGCCTAGGTTGTCTGTAGCAACCATCTGACAGTTTTTTGTTTATATTGTCATCTCTCCCCTGATCACTGCTGCTGATTTCCATTTTCTCAGGCTCCAATAGGTCCACCTTGTGACAGTATAGAAAGGGATAGTTCTGTAGACTTTGTGGCTCTACATGAGAATTAAGAGGGATTATTGTTTTGGTCAGGTTTACTTTATATCCTGATATGGTAGAATATTTATCAATGAGGACTGATTCCTGCTGTCCCTGGAGAACACCTGTTACAGGTGAGTAACTACACTTATTGGTCTCCATGGCCTCAGGAGCTGCACTGGACACATCGGAGAATCATTGGGTCCACTCAGAATCCAGCATTGATAGAATGCTTTGTGACCGGTCAGACATAGACTTATGCCTCAAAAAATGGGAAGGATTCGTTATCCTCTTCTAAGACATCAAGGGCTAGAGACACCAAGCATTAGGTAGAGGCTGAGGTACATCGACATCAAAGTTCTTTGGAGCATGATGTCAAGAGTTATTGGATGATCACCAGCCCTTGAAACAGCCCTGATGTGAGGGCTGCTCATCCTCTCTGGTACTGGAGGTGCTGTACCAGTCTCTATGAGGCCATGACCAGTCTGTTGATACACCTTGCCAGGTTCTTCGGACATCAGCTATGTCTGCTGAGGCCACACCTTTGTCAATGGCAGCCCTTGAAAAGTGACTCCATAAAGGGCCTTATGGGGAAGATGAAAATGTTTTTGGTCATATGTGAAGCTGCTGCTGTGACAGCATTATCCATGGCACATTGCCAAATCAAGCCAATCCTATATCTTGATCTCGAAGGGCTTCAACACTGGTGCCTGCCTGCTGGTGTCTATCTTGAGCATATTGGGAGGTAATTGCTCCCTGAGGTAGACCCTCAGACATCTTAGTGCTGTTGAGATAGTGACTACAACTCTGAGTACTTGTCGGAGGAGAGGTCTCCTGAGTTAACATCAGATTTCACATCTCCTTATGAGTGATGCAGTCTCCTCCAGAGGAGTTGTCTTTTCTCAATTTTTTCAGGGTTATGGCTAAGTCAATACCATTTCTGTTGAAGATGGAAGAGGAGCCTAGGACAGAAGAGTTGCAAATTCTCCAATATGCTGATTTTTCTCCTTCAGAGGCTGCAAAAGAGAATGTTGGGAGAATGTCTTCTCTGTGCCCCCTGTCAGTAGGAAGGTCAATTCTATGCCTGGAGCCTTGAAGACTCCCATATTTGAAAAGCTTCAGCTGCTGAACTACTCTCTTGTTGCTGAATCCGCTCTCAAAAGAGCTAAGTCTCACTTAAAGATGCCCCTGGTGCAAGAGCCTAAGACATTTGATTCTTTTGGAAGAAAGTTTTATCAGAGCGCTGACGTCCCACATAGCATCCTACATGCTCTTCGTGGGCATATACTTGTGAAACATCATGCACAATCTTGATGATTTTGAGGACTCTCTCCCTCCTTAACTCTGATCCTTAATGAGCTAGGGGAAGGAGCATGAGAAATACATTCGCTGAAGAACATATTATATTTTTAATATGACATTGAGAGCCTCCTTAATGAGTATTGGCATCCAGAAACTTTCATGGCTCTGGGCCTCACAACCCAGCGTAGAGGAGAAGCTTGCTGATGTGCAGTGCCATGGGGAGAATTTCTTTGGAGAGACAGTGCAAGAAGCTTCTACCATGATCAAGCAGCACAGTGACACCCTTCATACCCTCTCTGAGCCTACTCTTGATCTGACCTCCTTAACATCTTTGAGGTACCATAATAGAGAGCACAGGGGAATCTGTTACTCTTAAAAGCATAGGTACCCTCCATCTTCCCACTTGTCTCAGGGCAAGCAGAGTTACCGCTTCCTCCCCAGGCAGCATCAGGCTTAGAGGTCCCAACAGGCATCCCTGGCAGAACTAGGGATGGTGTTTTGACTGGCAGCTAGAGGACATAGCCAAGACTGCAGTCCTGGTTCCTGCCAAGTTTCTGATCAAAGGGCAGCTCATGTTCTTTGCAAACAGATGGTGCATTAACCTCTGACCATTGAGTGCTCAAAATGGTCCAGGACAGATTACATCTGTTGGAGCTTCCATCAGATTGCCCACCAAAGAGATTTTCCATTCCTTCTCAGCACCAAGAGGTACCTCTTTAAGAGCTCTGTGCTCTTCGACAGGCCAGTGTAGTCAAGCCCGTTCCACTGAGGCAAGAAGGGCATGGATTTTATTGAGCTACTTCTGGGTCACCAAAACTACAGGGGCTTTCTGTAACCTTCTTAGATCTGAGAAAATTTGAGAAGTTACCTAGCTTGAGAAAAGTTTAAACTTGTTTCCCTTGACATCCTTCTCCCCTTTCTCCAAAAAAGGAGATTGGTTATTTTCTCTAGATCTCAAAGATGCATACATCCCCAATAGAGTAGACACCCAGGAAGGAGTAGATAACATGAGGAGGGTTCTAGCTAAGCTTGAAGAATGGTCTAGAATTTGGCAGCTGAGATTTAATGCTAAAAAATGCAGAGTCATGCATTTGGGCTGCAAAAATCCAAAGGAGCGGTACAGTGTATGGGGTGAAGTACTTCTGTCCACAAAAGAAGAGCGGGACCTGAGTGTAATTGTGTCTGATTTTAAAGTAGCTAAACGGGTAGAAAAGGCAACGGTGAAAGCCAGAAGGATATTTGGATGCATAG
The DNA here is from genome assembly GCA_033557465.1 of Ichthyophis bannanicus. Lineage (NCBI taxonomy): Eukaryota > Metazoa > Chordata > Amphibia > Gymnophiona > Ichthyophiidae > Ichthyophis > Ichthyophis bannanicus. Next base: position 291,629,747 of record CM066043.1, on the reverse strand, counting down.
TGAGAGGAATGGTTAGCAGAAAAAAGGAGGTGATAGTACCTCTGTATAAGTTTCTGGTGTGACCTCATTTGGAGTATTGTTTGCAATTCTGGAGACCACACCTTCAAAAGGATATAAACAGGTTGGAGTTTGTGCAGAGGGTGGCTACTAAAATGGTTTGTGGTGCACCTACTCTTGCCATCTTACTGGGCAGACTAGATGGACCATACTGGTCTTTATCTGCCGTCATTTACTATGTTACTATGTTATAAAGCATATGAGGACAGACTTAAAGATCTTAACATGTATACTTTAGAGGAAAGGAGGGATAGAGGAGATATGATAGAGATGTTTAAATACCTCCGTGGTGCAAATTCACAGGAGGAGAGACTCTTTTGATTGAAAGCAAGATGTGCTATGAGGGGACATGGGATGAGGGTGAAAGGGGATAGACTCACGAGTAATATGCAGAAATATTTCTTTATGAAAAGAGTGGTAGATGTGTGGAATAGTCTCCCAGTGGAGGTGGTAGAGACTAAGACAATACCTGAATTCAAAAAAGCATGGGACAAGCACAGGATTTTTAAAGATAAAAAAGGGGGACTATTGTAGTTGATATGGAAGGGGCAGACTAGATAGGCCATGTGGTCTTTCTCCAGGACCAAGCAGGAAGTCAGTCCTCACATATGGGTGACGTCGGCGCCGACGGAGCCCCCATGCGGAGCATTTCCCCAGCTTTCAAAGAAAGCATTTGGGAATGCAGCGCGCATGTGAGGTCCCCTTCCTGCCCAAAGGTGCCATCTTGCTCAGTCTTTCTTTTTCCGCGGATCCCAATGGACATGAGTTCGTGTCACCTGTAAAAAGTTGATTTTTTTTTCTGCGATTTTCACGTTGTCTTATCCGGTTCAACGCCGCTTCCTCTCGTGTGGAACCAAAGTCCCTGAGTCACGTAAGGGCAGTTGTCCTCATAGACTCTCCTCCAGGGGAGCCGACATTGGGCCCGACGCCGTTGGGGCCCAAGTCGGGGGCTGCTGAGTCTCCTGAGCTTGGACTCAGGTTGACAGCCTTGGAGATCAGCTTGGCTGCCTTCATGGAACAGCAGCGGGTGCTGATCGCCGGTCTGACCGGTGCATCTGCCCCAACCACCGGGACCTCGACGTCTAAGTTGACCCCGGAGACCGAGCCGATGAAGGGGAGAGATATGATAGAGGTCTATAAATTAATGAATGGAGTGGAACAGGTAAACGTAGATCGATTGTTTATGCTATCAGAATATAGAAAGACTAGGGGACATGTAATGAAGCTACAGGGTAAACTATTTAAGACAAATAAGAGAAAATATTTTTTCACTCAACGTGTAATCAAACTCTGGAATTTGATACCGGAGGATGTAGTAAGAGCTGTTAGTGTAGCTAGGTTTAAAAAAGGTTTGGACAAGTTCCTGGAGGAAAGGTCCATAAACCATTATTAAAAAGGGACCCAGGATATCAATGCTTGACCCAATACAAGCATTGTGGAACCTGTGTCTCTTGGGGATACTGCTAGGTACATATGACCTAGATTGGCCACTGTTGGAAACAGGATACTGGGCTTGATGGACCTTGGTCTGACCCAGTATGGCATATCTTATGTTCTTATGTTCTTAATGATCTGTAAAACCGTTGGTAGGGAACTAGGTTCCAGAAAGAGCAGAAGATCATCTGCATATGTTGATAATTTACACTGTCCATCTGCCAACTCGATCCCTTTAACATCTTTGTGCTGTTGAATGGCCATCATTAAGGGCTCTAACGCCAAGTTAAAGAGGAGTGGCGAAAGAGGGCAACCTTGCCTAGTGCCTCTGGATAGCTCAAAAGAAGTAGAGAGAGTTGAGTTAGCCACAATTCGTGCCGTGCGTTTGGTATACAGTAGCGATATCCTTTTTATGAATTTTTCCTTGATTCCAAACCACCGTAGTGTCTGAAAGAGGAAAAGGCCATTCTAATCTATCGAATGCCTTTTTGGCATCTAGTGCTAACCCAATTAGTGGCTCGGGCATTGCTTGGGCCTTAGTCAAAACATGCGCCAGCAATCTGCCATTGTCAGTGGTGGACCTTCCCGGTACAAAACCACATTGGTGTGTGTGAATAAGTGTGTCTAGAACTTTGCTCAATCTACTGGCTAACACTAGCATATATCTTGTAGTCAGCATTCAAAAGAGATATGGGTCGATAGTTTTCCACTCTTTGGGTATCTCATTCTGGTTTTGGATGTATCACAATAGTAGCCTCCACAAAGGCTCCCACCTTCGGGTCTTCCTCAAACAGTCCACTATAGTAAATCTGGAGCATGGGCAATAGTTGCTTTTGAAATACGTGGTAGAATTCTAATGGTATGCCATCCGGACCTGGTGCTTTGCCACTGACTAACTGTGCGATTGCCTTACGGATTTCCGCAACCTTGATGTCCTCGAGTGTCTGTGTTTTGGCCTCTGACAATTTTGCTCCCTTTATACCAGAGACCATATCTTCAAAAGCTTTATCTTCCCATGCTGCTTCTGAGCGGTAGAGGTTTTCATAGAACTCTGCAGCGCCCCAGTATTTGCTCATCTTGGACAAGAAACTCACCATTGGAGTTTTGCAATGCTGTAATATGAGTCACCGTTTTTTTCGCCTTAAGCATCTTAGCCAGTAGTGATCCTGCTCGGTTGTTTTCATGATAGTATTCACTTTGTTGTGCATTTATACTGGATTGGGCCTCTGTATTGGAATGGAATTATACCGATATTAGCTTTTGAAGTCTAACCAAGACCATGGAGTCTGCTTTCAAGCAGCCGTTCTCCAGCCTTTATTTGAGCATCCAATTCCTTTTTTCTTGCTTTCCTTTTTTGTATCGAGAAAGTCGTTATATGCGCTCGAAGGGCTGCCTTAAAGGCTTCCCACCATACCCATATCGAGGTGTCTGTGGGCAAATTAAACTGTGAGTACACCTCTATTTCGTTTCGCACATAATTAATAAAGTCTTCATCTACCAACAGGGATTTGTCCATTGTCCATTTTGACGATATCTGACATGTATCCGTATTGCTCAACGTTATGGAAACTGCTGCATGATCTGATACTGTTTCAGCATGTATTTCAGAACAGATTACCTGAGGGATCAATTTATTTGTTACCAAAAAATAATCGATTCTAGTCTGAGTGTTGTGCGGAAGGGAATAAAATGTATATTCTCTATCATTTGGATGCAGAAACCACCAAGGGTCTATTAGACCCAGAGATTCTACCATACTCTGTAGCACTCCGTGGGACTTGATTTTTATCTGTGATTTATATGGCGTCTGATCTACAAGAGTATCCAATACTAAATTGAAGTCACCCCCCTAATATTATTTGCATAGATATTACCTCTGTTAACTCTGCCGTTATTTGTGTAAAGAAATTGGGGTCATCCTGATTCGGTACATATATATTCATTAATGTATATGTACTTTGGCCTAATTGCAGAGTAACTCTAGCCCATCTTCCATTGGGATCGATTCTAGTTTCTTTAATTGTCAGTAGGAGCGCTTTCCGTGCTAGTATCAACATTCCACCTTTTATTCCTGAGGCCGGCGCAGCTACTACTACTTGATATTTCTTCGTCATTTTCTGGGATTCTTTTACAGACAAGTGTGTTTCCTGTAAATATACAACGCCAGCTTTTTCCTGACAACAATACATTAGTATCTTTTTTTCATTTAATTGGATTTATAACCCCTTTTACATTTAAAGTAAGCAATTTTAAATTATTAGCCATTATCACGTCTCTCCATTCCTCTCAGAGTATTGAGTCTCTCTCCTTCCTCTATTTCCACCTTTGCTACAACAGGCGTTTCATTGGGTCGAATCAGCCAGCTTAACATTTCAAACCTATTAACAAAATTGTTTGGTGAAAAACCATCCACTGCTGAGCAGAACGGGTCTTTTTACTCGACCGCTGCCAATACCGTTATCTATCCCAATATCTCCAGATTTAACGTCTGACTATCTAACCACATGTGTTGTACTAATTAGCTAAATTATATGGCCTTCTTTGAGCTACAGCACAGTTGTTGGCTATAACATAATCTATAACACATTTGCTCTTGTTCAGCTAGTCAGTCTAACAAGCATAAATCATTGTCTGCCTCTGTTTAACATTTATTTTTTGAGTAAATCACTGACCACATCTCTACATCTTCCTAACATCTTTTACTATCTGCTCAATATCAGTGTCACTCTGCAAATGGCACTCTCACATTTGTTCACAGCAGAATATGCTACGTGTTACATTCTCTTTAGTAGGTAAGCTTTCAATGTTGCCGAGTCCCTTGCCTTTCTCTCATTATGAAACCAGCATATTTTTAACTACCAGTCTTATATTTTCTTTCTATTTACCTAATGAGTCACAATTCCATAGTGCTCCACTCTTGCAAGAAGGTTTTTAGCACTGCAGCGTCCACAAAATTCCTTGTAGTGTTATGGAAAGTCACACGCATTGTTCCTGGGTAATATAAACCATACCTTGCTTGCAGTTTCTGCAGCAGCGGCCTGCAGGCCAAAAGTTGCTTCCACCGCTCCAGCGTTTGTTTGCTCAGGTCTGGAAAAAATGCTGCTTTTTGTCCCTGTACTTGCAGCGCAATGCATTTTTTAGCAGCTTACAAAATCTGCAGTGCTTGGGGGTATCGGAGCACCTTCATAACAATTAGCCTTGGGTACTTCGCACCACTTACTATATGCGAAGGGACTCGGTGTGCGCGCTCTAATTCCAAAGGTCTATCAAATGTAATTTGTAGCAATTCTGGTATCATCTTTTCCAAGTATTTTATCGGGTCCGTACCTTCCGCTCCTTCTGGCACCCCAACCATTCTTATGTTATTCCGCCTTGCTCGGTTGTTTTGGTCTTCTATTTGGCTCTCCAAAAGTGTTACGCGCTTCGTGAGAGGCCCCATCTGGGCAAGTATGCTGTCCTGCTTTTGTGTTTGCGCTTCAACCTTGTTCATGCGTTTATTCATATCTTGCAGATTTCCCTTGACTGTACTTAGATCTCCCTCTATGCACTCGAGTGTAGCTGCATTAATCCCAATGATTTCTTTGACGTGCTTCAGTTTGGCTAGTATTTCTCAGAGGCCCTCCGTTGTCGTCTCCTTCTCAACCGCTGTCATTTTCTGCGGGGAGCCAGCGTCCTGCTTTGATCGCTTCGGCACCGTTCCAGTCCCCGGCTGAAAGTCCAGGCGCGCCGGTTTCAGCGTTGTCATTCTCCACTATTTCTCTGCTTCTCCTGCAGTCTGAAGACGCTGATCTTCAAATCTATTTGCTGGAGATTTGCTCAGGAATCTGTGTTGGCAACGGGAGCTACAGTTCTATGTTGCCATTCTGTTCCGCGGATGGATCCGCCCTCCCAACTAACAGATTTCTACGTTACTATATTCCAGTGCCAACCGCCAGGCCCATTAGGAAGTACGATAAACACTGACCATTTAGAACTCATAGCAAATCCACCATATCATAACAGCTCTGCCAGGACTCACAAAGCACCAAACCCTACCTATCAAAAGGCAACACTGCAAATATTAAACCAATACATCTCAGAGAATACCAATGCATCTCCTACTGGGGAAAGAGAACAAGTGACATGGTCAAATAGAAACTACATGAACAGAATACCTCAGCTTGGTTAAAATGCAGAACATAGACCGTCACCAAAGAACAAGGGATCACAATTTAGAAATAGGAAGACAATAATTAAACTGGGAACCCGAAAAGCCAAACTTGGGATGTACAACAACACTGGAGAAATAAAACTATTAATTAATTTGATGCAGCCAACCCCCCCTGCCCAGCCCCGAATAGACTATAGTTGGAAAGTATAGTAATCAGTGTAAATAATTTGTAAAACGGCACCCCAGTTATGTCCAAGTTTTAGTTCCTGTTCACTGTAAATACAATGCAGCCCGACTGCACTGTATATGGTTCCGTTAAATGTACACCGCACTGATATGAATAGCGCGGTATAGAAGAGATGTTAAATAAATAAATAAATAAATAAATTTCCTCTTGTACTAAACAAAACTATCCATTTGTCCTTTCTTCTCTTTTAGATTTTTCAAATTTTTTCTCTATATCTGCTTTAACATACTGATCTTTCCCCTTTTGCGCTTTCCTCCATTTCTTTCCTTATTTCTTTATCATCCACTCAAATTTCACCCTTCCATTCTCAATCTCCACTTACTCTTCCAATACCCGGCCCATCATAGACTTTTCTTCCCTCCCATACAAAATATTGTTTCCTCTCTCCATTCTCATTCCCCGTCCCTTTCTAGTCCCAGTCTCCCAAGCTTCCACATCAGCCCGTTTCCAGTCCTAGCCCCCATATGCTGTTTTCCAGTTCCATTCCAGCCCCCATCAGCCCATTTCCACTCCAAGCTTCTCCATCAGCCCATTTCCAGCCCTATTCCAACTCCCATCAGCCCACTTCCAGTCCTATTCCAGCCTCCATCAGCCCATTTCCAGTCCTATTCCAGCCCATCACCCATTTGCAGTCCACGTTCCCCCCATCAGCCCATTTCTAGTCCTATTCCAGCTCCTTATCAGCCCTTTTCCAGTCCTAGCCCCCCATATGCTCTTTTCCAGTTCCATTCCAGTCCCCCATCAGCCCATTTCCACTCCAAGCTCCCCCATCAGCTAATTTCCAATCCTAGCCCCCTCGTCAGCCCACTTTGTCATATTCCAGACCCCATCAGCCCATTTCCAGTCCTAATCCAGCTCTTCATCAGCCCATTTCCAGTCCAGGTTTCCCCCCCCCCCCACCACCATCACAGCCCATTTCGTCCATTTCCCCCCACCATCACAGCCCATTTGCAGTCCTATCCCCCCAACATCATAGCCCATTTGCAATCCGTTCCCCCATCACAGCCCATTTGCAATCCGTTCCCCCATCACAGCCCAATTGCAGTCCGTTCCTCCCCATCACAGCCCAATTGCAGTCTGTCCCCCCCCACCATCACAGCCCATTTCCAGTCCGTTTCCTCCCCATCACAGCCCACTTGCAGTCCTCCCCCATCATAGCCCAATTGCAGTCCATTCCTCCCCATCACAGCCCAATTGCAGTCTGTCCCCCCCCACCCACACAGCCCATTTCCAGTCTGTTCCCCCATCACAGCCCACTTGCAGTCCTCCCGCATCATAACCCAATTGCAGTCCATTTCCCCTCCCCACATCACAGCCCATTTCCAGTCTGTTCCCCCCATCACAGCCCATTTCCAGTCCATTTCCCATCACCATCACAGCCCATTTCCAGTCTGTTCCCCCATCACAGCCCATTTTGAGTCCGCGTCTCCCCCCCCCCCACCATCTCAGCCCAATTGCAGTCCATTCCCCCCCCACCATCACAGCCCATTTCCAGTCCGTTTCCCCCCCTATCACAGCCCACTTGCAGTCCTCCCCATCACAGCCCAACTGCAGTCCATTCCCCCCCCCAAATCACAGCCCATTTCCAGTCTGTTCCCCCACATCCCAGCCCATTTCCAGTCCATTTCCCCCCACCATCACAGCCTATTTCCAGTCTGTTCCCCCCATCACAGCCCATTTTGAGTCCGCTCCCCCCCACCATCACAGCCCAATTGCAGTCGTTTCCCCCCCCCCACACATCACAGCCCATTTTCAGTCTGTTTCCCCCCCATCAAAGCCCATTTCCAGTCGCTTCCACCCCATCACAGCCCATCCAGTCCTAGCCACCCCCCCTCCCTCCGAAGAGCCCCGCACCGTCTAAGGGACTGCAGAGGGAGCTGGGGAGGCCTGCATGAGGGCCAGGCTCCCTCTGCACAGCCTGCCAGCGGGAAGAGCCTTTTCCTTCACGCTGGTGGCTGTTTCAATGAAGCCGCGAATGCTGGGAAAGGTTAAAGGCAATGTCCTTTAACCTCTCCCGTCATTCACGGCTTCATTGAAACAGCTACCAGCGTGAAGAAAAAGGCTCCTCATGCTGGCGGGCTGTGCAGAGGGAGCCGGGGCCACGCGCGGGCTTCTCCGGCTTCCTCTGCAGCCGTCCATTGAGCGAGAATGTGGTTAGCACGGGGCCCTGTGCGAACAACATTCTAGCTCAATGGAGGGCCGGCCCTGATTGCATACTGCTTCTAGTAGTGTGTCCAGCCACTCTGGGCTAGCACTCAGGGATCTGTAGGCAAGTAGAAGGGTTATGTTGCCTTTGTTATTGTTGTGTCCAGTCCTTTGTTAGAGGTCTTGGTGAGGGTGCGGAAGTTAAGGTTCTTTGTTAGAATGAATACACCTCCACCTCGGCGTTGCATCCTTGGGGAACTGAAGAAATTGTAGTTGTGTGATGTTTGTTGGTTCAGCAGGACATTATAAGTTTTGTTAAGCTAGGAGATGTGACGCTTAGGACATCAATGTTATTGTCAAGCAGGAGGTCAGTGAGGAGTTAGAATTTTGTTTCTTGCTGATCTAGCATTGAGCAGGGTGCACTTTAGGTTTGATGGGCTGATTGTGTTTCTGTATGTAGGTGATATGGCAGTGGGTATTTGTGTTTTGATGTGGATGATGTGTGTGTGTCTAGATCTGTTTTTGTGAAAGGTGGGGGGTGTTATGATTGGGTGTGAGTGAATGATTGGTATGAAGGCTGGGGTGGGGGTTATGCTGTGGTGGTATGAGGAGTGAGGTGAGGTAGAGAGTTAAGAGGATGGCTAGGGGAGCCACTATAGTGTTGGGAGAACCCTATTAGATATATTTTGCTGACGGTCCAGGTGAGGTCTGTTTTGCGTGCTGGGAGAGCTTACTGGCTGGTGGTGATGTGGTGAGTGGGGACTATGTGGTGATTCTTCTCAGAGCAGAATGCTTGGCTTTTGGTGGGGTTGTGGTGGCATGTGGTCTGTTCTTCTGTGAAGTAGTGCTGTCGTTGGGGTTGCGGATGTCTTCAAAGGAGAAGTCATTTTAATAGGCTAGTTCAGCTGCTCTGGTGTCCATGCAGGGCTTAGTTAAAGGCTCTTCAATAAATGCTTTATCTTTATCAAGTTTTTGATATACTGCTCAGGCGATGCATCAGAGCAGTATACATAAAATAAAACAGCTACATGAGAGAAAAAGAAAAGAATGCCATTGTTGACAGGAAAGCACAAGAAACTAGCAGATAGGAGAAAAGAAAAAATAATCCTTGAATGCTATGGTTGATCCATTTGAGCTTGTTGCTGTCATGCAACTACTCCTGCTGCTGGGGTGTAACTTATATGTGGTAGGGGTTAGCCATGTGGAGCATTGGTGGTATAGACTGGGATGCAGTACTCTGCGGGCCACTCTGTGGGCCATGTCTAAGGGCCTCTGCGGAGGCCCTGAGCATGCCCTCTGTTTCAAAGTCAATAATCAAAAGAATACCCAAACCCCAACCGCAAACACCATATGCTGTATACTTTTTGTCGGGCATAAACCGCAAGGTGAAGAGGACTCCCTCGACACCTCACGCAGTACATGCCCCTTTTGTTTTTTTTGTTATTTATTTCATTAATTCTGATTTCACAAAACTTTTAAAAGCAGGGAAAGGCTTCACACTTATCTGCACAAGCACGACGTGCACGTTTCGAAGCAACCAGCTTCTGTATCAAGTGTTCCCAAGGCAAAGCAGTGCGTCCAATCCTTCCAAATTCCAAAAGTCGCCAAAAACTTTGGCGGGTGACGTCAGGGGGAAGTTTCAGATAGGCCATTTATAGAACCGCCCTCTTAAAGCTAAACCAATCACAAAAGGCAGGGAAACCCCACTGCAGGGGAACCCCTACACGGATTGGAAAAAGCCTTATAAGGTCAACCAATCGACGTCCTTGTTCAGTCCAGCAGGAGCCATGGAGTTTAAAGTAAAGATCCAGCGTTGTTCAAGGTTTCTCAAACGAGCCAGGCGATCACCTCCCCTGGGATCACAGGGCACAAAATCGATCACTGTCCAATGCAGTTGCTCAAACTTGTGATGTAAATCCAAGCAGTGCTGTACCATCGGGGCTGTCAACACTAAATGTCGCAAACGGGATGCATGTTCTCCCAGTCGTACCCGCACAACTCGACTAGTGCTGCCTACATAATACTGGGCACAAGGGCAAATAAAAGCATAGACCACAAAAGCCGAAGCACATGTAGTTCGCCATCGACGATGAAAAAACCCGGCCCGTAGCCACATCAGACCAAGTAGTGCCTGTTAGGGCTAAAGTGCAGTAACTGCAAGTCCCACAAACCTCATGAGAGCCCAGTCCAGTATCGGGCCCAATCGGGCGGTCAGTGTATGTTGCAGTTCTCACCAACCGGTCACGAAGGTTACGGCCACGCGAATATGCAATCTGCAATAGTTTATTCAAACTTGAACATAGTGAAAGTACTGGCCAATGTTTACGCAAAATCGATGCCACTTTGCCAGAATGACTCATATATGGCAGTATACCGGTCACCCGAGAGGGAGCCCCATCCACATTTACATTAGGGGGAAGCATATCACAATCTAGGTACCATTCCCGATGGGAGTACAAAGCCCTCCTGTAAGCCCTTGAAATGACCGCCCGAGGGTAACCCTTCATTGACAGCCGATGCCATAGATCTAACGCATGATGTTTGTATTGGACCACAGAGGTACATAGACGACGAATCCTTAAAAACTGCCCGAAAGGGAGGCCCCGACGAAGGGGCCCAGGGTGGAAACTACCAAAATTCAACAAACTATTTCTTTGCACTGGCTTCCTGTATAGCGTAGTGAGCAAACATGACCCCTCACGATAGACTAACATATCCAAAAATTCAAGTTTATCCACAGCTATATGAGCCGTATATTTTATGTGGGGTTTGATGGTATCCAGCCAACCTATAAAGCTGTGCAAAGAGGGTAGGTCAGAAAGCCAAATAAAAAAGATGTCAGCAAGAAATCTTTTCCACAATGCCACATGGACAAAGTGTTCTGAAGAAAAGATATATTGTTCCTCAATTGCCGCCATATATAGTGTCGCAAGGGATGGGGCAACAGTAGCCCCCATCGCGATCCCGAAGATTTGTTGAAAAAAAGCCCCTTCAAATAAAAAATAATTTTGAGATAATACCAACGAAATTAATGTGAGCAAAAAATCTTTAGGTAAACGGGATGGTGCCTGAGTAAATTTAGAGCGCAAAAGGCTCAAAACCCCCCCCTGATCGACATTAGTGTATAGAGCTACCACATCCAGTGTAACAATATACCAGGCTGTAGATGGTAAACAAAGCGTGTGCAGGAAACTCAAAAAATGCGTTGAATCACGAATATAAGAACGAACAGTAGCAGCCTCTACTTTTAGAAAAACATCACAGAATTTTGATAGCGGTTCTAAGACCGAGCCACGGCAGGAGACTATCGGTCTGCCAGGAGGGTCAGACAACGATTTATGAATCTTGGGAACAAAATAGATGACCGGTATTTTTGGATGGGAAATAGACAAAAAACGAAGTTCTCGAGAAGTGATCCAACCCTTTGAGAAGGCCCCCAAAAGCAACTGATGAATTTCCGCCTTCAAATCTGCTGTGGGATCTGCCTCCAATTGCCGATATATATGAGGGTCCAACACATGCGCTCTTAATCTAGATAGATAAATCTCAGTATCCCAAAGCACTATGGCTCCACCTTTGTCCGCACTCCGGATAGTAATGGTGGCATCCCGAGCTAATTTATCCAGACTTGTCCAATCAGAACGAGAGATATTAGAGGCCCATTTCTTAAACGATGATTCACTCACCTCCAAGTCATGAGCCTTTTGCGCTCTAAATTTACTCAGGCACCATCCCGTTTACCTAAAGATTTTTTGCTCACATTAATTTCGTTGGTATTATCTCGAAATTATTTTTTATTTGAAGGGGCTTTTTTTGAAGTGAAATAAGATTAGCCAAATAAAGTTGTGTAGATGTGTGAAGAGCCTTGTGAATCAAAATTAGGAACTTGTAGTGAAATCTGTAGTGAAGGGGTAGCCAGTGAAGGTGGTAAAGGATAGGAGTGATATGATCAAACCGACTGGCCGATGAAATGAGCCGAGCTGCTGTATTTTGCAATAACTGTAGGAGTTGAAGTTGATAAGCGGGTAAATTATCCAAAACCACATTACAGTAGTCTTGGCGGCTCATAACCAAAGACAGTACCAGAGTGGTGAGAGAGGAGGGAGGCAGCAGGGATCGGACCGCTCTAATTTGTCGCAAAGCAAAGAAAGACCTATGAATGAGAATGGAAATATGGTCATGAAAGGAAAGGGAAGAATTGAGGGTCACACCGAAATAGCGAAAAGAAGATGTAAGAGAAATGTGAGATGAATCAAACTGAGGGGCGATGTCTGGGCAAGAGGTACTTAATGAGACCCATATAGCAGTGGATTTGGATGGGTTCAAATGAAGATAATTTGCGGCAAGCCAAGAAGCGATATGGGAAAGGCAAGCATTTAGAGCTGAGATATCCACATTGATGGGGGAGGTATGAAAGAGAAGAATAATATCGTTTGCATAAATGTAGGTGGAAACTGTTGAATTAAAAGAGGCAGGGGAGCCAGAAAAATGTTAAAAAGCAAAGGAGAAAGAACCGACCCCTGGGAAACCCCACATGAGAAAGGAAAAGGGGAAGAGGACTGTTTATTAATGTGAACGGAGAAAGTACAGGCAGACAAAAAAGAACGAAACCATTGTAACACCGTACCCCGCAGTCCCGCATCGTAGAGATGAGAAAACAAGGTCCGGTGATCGATCAGATCAAACGCCGAGGACGGATCGAGTGATACCAAAAGAGTGATATCCCCCCGATCATGGGAGACATGCACTTAATTTAGCAGGGCTAAAAGAACTGTTTCCGTACTATGTCCTGTACGGAATCCTGACTGTCTCGGATGAAGAACATTAGTAGCTTCCACGTGAGATGTTAGCTGAAGAAACACCAGCCGTTCCAATACCTTAGCCAAGAAGGGGAGATTTGAAACAAGATGCCAGTGTGCTAAAACCGAGGGATCAAGAGAGGGTTGTTTCAAGAGTGGATGGATAATAGCCGATTTCCATGGCAGGGGGAAGCAGCCAGAGGATAAATTGGTATTCAAAATTGTTAAAATAAAAGGCAGCAACTGAAGCGAGGGATTGGACAGCCAGCCTGAAGGAATAGGGTCCTAGAATTGGTGATAGTCTTAAGCAATTCTGAGGAAGTAATAGTATGAAAGGTGGACCAAGTATGAACTAGCACCCGAAAGAGGTGAAAGAGGTAAAGCAATAGCACCCTGAATAGTTTCCTCTGCAGAGGGAGCAAAGGAGATAGAGAGGGAGGGCGACAAAGGAGGGGGTGATAGAGGAGGAGGTGGGGGATCAGAAAAAGAGGAGCGTAGGTTAAGAATTTTGTTAGAAAAGAAAGTAGACAATGAAGAGGGGGTAGGTGCAACGACCTGAAGTGGCGAGGAAGACACAGTAGATGAGAGGCGACGCAGGATGGCATATAACTGTCTGGATGAATTAGCGGCTTTGGAAATTTCTGAGGAATAAAATGAACATTTGGCGGCCTGGACTGCCATGCGATAAGAGGAATAAAGCTGTTTAAACCGAGTTATTGCCGCCGGAGAAGGGTGCTTCTCAAAGTGGTGCTCTGCTTGGCGAAGTTGCGACCGCTGTAGGCATAAGCCTGGATGAAACCACGGTGAGTGTTTCAGAAGAGGGGCGGAGGGGAGCTAAATTATCCAATGCAGCACCAAGCACAGAATTCCAGAGAAGAATCTGTGCATCCGATGAGCGCGAAGTGAAATCTGAAGGAAAAAGAGACTCTGCCGATGGGAACACGGCCAGCGTACAAGGAGTGATATGACGCCGTAGACAAGGAGAGGGTGAAGGACCAGAAGAGTTAGCAGAAACTAGGGCTGGCACAGAAACAGAAAAGGAAACACAATAATGATCGGACCAGGGGATACAATGGGTAGAAATATCAGAAAGTGAAAGATCCAAACTAGATGGAGCAAGAACTAAGTCAAAGGTGTGTCCAGCATTATGAGTAGGGCCAGAAACATATTGGTGCAATGCAAGTTCATTTAAGAGGTTCAAAAAACATGATCCTTAAGCCTAGACAGAAAGTCAATGTGGACATTAAAATCCCCAAGGATTATAATATTAGGGTACTGAAAAACAGTCTCAGAGAGAGTCTGTAGGTCTACCTCCCATTTACTAGTAGAGAGAGAGGGAGGAAGATACAGTAGAAGGAAATACAATGGGGGAGAAGATTGTAGGCAGAGAAAAAGGGATTCTGAGTAGTGAAGGGAGGACGCAGAAACTTCAACAATAGAAAGGGTGGACTAATAAAGAAGGGCCACACCTCCCCCGCCCCTACCCAAACTAGGTGTTGAGAAAGTCGCAAAACTAGGGGGAGGGAGCTAGATAAAAAGGGGTTATCACCTTCCTTAAGCCAAGTTTTGATTAAGAAGCAGAGGTCAAAAGAATGGTGGGGACTATCTAGCCAGTGAGAACTACCGGGTTCCAGGTTATTCTCCCTAGAGATGTTCTCCTTTCTGCAGCAAGCCTGGTCTTTCTGGCAAAGCAACATGGACCCTGGAGCCTCCGGGTCTTCTTTATCTCTCTCTGCTCACTTGGAGGAGGGACAGCAGGCGAGTCGGAGCCCAGCTCGATCCCTGCTTTCTAAGTGTTCTTGGCGATGGTTGGAGTCTGGAGATTTAGATTGGCTGTCCTTTTGCTGAGACCCAGAGTTCATCCTCCAGGTTAGAATCAGCATTCGGACTGAACTGTCCTTCCAGTCCAGTCTGAAGATCAGGATGAGTTTGGTGTTCAGGTATGAATTGGTGACTCCGATTGCTCAGGTATCATTTACCCTAAATTTGACCAACCCTCCAGCAGCTGAACAAGGACTGCATTCACCTCTTCTTGCAGGGGGTTAAGAAGTCTAGCATGGCCTTTCCTCTTCCAGAGGTTATCAAGAGCACAATATGCTTGGAGTGGAACTTGCCCAACTGCCCAGTGAAAAGGCTGAAAGTTTGTAAGAAGCTTTATGCCCTGCCATAGGACAAACACATTGAGTGGTTTACACACTGAGTGGATGCATAGGTTACAGTGGTTACGAAGTGGACCACCATTCCAGTGGAGGGAGGAACAGTCTAGAAGTATCCCCTGGATCGTAAGGTGAACACTATCTTGAAGAATCAGTTTACAGCCTCTGCTGTTATCCTTCAGTTGGTGATCTGTGTGGTGGGTCTGATGACTTTACTCTTTGAGTAGAAAGAAAAACTAAACTTGTTTCTAGTGACCTTTACAAAGATGCCTTCCAGTTAGGAGGCAAAAAGATCTATGAAGTTGTCTTAAATAGGTGTTAAAGGCAAGTAACAGATCAAAAGGGCAATTTAAAAGGACCCTTCTATCAAACAAAGAGCTGTGTGAATCACCCAGAAAATTGGTAAGCCTTTACCTTAGAAGCACAGGACAGGGTACTGTGTAGCAGCCAACATTTAATACATCTTCTTTCTCTTCCTCCTTCCCTCCCTCTTTCCCTCACATCCACTCCTGGGAATCATAGCTTTATAGGCATTTAAACCTCTTAAAGGGAAGGAGGTGTCCATATTCACTCTAAAGTGCAGCTGTTTATCCTCATCAGGCATACAATAAGGACCTGAGATTAATTAATCTTGAGGTGAACAAAGTCCATTAAACATAGTAGGTATAGTTTTATTAGTATAAATATCCCCAGCAAACCTAGGTAAGTAAACAACTTAAATACCTAAACACAACTTTAAAACTAAGATGCAGACAGTAGTCCAGCAGCGAGATGGGGGCTTTCAGGTCTTTTGCATTGAGTGTCATATGTCTGATTTTATCCCAGTTGGTGAGGGGTCTTATGTGTACACTAGGTGCAAGGAGCCCTTTACTCTCAGAGAATGAGTCCGATCTCTAGAGCTAGAGTATCAGACGGAAGACATAAGGAAGATAGAGAGGTACATAGACGAGAACTACGGGCCATAGTACTGAAGTCCCACTTCCAGTCTGGCAGCATCCCTGTTGCCATAGAGGAGAGAGGTCACATGACAGGAGAGCATCACCCTGGTATGGTAGGATCCTGTAGCTAGGACTTGTCCTCCAGGTGATGTAAAGTCCTCTGATACCAAGGAGGTTTCTCCAGGGCCATGGGCCCACGTGGGATGGGTTAGGACAACCGTTATAGTTGGTGATTCGATCATTAGGCATATAGATAGCTGGGTGGCTGGTTAATGTGAAGATTGCCTGGCAACATGCCTGCCTGGTGTGAAGGTAGTGCACCTCATGTGTCACTTAGGCAAGGTCTTAGATAGTGCTAGAGAGGAGTCATAAAAAAGTGTAGTAGGGAGGTTCTGGAGGACAAATTTAGGCTTTTCCATGTAGGTAGGAAGTTGAAATCCAGAACTCAGAAATATAGAAACACAATGAAAGAAAAAGACCACATGGCCTATCCAGTCTGTCCTTCCATATCAACCACTACAAGAGTCCCCTTTTTTCCTTTAGAGATCCTTTGTGTTTGTCCAAAGCTTCTTTGAATTCAGATACCGTCCTCATCTTTACCACCTCCACTGGGAGATTATTCCTCGGATCCACCACTCTTTCCATAAAGAAATATTTCCGCATATCACTCCTGAATCTATCCCCTTTCACCCTCATCCCATATCCCCTCATAGCAGAGCTTGCTTTCAATCGAAAGAGGCTCTCCTCCTGTGCATTCCTGTCATATCACCTCTATCCTGCCTTTCTTCTAAGATCCTTAAGTCTGTCCTCATATGCTTTATAATGAAGACCACTAACCATTTTAGTAGCCACCCTCTGTACTGACTCCAGCCTGTTTATAACCTTTTGAAGGTGTGGTCTCCAGAATTGCACACAATACTCTAAATGATGTCGCACCAAAGACCATTCTTCCAGCTTTTGTAGATCTTTCCTCATGTTCTCCCCTCCCTCAGGCGAGTCCACTCTGTTGTAAATTTTGGTGTCATCTGCAAAAAGACAGACTTTTGCATTCAGCCCTTTGGCAATATCACTTACGAATATATTGAACAGTACCAGTCCCAAGACCGAACCCTGGGGCACACTGCTAATCACCTTCCTTTCATCCGAGTGGGTTCAGTTTACCATTACCCGCTATTGTCTATCAGTCAACCAATTTCTGATCCAGTTCATTATCTTGGGACCCATCCCCAAGCTGTTGAGTTTATTGATAAGCCTATACATTTTGGTTATCTTTGAAAAAACACTTGATGGATAGGAAGCCAGTATATAAACTGTTGAGGGATGGACTGTGCATTCAAATGGCAGCTGAAATTTAATGTGGACACATGCAAAGTTATGCACATAGGGAAGAACAATCCAAACTGTGATGCAAGGTTCCATATTAGGAATCACCACCCAGGAAAAGGATGTGGGCGTCATCATGGACAGTACGTTGAAACCCTCTGCCCAGTGTGCAGTCAGGCCCAAGAAAACAAACAGAATGCTAGGAATCATAAGGAAAGGAATAAAAAATAAACCAAGGATATTATAATGGCTCTGTATCACTCCATGGTGTGACTACACCTCGCATATTATATGCAGTTCTGGACGCCGCATCTAAAAAAGGGTATAGCAGAATTAGAAAAGGTACAGAGAAGAACAATCAAAATGATAAAGGGGATGGACAGATACCTCTACAAGCAAATGTTTAAAAGGTTAGGGCTCTTCAGCTTGGAAAAGAGACAGCTGCAAAATGAGTGGGGTGGAATGGGTAAATGTAAAAAGTAGAAAGACGAGGGAGCGTGCAATGAAGCTGCAATGTAGCACATTTAAAACTAATCAGAGAAAATATTTTCTCACTTTATGCATAATCAAACTCTGGAATTTGTTGCCGGAGGATATAGTAAAAGTTGTTAGTGGAGCTGGGTTTAAGAAAGGTTTGGATAAGCTGCTGGAGGAATAAACCATTACTAAACGGGACTGGGGAAATCCATTACTTATCCCTGGAATAAGCAGTATGGAATTTTTCTGCTTTTTTGGAACCTGACCTCAAATTGGGCACAGTTCAAAAAGGATACTGGGCTTGATGGACCTTTGATCTGACCCATTATGGCATCTCTTATGTTCTTATGAAGGAGCAGAGGTTTTCATTCAATGGCTTTACCAAAAAAAAGAAAAAAAAAAAAAGAAAGGAAAGCAACATATTCCTAGGCTATATAATTAAAATGCAGCAAAAAGTGTAGCTGTTTAATTATTTAGGGTGTCTTTATGTATCCATTAGCGTTTCCCTTCTGTTTTTGCAGGAGTGGTGAAAAATACGAGTTACTTACCTGTAACGTGAGTTCTCCAGGGACAGCAGGATAAGTCAGCCACAAAGTGGTGACGTCATCCGACGGAGCCAGAACGGAAGTAATCTCACTAGCCCAGAAGGCTTAGCCTTCTGGGCTGTACCGGTAGCCCCACCTTCCGTTCCGCCCCTAGCTGACCAGATTTCCCCAGCTGAGGCTTCCCAGCGGCTAGGTGGCGGACGGAAAGGGTTACCCGCCGGGGAGGAGGGAGGGAAGGTGTGGCTGACTTATCCTGCTGTCCCTGGAGAACTCACGTTACAGGTAAGTAACTCGTATTTCTCCCAGGGCAAGCAGGATGAAGTCAGCCACAAAGTGGTGCCTCCCCAGCTAACAGGCAGCGGCGGGGAACCGAACCAAAAACCAGGCGTAGTGCTGAAGGTGCAACAGGTTTAATTGGCCTGAGGTAGGCGAAGCCTAGGCCTGTGCAATAAAACAGGTGCAATAACAAGTGCAGTAACAGTTTCAAGAACAACAGGTTGTGCAAATAACAGTGTGCAAATAACAGTGTGCAAATAACAGTGCATAAAACCACAGGTTGCGCAATAACAGATGCAAGAGAGACGTTCAATAGAACGTAATATCAGCAAACACAGTCAATATGCAGTGAACAACACCAGATAGCTGGTAGCAGTGCTAGTGAACAACAAGATACACCTAGTAGCGCATCTTGCAGGATTTAAGTAGCACGACTCGGCCCGGCGTACATGGACAGTACGGAAAGGCCGAAAGCCGGTCCGCCGTGGTCTGCACCGTCCAGACAGTAGTGTCTCTGAAAGGTCTGGATGGAGGACCAAGTGGCGGCCTTGCAAATGTCCGTGATTGGGGTGTAGCGTAGGTTTGCGATGGAGGTCGCCAGAGCCCGCAGGTGATGCGCTTTGATGCCCGCAGGTGGATCCGCACCGGCGAGCGAAAGGCACAAAGAGATGCATGCGGAGATCCATCCAGACAGCGTGCGCTTGGAGACTGGACGGCCGGGCTTGTTAGGGTCGACAGAGATGAAAAGTTGCGACCCCTTGCGAACTGCTGCGGTCCTCTGTAAATAGCAGCGAAGGGCCCTGACACAATCCAAAGTGTGCAGTCGGCGTTGCTCCTGGTCGGAGTGTGGCTCGGGGAGGAAGCAGGGTAGTTCAATTACTTGGTTGATGTGAAAGGGGGTCGCCACTTTGGGGACGAACTTGGGGTGCGTCCTCAGGAGAGCACGGTCGTGCAGCAGGACTGTGTAAGGCGGGTAATCAACGAGGGCGTGTAGTTCGCTGACGCGCCTGGCAGAAGTGATGGCGATGAGAAACAAGGTTTTCCATGAGACAAACTTGATTTGTGCGGAGAGCATAGGCTCGAAGGGCTCCTTTGTGAGCTGGTCGAGCACGATGTTTAGGTCCCAAGGTGGTACAGGGTCTCTGACCGCAGGATGCAGGTTGGTGAGCCCCTTCATGAAGCTGGCGACGACTGGAAGGGCTGTTACGGGCGCATTGTGAACGCGGTGGTGGAAGGTTGAGATGGCAGCAAGGTGTACCTTGACGGATTGCGTTCGAAGGCCTCGGGAAGAGAGGGATGCCAGATACTCCAGGAGCTGGGGAACTGGGCATGAGGGTGGGTCGAGTTGCCGTTCCTCACACCAGACGCAGAAACGGCGCCATTTAAGGATGTAGCATTTTCTGGTAGATGGTCTCCTGGCTGCCAGGACGATGCGCTGGACCTCATCAGACAGGTTGAGGGGGCCCATGATTAGCCTTTCAGCCTCCAGGCCGCTAGCGATAGCATCTGCAGGTTGGGGTGCAGCATCGACCCGTCGTCCTGAGAAAGGAGGTCCGCTCTCAGGGGTAGTCTGATAGGCGGTTCCGACGTCAGGCGCTGTAGATACGGGAACCATATTTGCCTGGGCCAGTAGGGGGCCACTAGGATGACTGTAGCACGGTCCCTTATGATTCTCTGGATGGTCCGCGCTACCAGGGGGGCTGGGGGAAACGCGTAGGCCAGAGCCCATTGATTCCATGGTAGGTCGAAGGCGTCTGCCGCCAGCCTGAGTCGGGATGGTCTTTTCGAGCAGAATAGGGTGCACTTTGCATTGCTCTGGGACGCGAAGAGGTCGATCTGCGGGGAGCCCCATCGCTCGAACAGGGACGCTGAGACTTCTTGGTGAAGTGACCACTCGTGTGGGTTGAGCTGTCTGCTGAGGCGATCGGCTAGGACATTCTCCTCTCCTGGTAGGTAGCATGCTTGGAGACTGCAGTTGATGGAGAGGGCGAGGTTCCAAAGTAGAAGCGCTTCCCTGCAGAGAGGGCGCGAACCTGTGCCTCCTTGCTTGTTTATGTAGAACATTGCGACTTGGTTGTCGGTCAGTATCCTGACGATCTTCCCGGAGACAAGGCCTCGGAAGGCTGAGAGGGCGAGCCGGACGGCCCGGAGTTCCAGAACATTGATGTGGAGGTTTGTTTCCGAGGGCGACCAGACACCTTGTGTGTTTGAGTTGACACAGTGGGCACCCCATCCCTTCTTTGAGGCATCCGTGGTTACGGTGATTTGGTGCGAGGGTGCTTGCAGGGGTCTGCCCTTGGAGAGATTCCGGGGCACGGTCCACCAGCGCACCGCTTTGGAGGAGGTGTCGTCCCTTGAGATCTTGTGGGAGAGGGATTGGGTGTGCTGACACCATTGCGAGCGCAGGTGCCACTGGAGGACTCTCATGTGCAGTCTCGCAAAGGGGAGGACATGTGTAGCGGCAGCCATGTGGCCGAGGAGCCGAAGGACGTTTCTGGCCGAGGGGCGTGGGCTGCTGAGGAATTGTAGAGCCAGTCGGGCAATAGACTGTCTCCTGCTTAGAGGCAGGAAGGCCTTGGCCCGTTTTGTGTCCACTTGAGCGCCGATAAACTCTAGCTTCTGCACAGGAGATAGATGAGATTTTTTGAAGTTTACCAAGAATCCCAGGGACGACAAGAGGGAGATGGCGGAGTTGACCGCCCTCCGCAAGTCCTCTGGGGATCTTGCAGAGAATAGCCAGTCGTCCAGGTAGGGGAAAACGCATATTCCTTGTCTTCGGAGAGATGCAGCTGCCACCGCTACACATTTGGTAAATACCCTTGGAGCGGGGGAGAGTCCGAAAGGTAGCACTCTGTATTGGTAATGGCGGCCGGACACAAGGAAGCGTAGAAATCTTTTGTGTTGCGGGAGCATTGGGATGTGGGTGTAGGCGTCCTGGAGGTCCAGGGAGGCCAGCCATTCTCCTGATTGGATGAGTGGTAGGATGGTGGATAGGGAGTGCATCCTGAACTTTTCCTTCTTTATACATTTGTTGAGCTTCCGTAAGTCGAGGATAGGGCGTAGACCTCCTGATTTTTTTGTGACAAGGAAGTATCTTGAGTAGAATCCTTTGCCGATTTCGTCTGGTGGAACCGGCTCGATAGCCCTTGATGCTAGGAGGGCTTGGATTTCCACGGCCATGAGGTCGGGGTGCTCCGGGGGAGCTGAGTCTTGAGAGGGTGGCCGGAGCGGAGGCTTGGAGGAGAAGTTGATGCGGAAGCCGTGCTTTATGACTGACAGCACCCATTGGTCTGATGTTATCTTTTCCCACGCCGGGAGGAAGGCGGACAAACGTCCCCCGGTCGGAAGGTGCTGGCAGGGCTGCGAGTCAAAAACCAGAGTTGTTTTTCGCAGGTGCTGGCGTCGATTTCTTGGGGCCCTGGTCCCTCTGCCGTTGCTTCTGCTTGTATGGTGTCTGGTAGTGCTGCGGCTGTTTGTTTCGGGGCTGTGGCTGCCATTTGCGATATGGTGTGTACCTCTTGGAGCTTGAGTTGCTTAGGTTGGGTTTGCGGAAGGTGCGAGGACGTTCGGAGCCCTCCTCCAAAGTTTGCAGGGTGTTGCAGCGCTCCCGCATGTCGTTAACAGTGTCCTTTACCTTGTCCCCGAACAAGGAGTCGCCAGAGCAGGGGGTGTCCGCGATGCTGTCATGCGAGTCGGTGCGGAGACCGGATGCCCGGAGCCAGGCTAGCCTGCGTGCAGCGATGGCCGTGCCCGCCACCCTGACTGCAGTTTCGAATGCATCGTGAGCGGCCCGTCCTTGATGCTTAATGCAGTCGTCCAGATCCGAGAGAGCAGGTGCGAGGTTTTGTGGGGGCTCCGGTAGAAGGGAAATTGCAGACTTGATGGTGCTCACCAGAGAGTCTTGGTAGATCGCGTGCTGGAACTGGTGGGCCGCGATTCTAGCGTTTAGCATGGCTCCTGAGTAGACCTTTTTGGCCACATCATCCACGAACTTGTTCTCCTTGCCCGGCGGGGTATTATTGGAGATGCGGGAGGACTTGGAGCGCTTCAATGCAGATTCCACCACAATGGATTGGTGGGGGAGTTGCGGCTTGGCAAAGGCCGAAAGGGGTTGGACGCAGTATTTGCTATCGAGCCTGCGAGGGCAGGCGTGGTTGGAAGCGGGTGTCTGCCACATTCTGGAGAGGTTGTCCTGCAGGAGTTGGTGGACGGGCAGCAGCGGGTTAGATTTGGGAGTGTTGATGAACTTGAGGGCGTTCTGCACTTCGTCGCGTTTATCCGTTGGGAGCGCGGAAGGAATGGCGAGAGAAGTGATGACTTTTTGGTTGAATTTGTAGTAGGTGAGGTCCTCTGGGGGACAGGTTGGGACTCCGAGCTTGAGAGAGAGTCCTGGTGAGGAGCCGTGTCTGATGAAGATGTTGTTGCAGGTGCATCGTGCTTCTGAGCAGGAGGTTGGCTGCGTGAGGTCTGGTCGTCTTGGACGCAGGCGTGGGACGCAGACTGAGGCTTTGCTGGCTTCCCCGAGACCAGCGTTGCCAGGGAGGAGGACCATTGATGCAGCATGTCCTGGAGAAGTTTAAAGGTCTGCGGAGCTGGGTCTGTCTGTGTCTCCTCCGTGTCAGCAGAGGCAGTCTCAGGAAGGAGATAAACCGCATGCGTGTGGTCCTCTAGATCCCCGTGCGTGAGGTCCAAGACATCCTCATGCTCGCTGAGTGCGCCAGACGTGGTCCGTATGCGCTGAGACTCAGGGCTACGTCTGTCGGGGCTGGCACTACGGCTCCTGTGCCGTGCACTGTGTGAGGACCTGCTGCTCTTTTGCCTGCTGTGAGATCTGCATTGACAGCGAGATCTACTGCGGCTATGTGATCTGCTCTGTTCATGCCTGTGTGCAGAGTCTGCTTGGCTGGGAGATCTGCGCCGGTGAGAAGAGCTGCGGTGCGACTTCTTTGAGTGCTTTCTGCCCTTCTTATGCGAGCGGTGTCGGGAGCTGCGGGAACGTGATCTCCGGTGCTGGTCTGCGCGGGGATCGCCCTGGAGAATGTTGTGTTCCTCAGTGCTTGCTCCGGGAGCGCTGTGAGAGGTGCCGGTAAGAGGCAGTCCAGAGCCGGCGTCAGCGCAGAGAGCTAGACCGGAGGTTGCATCAGCGGGCGGAAGTGACGCGCCATCCAAGATGTCTTCCTCCGTATGCTGCCACGAGGTGCTGGGGAGCTCTGCATCACGGCGGGGGACGGAGGCCTGACAAGGCGCGCCCCCGGCCGGACCAACGGCAGCGATTATTTGGTCGGATATCACAGCATCGGCGGAGGGGTTACTCACAGCCAGGAACTCCGCGAGGGCATTTTTTCTGTACTTCTTTGCTCTGGGGGACATGCGACCGCACGCGGTGCAGTCCCCTACGGCATGCTCCGGCCCGAGGCATCGCAGGCAGAGGAGATGGGAGTCCGAGAGAGCCATCTTCCGGGAGCAGCCGGAGCACTTCTTGAATCCGGGCATAGTCCCGATCCGAAGGTAAATAAACTACTTTTAAATTTGAGAGAGAGTGAGAGAAACAAAAAAACCGTCTTGCTGGCAAGGCGGAAGACAGGAACTGGTCAGCTAGGGGCGGAACGGAAGGTGGGGCTACCGGTACAGCCCAGAAGGCTAAGCCTTCTGGGCTAGTGAGATTACTTCCGTTCTGGCTCCGTCGGATGACGTCACCACTTTGTGGCTGACTTCATCCTGCTTGCCCTGGGAGAACTGTAGAAAACTGAACACAAATGAATTGTATCTCCAAAGAATGCTTTTGTGGAATATGATGAAACGTTTATGACTATATTTATGCAGTTTTTATAGTTAACGATTAGAGAATAATCTATATTGAGAAGCTATTAAGTAATAGCTTTTTCTGAAAAAAATAATTATTGCTATAAAAGAATCTTGTAAAGTACTTTCCTGGATTTGATAATAGTAGTATATAAAATATTTAAGGGTGTTAGAGACCTGTGATGTGAGCATCTCGCTATTCCCTATGACAGAAACTGTCTGTTGTGTGAAGGATTCTATAGCCATCCTGAGGTCTCTCCCTTAAAATAAAATAAATCAAAATAATAGCTTTTAAATAATAGCATTAAAAATTAGTGTTAGCTTTAGAGTCATTGCATTCGATTTGAGGTTAATAAAAGTGGTAATCGAAGTGGTTTAGAATACGTTTTAAAATAATTAATTAATACTAAGAGTTTTTGTTACATTAGAGTTAGTATACTCTAAGGGTAGCTTTGTAAAATATCTGCAAAATTAACCCATTTGGAGAGACTGCCCTGAGTAAAAGTCCATGCTAACTGAACACGCTGTCTCAGACACATAGACATAGTTAGACACCTCATCAAGTACAGATAAATTATAACAGATTCAAAGTAGAAATATGTAGAATAAATTAAATCAAAACCCCAACAAGCCAGGCTCTGCATGCAGTGCCACACAAGAAATAGCAAGTCATGCATTTCCCCCTGTACGGCGCGAAATATAAAGATAGTATATATAAGATCCAAAAACTGATATATTCCACCACCCCCCTTCATGTCCATCTGCCCAGTATTTCCCTTCCAGCCATTCCACCCCTCCCTTCATGTCCATCTGCCCAGTATTTCCCTTCCAGCCATTCCACCCCCCCCTTCATGTCCATCTGCCCAGTATTTCCCTTCCAGCCATTCCACCCCCCTTCATGTCCATCTGCCCAGTATTTCCCTTGCAACCATTCCACCCCCCCCCCTTCATGTCCATCTGCCCAGTATTTCCCTTCCAGCCATTCCACCCTCCCCCTCATGTCCATCTGCCCAGTATTTCCCTTGCAGTCATTCCACCCCCCTTCATGTCCATCTGCCCAGTATTTCCCTTACAGCCATTTCACCCTCCCCCTTCATGTCCATATGCCCAGTATTTCCCTTCCAGCCATTCCACCTCCCCTCATGTCCATCTGCCCAGTATTTCCCTTGCAGCCATTCCACCCCCCCTCATGTCCATCTGCCCAGTCTTTCCCTTGCAGCCATTCCACCCCCCCTTCATGTCCATCTGCCCAGTATTTCCCTTGCAGCCATTCCACACCCCCCCCCTTCATGTCCATCTGCCCAGAATTTCCCTCCGGCCATTCCACCCCCCCCCTTCATGTCCATCTGCCCATTATTTCCCTTCCAGCCATTCCACCCCCCCTTCATGTCCATCTGCCCAGTATTTCCCTTGCAGCCATTCCACCCCCCCTCATGTCCATCTGCCCAGTATTTCCCTTGCAGCCATTCCACCCCCCTTCATGTCCATCTGCCCAGTATTTCCCTTCAGCCATTCCACCCCCCCTTCATGTCCATCTGCCCAGTATTTCCCTTCCAGCCATTCCACCTCCCCTCATGTCCATCTGCCCAGTATTTCCCTTCCAGCCATTCCACCCAACCCCTCATGTCCATCTGCCCAGTATTTCCCTAGCAGCCATTCCACCCCCCTTCATGTCCATCTGCCCAGTATTTCCCTTCCAGCCATTCCACCTCCCTTCATGTCCATCTGCCCAGTATTTCCCTTGCAACCATTCCACCCCCCCCCCTTCATGTCCATCTGCACAGTATTTCACTTGCTGTCATTCCACCCACCCTTGTCCATGTGCCCAGTATTTCCCTTGCAGCCTTTCCTCCCCCCCCCCTTCATGTCCATCTGCCCAGTATTTCCCTTCCGGGCATTCCACCCTCCCCCCCTCCTTGTCCTTCTGCCCAGTATTTCCCTTTCAGCCATTCCACCCCCCCCCCCTTCCTGTCCATCTGCCCAGTATTTCCCTTCCACCTCCCCCCTTCATGTCCATCTGCCCTGTATTTCCCTTGCTGACATTCCACCCCCCCCTCCCCCTTCATGTCCATCTGCCCAGTATTTCCCTTCCGGCCATTCCACTCCCCTTCATGTCCATCTGCCCAGTATTTCCCTTCCGACCATTCCACCCCCCCTTCATGTCCATCTGCCCAGTATTTCCCTTGCAGCCATTCCACCCCCCCCTTTCATGTCCATCTGCCCAGTATTTCCCTTGCCGCCATTCTACCCCCCCTTCATGTCCATCTGCCAAGTCTTTCCCTTGCAGCCATTCAACCCCCCCCCTTCATGTCCATCTGCCCAGTATTTCCCTTGCAGCCATTCCACCCCCTTCATGTCCATCTGCCCAGTATTTCCCCTCCAGCCATTCCACCCCCTGCATGTCCATCTGCCCAGTATTTCCCCTCCAGCCATTCCACCCCCCCATGTCCCTCTGCCCATTATTTCCCTTGCCGCCATTAGACCCCCCCTTATTGTCCATCTGCCCAGTATTTCCCTTGCTTCCATTCCACCCCCCCTTCTTGTCCATCTGCCCAGTATTTCCCTTGCTGCCATTCCACCCCCCCCCTTCATGTCCATCTGCCCAGTATTTCCCTTGCAGCCATTCCACCCCCTTCATGTCCATCTGCCCAGTATTTCCCTTCCGGCCATTCCACCCCCCCTTCATGTCCACCTGCCCAGTATTTCCCTTCTGGCCATTCCACCCCCCCCCCCATGTCCATCTGCCCAGTATTTCCCTTGCAGCCATTCCACCCCCCCCTCATGTCCATCTGCCCAGTATTTCCCTTGCAGCCATTCCACCCCCCCCCCCTCATGTCCATCTGCCCAGTATTTCCCTTCTGGCCATTCCACCCCCCCCTCATGTCCATCTGCCCAGTATTTCCCTTGCAGCCATTCCACCCCCCTTCATGTCCATCTGCCCAGTATTTCCCTTGCAGCCATTCCACCCCCATCATGTCCATCTGCCCAGCATTTCCCTTGCAGCCATTCCACCCCCCTTCATGTCCATCTGCCCAGTATTTCCCTTGCAGCCAATCCACCCCCCCCCTTCATGTCCATCTGCCCAGCATTCCCTTGCAGCCATTCCACCCCCCCCTCATGTCCATCTGCCCAGTATTTCCCTTGCAGCCATTCCACCCCCCCTTCATGTCCATCTGCCCAGTATTTCCCTTCCCGCCATTCCACCCCCCCCTTCATGTCCATCTGCCCAGTATTTCCATTGCAGCCATTCCACCCCCCCCTTCATGTCTATCTGCCCAGTATTTCCATTGCAGCCATTCCACCCCCCCTTCATGTCCATCTGCCCAGTATTTCCCTTGCAGCCATTCCACCCCCCCTTCATGTCTATCTGCCCAGTATTTCCAGTGATGCCATTCCACCCCCCCCTTCATGTACATATGCCTAGTATTTTCATTGATGCGCTTCCACCCCCCCCCATTCTTGTCCATCTGCCCAGTATTTCCCTTGCAGCAATTCCACCCCCCCTTCATGTCCATCTGCCCAGTCTTTCCCGTGCAGCCATTCCTCCCCCCCCTCATGTCCATCTGCCCAGTATTTCCCTTGCAGCCATTCCACCCCCCCCCCTCATGTCCATCTGCCCAGTATTTCCCTTGCAGCCATTGCGCCCCCCCCCCCCCTCATGTCCATCTGCCCAGTATTTCCCTTCTGGCCATTCCACCCCCCCCCCCTCATGTCCATCTGCCCAGTATTTCCCTTGCAGCCATTCCACCCCCCCCTTCAGGTCGATATGCCCAGTATTTCCATTGCAGCCATACCACCCCCCCTTCATGTCCATCTGCCCAATATTTCCCTTCTGGCCATTCCACCCCCCCCTCATGTCCATCTGCCCAGTATTTCCCTTCTGGCCATTCCACCCCCCCCCCCCTCATGTCCATCTGCCCAGTATTTCCCGTGCAGCCATTCCACCCCCCCTCATGTCCATCTGCCCAGTATTTCCATTGCAGCCATTCCACCCCCCCCCGTCATGTCCATCTGCCCAATATTTCCCTCACAGAGACGCAACGTTGCCCCTCCTGAAACCATTTGGATCTGATACCGAACCAGCTACAGCCCCTTTCCCCCCCCCTCACCGTGGCAGCACCACTGACAATGCAGACAGCAAAAGCAGCATCAGCATGCGGTTCCGGGGGCAGGCTGTGACAGTTTCAGCAGGAGAGCCAGCTCACCTCCTCCAAACTATGCCCACGGCCTCAGTCATTGTTTCAATGTACCACATCTCTGTGAATGCCACTATATCCAACTCAGCCTCGTTCATTACAGCTCCTAAGTCTGGAACTTTATTTCACATACGAGAATGTGTAATCCTCCAGATATTTCCCTTGTCATGTTTCTATGGAGCCAAACAGTAATGTGACTATACTTTCCACAACATTTCTATTTTCTAATTAATGTTTTATTCCTCAGTCTGTTGTGTGCAGGTTTCAGTTGTCCTTCATAGTTGTTTATGTAGATTTATTTTACATTGTTGACGTTTCTTTCTATCTGTTTCTGTGTCTCTCACCTACTCCATAGCC
Organism: Ichthyophis bannanicus; assembly: GCA_033557465.1. Classification (NCBI taxonomy): domain Eukaryota; kingdom Metazoa; phylum Chordata; class Amphibia; order Gymnophiona; family Ichthyophiidae; genus Ichthyophis; species Ichthyophis bannanicus. Next base: position 291,600,845 of record CM066043.1, on the reverse strand, counting down.
CTCTTTCCTTTCCAATTACCCCCAACCCCTCTAGATCCTTTAAATCATAAGATATGCCATACTGGGTCAGACCAAGGTCCATCAAGCCAACTATCCTCTTTCCAACAGGGGCCAATCCAGGTCACGTCAGTTTTTTTTTAGACGGGACATGGATTCTTTGTTGCTTATCCTGGGGTAAACAGTGGATTTCCCAGATCTTCTTTAATAATGATTTCTGCAGTTTTCTTCCATGAACTTGTGCAAGCCTTTTTTTAAACCCAGCGACACTAACAGCTTTTACTACATCCTCCAGTAACAAATTCCAGGGTTTGATTATGCGTCAAGTGAAAAAATATTTTCTCCTATTCGTAAATGGGCTATATTGTAGCTTTATTGCTTGCCCCCTAGTCTTTTTACTTTTTGAAGGAGTAAACAACCAATCTATGTTTACCCATTCCATTCCATTCATTATTTTATATACATCTATCTATTCCCCCCTCAACTGTCTCTTTTCCATGTTGAAGAGCCCTAATCTTTTAAGCTGTTCCTCATAGAGGTATCCTTCCATGCCCTTTTCCAGTTTGGTGGCTGTTCTCTGTACCTTATGTAATCCTTTATGTTCTTTTTAAGATATGGCAACCAGAATTACACACAGTATTTAAGGTGTGGTCGCACCATGGAACGATACAGAGGTATTATAATAGTCTGTTTCATTCACAATTCTTTTCCTTATGATTCCTAGCATTCTGTTTGCTTTCTTAGCCGAGACTGCACACTGGGCAGAGGGTTTCAACATATTATCCACAACGATGCCTAGATCCTTTTCCTGGGTGGTGGTTCTTAATGTGGAACCTTGCATTGTGTAACCTTAGTTTGGGTTGTTCTCTAAGTGCAAAACTTTGAACTTGTCCACATTAAATTCCATCTGCCATTTGTACGCCCAGTCTTCCAATTTATCAAGGTCCTCTTGCAATTTTTTATAATGCTCTTGTGTTTTAACAACTTTGAATAATTTATTTATTGAATTTATTTAACAGGTTTTCTATACCGTCTCATCTTAGATTCAGTGCGGTTTACATTGTAACAACAGAGTTTTACATTGAACAGGGAGAATTAACTTGGAGGTTTCAACAGGATTAACCTTAATTAGGTGGAACTGTGTATCAAGGTGTTATAAACAGCAGTGGAATAGGTATTATACTGTGGCAGTAGATAATAAAGGCCATATGCAGGAACAATTAGTTGTTACATTGTGGTAATATGAGAGCATATCGGCAGTGTTAACATTTTAACAGATGCATATGAGATTATTAATAGGTATATGGAGAAGAAGTAATATTTGAGGCACGACTAATTATAAAGGAAAATGTGGTGGATGTAAGGCTCATGTAGTCATGGCATAGTGTTCGGAGAAAACTGAGTTACTTACCTGTAACGTGAGTTCTCCAGGGACAGCAGGATAGGTCAGCCACAAGTGGTGACGTCATCCAACGGAGCCGAGACGGAAGTACTCTCAGTAGCCCTGAAGGCTTTAGCCCCCTGGGCATGACCAGTAGCCCCACCTCCTGATCCGCCCCTAGCTGGCCAGGATTTCTCTAGCTGAGGCACGCCAGGAGCTAGGTGGTGGATTGAAGAGGTCGTGCCCTGTATGCCCCTCCAAGCCGGGGAGGAGGGCGGGAAGGTGTGGCTGACTTATCCTGCTGTCCCTGGAGAACTCACGTTACAGGTAAGTAACTCAGTTTTCTCCCAGGACAAGCAGGATGAGTCAGCCACAAGTGGTGCCTCCCGAGCTGCACTTACGGCAGCCTGGGGGGGGAGAGGGCCGAAAATAAGAAGTAGGTGGGGCATTCAAGTGCAACAGGTTAGGTTTAATGTGCAACACCGCAGGCAGTAAACATGGCAACAATGTGCAAGTAACATGAGTGACAAGGCAACAAGCCATGAACAATCAAGAGTGCAATGACAATGGAGTCAACAACAGTCAACAGTGCAAGAAGACAGTGCATTAGACACAGGGACAGCGACCAACCGGGGCGCTGAAGAGTAGCAAACAGTGCAAGAAGTCTTACAATAGTGCAAGAAGTCATTAGAGAACAACAGTGCAATAAGTCATTGGAGACAACAGTCACAGGCGACTGAAATGGGTGCTGGCGAGTAGATAGCGGGCATCTTGAGGCTTAGATTTGCCCAGGTGCTGGTACTCGTTTGTTGGCCACGGACAGCACCGCTAGGCCGAAGGCGGAGCCGGTATGCTCTGTCATATCCAGGCAGTAATGGCGTTGAAAGGTGTGGATGGAGGCCCAGGTGGCCGCTCTGCAGATCTCAGGGACGGGGATGGAGCGGAGATTGGCAATGGTGGTGGCAAGAGCTCGCAAGTGGTGAGCCCGAAGCGGGAGGTGCTCCCGCGAGCGAAAGGCAGAAGGAGATACAAGAGGAGATCCAGATGGACAAGGTGCGCTTAGATACAGGGCGACCAGGTTTGTTGGGGTCGTATGAGACGAAGAGCTGTGAGCCCTTGCGTAGAGAGGCAGTCCGCTCCAAGTAGCACCGAATGGCCCTGACGCAGTCCAGGGTGTGAAGGCGCTGCTGCTCCAAGTCTGAATGTGGGTCCGGTAGGAAGCAGGGCAGCTCAATGGCCTGATTGAGGTGGAAGGCGGAGGCCACCTTCGGGACGAATTTCGGATGCGTTCGTAGACATGCCCGGTCCTGGTGGAGAATTGTATGCGGTGGGTAGGCCACAAGTGCTTGAAGCTCGCTGATCCGTCTGGCCGAAGCAATGGCAATAAGGAACAGAGTTTTCCAGGAGACAAATTTCAAACCTGCTAGATGCAGCGGCTCAAAGGGGGCCCCCGTGAGCTGATCCAGGACGATGCTGAGGTCCCAAGGAGGCACTGGTTCACAGACGGGGGGGAGGGGGGGGGTGTAGGTTGTGTAGGCCTTTCATAAAGCGGGTAGCTAGAGGCAGAGCCGCAATTGATGTGTCGCCAATGTGATGGTGGAAAGCCGCAATGGCGGACAGGTGGACCTTTACGGACTGTGTCTTTAGGCCAAGCGAGGAGAGAACAGAAAGGTATTGAAGGAGAGATGGGACCGGACAAGAGGAGGGGTCCAGGCGCTCCGTCTCGCACCAGATGCTGAACCGACGCCACTTGAGGCTATAGGACTTTCTGGTAGAAGGGCGTCGGGCTGCCAGGATGACTCGCTGCACTTCTGATGAGAGGTTTAGTGGCACCAGGGCTAGCCTTTCAGCTTCCAAGCCGTTAGCAATAACATCTGCAAGTTGGGATGGAGGATGGTGCCGCTGTCCTGTGAGACTAAGTCTGGCCTCAATGGCAGGCGAATGGGCGAGTCCAGCGCCAGGCGATGTAGGTAGGGGAACCAGACTTGCCGGGGCCAGTAAGGGACCACCAGGATGGCCACTGCCTTGTCCCTGATCAGGTGTTGGATAGTCCGTGCGATGAGGGAAATGGGTGGAAAGGCATACACCAGAGGCCACTGGTCCCACGCCACGTCGAAGGCGTCTGCAGCAACCCTGTGCTGCGCGGGTCTCTTGGAGCAAAACAGATGGCATTTGGCATTCTCCAGAGACGCGAAGAGGTCGATATCTGGAAGACCCCACTTCGTGAAGAGGGACTGTGACACGTCCTTGTGGAGAGTCCACTCATGAGGGTTCAGCTGCCTGCTGAGGCGATCGGCTATGACGTTCTCCTCTTCTGGCAGGTAGCATGCTTGGAGACTGCATTGGTATGACCTGGCGAGGCGCCAGGTGCGGGGGACCTCCTTGCATAGGGGCCTTGAGCCCATGCCCCCTTGCTTGTTTATGTAGAACATGGCCACCTGGTTGTCTGTCAGGATCCGGACGACTTTGCCCTTTAGGCGGTCCTGGAAGGCCATGAGTGCGAGGCAGACAGCTCTGAGCTCGAGGACGTTGATGTGTAGCTCTTTTTCTGAAGGCGACCAAGAGCCTTGAGTGTGGGCGCCGGCACAATGCGCACCCCAGCCCAGATTCGAGGCATCGGTGGTCACTGTGGCTTGGTGTGCAGATGAGCGTAGGGCTCTGCCCTGCGACAGGTTGTGATGGCTGGTCCACCAACTTATAGCCTTGGCCACGAGTGGTTCGATGGGGATCAGTGCAGTCAAGGGTTGCGAGTGTTGGCACCAGTGGGAGCATAGGTGCCACTGGAGGACACGCATGTGCAGCCTCGCGAGGGGAATGACATGGGTGGTAGCCGCCATGTGACCCAGGAGGCACAGGAGAGTTCTCGCTGTGGACTGGGGGGAGCGGATCACCTGGAGGGCTAGATGTATGATGGTGCCTATCCTGCCCTTGGGGAGGAAGGCCTTTGCCCGTGTGGTGTCTATAAGAGCTCCAATGAACTCCAACTGCTGGACAGGAGAGAGATGAGACTTCCTGTAGTTGATCAGAAAGCCCAGAGAGGTTAGCAGTGACGTGGCTATTTTGACTGCTCTCCGAAGATCTGCGGGAGAGGTTGCGGTGAACAGCCAGTCGTCCAGGTAGGGAAACACACACACTCCGAGCTTGCAGAGGTGAGCATCCGCTACTGCCACACACTTGGTAAAGACTCTGGGGGCAGGGGAAAGGCCGAAAGGTAGAACCTTGTATTGGTAGTGCTTCTCCGCAACTTTGAAGCGTAGGAATTTCCTGTGATGAGGGTGGATTGGAACATGGGTGTAGGCATCCTGAAGATCCAAGGAGGCTAGCCATTCCCCGGGTTGGATGAGGGGCAGAATGAATGAGAGAGAGTGCATCCTGAACTTCTCCTTGGTGATGCACTTGTTGAGCTTTCGCAGGTCGAGAATTGGCCTGGTACCCCCCGATTTCTTGGGTACGAGGAAGTATCTCGAGTAAAAACCCGTATTGACCTCATTGGGTGGAACGGGTTCAATGGCTCTGGATTGTATGAGGGCTGTGATCTCTGAGATCATGGCTGGGAGATGCCGTGGGGGGTGCTGATCGCCGGTGGGGGGCGCTGAGGTGGTAGCGAAGAGAATCTTATTCGGTAGCCCTGCTTGAGGATGGTGAGCACCCACCGGTCCGTCGTTATATTCTCCCAGGAGCGCTGGAAGGCAGACCAGCGGCCCCCCGTCGGAAGGTGGGGGCAGGGCGGAGAGTCAAAAACTAGGATTTCTCTTAGCCGGGGCAGATGCGGTTTTCTTTTGAGTGTGCTCCCACTGACGTGGTTTCTGCCTGTAAGGCTGCTGGTAGGGTTGCTGCTTGTATCGCGGTTGTTGCCATTTCCGGTAGGAATTGTAACGCTTGTGAGTTGGGTAGCTCAGCAAGGTTCCCTTACGATAAGAGCGGGTGCGATCTGTACCCTCCTTGAGGGTTTGAAGAGTGGTACAGCGTTCCCGCATATCGTTGACGGTGTCCTTGACTTTGTCGCCAAAGAGGGAGTCCCCAGTGAAAGGGGTATCCGCAATCTTGTCATGAGAGTACGTTCGTAAGCCTGAGGCCCTAAGCCAGGCCAGGCGACGGGTGGAAATGGCAGATCCTGTGATTCTCACAGCTGTCTCGAAAGCGTCGTGGGCAGCTCGTCCCTGATGTCTGGTGCAGTCTTCGAGTTCGGCCAGTGATGTAAGGAGAGCCGGCGGAGCTTCAGCAAGCTGGGTGACGGAAGACTTGATGTTGGCCACCAGCAAATTTTGGTAGATGGCGTGTTGGAATTGGTGGGCCGCTATCCTAGTGTTAAGCGTGGCCCCTTGGTAAACGCGCTTTGCTACATCATCAAGGAGTTTGTTGTCCTTACCCGGTGGTGCATTGCTGGAGGTGCGTGAATTTTTGGAGCGCTTGATAGCCGACTCGACCACAATAGACTGATGTGGGAGTTGTGGTTTGTCAAAACCCGGTAGGGGTTGGACTGCATATTTAAGATCCAGTTTGCGTGGGCAGGTCAGATTGGAAGCAGGGGTTTGCCACATTTTGGATAGATTGTCCTGGAGAAGCTGATGCACAGGCAGTGCGGAGACGGTCTTGGGAGTGTCCACGAATTTGAGGGCGCTTTGAACTTCGTTGCGCTGGTCAGGGGTATCCAAAGGAGCGATGGACAGTGAGGAAATAACCTTGTGGATGAACTTGTAGTATGTCAGGTCCTCGGGGGGGGGGGGGCAGGGATCTCTGCAGGGTTATCAGAGGCCCCCGTGGAAAGAGAAAGTCTGGGAGGCAGAGCCTGTGCCGAGGGAGCTAGCTCGATGGCGCTTCCCTGTGCAGCAGTGTGCAAAGGGGGCGGTGCTTCAGGAGCTGATGACGCAGATTGGGGTGCTGTCAGCAATAATGGAGTGGAAGCTATGCTGGACAGTTTGGTAGCCCACTCCTGCAACATGCTTGTAAGAAGCAGGATGGGTTCAGTGGGCTGAAGTGGTGCAGCTGAGCACTGGACACCGGGAGCAGGGTTCAGATTGTCATCCTTTGGGGAGGGAAATTCTTCCAAGGCTGATGAGGAGGACGATGAAGATAAGGAAACAGCTACCTGACTTGCGGCTGAGGAGCTAGAGGAGTGCCGTGTCCTCTTTGTAGGTGTAGAGAGGTATTCGTCCCTTGAAGAATTGCTCCTGCTACGTTTGTGCCCTGAACTGCTCTTGTCCAGGCTGCGCGATTTGTCACTGCGCCGTGAGTTGGATCTGGAGTCCCTCCGTGCACTTCTGTCTCTTCTCTTGTAATGAGCACTGCTGTGCCGTTCGGGCGATCTGCGGCGACTCTGTGAGACGCGCCGGCTGCGCGATCTGCGCCAGCTCCTTGATCTTCTACAAGTTGAAGAGACGTCTGCCGCTAGATATGTGCCTAGACAGGCTGCGCCGGCTCCGATGGGATCTGCGCCGGCTCCGATGGGATCTGCGCCGGCTGATGGATCTGCGCCGGCTGCTCAGTTGTCTGCAGCTCTGGCTCCGGGACTGTCTTGCACGGCTGCGGGAGGCACTGGGTTGCTGAGCCAGGTAGCGAGATGGTCCTGCGTTGTGCTGCACTTCTGCGATCCTGTGTGAGCCGGAGGTCCTGTGCCGGAGCCTGTCGGGGCTGACGCGATCTTCAGGGTCGTAGGTTAGGAGGGCAGGAACCGGAAGAGAAGCAGGAAGGAGGGCGGAGTCAAGTTGATCGGAGATGGCAGCCTCCATGGGCAGACACGAGGCAGGCAGAGGCACACTTTCGCGGCGGGGAACGGAAGCTGAGGCAGGCTCGTCCCCGGCCGGAGTGGGAACAGAAGAAGTTCTTAAAGGCGCGGAGCTCGGGATCGAAGCAGCAGCGGGATCTGCTGAGTTAAGGAGGGCATGCCTACGTGATTTTAGAGCCCGTGGAGACATACGGGCACAGGAGAGGCAATCTTCGACGGGGTGCTCCTTACCTAGGCAGCGGACGCAAAACTGATGTGAATCTGCGTTGGCCATCTTCCTGGAGCACCCCGGACATTTCTTGAAGCCCGGTTTCTTCATGGTGGTCGAGTAAGTGATGAGAGTAGAAAAACACGTCTTTCTGGCAAGGCGGAAGACAAATTCTGGACAGCTAGGGGCGGATCGGGAGGCGGGGCTACTGGTCATGCCCAGGGGGCTAAAGCCTTCTGGGCTACTGAGAGTACTTCCGTCTTGGCTCCGTCGGATGACGTCACCACTTGTGGCTGACTCATCCTGCTTGTCCTGGGAGAATATAAGTGTCTTTATAGCTTTCCAGAAGTCTTGCTGGTCAGTGATAGCTCTTATACTCTCAGGGAGGGAGTTCCATAGTGTTGGGGCGTAAGGTGTGAACACCCTATTGGAGGTTATCTGTTTGGCTTTCGTTCTGACCTTTGGTATGAGTAATACGTTTTTGTTAGCTTTCCGCCTGATTCTGTTTTCTGGATCTTTAATGATCAGTGTTTGGAGGGAGGCTGGTGCCACAAATTTTAAATATCACGACCAGTGACTTGTATTGGATATCCTGAGTAATCAGGTTTAGTGATGGACATAGGAGTAAAGAGCATAATCTCATCAGCATAGATCTTGTATTCCATCTTGTGTTCCTTTATTATGTCACAAAGAGACTGTAGGTAAATGCTGATAGTGTGGTAGGCGACGGCCTATGATCCATGCTAATTGAACTAAGCAGACAGGCCTGAGCAGCTTGACCTGTAACTGAAGCCTGTAGTTAGGCCCAGAGGAATGAAAACCCCCCTGAATGATGACACCATAGAATTGAAACTTAACTCAGTTTAACTGAACATAGCTAAGCAGAAACGAAACTTATAAAAGACAGAAAACAGCTCTAATTTGTACTGATAAGAGAGCACAGCTTCTATGGAATTAATTAACTCTGCAAAAAGCAAGGTTACAGTGCCCTGCTTCCCATATGTTTTAACAAGCTCAGCGACCTTGGAGGAGAGAAGTAACAAGTTGGAGACACTGACCATTGTAATTGGGACTAGAAGGGGGGCAACCAGGTGCTGGGCCCAGACCAGAGTCCCGATTGGGTAGCCATATCAGTACCGGGACCAATAGATGGGTGAGAGGGGTACTGGGACCAATGAAAAGTTTGCCTATGCTTAGAATGGACAAGAAAGCTATAAAAGTTGTTGTTTTACTAGAAGCCATTGCTCAGCCATTTTGAAATTGCTTATTGCTTGAGCCATGTGCACATTAAACTGGCTTGGATCCTTGAAAAGACTCCTGGATTTATTTATTGCATGCTTATCTGCTGCTACATTCTTGGTGCGTTGGCCGAGAAGTGCGAGTGGTGGATAGTGTTCAAGTGAATAAATCCACGTAATTCGCCTTGAGGTTTGGTCCAGTTGGAACCATGCCAATCCGACGCAGGGGAATCTCCCTGGGCCCACCGATCCTCTTGTATCGGAGGGAGTTCTGCCTGGCCTCGGCAGGCACTGAGTCCAGCTGGCTAACACTTCCGACCCGGGGGAGTCCAGGATCCAACTCAGAAGCTTGGGAACCAGATCTGGTAAGTATAGTTTTGAAAACCTGTCTAGACAGATGAGTTAGAACTGCAGTTTGAAAACTTAGAGAATCATGATTCAGCCTGGTCAGAGCAGACAGGACTGGGTTTTTGGTATGTCTAGACAGAAATAGAAAGAGCAGTACTGCCAGTGGAACTTGGAATTTGTAATCTCGAGATATTGGGAATTGGTAAGAGAGCTCTCAAGGAAGGGCCGAGTAACCCCGCATGGGAATTCGCCGGGTGAAACCCTCATCCTTTTTGTAATTGGGAAAAAGACTAGTCAGAATAGATAGAAAGGAATGCATTCTAAGATACGTTGCTAGCATGATTGTGTGAATGAAGTGTGAATGAGAGGTCTGGCAGCACGGACCAAGCAGAGTGGACTCTGGACTAGCGCAGTTCCTAGTCGGGTGACTGCGTCTAGGTCGCGAAACGGATGAAGCGTTTGGTGTATTGTCCGTCCTGTGTATTTGATTTTTGCTATCTGTTGAAACTGCGAGTTTCCCTTTTGTTATATATGTGAGATTATTCTGTTGAGTAATTTGTGACAGTTCACTGATTAAGAAATTGTATTAATAGAGCAGAATGAAGACCCAAAACACCTACAGTCATTTTTAGAAATCAAAAAGCTGGTCTGACCCAGTTAGTTTTTCTACTGCAGTGTGAAAAACTGACAGGGGGCGTGTCTGAAGGAAAGAATGTCTAGTGTCGTCTTTCTAATCTTGTGCAGGCTTAAACCTCAATGCTGGTAGTTTGTGCTTATTTCAGGCAAATTGTACCTGTTTTATTTAATATGTTTTTGTTCCTTCTGCTGTGGTTATGTAATATATATCATTTATTTATCATTTAATAAGAATGTTTAGTCAGGATTGTGGGTCCCGATAGTTTTTGGGTTTAGCCTGAAAAGGATTAAGTTTGTATTAATCCCTTATGGGTTGCGGACCAAGTGAGAGGAATTTCTGTCGGCTGTATGTTCAAATTTTCAGTAAGCACTGAAACAGTTTAAATAGGAAATGATAAAGAACTGTTTTTGTTTTTCCTTTGATCTACAAAGTAATTAGATCACGACTTAACATTGATTTAAATTGTTTTTTTCTGGCATCTCTGTCCATGTGAATGAGAAGTCTCTTTTTATGAGCACAGTTCAATTGTTTCCCCGCGAGCAGAGGGGTGTGGCTTCCACATATCCTTAAAAAAAAAAAAAAAAAAGGTTCTGGAGAGACAGCTGGAGACTGCAGGAAATTTCTCCTAGGAATGAAAAGGGACTGCCGATTTGAAAAGTCTCTTCATTTAATCGAAGCGTGATGAATTTATAATTAGTTTTTTCTCTGGTTTCACTAGCTCTGTTTAACCAAAAGTTTTAAAAACAAAGTTTATCTTTTTATGAATGAGTATAAGTCATTTGAATGCATGCTTCCCCTCTGTGCTGGTTACTAATGAACAAATCAGTTAGCTTTTCTGTATTTAAAAAAAAAAAGGGAAAGGTGTACTGTATTTTATGAAAAATATCCGGAATGTCTTTTAAATATTTGCTTCCTGAACTAAAAAAATAATTTCTTTTGCAGAGACATGCTGACAGATAGCTATAGTTCTCTCTATAAGAAGCATAATGGATGTATGTGCTCAATCTAAGTGTTTCCTGCCTGCCCTATGTTTACAGAAATAATAAGTGTCTTTTCAAGTATGATCAAGAATTTCAGTAAGGGATTTACTGAAGATTATGAAATGTCTCTGTCCCAATCAGGATTTTGCCCCAGAATTTCTAGATATCCTGTCTCGTCTCTCTCTCTCTCTCTCTGTAAGTAGTTCAGTTCAGAGTGCTTAAGGGGGGGGGGGGGACTACAGATTCCCAAGTAGTTTGCTAGCCACCTCTGCAACAGGGGAATGTCCACCCCCTCCGGACTAGAAGTGAAAGTCAGCTGACCAGACTTGTTTAGAACTGAAAAAAACTGCATTATACACTGAGAAGTTTTAGGACTTGATTGAACTAATGAACGGAAATTGCAAAGAACTGGATGAATTTGCGGGCATAATGGTTAAATGAAAGTTAATCAGAGGGTGTGTGAATTGTGAAAATAAATGTAACAGAGAAAGTGAATGATATTTTAGTTGAATGATGTGAGGAGATTATCCTAATCGAAGGAACAGAGGAAGTGAAAAACTGGGTGTGAGTACGCCCATTATAGAAAAAGAAGGACATTAGAGAAGTGAATGCCCGTATCTTGACTCCCGAGGGAGTACTTGATTGCAAAGTCATAAAACAATAAACCAAGCACAGTGTTTCAGCACGAGAGTGAAGCAGCTATAGCGTGAGTGGCAGCCGAAGAGGGCTACAGCATGGATGAAGACTAGGCCAGACCGGACTCTCCAGTTTCCCTGGGTCCCCAGGAGTCAGTCTGAAAAATAGGGGACCAATATATGGACTTTTATGGGGGATACAGGAGCAGAATACTAAAGCCAGTAGCCCCTGTGTTTTTCTCGCAAAGCCTTTTCTGCAGAACCACATGTGTGAACTAGAAAAAAAAAATAATAATAATAATGTACCAGTTCCTGTATATGCTTGAATGCCCTATTCCATTTTTGGGCCGAGACCTGCTTGCAAAGCTTCAAGCACAGATATCCTCTGTTGAAGGAAGAAAAAAATGAAACTCAAAATCTGCTGGCCTGATGGTGTTAACTGTCCCCAAGAAGAAGAATGGCGGTTCTATTCACCTGCATCCAAAGCAACAAGCTGTACACTTACCAACCTCATAGCCCCACCTGGAGGATGGGCAGAAGATAATCCACCTGGCCTAGCGAAGAACATAGCCCCTGCCATTGTCACCCTCAAGCCAGTCAAGAAGCCTGGGACAGGTGATTACCGCCCAGTGCAGGATCTAAGAAAGAATGAATGATGCAGCTGAAACTATACAACCAGTGGTACCAAAATCCTTATATTCTCTTGGAACTGATCTCTGCTGAAGCTATACATTTCATCATTCTGGACTTAAAAAGATGTTTTTTTTCTGCATACGCTTAGCCCAAGACCCCACTACAAGGAGGCGGGGCCAACTCATCTGGACGAGATTACCTCAAGAATTCAAGAACTCGCCTCACTCAGCAAAAGATTTGACAAGTTATCCAGAAACTCCAGAAAAAAAAAAAGAAAAAAAAAAATTCTACTTCAATATGTGGACAACTTGCTCATAACCACCAACTCAGAAAGTGAATGTCCACCAGCCACCAGTGAACTCTTGCACCTTTTTAATGAGGCTGGATACAAAGTCTCAAGAGCCAAAGCATAATTATGTCAAACAAGTTAAATACCTAGGATTCCAGTTGTCCAGCGGAATTCGACGCCTGGAACCCTTACCAGAACGCAAAGCAGCTGTATGCAGTATTCCTACTCCAACCACCAGGAGGCAAGTGAGAGCCTTCTTGGGTGCCACAGAGTATGTTGTATATGGATCCCCAATTTTGCGCTGCTAGAGAAAAAAAAAAAAAAAAAACAAAAAAAAAAAAAACCATTGTATCAAGCTATCAAAGGAATGGAAAAGTCTCCAGAGGAATGGGGACTTGAACAGGATGCAGTCTTTTGATCTTTGAAAAAAAACACTCTGATGTTGTCACCAATTCTGGGTCTACCAGATGTCCAGAAAACCTTACAGTCTCTATGTTCATGAGTCGCAAGGAAATGTTCTGGGAGTGTTGACTCAATCTCTTGGACCTTATTTGAGAAGCTGTTACAGCTACAGCCTTCCTAGTAAGCAAAAACTAAAAGAAAAATCCCTTCACAAAGGAAATTACTAGCTAACAAATCTATGAATGTTGAAATATTAGAGTATGTTGTGTGAAAACCCCAGATACAACTGAAGGGTCAGTCAAGCTTTCAATCCTGCTATGTTGTTATCAGTTGGTCTTGATCCCCTGATCATGACTGTTTAGAAATTATGGACACTGTATTCTCAAGCCACCTGGATTTGACTGATGTCCCTCTGGAGAACCCTGAACAGACTTTCTTTGTGGCTGAAGGCAGTTTCATCATCAATGGACATTGTTGTGCTAGATATGCAGTGGTGACCCCTGATTTGGTAGTTGAGTCCTCAGCCCTGGCCCCAGAAACTTCACCACAGAAAGCTGAACTGATAGTCCTCACTAGAGCACTAACAATAGGAAAAGAGCCCTGTCTAAATGTGTACCCAGATTTCAAGTATACCCTTACAACCTTGCATGCATATGGGCCCCTGTACAAAGAATGAGGGTGGATAACCTTAGGAAGCAAGTCCATTAAGTATAGCCCCAAGATATTGATATTAATAGATACATACTGCCTATAGATCTCAGAATTTAGGAAAAGTAGAATGTATGAATAGAACCCTGAAATCTCAGTTGTCTAAACTTTGCCAAGAGGTTTACCTGAAGTGGCCCTAGGTTCTTCCTATAGCCCTTCTTAGGATATACTTAGCCCCTGCTAAGTCTTTAGGAGTTTTCCCTTTTGAAATTCTGTATGCGCAACCCCTGCCTATTGTATAGGAAATAAAAGGAGATATGAGACAGATAGGATCTGAAATTATTAGACATGAACTATTGGTTTTAAGTTCTGTTTTGCAGAAGTCTTCATACCTGGGTACAAAAAAATCGATTACTCATCAATTTGCCTGCACCCCTGCATCCTTTCAAGCCTGGAGTCTCGGTGTGGATCAAAGAGTGGAGAAAGATACTGTTAGCCCTGCATTGGAGGGGACCCTATGTCGTCATCCTGTCAACAACTCCAACTGCAGTAAAAGTCGCAGAATTTGAACCTTGGACCCATCATAATCAAGTGAAGCCAGCAGCTGCTCTTGAACCTGATCACTGGACTACTGTACAGCATCCTGAGACTCCATTGCACTTCACCCTACGACAACAACCACGGCCCTAAGACTTATTGGTCCCTCAGAAACTGCACTATTTCAAGACTGTTTGTTTATCTGAAGGTAAGCCTCGCATCTGAAAAAAAACCTGCAATCATCAGAAAGAGACTGTGTTGTGTTAAGAAATTGAATCTTCTAAGAGACTGTGTTTAAATACTCTGAAAAGACTGTTTTGATCTCCTAAAGAGTGAACTGCTCTAAGGAAGCAATAATAGCCTAAGAGACTATGCTATGATATTTTAAGAAATTGAGACATCCCAGAGGACAGTGATACTTTGGAATCTACAGCCCTACTCCTGCCAAAACGCTGGTAGGTCTACGTACGGCAGAAGCTTGAGGATCTACAATCAACCCTACATCTGTTATCTGTTGTGGAAGTCGACAGTTCCACCAATTTTCCAGAGACTATGCCCATTATGAATTATTATTATTGCTTTATTTTGGCAGCAGCCTTGGAGTGCTTTGAAATGACTTTTGCCTTATCTCCCTGGGCAGCCTGTATAAGTACAACATGAACTGGACCGAAGGTCACTCAGACCTTGTTTTATCATTCTTCCTATACTTGCATTGGTATACTCTCCAATCCAAAAGTTGTTCTAGATCTTGACTTTCTACAAGGCTATGCAAGCCACCGTTGCAATTCCTCATACCACCACCAGAACTTGTTTCTTGAACTTACTGGAGCAATAGCATCTAGTCTCCACACTTCTGACTGTTTCTATTGTGGAGGAACTAAGATGGGAGATCAGTGGCCCTGGGAGACGCAAGAACTGAACTATTCTATCCTATACAATCAGACTGATTTACATAATACTACTAGTGAGTGGGTATTGGCCCACCCCATTGTTGACAGTTTGTGTTTTGTTCGGACTGGACCACAATCTACTACGAAGGATGGACAGCTGGTCTGTCTAAATCAGAAGCTTTACAACAGCACAACAAAGATGCAACCGAACCTTCTAATCCTTTAGTTCTTTTTCCCACTCTTGCCAAACTATGGACTTTGACTATCTGCCTGTTGCTCCCTTGTTTCTTGCCATTTTGCTTGCAAATGATAACTTCAGTTATTAATAACACTGTAGAGCGTAAGACAGCTACAAAGATGCTAGCTATGTGAACTTACTACCCTATACCACAGAGTGATACCTTTACCTAGTATTATGTGATTTGATTCTCACACCTTATTAACATGCGGGTGAGAATAATCAAAGGGGGGAATGTGGTAGGCGACGGCCTATGATCCATGCTAATTGAACTAAGCAGACAGGCCTGAGCAGCTTGACCTGTAACTGAAGCCTGTAGTTAGGCCCAGAGGAATGAAAACCCCCCTGAATGATGACACCATAGAATTGAAACTTAACTCAGTTTAACTGAACATAGCTAAGCAGAAACGAAACTTATAAAAGACAGAAAACAGCTCTAATTTGTACTGATAAGAGAGCACAGCTTCTATGGAATTAATTAACTCTGCAAAAAGCAAGGTTACAGTGCCCTGCTTCCCATATGTTTTAACAAGCTCAGCGACCTTGGAGGAGAGAAGTAACAAGTTGGAGACACTGACCATTGTAATTGGGACTAGAAGGGGGGCAACCAGGTGCTGGGCCCAGACCAGAGTCCCGATTGGGTAGCCATATCAGTACCGGGACCAATAGATGGGTGAGAGGGGTACTGGGACCAATGAAAAGTTTGCCTATGCTTAGAATGGACAAGAAAGCTATAAAAGTTGTTGTTTTACTAGAAGCCATTGCTCAGCCATTTTGAAATTGCTTATTGCTTGAGCCATGTGCACATTAAACTGGCTTGGATCCTTGAAAAGACTCCTGGATTTATTTATTGCATGCTTATCTGCTGCTACAATAGTGCTGATCCCTGTGGAATCCCTTGTGGTTGGTCAATTCACAGGGCTTGATGTGATCTCGATCTTACTTGTAGTGTTCTATTAGGCCTGGCAATCTACTTCTGGTGATACACTGCCAAGAAAAACCAGAGGCAGCTGGGTCACCAGGAGTCAGCACTGACTTGACAGCACTAAAAAAAAAAAAGAATGAGTGACCAGTTCCTGATCCACAATAGTACACTCCCTCCTATCCCATGACTTTTTAATTTTGCCAAGAGTCTCTCATGAGGGACCTTGTCAAAGGCTTTCTGAAAATCAAGATACACTATGTCAAGCGACTCACCTTTGTCTACCTGTTTATTCACACCTTCAAAAAAATATAACTGATTAGTGCCACTGCGCCAATAGTGTGGCAGGCTATGGCCTAGAGTAGTCTGCTAATATGAAGGCCTGTAAGTTAGGCCTGGATCCTAACTCCCATTATAGCTAGAAAAGAACTAAAAATCTGTGGAAAATGAGAAAACTGTTTTAAAATGCTTAATAAGAAGTTTTGCATGAATTCATAAGTCTTCCATTATTCTCTTGTGTGTGAAAGAAAGAAATGTTACAAAACATGCATTCCTGATGCTAGGGATAACCTTGCAGTAGAGAAGTAACAAAATCAAGAACTGCACCATTGTTAGAACAATCCTAAGGGAGGGGGCTGGTTGCTAGGCACCGGAGGGATTTCTCATTGGACAGGTGCAGGGGGTGTTGGAACCAATAGGAAGTTTGCATGTATCAAGTTAGAACCAATAGAAAGTTTTATTTATTGCATGCTTATCAGTGCTGCTACAATAGAAATAAATGGGCGTTGCTGCACTTAGTGCACATTAACATTTGTGAATGAGCATTAACTTTTAGTAGACATGCCTCTTAATGAGTATCTGAATACCAAAAGCAGTGAGGATAAAGAGACTACCATGTTCTAAATTACTGTACTCCAGTGCCAACTGCCAGGCACATTAGGAAGTACTATACACCCTGCTCAGTTAGAATCCAGAGCAAACCCGCCATATAATAATAGCGTTACCAGGACTCACAAAACACCAAACCCTACCTATCAAAAGGCAACACTGCAAATATTAAACCAATACATCTCCTACTGGGGAACGAGAACAAGTGGGACCGTCACATAGAAACTACGGCCCTTGGTGGAGCCTAAACCCAAGCAGGATGGACGCTTAGAGCCATTGCTCCAGAGGGGCCTGACAATAATCCTGGGCAAACGCCACTAATCCTGGTGTGGAATCGACAGAATCAGGAGCAGTGACATCGGGAGATGTCTGGACCCAAGCCGACACGGCTAGATTTCCCTGCTGCGCAAAACAACAGCGTGAAACGCTCAAAAACGGAGCCCCCTTCCCCGCAGAAAATGGCGGCCGGGTGAGACCCAGAGGCCTTGCAAGAGTTCTTAACGGAGGTGTGGGCAATACGTGAAATGGTCACAGCAAATGGCGCGTCGTTGACCACAGTACAGGCTGACATTGGAGCAATGCGAACCTGCATGGAGGCACTCACTCTGAGGCAGGACATGACGGACAGAACACTTGCTGTGCATGAGGAGAGGCTGAGACTGGTCGACAAACAGGACAAGCAAATAAAGGCGATTCAAAGAGACGTCAAAGAAGGAAACAGAGCCCGCAGGAACAACGTGCGAATAGCAGGTGTCCCGGAAGGTGCTGAGGGAAGGGACATGTTTGCGTTCTTGAGCAAATTGATACCCTCAGTGTTGAAATTGTCGTTTGAGCTTCCATTCAAAATAGAACGAGCACACAGGGTTCCCTCACAAGCTCAGCCTAACATCAAACCGCCGAGGCCAATTATTCTGAAAATTCTCCGGTTCCAGCAAATGGCTCAAATTATGGACGCTGCTCGCACATGCTCTCCAGTGGAATTTGAGGGCCACAGATTGTTCTTCTTTCCTGACTTTGCTAAAAGCACTGTGGACAGACGGAAAAGGTTTCTGACACTGAGGCCTTGGTTGCAGCAGCTGCAGGCGAGATTTGGGCTAATGTACCCTGCTAGGATGAGGGTTACATTACATAACCAAACAAAAACCTTTGATGACCCTGACGCTCTCTGTGTATACCTCAAAGACAAGGAACTGTCCCAGATGCGTTGAAACACCCTAAAAGGGTGGTCACTCTTTAGTTTAGGGTGTATATGCCTTGTATTGTTGGCTTGTGAAACGGAATTATGTGATCTGTTTAATTACATTGGCAACAATTGATGTCCTTGCACTGTCTTCTCCCAGTAACAGTTAGTAAATGTGATGTTAACCATATGTAAATAAGTAAATAATCAGTATAAGGGAATGTTGGGCCGCACCTGTGAGGGGTAGGGGCAGCAGAGGATGTACATAATCTTAGCACTGTAGCAACAAGTGCTGTTCAATATGCGGGTGGTGCCAACCCTCCTAGACAATACTGCCCCTCTGTAAACGTCTTGCTCACCATGGGTTCACCCAGTAGGTATAGTAGTTTAGATATTCCTCCAGGGCCCATCGGGGTAACAAGAAAGTTTGCTTTTAGCTCAGCAGTACTATTCGCCAGAATGAATGGCAGTTTAGATAAATCGATCTTCTGCTGTTCTCAACTGGAAACCATAAATATTGAGCTAAGCGGAAGATATCTGTTTTCATGGTTAAATAGGTCAGTCATACCTAGCCTTGGGCCTATAGGATTGTTGGACAACTGTTGCTATGATCTTTAAAATCTTATCCTTAAATGTGAAGGGCATCAATAACCCCATAAAAAGAAAGAAAATAATTCTCTATGGGCGTCAAGAAAAAGTTGACATCTTACTCATTCAAGAGACGCATCTGAATATGAAGGAATCCTTGAAGCTTAGTATAAAACCCTTTACACTAGTGGCCTATTCCGCAGCAGTCCATAAGCGCAATGGGGTGGCCATTTTGGTGCAGAAATTCGTCATCCCCAAAGTGCTGCAAACCAGTTCAGACAAGGAGGGGAGATGGGTCAAAGCTCTTCTACAGATAGGAGAATTAGAACTGTCTATCATTAACATTTATGCCCCCAACTCGGATTGTCTGGAGTTTTTTAACTCTGTAGCCGAAGAGGTACATAACGTTCTTACAGTCCCTGTAATCTTAGGGGAAGATTTTAATTTCACTTTGGATCCTTTAGTAGACAAGAAACCTCCCAGAACTGGTAAATCTCCTAAAGCTCAAGTGACTCTGTCCTCCCTGATGCAAGAGGCTGGGTTGGTGGATATCTGGCTTCTGCAACACCCTACCGATCGGGAATTTACCTTCTTCTCTCCTCCCCACCAGTCATTATCACATATAGATTTTTTATTGATTTCCAAAACACTGATTGCCAACACAGTAGCATCAAATATACATGCGGCCCACATCTCAGATCATGCAGCTATATCTCTGTTAATGCAAGAATGTAGACCAGGTCCTACTCACATGAAATGTTTTTTGATAGATCCCTGTTAGATGATGTAGAGTTCTGCCTGACAATACAAGCTGCTATAGCCGACTACTTTCAGTTTAACTCACCACAGGCCACAGCAGGCTGGGCTTGGTGGGAAGGTTTTAAGGCCTCTATAAGATCAACGATAACTAGTTATGGCATCCATCAAGCAAAACAGAGCAAGGCACAATTATCTGTGTTGGAAGCACAGATAAAGGCCGGTGAGCGTATCTTAGTTAAATGCTCTGACCCATGTATCTTACTACGCCTTCAGCGACTAAGGCACAGCTATAATATTCTCCTTTTGGATGAAGCTTTGCGGAATATTAGAGCACAAAAAGGTGCTTATTACTGGGAAAGTAATAAATCTGTCCGACTCCTAGCAAATGCATTACAGGCGCATAGGGACACTGGCTGAATAATGGCATTGTGTGGGTCTCAAAATCAGAATCTTTTAGTAAAAGACGTGGAAATCGCTGAAACGTTTAGATCCTTTTTTGCCCAGTTTTATACATCGGAACAGAGTTCTCTCAGGTGGCATTCGAAAACCTACTAGCCGGGATTCAGAGACCCACTCTAGACAATGAAGCATCCAAAGAGCTAGATGCGCCAATTTCCTTAATGGAAATAGGTCAGGCCATACAGTCTATAGCAACCAGGAACCAGTCAGAAACCGTGGCAGGAGGTTCAAACGTAACCTTTATTGATCCACGGATAAGGTGCGCCAAACCCAACACAGGCCGTGTTTCGTACACCACTTCCTCAGGGGTTATAGGCTCACTACAAAATATACATACATGTAAAACCAACAGCAAACAGAAATTGATGTGTAAACATAAATACTAAAAGACAAATCATGTAAAAACACTTTAAATAAGGTAACTAAAATAAATCATTAAAAAATATATAAAAAATATTAAAATAAACTATAAAAAGATTATAATTAAAAAACTTTAATAATAATAATAAACAATTAACAGTAAATAAATTAAAAAAGTTAAAAACATGTAAACACTCATAATGCAATAACTCACTTAATAAAAATATAAAAATTTTTCCATTGAGAATATATATAAAAAAAATATTAATAACAAAATGGAATATAATAATAAAACAACTTAAAAAATATATCGACTATGTATATATATTTATAAAAGGCCTTTCTTAATTATAACCACAAGAACAAAAGAAAAAGGAGAAAAATGGAGAAAAGGAGGACTCGAGAAAAAATGATATAGATGATTAATGCCAATGTCCAAAATAAAACAAAAAATAAAAATAAAAATAAATAAGAATAAAAATTAAACAATTATATAAAAACATAAAAAATATAAATATGTGCATATATATAATATAATAAATATACAATAAAATTATAATATAAAAAAGCATAAAAAAGGAAATACAATAGAAAATTGTATAAACATAGAAACACAAATTATTAAATATTACTAAAATAAATTTTACGTAACCATAAAAAATATATAGTAATACAACCTACCACTGCACCAAGCCAATTTCAGAAAAAACCTTTTGCTGAGCAGAGGCACGGATCCCACCTGCCTCTGATGTGCGATGCACTTATGATTGTATGTGAAAAAACTAAATAAATAAACAAATAAAATCAATAAATAATTTAGACATTGGCAAAGATAAACAAAGAATAAAATTTATCCTTCAGAGGGATCATGAACATGAAGAGCTCTATAACAAGGGAGAGACCAGTGTTCCACTAACTAGATTATACACAAACCATTACGTGCTGTGATTCAAAAACCTATAACTTTCGAAGTTAATTGATGTCATATTGCGGCCCTTTGTTATCCAAATGGAGTCATACATACGTGATTCCTCCCATGCTATAGAGATTTTTTCCTCCTTCAGTGGCCTGGGAGATGACGTAGTTTTAGTCACACTGGATGTAGAATCACTGTATACAAATATCCCACAAGATGGGGCCTTAAAGGTTATTGAGCACTTTCTAATGGTTAGACAAGATCACAAACGTATTCCCACCAGTTTTCTTCTAATGCTTGCTGAATTAGCGATGTGTAAAAATTATTTTTGCTTCCGAGATCTTTTTTATCAGCAGGTAAAGAGGGTAGCCATGGGGTCCTCCATGGCTCCGGATATTGCCAATCTCTATATGTATCAGTTTGAAAAAGAATTTTTGAGGCAACACCCATTTAAAAATGAGGTATTGCTCTGGATCAGGTACATTGACGATATCTTTGTTATATGGAAGGGCTCGGTTAATTTGCTTTCAGAGTTCAACGATTGGATTAATAGCCTAGATAACAACCTTAGGTTCCAGCTTACATATGACCCTTCACGCATCCCATTCTTAGATCTCCTTGTTCAAAAAGATGAAGGCTTGCTCACCACAACGTTGTATAGAAAACCCACTGATAAGAATCAATTTCTTCATTATACAAGTTTTCACAATCCCTCTCTTAAGACTAATTTACCTGTGGGGCAATTTCTTCGAGTCAAAAGAGTATGCTCTACTGTACAAGACTTTGAACGGCATGCGCAAGATTTGTCCCAGCGTTTTAAGACACGACATTATCCATCCCGTTGCATTGAAGATGCCTACACGAGAGCACGAAGAGAGCCGTGTGACAATTTACTTAAAACACGCAAGGTTACCCAACAATCCACACTGGTTTGCCCCCTTTTATACTCCTTACAGTCGCGGAGGATAGTACATATCCTCAAAAAAGAATGGCATCTTATCCAGTCGCTCCCTGGTTTTCGTGACACCTCTCTCATTGTTGCCCACAAAAGAAATGTTAACCTTAAAAACCTATTGGTTCCGTCAGCTTTTACCGAACGTAAGAGATTATCTAAGTTTAAGGGCCAGTTTCAGTGTGGTCACTGCTCGGTATGTCTTAATGTTTTGCCCGTTAGGGGTTTTTTATGCACCCAGGCACTCAAAAAAAGTTTTACATTAATGATTTTTCAAATTGTGCAACAGCAAATGTAATATACGTAATACAGTGCCCTTGTGGTAAACTTTATGTAGGTATGACCAACCGTTGCATACGGACACGTATAGTGGAACATAAAAGCTGCGTACGAAGAAAACTAACTGATAAACCAATTGTACAGCATTGGCTAGATATGGGACACACTTTGGCTGATATAAAATTTTTCGTTTTGAAAAAGATACAAGTGAACTGGAGAGGGGGAGATCTAGTCAAAACTACAGCCCGGTTAGAACAAAAATATATTTTTTTGTTAAATTCCATGGCACCACATGGATTAAACATGGATCAAGATTTATCGGTGTTTCTGTAAGTTGGGTTAGATATATATTGTTGTTCCCTCAAATTTTCCAACAAGCAACATCTGACATACCCTCCAGGACTCGTGTCTTCGGTTTGAGTTTAACAGTATTTCATAAAGTATTTTTTATTAAATATAATAAATATATTTAATCTTTTTATTATTATTATTTTTTTTAATAATTTTTATTTTTATTTATTTTTTTAAGTATAATTATGTTTCACATTTTAATTATTTAATGATTGAATTAGTCATTTTATTTTGTTTTTGTTTTAGTTGTTGCTTTTTGGTCCATATTTATAATTTTATTCATATGTCATCCCCTGATTTTAGAAATTCCAACAAAAAAAATTTTTTTGGTGACAGCACCACTCTTTTAAAAAAAAAAAAAGACCTGGTGGGTTGGGTGTTGAATGCCTTCTTTCAGGCAAAAAATGGTGTTTTAAAAACAAGTATGTGTATTCGACTGCAATGTCACAATTGATGACTAGGTTTCATAATATTATTATTTATATTTATATTTTTACTCATATGTCATCCCCTGATTTTACAAATCCACATTTTTTTGTGGCAGTATAAATTTCTTAAATAAAGAATCGACAGGTTGGATTTTAAATGCCTTCTTCCCGCCAAAAATAGCGTTTTAAAAGGAGCACGCATGTGCAGTTCACTGCGATGCTATAATCAGTGCGAGGTGCCTGGCTTCACGATGATACCGTGTGTTTTCTAAGTTTGGATAATCATCACATGTGGTAAGTTTTTTAGGAACTACAGGGGTGTCTCATATTTGCTAATGTGTTATAGATTTTGTTTGGTCCCTTAAAACAATATATACACATGGTTAGCACGCGTTTTAATTCACAATCGCATTTATGTTAGTGTGCGGCGGTCAGTCGCTCACCGTCTCCGGTAAAATTTTCTTTGGATTCAATTCATGTTTTATTATTACTGATACTGTTGTTATTCACATGCCATCTCCCGTTTGGTTAAAATTTTGTCAAAGAAATTCAGATTTCTAGCAAAAGATTTTTTACGGCACCTTTAATATGGTGACAGTCTGGGTTTTGAATGTTTTGTCTCCCGCCAAAACGGCGCTTTAAAAGAAGCAGGTATGTGCAAAATGATGGCGATGTCAATTTGAGCGCGTGGTGCCCGGTTCACGGCGGTGTTGAATGACTCTTAGGTTTGATTTTTTATCAGATGCGGCTTTCTTTATGGGCTACGGGGGTATTTTTCAATTGCTCAAGAGTGTTTTTTGATTTTTACTACCTCTCTACGAACAATGGGTATACGGGGCAAGTGAACGTTCTCATTAACTTCTACAATCACGTTATGAGTAAATGGTGGCCCGTCACTTCTTCACTACCTTTCAATTCTTGTCTCCGGTATACCTTTTTTAATTTTTACTAAACTCATATTTTTTAATCATCGCTTTTTGTTGCAAAAAGAATAACTCTACCAGTTTGAGCAGGAATAGTTGAGAAATATATGTGATGGTTTGGCTTCTGACTTTTATTTGTTTTCTATTGTACCCCGTGTTTTTATGGTACTGTATTCTTTACAATAGAAGTCAACTTCATACAGATTTTCATTATAGTAGCCCCTAGCTGTAACAACAAGGACTCTATAACATTGAGCAGTTCATATCCTATTCTGCCTGAATATTTGAGAAATGTACGAGAGTAGTTGGCCTCTGATATCTATCCGTTTTTATTGCACTTTGCCCTTAATCTCACGACCTCGTACTCTTCACAACAGTAGTCATCACAGGTTTGGCGACATGTAAATAGTGCTTTACATGATTTAAAATAAGTCGTTTTGGTAAAACCTCCGTCCTTGGTTTATATTTAGAAAATTAGTACAACATCACATTAGGACACATTTTGTACCGTTCGATTCACAATCACAATTTTAAAGGACATCAAATTATAGGTTTTTGAATCACAGCACGTAATGGTTTGTGCATAATCTAGTTAGTGGAACACTGGTCTCTCCCTTGTTATAGAGCTCTTCATGTTCATGATCCCTCTGAAGGATAAATTTTATTCTTTGTTTATCTTTGCCAATGTCTAAATTATTTATTGATTTTATTTGTTTATTTATTTATTTAGTTTTTTCACATACAATCATAAGTGCATCGCACATCAGAGGCAGGTGGGATCCGTGCCTCTGCTCAGCAAAAGGTTTTTTCTGAAATTGGCTTGGTGCAGTGGTAGGTTGTATTACTATGGGGCTTGTTTACAAAGCCGTGGTAGTGGTTCGCGATCGCGATCGCAGCCGCGGCCCCATTGAAATCAATGGGGCCGCGGCTCCGATTACGATCGCAAACCGCTACCGCGGCTTTGTAAACAAGCCCCTATATATTTTTTATGGTTACGTAAAATTTATTTTAGTAATATTTAATAATTTGTGTTTCTATGTTTATACAATTTTCTATTGTATTTCCTTTTTTATGCTTTTTTATATTATAATTTTATTGTATATTTATTATATTATATATATGCACATATTTATATTTTTTATGTTTTTATATAATTGTTTAATTTTTATTCTTATTTATTTTTATTTTTATTTTTATTTTGGACATTGGCATTAATAATCTATATCATTTTTTCTCAAGTCCTCCTTTTCTCCGTTTTTCTCCTTTTTCTTTTGTTCTTGTGGTTATAATTAAGAAAGGCCTTTTATAAATATATATACATAGTCGATATATTTTTTAAGTTGTTTTATTATATTCCATTTTGTTATTAATATTTTTTTTATATATATTCTCAATGGAAAAATTTTTATATTTTTATTAAGTGAGTTATTGCATTATGAGTGTTTACATGTTTTTAACTTTTTTAATTTATTTACTGTTAATTGTTTTTTATTATTATTATTAAAGTTTTTTAATTATAATCTTTTTATAGTTTATTTTAATATTTTTTATATATTTTTTAATGATTTATTTTAGTTACCTTATTTAAAGTGTTTTTACATGATTTGTCTTTTAGTATTTATGTTTACACATCAATTTCTGTTTGCTGTTGGTTTTACATGTATGTATATTTTGTAGTGAGCCTATAACCCCTGAGGAAGTGGTGTACGAAACACGGCCTGTGTTGGGTTTGGCGCACCTTATCCGTGGATCAATAAAGGTTACGTTTGAACCTCCTGCCACGGTTTCTGACTGGTTCCTGTTGCCCACGTGGTAGTTTGCTGTTTCTTGGTGGACCATACAGTCTATAGCTACAGGCAAGGCAGCTGGCCCAGATGGGTTCCCTGCAGAGTTTTTTAAGACTTTCTCCAAAGAACTGGGTCCATATCTACTGATATACTTTCAATCTCTAGAGCAGGCACTCCCCCAAATCGGCACATTTGCCTCAGCGAATGTAATAGTCCTGGAAAAGGAGGGAAAAGACCCTCAAATGGTAAGCAATTACCACCTTATATCCCTACTAAATGCAGACTATAAAATCTATGCAACTGTCTTGACTCGGCGTCTGTCTAAAGTGGTCCCTCTGTTGATCCACCCAGGGGCGGCCCAAGGGGGGTGCGGGGCCATGTGCGGAGACTCGGTGCGGGGCCTCATTTGCATAAGTGGCCTTATTTGCATAAATATTTGCATAATGTTACCATACACTAACTTTTAGTAAACATGTTTCTTAATGAGTGTATGGATAAAGAAAGACTAAAAGATTTCTACATTACTATAATCCAGTGCCAACCGCCAGGCACATTAGGAACTACTACAAACGCTGCCCATTTAGAACCCATAACAAACCTGCCGTATCCTGACAGCATTACCAGGACTCACAAAGTACCATACCCTACCTATCAAAAGGCAACACTGCAAATATTAATCCAATACCTTTCAGAGAATACTGGGGAAAGAGAACAAGTGGCAATGTCAAATAGGAATTACATAAACAGAATACCTCAGCTCAGTTACACATGCAGAACATAGACCATCACCAAACAAGGAATCACAATTTAGAAACAGGAAGACAATAATTAAACTGGGAATCCCGAAAGCCAAACTTGGAATGTACAACACTGTAGAAATAAAACTATAAATTAATTTCCTCTTGTACCAAATAAAGCGCAGGCGTTAATGATGCACATTTCCCAGAGCTCTCATATTCCAGTTAATAAATTCAAAATAAAGAGATATCTTTCTACCTTTTGTGAATCCTTTTTCAGTTGCAATTGCTCCAGCCACTTTCTTCTGGTTTCTTCATGTTTTCTGCTAACTCTCCATAGTCTGCTGTCCATTTGTCCTTTCTTCTCTCTTCTAGTTTTTTTTCCATTCTCTCTCTCTACATCTGCTTTAACATACTAATCTTTCTCCTTTTGCTCTTTCCTCATTCCTATTTCATCCTCACAAATTTTACCCCACTTACTCTCCCAATACCCGGCCAATTGTAGATTTTTCATCCCTCCCACACAAAATATTTTTCCCCTCTCCATTCTACTCTCCCAGCCCCATCCCATTCTAATCCTCCCCCAACATCAGCTCCCTTCTAGTTCCAGTCTCACCCAGCATCCATTCCCTTCTAGTCCCTGCATCAGCCCATTTACAGTCCTAGCCCCCCATCAGCCCATTTCCAGTCCTAGCTCCCCCATCCATTTCCAGTCTGAGTCCGAGTCCCTTCATCAGCTCATTTCCAATCCTAGCCCCCCATCAGCCCATTTCTAGTCATTTCCAAGCCCCACCATCAGCCCATGTCAAATCCTAGCTCCCCTCCACTCAGCCCAATTCCAGTCCAAGCCCCCCCATGAGCCTACTTCCAGTTCTAGCCCCTCCATGAGTCCATTTCAATTCAAGCCCCCACCACAGCCCATTTCCAATCTTAGCTCCCCCCATTTCCAGTCCTATCCTAGCTGCTCCAGCAGCCCATTTTAAGTCCTAGCTCCCTTCCCTCACAGCCCATTTCCATTCCAAGCCCCCTCCCAATCAGCTATTTGCAGTTCAAGCCTGCCCTTCCACTCAGCCCATTTCCAGTCCTAGCAACCCCCCAACCCATTACCAGTCCTAGCCCCCATTCAACCCACTTCCAGTCCTAACTCCCCATCACCCCATTTTCAGTTTAAGCCCCCCTATAACCCATTACCAGTCCTAACCCCCCATCAGCCCACTTCCAGTCCTAACCCCATCAGCCCATTTCCAGTCAGCCCCCCATAGCCCATTGCCAGTCCTAACCCCCCCATCAGCCCACAGCCCATTACCAGTCATAACCATATCAGCCCACCTGAAGTCCTAACCCCTCCCCATCAGCCCATTTCCTGTCCTAGCCCCCCCATAGCCCATTATCAGTCCTAACCCCACCATAGCCCATTACCAGGCCTTACCCCAGCACCCCATGTCCGGCCAGCCCCCATCAGCCCACAGCCCATTCCCAGTCTTAACCCCCCCAGAGCCCCTTACCAGTCCTAACCCCCCCCAAGAGCCCACCTCAAGTCAAGTCCTAACCCCCTCCATAGCCCATTACCAGTCCTACCCCCCCCCCATCGGCTCATGGAAAATTTAAAGAAAAAAAAAAAAAGCTGGCTGCTTCCGCTTCCCACCCGGCAGCAGCAAAATGGAGTGTCCCGCAGGGCCCCCTCTGCCCGGCTGAGCTCTCTCGGCCCAGCTGAGCCCCGCTGCGCTGGCTTTCAGATACGCGAAGGGAGAGTGTCTTCCTCGCGTCTCTGTTAAGCCCGCAGGGGCAGATGGGAAATTTCCCATCAGCTCCTGCTTCCCATCAGCCCCTGCGGGCTTAACAGAGATGCGAGGGAGACACTCTCCCTTCGCGTATCTGAAAGCCAGCGCAGAGGGGCTCAGCCGGGCTGGGAGAGCTCAGCCAGGCAGAGTGGGCCACGCGGGACACTCCATTCTGCTGCTGCTGCGGTGGCAGCGGCAGCAACCAGCTTTTTTTTTTTTTATAATTTAATTTTTAACAAAGCAGAATGTTCTTTGCGCGGGGCCCCCTGAAACGCGGGGCCCTGTGCAAAAAACATTCTTGCTCAATGGACGGGCCGGCCCTAGATCCACCCTGACCAATGCGGGTTTGTCGAAGGCAGGTCAACAGCCGATAACGTCAAGCTTTTTTGCCATATACTGTCTGGTGCAAAGAATATGAACGCCCCTCTAGTTGGACTATCTTTCGATGCTGAAAAGGTGTTTGACCCCCCTGGAATGGTCGTTCAAGTTCTCAGCCCTTAGTTGGTTTGGACTTGAGAAAGGCTTTCTTAACTTACTTAAAGTAATGTACACTCAACCCACCGCCAATGTCTGTGTAAATGGTACCCAATCCCAGGACATTAAACTTAGTTGGGGCACCTGTCAAGGCTGCCCTTTGTCCCCGATATTGTTCAATCTTTCATTAGAACCTCTAGCCCTTCTGCTGTGGCAGAATCCGAAGATTCAAGGGGTATCGATCGCTGGCAGGGAAGTCAAGCTATCGGCATATGCCGACGATTTGTTGCTATTTACCACTCCAGAATCAGTGTCAGATATACTTGAACAGATCAATATTCTCGATGGTTGGGATACAAAATCAACTGGTCAAAATCAGTAGCTTTCCCGTTAAACCCACATGTGCATAAAAGGGATATGACGCAATTCCCATTCGCGTGGGAGTCAGTAATGGTTAAATACCTGGGGTGCATTACTGCTATCCGCTTGAGGAGACGATAAAGTTTAATGCAGAAGCCGTGTTGTCCACAATTCAGACTCTGACTGCCAAATGGTCTCCCTTGGCTTTGTCTTGGTGGGGCCGCTTGGAGACAATTAAAATGACCATTGTCCCAAAGATCAATTATATATTAGAAATGTTGCCGTGTTATATGCCAATAGCTACGTATCTACTACAAAGACTTGGTCGTGTTATCAAGCAGCTACTGCTATAAACATAGAAAAGATTTTCTGCTTGAATATTTACCTTATGAAACTAGCAGAACATAATGTTTTTCGTGTACCAAGGTCTCAGTTTAAAACATCGCAGCTTACTGTGCAAAGGGGCACTAAGTACCGTCTTTTGATTCTGCTGCTGTTTACATCAATGACCTTTTTATTGTGTACACTCTGACCATTATCTTCCTTTTTTTCTCAAAACTGTTGTTAAATAGTATTTTTCTCCAATGTTATTGTTTAATTAACTCAAAATAAATGAATTCTCTCAAAACCTCTTCCGCGTAATCAAAAATTCACTGCGCTTCAAAGTGGAAATTAAAGAACATAGCCATCTGTAAATGTCCTTGATCAAACTTCTCTACTGTTGCCAAAAAATTCTTTTATATTAAATACTGACTTCATTAGTGCAACCAATATACAATAGACTACTTTAGTACTTTAGTACTTAGCTTCAGAAATACTGCTATGTGTTGATATAGAAGCACCGTGAAATTGCGATGTTTTTCAGCTGCAGTTTAGATCCCAACGCCGGATATCTAAGGCGCCCAAGCGTTTCACCATATGTTTCATCAGGGGATTTGTTTCAATGCATCTGTAGGGATCAAATGACAAACTCAGCCAAAGTGTTTCTTATTATTCTCTTTCTACTTTGTTTCAAATTTAACATCATTTCTATTATGTCGTTATATCGAATTAAAGAAAAACATACCATAAAAGTCTTCGCCTTTCTTTCATTCACAAACGAAGAAAACTTGACTGCTAGCCGGTGCGACAAAGCGAAAAAACGCCGCGCATGCTCCTTGAAAAATCTCGTTAATCCTATGGGGATTTAAAGGCTAAAGCTCCTCCTTCTAGCTTTCGGCTATCAATTCAAGTCCTTATGTGCACACTGACCAATCAAGTGAGGCGTTTAAACCGTGAGGACGTACAGTATCTAAAGTAAATATCCAACGTTGTTCTTC
This sequence comes from Ichthyophis bannanicus, assembly GCA_033557465.1. Lineage (NCBI taxonomy): Eukaryota > Metazoa > Chordata > Amphibia > Gymnophiona > Ichthyophiidae > Ichthyophis > Ichthyophis bannanicus. The sequence continues at coordinate 291,570,596 of CM066043.1, read as the reverse complement.
ATATAATAAAGTTTGTTCCCGTGTCTTATTACCCCGAGAAAACTCTACTCGGTCCACAACAAAACAGTGTAATTGATCAAAACTGTGATTAGCCTCTATACAGTGTTGGACCATTGGTGCCTCTAGTACTTTATTATTCACACGGCTTCGATGTTCCATCATTCTGGACTTAAAAGATCTTGTTGTCTTCCCAATATATAGTAGGGAGCAAGGGCATCGAACTGCATATACAACAAATGTAGACAAACATGTGGTAGCTTTCCGCAGTTTGTAAACTTTTTGACGATGTTCAAATTGTGTAAGTTCCAAAGTTGAAACACAGATACTGCACGATCCGCATTTTCTGTGGCCTAGGGTCAACTCTTCCTCATTTTTCTGATGGTCAGCTCGCAGTATTGATGGGCTGAGTCTTTCTTTTAAGTTAGAACACCTACTCCATACGCAACGTATGCCTTTCTCCTTAAGACTCGGAAGCGTCTTTAATACTGCACTGTGTCTTTGAATGATTTTCTGAATATCCTTGCTCATGGGAGAAAACCGAGTTATTAAATTGACAGGACTATTTTCATTATTCGCATTAGTTCTCCGGGCTGTTTTAGGTGCCAATAAAAGCCCTCTATCATTATATACGGCTCTGGTGTATGCTTTTTTTATTATAGAAGGAGGATAACCACGTTTTAGAAAATTGATCTTCAACTGTTGTGACTTAGTTCGAAACTCTTTAATGTCAGAGCAATTTCTGCGATACCTCAGAAATTGAGAGAATGGCAATCCTTCTTTTAAATTTCTTGGATGTGCACTACTAAAATGCAAAAACGTATTGCGATCTGTCGGTTTACTGTAAACTGAAGTGATCCACTCTAAAGGACTACGAGTCACTTGTACATCTAGAAAAGTGATCTGTTCTTGATGATATGTCAAAGTAAATTTCAAATGGGGATCACATAAATTGAGCCAGTCAAAAAATGATAGTAAATCTAGTGTACTCCCATGCCAAAGAAGGAAAATGTCGTCAATATAACGCCTTCACATGATGATGTTGGTCATATACGGGGATATCCCCAGCCACTGTCCCTCAAAAAGTGCCATGTACAAATTGGCAATGGAAGGCGCACAAGTTGCACCCATTGCCACCCCGGAAATTTGTTTATACATCACATCTTGAAATTGAAAAAAATTGTTGTAAATAACTAACTCTGCCAATTTTAATAACAGAGCCATCAATTCTTCACTAACATCTTCTCGTTGTCTTAAAAAATGTGCCACAGTGGTATATGCCGCTTGTTGCGGGATGCTGGTATATAAGGAGACTACGTCCAAGGTGACTAAAAGGGTATCGGTAACTCCTGCCCACATTGACAAATCCATCAAAACATTTAAAAAATGGGTAGTGTCTTTCAAATATGACGGTATTTGGGGCAAGAGTGGACGCAGGAACGAATCCAAAAAGGTCGAAATTGGTTCCAATGGAGTCTATATCAACACATAGCAGTATTACTGAAGCTAAGTACTAAAGTACTAAAGTAGTCTATTGTATATTGGTTGCACTAATGAAGTAAGTATTTAATATAAAAGAATTTTTTGGCAACAGTAGAGAAGTTTGATCAAGGACATTTACAGATGCCTATGTTCTTTAATTTCCACTTTGAAGCGCAGTGAATTTTTGATTACGTGGAAGAAGTTTTGAGAGAATTCATTTATTTTGAGTTAATTAAACAATAACATTGGAGAAAAATACTATTTAACAACAGTTTTGAGAAAAAAAGGAAGATAATGGTCAGAGTGTACACAATAAAAAGGCCATTGATGTAAACAGCAGCAGAATCAAAAGACGGTACTTAGTGCCCCTTTGCACAGTAAGCTGCGATGTTTTAAACTGAGACCTTGGTACACGAAAAACATTGTTCTGCTAGTTTCATAAGGTAAATATTCAAGCAGAAAATATTTTCTATGTTAATAGCTACGTATCGGCACATGGAGAGGTTATTGAGTCACTTCTTATGGAACAATAAACCTCCCAGAATAGCCCTCAAAAAGCTCAAATCCAGCAAGGAGCAGAGTGGGGTAAAATTTCCAGACTTTCAGTCCTACCACAGAGCTTTCTTATTAAAGCAGGGTTCCAGATGGATAGAGCAACTCACAGACCAGAGCCCAGTTTGGTTGGCTCTGGAGAAGAACTTAACAGCCCCCATACCGATAAAATTTCTCCCTGGTATGCTCTTGCCAAGTAAGAGAGCACCTCTGATGATAACAGACACACAAAGGCTTTCTCAGCATTAATGTATACTCAGAACAATGGAGACAAATTCTCTGGACTACTTCCCTTGTGGTATAACCCCTTATTCAAAATTCAGCGGAAAGTGTTTGCTTGGAATCAATGGTATTCGAAAGGCATATGGACTATTGGAGAACTAGAGAAAGATGGTGTATGGAAAGAATTCGATAGTCTAAAACGGGAATTTAACCTCCCGGGAGTAATTTATTTTCAGTGGTTAAAACTTAGACATTGCATTGAGAATTCAGTGGTGAATATCAGGCTATTAGTGGAGGAGGCAGGTTTCAGCCCCTTGATTCAGAAACTACACAAGCAGCTGGAGTTGCCTCCTGCTACTATAAAATAATACGCCAAAATACTCACCTGCAGATACAGGGCCTTCAAAGAGTATGGGAACACGATACAGGGATGTCCCTCTCCGCACAAAAATGGGAAACAATTTGGGCAAAATAAATTAGACTACCCAAATCTGCTTCTATTACTCAGACATTGTTTTTCTTTGCCCACAGAGCTTACTTCACCCCTGTGAAAATGGCCATGTGGTATGCTACAGCCAGCAACAAATACTGGTCTTGCCAGAACAATATATGCACATTAGAACATATAGTCTTTGATTGCCCATGTGTACAAGTTTTTTGGTCCCATGTCTGGGAGCGTATACAAACAATTTTGAGGTTTAGAGCTCCTCTCACCTGGGCAATTTTGGGGCTTCGGTCAGCGGCGGGAATCCCATTCCTTAAAAAAGAATGCTTCTCTTTATTGGACTTCATGATAGGAATAGCAATACATTTAATAGTCCTCAACTGGAAGCATACTCCTGATGCTAACTGGCAAGCATGGTGGAATCAGCTATGCCTATACAGTAAATTCAAGCAAATGCCCAGAAAAGGTGTGGCTCAAATGTTCACCAGCCAACTTAAGTGGAAGACTTTGACTGACTATGTGGAAGCAGTGCGGTGCACCAAGCTTTAAAACCACTGCTTCCCACTTATGTCTTGTAAGTACTGCTGACTGTCATTCGTATATGGGATGCCGAAGGGCTCTGGAGGGAAGTGGGGGTGGTTAGGTTGTTGGGGAATGTTTTGTACATCAGTACATCTGTGTTACAGTTATTGTCTCATGTTGAAAATTTAAATAAAGATATAAAAAAAAAAAACCTACGGCCCTGATATTCTGTTGGGCGGGCTATGCACCGTGTCAACATATAGCCCTGCCCAGACCTCTAAACCCAGACATTCAATGCTGCACCGTCTCAACATATAGCCCTGCCCACACCTCTAAACCCGGACATTCAATGCTGCACCGTGTCAACATATAGCCCTGCCCAGACCTCTAAACCCGGACATTCAATGCTGCACCGTGTCAACATATAGCCCTGCCCAGACCTCTAAACCCGGACATTCAATGCTGCACCGTGTCAACATATAGCCCTGCCCAGACCTCTAAACCCACACATTCAATGTTACACCGTGTCAACATATAGCCCTGCCCACACCTCTAAACCCGGACATTCAATGCTGCACCGTGTCAACATATAGCCCTGCCCAGACCTCTAAACCCACACATTCAATGCTACACCGTGTCAACATATAGCCCTGCCCACACCTCTAAACCCAGACATTCAATGCTGCACCGTGTGAACATATAACCCTGCCCACACCTCTAAACCCAGACATTCAATGCTGCACCGTGTCAACATATAGCCCTGCCCAAACCTCTAAACCCTGACATTCAATGCTGCACCGTGTCAACATATAGCCCTGCCCAGACCTCTAAACCCACACATTCAATGCTGCACCGTGTCAACATATAGCCCTGCCCAGACCTCTAAACCCAGACATTCAATGCTGCACCGTCTCAACATATAGCCCTGCCCACACCTCTAAACCCGGACATTCAATGCTGCACCGTGTCAACATATAGCCCTGCCCAGACCTCTAAACCCGGACATTCAATGCTGCACCGTGTCAACATATAGCCCTGCCCAGACCTCTAAACCCGGACATTCAATGCTGCACCGTGTCAACATATAGCCCTGCCCAGACCTCTAAACCCACACATTCAATGTTACACCGTGTCAACATATAGCCCTGCCCACACCTCTAAACCCGGACATTCAATGCTGCACCGTGTCAACATATAGCCCTGCCCAGACCTCTAAACCACACACTCAATGCTACACACCGTGTCAACATATAGCCCTGCCCACACCTCTAAACCCAGACATTCAATGCTGCACCGTGTGAACATATAACCCTGCCCACACCTCTAAACCCAGACATTCAATGCTGCACCGTGTCAACATATAGCCCTGCCCAAACCTCTAAACCCACACATTCAATGCTGCACCGTGTCAACATATAGCCCTGCCCAGACCTCTAAACCCACACATTCAATGCTGCACCGTGTCAACATATAGCCCTGCCCAGACCTCTAAACCCAGACATTCAATGCTGCACCGTCTCAACATATAGCCCTGCCCACACCTCTAAACCCGGACATTCAATGCTGCACCGTGTCAACATATAGCCCTGCCCAGACCTCTAAACCCGGACATTCAATGCTGCACCGTGTCAACATATAGCCCTGCCCAGACCTCTAAACCCGGACATTCAATGCTGCACCGTGTCAACATATAGCCCTGCCCAGACCTCTAAACCCACACATTCAATGTTACACCGTGTCAACATATAGCCCTGCCCACACCTCTAAACCCGGACATTCAATGCTGCACCGTGTCAACATATAGCCCTGCCCAGACCTCTAAACCCACACATTCAATGCTACACCGTGTCAACATATAGCCCTGCCCACACTTCTAAACCCAGACATTCAATGCTGCACCGTGTGAACATATAACCCTGCCCACACCTCTAAACCCGCACATTCAATGCTGCACAGTCTCAACATATAGCCCTGCCCACACCTCTAAACCCGGACATTCAATGCTGCACCGTGTCAACATATAGCCCTGCCCACACCTCTAAACCCACACATTCAATGCTGCACCGTGTCAACATATAGCCCTGCCCACACCTCTAAACCCAGACATTCAATGCTGCAGCGTGTCAACATATAGCCCTGCCCAGACCTCTAAACCCAGACATTCAATGCTGCACCGTGTCAACATATAGCCCTGCCCAGACCTCTAAACCCAGACATTCAATGCTGCACCGTCTCAACATATAGCCCGGCCCACACCTCTAAACCCGGACATTCAATTCTGCACCGTGTCAACATATAGCCCTGCCCACACCTCTAAACCCGGACATTCAATGCTGCACCGTGTCAACATATAGCCCTGCCCAGACCTCTAAACCCACACATTCAATGCTGCACCGTGTCAACATATAGCCCTGCCCAGACCTCTAAACCCGGACATTCAATGCTGCACCGTCTCAACATATAACCCTGCCCAGACCTCCAAACCCGCACATTCAATGCTGCACCGTGTCAACATATAACCCTGCCCAGACCTCTAAACCCGGACATTCAATACTGCACCGTGTCAACATATAACCCTGCCCAGACCTCTAAACCCGGACATTCAATGCTGCACCGTGTCAACATATAACCCTGCCCAGACCTCTAAACCCGGACATTCAATGCTGCACCGTGTCAACATATAGCCCTGCCCACACCTCTAAACCCGGACATTCAATGCTGCACCGTGTCAACATATAACCCTGCCCAGACCTCTAAACCCGGACATTCAATGCTGCACCATGTCAACATATAGCCCTGCCCAGACCTCTAAACCCACACATTCAATGCTGCACCGTGTCAACATATAGCCCTGCCCAGACCTCTAAACCCGGACATTCAATGCTGCACCGTGTCAACATATAGCCCTGCCCAGACCTCTAAACCCGGACATTCAATGCTGCACCGTGTCAACATATAACCCTGCCCAGACCTCTAAACCCGGACATTCAATGCTGCACCGTGTCAACATATAACCCTGCCCAGACCTCTAAACCCGGACATTCAATGCTGCACCGTGTCAACATATAGCCCTGCCCACACCTCTAAACCCAGACATTCAATGCTGCACCGTGTCAACATATAGCCCTGCCCAGACCTCTAAACCCAGACATTCAATGCTGTACCGTGTCAACATATAGCCCTGCCCAGACCTCTAAACCCAGACATTCAATGCTGCACCGTGTCAACATATAACCCTGTCCAGACCTCTAAACCCGCACATTCAATGCTGCACCGTGTCAACATATAACCCTGCCCAGACCTCTAAACCCGGACATTCAATACTGCACCGTGTCAACATATAACCCTGTCCAGACCTCTAAACCCGGACATTCAATGCTGCACCGTGTCAACATATAGCCCTGCCCAGACCTCTAAACCCGGACATTCAATGCTGCACCGTGTCAACATATAACCCTGCCCACACCTCTAAACCCACACATTCAATGCTGCACCGTGTCAACATATAACCCTGCCAAGACCTCTAAACCCGGACATTCAATGCTGCACCGTCTCAACATATAGCCCTGCCCAGACCTCTAAACCCGGACATTCAATGCTGCACCGTGTCACCATATAACCCTGCCCACACCTCTAAACCCGCACATTCAATGCTGCACCGTGTCAACATATAGCCCTGCCCAGACCTCTAAACCCGGACATTCAATGCTGCACCGTGTCAACATATAGCCCTGCCCAGACCTCTAAACCCGGACATTCAATGCTGCACCGTGTCAACATATAGCCCTGCCCAGACCTCTAAACCCGGACATTCAATGCTGCACCGTGTCAACATATAGCCCTGCCCAGACCTCTAAACCCAGACATTCAATGCTGCACCGTGTCAACATATAGCCCTGCCCAGACCTCTAAACCCGGACATTCAATGCTGCACCGTGTCAACATATAGCCCTGCCCACACCTCTAAACCCGGACATTCAATGCTGCACCGTGTCAACATATAGCCCTGCCCAGACCTCTAAACCCAGACATTCAATGCTGCACCGTCTCAACATATAGCCCTGCCCACACCTCTAAACCCGGACATTCAATGCTGCACCGTGTCAACATATAGCGCTGCCCAGACCTCTAAACCCGGACATTCAATGCTGCACCGTGTCAACATATAGCCCTGCCCAGACCTCTAAACCCACACATTCAATGTTACACCGTGTCAACATATAGCCCTGCCCACACCTCTAAACCCGGACATTCAATGCTGCACCGTGTCAACATATAGCCCTGCCCAGACCTCTAAACCCACACATTCAATGCTACACCGTGTCAACATATAGCCCTGCCCACACCTCTAAACCCAGACATTCAATGCTGCACCGTGTGAACATATAACCCTGCCCACACCTCTAAACCCGGACATTCAATGCTGCACAGTCTCAACATATAGCCCTGCCCACACCTCTAAACCCGGACATTCAATGCTGCACCGTGTCAACATATAGCCCTGCCCACACCTCTAAACCCACACATTCAATGCTGCACCGTGTCAACATATAGCCCTGCCCAGACCTCTAAACCCACACATTCAATGCTGCACCGTGTCAACATATAGCCCTGCCCAGACCTCTAAACCCAGACATTCAATGCTGCACCGTGTCAACATATAGCCCTGCCCAGACCTCTAAACCCAGACATTCAATGCTGCACCGTGTCAACATATAGCCCGGCCCACACCTCTAAACCCGGACATTCAATTCTGCACCGTGTCAACATATAGCCCTGCCCACACCTCTAAACCCGGACATTCAATGCTGCACCGTGTCAACATATAGCCCTGCCCACACCTCTAAACCCACACATTCAATGCTGCACCGTGTCAACATATAGCCCTGCCCAGACCTCTAAACCCACACATTCAATGCTGCACCGTGTCAACATATAGCCCTGCCCAGACCTCTAAACCCGGACATTCAATGCTGCACCGTCTCAACATATAACCCTGCCCAGACCTCTAAACCCGCACATTCAATGCTGCACCGTGTCAACATATAACCCTGCCCAGACCTCTAAACCCGGACATTCAATACTGCACCGTGTCAACATATAACCCTGTCCAGACCTCTAAACCCGGACATTCAATGCTGCACCGTGTCAACATATAACCCTGCCCAGACCTCTAAACCCGGACATTCAATGCTGCACCGTGTCAACATATAGCCCTGCCCACACCTCTAAACCCGGACATTCAATGCTGCACCGTGTCAACATATAACCCTGCCCAGACCTCTAAACCCGGACATTCAATGCTGCACCGTGTCAACATATAGCCCTGCCCAGACCTCTAAACCCGGACATTCAATGCTGCACCGTGTCAACATATAGCCCTGCCCAGACCTCTAAACCCGGACATTCAATGCTGCACCGTGTCAACATATAACCCTGCCCAGACCTCTAAACCCACACATTCAATGCTGCACCGTGTCAATATATAACCCTGCCCACACCTCTAAACCCGGACATTCAATGCTGCACCGTGTCAACATATAGCCCTGCCCAGACCTCTAAACCAGGACATTCAATGCTGCACCGTGTCAACATATAGCCCTGCCCAGACCTCTAAACCAGGACATTCAATGCTGCACCGTGTCAACATATAGCCCTGCCCACACCTCTAAATCCGGACATTCAATGCTGCACCGTGTCACCATATAGCCCTGCCCAAACCTCTAAACCCGGACATTCAATGCTGCACCGTGTCAACATATAGCCCTGCCCAGACCTCTAAACCCGGACATTCAATGCTGCACCGTGTCAAGATATAGCCCTGCCCACACCTCTAAACCCGGACATTCAATGCTGCACCGTGTCAACATATAGCCCTGCCCACACCTCTAAACCCGGACATTCAATGCTGCACCGTGTCAACATATAGCCCTGCCCATACCTCTAAACCCGGACATTCAATGCTGCACCGTGTCACCATATAGCCCTGCCCATACCTCTAAACCCGGACATTCAATGCTGCACCGTGTCAACATATAACCCTGCCCAGACCTCTAAACCCGGACATTCAATGCTGCACCGTGTCAACATATAGCCCTGCCCAGACCTCTAAACCCGGACATTCAATGCTGCACCGTGTCAACATATAGCCCTGCACAGACCTCTAAACCAGGACATTCAATGCTGCACCGTGTCAACATATAGCCCTGCCCAGACCTCTAAACCCAGACATTCAATGCTGCACCGTGTCAACATATAGCCCTGCCCAGACCTCTAAACCCGGACATTCAATGCTGCACATTGTCAACATATAGCCCTGCCCAGACCTCTAAACCCGGACATTCAATGCTGCACCGTGTCAACATATAACCCTGCCCAGACCTCTAAACCCGCACATTCAATGCTGCACCGTGTCAACATATAGCCCTGCCCAGACCTCTAAAGCAGGACATTCAATGCTGCACCGTGTCAACATATAGCCCTGCCCAGACCTCTAAACCCGGACATTCAATGCTGCACCGTGTCAACATATAACCCTGCCCAGACCTCTAAACCCGGACATTCAATGCTGCACCGTGTCAACATATAGCCCTGCCCAGACCTCTAAACCCGGACATTCAATGCTGCACCGTGTCAACATATAACCCTGCCCAGACCTCTAAACCCGCACATTCAATGCTGCACCGTGTCAACATATAGCCCTGCCCAGACCTCTAAAGCAGGACATTCAATGCTGCACCGTGTCAACATATAGCCCTGCCCAGACCTCTAAACCCGGACATTCAATGCTGCACCGTGTCAACATATAACCCTGCCCAGACCTCTAAACCCGGACATTCAATGCTGCACCGTGTCAACATATAGCCCTGCCCAGACCTCTAAACCCGGACATTCAATGCTGCACCGTGTCAACATATAGCCCTGCCCAGACCTCTAAACCCGCACATTCAATGCTGCACCGTGTCAACATATAGCCCTGCCCAGACCTCTAAACCCGCACATTCAATGCTGCACCGTGTCAACATATAGCCCTGCCCAGACCTCTAAACCCGGACATTCAATGCTGCACCGTGTCAACATATAGCCCTGCCCAGACCTCTAAACCCAGACATTCAATGCTGCACCGTGTCAACATATAGCCCTGCCCACACCTCTAAACCCAGACATTCAATGCTGCACCGTGTCAACATATAACCCTGCCCAGACCTCTAAACCCGCACATTCAATGCTACACCGTGTCAACATATAGCCCTGCCCAGACCTCTAAACCCGGACATTCAATGCTGCACCGTGTCAACATATAGCCCTGCACACACCTCTAAACCCGGACATTCAATGCTGCACCGTGTCAACATATAACCCTGCCCACACCTCTAAACCCGGACATTCAATGCTGCACCGTGTCAACATATAGCCCTGCCCAGACCTCTAAACCCGCACATTCAATGCTGCACCTTGTCAACATATAGCCCTGCCCACACCTCTAAACCCGGACATTCAATGCTGCACCGTGTCAACATATAGCCCTGCCCACACCTCTAAACCCGGACATTCAATGCTGCACCGTGTCAACATATAGCCCTGCCCAGACCTCTAAACCCGCACATTCAATGCTGCACCTTGTCAACATATAGCCCTGCCCACACCTCTAAACCCGGACATTCAATGCTGCACCGTGTCAACATATAGCCCTGCCCAGACCTCTAAACCCGCACATTCAATGCTGCACCTTGTCAACATATAGCCCTGCCCACACCTCTAAACCCGGACATTCAATGCTGCACCGTGTCAACATATAGCCCTGCCCACACCTCTAAACCCGGACATTCAATGCTGCACCGTGTCAACATATAGCCCTGCCCACACCTCTAAACCCGGACATTCAATGCTGCACCGTGTCAACATATAGCCCTGCCCACACCTCTAAACCCGGACATTCAATGCTGCACCGTGTCAACATATAGCCCTGCCCAGACCTCTAAACCCGGACATTCAATGCTGCACCGTGTCAACATATAACCCTGCCCACACCTCTAAACCCACACGTTCAATGCTGCACCGTGTCAATATATAGCCCTGCCTAGACCTCTAAACCCACACGTTCAATGCTGCACCGTGTCAACATATAGCCCTGCCCAGACCTCTAAACCCCGACATTCAATGCTGCACCGTGTCAACATATAGCCCTGCCCAGACCTCTAAACCCGGACATTCAATGCTGCACCGTGTCAACATATAGCCCTGCCCAGACCTCTAAACCCAGACATTCAATGCTGCACCGTGTCAACATATAACCCTGTCCAGACCTCTAAACCCGCACATTCAATGCTACACCGTGTCAACATATAGCCCTGCCCAGACCTCTAAACCCGGACATTCAATGCTGCACCGTGTCAACATATAGCCCTGCCCAGACCTCTAAACCCGCACATTCAATGCTGCACCGTGTCAACATATAGCCCTGCCCACACCTCTAAACCCGGACATTCAATGCTGCACCTTGTCAACATATAGCCCTGCCCACACCTCTAAACCCGGACATTCAATGCTGCACAGTCTCAACATATAACCCTGCCCAGACCTCTAAACCCGGACATTCAATGCTGCACCGTGTCAACATATAGCCCTGCCCACACCTCTAAACCCGGACCTTCAATGCTGCACCGTGTCAAGATATAGCCCTGCCCAGACCTCTAAACCCGGACATTCAATGCTGCACCGTGTCAACATATAGCCCTGCCCAGACCTCTAAACCCGGACATTCAATGCTGCACCGTGTCAACATATAGCCCTGCCCACACCTCTAAACCAGGACATTCAATGCTGCACCGTGTCACCATATAGCCCTGCCCAGACCTCTAAACCCGGACATTCAATGCTGCACCGTGTCAACATATAGCCCTGCCCAGACCTCTAAACCCGGACCTTCAATGCTGCACCGTGTCAACATATAGCCCTGCCCATACCTCTAAACCCGGACATTCAATGCTGCACCGTGTCACCATATAGCCCTGCCCATACCTCTAAACCCGGACATTCAATGCTGCACCGTGTCAACATATAACCCTGCCCAGACCTCTAAACCCGGACATTCAATGCTGCACCGTGTCAACATATAGCCCTGCCCAGACCTCTAAACCCGGACATTCAATGCTGCACCGTGTCAACATATAGCCCTGCACAGACCTCTAAACCAGGACATTCAATGCTGCACCGTGTCAACATATAACCCTGCCCAGACCTCTAAACCCGGACCTTCAATGCTGCACCGTGTCAACATATAGCCCTGCCCACACATCTAAACCCGGACATTCAATGCTGCACCGTGTCAACATATAACCCTGCCCAGACCTCTAAACCCGGACATTCAATGCTGCACCGTGTCAACATATAACCCTGCCCACACCTCTAAACCCACACATTCAATGCTGCACCGTGTCAACATATAGCCCTGCCCACACATCTAAACCCGGACATTCAATGCTGCACCGTGTCAACATATAACCCTGCCCAGACCTCTAAACCCGGACCTTCAATGCTGCACCGTGTCAACATATAGCCCTGCCCACACATCTAAACCCGGACATTCAATGCTGCACCGTGTCAACATATAACCCTGCCCAGACCTCTAAACCCGGACATTCAATGCTGCACCGTGTCAACATATAACCCTGCCCACACCTCTAAACCCACACATTCAATGCTGCACCGTGTCAACATATAACCCTGCCAAGACCTCTAAACCCGGACATTCAATGCTGCACCGTGTCAACATATAGCCCTGCCCAGACCTCTAAACCCAGACATTCAATGCTGCACCGTGTCACCATATAACCCTGCCCACACCTCTAAACCCACACATTCAATGCTGCACCGTGTCAACATATAACCCTGCCAAGACCTCTAAACCCGGACATTCAATGCTGCACCGTGTCAACATATAGCCCTGCCCAGACCTCTAAACCCAGACATTCAATGCTGCACCGTGTCACCATATAACCCTGCCCACACCTCTAAACCCGGACATTCAATGCTGCACGGTGTCAACATATAGCCCTGCCCAGACCTCTAAACCCGGACATTCAATGCTGCACCGTGTCAACATATAGCCCTGCCCAGACCTCTAAACCCGGACATTCAATGCTGCACCGTGTCAACATATAGCCCTGCCCACACCTCTAAACCCGGACATTCAATGCTGCACCGTGTCAACATATAGCCCTGCCCAGACCTCTAAACCCACACATTCAATGCTGCACCGTGTCAACATATAGCCCTGCCCACACCTCTAAACCCGGACATTCAATGCTGCACCGTGTCAACATATAGCCCTGCCCAGACCTCTAAACCCGGACATTCAATGCTGCACCGTGTCAACATATAGCCCTGCCCACACCTCTAAACCCGGACATTCAATGCTGCACCGTGTCAACATATAGCCCTGCCCAGACCTCTAAACCCAGACATTCAATGCTGCACCGTCTCAACATATAGCCCTGCCCACACCTCTAAACCCGGACATTCAATGCTGCACCGTGTCAACATATAGCCCTGCCCACACCTCTAAACCCACACATTCAATGCTGCACCGTGTCAACATATAGCCCTGCCCAGACCTCTAAACCCGGACATTCAATGCTGCACCGTGTCAACATATAGCCCTGCCCAGACCTCTAAACCCAGACATTCAATGCTGCACCGTGTCAACATATAGCCCTGCCCAGACCTCTAAAACCTGACATTCAATGCTGCACCGTGTCAACATATAGCCCTGCCCAGACCTCTAAACCCGGACATTCAATGCTGCACCGTGTCAACATATAGCCCTGCCCACACCTCTAAACCCGGACATTCAATGCTGCACCGTGTCAACATATAGCCCTGCCCACACCTCTAAACCCGGACATTCAATGCTGCACCGTGTCAACATATAGCCCTGCCCAGACCTCTAAACCCACACATTCAATGCTGCACCGTGTCAACATATAGCCCTGCCCAGACCTCTAAACCCGGACATTCAATGCTGCACCGTGTCAACATATAACCCTGCCCAGACCTCTAAACCCGGACATTCAATGCTGCACCGTGTCAACATATAACCCTGCCCAGACCTCTAAACCCGGACATTCAATGCTGCACCGTGTCAACATATAACCCTGCCCAGACCTCTAAACCCGGACATTCAATGCTGCACCGTGTCAACATATAGCCCTGCCCAGACCTCTAAACCCGGACATTCAATGCTGCACCGTGTCAACATATAGCCCTGCCCAGACCTCTAAACCCGGACATTCAATGCTGCACCGTGTCAACATATAGCCCTGCCCAGACCTCTAAACCCGGACATTCAATGCTGCACCGTGTCAACATATAACCCTGCCCAGACCTCTAAACCCGGACATTCAATGCTGCACCGTGTCAACATATAGCCCTGCCCAGACCTCTAAACCCGGACATTCAATGCTGCACCGTGTCAACATATAGCCCTGCCCAGACCTCTAAACCGGACATTCAATGCTGCACCGTGTCAACATATAGCCCTGCCCAGACCTCTAAACCCGGACATTCAATGCTGCACCGTGTCAACATATAGCCCTGCCCACACCTCTAAACCCGGACATTCAATGCTGCACCGTGTCAACATATAGCCCTGCCCAGACCTCTAAACCCGGACATTCAATGCTGCACCGTGTCAACATATAACCCTGCCCAGACCTCTAAACCCGGACATTCAATGCTGCACCGTGTCAACATATAGCCCTGCCCAGACCTCTAAACCCGGACATTCAATGCTGCACCGTGTCAACATATAGCCCTGCCCACCTCTAAACCCGGCCATTCTATGCTGCACCGTGTCAACATATAACCCTGCCCAGACCTCTAAACCCGGACATTCAATGCTGCACCGTGTCAACATATAGCCCTGCCCAGACCTCTAAACCCGGACATTCAATGCTGCACCGTGTCAACATATAGCCCTGCCCACACCTCTAAACCCGGACATTCAATGCTGCACCGTGTCAACATATAACCCTGTCCAGACCTCTAAACCGGACATTCAATGCTGCACCGTGTCAACATATAGCCCTGCCCAGACCTCTAAACCCGGACATTCAATGCTGCACCGTGTCAACATATAGCCCTGCCCACACCTCTAAACCCGGACATTCAATGCTGCACCGTGTCAACATATAGCCCTGCCCAGACCTCTAAACCCGCACATTCAATGCTGCACCGTGTCAACATATAGCCCTGCCCACACCTCTAAACCCGGACATTCAATGCTGCACCGTGTCAACATATAGCCCTGCCCAGACCTCTAAACCCGGACATTCAATGCTGCACCGTGTCAACATATAGCCCTGCCCACACCTCTAAACCCGCACATTCAATGCTGCACCGTGTCAACATATAGCCCTGCCCAGACCTCTAAACCCGGACATTCAATGCTGCACCGTGTCAACATATAGCCCTGCCCAGACCTCTAAACCCGGACATTCAATGCTGCACCGTGTCAACATATAGCCCTGCCCAGACCTCTAAACCCGGACATTCAATGCTGCACCGTGTCAACATATAGCCCTGCCCAGACCTCTAAACCCACACATTCAATGCTGCACCGTGTCAACATATAGCCCTGCCCACACCTCTAAACCCGGACATTCAATGCTGCACCGTGTCAAGATATAGCCCTGCCCAGACCTCTAAACCCGGACATTCAATGCTGCACCGTGTCAACATATAGCCCTGCCCACACCTCTAAACCCGGACATTCAATGCTGCACCGTGTCAACATATAGCCCTGCCCATACCTCTAAACCCGGACATTCAATGCTGCACCGTGTCAACATATAGCCCTGCCCACACCTCTAAACCCGGACATTCAATGCTGCACCGTGTCAACATATAACCCTGCCCAGACCTCTAAACCCGGACATTCAATGCTGCACCGTGTCAACATATAGCCCTGCCCAGACCTCTAAACCCGGACATTCAATGCTGCACCGTGTCAACATATAGCCCTGCCCAGACCTCTAAACCCGGACATTCAATGCTGCACCGTGTCAACATATAGCCCTGCCCAGACCTCTAAACCCGGACATTCAATGCTGCACCGTGTCAACATATAGCCCTGCCCAGACCTCTAAACCCGGACATTCAATGCTGCACCGTGTCAACATATAGCCCTGCCCAGACCTCTAAACCCGGACATTCAATGCTGCACCGTGTCAACATATAGCCCTGCCCAGACCTCTAAACCCGCACATTCAATGCTGCACCGTGTCAACATATAGCCCTGCCCAGACCTCTAAACCAGGACATTCAATGCTGCACCGTGTCAACATATAGCCCTGCCCAGACCTCTAAACCCGGACATTCAATGCTGCACCGTGTCAACATATAACCCTGCCCAGACCTCTAAACCCGGACATTCAATGCTGCACCGTGTCAACATATAGCCCTGCCCAGACCTCTAAACCCACACATTCAATGCTGCACCGTGTCAACATATAACCCTGCCCAGACCTCTAAACCCGGACATTCAATGCTGCACCGTGTCAACATATAGCCCTGCCCAGACCTCTAAACCCGGACATTCAATGCTGCACCGTGTCAACATATAGCCCTGCCCAGACCTCTAAACCCACACATTCAATGCTGCACCGTGTCAACATATAGCCCTGCCCAGACCTCTACACCCCGACATTCAATGCTGCACCGTGTCAACATATAGCCCTGCCCAGACCTCTAAACCCGGACATTCAATGCTGCACCGTGTCAACATATAGCCCTGCCCAGACCTCTAAACCCGGACATTCAATGCTGCACCGTGTCAACATATAGCCCTGCCCAGACCTCTAAACCCGGACATTCAATGCTGCACCGTGTCAACATATAGCCCTGCCCAGACCTCTAAACCCGCACATTCAATGCTGCACCGTGTCAACATATAGCCCTGCCCAGACCTCTAAACCCGGACATTCAATGCTGCACCGTGTCAACATATAGCCCTGCCCACACCTCTAAACCCGGACATTCAATGCTGCACCGTGTCAACATATAGCCCTGCCCACACCTCTAAACCCGGACATTCAATGCTGCACCGTGTCAACATATAGCCCTGCCCAGACCTCTAAACCCGGACATTCAATGCTGCACCGTGTCAACATATAGCCCTGCCCAGACCTCTAAACCCGGACATTCAATGCTGCACCGTGTCAACATATAGCCCTGCCCACACCTCTAAACCCGGACATTCAATGCTGCACCGTGTCAACATATAGCCCTGCCCAGACCTCTAAACCCGGACATTCAATGCTGCACCGTGTCAACATATAGCCCTGCCCCACCTCTAACCGGACATTCAATGCTGCACCGTGTCAACATATAGCCCTGCCCACACCTCTAAACCCGGACATTCAATGCTGCACCGTGTCAACATATAGCCCTGCCCAGACCTCTAAACCCGGACATTCAATGCTGCACCGTGTCAACATATAGCCCTGCCCACACCTCTAAACCCGGACATTCAATGCTGCACCGTGTCAACATATAGCCCTGCCCAGACCTCTAAACCCGGACATTCAATGCTGCACCGTGTCAACATATAGCCCTGCCCAGACCTCTAAACCCGGACATTCAATGCTGCACCGTGTCAACATATAGCCCTGCCCAGACCTCTAAACCCGGACATTCAATGCTGCACCGTGTCAACATATAGCCCTGCCCAGACCTCTAAACCCGGACATTCAATGCTGCACCGTGTCAACATATAGCCCTGCCCAGACCTCTAAACCCGGACATTCAATGCTGCACCGTGTCAACATATAGCCCTGCCCAGACCTCTAAACCCGCACATTCAATGCTGCACCGTGTCAACATATAGCCCTGCCCAGACCTCTAAACCCGGACATTCAATGCTGCACCGTGTCAACATATAGCCCTGCCCAGACCTCTAAACCCGGACATTCAATGCTGCACCGTGTCAACATATAGCCCTGCCCACACCTCTAAACCCGGACATTCAATGCTGCACCGTGTCAACATATAGCCCTGCCCAGACCTCTAAACCCGGACATTCAATGCTGCACCGTGTCAACATATAGCCCTGCCCAGACCTCTAAACCCGGACATTCAATGCTGCACCGTGTCAACATATAGCCCTGCCCAGACCTCTAAACCCGGACATTCAATGCTGCACCGTGTCAACATATAGCCCTGCCCACACCTCTAAACCCGGACATTCAATGCTGCACCGTGTCAACATATAGCCCTGCCCACACCTCTAAACCCGGACATTCAATGCTGCACCGTGTCAACATATAGCCCTGCCCACACCTCTAAACCCGGACATTCAATGCTGCACCGTGTCAACATATAGCCCTGCCCACACCTCTAAACCCGGACATTCAATGCTGCACCGTGTCAACATATAGCCCTGCCCAGACCTCTAAACCCGGACATTCAATGCTGCACCGTGTCAACATATAGCCCTGCCCAGACCTCTAAACCCGGACATTCAATGCTGCACCGTGTCAACATATAGCCCTGCCCAGACCTCTAAACCCGGACATTCAATGCTGCACCGTGTCAACATATAGCCCTGCCCAGACCTCTAAACCCGGACATTCAATGCTGCACCGTGTCAACATATAGCCCTGCCCAGACCTCTAAACCCGGACATTCAATGCTGCACCGTGTCAACATATAGCCCTGCCCAGACCTCTAAACCCGGACATTCAATGCTGCACCGTGTCAACATATAGCCCTGCCCAGACCTCTAAACCCGGACATTCAATGCTGCACCGTGTCAACATATAGCCCTGCCCAGACCTCTAAACCCGGACATTCAATGCTGCACCGTGTCAACATATAGCCCTGCCCAGACCTCTAAACCCGGACATTCAATGCTGCACCGTGTCAACATATAGCCCTGCCCAGACCTCTAAACCCGCACATTCAATGCTGCACCGTGTCAACATATAGCCCTGCCCAGACCTCTAAACCCGGACATTCAATGCTGCACCGTGTCAACATATAGCCCTGCCCAGACCTCTAAACCCGCACATTCAATGCTGCACACCGTGTCAACATATAGCCCTGCCCACACCTCTAAACCCGGACATTCAATGCTGCACCGTGTCAACATATAGCCCTGCCCACACCTCTAAACCCGGACATTCAATGCTGCACCGTGTCAACATATAGCCCTGCCCAGACCTCTAAACCCAGACATTCAATGCTGCACCGTGTCAACATATAGCCCTGCCCAGACCTCTAAACCCGAACATTCAATGCTGCATTGTGTCAACATATAGCCCTGCCCAGACCTCTAAACCCGCACATTCAATGCTGCACCGTGTCAACATATAACCCTGCCCAGACCTCTAAACCAGCACATTCAATGCTGCACCGTGTCAACATATAGCCCTGCCCAGACCTCTAAACCCGGACATTCAATGCTGCACCGTGTCAACATATAACCCTGCCCAGACCTCTAAACCCGGACATTCAATGCTGCACCGTGTCAACATATAACCCTGCCCAGACCTCTAAACCCGGACATTCAATGCTGCACCGTGTCAACATATAACCCTGCCCAGACCTCTAAACCCGGACATTCAATGCTGCACCGTGTCAACATATAGCCCTGCCCAGACCTCTAAACCCACACATTCAATGCTGCACCGTGTCAACATATAGCCCTGCCCAGACCTCTAAACCAGGACATTCAATGCTGCACCGTGTCAACATATAACCCTGCCCACACCTCTAAACCCCGACATTCAATGCTGCACCGTGTCAACATATAGCCCTGCCCAGACCTCTAAACCCGGACATTCAATGCTGCACCGTGTCAACATATAGCCCTGCCCAGACCTCTAAACCCGGACCTTCAATGCTGCACCGTGTCAACATATAGCCCTGCCCAGACCTCTAAACCCGGACATTCAATGCTGCACCGTGTCAACATATAGCCCTGCCCAGACCTCTAAACCCGGACATTCAATGCTGCACCGTGTCAACATATAGCCCTGCCCAGACCTCTAAACCCGGACATTCAATGCTGCACCGTGTCAACATATAGCCCTGCCCACACCTCTAAACCCGGACATTCAATGCTGCACCGTGTCAACATATAGCCCTGCCCACACCTCTAAACCCGGACATTCAATGCTGCACCGTGTCAACATATAGCCCTGCCCAGACCTCTAAACCCGGACATTCAATGCTGCACCGTGTCAACATATAGCCCTGCCCAGACCTCTTAACCCGGACATTCAATGCTGCACCGTGTCAACATATAGCCCTGCCCAGACCTCTAAACCCAGACATTCAATGCTGCACCGTGTCAACATATAGCCCTGCCCACACCTCTAAACCCAGACATTCAATGCTGCACCGTGTCAACATATAGCCCTGCCCACACCTCTAAACCCGGACATTCAATGCTGCACCGTGTCAACATATAACCCTGCCCAGACCTCTAAACCCGGACATTCAATGCTGCACCGTGTCAACATATAGCCCTGCCCAGACCTCTAAACCCGCACATTCAATGCTGCACCGTGTCAACATATAACCCTGCCCAGACCTCTAAACCCAGACCTTCAATGCTGCACCGTGTCAACATATAACCCTGCCCAGACCTCTAAACCCGCACATTCAATGCTGCACCGTGTCAACATATAACCCTGCCCAGACCTCTAAACCCGGACATTCAATGCTGCACCGTGTCAACATATAGCCCTGCCCACACCTCTAAACCCGGACATTCAATGCTGCATCGTGTCAACATATAGCCCTGCCCACACCTCTAAACCCGGACATTCAATGCTGCACCGTGTCAACATATAACCCTGCCCACACCTCTAAACCCAGACATTCAATGCTGCACCGTGTCAACATATAGCCCTGCCCAGACCTCTAAACCCGGACATTCAATGCTGCACCGTGTCAACATATAACCCTGCCCAGACCTCTAAACCCGGACATTCAATGCTGCACCGTGTCAACATATAACCCTGCCAGACCTCTAAACCCGGACATTCAATGCTTCACCGTGTCAACATATAGCCCTGCCCACACCTCTAAACCCGGACATTCAATGCTGCACCGTGTCAACATATAACCCTGCCCAGACCTCTAAACCCGGACATTCAATGCTGCACCGTGTCAACATATAGCCCTGCCCAGACCTCTAAACCCACACATTCAATGCTGCACCGTGTCAACATATAGCCCTGCCCAGACCTCTAAACCCGGACATTCAATGCTGCACCGTGTCAACATATAGCCCTGCCCACACCTCTAAACCCGGACATTCAATGCTGCACCGTGTCAACATATAACCCTGCCCAGACCTCTAAACCCGGACATTCAATGCTGCACCGTGTCAACATATAACCCTGCCCAGACCTCTAAACCCGGACATTCAATGCTGCACCGTGTCAACATATAGCCCTGCCCACACCTCTAAACCCAGACATTCAATGCTGCACCGTGTCAACATATAGCCCTGCCCAGACCTCTAAACCCAGACATTCAATGCTGTACCGTGTCAACATATAGCCCTGCCCAGACCTCTAAACCCAGACATTCAATGCTGTACCGTGTCAACATATAGCCCTGCCCAGACCTCTAAACCCAGACATTCAATGCTGCACCGTGTCAACATATAACCCTGTCCAGACCTCTAAACCCGCACAATCAATGCTGCAACGTGTCAACATATAGCCCTGCCCACACCTCTAAACCCGGACATTCAATGCTGCACCGTGTCAAAATATAGCCCTGCCCAGACCTCTAAACCCGGACATTCAATGCTGTACCGTGTCAACATATAGCCCTGCCCACACCTCTAAACCCACACATTCAATGCTGCACCGTGTCAACATATAGCCCTGCCCAGACCTCTAAACCCGCACATTCAATGTTGCACCGTGTCAACATATAGCCCTGCCCACACCTCTAAACCCGGACATTCAATGCTGCACAGTCTCAACATATAACCCTGCCCAGACCTCTAAACCCGGACATTCAATGCTGCACCGTGTCAACATATAGCCCTGCCCACACCTCTAAACCCGGACCTTCAATGCTGCACCGTGTCAAGATATAGCCCTGCCCAGACCTCTAAACCCGGACATTCAATGCTGCACCGTGTCAACATATAACCCTGCCCACACCTCTAAACCCGGACATTCAATGCTGCACCGTGTCAACATATAACCCTGCCAACACCTCTAAACCCACACATTCAATGCTGCACCGTGTCAATATATAGCCCTGCCCACACCTCTAAACCCGGACATTCAATGCTGCACCGTGTCAACATATAGCCCTGCCCAGACCTCTAAACCCGGACATTAAATGCTGCACCGTGTCAACATATAGCCCTGCCCAGACCTCTAAACCAGGACATTCAATGCTGCACCGTGTCAAGATATAGCCCTGCCCAGACCTCTAAACCCGGACATTCAATGCTGCACCGTGTCAAGATATAGCCCTGCCCAGACCTCTAAACCCGGACATTCAATGCTGCACCGTGTCAACATATAACCCTGCCCACACCTCTAAACCAGGACATTCAATGCTGCACCGTGTCACCATATAGCCCTGCCCAGACCTCTAAACCCGGACATTCAATGCTGCACCGTGTCAACATATAGCCCTGCCCAGACCTCTAAACCCGCACATTCAATGCTGCACCGTGTCAACATATAGCCCTGCTCAGACCTCTAAACCCGCACATTCAATGCTGCACCGTGTCAACATATAGCCCTGCCCAGACCTCTAAACCCGCACATTCAATGCTGCACCGTGTCAACATATAGCCCTGCCCACACCTCTAAACCCGGACCTTCAATGCTGCACCGTGTCAAGATATAGCCCTGCCCAGACCTCTAAACCCGGACATTCAATGCTGCACCGTGTCAACATATAGCCCTGCCCAGACCTCTAAACCCGGACATTCAATGCTGCACCGTGTCACCATATAGCCCTGCCCAGACCTCTAAACCCGGACATTCAATGCTGCACCGTGTCAACATATAACCCTGCCCAGACCTCTAAACCCGGACATTCAATGCTGCACCGTATCAACATATAACCCTGCCCAGACCTCTAAACCCGCACATTCAATGCTGCACCGTGTCACCATATAGCCCTGCCCAGACCTCTAAACCCGGACATTCAATGCTGCACCGTGTCAACATATAACCCTGCCCAGACCTCTAAACCCGGACATTCAATGCTGCACCGTATCAACATATAACCCTGCCCAGACCTCTAAACCCGGACATTCAATGCTGCACCGTGTCAACATATAGCCCTGCCCAGACCTCTAAACCCGGACATTCAATGCTGCACCGTGTCAAGATATAGCCCTGCCCAGACCTCTAAACCCGGACAATCAATGCTGCACCGTGTCAACATATAGCCCTGCCCAGACCTCTAAACCCGGACATTCAATGCTGCACCGTGTCACCGTATAGCCCTGCCCAGACCTCTAAACCCGGACATTCAATGCTGCACCGTGTCAACATATAACCCTGCCCAGACCTCTAAACCCGGACATTCAATGCTGCACCGTGTCAACATATAGCCCTGCCCAGACCTCTAAACCCGCACATTCAATGCTGCACCGTGTCAACATATAGCTCTGCCTAGACCTCTAAACCCGCACATTCAATGCTGCACCGTGTCAACATATAGCCCTGCCCAGACCTCTAAACCCGCACATTCAATGCTGCACCGTGTCAACATATAGCCCTGCCCACACCTCTAAACCCAGACATTCAATGCTGCACCGTGTCAACATATAACCCTGCCCAGACCTCTAAACCCACACATTCAATGCTGCACCGTGTCAACATATAGCCCTGCCCACACCTCTAAACCCACACATTCAATGCTGCACCGTGTCAACATATAGCCCTGCCCACACCTCTAAACCGGACATTCAATGCTGCACCGTGTCAACATATAGCCCTGCCCAGACCTCTAAACCCAGACATTCAATGCTGCACCGTGTCAACATATAACCCTGCCCAGACCTCTAAACCCACACATTCAATGCTGCACCGTGTCAACATATAGCCCTGCCCAGACCTCTAAACCCAGACATTCAATGCTGCACCGTGTCAACATATAGCCCTGCTCAGACCTCTAAACCCAGACATTCAATGCTGCACCGTGTCAACATATAGCCCTGCCCAGACCTCTAAACCCGCACATTCAATGCTGCACCGTGTCAACATATAGCCCTGCCCACACCTCTAAACCCGGACATTCAATGCTGCACCGTGTCAACATATAGCCCTGCCCAGACCTCTAAACCCGGACATTCAATGCTGCACCGTGTCAACATATAGCCCTGCCCAGACCTCTAAACCAGGACATTCAATGCTGCACCGTGTCAACATATAGCCCTGCCCACACCTCTAAACCCAGACATTCAATGCTGCACCGTGTCAACATATAGCCCTGCCCAGACCTCTAAACCCACACATTCAATGCTGCACCGTGTCAACATATAGCCCTGCCCAGACCTCTAAACCCACACATTCAATGCTGCACCGTGTCAACATATAGCCCTGCCCAGACCTATAAACCCACACATTCAATGCTGCACCGTGTCAACATATAGCCCTGCCCACACCTCTAAACCCGGACATTCAGTGCTGCACCGTGTCAACATATAGCCCTGCCCAGACCTCTAAACCCGCACATTCAATGCTGCACCGTGTCAACATATAACCCTGCCCAGACCTCTAAACCCGCACATTCAATGCTGCACCGTGTCAACATATAACCCTGCCCAGACCTCTAAACCCGGACATTCAATGCTGCACCGTGTCAACATATAACCCTGCCCAGACCTCTAAACCCGGACATTCATTGCTGCACCGTGTCAACATATAACCCTGCCCAGACCTCTAAACCCGGACATTCAATGCTGCACCGTGTCAACATATAACCCTGCCCAGACCTCTAAACCCGGACATTCAATGCTGCACCGTGTCAACATATAGCCCTGCCCAGACCTCTAAACCCGGACCTTCAATGCTGCACCGTGTCAACATATAGCCCTGCCCAGACCTCTAAACCCGGACATTCAATGCTGCACCGTGTCAACATATAGCCCTGCCCAGACCTCTAAACCCGGACATTCAATGCTGCACCGTGTCAACATATAGCCCTGCCCACACCTCTAAACCCGGACATGCAATGCTGCACCGTGTCAACATATAGCCCTGCCCACACCTCTAAACCCGGACATTCAATGCTGCACCGTGTCAACATATAGCCCTGCCCACACCTCTAAACCCAGACATTCAATGCTGCACCGTGTCAACATATAGCCCTGCCCACACCTCTAAACCCGCACATTCAATGCTGCACCGTGTCAACATATAGCCCTGCCCAGACCTCTAAACCCGCACATTCAATGCTGCACCGTCTCAACATATAGCCCTGCCCACACCTCTAAACCCAGACATTCAATGCTGCACCGTGTCAACATATAGCCCTGCCCACACCTCTAAACCCGGACATTCAATGCTGCACCGTGTCAACATATAGCCCTGCCCACACCTCTAAACCCGGACATTCAATGCTGCACCGTGTCAACATATAGCCCTGCCCACACCTCTAAACCCGGACATTCAATGCTGCACCGTGTCAACATATAGCCCTGGCCACACCTCTAAACCCAGACATTCAATGCTGCGGCGACATTGAATATCCGGGCTAGGCACTGTGTGAACTCATAGATACATAGAAAAATGACGACAGAAAAAGACCACATGGCCTATATAGTCTGTCCTTCCATATCAACCACTACAACATCCCCTTTTTACCTTTTAGAGATCCTCTGTGTTGGTCCCATGCTTTTTTGAATTCAGATACTGTCCTCATCTCTACCACCTCCACTGGGAGACTATTCCACAGATCCACCACTCTTTCCGTAAAGAAATATTTCCACATATCACTCCTGAATCTATCCCCTTTCACCCTCATTCCATGTCCCCCCTCATAACAGAACTTGCTTTTAATCGAAAGAGGCTCTCCACCTGTGCATTTATGCCATGGAGGTATTTAAACGTCTCAATCATATCACCTCTATGCCGCCTTTCCTCTAAGGTGTACATATTAACATTCTTAAGTCTGTCCTCATATGCTTTATTGTGATAGGCGATGGCCTAGTATGTAGCAGAGCTAGGTCTGAAGCCCTTTTTTCCTATTTTAAAATGTTATTGCTGATTTTGGAAAATTGCAGAATGCTGTTAGCTGTTAGAAAGAAATACTGTTCTATTCTGGTTTGATAACATGTTCTGCTCTCTTGGAGATAAGAGAATTAAACCTTGGTACTGTTTATTGTTTAGAAGTCAGATGTCTCTTTCAGTAGAATGCCGCGCCACTGTATCTTTGCTGATTGTGCACTGACCTCATAATTAGGATGAAAATATAGCAGAGAAACTGAACAGTGTAAGAATATTTTGTCTAGCATTATGAAGATTGTTTAGTGTTTTGAGCCAAGGCTAGAGATACATTTTAGCCTTGCTATGTTTGGCCTCGCTTTGTTTTGCTTTTGTTAAGAATGCTTCTGATATACCTTCCACTATCTTTGTGGCTAGCTGACCTTGCAAGAATAACGAAATATACTGTATACTTTAGCGAAAGTATTATGTTTAGTGTTATGTCTAATTGCTGACCCGTGGCTAGTGTGACCCAAGCAGGGGGAGCGAGTCCTGGGCCCGGTCAGAGATGTCTATTGGATGAGAGTAAGTAGCCAATGAGGAGTTTTGCCTGTATTAGACTGGAGAAGAAAAGTATATAAACTGTCATTTTTCTGAGCTCTGGGCTCAGACCATTTTGAATGCTACTGCAATCTGAGTCTGTGCACATTAAACCGGCTTGAATCTTTGCCTGACTCCGGGTATTATTTATTGCATTCTTATCAGCCACTACATTATAATGAAGACCACTAAACATTTTAGTAGCCATCCTCTGTACTGACTCCATCCGGTTTATATCCTTTTGAAGGTGCGGTCTCCAGAATTGCACACTATACTCGAAATAAGGTCGCACCAAAGACTCATACAGAGGCACTATCACCTCCTTTCTTCTGCTGGTCATTCCTCTCCGTATGCACCCAAGCATCCTTCTAGCTTTTGCTGTTGCCTTTTATACCCGTTTAGCTACTTTAAGATCATCAGACACAACCACGCCTAGGTCCCGCTCTTCTTTAGTGGACAAAAGTACTTCACCCCCTATACTTTATTGCTGCCTTGGAATTGCTGCAGCCCAAATGCATGACCTTGCATGTTTTAAATCCCAGTTGCCAAATTCTAGACCATTCTTCAAGCTTAGCTAGATCCCTCCTCATGTTATCTACACCTTCCTGGGTGTCTACTTTATTGCAGATTTTGGTATCATCCGCAAAGAGGCAAACCTTACCTGACAGCCCTTCCGCTATATCACTAACAAAGATGTTAAAAAGAATCGGACCAAGGACAGATCCCTGGGAAACACCACTGGTAACATCCTTCTCCTCAGAGTGAGCTCCATTTACTTGTACTCTTTGTCGCCTCCCACCCAACCAATTTCTAACCCAAGCAGTAACTTTAGGGTCCATCCCTAGAGTGCTCAGTTTGTTTATAAGTCGCCTGTGTGGAATGGTGCCAAAGGCTTTACTGAAATCTAGATACACCACATCTAGAGCTCTCCCTCGGTCCAACTCCCTGGTCACCCAGTCAAAGAAATCAATCAGATTTGTCTGACAATACCTGCCTCTGGTAAATCTGGTGAGTCAGCCCCAGAGACTAACCGGGTAGCGGCGATATTGGATTGCTACCTTGTTAGCAGCTGTGGTACAATTAGGCAAGTCAAAAGCTCACCTAGTTTTAGCCATGGAGGGTTAACCAGGTAGTGGTCCAATATCAACACTATTCAGTTATTGGGACTCCCTGCCTCCACTCCACCCCAGAATGCACCCAACATTCCCCGATGCTACCCGGATAGCATCGGGTCACATAGGGGACATAGTAGGGAATATTCAATGGCATTAACCATGTAGCTGTAAACCGTGTAAATGCCTTTTGAATATGGGGCCCTACGTGAACAGAATACTGCAGCTCGGTTACACATGCAAAACATAGTCCATCACCAAACATAGAACAAGAGATCACAATTTAGAAATATGATGAAAATAATTAAACTGGGAACCCCAAAAGCCAAACTTGGAATGTACAACAACACCGGAGAAATAAAAATATAAATTAATTTGCTCTTGTACTAAGCAAAATGCAAAACGTTAGCGATGCATTTCCCAGAGCTGACATATTCCAGTTAATAAATTCAAAATAAAATAGTTTTTTTCTATCTTTTGTTTGGGCATTTTATTTTTCAGTCACAATTGCCCCATTCGCTTTCTTCTGCTAACCCTCCGTTGTCTGTTGTCCATTTGTCCTTTTTTCTCTCAGTAATTTCTGCTTGAGTATTGTTCTTTCCTCTCCTCTGAGATTTTATTTATTTATTTATTTAAACAGTATTTCTAAACCGCCTTATCTTAATAATCAAGGTGGTATCACAGCAAGCAATCAGGTAAAGTGTGTGTGTTGTACATGCAGTGAGGATAAAACTTAGTTGTGTGAGGGATGTGTTGGGTGCTTGATTTGTTTGAGCTATATACAGGGTGGGCTATTTACAGTGGTGCTAGAATCATATTTTATATATTCAGTTATGTGATGTGACCATAGTGCTCTATGAACAGCATGGTTTTCAGTTGTTTTCTGAAGTCTTTGAGGTCTGGAGTTGCCCTTAGATCGTCTGGTAGATTGTTCCATATTGTTGGAGCAGCCATGGAGAGAGCTCTGTCTGTTGTGTCCTTGCATGTGTGCTTGTACTCATTTGGGGTGCTGACTCGGTTGCGTGTTTGACTTCTTCTGGGACGTGCGCTGGTTTCCGGTTGTATGAGCAGGTATCTATATACGCCTTCCTGTTGAAGTTCCTTGATGTCACAGCCCTCAGCCAAGGAGATGTATTCCTGTTTTGCTCAATTTTCCTCAAAAAAGTTGCCTCAGCATATTTGTCAAGGCCAAAAGTTATCTTAATGTCATCAGAAAAGCTCTTCACTACACTCAGTTGCTCTGCTAATTGTTGGTCAATAGAACTGCAGAGCTTCAGGTCCTCTACAAATAGTAAATGGGATGTTACCTTTGAGTTCTTACCTTCTTTAGGATTCAAGCTAAATCCATATCCTAAAGAGATGAAGAGAGTACTCTTTAAATTAAGTACCATACAAAACATACGTGGCGACAGGGAATCTCCTTGAAATATTACACTTCCTGTTTCTGGTGAGAGAGAATAACTTAACAGCGATGTCCCCCAAGAACTCAACAGCTCTATATGCGCACTTAATATTGAAATAAACAAGTCACTACCCATATCTGTACAATGTTACTACTCCTTTACAAATATATCCCACTGCTCACACTCTAATTACTTCATTGCTACACTATGGGCTGTCCTGCCCATATTCCCCCTTCGACTCTCCCCGCATGGCCAGAGCACGGCAGAGCCGGCAGGGGGTGGAGTGAGGGCAGGCCGAGGTGGCAGGATGAACAGGCTTATTCAGGCCATGGCCTTATACATCCTGCAGAGTCAGGGGGAACGTGCTGCTTATTCCAACTTGAAAGTGGAATAAGCAGCTTTAACCAGGCGATCAGGGCCGGAACCTCCCCAGAGGCCAGGGAAGGGGGCAGGTAGGCCTCCACTACCCGATCCTGGCCCTGGCTACCCAACATTGGGTTGGGCAGTAGGGAAACAGAGGGTTAGTGTCACGGGAATCAGGGGGGTCTGTCGGGAGGATGTCCCCATGGTCTGCAGGGGCATGCTGGGCCGTCTCAGGGCCTGATTCTATATGCCATGGGAATGTTTTGCTCCCGTGTTTCAGAATCGGGTACTAATGGGCCCATCCTGTTTGGGGCTGTCCGGACAGCCTGGATGTGCCCCTTTCTGAATCAGGCTCTATGTATATTAAGCAACACTGTACATAGTTATCTATTATCTGTACCCTGTTCAGTTCACTGTATATCCTCCCAGTTCAAACTAAATGTAAACTGCTTTGAATGAATGATAAAGTGGTATAGAAAATGTGAGAAATAAATAAAGGAAATGATTATTTTTGTCTTTTATAATTGCCATGGTACCAGCAGCAGTGGCAGCATCAGCATAGCACTAGTACAGGAGCAAATGAAAACGCTCCCAGGGCTATGTGACAGTAATGTGACCAGCCCAGTATCTTGGGCTTGATGTTATAACATGATGCCTTTTTGAGAAGTCCAAAGAAAGGCTATCCAATCTCTCATTACCTCCCGTTTAGACTATTGCAACCTACTTCTCGCTGGTCTCCCTCTGAATCATCTCTATCCTCTTCAGTCCATTCAGAACTCAGCTGCAAGGCTAATTTTCTGACAGTGTTGCTATGCTCATAAGAACATAAGAACATAAGACATGCCATACTGGGTCAGACCGAGGTCCATCAAGCCCAGTATCCTGTTTCCAACAGTGGCCAATCTAGGTCATACGTACCTAGCAATATCCCCAAAAGACACAGGTTCCACAATGCTTGTACTGGGTCAAGCATTGATATCCTGGGTCCCTTTTTAATAGTGGTTTATGGACTTTTCCTCCAGGAACTTGTCCAAACCTTTTTTAAACCCAGCTATACTAACAGCCCTTACTACATCCTCCGGTAACAGATTCCAAAGTTTGATTACAAGTTGAGTGAAAAAATATTTTCTCTTATTTGTCTTAAATAGTTTACCCTGTAGCTTCATTACATGTCCCCTAGTCTTTCTATACTCTGATAGCGTAAACAATTGATCCACGTTTATCCGTTCCACTCCATTCATTAATTTATAGACCTCTATCATATCTCCCCTCAGCCGTCTCTTCTCCAGGCTAAAGAGCCCTAACCTTCTTAGCCTCTCTTCATAGGAGTAGCCTTCCATCCCCTTCACCAATTTGGTGGCTCTTCTCTGTACTTTTTCTAATAACGCTATGTCTTTTTTAAGATACGGTGACCAGAATTGCACACAATATTCAAGGTGCGGTCGTACCATGGAGCGATACAGAGGCATTATAACATCCTTTGTTTTATTCTCCATCCCTTTCCTTATGATACCTAGCATTCTATTTGCTTTCTTGGCCGCCGCTACACACTGGGCGTAGGGTTTTAACATGTTATCCACGATGACTCCTAAATCTTTTTCCTGGGTGGTGGTTTCTAACGTGGAGCCTTGCATTGTGTAACTATAGTGTGGGTTGTTCTTTCCTAGGTGCATAACTTTGCACTTGTCCACATTAAATTTCATCTGCCATTTGGATGCCCAGTCTTCCAATTTATCCAGATCCTCCTGCAGGTTTCCACAATCCTCTTGGGTTTTAACAACTTTAAACAGTTTTGTGTCATCTGCAAATTTGATAACCTCACTAGTTATTCCCTTTTCCAGGTCATTTATGAATATGTCAAAAAGCAGCGGACCCAGTACAGATCCCTGGGGTACTCCACTATTCACCTTTTTCCATTGGGAATATTGGCCATTTAGCCCTACCCTCTGCTTTCTATCTTTTAACCAGTTCCCGATCCACAATAGTACACTGCCTCCTATCCCATGACTTTTTAGCTTCGCCAAAAGTCTCTGATGGGGGGACTTTGTCAAAAGCTTTCTGAAAGTCCAGATACACTATATCAACCGACTCACCTTTGTCTACCTGTTTATGCACACCTTCAAAAAAACATATCAGATTAGTAAGACAAGATCTTCCTTGTCTAAAGCCATGTTGGCTGTCTCCCATTAGGCCATGACTATCTACATGCTGTGTAATTTTGTTCTTTATGATGGCTTCTACCATTTTCCCTGGTACTGACTTCAGGCTCACTGGTCTGTAATTTCCTGGGTCACCCCTGGAACCCTTTTTAAAAATTGGTGTTACGTTGGCGACCCTCCAATCTTCAGGTATTACAGATGATTTTAATGAAAGTTCACAGATTACCAATAGCAGGTCTGCAATCTCATATTTCAGTTCTTTCAACACTCTGGGATATATACCATCCGGTCCAGGTGATTTGCTACTATTCAGTTTATCAAATAGTTGTAATATATCTTCCCGGTGTAGCGATATTTCTCTCAATTCCTCTGCAGTATCACCTTTAAATACCACTTCAGTCTTGGGTAACATCCCTACATCTTCCTCAGTAAAGACCGAAGCAAAGAATTCATTCAGTCTCTCTGCTATAGCCTTGTTTCCTCTTACTGCCCCTTTTACCCCTCTATCATCTAATGGTCCAATTGACTCTCTCACAGGCCTTTTGCTATGAATGTACTTGAAAAAGTCTTTATTTCGTGTTTTTGCTTCCGTAGCAAGTTTCTTCTCAAATTCCCGCTTTGCCTGCCTTATCAATGCTTTGCATTTAACTTGCCAGTGCTTGTGCTGTTTCCAGTTTTCATCATTTGGCTCTTTTTTCCATTTCTTGAGGGTTGCTTTTTTGGCAGCAACAGCCTCTCTGACCTCACCTTTAAACCATGCTGGCAGTTTTTTGGACTTTCTTCCACTTTTCCTAATGCGTGGAATACAGCTGGTCTGGGCTTTGAGGATAGTATTTTTAAATAACACCCAAGCTTGCTGTAAGTCTTTAACCTTTGGAACCGCTCCTTTTAGTTTTTTCCTAACTATATTCCTTATTCTATCATAGTCTCCCTTTTGAAAGTTAAAAGGTAGTACTCTGGATGCCTTTACTATCTGTCCTCCACTAATTAAATCAAACATGATCATACTATGATCACTATTGCCAAGTGGTCCCAACACCCTTATTTCTTGCACCAGATCTGGCGTTCCACTAAGGACTAGGTCCAGTATGGCTTCCCCTCTGGTCGGTTCATGAACCAGCTGCTCCAAGAAGCAGTCATTTATTCCCTCTAGAAACTTTATCTCTTTAGCTTGTCCTGCTGTGACACTGACCCAGTCGATACTGGGGTAATTGAAATCACCCATTATTACTACTCTGTTGTGACTTTTGTTAGCTTCCTTGATTTCTTTGAGCATTTCATCATCCATTTGTTCATTCTGGCCAGGCGGTCGATAGTAT
The DNA here is from genome assembly GCA_033557465.1 of Ichthyophis bannanicus. Classification (NCBI taxonomy): domain Eukaryota; kingdom Metazoa; phylum Chordata; class Amphibia; order Gymnophiona; family Ichthyophiidae; genus Ichthyophis; species Ichthyophis bannanicus. The sequence continues at coordinate 291,537,216 of CM066043.1, read as the reverse complement.
ACTCCAACTGCCATCACCTTCCCCTTCATAAATGGAATTTCAATCCATAGAGATTCTACAGCAAATTTTGTTCCCTGCAAAACTTTAATCCTTTCTGACTCAATGCCCTCTCTAACATAGGGCGCAACCCCTCCACCAATTTGATCAGCTCTATCATTACGATATAGTTTGTATCCAGGTATCACAGTGTCCCACTGGTTATCCTCCTTCCACCATGTCTCTGAGAGTGCAATCATATCTAACCTCTCATTTAGTGCTATATATTCTAACTCTCCCATCTTATTGTTTAGACTTCTAGCATTGGCATACAAGCATTTTAGAGACTGTATTTTATTCATATTAATCTGGCTATTGGTAGGCAGGGGTAATTTGGAATCTTTATGCTCTGTCTGCTCCTTATTCAAGGGCATTTGGGCTACTATACTCCCTTTTGGAACCTCACTGCTTTTGGTAGTATCCTTCAAGGATACCTTTGTCCGAACCATGCACTCCTTGGTGACTGTCGGCTTTCCCCTAATTTCTAGTTTAAAAGCTTCTCTATCTCTTTTTTAAAGGTTAATGCCAGCAGTCTGGTCCCATCCTGATTAAGGTGAAGCCCATCCCTTCGGAAGAGCCCCCCCTTTCCCCAGAATGTTCCCCAGTTCCTAACAAATCCAAAACCCTCATCCTTGCACCATTGTCTCATCCACGCATTGAGACTCCGGAGCTCTGCCTGTCTTTTGGGTCCTGCACGTGGAACAGGAAGCATTTCGGAGAACGCTATCCTGGAAGTTCTGGATTTCAACTTCCTACCTAAAAGCTTAAATTTAGCCTCCAGAACTTCCCTACCACATTTTCCTATGTCATTGGTACCAACATAGCAGACTCCTCCCCAGCACTATCTATGATCCTATCTAGGCGGTGCGTGAGGTCCGCTACCTTCGCACCAGGCAGGCATGTTACCAGGCGATCCTCACGTCCACCAGCCACCCAGCTATCTACATTCCTAATGATTGAATCACCAATTATAACAGCTGTCCTGACCCTCCCCTCATGGGGACATGGCCCTGGAGAAACGTCATCGGTGCGAGAGGGTTTTACATCACCTGGAGGACAGGTCCTAGTTACAGGATCACTTCCTGCCACACCAGGGTGATGCTCTCCTGTCACGTGACCTCTCTCCTCCATGGCAACAGGGATGCTGCCAGACTGGAGGTGGGACTTCAGGACTATATCCCTGTAGGTCTCGTCCATGTACTTCTCTGTCTTTCTTATGTCTTCCAGGTCTGCTACTCTAGCCTCTAGAGAACGGACTCGTTCCCTGAGAGCAAAGAGTTCTTTGCACTTAGTGCATACGTAAGACCTCTCACCAACTGGGAGAAAATCATACATGTGACACTCAATGCAAAAGACCGGAGAACCCCCATCTCGTTGCTGGGCTTCTGTCTGCATCTTAGTTTAAAGCTTGTGTTTAGGTCTTTTAAATTCTGTATATAATAAGGATTGGTGTGGATGCTTATACCAATAAAAGTGTATCTAATACCCCTAATACACCTTGTGTACCTGAAGCTTAAGTAATTAATCTCAGGTCCTCTGTGTATGACTGATTTGGATAACGAGCTGCACCTGAGAGCAGCCCCTTTCCTCTAAGATGTGTAAGTACCTATAAAACTACAATTACCCCAGGGGTGGGTGGGTGCTGGGGAGGGAGGGAGGGAGATAAGTCCTATTAAAGAGGGCAGTTACAAGGTACCCTGTCCTGAACCCTCAGCAGGGGGGAAGGGGGTACCACACAAAGCCCAGTTAGTTGAGAGAGGCAAGGTAAGTTATAGCTGAGAAGGCTGAACTAGAACACCACTAAGACAAACAATAAACAATTAATAAACAGCTAGAACTCACAACAAGGTGTCACAGGAGACAAATATCCACTTCTCTAGCAGAGCACTGTAAAAAGCACTGCTCTTCTCTGATCAGAGAAAAGCAGACTAAAACAGACTATGCACACGTGGAGGAAGCAGGAAGAAGGCTACACAATACCTCAGCAGGGGGTAACACCTCTCCTCAAGTCATTACACTGGCTCCCCATCTGCTTCCAAACTGCTCCTATACTCCTACAAGTGCATTCATTCTGTGGCTCCTCATGACCTCCCTACATTTATTTATTTATTTATTTATTTTATTTAGAATACATTTGTATACCGCTACTTCCAGCGATCAGCAGCGGTTTGATTACAGATTAAAAATTGCCAAATCAAGACAGAAATTTCGGAGTATCAACACATTGATTTGAAAGGAGAGCACGGCACACAGTAATAAGGTCATAGGAGAGGAGTCAGAAATTTACATATGTACATTTTACATAACAGAATTCATGTTTCAAATTGTGATATCTTGTAGCCCCCTGGGATTACATCAAATTGTAATGACACTGGAATAGATGTGTCTTTAGTTTTTTCCTGAACGCAATAAGGTCTTTGGTCGCTCTTAGCTCAGGCGGTAGTTGGTTCCAGAGGGTCGGGGCAGAAAATGAGTATGCTCGGTGGCTAGTACTGGATTTGACGGATCTGGTATTGGTTGGAACATGTAGGGTGTCTGAGTTGACGGTTCTTCTGTCTCTGTTGGGTGGTTGCGTGCTGATAAGGGTGGAGAGAAAGGATGGAGCTATGTTATGTATGAGTTTGTGAGTGGTTATCAATGTTTTATATTGTATCCGGGCAGTAATGGGGAGCCAATGCAGCTTGATCAATACAGGCGTGATATGTTCAGTAATGCTTTTTCGCATGATGATCCTCGCCGCCACATTCTGGGCCATTTGCAGGATGTTTAGCGTTTTCTTTGGGAATGCTACTCCTCTGGCCAACCCCTTTTATCTCTTTCCACCTTGCTGTGCTATATGCTTGGGTCCATTCATCAGGCTCCATCGCTGGTCCTATTCAGGCTGAAAACAAACCTCTGTGATGCTGCTTTTGGATCCTGATCCTTTATTCTCCTGGTTCTCGCCCATGTGTGTTAAAACCATCTTTAGTTCCCTGTTTGTTGTGTTTGTCTATCTTGCATAGATTGTAAGCTCTATTGAGCAGGGACCATCTTCCATGTGTATATGCACAGGCCTGCATATGCCTTGTAGCACTATATAAATTATAAGTGGTAGTAGTAGTAGTAAAGACAACTTTGGTGCTTATAGGTGCCTAGAACCAGTCCCAAAAGCGCAGTACTGCTGATGTACATTTACACCTGCTCTGAAGCTTGTAAGCCACATTGTTTCTAAAATACACATGTAGATCCCAACTCTGCCCTACTGCACACCCTGGAGTGCCTACATTCAGCAGGCAAAAGGACATAAGAAATGCCAGACTGGGTCAGACCAAGGTCCATCAAGCCCAGTACCCTGGTTCCAACAGTGGCCAGTCTAGGTCATAAGTACCTGCAGGTTCCACAATGCTCGTTAGCATCATTAGATTTCCCTGGTCCCCTAATGGTTTCTGGACCTTTTCTCCAGGAACTTGTCCAAACCATTTTAAAATCCAGCTACACTAACAGCTTTTACTACATCCTCCGGTAACAAATTCCAGAGTTTGAATATGTGTTTAGTGAAAAAATATTTCCTCTTATTAGTCTAAAATGGGTTACACTGTAGCTTTATTGTGTGTCCCCTAGTCTTTCTATTTTTTTGATGGCGTAAACAACCAATCTACTTTTACCCATTCAACTCTATTCATTAATCTCCCTTCAACCATCTCTTTTCCAAGTTGAAGAGCCCAACCTTTTAAGCCTCTTCTCACAGGGGTTATCCTTCCTTGGGGGCTGTTCTCTGTACCTTTTCTAATTTTGCTATATCCTTTGTAAGATATAGTGACCAGAAATGTATACAATATTCAAGGTGCAGTCGCACCATGGAACGACACAGAGGCATTATAATATCCTTTGTTTTATTCTCCATTCCTTTCCTTATGATTCCTAGCATTCTAGTTGCCTTATTATTATTTAATGTTTTTTTTACATTTAAACTTGGTAGTGTACATTAAACAGGGACTCTTTTGAGGCAATGGAGGGTTAAGTGACTTGCCCAAGGCCACAAAGAGTGTTAGTGGGAATCAAACCCTGGTCTCTTGGTTCCCAAGCCAGTCCCCTAACCATTAGGCTACTCCTTCACTCCTTGGTCAGGTGAGCTCTGTTCCACTTGATCCATCTGAAAGGTTGGAAGGCAAATGCCTGTTTTCTGTGTGTATTTGGTGAGGCGGTTGTGGATGTCTGACAGGACAGAAAATCTTGTCCCATTAGAAAAACAAAATCCAATTTGAATCCAGTCATCCCTAAGATTGGAAATACATGATTATCAAAAATAGCTTGAATTAAAGAGTAATTAAACAGCAAAAGAACTAACAGGGCTTTTCGCTGTATGCCCCTGTATTATGGAACTCACTTCCACCACAAATAAGAGACATTCAACTCCTGCAAAATTTCAGAAAATCTTTGAAAACCCTCTTATTAAAGAACACTACTACCCAACAACAAACGACAATTAACCAGCACGGCACCTCCACGCACAGAGCATACTCCTTGAGCACTAAGCAATTTACATAATTGCATCATAACATGTACTGTCGCGCCCTTGCCCTGCCTAGGCGGCTGCCTGACGAGGTGAAGGGGGAGCGAATGTCACTTTCAAGCAACTCCAGAGCCAAGGCTTCTGGGAGTTGTAGTATTTAGAGCAAATGTAGTTGTAATCAAAGGCTGAGCCGAGAGTTGAAAGCAAACGCAGGAATATTTTTATTAGCCTCCCTTAGTAGCGGGAACTTCAAAATGAAGCTTGGTAAATCAAGTGTACAAAATATCCACAAGAAACTCAGGTAAGAAAAATGTTCTTGCTTACTTCAGCATACAAAGGTTACTCATTTCAAAATAATGCTTCACTTCCCAGTGCTTTAAACAAACCCAAAATGTTCATTGAAACTTGTGATAAGGAAGCTTATCATAGCTCAGGTAGGAGCTATAGAAAAGATGATGTGACTCTGAACAAGCAACCTGTCAGTTCTGGTAGAAGCAAGAAAACAGAGTTTTCACATAAAAGACTACCAGTCCCAGAATGCACCAGGTTTCCAGCAGCCATGAGAGGGGCTGAAGTGAGAGAATGTGTGTGCAATCAAGAGAGCTATGAGGTAATCCCTAAGCACTCATCTCAAAGGGCAGGGCTTGATTCAACACAGCTGCGCTGTGTTAGGGAGCAGCACACATTAGGAAAGAATAAGAATAGAGATTATTCTTCAGATAACAGATTCAGGGAGAGTTGGAAGAACAGCTTCAGCAAAAGCCACGCAGATAGAGAGAGAAGGAAACTCTCTGGAAGGAAGAGAAGAAAGGCCATTGGAAGGTCTGGGAGATTCCAAGGCAGTACTCATACTGGGAGGTATTCCAAAAGCCAGCAGAGTCCATTGGACTGGATTCAGCCAGAGGAATGGAGTGGCAGAGATAGGAATCACCAGTGGCTACCTGGAAGAGAGAAGACTGCACGTGGAAGGGACTTTCAGACCAAGGCCAGAAGGTATGTGAGAGGAGATCCAGTGTCCAGGGATCAAGATTGGAAGGCTGGACATCAGAATTGGATTACATATTGGCCAGGCTTTACAGAGAGGAATTATGATGGCAGGAGAGGCTCAGGTATGAACACTGATCCAGACCCTATCTATAATAGAGAATGGCAGCAAGGGAATAAGCATTCTCATGATAGTGCCTTAATGAAAGACTCATCTGTGCCAATGTATGATATTGACCCTATGATTGTTGATGAAGGGGGAGATACAGCAGATGAAAGTACAGTTTATATGGACTGTTCTCTATCTAAATGCTATTGCTAGTTTTCCGTGAGCAAACACATCAGCCATCACAAAGAAACCTAACTTTGTTCTTTATTTCCACTGCAAACAGCTCTTAAAGCAGGATTTGGGCTCACACAGTAGCAGCCAGCCAGCTAAAGGCTTTCAGCTGGTCCATTGATAGTAATTAGGGCTGCACCTGATTGTGTGTGTGAACAAGGGAGAATCACTGCTGAGATCTGCATGGAAAATAAGCAGAAGTTAACCTAACCAGCAAAGTTTATTCTTTTCTTTGTGCCTTGGTATTTGGTAATTATTTGCTAAGAAAACATTAGCTAATTGCCTGACAAGCTGAAGGTTGTTTTCTGGTTTACTTTGTGACTTTTTGTTATCCATTTTAAACACTGCAAGCAAGTAACCTCATTTATAGTGCTATCAAGCATACATGTGCTGGGTGAATTAAACCCCATCAATAAAAGAAGTATTTTATTGATCTTACCACTTGGTTTCACAACTTAAATTATTGTCATCAGCTGTGTTTGGGAGTGAATGAACTACAATACCCACAATACCTTGCAAGAATCATATGAATATATGCATCGTCAAGATTGTGTAAGTTCTCACCCTAGGCAGCCGTCTGACAAATGGCGTAGTTTTTCGGATTGCTCTTGCACCAAGAGGATTTACTTGTTGTGGATTACAAATAAAAGTCAAGTTTAAAGCTGTAAGAAGATTTTTTTCCCTCGTCTGCACTTTGGAGGAAAAGTGGTTGTTCCAGGAAGCTGTCCCAGAGGAAAAGACCCTGTGCAAAGCTGGATTCATCACTGAGACAAGGTAATATGTACCTGGGCATGTCTAGTGGTGGATGTGTGTAAGCACAGGGGGTAATTTAAAAAAAAAAAAAAAGTTGAAAAAAAAAAAAAACACACCTGGTTGGAAGGTGCTGCTCTTTGGTTTTTTTTTTTTCTCTCTTTTCTTGCAGGGGTCAAGATGGATCCGAGGGAGATGGCTCAGTGGATGGCAGCCCAATTTTGCAAGCAGCAGGAGCTATCACAGCAGGCCCAGGACACTGCTATGAAGGCCTTAATCGAACAGCAGAAACCAGTGCTTGATCTGGTGCAAGCTCTAGTTCAGCTGCAGAGCCAAAGCGGAACTGATGCAAGACCAGCAGTTAGTACTGGTGCACCACATGTGGACACTGTGGGACTCAATCAAGGGATTGGGGCATTTAATTTTGGGAAATTAACTCCAGAAGATAATGTTGATGATTTTCTAGAGTCTTTTGAAAGAGTGGCACAGGCTTTAGCATGGCCAGAGACCCAGTGGGCAGTAAGGCTGGCAGCCTCATTAACTGGTGAGGCACTAGCAGCTTACAGAGCAATGCCAGCAGCTCAGGCTTTGATTTATAAGGATGTAAAGGCAGCTATTAGAGATCGCCTAGGGTTGTCAATTTCAGAGTATAGGCGAATGTTTAGAGCTGTTACATTGAAAGTGGGTGAGACACCCAGGGCTCTGAGTCAGAGAATCAGAAGTTTAGCTGTAAAATGGTTGGAGCCTGAGCAAAAGACAGTAGAAATGTTATTAGATATTATAATGCTGGAACAATTTATGCTTGGGGTACCTAAAGAGTTGAATGTTTTTCTTATACAGCAAAATTGCCAAAATCTTGGAGAGGCAACCATGCTAGCAGAGAGATTCTTGGAAGCCACGCAGGCTTGCCATAGAATGGGTGGCCCTCTAAAGATGGATGCTGAGGCTAGAGATGCTGTATCAGAAAAGGGAATAATTAAGAATGTTTCTGAAAATGAATGTACTGTATCAAACCAGATGACACAGTAGAATAGAAAGAAATGTTTCAAGTGTGGAAAAGTGGGACACTTAGAGAAGAGATGCCAGACACACACTAGTTTAATGGGTCTGGATTTAAAACAACCCAAGGAAGGATTTCTTTTGATGGTTGATGTGCAAGGAATTACCACAAATGCATTATTAGACTCTGGGGCAGACCAGAGTATGATGTCAAAAAGGCTTTGGAAGAGGATAGAGGCCCAAGAAAGATTTGTGCCTAGAACCCCTGAAAGCCAAGTTCACATCAGATGCATTCATGGTGCTGCATCATCATATCCCACCTATAGGCTAAAGGTTAAGTGCCTAGGGAAACAAGAGGAAGTCCTATTAGCAGTGGTGCCTAGGCTACCCTTTGATTTGGTTCTAGGAAGAGACTGGCCAAGATTTAAGCAGGGTCTAGTGGAAGGATTAGGAAAAAAGGAGGGAGAAGGTTTAATGGTAGTAGCTCCCGGGCCTTTATTTGGAAGTCCTCAGACCCCAGCTAAAAAGATGGTTAAGCGTCCAGAAGACCAAGCTACCCCAAAGCAGATATTCGTCCTAAAGTACCATAAGGTCTCTGAGAAGGCCCAAGCTCCTAGGCGGGCAACCCCTCAGTCTGCTGGGTTTGACCTGTGCAGCATAGAAAATGTGATTGTACCTAGCCAAGGGAGAGCCCTGGTTGACACCGGTCTCCAAGTGGAAATACCAATTGGATGTTATGGGAGAGTAGCCCCAAGGTCTGGATTAGCCCTTAAATATTTCATCGATGTGGGTGCGGGAGTAATTGATCCCGATTACAGGGGCAATATTAAAGTTCTGTTGTTTAACTTTGGACAGAATGAGTATCATGTGAAGACAGGAGACAAAATTGCCCAATTGATTTGTGAGAGGCTGGGTTTTCCACCTGTGGAGGAGGTCACATCCCTAGAGAATTCTGAACGTGGAGCCAAAGGCTTTGGTTCTACTGATGTCAAAGGGGTTAAAAGCTTAGCTGCCACCTGTGCCCGAGAGAGGGAGGTGGGTGAAGAGGAAGATTTGGGACCCCAGGTATCTGATTGTAAAGAAAAATCAGAGCCCCAAATAGGTGAGGACCTGACAATGGTACAACAGGAAGAAATTAGGAAGTTGCTTAAGGAATTCCCAGATGTGTTGACACCCATACCTGGGGAGACCCATTTGGTGGCCCATGAAATAATAACTCCACCTGGGAAATTGGTTCGTCAAAGGCCATACCGCTTGCCTGAAGCCAAAAGACAGGAGGTAGTGGCACAAGTCCAGGAGATGTTGGACATGGGGGTAATAGAGGAGTCAAAGAGTCCCTGGAATAGCCCCATAGTCCTGGTGCCGAAGCCTGATGGATCCTTAAGATTTTGTATTGACTTCCGGCAGGTAAACGCCATATCAGTTTTTGATGCATATCCAATGCCAAGAATTGAGGAGCTGCTAGACCAGCTGGGACAGGCTCAATACTTAATCACCCTTGATATGACAAAAGGATATTGGCAAATCCCGCTCACCAGGGAGTCGAAGCCGAAAACTGCGTTCAGCACCCCCGTTGGCCTTTTCCAGTTCAAGAGGATGCCTTTCGGACTGCATGGAGCAGCGGCTACCTGCCAAAGGTTAGTGGATCAGGTACTTCGACCCCACCAAAGTTATGCTTTTGCATACATGGATGATGTCATAATCCATAGTAACACCTGGGCGGAGCATTTGGAGAGGATCAGGGCAGTCTTGTGCTCTATGAAGCAAGCGGGAATCACTTTAAACCCGAAGAAGTGTGCCTTTGCAAATAGGGAGGTAAAATACCTAGGCCACCTAGTGGGAAGAGGAAAAATTAAACCTCTATTAAGCAAAATAGATAGCATCAGGAATTTTCCTCCTCCAACAACCAAGAAACAACTAAGAAGTTTCTTAGGACTTATTGGATACTACCGCCGGTTTATACCGCAGTTCGCAGAGAAAAGTGCCATTTTCACGGATATGCTGCGAAAGAATTGTCCAAACCAGATAAAGTGGACACCAGAAGCTGAAAAAGCGTTTTCAGTATTAAAAGAAAAATTGTGTACAGGACCGGTACTGAAAGGAGTAGACTTCAAGAAACCCTTTCTGGTTCAAACCGATGCATCGGATGTAGGGCTAGGAGCAGTCCTATCCCAGTGCCATGATGGAGAGGAGCATCCTGTGATGTACCTGAGCAGGAAGTTGTCACTGGCTGAACAAAAGTATTCCACGATAGAAAAAGAGTGTTTGGCTATCAAGTGGTCAGTGGAGGCGTTAAGGTTTTACCTTACAGGGAGAAAGTTCCAGTTGGTCACGGACCATGCCCCACTTAAGTGGTTGCAGCAAATGAAGAACCACAATGCCAGGTTGACACGCTGGTACATGGCCTTACAGGCGTTTGATTTTCAGGTCGAACATCGTGCCGGGAAGTTACACAAGAATGCGGATGCACTTTCCCGTATTACGGACTGTAGAGAAGAAGTTTTACCAGTAAAACCAGTCCGTAATAACTTAAGCAGGGGGGTATGTGATAAGGAAGCTTATCATAGCTCAGGTAGGAGCTATAGAAAAGATGATGTGACTCTGAACAAGCAACCTGTCAGTTCTGGTAGAAGCAAGAAAACAGAGTTTTCACATAAAAGACTACCAGTCCCAGAATGCACCAGGTTTCCAGCAGCCATGAGAGGGGCTGAAGTGAGAGAATGTGTGTGCAATCAAGAGAGCTATGAGGTAATCCCTAAGCACTCATCTCAAAGGGCAGGGCTTGATTCAACACAGCTGCGCTGTGTTAGGGAGCAGCACACATTAGGAAAGAATAAGAATAGAGATTATTCTTCAGATAACAGATTCAGGGAGAGTTGGAAGAACAGCTTCAGCAAAAGCCACGCAGATAGAGAGAGAAGGAAACTCTCTGGAAGGAAGAGAAGAAAGGCCATTGGAAGGTCTGGGAGATTCCAAGGCAGTACTCATACTGGGAGGTATTCCAAAAGCCAGCAGAGTCCATTGGACTGGATTCAGCCAGAGGAATGGAGTGGCAGAGATAGGAATCACCAGTGGCTACCTGGAAGAGAGAAGACTGCACGTGGAAGGGACTTTCAGACCAAGGCCAGAAGGTATGTGAGAGGAGATCCAGTGTCCAGGGATCAAGATTGGAAGGCTGGACATCAGAATTGGATTACATATTGGCCAGGCTTTACAGAGAGGAATTATGATGGCAGGAGAGGCTCAGGTATGAACACTGATCCAGACCCTATCTATAATAGAGAATGGCAGCAAGGGAATAAGCATTCTCATGATAGTGCCTTAATGAAAGACTCATCTGTGCCAATGTATGATATTGACCCTATGATTGTTGATGAAGGGGGAGATACAGCAGATGAAAGTACAGTTTATATGGACTGTTCTCTATCTAAATGCTATTGCTAGTTTTCCGTGAGCAAACACATCAGCCATCACAAAGAAACCTAACTTTGTTCTTTATTTCCACTGCAAACAGCTCTTAAAGCAGGATTTGGGCTCACACAGTAGCAGCCAGCCAGCTAAAGGCTTTCAGCTGGTCCATTGATAGTAATTAGGGCTGCACCTGATTGTGTGTGTGAACAAGGGAGAATCACTGCTGAGATCTGCATGGAAAATAAGCAGAAGTTAACCTAACCAGCAAAGTTTATTCTTTCCTTTGTGCCTTGGTATTTGGTAATTATTTGCTAAGAAAACATTAGCTAATTGCCTGACAAGCTGAAGGTTGTTTTCTGGTTTACTTTGTGACTTTTTGTTATCCATTTTAAACACTGCAAGCAAGTAACCTCATTTATAGTGCTATCAAGCATACATGTGCTGGGTGAATTAAACCCCATCAATAAAAGAAGTATTTTATTGATCTTACCACTTGGTTTCACAACTCAAATTATTGTCATCAGCTGTGTTTGGGAGTGAATGAACTACAATACCCACAATACCTTGCAAGAATCATATGAATATATGCATCGTCAAGATTGTGTAAGTTCTCACCCTAGGCAGCCGTCTGACAAACTTCAATGCAAACAACTTCCAGCAAATAAACTTTTCTTCTTTTGTTGCAGAGCTTTAAGGGTTTTAATCCGTTGTCCAGAGACTTCCAGCAGCACTCCGGTGCAAGTCTCATTCAGGGCAACAAGCACACTAATTAAAACTTCTTAGCTCTGTAAAACATCATGCATATCAGAGAAATGGAATTTTCTTCAAACATATTCTTCCAAACACTCTTATTTCACTATCAGGGATAACTCACATTCCATAGCCTCCTCTGGCTCACTTAAAAGAATATTTTCCCCGATGTCCATTGACTCACATTCTGAACAGGACTGTTCTATGACGTCGTCAACAAACAGCTGTTCTTTCCCTTGGTGCAGAGAACTACTCTCTCCACTAATTACTTCCTGGTCTTTCAGCATACGTTGAACCAGTTTTAAAATATTTAAACCTTCTTTACTGAGAGGCTTCTTGTAACCCTGCTTCTGGTTAAACTCCTGGAGCTGGCTGTCTGGGAACTCTTCCTGAGACCTTTGGCTAATACCTTTAGCAGCAGTACCTTTTGGAAGTTTCTTTAGCAGTGCTTCCCTGCTCCTTCCCGGGCCAGGCTGTTTCCTGGTTAAAGCAGCCTTCTCGTCTCCCTTCCTCCTGCAAGCATGAAACTCTTGCACTGAATGAGGCTCCCTTTCAGACTCCTCCTCTGAAACCGAGTCAGCTCTCTTCTTCTCGTGTCCTGGCAATCCTTCCAGCCCTGGCAATCTCCTTGCCTCTCCTTGGGTTCTCCTTCCCTGGCGTGGGGATCCCTGGAATCTTGCCAATCTGTTCTCTGGGGCTTATAAACATGTGACTGGCCGGTATCTTTCCACCCCGCCCCCAGCTGTGCTGCATTACCACCCTCAGTTGCTATGGAGCTGGGGCGTGGCTTTTGAACAACAACTTTTGACAGGTTATTTTTTTCAGCCTTAGCTGCACTTTTAAACTGAGTATTTTTTTTCCCTTTCCCTCTGACTAGGGGAAATTGCCTGTATTTTTTCTAGCTCCATAGGGACTTGGCCGTCTTCGCCATCACAGTACATAGTTCGTCTACTTTTATGAGAGTTTGTTAATAGCAGTTGTTACAATTTACTCCATATGTTCAATGTATTGTGTACTACTGTTTCCTGTTACTACACTAAGTCATTTGTAAACTGTCTTGACTTGTAGAAAGATGGTATAAAAAACCTGTTAAATAAATAAGTAAACACAAATATTTTCTTGAAATGGAAGCTATCTTGACACTGCATAAAAAGGATTTTTCCACATGCAAAACATGTATAAAATACTGTTATTTATGTTCTTATGCATACCATTTGGGTATTTATTTATTTATTTTATTTATTTATTTAACATTTCTTATATACCACCTTTCATGATATCAAGGTGGTTTACATTGAACAAACTGAAATTACATTGAACAGGGCATTATACCTTGGAGATAACTATTTTACAGGGTAAGCATGTGTTTAATTGTGAAAAAGAGGGCTTGGACAAGTGCACAATCTCTATGCTGCTAAAGTGTGTTGTGGTAGAACAATCGCATGCATTTTCTGCCGCTGAGCGGAGGGACTTTCGCAGGGGTAGAAGAAGTCCTTACCCAGTGTCTTCATCCCAGTAGTAATAACCTTGGCCAGGAGAGTTCTGCTCCAATTTATCCATCTGAAAGGTTTGACGGAAGATGCCTGTTTTCTGTGTGTGTTTGGTGAGGCGGTTGTGGATGTCTGACAGGATAGAAAATCTTGTCCCATTAGGATAACAAAATCCAACTTGGATCCAGTCATTCCTAAGATTGGAAATACATGATTACCAAAAATAGCTTGAATTAAACAGCAAACACAAATATTTTCTTGAAAGACAAGTTCATTTTACTGGCCAGAACAAAAATGGTACATATTATAAGATTAAGGGTCGATGTTTAAATAAGACATCAGTTACAAGTTTGCAGGTCTGCTGACTCAGCGTCAAAATTTAACTAATCAGCTATAACGGAGGTAAGAAGTAGGCCAGCGGTGCACAAAGGTAACTGGATAGTGCCAATATTCAGTGCTCTCTGCATAAAAATAATTGGTTAAGTTATTCCCCACAAATAGCAGGAATACAGATAAGTGATGTTACCAGTGGTGTACTGCAGGGATCTGTCCTTGGTCTGATTATTTTTAACAGTTTTGTAAGTGATACGGCGGAAGGGCTGTCGGGTAAGGTTTGCCTCTTTACGGATGATATCAAAATCTGCAATAGAGTAGACACCCAGGAAGGTGTAGATAACATGAGGAGGGATCTAGCTAAGCTTGTAGAATAGTTGAGATTTTGGCAACTGAGATTTAACGTTAAAAAATGCAGGGTCATGCATTTGGGCTCCAAAAATCCAAGGGAGCAGTACAGTATAAGGGATGAAGTACTTCTGTCCACAAAAGAATAGTGGACCCTGGGCATGATTGTTTTTGATGAAACTAAAATGGCTAAATGAATAGAAAAGGCAACAGCAAAAGCCAGAAGGATATTTGGGTGCATAAGGAGAGGAATGGCCAGCAGAAAACAGGAGGTGATAGTGCCTCTGTATAATTCTCTGGTGAGACCTCATTTGGACTATTGTATATAATTCTGGAGACCGCATCTTCAAAAGGATATAAGCAGGATTGGAGTCAGTGCAGAGGGTGGTTACTAAAATAGTTAGTGATCTTTGTTATAAAACATATGGGTACAGACTTAAAGGGCCGATTTTCATCTGACCAGAGCTATACACTGCGTCAGCGCATAGCCTACCCCATTCTGCCTAACTGGGATTTTCAATGCCGGGGTCATCTGCATCCCCTGCATCTGCCTTTCCATAGACTGGACCACCACCTTGCAGGGACACCACCGTCCCAAGCAAACAGCGAACAGACCACCCAACAAAGCGCAGGCCCTACCACCACGAGCACCCACCAGCAATCCTACCACCACGAGCACCCACCAGCAACCCTACCAACACGAGCACCCATCAACAACCCCATACTCGCATCTACTATCAAATGTGCACTAGTAAATGCAAGATCAATCCCGAACAAACCGAATACCATCTATGACTACATTCTGGACCAAAAGCTGGACATCATATGCATCACCGAGACCTGGCTTATAGACAAGGACTAGGTCATCCTGAACTAAGTTACCCCGCTAGACTTCACAGCATTCAGCTACCATAGAGAACACAAGAGAGGAGGAGGAACCCTCATAATAGCCAGAAAAAGCAACAAGTTTAAAACAGTCACCACCAGCACCTCACCCGAGTCAAACACAATCATCATATCCAACCATCACATCAGCATTTGCCTCATCTACAGACCCCCAATGCCATGAAGGAACATCTTTCAGCAATACTGAATCAATATGTGCGTATAGCACGCAACACAAGCTGCTGATTGCCCTGGGTGACTACTGGAGTGGAGGAGTAGCCTAGTGGTTGGGGCAAGGTACTTCAGGCCGGAAGGTCGGGGGTTCAAATCCCACTAGAGGACAGCAACCTTGGGCCGGAAGGACTGGGGTTTCTAGTCCCACAGGTGCTCCTTGTGGTCTTGGGCAAGCCACTTAACTCTCTATAGCCCATGTTCCCTGTAAAATAGTTATCTCCAAGTTATAATGCCCTGTTCAATGTAATTTCAGTTTGTTCAATGTAAACAGGTAAATGGAGCTCACTCTGAGGAGAAGGATGTTGCCAGTGGTGTGCCCCAGGGATCTGTCCTTGGTCCGATTCTTTTTAACATCTTTGTTAGTGATATAGCGGAAGGGCTGTCGGGTAAGGTTTGCCTCTTTGCGGATGATACCAAAATCTGCAATAGAGTAGACACCCAGGAAGGGGTAGATAACATGAGGAGGGATCTAGCTAAGCTTGAAGAATGGTCTAGAATTTGGCAGCTGGGATTTAATGTTAAAAAATGTAAGGTCATGCATTTGGGCTGCAGCAATCCAAGGGAGCAATACAGTATAGGAGGTGAAGTACTTTTGTCCACTAAAGAAGAGCGGGACCTAGGCGTGGTTGTGTCTGATGATCTTAAAGTAGCTAAACAGGTGGAAAAGGCGACAGCAAAAGCTAGAAGGATGCTTGGGTGCATACGGAGAGGAATGGCTAGCAGAAAAAAGGAGGTGATAATGCCTCTGTATAAGTCTTTGGTGCGACCTCATTTGGAGTATGGTGTGCAATTCTGGAGACCGCACCTTCAAAAGGATGTGAACAGGATGGAGTCGGTGCAGAGGGTTGCTACCAAAATGATTAATGGGCTTCATTATAAAGCATATGAGGACAGACTTAAGGATCTTAATATGTACACCTTAGAGGAAAGGCGGGATAGAGGTGATATGATTGAGATGTTTAAATACCTCCGTGGCATAAATGTTCAGGGAGAGAGCCTCTTTCAATTGAAAGCAAGTTCTGCTACGAGGGGACATGGGATGAGGGTGAAGGGAGATAGATTCAGGAGTGATATGCGGAAATATTTCTTTACGGAAAGAGTAGTGGATCCGTGGAATAGTCTCCCAGTGGAGGTGGTAGAGATGAGGACAGTAACTGAATTCAAAAAAGCATGGGACAAACACAGAGGATCTCTAAAGGCAAAAAGTGGACTGTTGTAGTTGTTATGGAAGGACAGACTAGATAGGCCATGTGGTCTTTTTCTGTCGCTATGTTTCTATGTTTCTATGTTAAACCGCACTGATGCAGAATAGCACGGTATATAAGAGAATGTAAATAAATAAAACCTAACCTCCACACCCACTAAAGAAAACAGAGCATTTCTCAGAGCCATGGAATCAATAAATTACCAACAGATGGTCAAAGCACCAACACACTAGCATGGAACCACACTGACCTTATCTTCATGCGAATACAGTTAATAAAACAGAACCAAGCCACAACCCCACTGCCCACTCCAATTCCATAGTCGGACCACCACGTACTCTCCTTCACCTTACTCCTTAAAACCCCCACACAGCAAGCAGAAGGAGAAAACAAAACAAGAAGATTCAAAACCTACCACAAAGAGACCTTCCTACAGGAAATAATGCAATGGCCTAGATGAAACCATAAACAAATGGAACTCCACCCTATCAAAAGCTGCATCAGCACTAAACCGTCTTAAAGTGATTACTGGACTTCATTAGATTCTTGTAATTATCATTTCATATATTCACCTCAACCCTGTTGTTGCAATTTATTATCTCATGTATATAGTTCAACCCTGTTGTTGTAATTATTGTCTCTGTATATAGTTCAACCCTGTTAGCCAAGTTGTTACTCCTGTTCCTTGTAAAACCAAACAGAATGTTGTCTTGGTCGTTTTGTTATATTGTAAACCGCGCTGATGCCGAATAGTGCGGTATATAAGCAAATGTAATAAATAAAATAAAATAAATAAATAAACAAGGAAAAGACGCACACTCACAGAAAAACAATGCTCCTTGGTACTCAAATGCAGTTTGAGAAGCAAAATGTAAGCTCAGAATGCTAGAAAGAAAATGGAGACAAAGCAGGTCACATAATCCAGCACTCCAATACAGAACCGAACAACAACAACACCACACCAACCTAATCCTGAAATCAGCCAACAAACCAAGAGAATTATTCAACATAGTGCAACAACTCACAAGAGACACCCCACTCCACAGTGAACATCAAATAGACCCCCAACAATTCGCAACCTACTGTACATGATGAACAAGAATGCAAATCCGGCACACACCATGCCCAATGCAGAATACAACCCAACAACGATGGAATCCCACCAGACCTGCAAAGAATCTCACCAAACCTGGAATGACTTCTCTATACCAACAACACAACAGATAGAAGACATTGTGGGCATCCTTAATATGACAGCCTCACCAGCTGACCCATGCCCAGTGGAATCACTCACACCACTGTGGCCTTTCCTTTTAAATCATTAAATTCACAAAGTGCAGCATTCATTTAGCTGTATCAGTAGAAAACCAGAGGCTGCATCCTTCCTATCGGCAATGTTGAAAACAACGTGGCACGTTTCGGGATGTTCTCTGTACTACCCCTGCATCAGGTCAAATCACTGCTCAGCAGCCAAAACAGCTTTGTAACAAATTTCTGAGAAGCTGTTTTGGAGGAAACAGGCAAAAGGAAAGGCCACAGCGGTGTAAGTGATTCCTCCTCGGTACTGGGCTGGCTATTCTGACAAAAAATTTTTTTTCTGTCTTGATGGTATTTTATTGATCCGGGCTGATTTAGTGGATCACCTCCTACCTAAGCAACCGAACACAGCAAGTCAAATGCGGAGAGAGAAAATCAACCCAGTTTCCCAGTCCACAAGGAATACCACAGGGATCGGCCCTATCATCAATACTATTCAACATACAGTATATATCCAGCCCATATGCAGCATCATCAAACAACACAGCATGCAATATCACCTATACGCAGACGATATCATGGTGTACACCCCAAATGACCTGTGCGCCCCTGACATAACCTCAATGACCAACATAACCTCGAACATATGAACACAGTGGAGGTAGTAGAGACCAGGACAGTATCTGAATTCGAGAATGCATGGGACCAGCACAGAAGATCTCTAAAGGGAAAAAAGAGATTATATTAGTTGGTATGGAAGGGCAGATTGGATAGGCTGTATGGTCTTTTTCTGTCATCATGTTTCTATCAATAACCTGCAAGAAACAGAGGTACCACACATCACCAGAGATGAAGCTTTCATCCTGCAACCAACACCAAGAGAACCGACCTGGAAGTAAAAACACAGGTGAAATACGTAGGAATAACACTAGACCAATGATTGAACCTAAACTCACACATTAAAAAACCCACAAAAATGATATGCAATAAGATACGAACACTGCAACAACTACACCCATTACTTGAAAGAAATGATTTACGCTGAGTATTCCAGGCAGTAATCTTCCCACACTTTGATTACTGCAACAGCATTTACCATGGAATGCCGCAATACGCCCTACACCCATTACAAATGGCACAATACTCAGCAGCCCTTATAGTTGTGGTCATTGCTGGCATAGATGCTGTTTAAAAATACTATTCTTGGAAGCCAAGACCAGCCATATTCCACACCTTACGAAAAGTGGAAGGAAGTCCAAAAATCTGCCAGCATGGTTTAAAGATGAGGTCAGAGAGGCTGTTGTAGTCAAAAAAGTATCTTTCAGGAAATGGAAAAGGAGCCAAATGATGAAAATTGGAAACAGCACAAGCACTGGCAAGTTAGATGCAAGGCATTGATAAAGCAGGCAAAGAGAGAATTTGAAATAAAGCTCGCTGTGGAAGCAAAATGCATAATAAAACCTTTTTCAAGTACATTCGTAGCAAAAAAACCAGTGAGAGTGTCAGTTGGACCATTGGATGATAGAGGGGTAAAAGGGGCACTAAGAGGGGAAAGGCCATAGTGGAGAGACTGAATGAATTCTTTGCTTCAGTCTTTATCAGCCACCAGGTATGAACAACACACAATAACTCCATCTCACATATATACAGTTACCTATTTCAATGTTCCAAACATGTACATAGTTTCCCCCGTTATCCAAGTTGATTGCTCCTGTTCATTGTAATGACCTGACTCTTGTTTATTGTCGGATACTGTTTGTTTTATGTAAACCGCGCTGATCGCAAATAGTGCGGTATATAAGAAATGTAAATAAATAAATAAATAAATAAATACTGAAGAAGATGTAAGGACGTTACCCATGCCTGAAATGGCATTTAAAGTTGATGCAGCAGAAAAGTTGAAAGAAATATTGATAAACCGGGAAGATGTATTACAGCTATTTGATAAACTGAAGAGTAGCAACTCACCTGGGCCGGATGGTATACATCCAAGGGTGTTGAAAGAAATGAAATATGAGATGCAGACCTGCTATTAGTAATCTGTGAACTATCATGTTCACAAGGAGGGGACACACTGGAAATCTACAAAAACCCCAGTGGCAAAGGAGGCGTACGCTCAGGAGAGCTAAGACTCGCACACTCTTTAGGGGACCTGATGTTACAGTATCTGGAGTCATCACGGATGAAGCTGATACCACGTTTTTAGGAGGGAAGAGTGGCCTAGTGGTTGAGGCCAGTTACCTCGGGGCCAGAGGGCCAGTGTTTTCAATCCCACTAGAGGACAGCAACTTTGGGCTGCAAGGAAAGGGTTTTTTAGTCCCACAGGTGCTCCTTGTGGTCTTGGGCAAGACACTTATCCCTCTGTTGCCTCAGGTACAAAAAACATAGATTGTGAGTCCTTCGGGGACAAGGGAAAAATATATATACAGTACCTGTTAAATAAAATAAAAAAAAAATTATCCATGGGTCCACTCACTGGGACAGAAAGCTGACCTTTATTCTTCCACTTACTTCCAGACACCTTAAGCCCCCACCCCCCTAAGCTCCTATATTGCTCTTAAGGGGTTCCAAAGGGATATAGAACCCTTTTTGGATCTGTCTCTTAGGAGCCGATCAAGAAATGTGCTGATGGCTAAACGCCGCAAGAACGCAGAACTTTATGGGGCTTAAGGGGTGATGTTGGCACTGGCTGCCCCACTCGGGCTGGATTGTCCCGCAGTCACCGACAGTCCCGAAACCCTCTGGTACTATCAACTCCTTCCTTCTGCTGGCCATTCTCCCTGTGCACCCAAGAATCCTTCTAGCTTTTGCCGTCAACTTTCTATCTGTTTAGGTACCTTTAAGATTGTCAGACACAATCATGCCCAGGTCCCGCTCTTCTTTTGTGGACAGAAGTAATTCACCCTCTTCCACTGTACCGCTCCTTCGGATTTTTGCAGCCCAAATGCATGACCCTGCATTTTTTAGCATTAAATCTCAACTGTCAAATTCTAGACCATTCTTCTAGCTTAGCTAGATCCCTCCTCATTTTATCGACTCCTTCTTGGGTGTCTACTCTATTGCAGATTTTGGTATCATCTGCTAAGAGGCAAACCTTGCCCGACAGCCCTTCCACAATATCACTAACAAAGATGTTAAAAAGAATCGGACCAAGGACAGATCCCTGCAGCACACTACTGGTAATACACAGAATGGAGTCGATATAGAGGGTGGATACCAAAATGGTCTGTGGGCTTCGTCATAAGGCATATGGAGATAGACTTAAATATCTCAATATGTAGATTTTAGAGAAAAGGCAGGAGAGAGGAGACATGTTAGAGACGTTTAAATACCTCCGTGGCATAAATGCACAGGAGGAGAGTCTCTTTCAATTGAAAGAAAGCTCTGCAACGATGGGGCATAGGATGAAGGTGAAAGGAGATAGATTCAGTAGTAATATTTTGAAAGTTTCTTATGGAAATAGTGGTAGATGCATGGACTAGTCTCCCAGTGGAGGTAGTAGAGATCAGGACAGTATCTGACTTCAGGAAAGCAAGGGACAAACACAGAAGATCTCTTAATGAAAGAAAGGGACTATACTAGTTGGTATGGAGGGGCAGACCAGGTGGCCATATGATCTTTTTCTGTCATCATGTTTCTATGCCTCAGCTTGCCTTGAATTGAGGTTTGCTTGGGTCCAGGTTGGTGAGTTATGCTTAGTACGCAGAGAAACAAATAGGTGGGGGAGGAAGGCACACCAAACCAATTTTCAATATCCTCCCAGACACGTGCAATGAAGGCTGGACCCTGATCAGAAGAAAGAACAAAAGGTACACCCCAGACAGGAATAAACTGAGTGAGCAACAATTTTATGACAACCCCCAGCTGTCATACTGGTAGTGGGATAAGCCTCCACCCAACCAGAGAAAAGACAAGTGATCACCAACAAATACCGCCTCCCTCCTCTGGCACAGACAAATCAGTAAAATCAAGCTGTAAAATCAGGAACGGGCCAGAGGGCTTGGGAAGAGCAGCAGCAACCTTCAGAAGGGGCCCCACCCTGCCAGCCTGTAAGCACTCCAAACAAGCAGCATACACGGCCTGTGCCACAGAAACAAACTTCGGGTGATACCACAATACCGCAAAGGCATGAGTCATGGCTGCAGCGGATAAGTGAAGTTTATGATGTAGGAACAGGGCAAATGAGTAGGTGCTCCTTCTTCCAATAGCCCTGAGTATCACAGGATGCACCCCAGGAAGTCCATAGAGTTTTGGTTTCAAAGGAAGTGTCTTTATACTGCTGCAAAAGAGAGGACAGGGAGAACAAAGTCATGTTAGAAGGCTTTAAATACAGCAGCGTCGGTGACACTAATTCCTGTAGAGCAGCCTTCCGTGCTTCTTGGTCTGCAAAACGATTGCCCTCAGAAACAAAATCACCAGCAGAGGAATGTCCTTTACATTTCAAAACTGCAACCTGTGCTGGCAAAAGAACAGTTTGTAACAAGCGGTGGATGCATTCAGCATGTTTAATTGGTTTATTAGCAGAAGTTAAAAATCCTCGTTGCAACCAAATATTACCAAAATCCCATAGCACACTCATTGCATAGGAGCTATCTGAATATATATTTGCTAGATGATATCTAGAGAGTTCAAGAGCACGTGTCAATGCAAAAACTTCTGCTAACTGGGCACTAGAAAATGGCAGGGAAGCTGACTCAACCACGTCATCAATTGTGGTTACTGCATAGCCCACACAAAGCTTTCCCATGTCATCTCTGAAGGCTGAACCATCCACAAATAAGGTTACATCCGAAGCTGGCAGGGGCACAGGTGAGAGATCAGGTCTAGCACGGGACGAAGTTAAAATACTTTGAAAACAATCATGGAACCCATCTTCCTCCACCAGATCTGCCAAAGGAACCAGGAGCGTAGATGGATTGCATATGGATGTAGTATATATTTGTACATGGGACTGAGAAATTATCAATTCAAGAGTCAATAAACGTGTGGAAGACAAAGGTTTTGTTTTAGTTAAATGGAGCAACCTAGAAATGGAACGTGCCACATATACCTCAAGAGGGTGCTGTAGCACTAAAAAATCTGTAATTTCAATTGCAAATGCTACTGAAATCAAACTGCACAAGCAGGGCGGGAGTCCCAAAGTCACTGAATCAAACTGCTTTGAAAAATATCCTATCGGCTTGCGACCAGTCGGAAACGCTTGCAAAAGGACACATGTAGCAGAAATAGTTGAACTAGCCACATACAATTTAAATGTTAAAGAATAGTCATGAAAACACAAACATGGAGCAGAGCTTAGTGCAGTCTTTAAATTTACAAAAGCTTCCCACTGTGATAATGTAGGTAGAATGAGACCCTGCGGACCCTCTTTCCCAATCAATGCATAAAGCGGAGCTGTAAGGTCTGAGAAATTAGCTATCCACTGTTTACAGAAAATCAATAATCCCAGAAATCTACGTAACAATGCTGGTGTCGTTGGGAAAGATAATAACAAGATTGGTTTCAATCTGGCAGAAGTAATTTCACGACCAGCTGGAGTTAGAACAACACCCAGAAAAGTAACATTTTGAGATACAAATTGCAATTTAGACAGGTTTCAATCCTAATTTGGCAATATGAGCTAACAGAGATAATGAGTCTGCTAAACAGATCTCATAACTTGGTGAACATAAAAGCAAATCATCCACATATTGAATTAAAGAGGATTGGTCAAGCCTCACATCTAATAACGCAGTTCTTAGGGCCTGCAAGAAATACGCAGGACTGTCTGTATAGCCCTGGCATAGTCTAGTCCATGTGTACTGCTGATTGTCAAAATGAAAAGCAAATAAAAATTGATTTTCTTTGCTAATTTGCACTGAAAAATAAGCAGAACTCAAATCTACAACAGAAAACCACGTAGAATTCAGAGGTACCTGTGTCCAGATATCATGCGGATTCGGTACTAAAGGAAAGATTGGCAAAATTACCTTACTCACAGCTCGCAGATCTTGCACAAATCGATAAGTCTTACCGTCCGCTTTCAGTACAGGAAGAATTGGAGTATTACACGGCGATGTAGTAGGATAGATGACACCTTGCATCTGTAAATCTTCAATAACCGGTCGAATTCCATCTATAGCAGCTGCTGACAGTGGATACTGTTTGAGTCTAGGAAGTTGTACACCAGGTTTTACGGTAATCTTCACAGGAGGAATTGAGAGACATCTGACATTTGATCCAGGGGCTGCCCACAAAGTAGATGGAAGTTTTTCGAGATCAGGGTGAATAGCTGTGACATCCGTAGAAGACTGCACTTCAGAGAGAGAATACAACTGAAAATGTAACTTTCCACTCATCCAGGATAATGTTGCATGATGTAAAGCCAGAAAATCGCGACCCAAAAGATTCACTGGTAATGTGTCTCCTACCAGAAAGTTAGTAGGGTATACAGTCTCTCCAATCTGCAAAGGTAAAGCTTCAAGTTTACGGTGAGGAATTATCTTACCTTCAATCCCTTCACAATGCACTGTCGGAGCATGTACTAAAAGAGTTTGATAAACAGCAGGCAAATCTTGTAGACGCAGCAGATGTCGTGGCTCCTGAATCAATAATGAATTTCACAGTAGAACCGCCCAATTTAGCTTCTAACTCACCCTGAGAAGTTACATTCAGACTCAATAATAGTCATGCATCCCAAGAATCACAGTCTTCTGGGTTAGAAAAACATTGATAAACAGGAGTGAACTCAGCAGGTGGGGGAGGAAGGCACACAGCTCTCTGGCCATCTAAATTCCGATTCTGTGGACAGTCTCTCTGTAAATGGTTACACTCACCACATGTATAACAAGCTTGCATTCCTCTGGCTTGTCCATGCCCTCGTTGAGAAGTGCCTTGCTGATAATTGCCATAGTTACCTCTGAACTTGCCTCTCCCCCGCCCCCTTCCCAGCGCTGGATGCATAGAAGCAATTTGTAAATTAAGCAGTTTAGTCTTCTTCACATCTAATCTGGCAATTCTTTGAGATATTTCAATTCACTGTACCGTGCACCTTCCAAAATTGCATCAGCTGATCTAGCAGGCCAATCTATTATTGAAGTTTCCAAAATTTCTTTTATTCTTGGAATCAAACCATTTATAAAAGAGCCTTATAAATAAAGTGAACCATGGCTAACAGAGTAAACAAAGAGAACTTTGTTTCTATTTGTTTCTCTCCGCAAGGAATCTATCACATGTACAATACTTTCTATTTCACGGCTAAGAAGTGCATCCACTTCTCTAAGTTGAGAAATATTACAATTACTATAATCTCCAATCTTTGAATCTCCCAATATCATTTGTTTATTTCTTATCTCTTCCTTTAATTCAGCTGCACGAGTCATCCTCCCCCTTCCAGAAACTACATGACCCTCAGAAGAAACAGGGGGGAGACGTTGGGGATGCACTTGGGGCTATTCCAGCTCCAATTACCAATGCAGCCACATCTGCATCATATTCTGGAGAAAGAACGGCTGGGAACTTCCCTGCCTGTTTGCTATCTCTCTCTTTCTCCTGTGGTTCACTCGCATTATCAGCATTATGTAACACAAACAAACTATTTTTCATATCATGTGCCATTCGTTTATTTATTATTTATTTATTACAGTTTCTTATATACCGCGCTATTTAGAATCAGCGCGGTTTACATCATAACAAAACGACCATTACGACAAACTGTCAGGTTTTACATTGAACAGGAGTACAAACTTGGATAACTGGGTTAACTATATACATAATCTATCTACACTGCAGTGTGCGGGCATTTCTAGATTGGGTTATTTCTTGGAGGGGATATCGTTGCCACCAAATGAACACTAGCCCTTCACGGGCATCACATAATTTATGTTTAGCCTGCAAAGCACATTTCAGATAACGAAGTCTATCTATCAAAAAAGTTCCCTCCAAAGGAAACTGTAAAAGCACATTATCATTAGTCACTGCATGCCAGTGTACAATATAATCAGTAGCCAGATCCCCATACTTCTCACGCATACAATAAGAAGGGCTACCTTTCTGAACAGCTAAAACCTTAGCCTTGTCATGCCATTCACGCAACTGAGATAACTCTCGTTTACCTAACAGATTACCCATTGCTGTCACCACACAATACTCACAAACACCTTCCGCCCTTGCCAGGAATGGAGAAATCTGCAGACCGGCACGGCACCAACTGTGGGCTTTCTTAGCCCCTCCTCACCAGCAACCTGCAGGGCTCTTGGAGTCACAGAAAACTACATTTAAAGCAATACGAAAGGAATCCAAAAACAGCAATAAAATACCACACACTTCTATATAGATACACCAAAGCTTTGTGGAGAGAAACAAATAGAAATGAGTTCTCTTTGTATACTCTAACTATCAGCCATGGTTTACTTTATTTATAAGGCTCTTTTGGATGATACAGCATAATTGCACTTTATTATTACACGTCAGATACATATTTATCGCATCATAGGTCAACTTCTAATCAGTGTAGGTCAGTATGAGGAGACATACATGTATTCCAAGACATAATTGTTTACTGCTGACTGCTTGATATCTAATAACCCTGAGACTAAAAGGCTGGAGTACAAGTTGCCCTTTTTCTTTATTTACAGGACTTGTACCTCTTCACCTACTTAGTAAGCAAATATATGAAGTTTATTTCTAAGCAAAGTTCTGAACAGAATTAACTCTTTCTCAGGGTTAGACAATCTGGTGGTGTACACCGCCCTGTACAAACAAGCATACTTTCAACAGACACAGCCATCGGGCCGCTGGGAGCCTGGGATGTGGCCTACCCTTGAGGATCTGAATTGGTCCTCCTTGAATACTAAAAGGAGATGCCAAGATGTTCTGTCGTAGTTGTAAGCCAGTCTCTGCTTAAAGGAGCATTTAAGTATAACACTGGAACAGCTGATTTCTGCAGAAGCCTCCAGCTGACATTGCTTGCAGTGCAATGTGTGCCTTTGAGTCAATGCTGACTCCTGGCGACCCAGCAGCTTCTGGACTTTCATGACAGTATAACCAGAAGTAGATTGCCAGGACTTTCTTCCGAGGCATTGGAGGATTAAGTGACTTGCCCAAGACCATAAGAAATGCTAGTGGGAATTAAATATCATGTGATTTTCCTAAAACATATAAGGTATATAAATGCACAATATCACTTTTGATGGCCTATAAAATCTCAAGTATTTGGAAAGAGGGTGTGGCCATTAGGCTGCCGCCTAGAGCATCACTGGCCCACGGGCTGCCCATTGGCACCGCTGCTACCTCTTTCCAGGACATGCAGTGGCAGCGATGGTCACAAACAGCCTCGTAGCACTTACCTTAAAACTTTGGTGCCATGGGGCTCTTTGCTTCCACCACCTCCAATGACCCATTGCTGCCACTGCAGGTCCTGGAGAGAGGCGGTAGCAGGGGCAATGGGCGCCAGAGAGGGGAGGGGGCACAAGGGATGAGGGTCACCTAGGATGCCTCACCTCCTTGCGCCGGCTCTGCCTGCTTATGCTTGGCTTTGGAACATAAAGTGCCAATACCACTCACTTGTTGAAGTTAATAAGCCACACAGTGAGCTCCTCAGGTGCTGTCTTATCCCAGTGCACTGTGTAGCCTTTCTGCAGTGTCACGACTGGCTGGTACTGCTGATAATGGCTGGCTTTTCCTAAAGCTCCTTCCAAATAGAGAGGACGATCCGGATAATCATTCTTGAATATCTTCAGTCTCAGGTCAGCTGGTTGACGAGTTTGGATGTATATCTAAATATTTAAAAATAAAAGTACTTGAGAAAGCAGAACTCAGATATGTATCAATCTTGTGCCATTTTGGGGCAGTATGTTAATCAGATCCTGCTTCTGTGAGCTGCTGATAACAGGCAGTCTTTTGTACTGATGTGGAAAGACCTGCTCTTCCATGACAATGACATCACCACATGCAATGCTTAGGTCATGCAAAATGACATTGGCAGTGTGATGGTTACATCCTAATGGATGTTATGATAGTCATTTATTTTGCCTGCATACATCAATATGGTGCAATTAGGTCTTACCTGCTAATTGTCTTTCCTTGAGTCCCTACAGTCCAGTCCAGACACGTGGGTTATGTCTCCTCACCAGCAGATTGAGACCAAGAAGCCCTGATTTTGATGATGTCACACTATGTGACCATGTGCACATCTCAGCAAGCCAGTTTCCTATTGACAAAGCAGACTCCAGAAAAAAACATTAAGCAAAGAATTGCAACCAAATTAACACTTTGTTTTTTTTTCACAAAATAGGAAGGTTAACCACTGAAAGGAATTAAATACTGGGATCTCCACAAAAAAACTTACACTAAAAACCAAAAAGGAGAAAAATCCCTGGACACAACATAGAAACATAGAAATATGACGGCAGAAAAAGACCACATGGCCTATCTAGTCTGTCCTTCCATATCAACAACTACAACAGTCCCCTTTTTTCCTTTAGAGATCCTCTGTGTTTGTCCCATGCTTTTTTGAATTCAGTTACTGTCCTCATCTCTACCACCTCCACTGGGAGACTATTCCATGGATTCACCACTCTTTCCTAAAGAAATATTTCTGCATATCACTCCTGAATCTATCCCCCTTTACTCTCATCCCATGTCCCCTCGTAGCAGAACTTGCTTTCAATTGAAAGAGGCTCTCCTCCTGAACATTTATGCCATGGAGGTATTTAAACATCTCAAACATATCACCTCTATCCCGCCTTTCCTCTAAGATGTACATATTAAGTCTGTCCTCATATGCTTTATAATGAAGATCACTAACCATTTTAGTAGCCACCCTCTGCACCGACTCCATCCTGTTCACATCCTTTTGAAGGTGCGGTTTCCAGAATTGCACACTATACTACAAATGAGGTCGCACCAAAAACTTATACAGAGGCACTATCACCTCCTTTTTTCTGCTAGCCATTCCTCTCCGTATGCACTCAAACATCCTTCTAGCTTTTGCCATCACCTTTTCTACCTGTTTAGCTACTTTAAGATCATCAGACACAACCACGCCTAGGTCCCGCTCTTCTTTAGTGGACAAAAGTACTTCACCCCCTATACTATATTGCTCCCTTGGATTGCTGCAGCCCAAATGCATGCCCGTACATTTTTTAACATTAAATCCCAGCTGTCAAATTCTAGACCATTCTTCAAGCTTAGCTAGATCCCTCCTCATATTATCTACACCTTCCTGGGTGTCTACTCTAGTGCAGATTTTGGTATCATCCGCAAAGAGGCAAACCTTACCCGACAGCCCTTCCGCTATATCACTAACAAAGATGTTAAAAAGAATCGGACCAAGGACAGATCCCTGGGGCACACCACTGGTAACGTTCTTCTCCTCAGAGTGAGCTCCATTTACCTGTATTCTTTGTCGCCTCCCACTGAACCAATTTCTAACCCAAGCAGTAACTTTAGGGTCCATCCCTAGGGTGCTCAGTTTGTTTATAAGTTGCCTGTGAGGAACAGTGTCAAAGGCTTTACTGAAATCTAAATACACCACATCTAGGGCTCTCCCTCGGTCCAACTCCCTGGTCACCCAAAGAAATCAATCAGATTTGTCTGACAAGACCTGCCTCTTTACTACTCACATGCTCGGGCTCTCTAGAAAAACTGAAAGGGCAGGTCCTGGACTGGAGTGGAGTGACTAAGGAAAGACAATTAGCAGGTAAGACCTAATTGCACCTTTCATATTGTCCCTCCAGTCCAGTCCAGACGCATGAGATGTATCAGAGTAGTAATCAAACTTGGGAGGGACCTGCGAGCCCAACTTGCAGAACTTGGGCCCTAAAACGGGCATCCTTTCTTGCTTGCATATCCAAATGATAATGCTGCACAAAAGAATGAAGAGACGATCAAGTTGCCGCATTACAAATATCCACCGGAGGGACTAGGCCATACTTAACCCAGGATACTGCTTGAGCTCTGGTCGTGAGCCCGCAAGCCCTACGGAACCTGACTGCACTTAAGCAAGAATGCTGAAACAATAGCTTCTATCAGCCAATGCACAATGGACGCCTTTGAAGTTGCCTCACCCTTGCATGAACCTCCAAACAGCACAAAGATATGATCATATTTCCTAAATGGATCCGTGCGCCCAAGATACCGATAAAGAACCTTATGAACATCCAAGCAATGTAACTGCCTCGCTGTTGAACCCTGTTCCGAAGTCAAAAAGACTGGCAGAGATATTGACTGGTTAACATGAAAGGGCGAAACCACTTTAGGCAAAAAGGATGAAAGTGGACGAAAAACCACCTTCTCCTTGGAGAACAAAAGAAAGTGCTCCATACAAGAAAGAGCTTGCAACTCCGATATCTTATGCACTGGACAGATCGCCACTAGAAAGACCACTTTTAAGGTAAGATCCTTGGGAGAAGCTCGACCAAGTGGCTCAAACGTTTCCTCCGTAAGAGCTGATGACACAAGATTCAAGACCGATGGAAGAACAATTCGAGCAACAGCGGATGAACATGCTTTACTCCTCTAAGAAAACGAACCATATCTGGATCTGAAGCTATAGAAGAGCCTTGCAGCCACTCCCCTCTTTAAGTAGTCCTCCTCTCCCTATATCCTATAGCAGACTGTACAAATTATAGGTAGTTTATGCTTCTTTCAATGTTTTCAGCCTTGCAAATTTTCTTCTTGTCTGGATTGCATTCAAAATAGCACCTTATTACTGATTAGTTTTTACTGTTTTTATATTTTTAATTGGTTTCATCTTATGTTTTTATTTATTTATGGATTTAATGATTCATTTAAGATGTATCTATTTATTTATTTAAATATTTATTTATAATTGTATTTTTAATGTTTGTTCTTGAGGTTTGTACCCCCTGAAGAAGGCCTGTTTGGCTGAAACACGTTGGGGTTAATAAAGTGCCTTTGACACCTGTCAGCGCACCTGCTGTGTTTTGTCTTAAGCTCCTGTGTGGGTGGATTGCTCTCCATTGGACACTGAAGTACAGAGCTGACAGAGCTTAAAGATTCCAAATTACTCCTGCCTACCAATAACCAGACTAATATCAATAAAATACAGTCTCTAAAATGCTTGTATGCAAATGCTAAAAGTATAAAGAATAAGATGGGAGAATTAGAATATATAGCACTAAATGAGAGGTTAGATATGATCGGTATCTCAGAGACATGGTGGAAGGAGGACAACCAGTGGGACATTGTGATACCTAGGTACAAACTATATCACAATGATAGAACATATCAAATTAGTGGAGGGGTTGCACTCTATGTTAGAGAGGGCATGGAGTCACAAAGGATTAAAGTTTTGAAGGAAACAAAATACACTGTAGAATCTCTATGGACTGAAATTCCATTTAAAAAGGGGAAGACGATGGCAGTGGGGGTGTATTATCGACCATCTGGCCAGAATGAACAAATGGATGATGAAATGCTCAAATAAATCAGGGAAGCTAACAAAAGTTACAGCACAGTAATAATAATGGGTGATTTCAATTACCCCGGTATCGGCTGGGTCAGTGTCACGGCAGGACATGCTAGGAATATAAAGTTTCTAGATGAAATAAATGACTGCTTCTTGGAGCAGCTGGTTCATGAATCAACCAGAGGGAAAGCCATTTTGGACCTAGTCCTTAGTGGAACACCAGATCTGGTGCAAGAGATAAGGGTGTTGGGGCCACTTGGCAATAGTGATCATAGATGTAGACCCAATTCTGATCCTACGGGGGCTACATGTGCCCCATGAGATCAGAATCAGGTCTAGGGTCTGTATGTGCAGGCCAGGACCCAATTCCGATCAGTCTGCATGTACAGAGCCATGCCTGGCTAACCCAGTCAGACTCCTGAATGGAGTTGTGGTGCCATGACATCCCGTTGCCATGGCACTGGAGCCGCGATCCCCGGCCGCTGCCAGTATTTTCCTTTCCCGCAGCCTGACCTCCGATCTGGCCTTCCATGGCAGGGGTCAGGCTGTGGGGAACCACCTTCGCCCCCTCACCTTCCTTGCGCTGCCTGGGCCTGCCATCCCCCGATGTCCAGGGGGACCTATTCCACCTCTGGAGTGGAATAAGTCCCCCACCCAGTCTGCTGACCCCGCACATACAGAGCCGACTTCAGAATCGGCTCTGTATGTCTGGGGTTGCAGACTGCCCACTGTCCACCCTAACTCTGCCTCCGCAACACCCCCTCCCGCCCCCGTCTAAGCCTCCCTGTACAAACTCCTTTTTCATACGGGGAGGCTTCGGACAGGGCCAGCAGGTGGTTTTTCATCCAATTTCATCCTTTTTGCCTAAGGTGGTTTCGCCCTTTCATGTTAACCAGTCAGTATCTCTGCCAGTCTTTTTGACTTCAGAACAGGGTTTGACGGCGAGGTAGTTACATTTGCATTCATAGCAAAGGACCTGTGAGAGAGTCAGTTGGACCATTAGATGATAGAGGGGCAAAAGGGGCACTAGGAGGGGACAAGGCCATAGCAGAGAGATTGAATGAATTCTTTGCTTTAGTCTTTACTGAGAAAGATGTAGGGATGTTACCTATGACTGAAATGGTATTTAAAGGTGATGCCGTAGAAGAATTGAAAGAAATATCGATAAACCGGTAAGATGTATTACATCTATTTGATAAACTCAAAACTAGCAAATCACCTGGACCAGATGGCATACATCCAAGGGTGTTGAAAGAACTGAAATATGAGATTGCAGACCCACTATTATTAATCTGTAAACTATCATTAAAATCATCTGCAATACCTGAAGATTGGAGGATGACCAATGTAATGCCAATTTTTTAAAAGGGTTCCAGGGATGTTCGGGGAAACTACAGACTGGTGAGCCTGATGTCAGTACTGGGAAAAAGTGGTAGAAACCATTATAAAAAAACAAAATTACTGAACATATAGATAATCATGATTTAATGGAAGACAGACAACATGGCTTTGGCCAAGGAAGCTCTTGTCTTACTAATATGTTATGTTTTTTTAATGGTGTGAATAAACAAGTAGACAAAGGTGAGTCAGTTGATATAGTGTATCTGGATTTTCAAAAAGTCTTTGACAAGGTCCCTCATGAGAGAGTCTTGGGGGTATGTTTACTAAACTGGGCTAATGGTTAACCCGGGCTATCTGCAACTAGGTCCCATTGAATAATATGGGACCTAGTGGCAGATAGCCTGGGTTAACCATTAGCCCGGTTTAGTAAACATACCCCTTGGTGAAATTAAAAAGTCATGGGATAGGAGGAAGTGTACTATTGTGGATCGGGAACTGGTTAAAAGATAGAAAGCAGAGGGTAGGGCTAAATGGCCAATTTTTCCAATGGAGAAAGGTGAATAGTGGAGTACCCCAGGGATCTGTGCTGGGTTCGCTGCTTTTGAACATATTTATAAATGACCTGGAGAGGGGAATAACGAGTGAGGTAATCAAATTTGCTGATGACACAAAATTATTCAAAGTTGTTAAAATTCAAGAGGATTATGAAAAATTGCCAGAGGAACTTGATAAACTGGAAGACAGGATGTTCAAATGGCAGATGAAATTTAATGTGGACAACAGGGGCTATACATTTCAAGCAAAGGTAAGAGTTTGTGGCTTTTTAAATTACTAGCTCTCTGCCTGGGAGCCCTTAAAAGGGTTTTGGTACATTTTTAAAACAAAGTTTATTCTTTTTGGTGCTTTAGTTTAAAAGGGGAAATATTTTCTTTAGTGGGGTAGGTTTAAAACTCTGCTTTAGTATCTTTCTTCAGCTTAAGCTACTGACACCTCATCAGGTGTTAGTTCCCTACCCCCACAACTCACACCCACCCCTAGTGAGCAGTCTTGCTTTATAGGGCAACTCCCCCATGAACTACATACAGGGACTTGGAACAGCACATTTTGAACACACTTAAAGAGATTTAACTGCTTTTTCTCTGAAACGACAGCTGAGAAACTGGCTGGGAATTTGGTAGATCTCTCTGTCTTTTACTTTAACAGATCCCTAAGCTCCACCAACTGAACAATGGCTGGGAAAAAATGTATCGCTAAAGCTGTTGCCCTCGTTACAGCTTCTGCCTCTGTCCAGACAGAGGTGCCCAAGTCAGTTGAAGGACTGGTTCCATTTGCAGGATGCCTGCATACTGAAGCTTTCAGGAAACAAGTGGAGGAAATCAGAGAGGAGGTGGCAAGGCTGAGGAGCATTCAAGAGAGTGAGAAGTACATTGATGAGATGCTGCTTGTAACATCCAAGCTCTCCAGCAGAGGAGAAGATGGGTGCCTACAGAATGACGAAGGTTGGACACAAGTCACCAGGGCCTGCAGAATCACCAATCCAACTTCTCCAGCCCTTGAATGGAAGAACCATTATGCAGCCCTGGAAGTGGAGGAGGTGAAAGCATCCTTGGAAAGGGAAGAACCAGAGCTCAAGAACCCCAAAGTTGAAGAATCAGTAACCACAAGGAAGCAAAGGGTAGTAGTGGTTGGTGACGCTCTTCTGAAGGGTAGTGAGTCGTCCATCTGCCAACCAGACTTGATGTCCTGAGAGATATGCTGTCTGCCAGGTGCCAAAATCCGAGATGTTAAGGAGAGTTTGCCAAGACTCATCAAGCCCACTGACTATTTTCCAATGTTACTAATCCATGTTGACACAAATGAGCATATCAAAAGTGACCTCATGGCTCTGGGACAGAGGGTAAAGCAGATAGGGGCACAGGTGGTATTCTCTTCAATCCTCCCTGTTGAGGGTAAAGGCCAAGGCAGAGAAGCTTACACCCTGGAGATGAATGCATGGCTGCGTGGATGGTATCATTGAGAGGGTTTTGGTTTCCTGGACCATGGGATGCTGTTCGAAGGGTTGCAGAGCAAAGATGGTGTCCATCTGTCCAAGAAACATCAAAGTGTCTTCAGTAGCTAATCTACTGAAGAGGGTTTTAATCTAGATTCGTTGGGTATGAGTGAAGAAAGCTCCCAGGTAAGTGAAAGCCCCTAGGTAAGTGAAACATTAAATAGCTTTATGGAAATGGGTAAAAGGGACAACATATGGAAAGCGGAGTGTATAAATGCCCATAGCATGGGAAATAAGATCCCAGATGTTGAAGCTTTAATGGGAGAGGCTGACTTGGATTTAGTGGCAGTTACATAAACATGGTTCACAGAAAACCATGCCTGAGATGTAACTATACCAGGTTATACTTTATTTAGAAAGGACAAGTTAGGAAGAAGGGGAGGAGGAGTGACACTATATGTAAAAAACAATATTAAAGCTTTGGAGCTAGAGAACTTAAAAGGGAGAGAGGAGGCACTGTGGGTTAAACTAGAAAGAGGGAAAGAGAAATCTATTTGCATTGGCGTGAGCATCCTCACAGGAGGAAGAGGAGGACAGAGAGTTAATTGAAGACATACACAGCATTGCTAGGAAAGGGGAAGTGCTACTGAAAGGGGATTTCAATATGCCAGATGTTGATTGGCATATTCCTGCTGCAGTATCATCTAGAAGTAAGGAGATCCTGGATTCTTTTCAGGGAGAACTATTCAGGCAACTGGTAACAGACCCCACACGTGAAGGGGCCATACTGGACTTGGTGCTTACCAATGGTGAAAGTGCATATGATGTTATAGTGGGAGATCATTTTGCATCCAATGATCACCAGATGGTGTGGTTCAGTATTAGGACTTGGGCTGTTAGAATCCATTCAAAGGCGAGGATCTTAGACTTTAGGAAGACTAACTTTGCCAAGATGGGCCAATACCTCAGGGAGTCGTTAGTGGGATGGGAACAGCTGGGGGATGTAGAAAAACAGTGGGCAAAACTGAAAGGGGATATTTTAAGGGCAACCAACCTTTTTGTTAAAATAGTAAATAAAGGTAAAAGGAAAAGGAGACCGCTATTGGTTTTGAAAGAAATAGCTGAAAAGGTGAAGAAAAAGAAGGAGGCCTTTATAAAATACAAGAGATCACAGAGAGTGGAAGACAGGCATCTGTATTTGGAAAAACTTAGAGAAGCTAGCAAAGTAGTCAGGAAAGCAAAGATTCAAAATGAGGAGGAAATAGCCAACGCTACTACTACTCAGCATTTATATAATGCTACCAGTCATACGCAGCGCTGTACAGTGCAGACATGTAAGAGACAATCCCTGCTCATCAGAGCTTACAATCTAATCAAGACAAAATACACAAACATGGAAGGTATAGAAAGGGGCGGAATAAGGGTGGAACAGGGGAGAGAAAAGGAGATCAGGTGCAATAAAATGGGGGGATAAGACATTTTTCAGATGTGTTAGTGAGAAGAGGAAGGGAAAAAGTGGTATTGTCAGACTCAAGGGTGCAGGGGAGGAATATGTAGAAGCTGATGAGGATAAAGCGGAATTGCTTAACACATATTTCTGTTCTGTGTTCACAGATGAAGAACCAGGAGCAGGACCTCAGAAAACGAAGCGAGGGACATCTTGAACAATTTTCAGAAGACTGTGTTTGTGAGAAACTAGCTCAACTTAAAGTAGACAAAGCAATGTGATGTTCTAGCAGCTCCACTGACTAACCTTTTCAATGCCTCGTTGGAGTTGGGAGTGGTGCCAAAGGACTGGAGAGAGGCACATGTGGTCCCTTTACACAAAAGCAGAAGTAAGAAAACTACAGACTGGTTAGTTTAACTTCGGTGGTGGGTAAGCGAAAGAGAAAATAGTGAGGTTTCTGCAGTCCAAAGGATTACAGGATCTGAGGCAGGTCTTGTCAAACAAATGTGATTGATTTCTTTGACTGGATGACCAGGGAGTTCGACTGAGGGAGAGCCCTAGATGTGGTGTATTTAGATTTCAATAAAGCCTTTGACACTGTTCCTCACAGGTGACTTAAAAGGTTTGCCTCTTTGCGGATGATACCAAAATCTGCAATAGAGTAGACACCCAAGAAGGTGTAGATAACATGAGGAGGGATCTAGCTCAGCTTGAAGAATGGTCTAGAAATTGGCAGCTGGGATTTCATGTTAAATAATGCAAGGTCATGCATTTGGGCTGCAGCAATTCAAGGGAGCAATATAGTATAGGGAGTGAAGTACTTTTGTCCACTAAAGAAGAGCGGGACCTAGGCATGATTGTGCCTGATGATCTTAAAGGCGCTAAACAGGTAGAAAAGATGATGGCAAAAGCTAGAAGGATGCTTGGGTGCATACGGAGAGAAATGGCCAGCAGGAGGTGATAGTTACTCTGTATAAGTCTTTGGTGAGACCTGATTTGGAGTATAGTGTGCAATTCTGGAGACTGTACCTTCAAAAGGATATAAACAGGCTGGCGTTGGTACAGAGGGTGGCTACTAAATGGTTAGTGGTCTTCATTATAAAGCATATGAGGACAGACTTAAGGATCTTAATATGTAACATCAAAGCGCACATCGATTTGGAGTCTACAGACCTCGATGCCCTAACAAATAACTGGAATGAAGGGATCCAGGCATCAGCAAACCCGAAATGGAAAAACACAGCAAGCACAGACAAACAAAGGTCAGAGCCCTGGTACACGACTACGCTGTCCAAAAGGAAGAGGGAACTAAGAAGATGTGAAAAAAAGTGGAGACGCAACAAAACTTCGGAACTCAGAGCTGAATACCTCAACACCCTCAGAAAATACAAAGACGAGGTAGATGATGCAAAAAGGAAACACCACAACAACCTGTTGAATAAAGCCATCAATAAACCACGGGAACTATTTCGAATAGTGAAAACTCTAACCAAAACAAACCAACCAGAACAGCAGAGCGATACCATTCAGCCCCAAACCCTAGCTAACCACTACGCAAGCAAGCTGACCACAACTGCAACCACGCTATCTTTGGCAAACCCAACTTGACAACTGTAGAGAAGCATGAACAGACGTGGAACGAATTCTGCAAAATTGATGATAAGCAAGCAGTGGAAATAATAACCAGCATAAATACCACCACCTCACTGCTTGATCCATGCCCATCTACCTGGATTAAAGCGGCAAAAAGGACATTGGCCACCAAGTCGCTCACATTGTGAACCAATCACTGTCCCAAGGAATCATGCCTAACCAACTCAAAAAGTCTATAATAAGACCAATACTAAAAAACAACTCGCTAAACAAAGAAGATCCATCTTCCTACCGTCCAATCTCCAGTATATCGTTTTTAGCAAAAATCATTGAAAAAGCAGCCCTCATCCAACTGCAAGAACACCTTGAAGACAACGATATACTGGACAAACAGCAATACGGATTCAGAAAAAATCATGGGGTCGAAACCCTGCTTTTAGCCCTGTTTAACAACCTCCTCAAGGGGCTGGAAGACAGGAAGAAAATGTTTATCCTCATTTTTATCGACATATCCGCTGCATTTGACACTGTCCATCACTTAACCCTCCTGAACAAGCTGGAATCAATTGGAATTATAGGAACCGCCTTGAAATGGTTCTCCTCCTATATAACGGGCAGAAAGCCACAGGTCCAGTTCAACGGAGAGAAAGCTGAACAGTTCATCCAAACACAAGGCATTCCTCAAGGTTCGGCACTCTCGGCGCTACTTTTTAACATTTACATGCAACCACTCAGTGAAATATTCAGGAAATATGGCATAAACTACCACATATACGCAGACGATATCATGCTGTACACCCAACTAGAGACCACCAACCCGAACTACGACCAGCTTCAAACCTGCATGGGAGAGATGTCGGGATGGCTACAACAAAATAACATGTCGATCAATCATAAGAAGACCGAAGTAATGTTTATATCAAATACCTTGGGTTTCGAACCACCTCCAACAATCACATTGTGCAACAATACATACAATACTAAGAAAGAAATAAAATATCTGGGAGTCACAATTGATAACAAACTGAAAATGGAAAAACACCTCAACAACACCAACAAAGCCATCTTCCACAAGCTTAAAGTGCTACGACCCCTGCGGAACATACTAGATCCGTGCGATTTCCGATCAGTTGCTCAGGCTCTCATCATGCCCCACCTGGACTACTGCAACGCCATCTTGCAGGGGCTACCAAGGAAAACAACCAACATACTACAGATGGCCCAACACGTAGCAGCAAGGATCATCATGAGAACTCGCGTCACCGAACATATCACACCTGTATTGATGGAACTACACTGGCTTCCAGTTGTTGCAAGGATTCAATACAAAACATTGGTAACTACATTCAAGTTAATTCACAACCTGGCCCCCTCATTCCTCTCCACCCTGATCTCCATGCAACCTGCAACCAGAAGCAGGAGAACCATGAACTCTGACACACTAAGAGTTCCAAACAGCTTTAGACACGTAAAGGTCAGTACTAGTCGCAGAGCGTTCTCCTTATCTGCCCCCACGTTATGGAACCAGCTCCCACACGAGCTGAGAGAAATTAAAGACATAAGCAATTTCAGAAAACAACTGAAGACGCACCTGTTCAATTGTCATTATACCAGATGAAAATCCAAAAGGACAAAAGAAATTGAATTGCAGTATGTACAAATGTAAATATATGGTGGTTAGTGCCTGTGTAAATGTATGATAATAGCTAAGGTCTTTATATGGACCCGCATATGTGTGCTGTGTATCCCCCTGCTCTCTCTATCTAATCCCCAAATAATTCTGTCTGTAATTTATGACAAATCCCGTAATTGTAATCAAACCGCTTCTGATCGCTGGAAGGAGCGGTATATAAGTCCTTACTAAATAAATAAATGTACACCTTAGAGGAAAGGCGGGATAGAAGTGATATGATCAAGACGTTTAAATACCTCCGTGGCATAAATGCACAGGAGGAGAGCCTCTTTCGATTGATTGAAAGCAAGCTCTGTTACGAGGGGACATGGAATGAGGGTGAAAGGGAATAGATTCGGGAGTGATATTTATTTATTTATTTACATTTTCTTACATACCACGCTATTCTGCATCAGTGCGGTTTACATTGAACAAACTGCAATTACATTGAACAGGGCATTATAACTTGGAGATAACTATTTTACAGGGAACATGGGCTATGGAGGGTTAAGTGGCTTGCCCAAGATCACAAGGAGCACCTGTGGGACTAGAAACCCCAGTCCTTCCGGCCCAAGGTTGCTGTCCTCTAATGGGATTTGAACCCCCAATCTTGCGGAAATATCTCTTTATGGAAAGAGTGGTGAATCCATGGAATAGTCTCCCAGTGGAGATGGTAGAGATGAGGACAGTATCTGAATTCAAAGAAGCATGGGACAAACCCAGAGGATCTCTATAGAAAAAAAGGGGACTGATGTAGTGGTTGATATAGTAACATAGTAAATGACGGCAGATAAAGACCACTATGGTCCATGTAGTCTGCCCATTAGATAGTTACGTAAACCAAATCGAACCCAATTGGATAAAATAGGGAACACCAAACCAAGAATATCCAATTATATAAAAAGAACCCCCCTTGTTGCCAAAAAACTTTTTTTGTCGGAGAAGGTCTGCCCAGTCAACAAGGGGGGTTCTTTTTATATAATTGGATATTCTTGGTTTGGCATTAGATAGTTATGTTTATTTTGATTTTATCCTGTTGCTATAAAGGGATCAACTGTGTCTGCCCCCTTGCCATTTTGAATTCTGTCACTGTATTTGCCCCCACCACTTCCATCGGGAGGGCATTCCAAGCACCAACCACCCTTTCAGTGAAAACGTATTTCCTGACATTGCCTTTCAATTTACCCCCTTGCAGCTTCATGTTATGCCCTCTAGTTTGACAGCTACCCTATCTTTGGAAGAGGTTTGTTTGTTCATTAT
Source organism: Ichthyophis bannanicus (assembly GCA_033557465.1). Taxonomy (NCBI): domain Eukaryota; kingdom Metazoa; phylum Chordata; class Amphibia; order Gymnophiona; family Ichthyophiidae; genus Ichthyophis; species Ichthyophis bannanicus. The sequence continues at coordinate 291,496,988 of CM066043.1, read as the reverse complement.
TTCTCTTTAAGTATTGAAACGTCTGAATCATATCTCCCCTATCCCTCTTCTCCTCCAGAGTGTACATATTTAGGTCTTCAAGTCTCTTCTCATAACGCTTCTGACGCATGCTCCAAATCATTTTTGTCACCTTCCTCTGAACGGTTTCCAGTCTTTTTACATTCTTTGTAAGATATGGTCTCCAAAACTGAACTGTGATGCCTCACCAGTGACTTATACAGTGGCATTAGTACCTCTTCCTTTCTGCTGGTAATTCCTCTTTGTATGCAGCCCAACATCTTCCTGGCTTTTGCCACCGCCTTGTCGCACTGTTTTGCCACCTTGAGATCCTCAGAAATAATCACACCAATGTCCTTCTCCTGGTCCGTGCACACCAATCTCTCGCCCCTATCGCGTACATTTCCCTTGGATTTCTGCTTCCCAAGTACATGACTCTGCACTTCTTCACATTAAATCTTAATTGTCAAGCATTAGACCATTCTTCTAGCTTTTGTAGATCTTTCCTCATGTTAATCACTCCCTCGGGGGAGTCCACTCTGTTGCAAATGTTTGTGTCATCTGCAAAAAGACAGACTTTTCCATTCAGTCCTTCAGCAATATCACTCACAAATACATTGAACAGTGCCGGGCCCAGGACCAAACCCTGGGGCACCCCGCTAATCCCCCTCCTTTCATCTGAGTGAGCTCCGTTTACCTTCACCTGTCAGTCAACCAATTTCTGATCCAGTTCACCACCTTGGGACCCATCCCCAAACTACTGAGTTTATTGATAACCCTCCTATGAGGAACAGTATCAAAGGCTTTGCTGAAATCCAGGTAGATGACATCCATCGCATGCCCCTGATCTAGTTCTCTGGTCACCCAGTCAAAGAACTCAATCAGATTTGATTGGCAAGATCGTCCTTCGGTAAAACCATGTTGCCTCGGATCATGCGACCTGTTGGTTTTAAGAAAGTCCACTATTTGCTCTTTGAGGAGCGCCTCCATATTTTTCCCGCCACTGAGGTAAGGCTCACTGGTCTGTAGTTTGTCACTTCTTCCCTGTCACCACTTTTGTGAAGAGGTACCACATCAGCCATTCTCCAGTCCTGAGGAACTTCTCCTGTTTCCAAGGATCTGTTGAAAACATCCTTTAACGGCCCTGCAAGAACCTCTCTGAGCTCTTTCAGTATCCTGGGATGTATCCAATCTGGTCCTATGGCCTTGTCCACTTTCAGTTTTGCAAGTTGTTCTAACACATCATCTTCTGTGAATGGTGTGGTATCTACTTCATTCCCATTTTTATATTTGGGAGTCACAGGTGGTCCTTCTCCAGGATTTTCTTTAGTAAAAACAGAGCAGAAGTATTTGTTTTGCAATTTTGCTTTTCCAATGTCACTTTCCACAAATCCATTCCCAGCACTTCTGAGTCCTGCAATTCCACCTCTGATTTTCCTCCTCTCCCGAATATACCTGAAGAAAGTTTTGTCGCCACACTTCAGTCTTTAGCCATCTTTTCCTCTGCCTTTGATTTTGCTTTCGTTATTTCTCTTTTTGTCTCTTTTAGTTTGATCCTGTATTCCTTACTGTGTTCCTCTGTTTGCAAGCTTTTGAATTTTGTGAAAGCTGTGTTTTTTGCCTTTATTTGTGCAGCCACTTCTTTGGATAACCAAATAGGTTTCCTTCTCCTCTTGTTTTTATTTACTTTCCTTACATATTTTTCTGTTGCCCCTTTTATTGACACCTTTAGTTTAGCCCATTGCAATTCCACTTCCCTTATCCCCTCCCACCCTGCTAACTGCTCCTTCAGGAACTTGGCCATTTTACTGAAGTCAGTGTTTTTGAAGTTTAGGACTTTCAGCTTGCTTTGATTGGACTGCACCTTGGCTTTTATCTCAGACCACACCGTGTGATGATCGCTGCTGCTCATAGGGGCACCCACCCAGACATTCGACATGCTATCATCGCTGGTGAGCACTAAATCCAGCATTGAGCTTTCCCTGGTTGGTTCCATCACCATTTGTCTAAGTAACGCATCTTGGAAAGCATGTACAAATTTTTTGCTTCTTTCCAGATTTGCAGAAGGAGTACTCCAATCCACATCGGGTAGATTAAAGTCACCCAATATGATCACTTCCCCCTTTGTGGCTATCTTGGCAATATCTATAATCAATTAGTTATCTATTTCTTCGATTTGAGTCGGAGGTCTGTAGACTACAGCACTATGGATGACAGTGCCATCTCCTATTTCCAGCACAATCCAGAGCACTTCTTCTTTTCCCCATGCCCCCTGCATTGCAGTAGCTTTAATACTGCTTTTGACATACAAGGCTACTCCTCCTCCTTTTCCATTTTCTCTGTCTCTTCTGAATAGATTATAGACAGCTATGGCTATATCCCAATCATGCGATTCATTAAACCATGTTTCTGTAATGGACACAATGTCCAAGTCCATTTCCACCATTAGGGCTTCCAGGTCTGGAACTTTGTTGGCTAAGCTTTGAGCATTTGTGCTCATTGCTTTCCAGCATTTAACTGGATTGCATGTATTTTGCATTGATTTTCTTCTGCCCACTTCTTCCCACTTGTCGTTAATGTGTGGTTTAAAAGTGTGGCTGTTTCTGATGTTATTCTGCATTTGCAGGGAGTGACGTCCTGAACTTGTCCTTCCCCATCCGTCACACCCTTTTTCTAGTTTAAATGCATATCCACAAACTGCCTGAATTTTTCACTTAGGATTCTTTTCCCTGCAAGAGAGAAATGTAGTCCATCAGCACAGTATAGTCTGTTGTTGGTCCATCTGTTTCCCCAGTCGCCTATAAATCTGAATCCTTCTTGTTTGCACCAGGTCTGGAGCCATGTATTAAAGCTGTTTATGTGATGCAGCCTTTCTGCCCCCTTACCAAGAACAGGTAGAACTTCTGAGAATGCTGCAGTGTTAACAATGGGCTGGAGTTTCTCTCTCAGAATTTGGAATTTTCTTTGAACTGTAGAGGCATTGTTTCTAGCCAGGTCATTTGTATGGAAGGACAGACTAGATAAGCCATGTGGTCTTTTTCTGTCGTCATGTTTCTATGTTTCTAAGTGCAAAGTTATGCACCTAGGAAAGAACAACCCAAACTATGGTTACACGATGCAAGGTTCCACATTAGGAACCACCACCAAGGAAAAAGATTTAGGCATCATCATGGATAACATGTTGAAACCCTCCGCCCAGTGTACAACGGTGGTAAAGAGAGCAAATAGAATGCTAAGTATCATAAGGAAAGGAATGGAGAATAAACAAAGCATATTATAATGCCTCTATATCGTTCCATGGTGCGACCGCACCTTGAATATTGTGTGCAATTCTGGTCACCGTATCTTAAAAAGGATATAGCGTTATTAGAAAAGGTCCAGAGAAGAGCCACCAAAATGGTAAAGGGGATGGAAGGATACTCCTATGAAGAAAGGCTAAAAAGGTTAGGACTCTTCAACCTGGAAGAGATGGCTGAGGATAGATATCATAGAGGTCTATAAATTAATGAACGGAGTGGAACAAGTAAACGTAGATCAATTCTTTACGCCATCAAAATATAGAAAGACATGGGGACATGCAATGAAGTTACAGTGTAACCCATATAAGACTAATAAAAGAAAATATTTTTCACTCAATGTGTAATTAAAAACTGGAATTCATTACTGGAGGATGTAGTAGAAGCTGTTAGTGTAGCTGGTTTTGAAAAAGGTTTGGACAAGTTCCTGGAGGAAAAGTCCATAAACCATTTTTAAAGGGAACCCGGGATATCACTGCTTGACCCAATACAAGCACTGTGTGTTTTGGAGAAACTGCTAGGTACTTGTGACCTAGATTTGTCACTGCTGGAAACAGGATATTGGGCTTGATGGACCTTGGTCAGACCCAGTATGGCATATCTTATGTTCTTGTGTTTACCGAAATGACTTGCTGCCGATAATCCTCTGTGCTCCTCAGCACTGCCTATAAGAGGCCAGGGGGAAACACATAGAGAAGGACTTCACTTGGCCACAGTTGAGTCAGAGCATCCAATCCCTCTAACCCACTTTCTCGCCTGTAACTGAAGAACCTTTCCACCTTGGCATTGCGGAAAGAGGCCATCAGATCCATGACTGGTGGACCCCACCAATGAACTGTGCACTGGAAAACCAATGACTTCAGACACCAGTCCCCTGGATCCAATTGATGCTTAGAGAGTCGGCCTGCATATTTTCTTTTCCTGCTATGTGAGACACCAAGAGAGCTAGAAGGTGAATCCCTGCCCACTGTGTCAGAGGTGCCACCTCCTCTGCTAGCTGAGCCCTGCTTGCTCTGCCCTGACAATTGAGATAAGCCACCACCGTCGCATTGTCCGAAAAGACATGCACTGCTTTGTTCCACAACAGGAGCTGAAAGTACTGGAGAGTCAGAAAAATCGAGGGGCTTTTCCAAAGGGATGGGCTCCACCTTACCAGGATGGAGCCAGGCTGCTGGCATTACCATTTAAAAAGGAAACAGAGTAGTCTTTAAACTAGAAAATAGGGGAAAGCTGACAGTCGCCCAAGAGCGCATGGTTTGGAAGAATGTATCCTTGAAGGATACTAACAAAACAGGGAAGTTAGGACATCCAAACAGAGAGGTTCCAGTAAAGATAAAAGTTACCCTGATGCCCTTAAGAACAGAGCTGAAAGATTCCAAATTACCCCTATCAACTGATAACCAGATTAATATGATTGAAATACAGCCTCTAAAATGCCTGTATGATAGATGTCTAAAAATAAGATAGGAGAGTTTGAATATATAGCTCTAAATAAGAGGTTAGATTTGATTGGTATCTCAGAGACCTGGTGGAAGGAGGACAACCAATGGAACACCTGAATGCAAACTATATTGCAATGACAGAGTAGATCAAATTGGTGGAGGAGTTGCGCTCTATGTTTGAGAGGGCAATGAGTCACATAGGATTAAAGTCTTGCAGGAAACAAAATACACTTTGGAATCTCTATGGACAGAAATTCCATGTGAAAAGGGGAAGGCGATGACAGTGGGGGTGTACTACCAACTGCCTGGCCAGAATGAACAGATGGATAAAGAAATGCTGAAAGAAATCAGGGAAGCTAACAAAAGTTACAGCACAGTAATAATGGGTGAATTCAATTACCTAGGTATCTACTGGGTCAGTGTCACAGCAGGACATGCTAGGGAGATAAAGTTTCTAGATGAAATAAATGACCTCTCCTTGGAGCAGCTGGTTCATGAACCGACAAGAGGGGAAGTTATTTTGGACCTAGTCCTTAGTGGCATGCATGATCTGATGCAAGAGATAAGGATATTGGGGCCACTTGGCAATAGTGATCACAGCATGATCGCATTTGATTTAATAAATGAAAAAAGGACGGCAAGGAAATCCACAATACTCCCATTTAATTTTCAAAAGGGAGACTAAATAAAATGAGGAAAATAGTTAACAAAAGACTTAAAGTAGCAGCTGGAAAGGTTAAGATTTACATCAAGCATGAGCATTGTTTAAACATGCTGTCTTGAAAGCCCAGAACAGATTTATTCCACACTTTTAGAAAAGTGGAAGGAAGGCAAAAAAACTGCCAGCATGGTTTAAAGGTGAGGTCAGAGAGGCTGTTGCGGCCAAAAAAGTATTTTTCAGGAAATAGAAAAAGGAGCCAAATGACGAAAACTAGAACTAACATAAGCATTGCCAAGTTAGATACAAGGCATTGATAAGGCAGACAAAGAGAGAATTTGAATAAAAGCTTGACGTGGAAGCAAAAATGCATAATAAAAACTTTTTCAAGCACATTTGTAGCAAAAAACCTGTTAGACTGTCAGTTGGACTACTGGATGATAGAGGAGTAAAAGGAGCGCTAAGTGAAGACAAGGCCATAGCAGAAAGACTGAATGAATTATTTGCTTAAGTCTTTACTGAAGAAGATGTAGGGAATTTACCATTGCCTGAAATGGTATATAAAGATGATGTATTGGAAGAATTGAAAGAAATATCGATCGGGAAGATGTATTACAACTATTTGATAAACTGAAGAGTACCAAATCACCTGGACCAAATGGTATATAGCCAAGGGTATTGAAATAACTTAATTATGAGATTGCAAATCTACTATTAGTAATCTGTGAACTATCATTAAAATCAACTGTAGTACCTGAAGAGCGGAGAATGTCCAATGTAACGACAATATTTAAAAAGGGTTCTATGGATGATCCAGGAAACTACAGACCTGTGAGTCTGACATCAGTACCAGGCAAAATGGTAGAAACCATTATAAAGAATAAAATGACTGATCATGTATATAGTCGTGGTTTAATGGGAGAAAGCCAACATGAATTTAGCCAAGAAAAGTCTTGTCTTACTAATCTGTTATATTTTTTTTAAGGTGTGAATAAATAGGTAGACAAAGGTGAACTGGTTGATATAGTGCATCTGGATTTTCAGAAAGCCTTTGCAAAGGTTCCTAGGAATCATAAGGAAAGGAATGGAGAATAAAACCAAGGATATTATAATGCCTCTGTATTGTTTCATGGTTCGACCGCACCTTGAATATTGTGTGCAATTCTGGTCACCGTATTTTAAAAAGGATATAGTGGAATTAGAAAAGGTACAGAGAAGAGTCTCCAAAATGCTAAAGGGAATGGAAGGATACCCCTATGAGGAACAGCTTAATAGGTTAGGGCTCTTCAACATGGAAAAGAGAAGGCTGAGGGGAGATTTGAAGTCTATAAATTAATGAATGGAGTGGAACGGGTTAACGTAGATTGGTTGTTTACACCATCAAAAAGTAGAAAGACTAGGGGACATGCAATGAAGCTACAGTGTAACCCATTTAAGACTAACAAGAGAAAATATTTTTTCACTCAATGCGTAATCAAACTCTAGAATTCATTACCGGAGGATGTCTTAAAAGCTGTTAGTGTAGCTGGGTTTAAAAAAGGTTTGGACAAGTTCCTGGAGGAAAGGTCCATAAATCTTTAATAAAGAGGACACAAGAAAAGCACTGCTTACTCCAGGACAAACATTGTGGAAGCTGATGACTTTGGGTACCTGTCAGGTATTTGTGACTTGGATTGGCCACTGTTAGAAACAGGATACTGGGCTTGATGGATCGTGGTCTGACCCAGTATGGCATTTCCTATGTTCTTATCTCTAACTGATTTATGAACTAAGTTTTCTCCACTGGAGCCCACCAACCTTGCATCACTCTGGACTGAAAATGTGCTCCCCAACTGTAAATGTGGCATCCCTGGTTAAAATCACCCACATGGGCACCTATAGCAGAATCCCCACTAGCAGCTTGTTAGTATCCATCCACTAAGAGGGTCTCAGTCTTTTCTCGCGTGGTCAGGGTAGTCTCTTCCAAAGAGAATGAGGCCGACGAGACTGACAGTGGCCCCCACAGACTGCACAAACAACTTTACCTACTGGCATTCCTCTGACGCGAAAAGAAGATCCTGCCGAAACAACTGAGAGAAAAGAAAATGAAAGAAAATAAAGAGCCCACAGGTTTAATGGAAAAAGCTACAGTTCTTACTGGCTGTGCTGGTTCAGCACCTCTCCCAGAGCTGAAGACTTTTTATTTTAAATAGATAGCGTCAAACAAAGCCCCAGGATTCCCTCCCAAAAGCAGGGGAGGGAGAACAGAAACCTCAGCTGACCTTAGCAGAGATGACTGGAAGGAGAAGCAGTGTTTGTGAGAGGATGAGGGACTCGATAAACAAGTTTTCACCCCACACAGAACACCGTGCCCATTAAACAGCACCAGTGCTTGGCTATCTCCAATATTCAATTTCTTCTCAACAGCGAAAGCTCCAAAAAAGACCTTTTTTTCCAGTCATATAGAAGCTCAAACTGCACAGGAACATCACCATCTGCTGCAGACTGAGAAATACTGGCTTGCTAGACATGCACATGTGACATCATGAAAACCAGGGCTTCTCAGTCTCTTTCTGCTGGTGAGGAGACATATTCCACATGTCTGGACTGGACTCGAGTGACGATATGGAAGGAGATGTTAGCCTGGTTAGAGCCCACTCACTGTACAATTATAATCTTATCAAATTCACATTTACTTTATTTTATAACAAAACTATTGAAAAATAAAGGGGGGCATATTCCAAACATTTTAGCCGGTTAGCAGATCTGCTAACTGGTTAACTGCTGCGGATCCCCACAGACTGCCAAAATTACACCTGGTTAAAACTGAGGCAGGCTGTGGGTGGTGACAGTAATCTTCAGCCAAGAATCGGCTGTCCTATCATTAACCTGAATATCGCTGCTCACCAGGCAGTGGCGCAAGTGGCCAGGCAGCCTGGATATTGGAAGAAGAAACCGGATGTCTTTTGCCACTGAATATTCACTTTTAACCTTTGCCTATCTTTACAGCACAGGCGCTAACCAGGCAGCATGCAATATCGCTGCTGCCCTGTTAGCTTCGGCGGCTTCCGGGTTGTGCATCTATCTTTTTCATTGTCCAACTTTCGCATCCATATGAAGTTATTGAAAATACCATGGCTTGAACAAGTTTGAATCTTTGTATGGAGAGAGACATCTCTGCTCTTGAGAATCTTGTCTAGGTCCTTCACAGCGATTCTCCAGTCACTGGTCTGTAGTTTCCGGGATCACCCCTGGAATCCTTTTAAAAAATTGGCTTTACATTGGCTGCACATACTCCCCCTCGAAGCAAGAATCAAATACAAATCCACCCTACTTACTCACAAGGCTCTCTACCAAACTCAGGCTTCCCAGCTCTGCGCACTACTGCCCCGACCAGCCCACAACAGAACAACCAGACAAACCATCAGCAACTCCCTCACCATCCCCCATAAATGAACCAAATACAACCAATGGACCTGCAACAGAGCCTTTGAACTATATGCACCATCCCTCTGGAACTCTCTACCAAGTCACATCAGAGGCAACGGAGACCCCCTATCATTCAGGAAACAACTAAAAACCATCCTATTCCAGGAATACCTCGGACCAGAAACAAGCACCCACCACTGACTACCTCCCAACCCCCCCCCCCCCCCCGAACATATTTTCTAAGAGACTGAAATACAATGTCTATGTCCATGTCCCAAATATTTGTTGAAATCATCAATGTTGGCCACCCGGTGATAGCCCCAACCCCAGAATTTGATTATTGTCCACCCCCCCTCCTTTTAATGTTATACCACTTTGACCCGGTGAAAAGCGGGATATAAATACAGTTAAATAAATAAATAAATCCTCCAGTCTTTAGGTATTACAGGTGATTTTAATGACAGTTCACAGATTACTAATAGTAGGTCTGCAATCTCATATTTCAGTTCTTTCAGTATTCTTTGATGTATACCATCCGGCCCAGGTGATTTGCTACTCTTCAGTTTATCAAATAGTTGTAATACATCTTCCTGGTGTATCAATATTTCTTTCAATTTTTCTGCGGCATCAGCTTTAAATACCACCAGTCATGGGTAACATCCCTACATCTTACTACTACTACTACTACTGAGCATTTTTATAGTGCTACCAGTCGTACGCAGCGCTGCACAGACATGTAAGAGTCAGTCCCTACTCATCAGAGCTTACAGTCTAGTCAAGACAAACATAGAAGGTGTAGGCAGGGGTAAAACAGGGGTAAAAACAGGGGTGCATCTTCCTCAGTAAAGACCGAAGCAAAGAATTCATTCAGTCTCTCTGCTATGGCCTTGTCTCCTCTTAGTGCCTCTTTTACACCTCCATCATCTAATTGTCCAAATGACTCTCTCACAGGGTTTTTGCTGTGAATGTACTTGAAAAAGTATTTATTATGTGTTTTTGCTTCCACAGCAAACTTCTTCTCAAATTCTCTCTTTGCCTGCTTTATCAATGCCTTGCATCAAACTTGCCAGTGCTTATGTTGTTTCCAGTTTTCTTCACTTGGCTCCTTTTTCCATTTCCTGAAAGATGCTTTTTTGGCCTCACCTTAAATCCATGCTGGCAGTTTTTGGACTTCCTTCCACTTTTCTTAAAGAGTGGAATATAGCTGATCTAGGCTTCCAAGATGGTATTTTTAAACAACACCCATTCTGGATGTAAATCTTTAACCTTTGCAACTGCTTCTTTTAGTTTTTCTTAACTATTTTCCTCATTTTATCATAGTCTCCCTTTTGAAAGATAAAAGGTAGTACTGTGGATTTCCTTGCTGTCCTTCCTTCATTTATTAAATCAAACGTGATCATACTATGATCACTATTGCCAAGTGGCCCCAACACCCTTATCTCTTGCACCAAATCTTGTGTTCCACTAAGGACTTGATCACAATTTAGTAGGACAACTATCCAGAGGGTCACTATGAGTCAACACTGACTTGATGGCACTTAACAACAACAACAAGGACTATTTCCAAAATGGCTTCCCCTCTGGTTGGTTCATGAACCAAGAAGCAGTCATTTATTTCATCTAGAAACTTTATCTCCCTAGCATGTCCTTCTGTGACACTGATGCAGTCGATACCGGAGTAATTGAAATCACCCATTATTATTACTGTGTTGTAACTTTTGTCAGCTTTCCTTATTTAAGGTTTTTTATTTATGAGCCTATATTTATTTATTATTTATTTACATTCTCTTACATACTGTGCTATTCTGCATCAGTGCGGTTTACATTGAACAAACTGAAATTACATTGAACAGGGCATTATAACTTGGAGATAACTATTTTAATTTTACAGGGAACATGGGCTATGGAGGGTTAAGTGGCTTGCCCAAGACCACCTGTGGGACTAGAAACCCCAGTCCTTCCGGCCCAAGGTTGCTGTCCTCTAGTGGGATTTGAACCCCCAACCTTCTGGCCTGAAATACCTTGCCCCAACCACTAGGCCACTCCTCCCCTCCATATATGTTTGATTAAAACGGAAGGAATGCTACGAGAGGGGTTTCCCTCAAGGCTAATCTTCCAACAAAAATTATTTTTGCTCAGAGATTAATTTTGTAACTCTAATTGTGTGTTGGGTTATGTTTTCTTAGAGTTAGTTATTTTTTGTTTCTGATCTTGTACATTAATAACATTGAATATGGCCACGGATTCACTATCTTCTGCCAAGGAACCAATCATAAAAGCCAATCAAGCCACCTATGACTTTTCGGAGGAACAGATTTTAGCATTGGTTTAAAGGCCAGCTTTGTTTGAAGATTCTGAAGCCATGTCACGGTCATCTTCTTTTTTGGATCTTCTAAACCTCAATAAAAAATTGGTTAGGACTGAATTACATAAAGCTACGATTCAATATTTAAAAACAAAAATGAGCCCTTGGGGTTTGCGGATGTTAAAACCTCTGAAAATGTTTACAGGTGATAAAGATTTTTATGCAAAATGGAACAAAATTATGAATAAATGCAGTTTAGATCTTATTGCATTATTGGGAGAATGACTGAACGTAGAAACATAGAAACATGACGACAGAAAAAGACCACATGGCCTATCTAGTCCGTCCTTCCATAACAACAACTACAACAGTCCACTTTTTACCTTTAGAGATCCTCTGTGTTGGTCCTATGCTTTTTTGAATTCAGTTACTGTCCTCATCTCTACCACCTCCACTGGAAGACTATTCCATGGATCCACTACTCTTTCCGTAAAGAAATATTTCCACATATCACTCCTGAATCTATCTCCCTTCACCCTCATCCCATGTCCCCTCGTAGCAGAACTTGCTTTCAATTGAAAGAGGCTCTCTCCCTGAACATTTATGCCACGGAGGTATTTAAACATCTCAATCATATCACCTCTATCCCCTGTAACAGATAGATTACAACAAGAAGTGGTTACTCTGAAGGATAATATAAAATCTTCATTATCAGCAGATCGTTTTCAGACACAGAAAGATGATATGAATTCTCAAATTGATCAGTTTCGGGGCTATTTTAAATCTATCAAAATTAATAAATTTAATCGGGATAAAAAGGACTATGAGTTGAACCAAGTTTATACTTGGACCAAGAAAAATGTCCCGCAACTGAAGAAAGTTACTTTTGACACTTCATCTGATGATTCTGAACAAGGGGGCTCCTCGGATAGTACTTTTGCTCAAAACACTTTACATGATCATTCCCATCAACAGGGACAGGATTTTTACAGGGGCCGCTCCCATGGTCGAGGCCAAGGTCGGGGTCGGCGGCGGCGGCCACGAGACAATTTTCAAATGGATCGTCTCAAGGCCCGACCACTCGGACTCTGTCCAAACTACTGTTATAAATATCTCCCCCTATCCACCTTCACAATCTCAAGAATCTGTGTTTAATTTGGGATTATCTTTTGTTCCAGTGGTTCATTACAAACCTTTTCAAATGCGTGTAGCTTTATATAGTTTTTTTAGAAAGCTGCAAGTCATTCAATTTTGTGCATCATATGATATTACAACAGATACCTCAGTGGTTCGAGCACCATCAAAATGGATTCCTCTAGGCACACAGGATCCTTGGATTGTGGCATACCAAAAGTTGGTTCTCAAAGATGTGGAGGGTTTGGAATCAACTTGTTTAAAATATTGATTCCATAATTTATCTGGTGATCAGTGGCAGTGGACAAGTTCCTGGAGGAAAGGTCCATAAACCATTATTAAGAAGGGACCCAGGATATCAATGCTTGACCCAGTACAAGCATTGTGGAACCTGTGTCTTTTGGGGAAACTTCTAGGTATGTATGACCTAGATTGGCCACTGTTGGAAACAGGATACTGGGCTTGATGGACCTTGGTCTGACCCAGTATGGCATATCTTATAGAAACATAGAAACATGATGACAGAAAAAGACCACAAGGCCCATCTAGTCTGTCCTTCCATAACAACAACTACAACAGTCCACTTTTTACCTTTAGAGATCCTCTGTGTTGGTCCCATGCTTTTTGAATTCAGTTACTGTCCTCATCTCTACCACCTCCACTGGGAGACTATTCCACGGATCCACTACTCTTTCCGTAAAGAAATATTTCCGCATATCACTCCTGAATCTATCTCCCTTCACCCTCATCCCATGTCCCCTCGTCGCAGAACTTGCTTTCAATAACCATGATTTGGTTGTTCATAGAGCCGACAAAGGGGGCGCTACGGTAGTTCAATCTTTGGACCAATATCGTTCAAATCTATTGAATCAGTTGAATGACACTAAATATTATCGGATTTTACCTCAAAATCCAGCTAGAGATCTACAGCAAGAGATTCAGCAAATTATGCAGGATGTTTTATCCCAAGGCTGGATCACTAAGCGTGAATTTAAAATTTTGACACTATTACACCTAATAATGCCATTTATATATACAGTTCCAAAAATTCACAAATCTTTGTTAACACCACATGGAAAGCCTATTGTATCCTATCGTGGATCAGTTTTGGAACCATTATCCAAATTCTGCAATGTTTTTCTTCAACCATGTGCTCAGACGTTTGGCTCTTTTATAAGGGACACTACACACTTTATGTCCAAGCTTGATTCTATTGTGGTTCCAGTGGGTAGGATTTGGCTAGTATCTCTGGATGTTACAGCCTTATATACTAATATTGAGCAGCAAGAAGCTATTCGTGTGATTTCTGAACTTAAGATTGCTTTGCCATCTAGATTGCCTCGTTCATTTTTCCAAAAGCTTCTCCAACTGGTTCTGACAAGAAATTATTTTCAATTTGAGCGGCAATATTTCCATCAAACCCATGGGAGCAACAGTGGCCCCTTCGGTAGCCACGTTGTATTTAGCCTACTATCTATGTTTTGCCCAAAATGCATAAATCTTTGGAGAATCCACCAGGCAGACCCATAATATCAGTGATTGGGTCTCTGTTCGAACCAATATCTAAATTTTTGTACGTTTTTCTTCGACCCTTTATTTCAATGATACCATCCTACGTTAGAGATTCATCACATATGATTCAAATGCTAGAGTTGTATCAAGGTACCTACATTGGGATCCTTTTAGTTACTTTAGACATTAAATCGCTTTACACTAATATTCCTCAAAATGCAGCACTCAATATCTTGGAAAGTTATCTTATAACAAGATCTAGACCAGTGCGTACTCCAACCTGTTATCTCATGCAATTGTCCACTGTAGCATTATGTAATAATTTTTTTGTTTCCAGGATCTTTATTACCAACAGATAAGAGGAGTTGCAATGGGGTCCTCTGTAGTACCAGATGTTGCTAATCTCTATGTTTCTAAATTTGAAGAAATCTTTCTCACTACACATTCTTATAAAGCACAAATATCCATGTGGAAACGTTACATCGATGATGTATTTCTTATCTGGGAAAGTACAGATCTTCAACTGCTAGATTTTATTTATTTAAATTTTTTTTTTAATTTAACTGTATTTATATCCCGCTTTTCACCAGGTCAAAGCGGTTTAACAAAAAGGGGGGGGGGGACAGTAATCAATGCTTGGGGGGGGGGGGCTGTCACCGGGAGGCCAACATTAATGATCTCAACAGGTATTAAGGACTTAAACAATGGACATCACTCTCATAGGGGGGAGATCTGTGGGTATGTTAAAGGGTCAGGGAGGGAGTTAGTGGTTGATGTTTGTTTTTGGTCCGAGGTATTCTTGGAACAGGGTGGTTTTTAGTTGTTTTTTGAATGTTGAAGGATCTCCATTGTTTCTGATTTGACTTGGTAGGCCAGAGGGATGGCGCGTATAGTTTGAAGGCTCTGTTGCAGGCTCTGTTGCAGGTCTGGTTGTATTTAGTTCATTCATGGGGGATGGTGAGGGTGTTGCTGGTGATTTGTCTGGTTGTTCTGTTGTGGGTGGGTTGGGGCAGTAAAGTTCGTAGCTGGGAGGTCTGCGTTTGATAGAGGGCTTTGTGGATAAGTAGGATTGATTTGTACTTGATTCTTGCTTTGAGAGGGAGTATGTGCAGTTCCCTCAGGACTGGGGTGATATGATCTTGTTTTTTTGCTTTCTGGATAATTCTTCCTGTGGTATTTAAGGCAATTCGTAGTGGGTTGGTGTGGGTGGCAGGTAGTCCGTGATAGATTATGTTGTAGTAGTCCAGGTGGGGGAGCGTCATAGCTTGCATGACTGTCCTGAAGTCTTGTGGATCGATGAGAGGCCTGAGGCGTTGTACTGTTTTTGCTTTGTGGAATATTATTCTGGTAGTCTTTTTGATCTGTTGCTTGAGTGTGAGTGCTTGGTCTATGATGATTCTTAAGTATTTTATGTGTGGTTGTATTTGTATTTGTGTGGTTCCTAAGTTGAGGTGTGGTGGTGGTATGAAGTTTGGATCCTTGGTTACTATGAGGGCTTCTGGTTTTTTTTAGGTTGATGGATAGGTTGTTCTTTTGTAGCCATCTAGAGACTTCTATGAAGCAGTCGGTTAGTTGATTGTTTGTCGGGTTGGTGGTTGTGATCGGTCCATAGAGCATTATGTCATCTGTGTAGATGTGGTAGTTGATGTTATGGGCACGTATTATTGAGCAGAATGTTTGCAGGTAGATGTTAAAGAGCATGGTGGATAGTGTGGATCCTTGGGGTACTCCTTGGTGTTGCTGAAAAGGGGAGGGGGGGGAGGTTACTATGCTTGTGCGGATCAGTTGTTGGCTCAGTTCTTGTGATCCACATTTGCAATTTGATTTTTCATATAGTCCGGATCAAATAGCTTACTTGGATATATTGATTAAAAATACACTGGATGGCTTTACAACTATGATTTATCGAAAGCCAACTGATAGGAATTCTTTATTACATTTTATGAGTTTTCACAATCGTTCCTTGAAAGAGAATTTGCCTATAAGTCAGTTTTTAAGTGTCCGTAGGCTCTGTATGAATGACACAGATTTTGAGATTCATGCAAAGGATATGAGTAATAGATTCAAAGATCGTGGTTATCCTTCGAGATGTGTCAAAACAGCCCTACACCAAGCTCGATCTGTAGATAGGACATGCCTTCTACAAGGTCGTGCACCTGCGGAGACCAATAATGTTGTTTGTACATCACTTTCTCTTAACACTCTAAGGACGCATTTTGAGAAAAACTTGGCACATCTTAGATCCACTCTCTTTTTTGGAAGACACTATTTATTTATTTATTTAATATTTCTTATATACCGCCTTTTATGATATCAAGGCGGTTTACATTGAACAAACTGAAATTACATTGAACAGGGCATTATAACTTGGAGATAACTATTTTAATTTTACAGGGAACATGGGCTATGGAGGGTTAAGTGGCTTGCCCAAGACCACAAGGAGCACCTGTGGGACTAGAAACCCCAGTCCTTCCGGCCCAAGGTTGCTGTCCTCTAGTGGGATTTGAACCCCTGACACTCCGGCCTGAAGTACCTTGCCCCAACCACTAGGCTTCTTGTGGCATATAAGAGGAATTCCAATTGAAGAGACATACAATACCATCTGCCCTTAGTAAACCTTGTTTTATACCGAAAGCATATGGCCATTTTAAATGCGGGAGGTGTAGTATATGTGAGAATGTACTGGTAACAAAGAAAGAATTTATAAACCCAGGCTCTACATATAGGGTATATTTGAAAGATTTCTCTAATTGTGAAACGTCAAATGTGATTTATTTGATCACTTGTCCATGTAACTTGTGCTGTATTGGAAAAACAAAAAGAAACATTAAGACAAGGATCATTGAACACAAAAGCAACATTCGCAGGAAACCCTTAGTACAACATTGGGTAGAAAATCAACATTTACTCTCTGAGCTTCATTTTTTGGTTCTTAAAGTAGTCCGGCCCCATTGGCGGGGAGGAAATTTGGATATACTCCTTCTCCGCATGGAACAACGGTTCATTTATAAACTCTGTACACTATATCCTTTGGGTCTTAATCAAGAAATAGACCTTTCTGTTTTTTTGTAAGGATTATTTTTCCCTCCTTCCTTCCCTTTTGCCTCTTTCCCTTTCCCTTCCTCTTCCTTCTCCTTTCCTTTCCTTTCCCCTTCCTTTCTCTCCCCTTCCCCTCTTCCCCTCCCCCCTCTCCCTCCCTTTTCCCCTTCCCCCTTCCTCTCCCCCCTTCTTCCCCCCTCTCCCTCCCTTTCCCTTTCCCCTTCCCCTCCTTCTCCCCCTTCCCATCCCCCTTCTTTTCCCCTTCCTTCCCTCTCCCCCCCTCCCCTTCCCCTTCCCTTCTTCCCTTTCCTTCCCCCTTCCCTCCCCCGTTCTTTTCCCCTCCCCCTCTCCCCCTCCTCCCCTCCTTTCCCCCATTTGCCTGCCTTTCTTCCTTTCCTTCCCTTCCCTTCCCCCCTCCTTTCCATTCCCACTCCCCTCCTCCCCTTTGCCCTCCCTTTTCCCTTTTCCTTTCCCCCCTCCCCCCCTTTTTTTGTTCTCTGTACATAAGTTTTAAAATTACAAGTTCTGGTTACATGTGAATTCAAGTATTGTTTCAAAAGGTTTTCCTTTTTCTTTTATTTTTGCGATCGCGTACGTTTGACCTTTCACCCTCCTAAGGCAGGAAAATGCCTATATTTTTCAGCAGTCACCGGTAGAGTGTCTCTTTCTGAAGCAGTGAACGTTATATGCTGCTATAAACGGTAAAGCGTTTCTTTTTCTCTTTTTTTCACTTTCTTTGGCTAATTAATGCTATGTCGGACAGTTAAGTTCAGAATTTTGTGATTTTCTTTGACGACACAAAGCAATGCGTTTTCTATGTATAAACTCATATCAGAAGGTTTATCTATGAGCTGCTCCAATTGTCACATTTTAGAAAAACTGGTCTTGCAAACGTACGGTGTTTAAACTGCATGGCAGTTCCAAAATCATAAATAGATATAGACAACACTACTTATTATAGCAATTCTGATAGTATTTTCTGAATAAATATGTTTTGTATTTAGCGATATTGGTAACAGAACGTCATAGACCTTTATACTTTCTTTATGACCCGATAATTAGAAAAGTACAATTTGACTAGAGACGTCTATTTAGATGTTTTACAGTTTGGTAACATCGCTCCTGTAATGTACGGTAGTTCTAGAGTCCTGAATAGATATAGACAATACTATTGATTATATTTATTTTGATAAAGTTTTTTGGATAGAACTCAATAGACCTTAATACCCCTCCTTTGTTTGATCTGGCAATTAGAAAGGCACACTTTTTACCCATATCTACTTATAACCTTTTGATTTTTACACGAAGAAAATAATGTTTGATTATACCAGGACTACATTTTTTGATTACATAGGCGTTTTTCAAAAGTATTTTTACTACATGTTTCCAACACTATTGCTATGATCATAGTAAGTTTATTCAGTCCTCTTTTTAAGTCGCAACAATGATATCATTTTCATAATGGAATAGTAAGTGTTCACGAGCTTCATTAGCATTATCAACTGATTCAAACTAACAAAGTCTACACTTGAGTTCCATGAGTTCTATGTATTGATTGGAAAAAGTTGATACTTTAGGTATGCGGTTTTCTTCTTTTTACAGTAATACTTTTTATGGCAATGTCCAGTGTCTTTCTTTTATGGCAATCTTTTTATAGCATTATTTGATCTATAGTTTTAAGAAATTTAAGCTGCGCTGTAGTAACTTAATGGTATAGGTAATTTGCTTTCTCTGTATGCCTTTATGAGTTTTATTGTCTTTAACAATATTATGTCACATTATTATTTATTATTTATTGTCAACTTTTATACTTTTTTATTATTTTTAGTGATCTTGGTACACTACAAGACACTAAAGGTATTATTGCAAATCTCTTGCTATTATCTTCCATTGTGGCCTCCTCATCCCCGTTCTCTATTTTATTTCTTTTATCTGTACATCTTATGGATTTTATTTACTTGTGAATTGTATTTGTGTTACTGTCTTGACGGACTGGAAAGGGGGGCTGTTACTTCTGGAGAGAAATCTGAAATTGTGAGTATATACTTCTGGGAATTTTTCTGAAAGGAATTGTTTTTCTTTTAAAGCTAATTAATCTGTGAACCCACTATTTTTTTTGTTAAATCAGTCAGGGCCTAGTAGCAACAGTTTAAGATTCAATTTAAAAACACAGAAGAGAACTTTCTGGTTACCTTTCATACCCAGTAGACAGCTGTAGTTTAAATTTCATAGTCACTCAGGGCCTAGCATCAGCAAAGTACTTTTAGTTTCAAATTAAAACACAGAAGAGAGCTTTCTGGTTAAATTTAGAATCCAGCAGAGAGCTTGTAGTTTAAATTTCATAATAGGTTAGAGCCTAGTAGCAGCAAAGAGCTATAATTTAAATCAAATCAGAATATAGTTTTCCTCAGCAGCACAGGACAAGGTACTGTGTAGCAGCCCTTTTTTAATAAGTGTTATATCCCTCCCTCCCTCCCTCCCCTCACCCACCCTCCCCTGGGAAAATCACAGCTTTATAGGTACTTGCACAACTTAAAAGACAGGAGGTGCTCTCAGGTGAAGCTCATTACCCAAATCAGGCATACACCAAGGACCTGAGATTAATTAAGCTTCAGGTGAACAAGGTATATTAAACTTCTTAGGTACAGTTTTAGTGGTATAAATAAATATCCATTGCACCCTTTAGTACATATAGAACTTAAAGATCTAAACACAAACTTAAAACTAAGATGCAGACAGCAGTCCAGCAGCGGGATGTGGGCTTTCCAGTCTTTTGCATTGAGTGTCACATGTATGATTTTCTCCCAGCTGGTGAGAGGTCTTACGTGTGCACTAGGTGCAAGGAGCTCTCTGCTCTCAGGGAACAAGTCCGTTCTCTAGAGGCTAGAGTAGCAGACTTGGAAAACATAAGACAGACAGAGAGGTACATAGACGAGACCTACAGGGATATAGTCCTGAAGTCCCACCTCCAGTCTGGCAGCATCCCTGTTGCCATGGAGGAGAGAGGTCACGTGACAGGAGAGCATCACCCTGGTGTGGCAGGAAGTGATCCTGTAACTAGGACCTGTCCTCCAGGTGATGTAAACCCCTCTCGCACCGAGGAGGTTTCTCCAGGGCCAAGTGCCCATGCGGGAAGGGTTAGGACAGCAGTTATAGTTGGTGATTCGATCATTAGGCATGTAGATAGCTGGGTGGCTGGTGGACGTGAGGATCGCCTGGTAACATGCCTGCCTGGTGCGAAGGTAGCGGACCTCACACGCCACCTAGATAAGGTCTTAGATAGTGCTGGGGAGGAGTCTGCTGTCTTGGTACATGTTGGTACCAATGACATAGGAAAATGTGGTAGGGAGGTTCTGGAAGCTAAATTTAGGCTTTTAGGTAGGAAGTTGAAATCCAGAACTTCCAGGGTAGCGTTCTCCGAAATGCTTCCCGTTCCACGCGCAGGACCCAATAGGCAGGCAGAGCTCCGGAGTCTCAATGCGTGGATGAGACAATGGTGCAGAGATGAGGGGTTCGGATTTGTTAGGAACTGGGGAACATTCTGGGGAAAGGAGGGGCTCTTCCGAAGGGATGGGCTTCACCTTAACCGGGATGGAACCAGGCTGCTGGCATTAACCTTTAAAAAGGAGATAGAGCAGCTTTTAAACTAGATAATAGGGGAAAGCCGACAGTCGCCCAAGAGCGCATGGTTCGGAAGAATGTATCCTTGAAGGATACTACAAAAAGCAGAGAGGTTCCAAAAAAGAGTAAAGTAGCCCAAATGCCCTCGAGTATGGAGCAGACAGAACTTAAAGATCCCAAATTACCCATGTCTACCAATAGCCAAATTAATATGAATAAAATACAGTCTCTAAAATGCTTGTATGCAAATGCTAGAAGTCTACAAAACAAGATGGGAGAGTTAGAATATATAGCACTAAACGAGAGGTTAGATATGATTGGAATATCAGAGACATGGTGGAAGGAGGACAACCAGTGGGACACTGTGATACCTGGGTACAAACTATATCGAAATGATAGAGCTGATCAAATTGGTGGAGGGGTTGCGCTCTATGTTAGAGAGGGCATTGAGTCAGAAAGGATTAAAGTTTTGCAAGAAACAAAATTTGCTGTAGAATCTCTATGGATTGAAATTCCATGTAAAAAGGGGAAGGCGATGGCAGTGGGGGTGTACTATCGTCCGCCTGGCCAGAATGAACAAATGGATGATGAAATGCTCAAAGAAATCAAGGAAGCTAGCAAAAGTTACAGTGCAGTAATAATAATGGGTGATTTCAATTACCCCGGCATCGACTGGGTCAGTGTCACAACAGGACATGCTAGGGAGATAAAGTTCCTAGATGAAATAAATGACTGCTTCTTGGAGCAGCTGGTTCATGAACCGACCAGAGGGGAAGCAATATTAGACCTAGTCCTTAGTGGAACACCAGATGTAGTGCAAGAGATAAGGGTGTTGGGGCCACTTGGCAATAGTGATCATAGCATGATCGCCTTTGATTTAATTAGTGGAGGAGGGATAGTAAGGAAATCCACAGTACTACCCTTTAACTTTCGAAAGGGAGACTATGATAGAATGAGGAAAACAGTTAAGAAAAAACTAAAAGGAGCAGTTGCAAAGGTTAAAGACGTACATCAAGCTTGGGTGTTGTTGAAAAATACTATCTTGGAAGCCCAGACCAGCTGTATTCCACGCTTTAAGAAAAGTGGAAGGAAGTCCAAAAAATTGCCAGCATGGTTTAAAGCTGAGGTCAGAGAGGCTGTTGTTGCCAAAAAAGCATCTTTCAAGAAATGGAAAAAAGAGCCAAATGATGAAACCTGGAAACAGCACAAGCACTGGCAAGTCAAATGCAAGGCATTGATAAGGCAGGCAAAGAGAGAATTTGAGAAGAAGCTTGCTGCGGAAGCAAAAACGCGAAATAAAGACCTTTTCAAGTACATTCGTAGCAAAAAAACCCGTGAGAGAGTCAGTTGGTCCATTAGATGATAAAGGGGTTAAAGGAGCACTAAGAGGCGACAAGGCGATAGCGGAGAGACTGAATGAATTCTTTGCTTCGGTCTTTACTGAGGAAGATGTAGGGATGTTACCCACGACTGAAGTGGTATTTAAAGGTGTGGAAGAATTGAAGGAAATATCGATACATCGGGAAGATGTCCTACAACTATTAGATAAACTGAAGAGTAGCAAATCACCTGGGCCGGATGGTATACATCCAAGGGTGTTGAAAGAACTGAAATTTGAGATTGCAGACCTGCTATCAGTAATCTGTGAACTATCATTAAAATCATCTCTAATACCTGAGGATTGGAGGATCACCAATGTAACACCAATTTTTAAAAAGGGTTCGAGGGGTGATCCGGGAAACTACAGACCGGTGAGCCTGACATCAGTACCGGGAAAAATGGTAGAAACCATCATAAAGAATAAAATTACTCAGCATATAGATAGTCATGACCTAATGGGAGACAGCCAACATGGCTTTAGACAAGGAAGATCTTGTCTTACTAATCTGTTATGTTTTTTTGAAGGAGTGAATAAACAGGTGGACAAAGGTGAGTCGGTTGATATTGTATATCTGGACTTTCAGAAAGCCTTTGACAAGGTCCCTCATGAGAGACTTTTGGCAAAACTAAAGAGTCATGGGATAGGAGGCAGTGTACTACTGTGGATCAGGAACTGGTTAAAAGATAGAAAGCAGAGGGTAGGGCTAAATGGCCAATTTTCCCAATGGAGAAAGGTGAATAGTGGTGTACCCCAGGGATCTGTGCTGGGTCCGCTGCTTTTTGACATATTCATAAATGACCTGGAAAGTGGAATAACGAGTGAGGTTATCAAATTTGCTGATGACACAAAACTATTTAAAGTTGTTAAAACCCAGGAGGATTGTGGAAAATTGCAAGAGGATCTTGATAAATTGGAAGACTGGGCATCAAAATGGCAGATGAAATTTAATGTGGAGAAGTGCAAGGTTATGCACCTAGGGAAGAACAACCCAAACTATGGTTACACGATGCAAGGTTCCACATTAGGAACCACCACCCAAGAAAAAGATTTAGGCGTCCTTGTGGATACCATGTTAAAACCCTCGGCCCAGTGTGCAGCGGCGGCCAAGAGAGCAAATAGAATGCTAGGTATGATAAGGAAAGGAATGGAAAATAAAACAAAAGATATTATAATGCCTCTATATCGTTCCATGGTGAGACCGCACCTTGAATATTGTGTGCAATTCTGGTCGCCATATCTTAAAAAGGATATAGCAATTTTAGAAAAGGTTCAGAGAAGAGCCACCAAAATGGTAAAGGGGATGGAAGGCTACTCCTATGAAGAAAGGCTAAAAAGGTTGGGGCTCTTTAACCTGGAAAAGAGACGGCTGAGGGGAGATATGATAGAAGTGTATAAATTAATGAACGGAGTGGAACGGGTAAACGTAGATCGATTGTTTACCTTATCAGAATATAGAAAGACTAGGGGACATGCAATGAAGCTACAGGGTAAACTATTTAAGACTAATAAAAGAAAATATTTTTTCACTCAACGTGTAATCAAACTCTGGAATTTGTTACCGGAGGATGTAGTAAAGGCTGTTAGTGTAGCTGGGTTTAAAAAAGGTTTGGACAAGTTCCTGGAGGAAAGGTCCATAAACCATTATTAAGAAGGGACCCAGGATATCAATGCTTGAACCAATACAAGCATTGTGGAACCTGTGTCCCTTGGGGAAACTGCTAGGTACGTATGACCTAGATTGGCCACTGTTGGAAACAGAATACTGGGCTTGATGGACCTTGGTCTGACCCAGTATGGCATATCTTATGTTCTTATGTTCTTATGTACTATGCCTTTCAAATTTTTATATTTCTCTTGTTAGTACTGTTGAGTACAGTAAGCAATAATTTATGGTTTGAATTTATCAATCTGTGCATTTTACTAGTACATTTTATTTTAATTCTTTTTTGTTTTACCGCATAACAATAATTGTTTTATGTCATGTCCTTTTTATTTTGACACATTAAATATGTACAGTAGCACTTATTTTTTATTATTTTTTAAGTTATGTGATCACTGTTATTAAATTTATTACAATCTGTATGTTTTTATGCTTTTACAACACATTGTTTTTTGAATGTCATTTTATGTTATTTTTATATTTAATATTTATTGTCATTTTTTTTAGGTTTGCTCCCTCTAAAGACCCCCTGAAGAAGGCTTTTTAGCCGAAACGCGTAGGGCTAATAAAAGGGGCTTCACCTGAACTGAACATTCACCTGTCTCTTTTGTACCTGCTTGATCGGTCTTGTTGATAGAGTGCAGGTACTCACCGCTCTCTTTGGTTGATCAAACAAGCATATACAAGAGCACGCTTTAATCACCGAGAATGGCTAATCCCATCTTTTGACTCAATTGATGTTTTGACATCTTATAATGCTGTTCAGCAGACTGAAAAAGTAGTTGGAGTTTTGCCATACATGTTTCATACAAACAAAATTAGACAAAGTTTACAAAAACATTGACATGTGTTAGCTTTGCATTCTTGTTTTTACAAAACGCTACAAATAGCTTACACCAGAGGTTCAAATCTTCAGAATCTTGTTGGCAATACTGCATCTCCTCTGGATAGATCGTCTGTTCAAGATTGTGAAGGACAAGGCCATTTTGCTTGCAACAAATGTGACTGCTGCATGCGTTCTATCAATGGCATATTACTGGCATATTCCATATTCCATATTCCTGGCATATTCCATATTCCATGCATATTACTGGCATATTCCATATTCCATATTACTGGCATATTCCTAATTTAGATTTCATTCATGTTGCAAAATGGCATACCACATGTTCCATGACATTTGTGGTATATGTGTTAGTATGCCCATGCGAACATCTGTATATAGGACGTACTATACGTCCTGTATGGACGCGTTTGCATGAACATGCTTCTCGGATTAGGAATAAAACTCTTACTGCCCCAATTGTTCAACATTGTCTGGACAATCAGCATTCATTCACAGATTTTACCTGGAGGATTCTTGATTTTGTTCCATTTAACCCACGAGGCGGCAATAGGGAACAACGCTTGCAGTTTTTGGAGCAATCATGGATTTTCCGTCTTTCATCTGTTTCACCAAATGGTCTCAATCAGGAATTAGATTGGGCAAGCCTCCTGTGAGGTTTCTGTATATGATTGACTTTCATGTAGTTTATCTATTGATTCCTTTTGTCATGTGGCATAACATCTGACTGAGGTTTCTTGGCGTCCGAGAAGTTTGTTTGGAGGCCATCTCTATCGCAGCGGCTTGAGCGTTGAAACAGGGCATAAGAGCTGGTTCTGCCCTAAATGCAGTGCTGTGTCGTTCTTTTTCATTGCTGCGAATCTACTGATAAAGTCCGTTATTGCAGTGGAGTTCCAGATAAAGTTTTTTTACGATGCTCTTAGCCCTTATTGAACATTGGTACCAGCAGTTTAGATAAGTACATGTTGTGCTTGTGACGTTTAATTTCTACCTATACAGAGCATTGTTCTCAAGTCTACTGCTGAGTTCAGCTAGGTTTATATTTTAGCAGTTTGGCGATCTTTTCTTATTTCCTTAAATGATGTAGTATTGTAAACCGCTCTAATACCTTTTGGTCTGAGCGGTATATCAAATTCAAATAAACATAAACATAGAGGTGTGCTTTTTCTCACAATTTAAGGCTTTTTATTTATGAGCCTATATGTTTGATTAAAACGGAAGGAATACTACGAGAGGGGTTTCCCTCAAGGCTAATCTTCCAACCAAAAATATTTTTGCTCAGAGATTAATTTTATAACTCTAATAGTGTGTTGGGTTCCTGATTTCTTTGAGCATTTCATCATACATTTGTTCATTCTGGCCAGGCCGTCGATAGTACACCCCCACTGCCATCGTCTTCGCCTTTTTACATGGAATTTCAATCTATAGTAATTCTACAGTGTAATTTGTGTTCTGCAAAACTTTAATCCTGTATGACTCAATGCCCTCTCTAACATACAGTGCAACCCCTCCACCAATTTGATCTACTTTATCATTGTGATATAGTTTGTACCCAGTGTCCCACTGGTTTTTCTCCGTCCACCATGTCTCTGAGATGCCAATCATATCTAACCTCTAATTTAGTGCTATATATTCTAACTCTCCCATCTGAGATCTGCTACCTTTGCACCAGGCAGACATGTTACCAGGCAATCCTCACATCCACCAGCCACCCAGCTATCTACAATACCTAATGATTGAATCACTAACTATAATAGCTGTCCTAACCCTTCCCTCGTGGGCACATGGCCCTGGAGAAACCTCCTCAGTGTAAGAGGGTTTTACATCACATAAAGGACAAGTCCTAGCTACAGAATCACTTCCTGCCACACCAGGGTGATGGTCTCCTGTCACGTGAGCTCTCTTCTCATAGCAACAGGGATGCTTACAGACTGGAGGTGGGACTTCAATATTACATCCCTGTAGGTTTTGTCTATGTACCCCTCTGCCTTCCTTATGTCCTCCAATTCTGCTACTCTAGCCTCCAGAGACTGGACTTGTTCCCTGAGGGCAAAGAGCTCCTTGTACCTAGTGCACACATAAGACCACTCACCAACTGGGAGAAAATCATACATGTGACACTCAGTGTAAACAACTGGAAAGCCCTCATCTCACTGCTGGACTGCTGTCTGCATCTTAATTTTAAGGTTGTGTTTGTGTATTTAAGTTGTTTACTAACAGGTTTTCTGGGGATAATTATACTAATATAACTATACCTAATACATTTAATGGACTTTGTTCACCTCAAGATTAATTAATCTCAGGTCCTTAATGTATGCCTGTTGAGGATAAACAGCTGCACCTGAGAGTGAATATGGCATTCCCTTCCCTTTATGAGGTTTAAGCACCTATAAAGCTACGATTATCCCAGGGGTGGGTGGGAGTTGGGGAGGGAGGGAAATAAACTTATTAAAAGTTGGCTGCTACACAGTACCTTGTCCTGTGCTTCTAAGGTAATCTGTGACCAGTTTCCTGGGTGATTCACACAGCTCTTGCTTTGATAGATGGAGTCTTTCAAAATGCCCTTTTGATCGGTCACTTGGCTTTAACACCTCTTTAAAACAATTTCACAGGTCTCTTACCCCCTATCTAGAAGCCCTCTTTGTAAAGGTCTCTAGAAACAATTTATTGCTCAAAGAATACCGATCCTATTTTTCGTTTTATGCTCTGATTTGATTTAAATTAAAGCTCTTTGCTGATACTAGGCCCAGACTGAGTATTACATTTAAACTTGCAGCTCTCTGCTGGGTTCTGAATTTAAAGTAAAAGCCCTCTGCTGGGTTTTAAATTTAAACTGAAAGCTCTCTGCTGGGTCCTGAATTTAAACTGAAAGTTCTCTGCTGGGTTTTAAACTTAAACTGAAAACTACCTATTGAGTTTTTAATTTAACTAAAAGCTCTTTGCGATACTAGGCCCTGACTGATTTAACAAATACACTGGGTTCTAATTTACACAGATTAATCAGCCATAATCTAAAGAATTCATTTTTCCCCAAGATTTAGAAAAGTTCCCAGAAGTAAATACTTACAATTGCAGATCTGTCTCCAGAAGTAGCAGTCCCTTTTTGTAGCCCAGTTAGTTTCTGCAGTGAAAGTTAGGCAAGTCTTTCAAGTGCCTAACTTTTGCCACTTAGCGATTACTGGGCAGTTGCTCAATATTGCTGCTACTACTACTACTACTGATCATTTTCACAGCGCTACAAGGTGTATGCAACACTGTACAGAGACATGTAAGAGACGGTCCCCGCTTATCAAGCTTACAATCTAATCAAGACAGTACAACAGCTGATGACAAGGGTACATCAAGGGGGATTGTAAGGAAACACATTCTAGACTAGGCAGATCAGGATCCAAAACTGGCTTCGAAGAGGTGAGTTTTCAGACTGGATTTGAAAAGAGCCAGAGATGAAGCCTGACACGGACTCAGGTAGTTTGTTCCAGGCATAAGGAGCAGCAAGGTAAAAGGAGTGAAGTTTAGAGTTAGGAATAGAAGAGAAGGGCACAGATAGAAGTGATTTGCCAGAAGAGCAGAGTTCCCGAGGACGGGTGTTGGGAGAGATAAGTTCTAAGGTTGATCTCTGTACATAGTTCCCAGTTGTTTCATGTAATGAGTTGTTATAGTTTTAAGATGTTCACTGTAAAAACAGCCATTGGCCTGTTCCATGTTGTTCTATGTAACCCGCACTTGATCACTGGAAGGTGCGGTATATAAGAAACTGTTAATTAAATTAAATTAATTAAAATAAGAGAGAAAAGATAGTGAGGAGCTGCAGAGTGAATGCACTTCTAGGTCAGTAGGAGAAGTTTGAACTGGATAGGAAATAGATAGGGAGCCAATGAAGTGACTTGAGAAGAGGGGTAATATGAGCATATCAAGGCTGGTGGAAGATTAGCTGCGTAGCTGAGTTTTGAACAGATTAAAGGGGAGAGAGATGATTCAGAGGGAGACCAGCAAGGAGGACGTTGCAATAGTCTAGATGGGAGGTCACTAAAGAGTGGATGAGTGTCTTAGTAGTGTGTTCAGAAAGGAAGGGGTGAATTATGCCAATGTTATACAGAAAGAAACGACAGGTTTTAGCTATCAGTTGGACGTGTGAGGAGAAGGAGAGGGAGGTAATAGTTAATATAACATTCATTTCTGTGATATACATTAAGGAGCGATATGTATAGCATAACTGATCCCTAATGGTAACGCCGGCCCTGCTGACACTTGTCCAGTCAGCACAATATTCTGCCAGCACTTATTTGGATTATGCCAACACTGTCTTCACTCCATGCACAGACTATCCCTGCACTGACCGCACACCTGCACTGACCGGATACCTGCACTGACCGCATACCTGCACAGACTATCCCTGCACTGACCGCATACCTGCACTGACCGGATCCCTGCACTGACCGGATCCCTGCACTGACCGCATCCCTGCACTGACCGGATACCTGCACTGACTGCACACCTGCACTGACCGCACACCTGCACTGACCGGATCCCTGCACTGACCGCATACCTGCACTGACCACATACCTGCACTGACTATCCCTGCACTGACCGGATACCTGCACAGACTATCCCTGCACTGACTGCACACCTGCATTGACCGCATCCCTGCACTGACCGGATCCCTGCACTGACCGCACACCTGCACTGACCGCATCCCTGCACTGACCGGATCCCTGCACTGACCGCATACCTGCACTGACCGCATACCTGCACAGACTATCCCTGCACTGACCGGATACCTGCCGGGGCAATCTGGATAGTGCCTCTGAATGTCAGTCAGGACCCTTACAGCTGTGTGAAGTGAAATGCAGTGTGTGATGGGTGTAGTTAAGTGTGATGATGTGTATTATGTGAATGCCTGTAGTGTGCTATTGAATAGTGACCATTGTGTGAAGTCTAGTATGATAGTGAGCATTGTGTGAGATTGTGTGCTGTGTTTCCCACTGGCTGCCCGGCTAAGGGTTCTGAATATCAGTCCCATAAGAACATAAGATATGCAATACTGGGTCAGACCCAGGTCCATCAAGCCCAGTATCCTGTTTCCAACAGTGGCCAATCTAGGTCATACGTACCTAGCAGTTTCCCCAAAAGACACAGGTTCCGCAATGCTTGTATTGGGTCAAGCAGTGATATCCTGGGTCCTTTCTTAATAATGGTTTATGGACCTTTCCTCCAGGAACTTTTCCAAACCTTTTTTAAACCCAGCTACACTAACAGTCTTTACTACATAGTTAGTAAATAGTTTGTTAAACAGTCTTTCACTTGAAACTAAAGTTTAGAAACAATTCCAAAGGAAGTGAGATGCACTGAAAGGAACAACCTACCTGTGCGTAGCGCCCACTGCAAAGAGCTCCCCTCCAGTCTGGAACATCTATACATTGTGGATGTCGGACCAACCAGTTGTCCTCCTTTACAACATACACTCCAGGATACTCTGACACAGAACCATCTACATCATGAAATATAGAAGTCTTATCACCATCCATGCTCAACTGACCGAACCAAGGCCCAGGTGCTCCAAAAAAGACTCTGGAGGTAATCTAAACAGGATAAAGACAACATGAGCAGTGCAAAAGGGAAGCGTCACAGAGCGACAACTAACTGAATCCAAGAAACTGCACCATATCCATCTAATGCAATACACCAGCTTACTATCCAGAAAACTGATTTAGATCTTGCAGGACTACCCAAAGGGACTGCTACTACTGAAGAGAGGTCTGCACTTGTAAGTATTTACTTTTGGGAAATTCTCTAAATATTGGGGAAAGGGGAATTCTTTGGATTAAAAGCTAATTAATCTGTGTAATATAGAATCCAATGCATTTGTTAACTCGGTCAGGGCCTAGTAACAGCAGAGAGCTTTTAGCTTGGTAGCGCTCTATAAATGCTTAAAAATAACAACAATAACAGGTAGTGCCTTCAAAAATTCCCTGGTTTGTCCCTTACGCACCCCGATGTAATGCGGTTAGCACCAGGGCATGTCTGGGCGTTCTGGGCAGTGTGGAAGTGGATCATGGCACTAGCCATGTAGCAATGATTTTCAATGCTACACGGTTAGTGCTCTGCACCTTAAAGATGCACAAAGGAAACCCTCACCTACCTGCAAGGCACTGGGGTTAACTGTGTAGCACTGAAAACTGGTGCTACACAGGTAGCTCCTGCGGCCTCCTAGCTATTCAGCAATACCTGGATTTTTGATGCCAGGGCCACACATGACCCCGGCATGGAAAATCCAGGTTAGACGGGAGGGGGCGGGCTATGCGCTGACATGGTGCATAGCACCCCCCAGATCAAAATCAAGCCAAATAATATTATTTATTTATTTATTTATTTTATTTAACATCTTTTATATACCGCGCTATTGTCATCAGCTCGGTTTACATGGAACAAAACATATGCATACATAGAACTGAAAAATGCATTAGCTTTTAGTTTAAATTTAACACTAAGCAGGTAGCTTTTAGTTTAAATTTAAAACTCAGTCAGGGCCTAGTATCAACAGATAGCTTTAATTTAAATCAAATCAGAGAATAGCTTAGCATAAAAGGAGGAATATGAATAATTGTTTCTAGAGACCCTTACAAAGAGGCCTTTTAGAGAGCAAAAAAACAGTGAAATTGTTTCAAATAGTTGTTAAAGCCAAGTGACAGATCAAAGGAGCAATTGGAAAGGCTCCCTCCATCAAAGCAAGGGCTGTGTGACTAATCCAGGAAATTGTTAACAGATTACCTTGGAAGCACAAGCCTGGGACGTGTATAGCAAGCCAGCCTTTACTAAGTGTTAATTCCCTCCCTCCCATCCTGACTTCCACTCACCCCAGGCATACTCTTAGCTTTATAGACTCTAAGACTTATTAAAGAGGGAGGGGTATTCAAATTCACTTTCAGGTGCAGCTGGTTATCTTCACCAAGAATAGATTAATTAAGGCCCTGAAATTAATTATTCTTGAGGTGAACAAAGTCCCTTAAACTTATTTGGTATAGCTGTATCAATTCAAGTATCCCTAGTAACTTCAAACAAACTTAAATAGCTAAACAAAACCTTAAAACTAAGATGCAGACAGCAGTCCAGCAGAGAGATGGAGGCTATCCATTCTCTTGCATTGAGCGTCACATGTATGATTTTCTCCAAGTTGGTGAGGGGTCATACGTGTGCACTCTTTGCCTTTAGAGAGCAAGTGTAATCTTTGGAGGCTAGAGTAGCAGAATTGGAAGGCATAAGGAAGTCAGAGAGGTACATAGAAAAGATCTACAGGGAAGTAGTACCGAAGTCTTACCTCCAGTCTGGTAGCTTCTCAGTTGCCATGGAGGAAAGAAGTTACGTGAAAGGAGAGCATCACCTTGGTGAGGCAGGAAGTGATCCTGTAGTTGGGACCTTTCCACCAGGAAATGTAAAACACTCTTACACCGAGGAGGTTTCTCCATGGCCATGTGCCCATGATGGAAGGATTAGGATGGCCATTATAGTTGGCAATTTGATCATTAGGCATGTAGATAGCTAGGTGGCTGGTGGACACAAGGATTGCCTGGTAACATGCCTGCTTGGTGCGAAGGTAGCTGACCTCATGTGCCACCTAGACAAGGTTTTAGATAGTGCTGGGGAAGAGTCTGCTCTCTTAGTACCTGTTGGTACCAATGACATAGTAAAATTTGGTAGGGAGGTTCTGGAGGCCAAATTTAGGCTTTTAGGTAGGAAGATGAAATCCAGAACTTTCAGGATAGCGTTCTCTGAAATGCTTCCTGTTCCACGCGCAGGACCCAAAAGGCAGGCAGAGCTCTGGAGTCTCAATGCATAGATGAGACGATGGTGTAAAGAAGGTTGTTTCAAATTTGTTAGAAACTAGGCAACATTATGGGGAAAGAAGAGGCTCTTCCAAAGGCATGGTTTTCCATCCTAACCGGGATGGAATCAGGCTTCTGGCATTAACCTTTAAAAGGAGTTAGAGCAGCATTTAAACTAGATAATAGGGGAAAGCCAACAGTCACCCAGGCGCGCATGGTTTGGCAGGATGTATCCTTGAAGGATACTAGCAAAAGAGGGAAGTTATGGCATTTCAACAGAGAGGTTCCAATAAAGATAAAAATAACCCAAATGCCCTTAAGTATAGAGCTGAAAGATTCCAAATTAGCCTTAACAATTGATAACCAGCTTAACATGAATAAAATGCAACCTCTAAAATGCCTGTATGCAAATGCTAGAAGTCTAAAAAATAAGATGGGAGAGCTAGAATATATAGCACTAAATTAAAGGCTAGATATGATTGGTATTTCAGAGACCTTGTGGAAGGAGGACAACTAAAGGGACACTGTGATACCTGGGTACAAATTATATCGCAATGACAGAGTAGATCAAATTGGTGGAGGGGTTGCTCTCTATGTTAGAGAGGGCATTGACTCACATAGGATTAAAGTTTTGCAGGAACAAAATACACTGTTGAATCTCTATGGATAGAAATTCCATGCAAAAAGAGGAAAGGAATAGCAGTGAGGGTGTACTACCAACCCTCTGGCCAAAAAGAACAGATGGAAGAATGAAATCAGGGAAGCTAACAAAAGTTAAAACACATTAATAATAGGTGATTTCAATTACCCTTATATTGACTGGGTCAATATAACAGCAGGACATGCTGGGGGGCTAAAGTTTCTAGATGAAATAAATGAATGATTCTTGGAGCAGCTGGTTCATGAACCAACAAGAGAAGAAGTTATTTTGGACCTAGACCTTATTGGCATGCAGGATCTAGTGCAAGAGATATGGATGTTGGGGGCCACTTGGCAATAGTGATCTTGGCATGATTGCATTTGATTTAATAAATGAAAGAAGGATGGCAAGGAAATCCACAGTACTCTCATTTAACTTTCAAAAGGAAGACTATGAAAAAATGAGGAAAATAGTTAAGAAAAAACTAAAAGGAGCAGCTGAAAAGGTTAAAGATATACATCAAGCATGGGCATTGTTTAAAAGTACTATCTTGGAAGCCCAGAACAGTTATATTCCATGCTATAAGAAAACTGGAAGGAAGGCCAATAAACTGCCAGCATGATTTAAAGGCGAGTTCAGAGAGGCTGTTGCAGCAAAAAAGCATCTTTCATGAAATGGGTCTGAATCAGGTCCAGCACCCGGACATGCAGGCCATGACACGATTCTACCCAGTTATATGTCCTGGCGACTATCAGGCTAAATCAGCCGGGCTTGTGAATGGAGTCGCAATGCCATGGCGTCGTACCACTGCTCTATTCATGAGCCGTGATTGCCGGCTGCCCCGAAGGGAATCCTGTTCCTGCAGCCCGACTCCTAATCTGGCCTTACAAGACCTGGGTCATACTGTGGGGAACCCCCTGAGCCTGCCTGCCCGCGTTCCACGCCGCAGTCCCCGCCGTCCAGGGGGGACATTCCACCTTTGAGGAAGAATAAGTCCCCCATCTAGCCTGAAGGCCCTGGACATACTGGGTTGACCTCAGAATTAGCCCTGTATATCCAGAGTCAAGGGCCGCCCACATCATGCCCTCGCTCCGCATCTAGACTGTCTCCGTCTAGGCCTCCTCGTAGAAACCCGCTGTTCGTATGGGGAGGTTAGGGCTGGGGAAGGCAGGGGAGAGAATAGGGATGTCCATCCCTGCTGTTCATGGGACAGAATACCCCCCATAATAAAAACCTTCTCAAGTAGATTCGTAGCAAAAAACCTGTGAGAGAGTCAGTTGGACCACTGAATGATAGAGGGGTAATAGGGGCACTAAGTGAGGACAGGGCCATATCGGAGAGTCTGAATGAATTCTTTGCTTCAGTCTTTATTGAAAAAAATGTAGGGAATTTACCCATGCCTGAAATGGTATATAAAGGTCATGTATCAGACGAATTGAAAGAAATATTGATAAACTAGGAAGATGTATTACAACTATTTGATATATTGAAGAGTAGCAAATCACCAGATGGTATACATCTGAGACTGTTGAAAGAACTGAAACATGATATTGCAGATCTATTAGTAATCTGTGAACTATCACTGAGATCATCTGTAGTACATGAAGATTGGAGAGTGACCATTGCAACTCCAATTTTTAAAAAGGGTTCCAGGGGTGATCCTGGAACCTACAGACCGGTGAGCCTGACGTCAGTACCAGGCAAAGTGGTAGAAACCATCATAAAGAATAAAATTACTGATCATGTAGATAATCATGGTTTAAAGGGAGAAAGCCAACATGGCTTTAGCCAAGGAAGGTCTTGTCTTACTAATTTGTTATATTTTTTGAAGGTGTGAATAAACAGGTGACAAAGTTGAGCTGGTTGATATGGTTTATCTGGATTTGCAGAAAGCCTTTGACAAAATCCCTTCTGAGAGATTCTGGCCAAAATTAAAGTCATGGGATTGGAGGCTGTGTAGTATTGTGGATCAAGAACTTGTTAAAAGATAGAAAGCAGAGGTTAGGGCTAAATGGCCAATTTTCTCAATGGGGAAAGGTAACTAGTGGAGTACCCAAGAGATCTGTGCTGGTTCTTCTGCTTTTTAACATATTCCTAAATGACCTGGAAATGGGATAATGTGTGATATGATCAAATTTGCAGATGACACAAAATTATTCAAAGTTGTTAAAATACAAGAGGATTGTGAAAAATTGCAAGAGGACTTTGAAAAATTGGAAGACTGGCAGATGAAATTTAATGTGGACCAGTGTAAAGTTATGCACCTAGGAAAGAACAACCCCAGCTATGGTTGCATGATGCAAGGTACCACCTTAGAAACCACCACTCAGGAAAAAGATCATGGATAAAATGTTAAATCCCTCGGCCCAGTGTGCAGCGGTGGCCAAGAGAGCAAATAGAATGCTAGGTATCATAAGGAAAGGAATGGAAAATAAAACAAAAAATTTATAATGCCTCTGTATCATTCCATGGTGAGACCGCACCTTGAATATTGTGTGCAATTCTGGTCGCCGTATCTTAAAAAGGATATAGCGTTATTAGAAAAGGTTCAGAGAAGAGCCACCAAAATGGTAAAGGGGATGGAAGGCTACTCCTATGAAGAAAGGCTTAAAAGGTTAGGGCTCTTCAGCCTGGAAAAGAAACAGCTGAAGTTCTTATGCTTTCTCTCTCTTCATTTTTCTCTTTGCAGTTCTGCCCTTCCTTCTCTCCCTCTGGCACAGTGTTGTCTTGCTCTTTCCTTCCTGAAGCTGTCTCCTCTTTCTCCTCCCGATGTTGCTACCACTGTCCATGTCTTTCTTCCCTTTCCAGCCTCTACTGTCAGAGGGGGAAGCTGAGTTGAAGAGGACGAGGGTAAATGTGGTTGAGGGAGAAAATGGGAGAGTGATAGAACAAGGAAAAGTGAAAGAAAGGCAGAAAGAAGCAATTGAAATGGAAAAGAAAAAGGAAAGAGGGCAGAGACATGAGAAAGAAAAACAAAAGCAACAGATGAGAGCAGAGAGTGACAGATGCCAAGCTGGAGACCCGAGGAGAGTAATTTTATAAGAGGGGGCCTACATGTCTATAGAAGTGGAGGATAGCCTAGCAGTTAGCGCAACTGCCTAGTACCCCAGAAGATCAAGAGTTCAATTCCTACAGCACTCTACCTCTGGTGGCACATTGCCAAGAAAACCCAGAGGCAGCAATAACAAACAGAAACCCCTTGCCTATAAAAACAAACATAAATCATACAGATAGTAGTTAGATTGAAGCCAGAGGCCTGCTCAGGCGTAAATGTTAGTGCATAAAGTATGAGATACACGTGTATTTCACAAAATATGCACATAAATCATGATTATGCCATTGCTCCACTTAAACCCCTCCCCTAAACCTTCCTACTTTAAAGTCACGTACACATCTGAACCTTTTACATATGAGGGAATTTGATAAGAGGTGTTTTACATGCATATACTGGCACATACTGTATTTGCAAAAACTCTTTTATAAAATTACATCCTTGATGTGTGTACACTTGACATAACATAAGAACATAAGATATGCCATACTGGGCCAGACCAAGGGTCCATCAAGCCCAGTATCCTGCTTCCAACAGTGGCCAATCCAGGTTACAAGTACCTGCCAGGTTCCCAAAAGGTATACACATTCCATGCTGCTTGTCCAATCCTCTTTAATAACGGTTTATGTACTTTCCTCCAGGAACTTGTCCAAACCTCTTTTAAATCTAGCTACACTGACAGCTTTTACTACACTCTCTGCTAACGAATTCTAGAGTTTGATTACATTTTGAGTGAAAAAATATTTTCTGTGATTAGTCTTAAATGTGCTACATTGTAGCGTCATTGCACGTCCCCTAGTCTTTCTACTTTTTGAAAGAGTAAACAACCGATCAACATTTACCCATTCCACTCCATTCATTAATTTATAGACTTCTATCATATCTCCCCTCAGCCGTCTCTTTTCCAGGTTGAAGAGCCCTAACCTTTTTAGACTTTCTTCATAGGAGTATCCTTCCATCCCCTTTACCATTTTGGTGGCTCTTCTCTGTACCTTTTCTAATAACACTTTATCCTTTTTAAGATACGGCGACCAGAATTGCACACAATATTCAAGGTGCGGTCGCACCATAGAACGATACAGAGGCATTATAATATCCTTTGTTTTATCTTCCATTCCTTTCCTTATGATACCTAGCATTCTAGTTGCTCTCTTGGTGCATCGGGCTCATCGGGCCACCGCACGCCTCCCCAGCGGCCCCTTCATAATTGGAGCACCATTGGGTGCATCGGGCCGCCACACGCCTCCCCAGCGGCCCCTTCATCACTGGAGCGCCATCGGGTGCATCGGGCCGCTGCACGCCTCCCCAGCGGCCCCTTCATCATTGGAGCACCATCGGGCGGGCCCGTGCCTGAGGGCCTCACCAGAGGGCCCTTTGGCTTGGCCCTTAGGTGAGGACCAAGAGCGCCCTGGTGCATACCGTCAAACCCAGCCCCAGGCGCCCTGCTATTGCTCTTGCTTCCCATTCCTGCTTAGAACTTGCTGCTTCCCATCGATTGCCTAGATCTTGCTACCAATAGTCTGCTTAGAACTTGCTTCCCTTTGCCTTTGCCTGCATTGAACTGGCCTCCCACTGCCTGCATAGAACTTGCTTCCCAGTGTTTGCATAGAACTTTCTTCCCACTGCCTGCATAGAACTTGCTTCCCACTGTTTGCATAGAACTTGCTTCCCACTGTTTGCATAGAACTTACTTCCCATTGTTTGCATAGAACTTGCTTCCCATTGTTTGCATAGAACTTTCTTCCCACTGCCTGCATAGAACTTGCTTCCCAGTGTTTGCATAGAACTTTCTTCCCACTGCCTGCATAGAACTTGCTTCCCAGTGTTTGCATAGAACTTTCTTCCCACTGCCTGCATAGAACTTGCTTCCCACTGTTTGCATAGAACTTGCTGCCCGTTGCCTGCATTCAACTTGCTGCCCGTTGCCTGCATTCAACTTGCTGCCCATTGCCTGCATTCAACTTGCTGCCCGTTGCCTGCATTCAACTTGCTGCCTGTTGCCTGCATTCAACTTGCTACCCATTGCCTGCACTAACTTGCTTCCCATTGTTTGCATAGAACTTGCTTCCCACTGTTTGCATTGAACCTGCTGCCCTTTGCCTGAATTCAACTTTGCTACACAGGCTACAGTCTCCCCACTACCTGGACGTGCAACTCACACTGCGTAGTATGGAATCCCCGCGTGTAACCCAATATATATTGCTTAGTGTCATAGTGTCTAGAATCCTTAGCCACGCACTGCGTTGAAAATAACATACGCTCATAGCCCCCACTACTCCTCTACTATGGCCCCACACTACACTGTCCTTCTCTTCCTCATACTCCCCAACTGCCTCCCCTCCTAACAACACCCTCACTCCTCTCCCCCCTACTCTCCCTCCTCCTTTCTCACCTTCCCCTCCATCCTGACCTCTAACTTTGCATCTGCCCTTGAGCTTCATCACACCCTCCCCCTCATTCAACCAACCCCTCTCTCTTTAATGCAACCCCACCCTCGCTTCTGCCATACTGCCTCCGCTTTACCCCGCTCCCTACTTCTCCTCCTCCTCCTCTCATCAGGTAATATCAACCCTAACCTCGGCCCCTCCTTGATTTCTTTCTCACCCTAAGAAGAGTTCCTCACGTACCCTATCTAATCGCATCCATATCCCACTCCTTTCCCCACCCACCCTCCCTCACTCACACCAATCATCCATAGATGTTAACCCAACCCTACCCCCTCCAGAGCTCTGTCTCTGTCTCACTCTAAAAATAGATCCTCACAAATCCTACCTGATAGACACACCCACCTGTACCCTGGCCTCTCTAGACCTCAGTATCATTCTGGAAATAGCTCCCCACGTAACGGCCCCACTAGACCGCCATCTTACTATGGAAAGAAATCCTCCCGTAACTTGTCTAACTTTATCCATATCCCTCTCCTTTCTCCCTCCACTCTCCCGTTCTCATGTGCCCTATGGAACGCATGCTCTGTCTCTAAGAAACCTGTTCTTACGCATGATCTCTTCATATCTAAAGCGCTTCACCTGCTTGCCCTAACTGAGACCTGGCTTCTCCCAGACGATACTGCATCCACTGCTGCTCTCTGCCATGGGGGCTACCAGTTCTCCCATACACCTCGAACCACTGGTCACGGTAGAGGTTTTGGGCTTCTACTTTCTCCCTCTTGCCAATTCCAACCTCTCCCTCTGCCTCAGTCACACCCCTCCTTCTTTTTCGAAGTCCACTCCATTCGCCTCTTCTCACCACTTCCCCTCCGGGTAGCTGTTATTTACCGCCCACCCAACAAATCCAAATTGACCTTCCTTACCGACTTTGACTCCTGGCTCTCTGCCTTCCTCGATCACTCTTCCCCCACTCTTATCCTCGGCGACTTTAATATTCACATTGATAACCCCTCTGATCCCCATGCTTTAAAGTTCCTTGCCCTCACCTCCTCGTTTGACCTACAACTCTGCTCCACGGCCCCCACCCACGTACACGGCCACTGCCTGGACCTGGTACTCTTCTCTAACTCCTCTCCCTCAAACTTCCTCAACTCGATCCTTCCTTCATCTGATCATCACCTCTTAACCTTTAATCTTTAGCTTCCACTGTCTCAACCTCATCCTGTCTCCTCCAACCTATTTAGAAATCTTCATAATATTGATCCCTTATTTATTTATTTATTTATTTATATTCTCTTATATACCGCGCTATTCTGCATCAGTGCGGTTTACATTGAACAAACTGAAATTACATTGAACAGGGCATTATAACTTGGAGATAACTATTTTACAGGGAACATGGGCTATGGAGGGTTAAGTGGCTTGCCCAAGACCACAAGGAGCACCCTTGACTCTCTTCTCCACCATTTCTCTATCTCTCTCCTCTATTGTGTCCTCCAAGTCCGTCGATGAAGCAGTATCCTCTTATAATGCTGCACTATCCTCTGCTCTTGATACTCTTGCCCCATCCACCCCTTGTCCTGTCAGACGTTCTACCCCCCGGCCCAGGCTTTCACCCACAACCCGCTATTTACGCACATGCGCCAGTTCTGCTGAACGCGCCTGGGCCAAATCCCACTCCAGGGAAGACCTTATTCACTTCAAATTCAAATCCACAGGGATCCGTCTTAGGCCCCCTCCTTTTCTCCCTTTATACCCAATCCCTTGGCACACTTATCTCCTCCCATGGCTTTCAGTACCATCTCTACGCCGACGACTCCCAAATCCACCTCTCTACACCTAATATCTCTCCAGCAATCCAGACCAAGATCTCAGCTTGCCTTTCCGACATCGCTGCCTGGATGTCCCATCGCCGCTTGAAACTGAACATGGGCAAGACTGAACTCCTCCCCTCCTCTTTCCCCTTTCTCAGTCTCAGTGGATATATCTACGATCCTTCCTGTTCCCTCAGCCTGCAATCTGGGGGTTATCTTTGACACCTCTCTTCTCCTTCTCCACACACATCCAGCTCGTAGCTAAGACCTGCCGCTTCTTCCTCGTCAACATTAGCAAAATCCACCCCTTCCTTTCTGAACACACTACCAAAACGCTTATCCACTCTTTAATTTCCTCTCACCTAGATTACTGCAACCGACTCCTTGCCAGTCTCCCTGCGAATCATCTCTTTCCCCTTCAATCTATACAAAATCATGCTGCTCGACTAATCTTCCGCCAGTCTCGCCATGCCCACATTACTCCTCTTCTCAAGTCACTTCATTGGCTCCCCATCCAATTCTGCATACAGTTCAAACTTCTCATACTGACCTATAAATGCATCCACTCTGCGGCCCCTCAATACCTCTCATCCCTTATCTCTCCCTACATCCCCTCTCGGGAACTTCGCTCCGCTAACAAACTACTTCTATTTAGGCCTTTCACTCGCACAGCTAACTCACGCCTTCGCTCCTTTCACCTCGCTGAACCCTACGCCTCTTCACTGTTGCCTTCAGGTCCTGACTTCCACCCTTATCCTAACCCGATTCCCATCAATCTCCCATGACCGAATTACACAGATCATATTATGCTTTGCACGGAACTGACTATCGCTATCACTTTGTATTGTTGTATTAAATTGCAAACTCGGATGAGTATTAGATTGTAAGTTCGGATGAGCACGACTCTGACGAGCAAGGACTGTCTATTATATGTCTATTTTTTATATTGTGACATGGTGGATTCCTCCAGCCCTGTAGAAAGAGCCAAAGAGGAGAAATCAGGGGCAGTGCTGGAGTATAAACAAAAGCACATGGCTGGTAGTTACCAGGGAAACCAAGCACAGGAGAAAGAAACACGCCCTTGCTACCGGTTAGCTCAGGACTCAAGAGCTAATTCAGAGCACCTGCTAGGGGGAGGAGTCAGGCACTACCCTAAAGGGCAGATACAAAAAGAGGCCTCAGTGGGAAAAAAGGAGAGTCCGTTAGAAGCTGGAAGGAGAGATTCATTAGAAGCTGGAAGGAGGTGTCCATTAGAAGCTGGAAGGGAGTGTCCAGTGGAAGTTCCAGAGAAAGTTCCAGCACAGGCTCAGCTGGGAGGTTACTTGCAAGGCCAGCCGAGGGTTCCGGTGAGAGACCAGCTAACAACCCAGGAGGACCAACAGGGAAGAGTCCAGGTTACAAGTCCAGGGTCAGAGCTAAGTCCAAAGGTAAAAGGAGAACCTCTTACAAAGCTTTATTCAAGAAAAGGATACGGCAGAAGCAAGCCAGGCTGTCTGCAATATCCTGGGGATTACCAAGAGGAGAGAAAGCCAGGAAGGCAGTTTCAACATTCATTGCACCAAGTAGGTGGAGATTCCACTACCGGGTCCAAAGCCCAGAGAAAACCCTTTGCAGCCAAGCACAGAGGTAAGCCTAAAGGCTGGGACTTTTATAATCAAGGTGATTCTACTTACCCAGAAGGTTGGGGCATTGATTATAATGACTGTAATGAAAAGGACTGTTTTAAGCAGTACATGATTCAAGAATATAATACCAAGCTTAAAGCAGGGAGGAAGGGCGGAGCCCAAGAAACCACGATACAAACATTTCCTACCTCTCAGGAGGACTTAATGGAAATAGAGCCAGGTTTTGAAAGTGTCTCTGAAGATATGATGGACTGTACGTTTACAATATCTGATGAAGTATTATCCCTGCGCTGAATGTATGCCTTGCAGAGAAGTACAGAGGTATTGAGATAAAAAGTACAGAGCCGGGAAAACAGAGCTGTTTCATTCTGTTTGCTGAGAAGCAATTGTTTTGTGCTGAAGAAAGCTGTTTATGTTGGAAACTTTACTTTGTCCTTTTGCCAGAGGTGTCTGGTGTTGTTACCTTTATTTCCTTGTTGAAAATCCCCCCCGGGAGGGGAAATAAATCCTTGTTGCTTTAACCACTTTTTGAAGTCACACTACTCTTCCTTGGACTGTGAAAGAAACTACATATCCCAAGAGGCTTTGCTTTAGGAACTTGTAGAGTAGCTGTTCAGGAAGAAAACAACCCGCTTAAACCCTACCTGCTCTTGCTGGAGGGCATTAAAGAAGCGGGGTCACAAATGGCGTAGTAGTACAGATTTTTCATCTGGATTGAAGGACACGTGAAGGACAAGTTTCCAGTAGCAGGGAGCTGACATCCAGGAGTGGAAGGATCCAGTAGTCGGCTGACAATCGGTCAGGAGTGGAGCTACCTTTCTCAGTGCCTGACTCTGCACTGTGCCCAGGTAATTGTGGCTAGGCACGGGTGTGGAGGGATAACCAGAGAAAGAGGTAGTGCACAAAAAAATAGTGCACAGTATGGAAAAAAAAAAAAGGAGGGGGAATTTTTTTTTTTTTGGGCCACACTTGGTGGGGTTTTTTTGTGTTCCTACAGGCACCTGGACATCCAGGATGGATCCTCAGGAGATGCTGAGGTGGATGTCTCTAAAATGGACAATCAGCTTGAGATGACTCGACGGGTGCAGGAGCAGACAATGGCTGCCATCCATGAGCAGCAGAGGCCGGTCAGAGAGCTCATGGAACAGATGGTGAAGCAGCAGCAGGAGCCAGCAAGGGACTTGCCTATGTATACCCAAGGGGTAGGACTACATAATAGTGGCGCACTCACGCTGGGACAATTTATCTCCTACGGATAACTTGGACGATTATATTGATGCCTTCGAGCGCATTGCTGAAGCCATAAAGCTGCCTAAGCAGCAGTGGGCCATAAGGTTCGCAATGTCCCTATCCGGTGAAGCCTTATCAGCGTATAAATCTATGCCTGCTACTTTAGCGGTAGATTATAATGCAGTTAAAAATGCTGTGAGAGATAGGTTAGGGCTAACCCCTTTATTCTACAGGCGCAGATTTAGGGAGGCAAAGTTAAGGCCTGGTGAAACCCCTAAAGCCCTGTACCACAGAATAAAAGGCTTAGCCTGGAAATGGCTAAAACCAGAACAAAAGACGGTAGAGGCTATACTGGATAATGTGATTCTGGAGCAATATATGGAAGCTGTGCCAGCAGAGGTAAAAACTTTTCTTATGCTGCAGAATTGTAAAACAACATAGGAAGCAGCCAGTATGTCGGAACGATATTTTGGGGCTGAGTTTGCAAAGACCTCAAAATCAGGCGTTCTAGGGGCGACAAGGGCTGGTAGTGTGGATAAGAATCCTAGAAGTAAACCACCATATGAAAATATGAGTTTTTCCAGTGTTAAAGGAAAATGTTTTAAGTGTGGGAACTTCGGGCATTTTAAAAAGGATTGTGTCATACGTACAGCCTTGGTTTCTGGCAATGGAAAGAAAAACCAAGCAGGGTTTTTACTTCCCGTGCAAGTAGAGGGCATAACGGCCCAAGCGCTACTTGACTCTGGTGCTGACCAGAGTATGGTGTCCCAACGGCTCTGGGAAGCCATACAAGCCCAATCAGCACCGAGTCAAGCAGTGGGGCAAGTTAAGATAAGGTGTATACATGGGGCAGCCTACCATTATCCCTTGTATGAGCTGGGTATAAAAGGGTTAGGAACAGAAAGGAAGATGGTGATGGCAGTGGTACCCCGCCTTCCACAAAGTGTTGTCCTGGGAAGGGATTGGCCACCTTTTAGCCAAGGGCTAGAGGAGGGTCTTGCGGCTGAAATAAGTTCAGCACCCACCCCATGTAAAGTAGACTCCTTGGAGAGAAAGAGAGAGTCACAGGAGTTACCCAGGTTAGAGGCCATAGCAACCAAAGTCCCTAGTCCTCTGTTAGGGAAACCTGGTAGAATTAGCCCACAACACACATCAGGTGGAAAGGGAGTAACCATGGGGAAACAAAAATTTGTACTCCAATATTGCAAGGTTTCGGCCCAGGCCAAGGGTCCGCAGCGAGCTTCGGAAGCTGCTGCCGGCTACGATTTATTTAGTGCTGAAGATAGGGTGATACCCCGAGGAGGAAAGGCCCTCATGGATACAGAGATAAGGGTGCAGATCCCGCCAGGATGTTACGGGAGGATAGCACCTAGGTCAGGCTTAGCAGCTAAATATTTCATAGATATAGGGGCCGGAGTCATTGACCCCGATTACCGAGGGGTAATAAAGGTTTTGATTTTTAATTTTAGTCAGGAGGAGTTTCAGATAAAGACGGGCGACAGAATCGCTCAAATGATATGCGAGCGCGTGGGGTTCCCCAACGTAGAGGAAGTAGCATCACTGGCCCCCACAGGGAGGGGGGAAGGAGGATTCGGGTCTACGGGCCTGGGAGAATTAAAAGGTTTGACTGCTATCTCTGAGGAGCAAAAGGGGGACGATTTTGGTCCACAGCCCGCTGATTGGAGGGAAACTCCAGAGCCGCGCATAGGGGCAGGGCTGTCTGTGCAAC
Source organism: Ichthyophis bannanicus (assembly GCA_033557465.1). Classification (NCBI taxonomy): domain Eukaryota; kingdom Metazoa; phylum Chordata; class Amphibia; order Gymnophiona; family Ichthyophiidae; genus Ichthyophis; species Ichthyophis bannanicus. The sequence goes on along the minus strand of CM066043.1, from coordinate 291,452,394 downwards.
AGCAGCAGGAACTGGGCAACGTATTGGGTAAGTTTTCAGATGTCTTGACGACGCTTCCGGGGGAAACCAATATAGTTGCCCACGAGATTATTACCGTACCCGGAAAAATAATCAGGCAACGTCCCTATAGGTTGCCGGAAGCAAAGAAAGCGGAGGTCATCGAACAAGTGAATGACATGCTCAAAATGGGCGTTTTAGAAGAGTCCAGAAGCCCCTGGTCAAGCCCTATAGTATTGGTGCCCAAGCCAGATGGCAGCCTTCGCTTCTGTATAGATTTTCGGCAGATAAATAATATTTCGGAATTTGATGCGTACCCTATGCCTCGTATTGAGGATTTGCTAGATAAATTAGGCCAAGCTAAGTATTTGACCACATTGGACCTCACCAAAGGTTACTGGCAAATACCGCTAACCAAGGCATCAAAACCGAAGACGGCTTTCACTACCCCGATAGGATTATTTCAGTTTAGGAGTATGCCATTCGGACTTCACGGGGCAGCGGCCACCTGTCAAAGGTTGGTTGATCAAGTCTTGCGGCCCCATCATGAATACGCATGGGCGTATATGGATGATATCATCATCTATAGCACTACCTGGGCTCAGCACTTACCCAGAGTAGAGGCAGTTTTGGGCGCCCTGAGGAATGCGGGTCTAACTATAAATCCCGGGAAGTGTCTTTTCGCTGGTAAAGAAGTTAAATACTTAGGCCACATGGTGGGAGGGGGTATCGTAAAACCTTTGGCCAGCAAGATTGAAAGTGTTAAAAACTTTCCACGTCCAGTCAATAAAAGGCAAATGCGGGGATTTTTTAGGCTTGGTAGGATACTACCGCAGATTCATTCCGCGATTTGTGGAGAAGAGCGCTCCGTTCACGGAAATGTTGCGAAAAAATGCCCCAAATACCATTAAGTGGACACCAGACGCTGAAAAGGGTGTTTGTAGCCTTAAAGGATAAGCTATGTAGGGCCCCAGTCCTTAGGGGGATTAACTTTGACTTACCTTTTCTCGTGCAAACAGATGCTTCCAAGACTGGGTTAGGGGCTGTAATGTCACAAGTATTTGAAGGGGTTGAACACCCAGTGACATACCTGAGTAGGAAGTTATCCAGAGCTGAACAAAATTACTCCACAGTAGAGCGAGAGTGTCTTGCGATTAAGTGGGCGGTGGAGACTTTAAGGTTTTACCTCACGGGCCGTAAATTTTATTTGGTTACAGACCACGCGCCATTGAAGTGACTACACCAAATGCGAAACAGCAATGCCAGGTTGACCAGGTGGCATTTAGCTTTACAGGCATACGACTTTGTAGTACAGCACAGGGCGGGAAAATTGCACAGTAATGCAGACGCTCTTTCCCGGATTACGTGCTGGCCGTCACAGGTTCCGGCAGCCCGTAATATTTTAAGGGGGGGATCTGTGACATGGTGGATTTCTCCAGCCCTGTAGAAAGAGCCAAAGAGGAGAAATCAGGGGCAGTGCTGGAGTATAAACAAAAGCACATGGCTGGTAGTTACCAGGGAAACCAAGCACAGGAGAAAGAAACACGCCCTTGCTACTGGTTAGCTCAGGACTCAAGAGCTAATTCAGAGCACCTGCTAGGGGGAGGAGTCAGGCACTACCCTAAAGGGCAGATACAAAAAGAGGCCTCAGTGGGAAAAAAGGAGAGTCCGTTAGAAGCTGGAAGGAGGTGTCCATTAGAAGCTGGAAGGGAGTGTCCAGTGGAAGTTCCAGAGAAAGTTCCAGCACAGGCTCAGCTGGGAGGTTACTTGCAAGGCCAGCCGAGGGTTCCGGTGAGAGACCAGCTAACAACCCAGGAGGAGGACCAGGAAAGAGTCCAGGTTACAAGCCCAGGGTCAGAGCCAAGTCCAAAGGTAAAAGGAGAACCTTTTACAAAGCTTTATTCAAGAAAAGGATATGGCAGAAGCAAGCCAGGCTGTCTGCAATATCCTGGGGATTACCAAGAGGAGAGAAAGCCAGGAAGGCAGTTTCAACATTCATTGCACCAAGTAGGTGGAGATTCCACTACCGGGTCCAAAGCCCAGAGAAACCCTTTGCAGCCAAGCACAGAGGTAAGCCTAAAGGCTGGGACTTTTATAATCAAGGTGATTCTACTTACCCAGAAGGTTGGGGCATTGATTATAATGACTGTAATGAAAAGGACTGTTTTAAACAGTACATGATTCAAGAATATAATACCAAGCTTAAAGCAGGGAGGAAGGGCGGAGCACAAGAAACCACGATACAAACATTTCCTACCTCTCAGGAGGACTTAATGGAAATAGAGCCAGGTTTTGAAAGTGTCTCTGAAGATATGATGGACTGTACGTTTACAATATCTGATGAAGTATTATCCCTGCGCTGAATGTATGCCTTGCAGAGAAGTACAGAGGTATTGAGATAAAAAGTACAGAGCCGGGAAAACAGAGCTGTTTCATTCTGTTTGCTGAGAAGCAACTGTTTTGTGCTGAAGAAAGCTGTTTATGTTGGAAACTTTACTTTGTCCTTTTGCCAGAGGTGTCTGGTGTTGTTACCTTTATTTCCTTGTTGAAAATCCGCCCCGGGAGGGGAAATAAATCCTTGTTGCTTTAACCACTTTTTGAAGTCACACTACTCTTCCTTGGACTGTGAAAGAAACTACATATCCCAAGAGGCTTTGCTTTAGGAACTTGTAGAGTAGCTGTTCAGGAAGAAAACAACCCGCTTAAACCCTACCTGCTCTTGCTGGAGGGCATTAAAGAAGCAGGGTCACAATATGCATGTCATACCTGTACAGCGCTGCGTGCTCAGCACTATATAAGTGCTAAATAGTAGTAGTAGTAGCTACTGCTGCACACTGGGTGGAGGGTTTCAACATATTATCCACGATGACGCCTAAATCTTTTTCCTGGGTGGTGGTTCCTAATTTGAAACCCCGCATCGTGTAACTGTAGTTAGGGTTGTTCTTCCCTAAGGGCCCGATTCTGTTAGATGGGGGAGGGGAAGGGGCAGTTTGGGGGTGGAGTTAGGACCGGCGACTTGTGCGGGGAAGTTATTCCACCTCCGAGGTGGAATAACTTCCCTGGACATTTTTTTTCGGCAAGCCTGGGGTGCGGATGGGGCAGGGGAGCCTCAGGACATTCCCTGCAGCCTGATCTTGGCTTTAGGAGACCAGATCGGGGGTCGGGCTGTGGGGAAAGCCTTTGTTAAGCCGGTGCCGGGATCCCAGCTTTACAATGGAGCCGCGGTGCCATGGCAACCGGATGCCATGGCGCTGTAGCTCCATTGTAAAGCCCTGACTGATTTAGTCGGGCTTTTCCTATATGTGCAGGCCGGGCTGAATCACAGTCCTGGCCTGTATGTATGGGACTGTTCACGATTCTGGTCCTGTGGGGCTAGATGTGACCCGCAGGATCAGAATCGCTACCCCTCTGTACGTCTGGGATGGAATCGTGCTCTAAGTGCGTAACTCTGCACTTGTCCACATTACATTTTTCACAATCCTAACAACTTTGAATAATTTTGTATCATCTGCAGGTTTGATCACCTCACTTGTCATTTATGAAGATGTTAAAAAGCAGAGAGACTGCTCAGGCTGCTTCTCCTTGACGCATCCAGGTCGTCTACAGTTTGGATTTTTCCTCCCTTAATCTAAACCTGGCTCAGGAACTCATCACAATCTAAGAAAAAGTCAGCTTGTTCAGGGACCCCAGGCAGAAGAAGTCAGTTACCTGCGTAAAGGGATTTTAGAATTGTTTCTGAGCTAAGTGTGGTTTTCAAAGAGAAAGCAACAGGGACAGATCATTAGTACAAGTAGTGAGATACACGTAGAACTCACCGGAACATTATCAAAAATTATATTTGTCATATTGTTCTTGGGGCAACTTTGCCAAGAGTTGTTAAGACGGAACCCGATGGTGCTTGTGTGACGTCCCTCCAAAGCTGCAAATTTCCGGAAAGTGCAGTTTTGAATATTTATTGGCCCATCATAGATCTGTATTCCTCGAATTGGAAAGTTCCTATTAAAAAACACAATTTTGTCAATGGAGATAATTCATATCTATTTCCCTTCCTCTTGCCATTTTCAGTCCCTTTTCTCCTCTGTCCTACCCCCACCCTCTTACACCTTTTTCCAAAGCTTTCCATGTGTTCATACTTTGCTTCCTGTAATATTCTTTTTATAATGTTCTTGAAATCTTTTATGATTCAGATCTGAATGCAGTACATAAGGTTAAAATGAAGGAAAACTGGATATTTGATAAGTAACATACTGAGCTCTCGGAAGGGTCCTTCCACTATGGTCCATGCCTCCGGGCCCCCACATTACGTTGTCAAGAGTCTCTGTTCCTATATTGTCACTTTCACCAACAAACAAACTGTTCTTAATTTCTTGCTTGGACCCATCATCGTCTGGGAAAGTTCCACCACTGGAAGAGAGAAGATGAAATTTAATAAATGGTCTGTAATAAACTGGCACCTTTGAATCTTTTTGCCAAGCAACACTAACGCATCATACGGTGAGACTTACCTAGCCAGGGTCAGTCCAACGCCGTTGTCAGCAAACCTGCCAAGAAAGTACAGTTAACAGTTTGCTCCAAAACTCCACAGTGTCTTTATGTAACCTGTTCTCCCCCCTCTTCTCTCAGTTTTGTCATTTTCTTTCCTGTTATCTGCCTTGTTTGTCTCTTCATTATCTTCTTTTCCTCCATCCTTTTCTTTTGTTCTGTTTTCACTTACGGATGTTGAGATAATTTACAATGGCATTCTCATACGTAACTGAACATAGTAAGATATGGTCCAACATGCTCCTGCTTTTCATTGCAATGAGTGGTTGGAAGGATTTATGAGGAGATATTTAGCGGCAGCACCCAGTGCTGTTAAAGCAGTTGGCCATCGCCTTTTTAAGTTAGAACTGGCTATTCAGTGCTGGGCCGTCTCTGGTGATTGGTAGTGAATCTCCGGTTTGCACAGACAGCACTTTGCCCTTCACCTGTCCTAACTTTAGGAATTTTAGCTGAGTAGTTACCAACTGGATATCGCTGCTGGTAGTGCTGCCCACTCCCACAGATCCCAGAACCCCTATTGCTAACCGGTTAGTGATGAAGCTATGATAGACATTTTGAATTACCGGATGTCCTCTTGGGTGTTGAGACAGAGCTTTAGGAAGTAACAAGCTCCAAATGCAGTGCTGTGTTCATCTTGCGACATCATTCTGGCATGGATCGGGGGTTTGTATGGGATGAGATACAATGCTTCAGCAACAAACAGCTATAAATTGACTGCTGGCTCGATAAGGGATTGCTGGCATAGCTGTTGGGAGTTCTATAGAACCAAACTACAAGTTTTGGCTTCTAATGACTTTTATAGGTGTTTTAAAGTGTTTACACAGATAGTTGTGTTGGAACACATTAGTAGTGTTTAGTACACTTGATGAAATGTTAAAAAGGAGAGTTTATCACGAGAGGCTTTTTGTAAGAAGGTTCACTTTTTGTCATTGATATTAATCCCGTGACCTTTTTGGGAGGAATCTTTTTTGACTAGGAATAATCATATCCTGATTATTCCTACTCAAAAAAGATTCCTCCCAAAAAGGAATCATGTCCTCTCTCACTTGGTTTGCAGCTTGTCGTGCTGTGAGGGCTTGCGTGCATCAGTGATGCTGAGAGCTAAACTATCGGTAGTTTAACTACTGGCAGGGTCTCCCAAGATGGACAGGTCTCAGCTGAGGTGCCAGACCAAGACAAACCACCCATCTGGGCAGCAGTAGAATGGGATAGTGTTGACGGCGGAGGATCACATTTCTGTGACAACGACAACAACACCAAACTTAAACTGCGCAGAAGAAAGGCCCGGCAATCTACTTCTGTATCTTGCCATGAAAACCCAATGGATAGTTAAAACAAAACAAATTGTGCTATGGTGCTGGAAGATGAGACCCCCAGGTCGAAAGGCACTCAACGAGCTACTGGGGAAGAGCTGAAGACTTTTCATAGTAAAGCCAGCATTTATGATGTGGTTGGATCAAAGTCCTCGGGAAGTCTGACTGCTGATGTAGCAGCGCATGAAAGAGTCAGAAGCTGTAAAGATGTCTTACACATTGGAACATGGAACGTACGAAGCATGAACCAAGGAAAGTTGGAGGTGGTCAAGAATGAAATGGAACGTGTACAACTTGATCTGTTGGGTGTCAGCGAACTGAAATGGACTGGCATCAGGCACTTTGCATCAGATGATCACATGGTCTACTATGCTGGAAATAAAAGACAAAGAAGAAATGGTGTTGCATTTATAATAAAGAAGAAACTTGCAAGAACTGTAATGAAATACAATGCAGTCAGCGAACGCTTAATCTCTATTCGTCTATGAGGAATGCCTATCAACACAACTATAATTCAAGTATATGCCCCAACAACAGCTGCAGAAGAGAATGAAATTGAAGAGTTCTATGAACAAGTACAAGCTGAAATTGACAGAACATGCAAACAGGATATCCTGATAGTCATGGGTGACTGGAACGCAAAAGTTGGCAACAAAGAAGAAGGCAAAGTAATTGGAAAATATGGACTTGGCAACAGAAATGAAGCTGGAGAAAGACTGATAGAATTCTGCAAGACCAACGATCTAGTCATCTCAAACACCTTCCTCCAGCAACACAAGTGGCGACTGTACACATGGACTTCACCCAATGGATTGAATAAAAATCAAATTGACTACATCTGTGGAAGTCAACGATGGAAAAGCTCTGTAACATCAACAAAGACAAAACCTGGAGCTGACTGTGGTACAGATCATCAACTACTAGTATGCAAACTCAAGCTAAAGTTGAAAAAGAGCAAACCACTCATGAATGCAGCAAAATATGACCTTGAGGATATACTACTGGAATTTAAAGACTGCCTGCAAAATCCATTTGCTGCTTTAGATACAAATGACAGAGCTCCGGAAGAGTTATGGAATGACATTGAGAAGGTTGTGTTGGAAGAAAGCGAGAAGTCTCTACAAAAGGTGAAAAAGCAAAAACGGCCAAAATGGATGACGGAAGAAACTCTGAAAATTGCCCAGAAACGCAGAGAAGCTAAAGCCAGAGGAGAAAGAAAAGACAATCGCAGATCTCAACAGAGATTTCCAACGTGCAGCAAGACAGGACAAGGAAAAGTACTACAATGACATTTGCAAGGAAATAAAAGCAGAAACTATTAGAGGAAGAAAAAGATCGGCTTTCCTAAAGCTACGAGAGTTAAAGAAAAAGTTCCAGCCTCGAATTGGAATGTTACAAGATGCTCAAGGTTCTATGTTGAATGATGCTGAGACCATCAAGAAAAGGTGGAAGGAATATACAGAGTTTTTATATGATAAAGATCAAGTGGACCAACAGCCGTTTCAACCTGTACCTTATGATCGGGAACCATTGGTGATGAAAGAAGACGTTGAAGCAGCATTGAAAGCCTTATCAAAGAACAAAGCACCAGGCATTGATAGCATTCCCATAGAAGTATTGCAGCAATCTGATGCAGCTGTTACCGTACTTACAAGGCTCTGCCAAGAAATATGGAAGACAACATTATGGCCAACTGACTGGAAAAGATCTGTGTTTATACCAATACTAAAGAAAGGTGATCCAACTGACTGTGGAAATTATCGCACAATCGCTCTGATCCCACATGCCAGCAAGATTCTACTGAAGATTATTCAAAAGAGACTACAACCATACCTGGAACAAGAACTACCTGAAGTGCAAGCAGGGTTCAGGAAAGGGCGAGGAACAAGAGACATCATTGCGGATGTGAGATGGATCCTTGAAAAGACTATAGAATACCAAAAGGATATCTATTTGTGCTTTATCGAATATAGCAAGGCTTTTGACTGTGTAAACCATGAAAAACTCTGGGGCACATTAAGAAGCATGGGTATACCAGAACACCTGATTGTTCTCTTGCGCAATCTGTACATTGATCAAGAAGCAACAGTTCGAACAGAACAAGGAGAAACAGAATGGTTTAAAATAAGCAAAGGTGTAAGACAAGGCTGCATACTTTCCCCCTACCTGTTTAATTTATATGCAGAACAAATCATCAGAGAAGCAGGATTGTGTGAAGACAACAGAGGTGTGAAGAATGGTGGAAGACTCATCAACAACCTACGCTATGCTGATGATACCACATTACTGGCTGAAAGTGAAGATGATCTGAAACATTTGCTTCTCACAATCAAAGAACATAGTCTCAAAATGGGCCTGCACCTTAATGTAAAGAAGACAAAGATCATGACAACTGGCATAATCAACAGGTTCATCGTTGAAGGTGAAGAAATTGAAATTGTGAACAACTTTAACCTACTTGGATCAACTATCAATAAAGAAGCAACAAGAGGTCAAGAAATCAGATGACGCATTGCTCTTGGCAGAATGGCTATGAAAGACCTAGATAAGATTCTCAAGAGCAGAGATGTCTCTCTCCATACAAAGATTTGATGTGTTCAAGCCATGGTATTTTCAATAACATCATATGGATGTGAAAGCTGGACAGTGAAAAAGACAGACAGGAAGAAAATTGATGCCTTTGAATTATGGTCCTGGCGGCGAATACTGTGTATACCATGGACTGCCCGAAGAACAAACCAGTCAGTACTAGAGGAGATCAAACCTAAGCTTTCTTTAGAAGCTCAGATGACAAGACTTCGACTTTCATACTCATGCGAAGAGAGAGATCATTAGAGAAAGACATCATGCTTGGCAATATAGAAGGTCAACGCAAAAGAGGAAGGCCAGCAATGAGATGGATCGATACAATAACAGCAGCTACGGGTACCAGTCTGTCAACGAATAGCAGGGGGATTACTGGGCTATAATTACTTAGGAGTCTGACAAAAAACGATGATAAACTTATTCATATTTATTCATATTAGTGTATGCCCCCCTGTCTCTGTTCTCCCTTCTTGTGTCTGGTAACCGCTTTGATTTAAGGAAAAGGCGGTATAGAAAACCTGTTAAATAAATAAATAAATAAATAAATAAATTAAGGGGAGACATTCAACAGCGGTGGCTAGCATTGTAAAGTGGCTAGCCATCACCACTGACTTTGCTCCCGGATATTCAATGTTGGGGCAATATCTGGCCACTGGCATTGAATAGCTGTGTTGGCTGGAGAAGGCATTAGCTGACCACTGGCTGGTTAACTACAGCAGCAAATGCTAGGCCAGTCTTTCAGGTGCCTGATATTTGCTGCTTTGGGATAAGCATCTAGCAGATGAATATCCCCGGCTGCCTCCTCTGTTCTGCCCCAGTGCCAGCTGGCTACTGTCAGGGTGTTTAGTGGTGGCAGCAGGTATATTCAGTGGTACTAAACTCAGTAGCACCATTTAGGCAGTTTGTAAGTCTCCACACCACCTAAGTGGCCTAAAATATCCCCCCTAAGATCTTTAAGGATGAGGGGTGGTTGGGGTTGATAAATAACCATAAAACAGGCACTTTTCTGATGATTTTTTAGGCTCTCTATTATAAAAGTACTGTTATGTCATGTGCCCTGAAATACTGACATCGGAAATCTTCTGAAGAGTGAAGGACTCACTGGCAGCCGAAAAGCCAAACGTCCCCTCCACGCAGCCAGGCTCCGTGATCTTGGTTCTTGAAGGCAATAAAGTGTTGAATGTGGGCCGGCTCTCTGGCTTGAAATGGATCGGCACCTTTGTGTGGGCTGTATCTTTAGAAAAAGAAAACGCAAAGGTCACAATGACTCAAAGTCCTGACTTGGAGTTTACTGCTTAATTTTACTTGATATTCATTTTACTTAGGACAGACACACAAACTGTGATTTATTTTTATCAACATGACCCTCTCAACAAATAGGGGTGACCTACACGGAGCGGTGCGTACACCCCTAAACAAAGGCATGGGGAGAGGTGACCTGCACAGAGTGGCAGGTGCACCTACTCTTGCCGCCTTGCTGGGCAGACTAGATGGACCATGCTGGTCTTTATCTGCCGTCATACACTATGTTACTATATATGACAGTTTTAGATAAGTCCTCAATATCTTCCCATTTTCTATGCCATGGGAGGTAATTTCAGAAAGGTTTCTCCATGTATAATCCTGAGTTTTACACGTGGAAAGAGCCATTTCTAAAACAAGTTACCGAATACATATATAAAAATGTACAGCAGCAGCAGTGATCCTACGCATACATTTCAATGTTTTTAAGTGGGCATTCCTGAGAGCAGAAATGGGCAGGGTTTAGGATTTAGATGTATACTTTTCAAAATGCAGAGCAGACAAGAAAATCCTGGCCTCAGAACATGGTAGTGGTGATTTCAGAAAGGGAAATCTATGTGTCCTTTCCAGGGCTTAGTTTGTAGACAAAAAAGAAGTGAAACTGTGGCTGGGGCTAGAAACTACCTGTGGGGCTGGGGCCAGGGTTGGAAGTGTTTGCATACTTTTGTTTACAGCATTGGTGAATAAACTATCTGCTTAGGCTAGGACTGCTGTTTGGCAGGCCTAAACTAAACATGTAACATACCTACATAGTGGCTGAATATTGCAACTATCTGGATTATTTTCTGGCTTACTCTAGCTCCTCCTCTAACATGGCCACAGATTTATTTATTTATTTATTTATTTATTTAACATTTCTTCTATACCGCGCTATTACAATCAGCGCGGTGTACATCGAACAAAACATACTACAATGCATACAAGCAACATTGAGTTTTACATAGAACAGGGAAAAAAACATAGGATAACCGGGGTAACTATTTACAGGGTAACTATTTACAGGTTAAATTAGTATTGTCACCAATATTCTAAGCCAATTTGGTATCATCTTCATTTCGTGAGGGAGGGACAGGCGTAAAAGTGGTGGGTGGGCAGTAGTATAGTCTAACCATTTTCTGGTTGTAATAAGGTGCTATGGTAGCTGAGACATGAGGGAAGTTTACCCGATGTGTGGGTGTCAGGGTAGTATATTGTGAATAGGTGGTGTTTCAGAGCTTTACGGAATAGGATTAAGCTTTTGATGCCACGGATTTCATGTGGAAGGGCATTCCAATTTAGGGGAGCGAATATAGAGAAAGCCCTGTTGGAAGTGGTCTTAGTACATGACGTCATCATCTTGGGGACTATTAAGGTGTTCATTGAAGTGGATCTCCTGTCTCTGTTTTCCAGGGTTCTGTGGATTAGTTTGCTAATCGGTGTAGGTGGGTAGTTATTCAGGGCTTTGAAAGTAAGGACTAGTGACTTATATTGGAGTCTGGCGTGTAACGGCAGCCAATGCAGATTTTTCATGATTGGTGTTATGTGGTCAGTTCTTGATGATCCAGAGAGAACTCTTGCGGCGGCATTCATAGCTAGGCGGAGCGGATTTAAAGTTGATTGAGGCAGGCCGTGCAGGACGATGTTCGCAAAGTCCAGGTGTGGGAGGACTAATGCCTGAAAGGTTGTCCGGTAGTCACTGGATTCCAGTAGGGGGCGGAGGTGACGTAACGTTTTGATCTTGTGATATATAGACTTTGTAACATTCTTCACATGTGTGGTCATATCTAGGTGCTGGTCCAATGTGATGCCAAGATATCTGATTGTAGGTTTGGACTTCAATTCTACATTGTTGACAAGTAGCGATGGGGGGGGGTGTGAATTTACGGTTCTTCGTAACAAAAAGGACATCAGTTTTACTATGATTGATCCGAAGGTTTTGTGTCAGCAGCCAATCAGCTACAGCTCCGAAACAATTGATTATTGGGGAGAACATCGGTTGGTCAATTTTGAACGGCATGTAGAGGAGGATGTCGTCTGCGTAAGCCAGGCATAGTACGTTGAAAGATCGGATCAAATCACATATCGGCTGCATATATATATTGAACATTAATGCCGATAAGGACGATCCTTGAGGTACCCCCTGAGACTGCAGGAATGGTTCCGAGGATGTATGACCTGTTTTTACTTGTTGCCACCTGTTGGATAGGTAGGATTTACACCATTCAAGTGCTGTGTCTTGAATCCCCTTTTCCTTCAGGCGTTGTAGAAGTATGTCATGATTCACAGAGTCAAAGGCGGCGGAGATGTCCAGGAAGATGAGGACAAATCCTTGTTGGATGCTGTCCATACCAGTGACCAATTCGTTGAATAGGGTTGTGAGGACTGTGTCGATGCCATGCGCTTCCCTGAAGCCGTGTTGTGACGGGTCCAGTGGAGCTTCAGTGTCAATATGGTGCTGGAGTTGTTGTTGAGCAGCTTTTTCTATGATTTTTGCAAGCTGGGGGATGCTCGAGATTGGCCTAAAAGATTCGACTTTGGACGGGTCAAGTCTGCTATTTTTTAGTAGGGGCTTGATGGAGGTGTTTTTCAGGCGCTGTGGGAACGAGCCTGTTAGAAAAGACTGGTTCAATATATTGCACAGGATTTGGCTTAGGTCATGACGCAGCTCTTTGATCCAACTGGCTGGACAGGGGTCGTTGGGTGCTGTGCTGGGATTGATAGAGGCGACAATGTTCTCCATCTCTCTATTTGAGACCACAGTGAAATTACATAGTGGAGTTGCTAGGGGTGTCTTAGACGGTATGGGTGATGTACTGCTACACATGTTTATGTTGGTCTTAATCATCTTTGATTGCAAGTAGTTTGCAAAGTCCTGTGGTTGGGGCATTGAGGGTTGGGCGGAGACCGGTTCGCCTGTTATGGATTTTACTATTCTGAATAGGGCTTGTGGTTTATTGATGGAACGTTTCAATAAATCTGTGTGGTAGAGTTTCCTGCTCTGTGTTATCTTTCGACGGTGGGTTATTAGGTAAGAGTTGTATGTATCAAGTGATTCTGAGGAGTGTGATCGTCGCCACCGTCTCTCAAGTTTGCGCAGGTGGTGGAGAGATGATCTATCTGAAGTCCCCAAGAGAGCATGCACATTCGCAGAAAAACTACAGGAACAGACAGGAGCGAGCTGAAATAGGACAGCCTTTATTAATTTCCCAACACGGCTGTGTTTCGGTAACCATGCCTTCGTCAGGGGGGGGGGGGGGGGGGTAAAGCCTCAAACAAATAAAAACAAATAATAAATACATGATTAAAATACCTAACATAATACATAAATATGAATACATTAAAATCAATAAAAGACATAATATTATTACAAGAGATGAACTAAACATAAAACATTAAGGGCCCGATATTTGATAGACATCTACAGGGTTTACAGCCTCTAACCGGGGTATTCGACAGCACTCACATGGTTAGTGCCATTGAATATCCCAGTTCTTCTCCCTTACATGCCTTGCTGCTAACTTCTTATCATCGGGGTGTGTTGTGGGCGTTCTGGGGAGGAACTGGGCAGTGGCGATATTTCATGCTGTCTCGTTAGCGACCTGCGGCTCAGCAATCTTTTACTGCAGGGACTAACCAGGCAGCATGCAATATCGCCGCTGCCTGGTTAGTGAGTCAATATCGCCGCTGCCCGGTTAGCTACTACAGCTGAAAGGCTGTGCGGCATTGAATATCCGGGGTTAAGGGTTGGCGTAGACAGCTATGCGCCGAAGCAGCGCATAGCCATCATAATTCAATATTGGATCCTAAATAAATAGACATAGAGATATCATGACTAAAATAAAGCACAGTTACTTACCTGTAACAGGTGATCTCCGGAACAGCAGGAATTAGTCTTCACATATGGGTACGTCGGCGCCGACGGAGCCCGCACGGAAATGCTCCCCAGCATCCAATCAGAAAGCCTTTGGGAGCATCCCCCGCGCCTGCGCGGTGACTTCCCGCCTTTCCCACTGCCTCTCCTCAGTTGAGTTTCATAGCTGAGACAGAAGGAGAGAAGAGGAAAGGAAATAGATAGATACAACTCCTAGGGGAGGTGGGTGGGTTGTGAAGACTAATTCCTGCGGTTCCGGAGATCACCTGTTACAGGTAAGTAACTGTGCTATCTCCAGGAACAAGCAGGAATGAGTCTTCACATATGGGGACTCCCTAGCTGTGGGTGCCAGGGGAGATCCCATAAAATGCGTATCCCTGGACAGGACGGCATTTCCCAATCTGGATCTCTGGCATCCCCTGGGGGATGGGGGGTAGGAGTTGAGTAGAGTAGAGCTGTAGAGGAACAGCGAATCTAAAGACTACAGGGAAAAAAAGTCTTTAGAATGTATGTCAAGTATCATTAAAATATTTAGTGAGCTAGCACAATATAGAGCTTACCTACTTGACTGTAGGAAGTAGACTGTAGATGCAGTAGCGGAATCTTCAAGGAACTCCGCAACAGAAGTCCCAATCTGGAGTGGGCAGGAGACCCAGGTGTTCACCGGGGCAGGAGAAGATCGGCAGGTCCCCAATGAGAAGCTTTTACGGGAAAAGCTGAGAACTCGTTTAGGTACAGAGACATAAACATCGGAGGACTAAAAGAAGAAGACTGACCGATCTGGAAAATGAGCCCAGTCCGGAAGGGAAGAGAGGGTATGGAAAAAAAGCCCCTATTCCCAAGGAGAACAGAAATGAACTTAGGAATACTGTCTGTCCCATCTGGTAAGAGATAGGAAGACATTGAAGTTTGAGACTGCATAGATTGGGGATGTATAACAAAAAATAGAAGCTGTTGACCTCACAGCAGTAAGGGTAAGTTTAACCAGTCCCAGTTACTGAGCCGTATGATAATAGGCAAGTTGACTGTCTAGACCCCATAGGAAAAATAAAACCTAAGCACCGACAGTCAGGGAGATAGGTGAGACATAGGGTGCTATGGACATCTCCCAATATGTGCATACATATATACAAGTATATATATATATATGTATACGGAAAGACATACATATCGATACATGTGAGAGTATATATGTCTAGACAAGGGTGATATATATATATATACCTACGGGTGTATATATATATATATATATAAGATACGGGGTGGTTATGCCTCCCAGGTACAAAAACATGTATGCCCACACATTCATGAAATAATTTTACGAATACATGCCTGCAACTGAGCCACAGGAAACCTTCACATGGGGAATGTGATGGTCCAATAATAGGGGGGAAATCCACCTGAAGAAATATAGAGAATCTATTTCTGTGGAGCAGGAATGTAGGTCAGTGGGAGAACCAGTATGGTTGTGTGAAAAATAGAGGATGACAGCAGCCTGGCAAGAGTACGCCAGCTGTACTGTAGGACTCTGATATGTCCAAAGGACAAGAAGAACGCATAGACGAAGATACCAGAGTGGCCCAGCAAGGGATTCAGGGGTATCTTGTGCGGTAAAAGAGTATGCGTTGTCCCAGTGGAGTGGAAAACACGATGCCAAGCTGTAAGGAGCAGGAGTATATTCCGGCCAGAATTATAAGAGAAAAAACTGACAGAGTCAGGTGTGTCGCCACATCCGAGGAAAGGATAAGGCTAGAAGAGGATAAGCTGCGGTGAATTCCGGCAGAGACAGCAACTGAACAAAACAATATAGGGGATTCTCCTGTATGGAAATAGAGAGAAAGCAGACAAAGGTAGCGGAGAGATTCCGTCCCTGCCTGATGAGTTGTTCAGAGCAGGCATTGAAGGAAGACAACCAGTCTACACTGGAAAGAAAAAGAAGTGTTTCAGTATGGCACCAACTCAAGCAGGGGAAACCCTGGAAGAGAGGGAGTTGGAAAGCGACTTACCATATGGTAAGTCCGCTGAAGGAAAAGATGTCCATATGAGGACAGAAACTATCATGGGATAGTTGTAACCTCCCTTTGTGGTAGAAAGAATGGGAGAATTCTGTGACCCATGGACAAAAGTACCCCAAGAGCATAGCATACTGGAAAAGAAAAAAACCCAGCGTAGAGTTTGAAGAATAAACTTCCGCGAAGCAGAAGTTAACTGTATAGCGCAACACACCGTAACCTATGGGCGCTGGTTATGGGTAGACTGGTTAGAGCCTGGAGACTTCAGACTAGGATGAGATGTCCCTTGCTTGGGTACACCAGGAAGGTGGGCAGAAGAAGGATGAAACTTCCTCTTCTTTGGTAAAGAAGGTTTTGTAGGGCATTTCCTACGACCAGGGGAAAAAGAAGGCTCGGGATGGTTTCCACAGCCAGGGAAGTCAGTGGAGCAATGAGCAACCTGACGTAAAGCCTCTTTATTGAAGGGATGTTCCCCAGTACAAGGAGAGTTACCCAGTGTATGTTGAGCCCATCTGCTCAAGTCTGAAGCTTGCAGCCACGCCGTACAACATGCTCCAATGGGAATAGCAGAGGATCTGCTAACAGACTCAAAAGAGTCTAGGGAAGCACAGGAAAGAAACCAAGGGATATTCCTGCTATGGTTAAGAAGCAAGGAATAGTCAGAGGCCTTAGGTTCTGACAAAAAAGGAGACAGAAGAGATAATTTTTCTGTGACCTCCTGAAGTGTTAGACTCATATAAAAAATATATGAAATAATTCTGGAAGCCAACATAGAAGTTTGGAAGGTTTGACGTCCAAAGGCATCAAGTGCTTTAGATGCATGACCTGGTGGAGAATAAGAATGCTTCTTCTTGCTTCTGACCTTCCTCATTGCTGA
This sequence comes from Ichthyophis bannanicus, assembly GCA_033557465.1. Lineage (NCBI taxonomy): Eukaryota > Metazoa > Chordata > Amphibia > Gymnophiona > Ichthyophiidae > Ichthyophis > Ichthyophis bannanicus. The sequence goes on along the minus strand of CM066043.1, from coordinate 291,435,915 downwards.
TTCCACTACAAGGGAATGATGCAGAAGCTGGTTTTCCTGAAACCCCGGAGAGGGAGGCACCTGATACAGAACACTCATGGCTGTAGAAGGCGCAGGAACCTTTAAAGGTGATTCCCAAATCCTCAGAAGAAGGTCCTGCAAGGAATGATGTAAAGGAAGCATTATGGTTTCCTTTCCTGCAGGGTCTCGGGTAAGGGTAGGGCCAGGAATAGGAATGGCAAGAAAAGCTGCCATGTCAAGGAGAAATTTCTGAAAAGAAGGATCTCCCAGAGGGACTATTCCCCGGTCGGCTGAGGCAGAATGAGCAGCGTGAACACCAGAAGACCTACTGGACTGGTGCAGAGAAAGAATTCTGCTAGGTGTTGGACGATACTGACAGTTCTGATTCGAGGCAATCAGTACTGCATCATCGGTACCCGGTATCGATTCCAAGCTAGGCATAGAAAGGATCGATGGCACCGATGGAACTGCAGGAATCGACATCGATACCGGTACCGGCATCGGTGCCATCGGAGCAGGTATCGGATTTTGCCGAAGCGGCACCGAGGTAACCAGAGAGCTTTGGAGATTATCCTCGGTACTGCGTAGTCGGAAACGACATGGACCGGTTCTCCACCGCGTCGGAACCAAGTCCTCTAGACTGGATATCGATTCTAGACTGAGCATCGAAGCGAGCGAGGCTATCGATGCATGCCTAGAAGGCACCGACGCTGGTGGTGGTATCGGCAATGCCGCAACCAAGTCCTCTAGACTGGATATCGATTCTAGACTGGGCATCAAAGCGAGCGAGGCTATCGATGTATGCCCAGAAGGCACCGACGTTGGTGGTGGCATCGGCGATGCCGCAACATGAAAGTCAATCGGAATCGTATCGATCGGTACCGAAGGCACCGAGGACGTCCGAAGATGATGCCCCGTGACGAGAGGAACACTCGGCACCGGTGCCGACGTCGGGGCATCGGTACCGCTCGAAGGCGTTACCCCCCCCAAGCATGGCGCAGATAGAGGGACGTCCATCTGGGGCGTATCGATCGGTTCCGACCAGGAAACCCAATGACGAACCCCGGTGAAGAGTGGAACACCCGACACCGATGCCGATGATGGGGCATCTGTAGTGCTTGAAGCCGGTACCAACCTCGCGGTTGGCCGGGATACAGGAAAGCTAGTCTGGTCCATATCGATCGGTCCCGAAGGTACCGAGGATTCCAGATAACGATTCCTGGTGAAGAAAGGAGCACTCGACACCGGTGCCGATGCCGGGGGTCGGCACCGCTCGAAGCCGGCACCACCCCCGCGCAGGGCTGGGAGGCACGACAGCCAGCCCGGGTCGGATCAATCGGCCTCGAAGGTACCGAGGACACCAGATGACGATCCTCGGTGAAGAGTGGAACACTCGACACCGGTGCCGATGCCGGGGAATCGGTACCGCTCGAAGCGGATACCACCCCCGAGCACGGCTCAGGTATGTTCTGTGAGGAGTGAACCCCAGGAACAACCTGAAACCCCGTAAATGCTTTGGAGCCCGAAGACTCCTGCCGGGGTCTTATTGCCAATGAGGTCTTGAGGGCAAGGCCGGAGCCGTCATCATGCGGTGCATGAGACTCACCCTTCAAGGATTGGATAGTCTTAACAGACTGTTTGTGGGTTACCTGATCCTGGAGAGAAGAATAAACCGCCGTCCTCACCCGAGGTGGAAAAACGGCATCGAGGGATACCCGAAAAAGAGAAGGTCTTCTCCCAATACTATAGCCCGATGGACCGGGGGAAAAGGGGTCAGGGCCCAAACAGGATAGACACCAGGCATTGGAGTCTAAAAAGAAAACTAAATTTCCACAGTGGAGGCACTTCTTAGGGGAAGAAGGCTCCATGTTGGAAAGGCCTGGTAGGCCTCAGAGAGATAAAAAGAAAACTGAGGGAAAAAAGTTTCTCGAAGTCGGAAAAAAGAAGAGTAGACACCGGCGGTACCGGTATTGGCGGGAAGACAGCCGCGACCACAAGAAAACAAGAAAAAAGGAAATTAAAGGAAAAAAGTTTCTGCGGTGACAGGAGGTACGTCCTGTTGGCTCCGCGGAAAACCGAAAAACTGAGGAGAGGCAGTGGGAAAGGCGGGAAGTCACCGCGCAGGCGCGGGGGATGCTCCCAAAGGCTTTCTGATTGGATGCTGGAGAGCATTTCCATGTGGGCTCCGTCGGCGCCGACGTACCCATATGTGAAGACTCATTCCTGCTTGTTCCTGGAGTTATAAAAAGTGTTTGCTGGACACAAATTCTGTAAAAAATATACATAGACATAACCAAGCGAATTAAAAAGTGTTGCAATAGTGTATAGCGGGACGTGCAGCCCCGCAAGCCACCCTGCCTGTATTCTGCATCACCTTTTCCCCGCACATCCACAGCAGCAGTATGGGGAGAGCCGGTGGGGGGGGCAGGAGGGGGAGGAGTGTGGGCGTGTGGTAGGCGACGGCCTATGATCCATGCTAATTGAACTAAGCAGACAGGCCTAAGCAGCTTGACCTGTAACTGAACCCTGTAGTTAGGCCCAGAGGAATGAAACCCCCCTGAATGGTGACACCATAGAATTGAAACTTAACTCAGCTTAACTGAACATAGCTAAGCAGAAACGAAACACTTAGAAAAGACAGAAAACAGCTCTAATTGGTACTGATAAGAGAGCACAGCTTCTATAGAATTAATTAACTCTGCAAAAAGCAAGGTTACAGTGCCCTGCTTCCCATATGTTTTAACAAGCTAAGCGACCTTGGAGGAGAGATGTAACAAGTTAGAGACACTGACCATTGTAATTGGGACTAGAAGGGGGGCAACCAGGTGCTGAGCCCAGACCAGAGTCCCGATTGGGTAGCCATATCAGTACCAGGACCAATAGATGGGTGAGAGGGGTTACTGGGACCAATGAAAAGATTGCCTATGTCTAGAATGGAGAAGAACGCTATAAAAGTTGTTGTTTTGCTAGAAACCATTGCTCAGCCATTTTGAATTTGATTATTGCTTGAGCCATGTGCACATTAAACTGGCTTGGATCCTTGAAACGACTCCTGGTTTTATTTATTGCATGCTTATCTGCTGCTACAGGCGGAGCGGGAGTGGGCCGAGGCGGCAGGATATACAGGGCTGATTTAGGTCATGGCCCTGTATGTCCTGCAGGTCAGAGATGAATATGCTGCTTATTCCACCTTGGAGGTGGAATAAGCAGCGGGGATCAGCTCTAGAAGCCCCCACCCCGCACCAAGGCCAGGATCTGACTAGGGTATGTCCCAGCTGCCCAATCTGGGCCCCGGCTGACTAGCCCAGGGTCGGGCAGCAGGGTGACAGGGGATTGTCATTGAGGTGGTGGAACAGGCATGCAGGGAGGACGTCCCCATGGGGATGCAGGGGCACACTGGGCTGTCTCAGGGCTAGATCCTGCATCTGCGGGAACGTCTGGCTCCTGCAGTGCAGAATCAGGTCCTAATGGGCCATCCTGCTCGGGGGCGTCACGATGGACCGGATGTGGCCCTTCTAGGATCGAGCTCCATATGTAGTAATACTGGAAAACCAAGAACTGTTAGCAGAGAGAGGAAAAAAATTAGAATTGCAAGTCAGATCAATGAAACTTGCTATAATACAATGATGTGCAATCCTTCTTTTTAGAAAGGTAGGAGCTAAATAATTACATAAATACATAAATATTTAGAAATATAATTAGAATATTGAAAATCCATATTGCACTATAAGCTGTCACAATTCTGGATGTAAGTCAGCATATCTATAAAAACCTGTTAGCTAAAGAAAAAATGAACTTAAAATGTACATTATTGCTCTAAGAGTGAGGGAAAGTAACTACTCATATTTATATGTCGCTTGATTGTACATTTAACTGTGAGCAGACAAAAAGTGACTGTCACTCAATCATACATTTAAAGATAACTGCCTCTCACTGCCCAAAAATTTGGGACTAATTATAAAACGGAACAAGTAAGTAAAACCATGAAAAGGCCTGAAAACCGGGAGACAGAGTTTCTTCTGCCTTCAAATGCTATTGCAAATGCCGACGGCTATCCAAAACCTCGATTTAAAGGCCAATTTGTGCTAAAAACCAGCAAGAGTACTGTTTTGGAGGCCACCACACTTCTTAAGGGGGATCGAAAAAGGTAGTATAATCAATATGATAGTGATCCAGCTCCAGAGGACGTAAGGGTGATTAAAACATTTACAAAGTAGCAGTCATACTTACCCTATTACCAATCATATACTTTGCGTTATCTGGGTCAATAACGTAGAACCGTAAATACAAAAAATTATATAGAAAATATATAAATAAAAATAATAATAAAAGATACTACAATTGTACTGTCTAAATGTCATTAAGTAATTGTACTGTCTAAATATTTATAAGTACCCTAATGTTAAATGTAATCCTCCAACTGTGATGTGACGTGACCACCTTGAGTGAAGGATAAGGTGGTATACAATCTGTGTAAATAAATAAATACTATAAACACACTTTGCGGAATGAATATTGGAGCTACAGGGGTGAAGAACTGATACATCGCAAATGGCAATTATATCTCATAGAACAGAGAGCTTCCCACGGATGTAGCGATGGGATCGAGCCAAGTTATGGAAGAGACCAATGTAAAATAAATAATAAAAAGGACACCAATGAGTGGTGTATATACCAAATAAATATAAAGTGCAGAATACTAAAAACAAAATAAAAAATAAAAACAATCCACGAACCGTGTGTTAAAAACAAAGTACTAGAGGATGAAGTTAAAAAATATGGTGCAAACGCATAAAACTACGTGGCAGACTAACAAAATTAAAAGCTGGAGTTGAGATAAATGAAGTTAAAGTGGCTCTGTCTGTAACATATGTATAAATCTTAGACGCAAAGTGTAGATAAATACCGTATTTTCCGGCGTATAAGACGACTGGGCATATAAGACGACCCCCTACTTTTCCTGTTAAAATATAGGGTTTGGCCTATACTTGCCATATAAGACTACCCCTCTTCCAGCACACGCCAAAAAAAATAAAAAAACATCAGATTTGATTCAAACTGTGACAAGCAGGCGGTATTTAATATAGATCTGAAGTTCTCCAGAACTATAATTCTCAAGGAGTGTGTGATGTTATGAGCGTGTGTGGTCTCACTTCACTCTCTACTTGTAATTCCTGTCTTTATGTACACACCTATGCCATTAGCTTCACAAAATACTGTGTGACATCGGAAGCCCAGCATATGCAAATTCACCTCATACATATTCATTATGGATAGCCTTAAAATGCAGCAGTTTGTGTGCTCAGCAAGACAGGTCTAGGCAGTCCTGCCATAAACCCTTTAAAATCTGAGGCCGCAGTCCCCTATGTTCTTCTCAGGCGAGACATTCCACCTCACTTCAAAGTGACAGATGTTGGTCACATTATCAGAGACTCTGGTTCAGAACGAAATAAAAACAATACTTCTTTGTCGTGGTGGTTCTTTTCTCGATACAGCTTCTACAAACCTCAAACACCCGACTCCGCCCATCATGACGCCTGATTGGCCAGAAGACCTCCTCCATGTCTAATGCGTGCTAGACGCCGTTACCCAGTAATGTCCCCTACTGCTCTAGTTCGCGAGAAATAAAAGCAAATAATAAAAAGAATACACCGTAGAATCCCTCGCCGATTGGCTTGAGCCGCTGTCAGCCAGCAGGCTATCCTGCCCTTCATTGGCCCGTTCTACCACAGACGGTTGACGGCGCGCGGGAGTGGGGAAGAGAGGGAGGTAGATACACTTTTATTTATTTTTATTATTAATACAAAGATGTGTCATGCCGTCTTCAACATAGGCTCTGAGCGTACGCATTTTATTATGTTGTTACTATAAACGCTTCTAGAGTGATTAGTGACGATGCCCCTCCCCCTCGTCCCTCGACTTACTATTCAGCCCTGGCTCTTCGTTGTTATTGTCGACGGCAGTGGTACAGTGCTGCTCTGGGGAAGACATAACAGGGATAATAGGCGGAACGAAGCTGGAGCTTCTCAGCTGATACTAAAACTCTCGTGCACATAGAGAGACAGCACGCGCATATACACAAAGCGAGACAGAGCCACGTCGCAGAACGTGTACCGGCGTATAAGACGACCCCCGACTTTTGAGCATATTTTCAGGGCTAAGAAAGTCGTCTTATACGCCGGAAAATACGGTAAATCTTAAGAAACGGTGCAAGCTCACAAAATTACAGGCTAATAAGAGTTACAGTGAGAGCTAAAATGAAATTAAAGTATCTCTGAAATTAAAACACTAAAAGCCAAATGGGGAAGGAGCAGCCAGAATTAAGAACACAGAAGAACATAAGAAATGCCATACTGGATCAGACCAAGGTCCATCAAGCCCAGTAGCCTGTTTCCAACAGCAGCCAATCCAAGTCACAAGTACCGAGCAGTTTCCCCAAAAGACACAGATTCCACAGTGCTTGTATTAGGGCGAGCAGTGGATTTCCCGGGTCCTCCTTAATAATGGTTTATGGGCCTTTCCTCCAGGAACTTGTCCAAACTTTTTTAAACCCAGCTACACTAAAAGCTTTAACTATACTCTCTGGTAATGAATTCCAGAGTTTGATTACACACTGAGTGAAAACATTTTCTCTTATTAGAAACATAAAAACATGATGGTAGAAAAAGACCACATGACCTATCTAGACTGCCCTTTAATATCTACTATAATAGCCCCTTTTTACCTTTAGAGGTCCTCTGTGTTTGTCCCATGCTTTTTGAATTCAGAAACTGTTCTTTTGTCCACCATCTCCACTGGGAGACTATTCCAATGCATCTACCACTCTTTCCACTAAGAAATATTTCCGCATATTACTCCTGAATCTATCCCTTTCACTCTCATCCTTTGTCCCCTTGTAGAAGAGCTTGCCTTCAAATGAAAGAGACCCTCCTGTGCATTTATGCCAAGGAAGTATGTAAATGTCTCTATCATATCGCCCTATCCCACCTTTCCTCTAAAGTATACATATTATGATCTTTAAGTCTGTCTTCATATGCTACATAACAAAGACCACTAACCATTTTAGTAGCCACCCTCTGCACCGGCTCCAACCTGCTTATATCCTACTGAAGGTGCAGTCCACAGAATTGCACACAATACTCCAAATGAGGTCGCACAGGAGACTTATACAGAGGCATTTTTTTTTTTACCCAAGCATCTTTCTGGCTTTCACTGTCGCCTTTTCTATCTGTTAAGCTACTTTAAGTTCATCAGACACAATTATGCCAAGGTCCTGCTCTTCTTTTGTGGAGAGAAGTATCTCGCCCCTATACTGTACCGCTCCTTTGGATTTTTGCAGCCCAAATGCAGTAGGCAAAATTGAAAGGGAATATTTTAAGGGCAACCAACCATTCTGTTAAAATGGTAAATAAAGGTAAAAGGAAAAGGAGACCGCTATGGCTTTCAAAAGAAGTAGCTGAAGAGGTGAAGAAAAAGAGGGAGGCCTTCATGAAATACAAGAGATCACAGGGAGAGGAAGACAGGCATCTATATTTGGAAAACCTTAGAGAAGCTAGCAAAGTAGTCAAGAAAGCAAAGATTCAAAAAGAGGAGGAAATAGCCAATGCAATAAAATGGGGGGATAAGACATTTTTCAGATATGTTAGTGAGAAGAGGAAGGTCAAAAGTGGTATTGTCAGACTCAAAGGTGAAGGGGAGAAATATGTAGAAGCTGATGAGGATAAAGCGGAATTGCTTAACAAATATTTCTCTTCTGTGTTCACAGATGAAGAACCAGGAACAGGACCTCAGAAAACACCTGCAAACAGGAACAGAACTGAGGGACATCTTGAACAATTTTCAGAAGACTGTGTTCATGAGAAACTAGCTAAACCTAAAGTAGACAAAGCGATGGGACTGGATGGGATACACCCTAGAATACTGAGGGAATTTGGGGACGTTCTAGCAGCTCCACTGACTGACCTTTTCAATTCCTCAATGGAGTTGGGAGCGGTGCCAAAGGACTGGAGAGAGGCTCATATGGTGCCTTTACACAAAAGCGGAAGTAAGGATGTGGTTGAAAACTACAGGCCGGTTAGTTTAACTTCGGTGGTAAGTAAATTATTGGAAACGCTGCTGAAAGAGAAAATAGTGAGGTATCTAGAGTCCAACGGATTACCAGATTCGAAGCAGCATGCATTCACCAGAGGCAGGTCTTGTCAGGCAAATCTGATTGATTTCTTTGACTGGGTGACCAGGTTGTTGGACCGAGGGAGAGCCTTAGATGTGGTGCATTCTTTGACTGGGTGACCAGGTTGTTGGACCGAGGAAGAGCCTTAGATGTGGTGCATTTAGATTTCAGTAAAGCCTTTGACACCGTTCCTCACAGGCGACTTATAAACAAACTGAGCACCCTAGGGATGGACCCTAAAGTTACTGATTGGGTTAGAAATTGGTTGAGTGGGAGGCGACAAAGAGTACAGGTAAGTGGAGCTCACTCTGAGGAGAAGGAAGTTACCAGTGGTGTGCCCCAGGTATCTGTTCTTGGTCCGATTCTTTTCAACATCTTTGTTAGTGATTTAGCGGAAGGGCTGTCGGGTAAGGTTTGCCTCTTTGCGGATAATACCAAAATCTGCAATAGAGTAGACACCCAGGAAGGTGTAGATAACATGAGGACAGATTTAGCTAAGCTTGAAGAATGGTCTAGAATTTGGCAGCTAGGATTTAATGTTAAAAAATGCAAGGTAATGCATTTGGCCTGCAGCAATCCAAGGGAGCAATATAGTATAGGGGTGAAGTACTTTTGTCCACTAAAGAAGAGCGGGACCTAGGCATGGTTGTGTCTGATGATCTTAAAGTAGTTAAACAGGTAGAAAAGGCGACAGCAAAAGCTAGAAGGATGCTTGGGTGCATACGGAGAGGAATGACTAGCAGAAAAAGGGAGGTGATAGTGCCTCTGTCTAAGTCTTTGGTGCGACCTCATTTGGAGTATTGTGTGCAATTCTGGAGACCGCACCTTCAAAAGGATATAAAGAGGATGGAGTTGGTACAGAGGGTGGCTACTAAAATGGTTAGTGGTCTTCATTATAAAGCATATGAGGACAGACTTAAGGATCTTAATATGTACACCTTAGAGGAAAGGCAGGATAGAGGTGATATGATTGGGACATTTAAATACCTCCGTGGCTTAAATGCACATGGGAAGAGCCTCTTTCAATTGAAAGCAAGTTCTGCTATGAGGGGACATGGGATGAGGGTGAAAGGGGATAGATTCAGGAGTGATATGCGGAAATATTTCTTTACGGAAAGAGTGGAATAGTCTCCCCTTGGAGGTGGTAGAGATGAGGACAGTATCTGAATTCAAGAAAGCATGGGACAAACACAGAGGACCTCTAAAGAAAAAAAGGGACTGTTGTAGTTGTTGATATGGAAGGACAGACTTGATAGGCCATGGGGTCTTTTTCTGTCGTCATTTTTCTATGTTTCTATTTTTTAGCATTAAATTTCAGCTGCCAAATTCTAGACCATTCTTCAAGCTTAGCCAGACCCCTCCTCATGTTATTTACTCCTTCCTTTGTGTCTACTCTATTGCAGATTTTGGTATCATCCACAATCAAGCAAACCTTACCTAACCGCCCTTCCGCAATATCACTAAAAAGAATTGGACCAAGGACAGATCCCTGCAGCACACCACTGGTAACTTCCTTCTTCTCAGAATGAGCTCCAATTGCCTGTACTCTTTGGTGCGTCCCACTCAACCAATTTCTAACCCAATCAGTAACTTTAGGGTCCATCCCTAGGGTGCTAAGTTTGTTTATAAGTGTGGAACAGTGTCAAAGGCTTTATTGAAATCTAAATACACCACATCTAGGGCTCTCCCTCGGTCCAGCTCCCTGGTCACACATTCAAAGAATCAATCAGATTTGTCCGACAAGACCAGCCTCTGGTTAATTCATGTTGCCTCGGATCCTGCAATCCATTGGTTTCCAGATATCTCACTTTTCTCTCTTTTAGCAGCGCTTCCAATTATTTACTAATCACAGAGGTTAGACTAACTGGCCTATCGTTCTCAATGTTATCCTTACGTCCACTTTTGTGTAAAGGAACCATATGTGCCTTTCTCCAGTCCTCTGGCACCACCCAACTCCAAAGAGGCACTGAAAAGTTCAGAAAGTGGAGCCACTAGAATGTCTCCAGGTCGCCTCAGTATTCTTAGATGTATCTCATCCAGACCCATGGCTTTGTCTACTTTTAGTTTAGCTCGTTCCTCACAAACACAGTCTTCTGAAAACACTGGTCAACTTTGAAATCGTTACTGACTTTAAAAGGCCCTAATCTGTAGTATCTTGGTGAGCTGAACACGAATATAACATTAAAAATTTTTTATTGGCTCTCGTTTTGAAGATATTGCATGTAGTTCATTTTTGACGTTTCACCGTGTAAATTTATCCAGTAGGACATCAATTACATCACATTGCATAATACCAGCATGCACACATCATCCAGAGTTGATTGCATCATTTTCTGATGCAATGCAATACTACTGCCAGATGGTTGCTGAAGCCATCTGATGTCAGCAGTGTACTATACGCAGTCGGAAAGGAAATTAATCTGGTATTCTGTTCCGATATTGAAAGCCTCATGAATGCCTTAAAAATCACTCATAACCCACAAGACTGGAGACTATTTATAGACTCTTCGAAACTGAGTCTGAAGGCTGTGCTTTTGAACAATGGAAACCGTCTTCCATCTATTCCGGTAGCGCACGCCATCCACATGAAAGAGACATACGATAACTTAAAGCATCTACTGACTTCCATTAACTATAACAAGTACAGCTGGCACCTCTGTGGTGACTTGAAGGTAGTTGCCCTTTTAATGGGACTGCAGCAGGGATATATAAAATACATGTGTTTCTTACGTGAGTGGGATAGCCGAGCAAGGGATTGCCACTACTTGTGGAAGGAATGGAATCACAGACAAAATGTAACAGTTGGAGAGAAGAATATCCAGCACCCAGCTCTGGTTGAGGCTCACAAAATCCTGCTACCACCCCTTCACATCAAACTAGGTTTGATGAAAAACTTAGTGAAAGCCATGGACAGCACTTCACCAGCTTTCTGATACCTGCATGAAAAATTCCCTCGACTCAGCGAAGCAAAGATTAAAGAGGGAGTTTTTGTGGGTCCTCAGATTTGAGAGCTCTTCAAAGATGACCAGTTCAACAACTTGCTGCAGGGTGATGTGAAACAAGCATGGAATGCTTTTCGCCTAGTGTCAACAAACTTTCTCAGGAATGTTAGGGCAGAAAACTACAAGGAACTAGTAGAAGACATGCTGATGCAGTATCAGAAACTTGGCTGCACTATGTCTCTAAAGATCCATTTCCTTGATTCCCATCTCGATTTCTTTCCTGACAACTGTGGTATAGTTAGTGATGAACAGGGCGAACGTTTTTACCAGGATATTGCAACGATGGAGCAAAGATATCAGGGAATATGGTCCACTACAATGCTGGCTGACTACTGCTGGACACTCCCCAGAGAAGCTCCCGAACAGCTGTACAAGAGACAGGCAAAAAAATCTAAGAAGTAGTCTATGACTTGGTTTTTTACAGGTATTAACCAAAGACCTATTATATTTACTATTGACATGCATTTCGTGATGTAAACATTAATTCTTGTAGATTACAAAAAACCTAGAGCCAACTTTGTAATTTCACTGTCATATTCGTGTTCAGCGTATAAAAATTGCTAAGAAATGACTATTTTTATTTCAGTAACATGACTTTTGTAAAAATTTGTTGACCAGTGAAATAGTTCAAGATCCCTGTCACTTCTGTTCCTATTTGTGGATGTTTTCTGAGGTCCTGCTCCTGACCCTTCATCTGTGAACACTGAACAGAAATATTTGTTAAGCAATTCTGCTTTATCCTCATCAGTTTCTGCATATTCCTCCCCTGCACCCTTGAGTCTGACAATACCACTTTTGCTCTTCCTTTTCTAAGTAACATATCTGAAAAATGTCTTATCCCCCCATTTTATTGCATTGGCTATTTCTTCCTTTTTTTGAATCTTTGCTTTCCTAGACTACTTTTCTAGCTTCTCTAAGTTTTTCCAAATATAGATGCCTGCCTTCCTCTCTCTGTGATCTCTTGTATTTCATGAAGGCCTCCCTCTTTTTCTTCACCTTTTCAGCTACTTCTTTCGAAAACCATAGCGGCCTCCTTTTCCTTTTACTTTATTTGCCATTTTAACAAAAAGGTTGGTAGCTCTTAAAATACCCCCTTTCAGTTTTGCCCACTGTTTTTCTACATCCCCCAGCAGTTCCCATCCCGCTAATGACTCCTTGAGGTATTGGCCCATCTTGGCAAAGTTAGTCTTCCTAAAGTCTAAGATCCTCGCTTTTGAATGGATTAGAACAGCCCTAGTCCTAATACTGAACCACACCATCTGTGATCACTGGATGCAAAATGATCTCCCACTGTAACATCAGAAACACTTTCTCTATTGGTAAGCACTATGTCTGTTACCAGTTGTCCCTGTGAGAATCCAGGATCTCTTTACTTCTAGATGACACCGCAGCAGGGATGTGCCAATCCACATCTGGCATATTGAAATAACCTATCAGTAACACTTCTCCTTTCATAGCAATACTGTGTATGTCTTCTATTAGATCTTTGTCCACATCTACTCCCTCTGAGGAGAATCTGTAAATAACTCCAATGCAAATGGATTTCCCTTTCCCTCTTTCTAGTTTAACCCACAGTGCCTCCTCTCTTCCTTTAAAGCCCTGCAATTCTATAGTTGTAATATTATTTTTTACATACAGTACCACTCCACCTCCCCTTCTTCCTACCCTGTCTTTCCTGAATAAAGTATAGCCCGGTATAATTACATCCCAGTCGTGTTTTTCCATGAACTAGATCTCCACATAACCGCCACTAAATCCAAGTCAGCCTCTTCCACTAAAGCCTCAACATCTGAGATCTTATTTCCCATGCTAAAGGCATCTATACAAACCACTTTCCAGATGTTGTCCCTATTATCCTTTTCTACAAAGGTATTTAATGTTTCACTTACCTGGGAGCTTTCTTCACCCATCCCCAATAAAGTTAGTTTAAAGCCCTCTTCAATAGGTTAGCCAGTCTGCTGATTAAGATACTTTAACCCTTTTTGGAGAGATGAACACCATCTCTGCTCTATATCCCTTGGAACATCACCCCATGGTCTAGGAAACCAAAACGCTCTCGATGACGCCATCCACGCAGCCATGCAAGCTTCTCTGCCTCGGACTTACCCTCAACAGGGAGGATAGAAGAGATCACCATCTGCACACCTATCTGCTTCACCCTCTGTCCCAGAGCCATGAAGTCACTTTTGATATGCTTGGAGGGATACCTAGCAGTATCATTTATGCCGACATGGATGAGCAACATCAGATAATAGTCAGTGGGCTTGATAAGTCTCAGCAAACTCTCCGTAACATCTCGGATTTTGGCACCTTGCAGGCAGCACACCTCTCTGGACATCAAATCTGGTCAGCATATGGATGCCTCAGTACCCCTCAGAAGAGAGACACAAACCACGACTACCCTTCGCTTCCTTGTGGTGACTGATTTTGCAACTTTGGGGTGGTCGAGCTGTGGTCCTTCCCTTTCCTCGGATGTTCCACCTCCTCCTCTTCCTGGGCTGAATACTGGTTCTTCAATTCAAGGGCTGGAAGAATTGGAGTGTTGATACTGCAGGCTGTAGTGACTCGTGTCCATCCTTCTTCCTTCTGTAGCCTCCCATCTTCATCTCTGTCAGAGAGCTTAGATTTTTCAAGAAGCATCTCATCAATGTACTTCTCACTGTCTTGAATGCTCCTCAGCCTCACCACCTCTTCTCTGAGCTCCTCCACTTGTTTCCTGAGAGCTCCAGAATGCAGGCATCCTGCACATGGAACTGGTCCTTCAACTGGCATTGGGATCTCTGTCTGGAGAGAGGCAGAACCTGCAGTGGGGGCAACAGCTTTAGCAATATATTTCTTCCCAGCCATTGTTTAGTTGATGGAGTTTTGGTACCTGTTGAAGTAAAAGAGAGAGACCTATCAAAATCCTTACCTGTTCCTCAGTTGTCCTTTAAGAGAAAAAGTAGTTAACCACTTTTAAGTGTGTTTTAACAGTGCTGTTCTATGTCCCTGTGTGTAGCTAATTGTGGAGCTGTCCTATAAAGCAAGAATGCTCAAATGGGCTGCGTGGGTGTTGGGTTGGGAAGGGAGGGACCTAACACCTTATGAGGTCAGTGGCTTCAAAGAGTCAACTATGAATGGGTAGCTGGAACAGACAATGAACTCTGACAGAGCCTTGCCCGACATCACAAGCAAACAAAAAAAATGTCCTCCTTTGCAGTATAGAAAAAAACCTTAGCTTTTAAAAATGCACACCAAAACCCCTTTGGGAGCATTCAGGCAGAGTACTTGCTTTTCAATGGAGTCCATCAGATAGTCTTAAACGAGTTACACTGTAGCTTCATTGCATGTCCTCTAGTCTTTTGACTTTTTGATGGTATAAACAACCAATCTTCATTTACCTATTTCACTCCGTTCATTAATTTATAGAGCTCTATCATATCACACAAACCACGACTACCCTTTGCTTCCTTGTGGTGACTGATTCTGCAACTTTGGGGTGGTCGAGGTGTGGTCCTTCCCTTCCCTTGGATGTTCCACCTCCTCCACTTCCTGGGCTGCATACTGGTTCTTCATTTCAAAGGCTGGAAGAATTGGAATGTTGATAATGCAGGCTATGATGACTCGCGTCCAACCTTCTTCCTTCTGTAGCCTTTGAATAATTTTGTATCATCTGCAAATTTGATTACCTTACTTATTACTCCCATTTCCAGGTCATTTAGAAATATACTAAAATGCAGCGGACCCAGCACAGATCCCTGGGGGTACTCCACTATTCACCTTTCTCCATTGGAAAAGTTGCCCATTTAGCCCTACCCTCTGCTTTCTATCTTTTAACCAGTCCTGATCCACAATAGTACATTGTCTCCTATCCCATAACTTTTTAATTTTGACCAAAGTCTCTCATGTGAGACCTTGTCAAAGGCTTTCTGAAAATCCAGACAT
Source organism: Ichthyophis bannanicus (assembly GCA_033557465.1). Lineage (NCBI taxonomy): Eukaryota > Metazoa > Chordata > Amphibia > Gymnophiona > Ichthyophiidae > Ichthyophis > Ichthyophis bannanicus. Next base: position 291,420,819 of record CM066043.1, on the reverse strand, counting down.
ACTACACTGACTGACCCACCTTTGTCTACCTGTTTTTTCACACCTTCAAAAAAATATAACAGATTAGTAAGACAAGATCTTTCTTAGTTAAAGCCATGTTGGCTGTCTCCCATTAGGCCATTAAACTCAATGTGGACTCATTCAACAGTTCACTTTTGTATTATCTTACAGTAATTCTATCTTTGTCATTAACATAAGCCTCAGAAAAGACCCAATAGCACTACCAAAATCCAGGAATATTGTGTAATCGCCTGGGCGTGTGCAGGGTATAATGCATCAACGGCTTATGAATAATAGAAAACCAAGTCAACAGTCATTATATAATCTCTATGATAGTGAATAAAAAACTTAGCTCAATACTTGATGTGACCCTTCTCGGTCTTCTTATTTTTTTCTTGTTTTTCAATTTTATACTGTTCACTCTTATTTCTTCTTGTCATTACTAAAAGATGAAAAAGGAAGGCAAGGAAGGCATTGTCCCAACGCCAATCTTATGAGGCGCCCGTGCGTTTCTCCTCTGGGGGTTTCTCAAGGGACTTGTTCTTCAACAGATTCTAAAAAAAATGACATTCTCTATGACTGAATAATACCATCATAAAAAGAATCCACCATGCTTTACAATGTTATTAAAAAGATATGAAAAATTATACGAATAAACAGTGTTTAACCTGATACTGGCGCAGCTTGTAATCTTGAACTATCAATCTCCCGTTACTCCTCCGGGAAAGCTGAGAATGCCGCGCATGCGCTCTAAAGACGGAAACGCCATTTTTAAAGGGCAACTGAGAATCAGGTGCTGAATAATCAAACATTAAAGACAGACAGACCAATCGATGTTAAAATTGAATCCTCCTGGTTGAACTGTGTCTAAAGTATAAATCCACCATTGCTCTCGAAGAAGCAACAGTTTATCACGTGGTCTCCCCGTGCCATTGTGCAGCACTTGTTCAATAATCCAGCAACGAAGCTGGGCAAGCGTATGATGTTCACCAGAACAATTTTCAACCAGTGGAGCTTCTCTCCGAATGCAACGAAGTCGGCTTTCATGTTCCTTCATCCTGGATCTTGAAGGAACGAATAGTTTTGCCTATATACAACAGACCACAGGGACACTCTACTGCATAGACAACATAGGTGGATTCACAAGTAGTGGCTTGCTTAAGCACATAGGTAGTGCCCTTGTAGAAAAAATCGGATCGCTCAATAGTTATTGCACATATCCCACATCGTCCACATTTTCTATGCCCAGTCTATGTGGGATATGTGCAATAACTATTGAGCGATCCGATTTTTTCTACAAGGGCACTACCTATGTGCTTAAGCAAGAGTGTCCCTGTGGTCTGTTGTATATAGGCAAAACTATTCGTTCCTTCAAGATCAGGATGAAGGAACATGAAAGCCGACTTCGTTGCATTCGGAGAGAAGCTCCACTGGTTGAACATTGTTCTGCTGAACATCATACGCTTGCCCAGCTTCTTTGCTGGATTATTGAACAAGTGCTGCACAATGGCACGGGGAGACCACGTGATAAACTGTTGCTTCTTCGAGAGCAATGGTGGATTTATACTTTAGACACAGTTCAACCAGGAGGACTCAATTTTAACATCGATTGGTCTGTCTGTCTTTAATGTTTGATTATTCAGCACCTGATTCTCAGTTGCCCTTTAAAAATGGCGTTTCCATCTTTATAGCGCATGCGCGGCATTCTCAGCTTTCCCGGAGGAGTAACGGGAGATTGATAGTTCAAGATTACAAGCTGCGCCAGTATCAGGTTAAACACTGTTTATTCGTATAATTTTTCATATCTTTTTAATAACATTGTAAAGCATGGTGGATTCTTTTTATGATGGTATTATTCAGTCATAGAGAATGTCATTTTTTTTAGAATCTGTTGAAGAACAAGTCCCTTGAGAAACCCCCAGAGGAGAAACGCACGGGCGCCTCATAAGATTGGCGTTGGGACAATGCCTTCCTTGCCTTCCTTTTTCATCTTTTAGTAATGACAAGAAGAAATAAGAGTGAACAGTATAAAATTGAAAAACAAGAAAAAAATAAGAAGACCGAGAAGGGTCACATCAAGTATTGAGCTAAGTTTTTTATTCACTATCATAGAGATTATATAATGACTGTTTTCTATTATTCATAAGCCGTTGATGCATTATACCCTGCACACGCCCAGGCGATTACACAATATTCCTGGATTTGGTAGTGCTATTGGGTCTTTTCTGAGGCTTATGTTAATGACAAAGATGGAATTACTGTAAGATAATACAAAAGTGAACTGTTGAATGAGTCCACATTGAGTTTAATAGCAATTATCATTCACGAAGCACGGCCTTTAGGCACTTTCCCATTAGGCCATGACTATCTACATGTTCAGTAATTTTGGTTTTTTTTGATGGTTTCTGCCATTTGCCTGCTACTGATGTCACCTCTGGAACCCTTTTTAAAAACTGGCGTTACATTAGCCATTTGCCAGTCTTCAAGCATTACAGATGATCTTAATGATAGTTCACAGATTACTAATAGTAGGTCTGCAATCTCATATGTCAGTTCTTTCAACACCCCCATATGTATACCATCTAATCCAGGTGATATGCTGCTGTTTAGTTTATCAAATAGTTGTAATACATCTTCCCGGTTTATCGATATTTCTTTCAGTTTTTCCAATGCATCATCTTTAAATACCATTTCAGTCATGGGTAACAACCCTACATCTTCCTCAGTAAAGACCAAAGCAAAGAATTCATTTAGTCTCTCCGCTATGGCCTTGTCCCCTTTTAGTGCCCCTTTTAACCCTCTATCATCTAATGGCCCAAATGACTCTCTCACAGGTTTTTTGCTATGAATGTACTTGAAAAAGTTTTCATTATGCGTTTTTGCTTCCACGGCAAGCTTTTTTTCAAATTGTCTGCCTTAACAATGCCTTGCATCTATCTTGCCAGTGTTTATGTTGTTCCCAGTTTTCATCACTTCGCTCTTTTTTCTATTTCCTCAAAGATGCTTTTTTGGCTACAACAACCTTTCTGACCTCATCTGTAAACCATGCGGGCAGTTTGTTGGACTTCCTTCCACTTTTCTTCAGCACTTTAGAGTGCATTAAGAGTGCCTGAACACTGAGCAGGCATTGTCAGCGCCCGAGCATTGTAGAGCGGATTAATAGTGCCTGAACACTCAGGAGGCATTGTCAGCGCCCAAGAATTGTAGAGCGCATTAAGAGTGCCTGAACACAGAGCAGCGCCCGAGAATTGTAGAGTGCATTAATAGTGCCTGAAAACAGAGCAGGCATTGTCAGAGTCTGAGTATTGTAGAGCGCATTAATAGTGCCTGAACACTGAGCAGCGCCCGAGCATTGTAGAGTGCATTAATATTTATTTGTTTATTTATATCCCGCTTTTCACTGGGTCAAAGCGGTCAATTGGGGGATACATTTAACATGAGGGGATATGAGACATATACACTAATACTTACAGGGAACATGGGCAATGGAGGGTTAAGTGGCTGGCCCAAGACCACAAGGAGTGCCTATAGGACTAGAAATCCCAGACCCTCCGGCCTGATATTGCTGTCCCCAGGTGGGACTTGAACCCCCGGCCCTCTGGCCTGAAGTACCTTGTCCTAACCACTAGACCACTCCTCCCTCCTGCCTGAAAACAGAGCAGGCATTGTCAGAGTCTGAGTATTCTAGAGCGCATTAATAGTGCCTGAACACTGAGCAGCGCCTGAGCATTGTAGAGTGCATTAATAGTGCCTGAACACTGAGCAGGCATTGTCAGCGTCTGAGCATTGTAGAGTGCATTAATAGTGCCTGAACACTGAACAGGCATTGACAGCGCCCGACCATTGTAGAGTGTATTAATAGTGCCTGAACACTGAGCAGCGCCTGAGCATTGTAGAGCACATTAATAGTGCCTGAACACTGAGCAGCGCCCGAGCATTGTAGAGTGCATTAATAGTGCCTGAACACTGAGCAGCGCCCGAGCATTGTAGAGTGCATTAATAGTGCCTGAACACTGAGCAGGCATTGTCAGCGCCCGAGCATTGTAGAGTGCATTAATAGTGCCTGAACACTGAGCAGCATTGTCAACGTCTGAGCATTGTAGAGTGCATTAATAGTGCCTGAACACTGAGCAGCGCCCGAGCATTGTAGAGTGTATTAATAGTGCCTGAACACTGAGCAGCGCCCGAGCATTGTAGAGCGCATTAATAGTGCCTGAACACCGAGCAGGCATTGTCAGCGTCTGAGCATTGTAGAGGGCATTAATAGTACCTGAACACTGAGCAGTGCCCGAGCATTGTAGAGTGCATTAATAGCGCCTGAACACTGAGCAGGCATTGTCAGCGTCTGAGCATTGTAGAGCGCATTAATAGTGCCTGAACACTGAGCAGCACCCGAGCATTTTAGAGTGCATTAATAGTGCCTGAACACTGAGCAGGCATTGTCAGCGTCTGAGCATTGTAGAGTGCATTAATAGCGCCTGAACAATGAGCAGGCATTGTCAGCGTCTGAGCATTGTAGAGTGCATTAATAGTGCCTGAACACTGAGCAGGCATTGTCAGCGTCTGAGCATTGTAGAGCGCATTAATAGTGCCTGAACACTGAGCAGCGCCCGAGCATTGTAGAGTGCATTAATAGTGCCTGAACACTGAGCAGCGCCCAAGCATTGTAGAGTGCATTAATAGTGCCTGAACACTGAGCAGGCATTGTCAGCGTCTGAGCATTGTAGAGTGCATTAATAGTGCCTGAACTCTGAGCAGGCATTGTCAGCGTCTGAGCATTGTAGAGCGCATTAATAGTGCCTGAACACTGAGTAGCGCCCGAGCATTGTAGAGTGCATTAATAGTGCCTGAACACTGAGCAGCGCCCGAGCATTGTAGAGCGCATTAATAGTGCCTGAACACTGAGCAGCGCCCGAGCATTGTAGAGTGCATTAATAGTGCCTGAACACTGAGCAGGCATTGTCAGCGCCCGAGCATTGTAGAGTGCATTAATAGTGCCTGAACACTGAGCAGCATTGTCAGCTGAGCATTGTTGAGTGCATTAATAGTGCCTGAACACTGAGCAGTGCCCGAGCATTGTAGAGTGCATTAATAGTGCCTGAACACTGAGCAGCATTGTCAGCGTCTGAGCATTGTAGAGTGCATTAATAGTGACTGAACACTGAGCAGCGCCCGAGCATTGTAGAGTGCATTAATAGTGCCTGAACACTGAGCAGGCATTGTCAGCGTCTGAGCATTGTAGAGTGCATTAATAGTGCCTGAACACTGAGCAGGCATTGTCAGTGTCTGAGCATTGTAGAGCGCATTAATAGTGCCTGAACACTGAGCAGCGCCCGAGCATTGTAGAGTGCATTAATATTGCCTGAACACTGAGCAGCGCCCGAGCATTGTAGAGCGCATTAATAGTGCCTGAACACTGAGCAGCGCCCGAGCATTGTAGAGTGCATTAATAGTGCCTGAACACTGATCAGGCATTGTCAGCACCCGAGCATTGTAGAGTGCATTAATAGTGCCTGAACACTGAGCAGCATTGTCAGCTTCTGAGCATTGTTGAGTGCATTAATAGTGCCTGAACATTGAGCAGCGTCTGAGCATTGTAGAGCACATTAATAGTGCCTTAACACTGAGCAGCACCCAAGCATTTTAGAGTGCATTAATAGTGCCTGAACACTGAGCAGGCATTGTCAGCGTCTGAGCATTGTAGAGTGCATTAATAGTGCCTGAACACTGAGCAGGCATTGTCAGCGTCTGAGCATTCTAAAGTGCATTAATAGTGCCTGAACACTGAGCAGGCATTGTCAGCGCCTGAGCATTGTACAGCGCATTAATAGTGCCTGAACACTGAGCAGCGCCCGAGCATTGTAGAGTGCATTAATAGTCCCTGAACACTGAGCAGGCATTGTCAGCACCCGAGCATTGCAGAGTGCATTAATAGTGCTTGAACACTGAACAGCGTCCGAGCATTGCAGAGTGCATTATTAGTGCCTGAACACTGAGCAGTGCCCAAGCATTGTAGAGCGCATTAATAGTGCCTGAACACTGAGAAGCGCCCAAGCATTGTAGAGCGCATTAATAGTGCCTGAACACTGAGCAGCGCCCGAGCAGTGTAGAGTGCATTAATAGTGCCTGAACACTGAGCAGCGTCTGAGCATTGTAGAGTGCATTAATAGTGCCTGAACACTGAGCAGTGCCCAAGCATTGTAGAGCGCATTAATAGTGCCTGAACACTGAGCAGCGTCCGAGCATTGTAGAGTGCATTAATAGTGCCTGAACACTGAGCAGCGCCCAAGCATTGTAGAGCGCATTAATAGTGCCTGAACACTGAGCAGGCATTGTCAGCGTATGAGCATTGTAGAGTGCATTAATAGTGCCTGAACACTGAGCAGCGCATTGTCAGTGCCCGAGCATTGTAGAGTGCATTAATAGTGCCTGAACACTGAGCAGGCATTGTCAGCATCTGAGCATTGTAGTGCGCATTAATAATGCCTGAACACTGAGCAGGCATTGTCTGCATCTGAGCATTGTAGACTGCATTAATAGTGCCTGAACACTGAGCAGGCATTGTCAGCGTCTGAGCATTGTAGAGCGCATTAATAGTGCCTGAACACTGAGCAGCGCCCGAGCATTGTAGAGTGCATTAATAGTGCCTGAACACTGAGCAGCGCCCGAACATTGTAGAGTGCATTAATAGTGCCTGAACACTGAGCAGACATTGTCAGCGTCTGAGCATTGTAGAGCGCATTAATAGTGCCTGAACACTGAACAGGCATTGTCAGCGTCTGAGTATTGTAGAGCACATTAATAGTGCCTGAACACTGAGCAGGGATTTTCAGCATCTGAGCATTGTAGAGCGCATTAATAGTGCCTGAACACTGAGCAGCGCCTGAGCATTGTAGAGCGCATTCATAGTACCTGAACACTGAGCAGTACCCGAGCATTGTAGAGTGCATTAATCGTGCCTGAACACTGAGAAGCGCCCGAGCATTGCAGAGTGCATTAATAGTGCCTGAACACTGAGCAGGCATTGTCAGCGTCTGAGCAGTTGTAGAGCGCATTAATAGTGCCTGAACACTGAACAGGCACTTCAGCGTCTGAGTATTGTAGAGCGCATTAATAGTGCCTGAACACTGAGCAGGCATTTTCAGCATCTGAGCATTGTAGAGCGCATTAATAGTGCCTGAACACTGAGCAGGCATTTTCAGCATCTGAGCATTGTAGAGCGCTTTAATAGTGCCTGAACACTGAGCAGGGATTGTCAGCATCTGAGCATTGTAGAGCACATTAATAGTGCCTGAACACAGAGCAGCGCCCGAGCATTGTAGAGTGCATTAATAGTGCCTGAACACTGAGCAGGCATTGTCAGCGTCTGAGCATTGTAGTGCTCATTAATAGTGCCTGAACACTGAGCAGCGCCTGAGCATTGTAGAGCGCATTAATAGTGCCTGAACACTGAACAGGCATTGTCAGTGCCCGAGTATTGTAGAGTGCATTAATAGTGCCTGAAGACTAAGCAGGCATTGTCAGCGTCTGAGCATTGTAGAGTGCATTAACAGTGCCTGAACACTGAGCAGGCATTGTCAGCACCCGAGCATTGTAGAGTGCATTAATAGTGTCTGAACACTGAGCAGGCATTGTCAGCGCCCGGGCATTGTAGAGTGCTTTTCTCCCAGGACAAGCAGGATGAGTCAGCCACAAGTGGTGACGTCATCCGACGGAGCCGTAGACGGAAGTACTCTCAGTAGCCCAGAAGGCTTTAGCTCTCTGGGCATGACCAGTAGCCCCACCTCCCGATCCGCCCCTAGCTGACAAGACGTGATTCTATTACTCTCACCAACCTCTACGATCTTCTGAAGAAACCAGGCTTCAAGAAATGTCCGGGGTGCTCCAGGAAGATGGCCAATGCCGATTCACATCAGTTTTGCGTCCGCTGCCTGGGTAAGGAGCACCCCGTCGAAGATTGCCTCTCCTGTGCCCGCATGTCTCCCCGGGCTCTTAAATCACGTAGGCATGCCCTCCTCGATTCAGCAGATCCTGTTATTGCCTCAATCTCCAACGCCGCGGCTCTGAGACCTCCCTCCGTTCCCACTCCGGCCGGGGACGAGCCTTCTTCGGCCTCCATTCCCCGCCGCGAGGGTGAGTCCCTGCCTGCCTCGTGTCTGCCTATGGAGGCTGCCATTTCTAATCGACGTGACTCCTCCCTGCTTCCTGCCTCTCTTCCGGTTCCGGCCCTCCTGACCTTCAACCCCGAAGAGCGGATTAGCGCCGACAGACCCCGACGCAGGCACTCCGGCTGCCACAGGGCCTCTGAGGGGCAGCGCAGCTCTGGATCACTACGCGCTCTTGGCTCACGCGATGGGCAGCAGTGCAGATCTTCCCACAGCCGCAGCAGACGTTCACGGAGTCAGAGCCGGTGCAGATCAGGGAGCCGGCGCAGCTCAAGGAAACGGTGCAGATCACGGAGCCAGCAAAGACTGCCCAAATGGGATAGCAGGGATCATCGGCGCAGCGCAAGAAGTACCTCTCGCCAGCGAAGCAGCAAGCACAAGCAGAGAAATACATGAAGGGACGACCGACATCATTCTCGGCGCAGCACTTCCCAGCACAGCTCGTCAAGCCATAGCAGAAGCAGCACTGGATCCAAACGAAGCAGGAGCAGAGCTTCATGTGGGGAAACATTCTCTACCCTACAGAAGAGAACACTGCGTTCTTCTAGCTCCTCCGCCTCCAGCTACGGAGCGGTCTCCCTATCCTCCTCTTCCTCCTCCTCAGTCATGGCAAGCTTGCCTTCTCCAGAGGGTGACGGACAGAATCCAACTCCCGCTGCTAAGTCTACAGCTTCCCTGCAACAACCCCCTGAGACTCTTCAACTCCTCACGGGCATGTTACATGAGTGGGCTTCCAAACTGTCCAGCCTGGCTTCCAGTCAGCTATTGCTGACATCGCCCCACTCTGCGGCACCAGCTCCCGAAGCAGTGCCCCCCATGCAGGCTGCTGTCTCAGAGCCCCCCGGGGAAAGCGTTACAGAGCTATCTTCGCCAACAGAGGCATCATCTCACAGGCATTCCCTCTCCACGGCGGTCTCCAATAACCCCGTCGACCTCCCCAACCCTCCAGAAGACCTGACCTACTATGTTTGTAAGGTCATCTCCTCACTGTCCATCATTCCTTTGGATGCCCCAGACCAGCGCAACGAAGTTCAAAGCGCTCTCAAATTCGTGGACACTCCCAAGGCCATCACCGCACTGCCTGTGCACCAGCTCCTCCAAGATAATCTCTCCAAGATGTGGCAAAACCCCGCTTCCAATCAGACCTGCCCACGCAAACTGGATCTTAAATACGCAGTTCAACCCCTGCCGGGGTTTGACAAGCCACAACTTCCACATCAGTCTATTGTGGTCGAGTCGGCCCTGAAACGCCCCCAAACTTCACGCATCTCCACCAATGCACCACCGGGGAAGGACAACAAACTCCTTGATGACGTGGCAAAGCGTGTTTACCAAGGGACCACGCTTAATGCCAGGATAGCGGCTCACCAATTCCAACATGCCATTTTCCAGGATTTGCTGGTGACCAACATTAGGTCTTCCGTCACCCAGCTTGCTGAAGCCCCGCCGGCTCTTCTCACAGCCCTGGCAAAACTCGAAGACTGCATGAAACATCAGGGACGGGCTGCCCACGATGCCTTCGAAAGAGCCGCCAGAATCGCAGGATCTGCCATTTCCGCACGTCGCCTGGCCTGGCTCAGGGCCTCAGGCTTGCGGACTGACTCTCACGACAAGATTGCGGATACCCCTTGCACTGGGGACTCACTCTTCGGCGACAAAGTCAAGGACACCGTAAATGACATGCACGAATGCTGTACCACTCTCTAAACCCTCGAGGAGAGTACAGATTGCCCCCGCCCTTACCGCAAGGGAAACTCCCAGAGTTACTCGACCCACAAGCATTACAATTCGTACCAGAAGTGGCAGCAACCGCAGTACAAACAGAATCCTACCAGCAACCATACAAGCAAAAACCGCGGCAGCGGGAGCACATGCAAAAAAAGGCACATCTGGACCGGCTAAGAGCAATCCCAGTTTTTGACTCACGGCCCTGCCTGCACCTTCCGACGGGGGGTCGCTTGTCTGCCTTCCAGCGCTCCTGGAAGAATATAATGACGGACCGGTGGGTGCTCACCATTCTCAAGCAGGGCTATCGAATAAGGTTCTCTTCGCTCCCGCCTCAACGCCCCCCTCCGGTGAGCAGCGTACCTCCTCAGCACCTCCTAGCCATGAATTCCAAGATTGCAGCCCTCATGCAATCCAGAGCCATCGAACCCGTTCCACCCAGCGAGGTCAATACGGGTTTCTACTCCAGATACTTCCTCGTCCCCAAGAAATCGGGGGGGTGTCCGACCAATTCTTGATCTGCGGAAACTGAACAAGTGCATCACCAAAGAGAAGTTCAGGATGCACTCTCTTTCATCCATTCTTCCCCTCATCCAACCCGAGGAATGGCTAGCCTCCTTGGATCTTCAAGATGCCTACACTCACGTTCCCATACACCCGCACCACAGGAAATTCCTGCGCTTCAAGGTAGCAGAGAACCACTACCAATACAGAGTTCTCCCCTTCGGGCTTTCTCCTGCTCCCAGAGTCTTCACCAAGTGTGTGGCAGTAGCAGCCGCTCACCTCCGCAAGCTCGGGGTGTGTGTCTTTCCCTACCTGGACGACTGGCTGCTCACCGCAACCTCTCCCGCAGATCTTCGGAGAGCGGTCAAAAGAGCCACGTTGCTGCTAACCTCTTTGGGCTTTCTGATCAACTACGGGAAGTCTCATCTCTCTCCAGTCCAACAGCTGGAGTTCATTGGAGCTTACATAGACACCACCCAGGCCAAGGCTTTTCTCCCACGGAACAGGATGGACACCATCATCCACCTAGCCCTCCAGGTGCTCAGCTCTTCCCAGTCAACAGCAAGAACCCTCCTTCGTCTCCTGGGGCACATGGCGGCCACCACCCATGTCATTCCACTTGCGAGGCTGCACATGCGAGTCCTCCAATGGCACCTCCGCTCCCACTGGTGCCAGCACTCGCAGCCCCTGTCCACTATGATTCCCATCGACCCCTCCATTACCAAGGCAATCCGCTGGTGGACCAGCCCACACAACCTGTCGCAGGGCAGAAACCTATGATTACCTGTGCACCAAGTCACCGTGACCACAGATGCATCGAATCTGGGCTGGGGAGCGCATTGTGCCGGCTCCCACACTCAAGGCTCGTGGTCGCCTCCAGAAAAAGACCTGCACATCAACGTCATTGAGCTCAGAGCTGTCCGCCTCGCGCTCATGGCCTTCCAGGAACGCCTAAAGGGCAAAGTTGTCAGGATCCTAACCGACAACCAAGTAGCCATGTTTTACATAAACAAGCAGGGGGGCATGGGCTCAAGACCCCTATGCAAGGAGGCCCTCCGCACCTGGCACCTCACCCGTTCCTACCAATGCAGCCTCCAGGCATGCTACCTGCCAGGGGAGGAGAACGTTATAGCCGATCACCTCAGCAGGCAACTGAACTCTCACGAGTGGACACTCCACGGGGAGGTGTCATTGTCCCTCTTCACGAAGTGGGGTCACCCGGATATCGACCTCTTAGTGTCTCAGGAGAACGCCAAATGCCGCCTGTTTTGCTCCAAGAGACCCACGCAGCACAGAGTAGCGGAGGATGCCTTCGACGTGACATGGGACCAGTGGCCACTGGTGTACGCCTTTCCACCCATCCCGCTCATCACACGGACTATCCAGCACCTGATCAGGGATGAGGCTGTGGCCATCCTGGTGGCACTCTACTGGCCAAGGCAGGTCTGGTTCCCATACCTACATCGTCTGGCGCTGGAACCTCCCATTTGCCTTCCCCTGAGGCCAGACTTGCTCTCTCAGGACAACAGCACGATCCTCCATCCCAACTTGCAGATGCTATTGCTAACGGCTTGAAAGCTGAAAGGCTAACTTTGGCACCTCTTAACCTTTCAACTGAAGTACAGCAAGTCATCCTGGCGGCTCGGCGCCCTTCCACCAGAAAGTCCTATAGCCTCAAGTGGCGCAGGTTCAGCATCTGGTGCGAGACGGAGCACCTGGACCCCTTCTCTTGCCCGGTTCCCGCACTCCTGCAGTATCTCTCCTCTCCTCGCTTGGCCTAAAGACCCAGTCCGTCAAGGTCCACCTGTCTGCCATAGCAGCTTTTCACCATCGCATCGGGGACATCTCGGTTGCGGCTCTGCCACTGGTGACCCGCTTCATGAAAGGTCTGTACGACCTACGCCCCCCTGTCCATGAACCAGTGCCCCCTTGGGACCTTAACATTGTTCTTGATCAACTCACGGGGGCCCCCTTTGAGACACTGCACCTAGCGAATCTGAAATTCGTCTCCTGCAAGACGCTGTTCCTTGTTGCCATAACTTCGGCCAGATGGATCAGCGAGCTCCAAGCCCTTGTGGCCTACCCACCGTATACTGTTCTCCATCAAGGACCGTGCATGTCTAAGGACGCATCCAAGATTTGTCCCAAAAGTAGCTACCGCATTCCACCTCAATCAGACCATAGAACTGCCATGCTTCCTGCCAGGTCCGCACTTGGACCAAGAACAACAGCGGCTTCACACCCTGGACTGCGTCAGGGCCCTTCAGTGCTACTTGGAGCGGACTTCCACCCTACGAAAAGGCTCCCAGCTCTTTGTCTCGTACGATCCCAACAAACCGGGCACCCTGTCCATCTGGATTTCCTCTTGTATCTCATTATGCCTTTCGCTCGCGGGAGCACCGCCCGCTTCGGGGGTCCGAGCTCACCACTTATGGGCTCTTGCCACCACCATTGCCAATCTACGTTCCATCCCAGTTCCTGAGATCTGCAGAGTGGCCACTTGGGCCTCCGTCCACACCTTTCAACGCCACTACTGCCTGGATAGGACAGAGCATACCGGCTCCGCCTTCGGCCTTGCGGTGCTGTCTGAGGCCACCAACCGGTTGCCAGCACCTGAGAAACAATAAGGCGGGACCATCTCCGGCCTTTGGCCTCGAAGAACCTACTATCTGCACAACAGCGCCCCCAACTTGGTCACTGTCCCTGTTGACTTTTGCACTGTTTTAGTTTGCACTGTTTGACTTTGACTCTAATAGCGTATTTGCACTGTTTGATTATTCCCGGCTAGTTGCCTGGCCGCTCATGTTACTCGCACATTGATTGTTCATTGCCATGTTTATACTGCCTGCAGTATTGCACATTAAACCTAACCTGTTGCACTTTAATGCCCCGTCTACGTTATCCTTGCCTATCCTGCCCTTTCCCCCCACGCCGCGGTAAGTGCAGCTGGGGAGGCACCACTTGTGGCTGACTCATCCTGCTTGTCCTGGGAGAAAGCTGAGTTACTTACCCGTAACGTGAGTTCTACAGGGACAGCAGGATAAGTCAGCCACACTTTCCCGCCCTCCTCCCCGGCTAGGGGGAATTGTGCAGGGCACGACCTGGCGCCTCAATACGCTGCCTAGCTCTTGGCGTGCCTCTGCTGAGAGAGAAATCTGGACAGCTAGGGGCGGATCTGGAGGTGGGGCTACTGGTCATGCCCAGAGGGCTAAAGTCTTCTGGGCTACTGAGAGTACTTCCGTCTACGGCTCCGTCGGATGACGTCACCACTTGTGGCTAACTTATCCTGCTGTCCCTGCAGAACTCATGTTACAGGTAAGTAAATCAGCTTAATCTTGCCTGAACACTGTGCAGGCATTGTCAGCGTCCAAGCATTGTAGAGTGCATTAATAGTGTCTGAACACTGAGCAGCGCCCGAGCATTGTAGAGTGCATTAATAGTGCCTGAACATTGAGCAGCGCCCGAGCATTGTAGAGTGCATTAATAGTGAATGAACACTGAGCTGGCATTGTCAGCGTCTGAGCATTGTAGAGCACATTAATAGTGCCTGAACACTGAGCAGGCATTGTCAGCGTCCGAGCATTGTAGAGTGCATTAATAGTGCCTGAACACTGAGCAGGCATTGTCAGTGCCCGAGCATTGTAGAGTGCATTAATAGTGCCTGAACACTGAGCAGGCATTGTCAGCGCCCAAGCATTGTAGAGTGCATTAATAGTGCCTGAACACTGAGCAGGCATTGTCAGTGCCCGAGCATTGTAGAGTGCATTAATAGTGCCTGAACACTGAGCAGCGTCCGAGCATTGTAGAGTGCATTAATAGTGCCTGAACACTGAGCAGCGCCCGAGCATTGTAGAGTGCATTAATAGAGCCTGAACACTGAGCAGGTATTGTCAGCGTCTGAGCATTTTAGAGCCATTAATAGTGCCTGAACACCGAGCAGCGCCCGAGCATTGCAGAGCGCATTAATAGTGCCTGAACACTGAGCAGCGTCCAAACATTGTAGAGTGCATTAATAGTGCATGAACACTGAGCGGCGCCCGAGCATTGTAGAGCGCATTAATAGTGCCTGAACACTGAGCAGACAATGTCAGCGTCTGAGCATTGTAGAGCGCATTAATAGTGCCTCAACACTGAGCAGGCATTGTCAGCGTCTGAGCATTGTAGAGTGCATTAATAGTGCCTGAACACTGAGCAGCGCATTGTCAGCGCCCGAGCATTGTTGAGTGCATTAATAGTGCCTGAACACTGAGCAGCGCATTGTCAGTGCCTCAGCATTGTAGAGGGCATTAATAGTGCCTGAACACTGAGCAGCGCCCAAGCATTGTAGAGCGCATTAATAGTGCCTCAACACTGAGCAGGCATTGTCAGCGTCTGAGCATTGTAGAATGCATTAATAGTGCCTGAACACTGAGCAGTGCCCGAGCATTGTAGAGCGCATTAATAGTGTCTGAACACTGAGCAGGCATTGTCAGCGTCTCAGCATTGTAGAGCGCATTAATAGCGCTTGAACACTGAGCAGGCATTGTCCGCGTCTGAGCACTGTAGAGCGCATTAATAGTGCTTGAACACTGAGCAGGCATTGTCAGCGTCTGAGCATTGTAGAGCGCATTAATAGTGTCTGAACACTGAGCAGCGCCCGAGCATTGTAGAGCGCATTAATAGTGTCTGAATACTGAGCAGTGCCCGAGCATTGTAGAGCGCATTAATAGTGTCTGAACATTGAGTAGCGCCCGAGCATTGTAGAGTGCATTAATAGTGCCTGAACACTGAGCAGGTGTTGACAATGCTGGAGCATCAAAGGAGGCCTTAGGGGCAGGTTAAAATGCCAACCGGAACCACGTTTGGTCAGTGGGGTCATGCGTGTATGTCTGTGTGTCTCCCCGGAGAACTGTGAGCCTCAGCAATGCACTGTGCATGCATGTGGTACCCATGACTGTGCATACAACATGCTGCAGGACAGCTATACAGCAACCCCAGATACAGTGTTAGAGCAGCTGAGGCCTGCATAAAAGGCTTCAGAGCCCTGCAGTGTTGAGGCATTCCTAACACGGGTTATACATTTCAAGCACAGGTAAGAGTTTGTGGCTTTTTAAATTACTAGCTCTCTGCCTGGGAGCTCTTAAAAGGGTTTTGGTACATTTTTAAACCAAAGTTACATTCTTTTTGGTGCTTTAGTTTAAAAGTGTAAATTGCTGTAACAAGTTGTTGTTTCTGTACAAGCTTTTGCTTGATTATTTTTGTAAATTGCATAAATAGATAAAAAAAGGTGGAAATAGTTTCTTTAGTGGGGTAGGTTTAAAACTCTGCTTTAGTATCTTTTTCAGCTCTTTGAAGCTACTGACACCTCATCAGATGTTAGTTCCCTCCCTACCCCCCCCCCCCCCGACTATCACCCATCCCTGTTGAGCAGTCTTGCTTTATAGGGCACCTCCCCAATTAAATATACACAGGGACTTGGAACAACACATTTTGAACACACTTAAAAGAGATTACACTGTTTTTTCTCTGAAAGAATAGCTGGGAAACTGGCTGGTACTTTGGTAGGTCTCTCTCTCTTTTGCTTCAACAGATATCTAAGCTCCATCAACTGAACAATGGCTGGGAAAAATCGTATTGCCAAAACTGTTGCCCCCGTTACAGCTTCTGCCTCTGGCCAGACAGAGGTCTCAATGCCAGTTGAAGGACAGGTTCCATGTGCAGGATGCCTACATGCTGAAGTTCTCAGGAAACAAGTAGAGGAACTCAGAGAGGAGGTGGTGAGGCTGAGGAGCATTCAAGACATAGAAACATAGAAACATGACGACAGAAAAAGACCACATGACCTATCTAGTCTGTCCTTCCATATCAACCACTACTTTAGAGATCTTCTGTGTTTGTCCCATGCTTCTTTCAATTCAGATACTGTCCTCATCTCCACAACCTCCACTGGGAGACTATTCCATGGGCCACCACTCTTTCCGTAAAGAAATATTTCTGCAGATCACTCCTGAATATATCCCCTTTCACCTTCATCCCATGTCCCCTAATAGCAGAGCTTACTTTCAATCGAAAGAGGCTCTCCTACCGTGCATTTATGCCACAGAGGTATTTAAATGTCTCAATCATATCACCTCTATCCCGCCTTTCCTCGAAGGTGTACATATTAAGATCCTAAAGTCTGTCCTCATATGCTTTATAATGAAGACCACTAACCATTTTAGTAGCCACCCTCTGTACTGAATCCAGCCTGTTTATAACCTTTTGAAGGTGCGGTCTCCAGAATTGCACACAATACTCCAAATGAGGTCGCACCAAAGACTTAAACAGAGGCACCATCACCTCCTTTTTTCTGCTAGCCATTCCTCTCCACATGCACCCAAGCATCTTTCTGGCTTTTGCTGTCACCTTTTCTACCTGTTTAGCTACTTTAAGATCATCAGACACAATCACATCTATGTCCCGCTCTTCTTTAGTGGACAAAAGTACTTCACCCCCTATACTATATTGCTCCCTTGGATTGCTGCAGCCCAAATGCATGACCTTGCATTGTTTAACGTTAAATCTCAGCTGCCAAATTCTAGACCATTCTTCAAGCTTAGTTCGATCCCTTCTCATGTTATCTACACCTTTCTGGGTGTCCAATCAATTGCAGATTTTGGTATCCTCATTGAAGTCGAGATGATGCCAAAGGACTGGAGAGAGGCACATGTGGTCCCTTTACACAAAAGCAGAAGTAAGGATGTGATTGAAAACTACAGGCCAGTTAGTTTAACTTTGGTGGTGAGTAAATTATTGGAAGTGCTGCTGAAAGAGAAAATAGTGAGATTTCTGTAGTCTAGTGGATTATAGGATCCAAGGCAGCATGGATTCACCAGAGGCAGGTAATGTCAGACAAATCTGATTGATTTCTTTGACTGGGTGACCTGGGAGTTGGACCGAGGGACAGCCCTAGATGTGGTGTATTTAGATTTCAGTAAAGCCTTTGACACAGTTCCTTACAGATGACTTAGAAACAAACTGAGCACCCTAGGGATGGACCCTAAAGTTACTGCTTGGGTTAGAAACTGGTTGAGTGGGAGGCAACAAAGGGTGCAGGTAAATGGAGCTCACTCTGAGGAGAAGGTGGTTACCAGTGGTATGCCCCAGAAATCTGTCCTTAGTCCAATTTTTTAAACATCTTTGTTAGTAATATAGCAGAAGGGCTGTCGGGTAAGGTTTGCCTCTTTGCGGATGATACCAAAATCTGCAATAGAGTAGACACTCAGGAAGGTGTAGATAACATGAGGAGGGATCTAGCTCAGCTTGAAGAATGGTCTAGAATTTAGCAGCTGAGATTTAATGTTAAAAAATGTAAGGTCATGCATTTGGGCTGCAGCAATCCAAGGGAGCAATATAGTATAGGGGGTGAAGTATTTTTGTCCACTAAAGAAGAGCGGGACATAGATGTGATTGTGTCTGATGATCTTAAAATAGCTAAACAGGCAGAAAAAGTGACAGCAAAAGCTAGAAGGATGCTTGGGTGCATACGGAGAGGAATGGCTAGCAGAAAAAAGGAGGTGATAATGCCTCTGTATAAGTCTTTGGTCCGACCTCATTTGGGGTATTGTGTGCAATTCTGGAGATCGCACCTTGATATAAACAGGCTGGAGTCAGTACAGAGGGTGGCTATTAAAATGGTTAGTGGTCTTCATTTTAAAGCATATGAGGACAGACTTAAGGTTCTTAATATGTACACCTTAGAGGAAAGGTGGGATAAGGTGATATGATTGAGATGTTTAAATACCTCCGTATCATAAATGCACAGGAGGAGAGCCTCTTTCAATTGAAAGTAAGCTCTGTTAGAAGGGCATATGGGATGAGGGTGAAAGGGGATATATTCAGGCGTGATCTGCAGAAATATTTCTTTACAGAAAGAGTGGTGGATCTGTGGTATAGTTTCCCAGTGGAGGTGATAGAGATGAGGACAGTATGTGAATTCAAAGAAGCATGGGACAAACACAGAGGATCTCTAAAGGAAAGATGATATGGAAGGGCAGACTAGATGGGCCATGTGGTGTTTTTCTGTCATCAAGTTTCTATGTTTCTACAAGCAGAAGGTTAGTTTGCAGTACGTAGTTGCAACCTGTGGCTGTGTTGCCGTAATGCATTCCCAGTTACACCATCATCAAGGCCCACCCCACAACATTCCCCCACCCTCACCTCCCAACATGACACTGTTATGCAGCTCCCAATTCATCTGCTGGCTTGATTGCAGTGAGCAGGGGGGACACATGTGTGTCTATTGCAACCCTCACTTCTGACTCAGACTCCAGGTCTCAGGACACACCCATCTGCAGAGGTGAGAGGCCAGAGTAATGCCAATTGCCATAACAGCTGTATCCATGGCAACAGCGTCAGCCCACCTGGCACTGCTGCAGCCTATAGGTAACTGGGCTCATGGGGAGGGCTGGCCTCTGGGAATGTGCAATCCATTCACTTAGTTGGTGACACTGGCAGGGATCTGCGCTTTTCCTGCTTGCACATTGCTCTTGCCCCATGCTGCATTCACAGAGTGCTAGCTAGAGGACTCTGTACTCCATGCAGTTATACACATACAGCGAGGTACATATCAGACAAATTCGCACACAAGAAACACCACCTCGACACTGTCTACTGATCATTGGCCAAAGCATCCAGCAGTCCATTACCTATTACCCCAAATGAGAATCTAAGTGCACCTAGGTGCTTGATTGGGACAGTGGGACATGTCCTGTGAATGAGGCATGCATTCTTCCATCTGCCGAAATGTGCCACCGGATGTCATGTTGGCCTCTGCATCACCTGCCAGTGCTGCCACCATATGGGATGGAAGTATCTGGAGGTGAATGTTGGGGTGTTGTAAGGGTGCAGGGAACAGTACCATACATGTTTAGTATGTGCCTTCGTAGGTTGCATTGCTGGCCAAAGCCTATGTTCACATGGTCAGAACTAATGCGAACCTATTCAGTGTCTGCATGTGTTACATCAGAGACCCTGCATGACAGCTTCAATGGCTTCCCATGCGCACCAAGTGTGACAGTCACAAGGATGTTGTCAAAGTACAAGGAGGCAGGGTATGGTGGCGTATGTGTTGCTAGCAACTGTTCCTACATCCAATCCGATATCCAACCTGCCATGATTCCAGCTGTTCTTGATGAGGAGAGGGAGGGGGGGGGGGGCAATGTGCTTACAGCATGGGAGAGTGCATATGCTGCACTGGCCAGGTTTGGAGTGCCCATGGCTAGGGACATGACATTATATGTCAGTACAGGGATGGAACTAGGTTCAATGCTCACTGCCAAGAGCTGCTTTGTGGGACATCGTATTTGTGTATGTGACAGACATAGCCCATTTTGGGCCAGCATGCGCTCTCCGCCTATCTCTAGCCCACTTTCCACTGTCCTTCACATTGCATAAGCGGTCCCCAGGTCCAAGATAAAAGGGTACATGATGAGAAGCAGAGGATTCTGGGCATTGCCTAGAACAGAGCAGTTTGCATATAATGTATATGTGTTGGAGAGTAGCTCAATGGCTAAGCCATCGTAGCATGGCTCTGCCATGGACATGGCCTGGGGGTACACATCTGTTCATGCTGAACGGCCACACTCATTCTGACCAAGCTGTGCTCATGTCACGGTTATGTATGCACATAGTGCTATATAGAGTCAATCTGTAGTTATATGTGGGCTGTGTTTTGCAATGTAGTCCAGTCACTACTCAGGTTACTTCTGTTTGTACAAAACCAATGTAGTCATGATGGCTATGTGCACATGCAAAGTGTGATGACTAGCAGACTGGGCACAGATGGTATTTGAGTGGCTGACACAGGATGGAGTTGCTCAACATATGCAGTTTGCCTGGGATTGATCTGGATGTATTGAATTCCCTGAAAGTGAGGCTATTCTTGGGCTGTTGGTAATCTGCTGGTAACTATGGTTTTGGCAGACCCTTCTGTTTGGAGTCAGCACCCGCACCCCTCCCCCCCCTCCTGCCTAAACAACACTTACAGCATTTAGGTACCTTGTCAACAGCTGACGCAGCCATTGGGAGCAACATGAGATGTTATAGAGGAGTCCATGTCCAACAGAAGCAGGACAGAAGGCACAGATAAAACAGGCCATTCCAGCATGCTGCAAGTGAACAGCATACCAAGCGACTAGCATCATATACTGCAGACAATACCTGTAGCACACTGCCAGTGATAGAACCTGGAGAGTCCATCTATTGCAGGACTTGCTCTGGGGACAAGGTGATGTGTGCCCTCCCTCACAATCAGGGTGACTGCAGGAAAAGATCATTTACACATATTGCAGCTGTCATGTGCATGAAGCACATATTATCAACCTCCACTCTAAACTCCATAACCCTCGAAAACAAGGATCTAACAATATGCCTAATATACAGAGCTCCTACCTCTGTCCCAGGTGACCTCTCAACCATAATTGAATTGGCCACCAGCTACTCCAACAAGAGCAAACAACTAATAATTCTAGGGGACTTCAATTTGAACTCTTTATCCTCAGCTCAAGCCACGGCATTCCTCGATGCTTTAAACTCCTTGGATCTCTCCCATGTCATTGAAACAACAGACACACATCGGGGGAAATACTCTTGACTTGATATTCATACCTTCCGACCTCCACTCCCTTAATACACGCATCACCTATCACGTATCTCCTGTAGCCTGGTCAGACCATCACATGATCTCCTTTAAACTTCCTAGAATTTGATAAGGACACATTACTTGATCAAATACTACCGAATCTTGACACCAGTCCTCACTTCCCTAATAGAGAACTGGATTGACACCATTTCACCAGCTGCCCACACACCACCTATGCCAAGAACTTCTAAATGTAAAAACAAGGCTCCATGATACTCCTCCGATACAAAGCAGGCAAATATCACATTAAGAAGACTAAAAAGAAGATATCAGAGATCTAAAGCTCAATTATACCGCCAAGAATACATGACAAAGCAAAGGGAATACAACAAACAATTCTAAACCATAAAAAGCTTCATCATACAAACATCATCATGAGATCCCTAAATCGCCCTTGAGAGCTATTCGCTATAGTTAAAGATCTAACCAAAGCCCCACAAAGCCACGTTGCAGTTACAATCACCCCAGAAACTTATGCAACCCATCTACAAAGCAAATTTTCTTGTACACATCCCGCACCAAACCAATCCTCAACATTAATGATCAAACAAGATCACCCAAAGACTTGGACATCATTTTACTCGATCTCAGAAGATCATTGCATCAAACTCCTAAACTCCTTGAACACAACTACTTCCCCTCTTGATCCCTGCCCAACTGCCTGGATAAATATCACAGAAGCTAGCACCTTCACTCTGTAGAATAATAAATGTATCCCTCTCGCAAGGTTTTCTGCCACCACTACTAAAAATCTTGTCCATAAGTCCACTCCTAAAGAACAACGCAACTGACCCAAGTTCTCCAGCTTCATATCGACCCATAGCCTAGTGGTTGGGGCAAGGTACTTCAGGCCGGAAGGTCAGGGGTTCAAATCCCACTAGAGGACAGCAACTTTGGGCCGGAAGGACTGGGGTTTCTAGTCCCACAGGTGCTCCTTGTGGTCTTGGGCAAGCCACTTAACCCTCAATTGCCATGTTCCCTGTAAGTATTAGTGTGTGTGTCTCTCATCCCCACATGTTAAAAATGTATCCCCCACTTGTGTTGTGACCGCTTTGATTGAAGGATAAGGCGGTATACAAAACTGTCTAAATAAATAAATAAATAAATAAAAATATCTAGCATTCTGCTTCTATCTAAATTAATCGAAAAGGCAGTCCAACATCAGTTACAAGATCATGTTGACTCAACTTCCCACTCGACCATCAACAGCACGGATTCTGAGAGCTCAACGGAGTTGAAACCTTACTAACATCTCTACTGAACACAGTTCTTAAAGGAATTGAAAACATCAAACAAGGCTTCATACTCTTATTCAAAGACATAACATCTGCATTTGATTCTATAATACATTCCATACTCCTGGACAGGCTGATAGATATAGGCATAAATGACACCCCATTGGCATGTTTTTGCTCATATCTATCCGAGAGAAGGACTCAGGTCAAGATCAAAAGCAACACCTGAAGACCTTTCTCACTAAATCAAGGACTTCCTCAAGGCTCAGCACTCTCTGTCCTCCTATTCAACATTTATATACAGCCAGTCTGCAAAATTATACAGGAGCACAACATATAATAGCACTTATATGCAGACAACCTAATGATATGCTCCACTCTCAGCACCAAGAATCCTGACTTCTCAAACATCTTATCTTGCTTGATAGCTGTCACAGAATGGCTAGCACAATGTAACCCAATAATTAATTACAACAGATCCAAAGCCTTCAAAATCATAAGAGACACAGCATTCATCCCCCCTCATAACCTATTAATAGGAAGCCGGCCAATTCCAGTGAAGAGTGAAGTAAAATATCTTGGAATTCACTTAGACCAAAGGCTCAATTTCCAATCCCACATCAAGAAGACTGCCTCCAAGCAGGGGCAGCTCTATAATGAGGCGAAGTGAGGTGGCTGACTCAGGTGGCAAAGTCTTGAGGGCGGCGAAAAATGCCCCCAAAACAGCCGCCTCACTTCGCCTTCAAAAGTTTAAAAAAAAAAATCTGAAAAAAGAATTGCACAAGTTGCTGCCGAGTCTGCTTCTCAGCAGCGGCAAACTCACCCCCCTTTTTCAGGCAGCCGCAGCTCCCTGCCTCTCAGAGAACAGCGGCTGTGCTGTGACTGCAGTTTTAAATAAAAACGAAACCGGTGCGGAGCCTTCTCACCTCCGTGAAGGACCCCGTGCAGCTTTGTTCTGCCCCCAAAGGAAGTTACATGTAACTTCCTTTGGGTGTGGGACAAAGCTGCACGGGGTCTTTCACAGACACGGGAAGGCTATGCACCAGTTTCGTTTTTCTTCAAAACTGCAGTCAAGCACAGCCGCGGTTCTCTGAGAGGCAGGGAGCCGCGGCTGCCTGAAAAGGGGGGTGAGTTTGCCACCGCTGGCCTTAAAAAAAAAAACAGCCAAAAAAAAAACCAGAGGAGAGGAGCCGCTGCAGCAGCAGCAGCAGGAAGTGCCCCGCAGCCGCCCCGGCAGAGCCCTCCTGTCTCCCTTCACGGCTCTGTAAGCTGCGCTGAGGGAGACAGAAGGGCTCTGCCAGGGCGGCCCTGGGGCACTTCCTGCTGCCGCAGCGGCTTCAGCAGCCAGGTTCTTTTTTTTTATTTTCCGGAGGGGGGGGGGGAGGAGGGTTAGGACATGTAATGGGCTGATGGGGGGGTTAGGATTGGTAATGGACTATGGGGGGTTCTAGGACTGTAAATGGGCTAATAGGGGGGTTAGGACTGGAGTTGGGCTGATGGGGGTGTTTAGGACTGGTAATGGTCTATGGGGGGCTAGGACTGGAAATGGGCTGATGGGGGGGTTTAGGACTGGTAATGGTCTAGGGGGGGCTAGGACTGGAAATGGGCTGTTGGGGGGGGTTAGGATTTGTAATGGGCTATGGGGGGGCTAGGACTGGAAATGGGCTGGGGGGTAGGACTGGAGGTGGGCTGATGGGGGTGTTTAGGACTGGTAATGGGCTATGGGGAGCTAGGACTGGAAGTGGGCTGATGGGGGGATAGGACTGGAAATGGGCTAATGGGGGAGGGGAAGAGAGTGCTGCTGGTCCTGGAAGAAAACTAGGGGCTAGGGCTACAAATGGGCTGATGCAGGAGGATGGTAGAATGGGACTGGAAGGGAGCAGATAATGGGAGGGTCTGCCAGGGGAAGGAGGGGGCACGAAGGGAGCTGACACGGGGGAAGGAGGGGGCTGGAAAGGAGCTGACACCGGGGATGTACTGAAGGGGGACTGGAAGGGAGCTGACACTTGGGGATGGGAGTGGTAGGTGGTTGGGTAATGGGGAGGAGGCTGGAAGGGAGCTGACATGCAAATGGCACTGGAAGGGGGATGGACAGAGGGTAGGGTGACTGGAAGGGAGCTGACCTGGAGGGTGGCACTGAGAGTGAACGTGAGCTAATATCTGGGATGGTATTTGGACTAGAAGGGGCTGGACAGTAGAGAAGGAGGGGGACTGGAAGGGAATGGATACCAGTTGCAGTCGTGGGAATGCAAGGCAGATGACATTGGATGGTACTGGGAGGGAAGGACTGGAAAGGGAGCTGATACTGGGGAGGGTTACTGGAACTGGAAATGGGCTGATGGAAGGAAGTGAAGAAAACAATAGAAGAGATAAGAAATGGCAGATGGACCATAGATCACAGAAAGAGAGCTGAGAATACAGGAAAGCAGAAGCCTCAGATCGGGACCAGCATGATCAGAGAATAAAATGGTCAGACAACAAAGGTAGAAAAAATAATTTTATTTAATTTTAGTGATTGGACTTTGTGCTATTTTTATATTTTACACAGTATTGGGGAACTGCGTCTCTTATTTATCTGATGTTGCACTGCATGTGGACTCTGGCTTCTTGCGGTTTCAATTTAAATTTAGTCTACATATTATTATTTTTACTTTAGACTGTGGTTACTTATTCTGTACTTGGTGAGGGTCGATGTTGTGCGTGTGTGACTGAGGTCAGGTGATCTGTTAACATGGAGTTTGTACATAAAACCGAGTTACTTACCTGTAACATGAGTTCTCCAGGGACAGCAGGATAAGTCAGCCACAAGTGGTGATGTCATCCGACAGCGCCATAGACGGAAGTACTCTCATTAGCCCAGAAGGCTTTAGCCCTCTGGGCATGACCACTAGCCCCACCTCCAGATCCGCCCCTAGCTGGCCAGGTCTTCCAAGCTGACGCGATACTCAGGCTAGGAGGCGGATAGCGAGAGACAGGAGGTCCTCGCCAGGGAGGAGGGTGGGAAAGTGTGGCTGACTTATCCTGCTGTCCCTGCAGAACTCATGTTACAGGTAAGTAACTCGGTTTTCTCCCAGGACAAGCAGGATGAGTCAGCCACAAGTGGTGTCTCCCCAGCTACACGTGCAGCGGCGGGGAAGATCTGAAGATAACAGAGGCAAGCATGACCGTGAGGTGCAAGTAGGTTTAATGAATGAGCGCGCCTTTAGGGCGGACATAGAGCAAAATGATAACAATACTTAAACAATATGTGCAAATTCAACATAAGGTGTGCAAGCACGTAGCAAGAACAGTGCAAATAGCAACAAACCAAGGGGTACCCGAATTAGGGCGCCCACAGGCAACAAGGTGCAATATCAATAACAGGCAACCGCACTGATGCTAAATAGCGCGGTATATAAGAAATTGTAATAAATAATAAAATAAATAAAATAAATAAAAGACATCAATCAATAGAACATGACAATAAGGTGCAACATCAGCAGAAGTCACAAGTTTCCTCCCTGGCACGGGGAAGAGGCAGCAGATAGCACTGCTAGCCCGAATGCGGAGCCACCGTGATCAGCTCTGTCGAGGCAGTAGTGCCTCTGGAAAGTCTGGATAGAGGACCATGTTGCGGCTTTGCAGATGTCAGGTACAGGAACGGAGTGTAGGTTGGCGATGGTGGCGGCCAATGCCCACAGGTGATGTGCTGTGACTCCTGCGGTGGGGCTCGCTCCAGCGCATGAAAAGCAGAAGGAGATGCAGGCAGAAATCCAGCCGGAGATTGTGCGCTTGGACACTGGGAGGCCAGGCTTGTTAGAGTCATATGAGATGAAAAGCTGAGACCCTTTACGTAGTGAGGAAGTTCTCTTGAGGTAGCACCGTAGGGCCCTGACACAGTCCAGTGTGTGCAGGCGTTGCTGATCTGGATTGGAGTGTGACCCGGGAAGGAATCAGGGCAGCTCAATGGTTTGATTGATGTGGAAAGCGGACGCCACCTTGGGAACAAACTTAGGATGTGTCCGAAGGCAGGCGTGGTCGTGGTGAAGAATGGTGTAAGGAGGGTAAGCCATGAGGGCATGCAGTTCAATGATCCGCCTGGCTGAAGTGATAGCGATGAGGAACAGTGTCTTCCAGGAAGCAAACTTCAAATCTGCTGATTGCAGTGGTTCAAAAGGCTCCTTCGTGAGCTGATTGAGGACAATGTTAAGGTCCCATGAGGGCACGGGCTCCCTGAGTGGAGGACGTAGATTGGATAATCCTTTCATGAAGCTGGCAACGATGGGCAGCGCCGCTATCAATGTGTCCCCAATGCGGTGATGGAAGGCCGCAATGGCGGACAAGTGGACTTTGATGGACTGAGTTTTAAGGCCGAGCGATGAGAGCGATGCGAGGTATTGGAGGAGATGAGGCACCGGGCATGAGAGGGGGTCTAGATGCCGGGCCTCGCACCAGATGCAGAAGCATCGCCATTTGAGGCTGTATGATTTCCTGGTGGAAGGGCGCCGAGCCGCCAGTATGATCTGCTGGACCTCGGTCGTCAGGTCGAAGGGGGCCAGAGCTAGCCTTTCAGCTTCCAGGCCGACAGTGATAGCATCCGCAGGTTGGGGTGGAGCATCGTGCCGTCATCCTGCGAGAGAAGGTCTGGCCGCAGGGGGAGCTGGATGGGGGGTTCCAATGCTAGGCGGTGCAGGTATGGGAACCATATTTGCCTGGGCCAGTACAGGACCACCAAGATGACCAGAGACTGGTCCCTGATAATGCGTTGAATTGTCCGAGCAATGGGCGGGGTTGGAGGGAATGCGTAGATTAGGGGCCATTGGTCCCAGGCCACATTGAAGGCGTCCGCCGCTAGCCTGTGCGGGGTTGGTCTCTTGGAGCAAAATAGGCGGCACTTGGTGTTCTCCTGGGTCGCGAACAGGTCGACTTGCGGGAGGCCCCACTCCCTGAAGAGGAATGATGACACTTCGTAGTGGAGTGTCCACTCGTGGGGGCTCAGTTGCCTGCTGAGGCGGTCGGCTAAGACATTCTCCTCTCCTGGCAGGTAGCAGGCTTGGAGATTGCACTGAAGAGAGAGGGCAAGATGCCAGGTTAGGAGGGCTTCCCTGCACAGGGGTCGTGACCCCTTGTTTGTTTATGTAGAACATGGTCACTTGGTTGTCGGTCAGAATTCTGACGGTTTTACCCGAAACAAGATCGCTGAAGGCCAGGAGGGCATGGCGGACAGCTCTGAGCTCGAGGACGTTGATGTACAGGGTTTTCTCGGCAGTGGACCATGAGCCCTGGGTGCATGTCCCGACGCAGTGGGCTCCCCACCCTTGAGCCGAAGCGTCCGTGGTCACGGTAATCTGGTGGGCAAGGGTTTGTAGACGTTTGCCCTGAGACAGATTGGCGGGGTGGGTCCACCAGCGTAGAGTCTTTGACGCCCTGGGGTCCTTGGGGATTAGGGTGGACAAGGGTTGCGTGTGCTGGCACCAGTGAGAGCGTAGGTGCCACTGGAGGATCCGCATCCGCAGCCTCGCGAGGGGAAGGACATGGGTGGAGGCTGCCATGTGTCCCAGGAGGCGTAGGAGGGTTCGAGCTGTAGAGTGCGATGAGTTGAGAACTTGGAGATGATGGTACGTATCCTGTCCCGTGGTAGGAAAGCTTTGGCCAGAGTGGTGTCTATGTGAGCACCAATGAACTCCAGCTTCTGGGCTGGAGAGAAATGAGACTTTTTGCGGTTGACTAGGAAACCCAAGTAGGAAAGGAGGGAGGTGGCCTTCTTGACTGCTACCCGCAGTTCCGCGGGTGAGGTGGCAGAGAACAGCCAATCGTCCAGGTAAGGGGAAGACACACATCCCTTGTCTGCGAAGGTGAGCGGCGGCCACCGCTACGCACTTGGTAAATACTCTGGGGGCAGGAGATAGACCGAAGGGAAGCACTCTGTACTGGTAGTGGTTTTCCGCTATCTGAAAGCGTAGGAACTTCCTGTGTTGAGGGTGCATGGGGATGTGAGTGTAGGCGTCCTGGAGGTCCAGAGAGGCCAGCCAGTCCCCGGGTTGGATGAGGGGCAGGATGGTGGAGAGGGAGTGCATCCGGAACTTCTCCTTGACTATGCACTTGTTGAGTTTCCGCAGATCGAGGATGGGCCGTAAGCCCCCGGACTTCTTGGGAACAAGGAAGTACCTGGAGTAAAACCCCTTGTTGATGTTGCTGGGGGGAACAGGCTCGATGGCCCTGGATGCGAGTAGGGAATGGATCTCTGCGGTCATGGAGGCAAGATGCTGTGGCAGAATGATGCTCACAGGAGATGAACGTAGAGGTGGTTTCGAGGAGAATTTTATGCGATAGCCCTGCTTGATGACGGAGAGCACCCATTGATCCGTCGTTATGGTTTCCCAGGCGTGCAGGAATGCAGATAAGCGACCCCCGGTCGGAAGGTGCTGGCAGGGCTGCGAGTCAAAAACTAGGATTGTTCTTAGCGGGTGCGGAAGGGGTCTTCTTCGATGTGCGATCCTGCTGACGTGGTTTCTGCCTGTAAGGGGTCTGGTAGTGCTGCTGCTTGTGACGAGGCTGCTGCCACTTGCGATACATGTTGTACCGCTTGGGACCAGTATAGCTCTGAGAACCTCCCTTGCGGTAGGGGCGTGGGCGTTCAGCGCCTTCCTCCAGAGTTTGGAGGGTAGTGAAACGCTCGCGCATGTCATTCACTGTGTCCTTGACCTTATCGCCAAAAAGCGAGTCGCCTGTGCAGGGAGTGTCCGCAATCTTGTCGTGAGAGTCTGTCTGCAGGCCTGATGTTCGGAGCCAAGCTAGTCGGCGTGCATAGATGAAAGCCCCGGCCACCCTGGCGACTGTTTCGAAGGTGTCGTGAGCAGCCTGGCCCTGATGTTTGGTGCAGTCATCGAGATCCGCAAGGGCAGCGGAGAGGGCAAGTGTAATTTCGGTAAGTTGAGTGATGGAGGACTTGATGTTGCTCACCAGCATGTCCTGGTAGATTGCATGTTGGAATTGGTGCGCCGCAATCCGGGCATTCAGCATGACCCCTTGGTAGACCCGCTTCGCAACATCGTCAAGGAGTTTATTGTCTTTACCCGGAGGCGCATTGGTAGAAGTGCGCAAAGACTTAGATCGTTTAAGGGCAGATTCAGCAACGATGGATTGGTGAGGTAGTTGTTGCTTGTCAAATCCAGGCAGTGGATGAACAACATACTTAGTGTCCAATTTGCGTGGGCAGGAGTGGTTGGATGCTGGCGACTGCCAAATTTTTGTGAGGTTGTCCTGGAGGAGTTGATGGACGGGTAGAGCGGAGATGGTCTTAGGGGCGTCAATGAACTTGAGCGCGCTTTGTCCTCGTCACGCTGGTCCGGAGAGTCCACCAAAGCAATGGAGAGATAGGACCTTTTGAACTAATTTTGAGTGGGTCAAGTCCTCCGGGGGGTCTCCTCGAGGTGTTGCCTCAGCTTGCGAAGGTTCCCCTGTGCCGTCCTGCTCCTGGGATGGAGAGGCCTGAGGCTGGCTGATTGAAGCGACTGTAGTGACAGGCGCAGTGCCGCCTTGCACTTGATCCTGAGAGAGTGAGGCGGTTGTGGCAGCTGGAGCATTAACAGGCATGGCAGCTGTAGTGGAAGGGAGGGGCTGCAGTGATCGAGAGTAGGCCAGGTTGGATAGGGCGGAGGCCCATTGTTGTAACATGTCCTTGAGAAGATGTATAGTCTCTGGAGACTCCTGCGGAGCGTGGCTAGGGGCTACTTGTGAGGTGGGTGCAGGCAGCTGAATGTTCTCCTCTTGAAAAGGCAAGTCTGCCCACATAGGGGAGGAAGGCAGTGAGTCCTCCGTACCGCTGAGGGTGCTGTGTGCCGAGGAAGCGCTATAGATGCTATGAGCAGAGGTGCTGTAGATGCTGTCAGCAGAGGAGTGTGATTGCCGTGATCTCTTGTAGGAGTGCGAGCTCTCTGTGCGCGGAGTACTGTGCCTGCTCCTTTTGCGGTGAGGGGATCCTCTGCGGTGATGGTGTGCACGATCGCGCTCTCTGCGCTGTCTGCGGTTGTCCCGGCTCCTTGATCTGCGCCGGCTCCCTGATGTGCCGCGTCTGTGCCTGCTTCTGCGCCGGCTGCGGTGGCGCCTGCTGTCTGGGGTTCTGCGTCGGCTCCGTGAGCATGCGCGCCGGTTCCGGGAGCTCCAGCGTGAATTCGATGCTCTGCCGTGCGTTGGGCTTCTGTGCCTGTTGGTGTCTCTGACCGCGCCGTCCCGGTAGGGGCTAGCATCGCGCCGATCTGCTTCGTCCTGGCTGGCCGAGATGCGCTGAGAGGAGGAGGGTTCAGGAGGGCTGGAAATCGTCATGGCTGCAGCCAGAAGTCCAAGGGGAGCGAAGCCCCTGCCGAAATGGACGACGCCAGTGGGGAACACGTGGCTGCAGGAGTCTCTGCTACACAGTGGGAGACGGAGGCCAGGAGAGGCACGTCCCCGGCTGGAGCGATAGTGTCGGCGTTCTCAGAGACTGGAGTACTCACGGCAGCTGTGGGGGCCAGATAATCGGAGAGGGCATGCCGGCGTGACTTGAGGGTCCTGGGAGACATGCGGGCGCAGGCCGAGCAGTCCTCCATGGGGTGTTCTTTTCCCAAGCACCGGAGGCAGAGATGGTGTGAGTCCGAATTGGCCATTTTCCGGGAGCAGCCTGGGCATTTCTTGAATCCTGGTTTCTTCCTTGTTGAGGTAAGATGAGGAGAGTAAAATAAAAAACGTCTTGTTGGCAAGGCGGAAGACAAAGACTGGCCAGCTAGGGGAGGATCTGGAGGTGGGGCTAGTGGTCATGCCCAGAGGGCTAAAGCCTTCTGGGCTAATGAGAGTACTTCCGTCTATGGCGCCGTCGGATGACGTCACCACTTGTGGCTGACTCATCCTACTTGTCCTGGGAGAAATATCTATTCTGTACTGTAGTAATTTGACTTGTTCAGCTTTTCAAATAGGTGTATGGATGTTCCAGGGCCCACTGTAGTATTTACAGTGATGCTTTTTTTGGATGGGCTCCTTATGTGAGTTTTGGAAATGTGTGCTGATATGGTATGGTATGGTAGGTTTGTTCTTTGTTCTAGGGTTTTGTATTAGTTCACAATATGCCTGGTACTGGAGAATAGTGGCTGTTGTTGTTGTTGTTAGTGAGATGATCAGAATCAGATTTTTTTTTTAAATATTGAGTTCTGTGGGTGAATGTCCTGGTTCTGTTCTGCACCTACCGTGGATGCAAAATATATGTTGAAAAAGAAAAAGCAAGAACCAGAACGCAGTTTATAACAACAAAATAAAAATGAGTTATAATTTAGTTTTATAATCTGTGCTGTTAGTTTTTGCTCTCTTTTAGTTCCTTGGTGTGCAAATGGGACCGTACCTAGCCCTGTGCAAGCGGTGCAGCCGCACAGGGCGGAAAGGCTTGGGAGGCGTATTTCGGCTGTCTGCTGTTGGCCTGCCGCCGCTGGCAGGACAACAGAAGGCAGCCGAAATGCGCTCCCCAAGTCTTTTCACAGCACTTTAAGCAGGTCTGGTCCCTCCCTCCTCCGACTCGATGTCAAGGAGGGACAGATCTGCTTAAAGTGCCGGTGCCTTTCAGATCGAGCGCATGCCCCCCTTCTCCTCCCCATACCTCCATCCAGCGCTGCCTGCTCTTTCCCTCCTGCCGGCACCGCCGTGAAAAAAACAGAGGGCAGCAGCAGCAGGGAAAGAGTAGGCAGCGCTGGACGGAGGTATGGGGAGAGGGGCGTGCACCCGAGCTGCAAGTCTCACAGGGTGTGATTGCAGCTCTATATGGCCCTGTGTGCAAACATCTTGCATTTCCTCCATATAATCTAATCGGCTTTTTGGTTTGGTTCAGTCTCTGATTGGATTTCTGAAAAAGCCCCGCCCCCTCTAAGGTGGGGGGGTGGCGCCTTTTCATACTTCACTTCAGGCAGCAGATTGCCTTGAGCCACCCCTGCTTCCAAGGCCTACTGTAAAATGAAATCCTGCAAAATCTATGTCCCTTACTTGACCAGAACCACTTCTGCTCTGTCAGCCAAGCACTAATCACCTCGCAGCTAGATTACTGCAACCTAATCCTTCAAGGCCTGCCCAAATGTGCCTACCTAAGCCCTACAACTGGCGCAAAATACAACAGCCCGATTAATCACAGGTACAAAGAAACATGAACACATCACCTCCATCCTAAACTCCCTCCACTGGCTCCCCATTCGATCACGAACAAAGTACAAAGCTATAATGTTAGCATTTAAGATATTACACAACCAGTCAGCCGGATGTCTAAACGAGATAATCAAGAGAGTTCCAGACATTTGATCAAGGAGGAAAGAACACCAGAACACCCTCTCAACAGCTAACATTTCTACATACTTTTCTCAATCAGTGCTCCACAGAGTATTTGAATTTTATACTCCATCACTATGGAACTCTTTCCCGCACCACCTGAGAGCAACCTCAGATATCACTGACTTCAGAAAGTATCTAAAAGCTCAGCTATTTACAGAACACTTCAACACTATAGAAATCATGCAACCTCACCAATAAAACCCGCCCACCCACAACTTCACTAAGCAAAGCACCATTCTACTGTAAATAGTTATAAAATGTTGTAAGGAATTATCAACTGTTAAATGTAAATAGTTGCTGTTTTACTGTTTTATGTAAATCATCGTTATGTTCATTGTAAACTGCTTTGATAAAACTGAAAAGCGGTATATAAAAAATGCTTAATTAATTAATTAACTAATTGATTATCCCTGCATAGTACAGAGCTGATGTGATGGATCACTGCATTCTCCATATGGCCATCAGTTGCATGTGTGCTCAGATTGTGTGGTGCATCATGGACAATGGAGAGGCTAATCAATACCAGCACCCAAGGCCCCAATGGCAGCCATAGCGGTGACTGTGATCACTGGGGAATTGTCCAGTACCTGCTTGTCATCTATGATGGTGGTAGGTGTGTGCATGGCCCCCCGAGGAGGGCAGGATGTCCAGCGATGGACCGCCGGGGTCATAAATGTGGTTTGTATTAGGTACACCTGCACATACACCTATCTTGCAGTGTAAATTAGCTGATAGCGGACTGCATGCCCTGTGCGTGTGCTGCCTCAGTGGTTGCTGCCTTATTGAGGCACAGAGAACCTCTGCTTGCGACTGTTGTTTGGCATAGGAGGTCCAGGGATGGAAGGGTATCTTGACCTCACATGTGACTTGGCCTTTGGACAGGGGATGTATTCTGCAGCTAGCATACTGCATGTGCGCCACTGTAGGCAGGCCCTAGGTGTGGTGTACCACTGTCCCAGACTGTGTCAGCCACATAGTTGGTTGCCCTAGGTTTCGCCCATTACAGGCAGGGAGCTGCAGTCTCTTTGATTCTAGACACAGTGTGTGGAGGTGTAGCCTAATGGTTAGAGCACTGCTTCAGTAAGTGACAGATCAGGGTTTGACTCTCACTTGTTTTCTTTGTGGCTGTGGGAAACTCATTTCAATATGCTGCCAGCAACAGTGTGGGATCTCTATTGACTGGAGGACACACATTCTTTTATTTTTTATGTGGTCCGATTGCACTTTGGGTCTGCAGACATGCACATTGCAATTATGCCCATCTGACAGTATGACTTTATTGGCTCTACTGTAGCCCAGTAGAACATAAGAACATAAGATATGCCATACTAGGTCAGACCAAGGTCCATCAAGCCCAGTATCCTGTTTCCAACAGTGGCCAATCTAGGTCATACGTACCTAGCAGTTTCCCCAAAAGACACAGGTTCCTCAATGCTTGTATTGGGTCAAGCATTGATATCCTGGGTCCCTTCTTAATAATGGTTTATGGACCTTTCCTCCAGGAACTTGTCCAAACCTTTTTTAAACCCAGCTACACTAACAGCCTTTACTACATCCTCCGATAACAAATTCCAGAGTTTGATTACACATTGAGTGAAAAAGTATTTTCTTTTATTAGTTTTAAATAGTTTACCCTGTAGCTTCATTGCATGTCCCCTAGTCTTTCTATATTCTGATAACGTAAACAATCGATCTACGTTTACCCGTTCCACTCCACTCATTAAATTATAGACCTCTATCATATCTCCCCTCAGCTGTCTCTTTTCCAGGTTGAAGAGCCCTAACCTTTGTAGCCTCTCCTCATAGGCGTAGTCTTCCATCCCCTTTACCATTTTGGTGGCTCTTCTCTGAACCTTTTCTAATAGCGCTATATCCTTTTTAAGATACGGCGACCAGAATTGTACACAATATTCAAGGTGCAGTCTCACCATGGAACGATATAGAGGCATTAAAATATCTTTTGTTTTATTTTCCATTCCTTTCCTTATCATACCTAGCATTCTATTTGCTCTCTTGGCCACCGCTGCACACTGGGCCGAGGGTTTTAACATGCTATCCACAATGACGCCTAAATCTCTTTCCTGGGTGGGGTTCCTAATGTGGAACCTTGCATCGTGTAACCATAGTTTGGGTTGTTCTTCCCTAGGTGCATAACTTTGCATTTGTCCACATTAAATTTCATCTGCCCTTTTGATGCCCAGTCTTCCAATTTATCAAGATCCTCTTGCAATTTTCCACAATCCTCTTGGGTTTTAACAACTTTAAATAGTTTTGTGTCATCTGCAAATCTGATAACCTCACTCGTTATTCCACTTTCCAGTTCATTTATTAATATGTCAAAAAGCAGCGGACCCAGCAAAGATCCCTGGGGTACACCTCTATTCACCTTTCTCCATTGGGAAAATTGGCCATTTAGCCCAACCCTCTGCTTTCTATCTTTTAATCAGTTCTTGATCCACAGTAGTACACTGCCTCCTATCCCATGACTCTTTAGTTTTGCCAAAAGTCTCTGATGAGGGACCTTGACAAAGGCTTTCTGAAAGTCCAGATACAGTATATCAACCGACTCACCTTTGTCCACCTGTTTATTCACACTTTCAAAAAAACATAACAGATTAGTAAGACAAGATCTTCCTTGTCTAAAGCCATGTTGGCTGTCTCCCATTAGGCCATGACTATCTACATGCTGATTAATTTTATTCTTTATGATGGTTTCTACCATTTTTCCCGGTACTGACGTGAGGCTCACCGGTCTGTAGTTTTCCCGGATCACCCCTGGAACCCTTTTTAAAAATTGGTGTTACCTTGGCGATCCTCCAATCTTCAGGTAATACAGATGATTTTAATGATAGTTCACAGATTTCTAATAGCAGGTCTGCAATCTCATATTTCAATTCTTTCAACACCCTTGGATGTATACCATCCAGCCCATGTGATTTGCTACTCTTCAGTTTATCTAATAGTTGTAATACATCTTCCCGATGTATCGATATTTCCTTCAATTCTTCCGCACCTTTAAATACCACTTCAGTCATGGGTAACATCCCTACATCTTCCTCAGTAAAGACCGATGCAAAGAATTCATTCAGTCTCTCCGCTATTGCCTTATCGCCTCTCAGTGCCCCTTTAACTCCTCTATCATCTAATGGACCAACTGACTCTCTCACAGGTTTTTTGCTATGAATGTACTTGAAAAAATCTTTATTTCGCGTTTTTGCTTCCGCAGCAAGCTTCTTCTCAAATTCTCCCTTTGCCTGCTTTATCAATGCCTTGCATTTGACTTGCCAGTGCTTGTGCTGTTTCCAGGTTTCATCGTTTGGCTCTTTTTTCCATTTCCTGAAAGATGCTTTTTTGGCAACAACAGCCTCTCTGACCTCACCTTTAAACCATGCTAGCAGTTTTTTGGACTTCCTTCCACTTTTCTTAAAGCGTGGAATACAGCTGGTCTGGGCTTCCAAGCACTGTTCCCTCTAAGCTGTGCGCGTGTGCGCACGCACACACTTCGCCGAGCGAGCGCACATACTTTACAACAGAGCGCACAAAAATTACGGCTCTGATTCTGATAGAAATCACAGACGTTTTAAAATTTAAAAGTTATGATTGTAATTACTAGAAATTTCCTACTTCATTTAGTAATCGTCTATTTTCATTTAATTTGATTAAAATCAATGTGGTGTACATACTGTATTCTGACGTGTAGTCAAATTTTAAAGTATATAACTCCGAGTGTCGTTATGTGGTGCACAAAAATTTAACCTTCCTTCAAAAGCTGCACACAGCTGATATTTTATGCGCACACAGCCTACAGAAAATTAGAGGGAACATTGCTTCCAAGATAGTATTTTTCAACAACACCCAAGCTTGATGTAAGTCTTTAACCTTTGCAACTGCCCCTTTTAGTTTTTTCTTAACTATTTTCCTCATTTTATCATAGTCTCCCTTTCAAAAGTTAAAAGGTAGTACTGTGGATTTCCTTACTATCCCTCCTACACTAATTAAATCAAAGGCAATAATGCTATGATCACTATTGCCAAGTGACCCCAACACCCTTAATCTCTTGCACTAGATCTGGTGTTCCACTAAGGACTACGTCTAATATGGCTTCCCCTCTGGTCGGTTCATGAACCAGCTGCCATAAGAAGCAGTCATTTATTTCATCTAGGAACTTTATCTCCCTAGCATGTCCTGCCGTGCCACTGACCCAGTCGATACCAGGGTAATTGAAATCACCCATTATTATTACTGCGCTGTAACTTTTGTTAGCTTCCTTGATTTTGTTCATTCTGGCCAGGTGGTCAATAGTACACCCCCATTGCCTTCCCCTTTTTACATGGAATTTCAATCCATAGAGATTCTACAGCAAATTTATTTTTATTTATTTATTTAAAGGGTATTTCTATCCCGCCTTATCCTTTAATCAAGGCGGTGTACACAGCAAACAATCAGTGTCATTGGTGTTTGTGTTGTTATGTTTATGTACATTGAGGTGTATGGGTGTAGGTGGGCTGATTAGCGTGAGCTATTTGCAACATGTGGTTTTTACAGTTATATACATATATATATATATATACATATATATATATATATATGAATATAAGTATGTACATGGGTTTTTACAGTTATATACATATATATAACGATATATATGTATATAACTGTAGTATCGTTATATATATGTTATATACATATATATAACGATACTATTAATAATGCAGCTAAAAATAACCAACCAAATAAAAAAACCATATACTCTAAAACAAATAATTCACCTTGGTTTAATAGCACTCTAAGACTAATGAAAAAAGAACTAAGAAAACTTGAAACGAAATGGAGGAAATCCAAGTTGTCTGTACACAAGGAAATATACAATAACTATCTAACAAAATATAAGGAAACAATAGACAGCACGAAGAAAAATTATTACGCAGCAACCTTAGCAAAATCATACAATAGACCTAGAGAGCTATTTTCCATAGTCAGAAAATTAACCAACAATGAGCAAACTTCTAACAATGAAATCACAGACATCTCAGTTCAAACCTTAGCTAATCACTATCAAAACAAAACAAAGAAACCCACCATGCCCTTAGAAAATATCAACATCTCTTATCAACCTGTAGATAAATGGTTAGAATTTTACCCCATTTCAAAAGTGTCATTAAAAACAATCATCTCCGGCCTAAATACCACAACTTCGTATTTAGATCCATGTCCTGTATCATGGATAAAAAACACACTACCAACTCTACTATCCTTTATTCTCCCAATAGTAAATCTTTCACTTACCCAAGGATACCTTCCATCCCCGCTCAAACATGCTCAAATACGTCCAATTTTAAAGAACTGCAAACTTGATAAAACATCCCCTACATCATATAGGCCCATCTCTAGCATACCATTCTTGTCCAAAATAATTGAAAAGGTAGTGCAACTACAGACACAGGAATTTATAGACTTATCTTATCCACTAGATGATCAACAATATGGATTCCGGCCCCGCCATGGAGTAGAAACCCTCCTAACAGTATTAATAGATACACTCCTAAAAGGAATTGACAATCATAAACAGGCGTTCATCTTACTTTTCATTGACATATCAGCAGCTTTTGATAGCGTGCATCACTCAATTTTGCTCAACAACCTACGACAGATAGGCATAAACTCTACCGTACATAAATGGTTCACCTCATATTTAAATAACAGAACACAAAATGTAAGAACAGGTAATCAAACATCCAACACATACAAACAAGAAATAGGTTTACCACAAGGTTCAGCGCTTTCAGCCCTACTCTTCAATATCTATATAAAACCGGTCTGCAACATCTTTAAAAAATTCGGAATACAATATCACCTTTATGCGGATGATATTATGATGTACATACCTTTTACGATTCCTAACCTACCGACTCAACTTCTATCAGACTGCTACAATGAAATTACATACTGGCTAAAAACCCAAAACCTCCATATAAACCATACTAAAACCGAAGTCTTGATCGTAACAAAAAACCAAACATTTACTCCCCCAACCCATATAACACTACAAAACCAAGAAATTAAAATAAAAAATGAAATAAGATATCTAGGAGTCATTTTAGATACACACCTTACTATGGAAACCCACATTAGAAATACCTTAAAGAAAATCTACTTCAAACTTAAAATCCTCAAACAATTGCGCCCCCTGGTATTTATGCAAGATTTCATCAATATAACACAGGCTACCATTACTCCCCACTTCGATTTCGCTAACTTAATACTTATAGGCATTCCAAAACAAAATATCAAAAGAATCCAACTCGCACAAAATGCAACAGCTAGAATTATATTAAAGATAAATTCACTCCAACACATTACACCAATTCTAGCTTCCCTGCACTGGTTACCAATACAAAGCAGGATAACCTACAAAACAATAATAACTACATTCAAAGCCCTAAACGACATGGCCCCGAAGACACTATGTAATTTAATAAACAAAGAACTACCTAAGTCTACTCATAGAAAAGGACAATCAAATAAACTAAAGATTCCAAAAGAATATATAAGATCTCACAAAATTACAAATAATAGAGCCTTTTCCCACATAGCTCCAACAACTTGGAACTCGTTACCACAGGACTTACGATCACTAACAGAGATAACAGAATTCAGAAAAAAATTGAAAACATATCTATTCACTAAACACTATAATTCCATAGAAAACATTCCACTCAACTTAGATAAAGGCTAAACATGAACCCCCCCACATCAAGCGTATACTCCCTTCTTCAAGGGATAACACACAAAACATAATCGAATAAACACTCCACTCCTATGCACTGATACCCTACTTGTATATAGTTGCAACTGATATGATCTGCCTATGCGGTAGAGTCAGTACTTTGTTTAAATTGTTACACAATCTGTGTTAGTAGAATTATTCTGCTTAGTTTTTTAAACCTATGTGTGCATGTTAAGATGTTCTATGTAAAAAGTTATTCTGTTCCATGTAAAACAAGCTCTGCATTGTTAACTGTTGTTAATTGTACACCGCAACTGATCGCTGGAAGATGCGGTATATAAATAAGTGTTAAATAAATAAATAAATAAATAAAATAAAATAAATAAATAAATATATATATATGAATATAAGTATATACATGGGTTTTTACAGTTATGGACATGTCCATATATACGTGAGCTATTTACAACATGAGATTTTACAGCTATATACAGTCAAACCTCGGTTTTCATGATTAATCCGTTCGAAAAAATCTGACTAAAACCGAAACGTATGAAAACTGAAGCAATATTTATCATAAGAAATAATGTAAATCCAATTAATCCGTTCCAGACACCCAAAAAATTCACAAAAAATACATTTTATAGAGAATAACTATATTTTTACATACAGAAAACAATGAGAAATAAATATAAATGACTAATGAAATGGATAAATGAACATTTAACATCACTGAAAGCAAGCTAAGTACAGTACTGTACAGTACAGTATGTTAGCATCTGGCCTTAGCCACCCCTGACAAGCTGCTGTGCCCAGCTCTCTTCGGAATCACATTGGATTCAGCCCATTAAAATACCTTTACTTTATCTGCTCAATGCTTCAGAATGGCAGAAAATCTTAATGATATAGCTTCAGACGTACCCTGCAAGAGAAAGAACTGCCTCCCACATTCATGCAACATCTCCTGCTTACGTTGACAGCTTTTCTTCCCTGCTACCTCCGAGGGAGCGCTCCAGAGAACGGGCAGGTGGTGGACGAGATCGGGGCCTTCCTCTCTGCGCAATCCTTGCCTCTCTAACTCTGACCAGGCTCGAGGATGTGTTTCATTTACGTGCTCAGCTGGCTTTCGCTTCTCATCACGCTGGCGATCGGTGAGTCCGGGGGGCAGTGCTGCCGGGACCGGGCGGGCGTTCTGGCAGTGTATACAGACCGGTGTGCAGCGCGAGGGTGTATGTATTTACAGTACTGTACTTTACGAAAACCGAGGCGATGTACGAGAACCGGGACAAAATCTCAGTCAAAAAAGACGTTGAAAACCGAAGCGATGTATGAGAACCGGGACAAAATCTCAGTCAAAAAAGACGTTGAAAACCGAAGCGTATGAAAACCGGGGCAAATGAAAACCGAGGTTTGACTGTACATGGGTTTTGCTGTCTCTGCAGCGTACTGTGGCTGATCTTGAGACAGAGTCTGATTTTCCATTATGAGCTTAGTCCGAGTCTGTAGAGACTGGCTATCTGCTTGGGCTGTACTGCTCAGTGAAGAGCAATGTCTTTAGGTGTTTTCGGAAGTCCTTTGGGTCTTCAGTTGACCGTAGCTCATCTGGGAGTGTGTTCCATATTGCTGGAGCCGCCATTGATAGGGCTCTTTGTGTAGTGGATTTGCATGCTTTTGTGTAGTTGCTTGGAATGTTGAGTGTGTCTGCTGTGGCCTTTCTTCTAGGTCTAGTGCTGGTGTCAGGAAGTATGAGGGGTTGGAGGCTGAGGGTGGAGCTCTTGTGTTTGATTCTGAATATGTTTAGTATCATTTTGTATTTGATGCGGTAGTTGATTGGGAGCCAGTGGAGGTCCTTCAGGATGGGGATGATGTGGTCCTGCTTTGATGAACCGGTGATTATTCTGGCTGCTGTGTTTTGAGCCATCTGTAGTGGTCTGAGTGATTGTTTTGGCATGCCGTTATAGATCGGGTTGTAGAAGTCAAGGATGGGAGTTATTAGTGCTTGGCAGACTGTGTGGAAGTGGTTTTGTGTGAGTAGTGGCTTGAGGCGTCTGATTATTCTCATCTTGTAGTATGCGTTCTTTGTGGTTTTTCTGATGTGTGATTGTAAGTTCAGTTCTCTGTCAAATGTTATTTTGTTTCCTGCAAAACTTTAACCCTTTCTGACTCAATGCCCTCTCTATCATAGAGCGCAACCCCTCCACCAATTTGATCAGCTCTATCATTACGATATAGTTCGTACCCAGGTATCACAGTGTCCCACTGGTTGTCCTCCTTCCACCATGTCTCTGATATTCCAATCATATCTAACCTCTCATTTATATATTCTAACTCTCCCATCTTATTTTTTAGACTTCTAGCATTTGCATACAAGCATTTTAGAGACTGTATTTTATTCATATTAATTTGGCTATTGGTAGACATGGGTAAATTGGGATCTTTAAGCTCTGTCTGCTCCATACTTGAGGGCATTTGGGCTACTTTACTCTTTTTTGGAACCTCTGCTTTTTGTAGTATCCTTCAAGGATACATTCTTCCGAACCATGCGCTCTTGGGCGACTGCCGGCTTTCCCCTATTATCTAGTTTAAAAGCTGCTCTATCTCCTTTTTAAAGGTTAATGCCAGCAGCCTGGTTCCATCCCGGTTAAGGTGAAGCCCATTCCTTCGGAAGAGCCCTTCCTTTCCCCAGAATGTTCCCCAGTTCCTAACAAATCCAAAACCCTCATCTCTGCACCATTGTCTCATCCACGCATTGAGACTCCAGAGCTCTGCCTGCCTTTTGGGTCCTGCACGTGGAATGGGAAGCATTTCGGAGAACGCTACCCTGGAAGTTCTGGATTTCAACTTCCTACCTAAAAGCCTAAATTTAGCCTCCAGAACCTCCCTACCACATTTTCCTATGTCATTGGTACCGATTTGTACCAAGACAGCAGACTCCTCCCCAGCACTATCTAAGACCTTATCTAGGTGGCGCATTGCAAGGGTTCGGACATGTTCACTCTGCAGATGTATGACACATGAGATGCACATGATAGGACTATTTCATCGTAACTGTGGATGAACATCTTTGGCTCTATCACATGTATGCAGCAAATTCAGGCACGTCCCATTCCAGGGCTGATGACATGCAGGGATCATCACACATCCCTACTTGCTCCATATGGGCAATATGCGAGACACTTGTCCAGTTGTTGTATGCACATGTGTCAGGGGATTGTATTGTGATTAGAAAGCTGACACAGCTGTGATACTCACATAGCTGGTATTGGGACTTCTCCGTGATACAGCTATTTTTTCACACACACTACAGCTGCATTTGTGCGATCACATCAGGTACATCAGCACAGCAAGGCCATGCTCTACTGCTATTTATCCTTCAGCACATCCATCAGCATAAGCCCATCACGTACAGTCCTGTATTCTCCTGCCAGCTGTTACATCATGACCCACAGAAAAACAGTTTAATAAATTTGGAAAGATCACTCACACCTCTCCTGTGAAGGATTTGCACGTCACCACTCCTGCTCCGTCATCCTTTTGCTGCCCACATCATGTCGATGCTGGCTCTGCCAGGGGGCACATCTTCCCAATCCTATAGCATATCGCGTGGGCACCCATTAGCAATAAAGTACAACTGCCTCCCACATGCTCATCCCACTTACTGACTGACATGCAGGATGCCCATAGACCTGACAGGTACATCAGCTCTTACCTTTCCTTCCATCCCTCACCTCATATTTGACTTTCACAGGGGTTCCCTTATCCTGTGTTAAGGTGACTGCCATTTTCAGGCATTAAGGTGCATGCTTGACACCTTAACGCCCGATGTTCTGTAAGCACCCAATAAATGGAGGCAAGTGCCCTTACTGCCAGAACGCCTACTGCCCACCCAGGCCTTTGCCACATGAAAACACACTTACGACTGCTGTTACTGCTTGCTAACCACTGCACCCTTAATGCTCTTTAGTAAACATATCCCACCGAAGGTTTGTCCAGCAAACACTTTTATTTACATTTTTACTTTTAATTCATTCATTCTACGATCTTAGTCATGATGTCTCTGTGTTTATGTATTTAATGTTTTATGTA
This sequence comes from Ichthyophis bannanicus, assembly GCA_033557465.1. NCBI lineage: Eukaryota > Metazoa > Chordata > Amphibia > Gymnophiona > Ichthyophiidae > Ichthyophis > Ichthyophis bannanicus. The sequence goes on along the minus strand of CM066043.1, from coordinate 291,377,397 downwards.
GAGTTCATCTCTTGTAATAATATTATGTCTTTTATTGATTTTAATGACTTCATATTTATGTGTTATGTTAGGTATTTTAATCATGTTTATTTTTTGTTTTTATTTGTTTGAGGCTTTGCCCCCTCTGACGAAGGCACGGTTGCCAAAACACGGCCGCGTCGGGGAATTAATAAAGGCTCTCTTATTTCACCTTGCTCCTGTCTATTCCACAGCTATATTTGGCCAGTTAGCCTGATAATATCTGTATATTTTTTTAAAAGCAGAGGCTAATTCATATACCAGCAAACACATAATTGCCTTTGAATGGGGCAAACTCCCCCAACAGCAGCTGCAGAGCAGAAGTAGGGTTTTTCATTTTACAACTCAACATACAAAAAGAGATTCAATTCTAATTCTGGTCTCAAATTAGTGACAATGCCACCAGCTCCTTCTACTGTCAAAAATTGTGCAGCACAACACAAAACCCTGCAAATGGATGCACCCAACAGCACCAAATATAAAAACTCAGCCCTACCTATGAAAAATCAGCACCACAAATATTTTAGAACACCAGTAACCTCTAGCTGGAGAAAGAGAACAAGCCAAACTACTACAGATTCCTACCTAGAAGCAGCATGTTAACAGAACCCTCAACTCAAACTACTACAGATTCCTACACAGAAGCAGCATGTTAACAGAATCCCTCACCTCAAACTACTACAGATTCCTACCTAGAAGCAGCATGTTAACAGAACCCCTCACCTCAAACTACTACAGATTCCTACACAGAAGCAGCATGTTAACAGAATCCCTCACCTCAAACTACTACAGATTCCTACCTAGAAGCAGCATGTTAACAGAACCCTTACCTCAAACTACTACAGATTCCTACACAGAAGCAGCATGTTAACAGAATCCTCACCTCAAACTACTACAGATTCCTACACAGAAGCAGCATGTTAACAGAACCCGCATCTCAAACTACTACAGATTCCTACACAGAAGCAGCATGTTAACAGAACCCTCACCTCAAACTACTACAGATTCCTACACAGAAGCAGCATGTTAACAGAACCCGCACCTCAAACTACTACAGATTCTTATACAGAAGCAGCATATTAACAGAACCTTCAACTCAAACTACTACCAGATTCCTACACAGAAGCAGCATGTTAACAGAACCCTCACCTCAAACTACTACAGATTCCTACACAGAAGCAGCATGTTAACAGAACCTTCACCTCAAACTACTACAGATTCCTACACAGAAGCAGCATGTTAACAGAACCCTCACCTCAAACTACTACAGATTCCTACACAGAAGCAGCATGTTAACAGAACCCGCATCTCAAACTACTACAGATTCCTACCTAGAAGCAGCATGTTAACAGAACCCTCACCTCAAACTACTACAGATTCCTACACAGAAGCAGCATGTTAACAGAATCCCTCACCTCAAACTACTACAGATTCCTACCTAGAAGCAGCATGTTAACAGAATCCCTCACCTCAAACTACTACAGATTCCTACCTAGAAGCAGCATGTTAACAGAATCCCTCACCTCAAACTACTACAGATTCCTACACAGAAGCAGCATGTTAACAGAACCCTCACCTCAAACTACTACAGATTCCTACACAGAAGCAGCATGTTAACAGAATCCCTCACCTCAAACTACTACAGATTCCTACCTAGAAGCAGCATGTTAACAGAATCCCTCACCTCAAACTACTACAGATTCCTACACAGAAACAGCATGTTAACAGAATCCCTCACCTCAAACTACTACAGATTCCTACACAGAAGCAGCATGTTAACAGAACCCACATCTCAAACTACTACAGATTCCTACATAGAAGCAGCATGTTAACAGAACCTTCACCTCAAACTACTACAGATTCCTATACAGAAGCAGCATGTTAACAGAACCCACACCTCAAACTACTACAGATTCTTATACAGAAGCAGCATGTTAACAGAACCTTCACCTCAAACTACTACAGATTCCTATACAGAAGCAGCATGTTAACAGAACCCACACCTCAAACTACTACAGATTCTTATACAGAAGCAGCATGTTAACAGAACCTTCACCTCAAACTACTACAGATTCCTATACAGAAGCAGCATGTTAACAGAACCCACACCTCAAACTACTACAGATTCCTAAACAGAAGCAGCATGTTAACAGAACCCGCACCTCAAACTACTACAGATTTCTACACAGAAGCAGCATGTTAACAGAATCCCTCACCTCAAGCTACTACAGATTCCTACACAGAAGCAGCATGTTAACAGAACCCGCACCTCAAACTACTACAGATTCCTACACAGACGCAGCATGTTAACAGAACCCACACCTCAAACTACTACAGATTTCTACACAGAAGCAGCATGTTAACAGAATCCCTCACCTCAAACTACTACAGATTCCTACACAGAAGCAGCATGTTAACAGAACCCGCACCTCAAACTACTACAGATTCCTACACAGACGCAGCATGTTAACAGAACCCACACCTCAAACTACTACATATTCCTACACAGAAGCAGCATGTTAACAGAACCCTCACCTCACACTACTACAGATTCCTATACAGAAGCAGCATGTTAGCAGACTTCGCACCTCAAACTACTACAGAAATGTGATGTGGAGGTGAGCTGTCTATGTGAGTGTGAGTGTGTTTGTGTGTGCACCTGTGTGTGGGTCTGTGGTGTGGAGCTGGGGAGCCTGTGTGTGAGTGGTGCGGAGGAGGAGAGCCTTTATGTGTGTGGTGTGGAGGTGGGGAGCCTCTGTATGTGTGGTGCGGAGGTGAGGAGCCTCTGTGTGTGTGGTGTGGAGGTGGGGTGCCTTTGTGTGTGTGGTGTGGAGGTGGGGATCCTCTGTGTGTGTGGTGTGGAGGTGGGGTACCTATGTGTGTGTGAGTAGTATGTGATGTGGAGGTGAGCTGTCTATGTGAGTGTGAGTGTGTGTGTGTGCACCTGTGTGAGGGTCTGTGGTGTAGAACTGGGGAGCCTGTGTGTGTGTGGTGTGGAGGAGGAGAGCCTCTGTGTGTGTGGTGCGGAGGTAGGGAGCCTCTGTGTGTGTGGTGTGGAGGTGGGGTGCCTCTGTGTGTGTGGTGCAGAGGTGGGGAGCCCCTGTGTGTGTGGTGTGGAGGTGGGTAGCCTCTGTGTGTGTGGTGTGGAGGTGGGGTGCCTCTGTGTGTTTGGTGCAGAGGTGGGGAGCCTCTGTGTGTGTGGTGTGGAGGTGGGGTGCCCGTGTGTGTGTGGTGTGGAGGTAGGGAGCCTCTGTGTGTGTGGTGCAGAGGTGGGGAGCCTCTGTGTGTGTGTGGTGCAAAGGTGGGTTGTCTGTGTGTGTGTTGCGGAGGTAGGGAGCCTCTGTGTGTGTAGTGCGGAGGTAGGGAACTCCTGTGTGTGTGATGTGGAGGTGAGGTGCCTCTGTATGTGTGGTGCAGAGGTGGGGTGTCTGTGTGTGTGTGTGAGTAGTATGTGATGTGGCGGTGAGGTGTCTATGTGAGTGTGAGTGTGTGTGTGCACCTGTGTGTGGGTCTGTGGTGCAGAGGTGGGGTGCCTGTGTGTGTGTGGTGTTGAGGTGGGGAGCCTCTGTGTGTGTGGTGCGGAGGAGGAGAGCCTTTGTGTGTGTGGTGTGGAGGTGGGGAGCCTCTGTATGTGTGGGGCGGAGGTGGGGAGCCTCTGTGCGTGTGGTGCGGAGGTGGGGTGCCTTTGTGTGTGTGGTGTGGAGGTGGGGAGCTTCTGTGTGTGTGGTGCAGAGGAAGTGAGCCTCTGTGTGTGGTGCAGACGTAGTGAGCCTCTGTGTGTGTGGTGTGGAGTTGGGGAGCCTCTGTGTGGGTGGTGCAGAGGTGGGGTGTCTGTGTGTGTGGTGCAGAGGAAGGGAGCCTCTGTGCATTTGGTGCGGGGTTGGGGAGCCTCTGTGTGGGTGGTGCGGAGGTAGGGAGCCTCTGTGTGTGTAATGCGGAGGTAGGGAGCCTCTGTGTGTGTGGTGTGGAGGTGGGGAGCCTCTGTGTGTTTGGTGCAGAGGTAGGGGGCCTCTGTGTGTGTGGTGCGGAGGTAGGGAGCCTCTGAGTGTGTGGTGTGGAGATAGGGAGCTTCTGTGTGTGTGGTGCAGAGGTGGTGTGTCTGTGTGTGTGGTGCGGAGGTAGGGAGCCTCTGTGTGTATTGTGTGGAGGTAGGGAGCCTCTGTGTGCGTGGTGTGGAGGTGGGGAGCCTCTGTGTGTGTGGTGCAGAGGTGGGGTGTCTGTGTGTGTGTGAGTAGTATGTGATGTGGAGGTGAGGTGTCTATGTGAGTGTAAGTGTGTGTGTGTGTGGTAGGCGAAGGCCTATGATCCACGCTGCTTGAGCTAAACAGACAGGCCTAAGCAGCTTGACCTGTAAATGAAGCCTGTGGTTAGGCCCAGAAGAATGAACCCCCCCCCCCCCCCCTGAATGCTGCCTCCATAGAATCGAAACTTAGAAAATATAGAAAAACAAGTTTTAATTGGTATTGATAAGAGAGTGAAGCTTCTATGGAATTAATTAACTCTGCTGAAAGAAAAGTTACAGTGCCCTGCTTTCCCACATATTCCAGCTGGCTAGTGACCTTGGAGAGAAGATGTATCAAGAATCTAAGAACTGACCATTGTAATAGGGACTGTAAGGGGGGCAACCAGGTGCTGAGCCCAGACCAAGGTCCCCATTGGATAGCTACGTAATGGTACCGGGACCAATAGATGGGGTAGAAGGGGTTACTGGGACCAATGAGAAGTTTGCCTATATCTAGAATGGAGAAGAACAGTATAAAAGTTGTTGTTTTGCTAGAAACCATTGCTCAGCCATTTTGAATGTGATTCTGCTTGAGTCTTGTGCACAAATAAATGATTTGGACCTTCTGAACAGACTCCTGGTATTATTGGGTTGTCTGCGCTCTGCTGCTACATATTCTTGGTGCGTTGGCCGGGAACGTGTGGTGAGTAGAGGGTATACGAGCTGATATACCATGACTTTCCGCCTCTATAGGTTTGGTCCTGCTGGGCTCGTGCCCTTCTGATGTGGGCTCGGCTCCCAGGCGCCACCAGTCCAGTTGCATCGGAGGGAGCTGGGCCAGGCCTCGGCGGGTGCTGGACCCTGTCGGAGCCAACACCTCGAACTTGTGAGGGGAGTCCGAGGTCCAACTCATGCGCTTGCTTGGGAAAGGGGACTGGATCTGGTGAGTATAGTTTTGATTTGACTAGACAGATGAGTCAGAGCAGAACTGTAGTTTGAACTTTGAAACTTTGGAATTTGATATTTGGTAAGAGAGCTTGATCACCTCTCGAGACGGTCCGATTAACCCTGCATGAGTATGCGCGGGGTGAAACTATCGTCTTTTTGATTTTGACTTTGAATTCGAAATTTGGTATAGCCTAGTCAGAAGAGACAGGACTGGGCTTTCTTGGGATACGTTGCTAGCATGTTTGTCGTTTGTCTATGTGTCTTTGTTTAATGTAAGATTATATTCTGTTGGGTAATTTATGACAATTTACCACTTGACTCACTGAAAAATCAAGAACATGTCTCATTCAGTCAGCTTTTCCTACAGTACAGCGTGAGGCTGCAAGGGGCGTGTCTGTGCAGAGGTGTTTTTTAACCCTATGAAGGCATGTTTTCAACGTTCTGCTGCTGGGCTAATTGGAGCTTATTTTAGGACAATTATACCTGTTTTTATTCACTTTGTTTTAATAGGGATGTTCCTTCTACTATGGTCAGGTATTATATACCATTCGATAGAAATATTTAGTCAGAATTTTAGTTTTGAAGGTCGTATTAACCTCATCGGAGCTCCGTAAACTGTTTTTAGTTATATTCTCTGCTCTGTCAGTAAAGTTTAAGTGTGCAGGGTGAGATTACTTACTCTGGTCAGATAGGCTGCTAGGTATCATACATTTGTGGGCTTAGCTTTGCCCTGTGTTTTATGGTTCGAACAGAAATGATAGAGAAACTAAGCAAACTGTTTTTTGGGTTTTTTTCCTTTGACCTACAAAGTAATTATTAGATCACGACTTGACACTGATTTAAATGATTCTTGCTAGCATGTCTCTGTGTGCCTGTGAAACTAAGTTATTTCATTTTGTTTCCAGTGAACAAAGGGGTGTGGCTTTCACACAGCTTGCTAAAAAAAAAATGAGACAGCCGCTCCCGATTGAACAGTCTCTTGCTTGTTAAAATAAAGGACTCATTCAATCAAAGTGTGATAGGAGATGAATTTATAATTAGTTTTCTAGTTATTACTTTACAGCTGTGATAACTACAGTGACTCAGAAGTTCTTTTGTTTTTTGAAGTATATCTGTTGTTTCAAAAACTAACTGACATGGACAAGAGAGAGCAAATAAAGTGTTTTTCCTCTGAGTGAATAAGAAATTGTGTTAGGATTTTATCTTTGAAATCTGAAAGTTAAAAAAAAAAAAAGAAGAGTTTATCTTGCGGAGTGTTTTTATGAACAAGTATAAGTCATTTGAATGCGTGCTTCCCCATACTGTAAGATTTAAGGTAATTACTTTGAATTGTTAAACTCTGTACTAGTGACTAATGAAGACCTTTACAATTCAAGATAAATTCATTTGTTTTTCTGTATTTGAATTTTGTGTGTCCGTGTCCAGAGGAAAAGGGGGTACTTTGTTTTTTTTAAAAGTCTTTTAAATTTCAAGACGTTATTTCCTGATATACGGTGGCAAGCACCTGATAGAAGACATATTTATTGTTAAAAAAGAGGGTGTATATGCATTCTAGATATCCACCAACGCTATGGAAAAGTATCCGTTTCATGTCTCTTGAATATCTGCTTTCTGAACTGTAAGATTTAATAAAAATAAAATAATAATTTCTTTTGCAGAGACATGCAGACTACGGCTGGCAGTTAGTTTCCATGCTAAGTAATTTCATTCCAGTTAATAGATGTTATAACATGTTGCAAAATAATAGTTTTATATTTTAAGAACTGTATCTAAATTGTCCCTGTTTGAAAAAAAAAATTGCAATAAGCTTATGTTTTCTGCCTGCCCTATGTTTACAGAATTTCAGTAAGGGATTTACTGAAGACTATGGTAATAAAATGTCTTTGTCCCAATTAGGAATACTATGTGAAAGAGAGTGGCTTCTGCTAGTTGCTCCATATTTCCTTAGTTCACCATATTTTGCCCCAGAATCTCTAGATACAGTTTCTCTCCCTGTAAGCAGCTCCCTAAGAAGCCCCGGCTCCGTTCAGAGTGCTTAAGGGGGGGGGGGAGGGGGCCCAGTCCACCGATGATGTCACCCCCCGGTAGGCGTGAACTAATGTGCCCACAGCAGAGAAGTAGAACATAAAAAAAAAAAATCCTCCCGGATAGAGCGTTGCTAGGAGAAACAGTGTGGGCCTAGGGCAGGGGGGGGGGAACTCCTCCCTGCAGATTCCCAAGTAGTTTGCCAGCCAGTCAGCTGACCAGACTTGTTTAGGTGCCTTTCCCTCTGCCACTGATTTACTGAACTGAAAGCTTTAGGATTTAATTGAACAAATGAACAGTATTATTCAGACAGTATTATTCAGACAGTATTATTCAGCCTCACTATATACCCTATGCAATCAGGAGAATTTGCGTTTTTGTCAGTCAGTCCCAGAGAGATAAAACAGGAATTACAGAAACTGGATGGATTTGCGGGCATGATAGTTAATGGAAGTTGATCAGAAAGTATGTGAATTGTTGAATGTGACAGAGAAAGTAAGTGTAAAGATGGAGAAGAGAACAGATCTTCTTGCTGATACTTTAGTTGAATGATGTGGAGGAGGTTATCCTGATCGAAGGAGCAGAGGAAGTAAAAACTAGGTGTGAGTCAGTGCGCCCATTGCAGAAAAGAAGGACATTAGAGAAGTGAATGCCCGCATCTTATCTCCACCCCAGGAGGGGAGGAGGGAGTACTTGATTTAAAAAATAATATCAAACTGAGCACAGTGTTCTAGCAAGAAAAGGAAGCAGCTATAAAGTAAGTGGCAGCCGGAGAGGGCTACAGCATGAATGAAGACTAGGCCAGACCAGACTCTTAAGTTTTCCTGGGTCCCCAGGAGCCTATGGTCAGTTTGGAAATAGGGGACCAATATATGGACTTTATGGGGGATACAGGAGTAGAATACTAAAGCCAGTAGCCCCTGTGTTTTTCTCGATGCATCACCATTATCAGAGCTACTGGGGCTAAGGCCACAAAGCCTTTTCTGCAGAACCGCATGTGTGAACTAGGGGGACAGAAAATAATGCACCAGTTCCTGTATATGCCTGAGTGCCCTATTCCACTTTTTGGAGCCGAGATCTGCTTGCAAAGCTTCAGGCACAGATATCCTTTGCTGAAGAGAGAGAAATGCAAATGACTGTGAACCCAAAGCCTGCTGGATTGATGGTGCTGACTGTTCCCCGAGAAGAGGAGTGGCGGTTCTATAACACACCTCCAGTCAAGTCAACAAGTTCCTGTATACCCGCCAACCTTATAGCCCCACCTGAAGTATGGGCAGAAGATAACCCACCTGGCCTAGCGAAGAACATAGCCCCTGTCATCGTCACCCTCAAGCCAGAAGCGGAACTAGTGCATGTGAAGCAGTATCCTCTTCCCTGACCAGCCATTGCAGGAATCCACTGCCATTTAATGAAACTGCTGAAGGATGGACTTCTCAAGGAATGTCAGTCACCTTGGAACACTCCCCTTCTCCCAGTGAAGAAGCCTGGGACAGGGGATTATCATCCAGTACAGGACCTGAGCCCAAGACCCCACTACAGGAATGCGGGGCCAACTCACCTGGACAAGATTACCTCAAGGATTCGAGAACTCGCCTCACTCAGCAAAAGATTTGACAAGTTATCCAGTAATTCCAGGAGAAAGAATTCTACTTCAATATGTGGACAACTTGCTCATAACCACCAACTCAGAAAGTGAATGTCTACAGGCCACCAGTGAACTCTTGCACCTTTTTAATGAGGCTGGATACAAAGTCTCAAGAGCTAAGGTGCAATTATGTCAAACAAGTTAAATACCTAGGATTCCAGTTGTCCAGCGGAATTCGACGCCTGGGACCAGAATGCAAAGAAGCTGTATGCAGTATTCCTACTCCAACCACCAGGAGGCAAGTGAGAGCCTTCTTGGGTGCCACAAAGTATGTTGTATATGGATCCCCAATTTTGCGCTGCTAGCAAAACCATTGTATCAAGCTACCAAAGGAATGGAAAAGTCTCCATTGGAATGGGGACTTGAACAGGATGCAGCCTTTTGATCTTTGAAAAACCACTCTGATGTTATCACCAACTCTGGGCCTACCAGATGTCCAGAAAACCTTTCAGTCTCTATGTTCATGAGTCACAAGGAAATGTTCTAGGAGTGTTGACTCAATCTCTTGGACCTTATTTGAGAGCTGCTACAGCTACAGCCCTCCTAGTGAGCAAAAACTAACAAAAATCCCTTTGAGACAGAATCTTCAAGTTACTGTACCACACTTTGTTCTAACCAATATGAAACACAAAGGAAACTACTAGCTAACAAATCTACGAATGTTGAAGTATCAGAGTATGTTGCGTGAAAACCCCCAGATACAACTGAAGGTCAGTCAAGCTTTGAATCCTGCTATGTTGTTACCAGTTGGTCTTGATCCCCTGATCATGACTTTAGAAATTATGGACACTGTATTCTCAAGCCGCCTGGATTTGACTGATGTCCCTCTGGAGAACCCTGAACAGACTTTCTTTGTGGCTGAAGGCAGTTTCATCATCAATGGACATTGTTGTGCTAGATATGCAGTGGTGACCCCTGATTTGGTAGTTGAGTCCTCAGCCCTGGCCCCAGAAACTTGACCACAGAAAGCTGAACTGATAGCCCTCACTAGAGCATTAACAATAGGAAAAGGGCTCTGTCTAAATGTGTACCCAGATTTCAAGTATGCCCTTACAATCTTGCATGCACATGGGACCCTGTACAAATAATGAGGGTGGATAACTTTAGGCAGCAAGTCCATTAAGTATGGCCCCAAGATATTGACATTATCAGGTGCGTACTACCTACAGCTTTCAAAACTTTAAGAAAAGTAGAATGTATGAATAGAACCTTGAAATCTCAGTTGTCCAAACTTTGCCAAGAGGTTTATCTGAAGTGGCCCCAGGTTCTTCCTATAGCCCTTCTTAGGATATACTTAGCCCCTGCTAAGTCTTTAGGAGTTCCCCCTTTTGAGATTCTGAGAATCTGTAGCCTATTTATAGGGAATAAAAGGAGATGTGAGACAGATAGGATCTGAAATTATTAGGCATGAACTATTGGTTTTAAGTTCTGTTTTGCAGAGTCTTCATACCTGGGTACAAAAATCGATTACCCATCAATTTGCCTGAACCCCTGCATCATTTCAAGCCTGGAGTCTCGGTGTGGATCAAAGCGTGCAGAAGGATACCGTTAGCCCTGCATTGGAAGGGACCCTATGTTGTCATCCTGTCAACTCTAACTGCAGTAAAAGTCGCAGAATTCGAACCTTGAATCCATTATAGTCGAGTAAAGCCAGCAACTGCTTCTGAACCTGATCACTGGACTACTGTACAGCATCCTGAGACTCCATTGCGCCTCACCCTACGATAACAGCCACGGACCTAAGACTTATTGGTCCCTCAGAAACTGCACTATTTCAAGACTATCTGTTTATCTGAAGGTAAGCCTCGCATCTGGAGAAAGCTGCAATCATCAGAAATAGACTGTGTTGTGTTAAGAAATTGAGTCTTCTAAGAGACTGTGTTCAAATGCTCTGAGAACAAAACTGTTTTGATCTCCTAAAAAGTGAACTGCTCTAAGGAGGCAATAATAGCCTGAGAGACTGTACTATGATATTTTAAGAACCTGAGACATCCCAGAGACAGTGATACTTTGGAATCTACAGCCCTACTCCTGCCACAAAGCTGGTAGGTCTACGTACAGCAGAAGCTCGAGGATCTACAATCAACTCTACATCTGTTATCTGTTGTGGATGCCGACAGTTCCACCAATTTTCCAGAGACTATGCCCATTATGAATTCTTATTATTGCTTTATTCTGGCAGCAGCCTTGGGGTGCTTTGAAATGACTTTTGCTTTACCACCCTGTGCAGCCTGTATAAGTACCACGCGAACTGGGCTGAAGGTTCTTCATGCCTCCCAGAACTTGTTTCTTGAACTTGCCGAAGCAGTAGCATCTAGTCTCCACATTTATGACTGTTTCTTTGTGGAGGAACCAAGATGGGAGATCAGTGGCCTTGGGAGGCTCAAGAACTGAATTATTCCATCCCCTACAATCAGACTGATTTACATAATACTACTAGTGAGTGGGTATTGGCCCACCCCATTGTTGACAGTTTGTGTTTTGTTCGCACCGGACCACAATTTGCTATGAAGATTGGACAGCTGGACTGTCTAAATCAGAAGTTTTACAACAGCACAACAAAGAAGACATCTTGGTGGTCCGGCATAAATGCTCCTGAACCTTCTACTCCTTTAGTTCTTTTTCCCACTCTTGCCAAACTATGGACTCTGACTATCTGCTTGTTGCTCCCTTGTTTCTTGCCACTTTGCTTGTGAATGATAACTTCCGTTATTAATAACACTGTAGAGCGCAAGGCAGCTACAAAGATACTAGCTATGTGAAACTACTACCCTATACCACAGAGTGATACATTTACCTAGTATTATGTGATTTGATTCTCACCCTTTCTCACTTGCGGGTGAGAATAATCAAAGGGGGGAATGTGGTAGGCGAAGGCCTATGATCCACGCTGCTTGAGCTAAACAGACAGGCCTAAGCAGCTTGACCTGTAAATGAAGCCTGTGGTTAGGCCCAGAGGAATGAACCCCCCCCCCCCCGAATGCTGCCTCCACAGAATCGAAATGTAGAAAATATAGAAAAACAAGTTTTAATTGGTATTGATAAGAGAGTGAAGCTTCTATGGAATTAATTAACTCTGCTGAAAGAAATGTTAAAGTGCCCTGCTTTCCCACATATTCCAGCTGGCTAGTGACCTTGGAGAGAAGATGTATCAAGAGTCTAAGAACTGACCATTGTAATAGGGACTGTAAGGGGGGCAACCAGGTGCTAAGCCCAGACCAAGGTCCCCATTGGATAGCTACGTAATGGTACCGGGACCAATAGATGGGGTAGAAGGGGTTACTGGGACCAATGAGAAGTTTGCCTATATCTAGAATGGAGAAGAACAGTATAAAAGTTGTTGTTTTGCTAGAAACCATTGCTCAGCCATTTTGAATGTGATTCTGCTTGAGTCTTGTGCACAAATAAATGATTTGGACCTGTGTGTGGGTCTGTGGTGCGGAAGTGGGGTGCCTCTGTGTGTGTGGTGCAGAGGTGGGGAGCCTCTGTGTGTGTGGTACGGAGGTGGGGAGCCTCTGTCTGTGTGGTGCAGAGGTGGGGTGTCTGTGTGTGTGGTGCGGAGGTGGGGAGCCTCTGTGTCTGTAGTGCGGAGGTAGTGAGCCTCTGTGTGTGTGGTGCGGAGGTGGGCAGCCTCTGTGTGTGTGGTACGGAGGTGGGGAGCCTCTGTGTGTGGGGTGCAGAGGTGGGGAGCCTCTGTGTGTGTGGTGCGGAGGTGGGGAGCCTCTGTGTGTGTGGTACGGAGGTGGGGAGCCTCTGTGTGTGGGGTGCAGAGGTGGGGTGTCTGTGTGTGTGGTGCGGAGGTGGGGAGCCTCTGTGTCTGTAGTGCGGAGGTAGTGAGCCTCTGTGTGTGTGGTGCGGAGGTGGGCAGCCTCTGTGTGTGTGGTGCAGAGGTGGGGTGTCTGTGTGTGTGTGAGTAGTATGTGATGTGGAGGTGAGGTGTCTATGTGAGTGTGAGTGTGTGTGTGCACCTGTGTGTGGGTCGGTGGGGTGCCTTTGTGTGTGTGGTGTGGAGGTAGGGAGCCTCTGTGTGTGTGGTGTGGAGGTAGGGAGCCTCTGTGTGTTGTGACATGGTGGTTCCCTCCAGCCTTTAGAAAGAGCCAAAAAGGAAGAACTAGAAGCAGTGCTGGGTGGTAAACAAAAGCACATGGCTTGCAGTCGCCACGGAAACCAGACACAAGGGGGAGAAACACGCCCTTGCTGCCAGTTAGCTCAAGAGTCACGAGCTGAATTAGAGCACCTGCTAGGAGGAGGAGTCAGGCACTGCCCTAGAAGTCAGACACATAAAGAGGCCTCAGTAGAGAGGAAGGGGTGGTCATTAGGAGCTCCACAAAAAGCTCCGTCACAAGCTCAGCTGGGAGTTCAGCTACAAGGCCAGCCCAGGGTTCCGGTAAGAGGCCAGCCAAGTGAGCAGTTAGCAGATCAGCTAACAGACCAAGAGGAGGACCGGGGAGGAGTCCGAGTTGCAGGCCAAGACAGAGCTACAGACGGAGTCCCAGTCCAGAACCGGGGGAGAGAAACCGTGGCACGCCTAACGGAACGCTCAGTAAGGCAGAGAAAAAGCCCAGAACCAGAGCCAAGTTTAAGGGCAGAGAGAGAGCCATTTATAAAGCTTTAGTCCAGAGAAGAAGATAGTAGAAGTAGGCCCGACTGTCTGCAGTATTGTAAGAATAACCAGGAGAAGAGAAAGCCAGGAAGGCAATTCCAACACTCATTTTACAAACCAGGTTTTGAACCCACAGCTGTTTCAAAGGTTCAAAGAAAACAGTCTGCAAGCAGGCAAAGGGGTAAGCCCAAAGACTGGGTTTTAAATAGGGCTGTTAATAACCAGTGTGATATTAGTTATCCAGAAGGTTGGGACTGTGTTTATAATACCTGCACTGATAATGACCATTTGCAGCAATACCTGATTCAGGAATATGATATAAAGCCTAAGATAGAGAGGAGGGGCGTGGCCCCAGAAACAACGTTACAAACATTCTTACCTAACTCCCATGAGGAGCTAATGGAAACGGAGCCAGGGCTAGGAAATGTATCCGAAGAATTGATGGATTGTACGATTACAAGGTCAGATGAAATATATTCTCTGCGCTGAATTTAAGCATTGCAGAAAACTGCAGAAGTTTAAGATAAAAGCACAGAGCTGTGAGGAACCGAACTATTTTACTCTAATTGCTGGGAAGCAAATGTTTGTTGCTGAAGTAAGCTATTTCTGTTGGAGACTTTTATTTTGTCCTTTACCAGAAGTATATGGTTTTGTTACCTTTGTTTTCCACGCTGAAATCCGCCTGGAAGGGAAATAAATCCTGTTTGCTGAAAACCACTTTGAGTCCACACTACTCTTCATTGGACAGTGAAAAACTACATTTCCCAGGGGGCTTTGCCTCATGAAAAAGTCAAGTAGCTGTTCAGGAAGGATAACAGGTCGCTTAAGCCCTACATGCTTTTGCTGGGGGGCACTATAGGCGCAGTTACAAGTTACAAGATGGCGTAGTAGTACGGATTTTTGCCCGGATTAAAGGACACTTGAAGGACAAGGTCCCAGCAGCGAGGAAAAGCTGACATCCAGGAGCAGAAGGATCCACTATTCGGCTGACAATCGGTCAGGAAAAGAAGCTATCGTTCTCAGTGCCTGACTCTGCACTGTGCCAGGTAATGGTGGCTAGGCACGGGTGTGGAGGGATAAGCCAGAGAAAGGGGTAGTGCACAGATATAGTGCACAGTATTGGAAAAAAAAAAGAGGGGAGGAATTTATTTTTGGGCCACACTTGGTGTTTTTTTTGTTTTCCACAGGCATCTAGATATCCAAGATGGATCCTCAGGAGTTGCTGAGGTGGATGTCCCTACAATGGGAAAAGCAGCTCGAGATGACTCGACGGGTGCAGGAGCAAACTGTGGCTGCTATCCATGAACAGCAAAAGCCTTTCAGAGAGTTCATGGAGAAGCTAGTGAAGCAGCAGCAGGAGCCAGCGAGAGACATGCCTATGTATACCCAAGGGGTAGGACTACCTAATAGCGGCGCACTCACGCTAGGACAATTATCTCCTACAGATAACCTGGACGATTATATAGATGCGTTCGAGAGTATTGCTGAGGCCATAAGGCTGCCTGAAGAGCAGTGGGCCATACGATTCGCAATGTCCCTATCAGGCGAAGCTTTGTCTGCTTATAAATCAATGCCTGCTCCCTTGGCATTAGATTACAGTGAAGTCAAAAAAGCCGTAAGAGATAGGTTAGGGCTAACCCCTTTATTCTACAGGCGCAGGTTTAGGGAGGCTAAATTAAAGCCTGGAGAAACCCCTAAAGCACTGTACTACAGAATAAGAGGCTTAGCCTGGAAATGGCTTAACCCAGAACAAAAGACTGTAGAGTCCATACTTGATAATGTGGTTTTAGAACAATATATGGAAGCTGTACCAGCAGAGGTAAAAACATTTCTCATGCTGCAGAATTGTAAAACCACAGAGGAAGCGGCCATCTTGTCGGAACGATATTTCGAGGCCGAGTTTGCAAAAACCTCGAAATCAGGCGTTCTGGGAGCGACATGAGCCGTTAGTTTAGATAAGAATATACGAAGTAAACCACCTTATGAAAATGCAGGTTTTTCCAATGTTAAAGGGAAATGTTTTAAATGTGGGAAATTAGGGCATTTTCAAAAAGATTGTATCTTACGTACTGCATTGGTGTCTGGCAATGGAAAGAAAATCCATGCAGGCTTTTTACTTCCGGTACAAGTAGAGGGCATAGAGACCCAGGCACTGCTTGACTCTGGTGCTGACCAGAGTATGGTGTCCCAACGGCTCTGGCAGGCCATACAAGCCCAGTCAGCACCGAGTCAAGCAGTGGGGCAAGTTAGGATACGGTGTGTACACGGGGCAGCCTCCCATTATCCCCTGTATGAGCTGGTTGTAAAAGGATTAGGGACAGAAAAGGAGGTAGTGATGGCAGTGGTACCACACCTGCTGCAAGAGGTCGTCCTTGGAAGGGATTGGCCCCCTTTTAACCAAGGGCTAGAGGAAGGTCTCACTGCCAAAACGAGTTTAGTACCCGCCCCAGGTAAAGCAGACTCCTCAGAAGTAACGGGAGTGTCACAGAGTTTACCTGGGTTAGAGGCCATTGCAACTAAAGTCCCCAGTCCTCTGTTAGGGAAACCTGGTAGAATAAACCAACTACACGCATCACAAGGAAAGGGAGTAACTACCGGGAAACAAAAATTTGTACTCCAATATTGCAAGGTTTCGGCCCAGGCCAGAGGTCCGCAACGAGCTTCAGAAGCCGCTGCCGGATATGATCTATTTAGCGCCGAGGATAGTGTGATACCCCGAGGAGGAAAGGCCCTAGTAGACACGGGATAAAGGTACAAATCCTGCCAGGATGTTATGGGCGGATAGCTCCTAGGTCGGGCTTGGCAGCTAAATACTTCCTAGATATAGGGGCCGGAGTCATAGACCCCGATTACCGAGGGGTAATAAAGGTTTTGGTTTTTAATTTTGGTCAGAAAGAATTCAAGATAAAAACAGGTGATAGAATCGCTCAAATGATATGCGAGCGTGTGGGATTCCCCGAGGTGGAGAAAGTATCTTCACTGGCACCTACGGGGAGGGGAGAAGAAGGATTCGGATCTACTGGCATGGCGGAATTAAAAAGTTTGACCGCCGTCTCTGAGGAACGAAAGGGAGACGATTTTGGCCCACAGCCCGCCGATTGGAAGGAAACTCCTGAACCGCGCATAGGTGCAGAGCTGTCCTTACAACAGCAACAAGAACTAGGAAAAGTATTAGATAAGTTTTCAGATGTCCTGACGACGCTTCCGGGGGAAACCAAAATAGTCGCCCACGAGATTATCATTGTACCCGGAAAGATAATCAGGCAACGACCCTATAGGTTGCCGGAAGCAAAGAAAACAGAGGTCATAGCACAAGTGAGGGACATGCTTAAAATGGGCATTATAGAAGAGTCTAAAAGTCCATGGTCCAGCCCTATAGTATTAGTGCCTAAGCCAGATGAGAGCCTTCGCTTCTGCATAGATTTTCGGCAAATAAATAACATCTCAGAATTTGACGCGTACCCTATGCCTCGAATTGAGGATTTGTTAGATAAATTGGGCCAGGCTAAGTATTTGACCACATTGGACCTCACCAAAGGTTACTGGCAAATACCACTGACCAAGGCATCCAAACCCAAGACTGCTTTCACCACCCCGATAGGGTTATTTCAGTTCAGACGTATGCCATTCGGTCTTCACGGGGCAGCGGCCACTTGCCAAAGGTTGGTTGATCAAGTTTTGAGGCCCCATCATGAATACGCATGGGCCTACATGGATGATATCATCATCTATAGCACTACCTGGGCTCAGCACTTGCCCAAAGTAGAGGCAGTTCTGGGGGCCCAGAGGAAAGCAGGTTTAACTATAAACCCTGGGACGTGTCTTTTCGCCAGTAAAGAGGTTAAATATTTAGGCCACATGGTGGGAGGAGGGATCGTAAAACCCTCAGCCAGCAAGATTGAAAGTGTAAAAAACTTTCCACGTCCTATTAATAAACGGCAAATGCAAGGATTTCTGGGCTTGGTAGGGTACTACCGCAGATTCATTCCGCGATTTGCGGAAGAAAGCGCCCCGCTTACGGAAATGCTTCGAAAGAATGCCCCGAATACCATTAAGTAGACGCCAGAGGCCGAAAGGGTGTTTTTAGCCTTAAAAGAAAAGTTATGCAGGGCCCCGGTGCTTAGGGAGATTAACTTCGACTTACCTTTTCTCGTGCAAACAGATGCTTCGGAGACTGGGTTGGGGGCCGTAATGTCACAAGTATTTGAAGGGGTTGAACACCCAGTGACATATCTTAGTAGGAAGTTATCCAGGGCTGAACAAAAATACTCCACGGTAGAGCGAGAGTGTCTCACGATCAAGTGGGCGGTGGAGACTTTAAGATTTTACCTTACGGGCCGTAAATTTTATTTGGTCACGGACCATGCGCCATTGAAGTGGCTACACCAGATGCGGAACAGCAACGCCAGGTTGACCAAGTGGCATTTAGCTTTACAAGCTTACAACTTTGTGGTACAGCATAGGGCGGGCAAATTGCACAGTAATGCCGATGCTCTTTCCAGAATTACGTGCTGTCCGTCACAGGTTCCGGCAGCCCGTAATATTTTAAGGGGGGGGATCTGTGACATGGTGGGTCCCTCCAGCCTTTTAGAAAGAGCCAAAAAGGAAGAACAAGAAGCAGTGCTGGGTGGTAAACAAAAGCACATGGCTTGCAGTCACCACGGAAACCAGACACAAGGGGGAGAAACACGCCTTGCTGCCAGTTAGCTCAAGAGTCACGAGCTTAATTAGAGCACCTGCTAGAAGGAGGAGTCAGGCACTGCCCTAGAAGTCAGACACATAAAGAGGCCTCAGTAGAGAGGAAGGGGTGGTCAGTAGGAGCTCCACAAAAAGCTCCATCACAAGCTCAGCTGGGAGTTCAGCTACAAGGCCAGCCAAGGGTTCCGGTAAGAGGCCAGCCAAGTGAGCAGTTAGCAGATCAGCTAACAGACCAAGAGGAGGACCGGGGAGGAGTCCAAGTTCCAGGCCAAGGCAGAGCTACAGGCAGAGTCCCAGTCCAGAACCGGGGGAGAGAAACCGTGACACGCCTAACGGAACGCTCAGTAAGGCAGAGAAAAAGCCCAGAACCAGAGCCAAGTTTAAGGGCAGAGAGAGAGCCATTTATAAAGCTTTATTCCAGAGAAGAAGATAGCAGAAGCAGGTCCGACTGTCTGCAGTATTGTAAGAATAACCAGGAGAAGAGAAAGCCAGGAAGGCAATTCCAACACTCATTTTACAAACCAGGTTTTGAACACACAGCTGTTTCAAAAGTTCAAAGAAAACAGTCTGCAAGCAGGCAAAGAGGTAAGCCCAAAGACTGGGTTTTAAATAGGGCTGTTAATAACCAGTGTGATATTAGTTATCCAGAAGGTTGGGACTGTGTTTATAATACCTGTACTGATAATGACCATTTGCAGCAATACCTGATTCAGGAATATGATATAAAGCCTAAGATAGAGAGGAGGGGCGTGGCCCCAGAAACAACGTTACAAACATTCTTACCTAACTCCCATGAGGAGCTAATGGTAACGGAGCCAGGGCTAGGAAATGTATCCGAAGAATTGATGGATTGTACGATTACAAGGTCAGATGAAATATATTCCCTGCGCTGAATTTAAGCATTGCAGAAAACTGCAGAAGTTTAAGATAAAAGCACAGAGCTGTGAGGAACCGAACTGTTTTACTCTAATTGCTGGGAAGCATTTGTTTGTTGCTGAAGTAAGCTATTTCTGTTGGAGACTTTTATTTTGTCCTTTACCAGAAGTATATGGTTTTGTTACCTTTGTTTTCCAGGCTGAAATCTGCCCGGAAGGGAAATAAATCCTGTTTGCTGAAAACCACTTTGAGTCCACACTACTCTTCATTGGACAGTGAAAAACTACATTTCCCAGGGGGCTTTGCCTCATGAAAAAGTCAAGTAGCTGTTCAGGAAGGATAACAGGTCGCTTAAACCCTACATGCTTTTGCTGGGGGGCACTATAGGCGCAGTTACAAGTTACAGTGTGTGGTGTGGAGGTGGGGTGTCTGTGTGTGTGGTGCGGAGATGGGGAGCCTCTGTGTGTGTGGTATGAAGGTAGGGAGCCTCTGTGTGTGTGGTGTGGAGGTGGGGAGCATCTGTGTGTGTGGTGCAGAGGTGAGGTGCCTCTGTATGTGTGGTGCAGAGGTGGGGAGCCTCTGTGTGTGTGGTGCAGAGGTGGGGAGCCTCTGGGTGTGTGGTGCAAAGGTGGGGTGTCTGTGTTTGTGGTGCGGAGGTAGGGAGCCTCTGTGTGTGTAGTGTGGAGGTAGGGAACCCCGGTGTGTGTGGTGCAGAGGTGGGGAGCCTCTGTGTGTGTGGTGCAGAGGTGGGGTGTCTGTATGTGTGGTGCAGAGGTGGGGTGTCTGTGTGTGTGTGAGTAGTATGTGATGTGGAGGTGAGGTGTCTATGTGAGTGGGAGTGTGTGTGTGCACCTGTGTGTGGGTCTGTGGTGCAGAGGTGGGGTGCCTGTGTGTGTGTGGTGTGGAGGTAGGGAGCCTCTGTGTGTGTGGTGCGGAGGTGGGGTGCCTGTGTGTGTGTGGTGTGGAGGTAGGAAGCCTCTGTGTGTGTGGTGTGGAGGTGGGGAGCCTCTGTGTGTGCGGTGTGGAGGTAGGAAGCCTCTGTGTGTGTGTTGTGGAGGTAGGGAGCCTCTGTGTGTGTGGTGTGGAGGTGGGGAGCCTATGTGTGTGCGGTGTGGAGGTAGGAAGCCTCTGTGTGTGTGGTGCGGAGGTGAGGTGCCTCTGTATGTATGGTGCAGAGGTCGGGTGTCTGTGTGAGTAGTATGTGATGTGGCGGTGAGGTGTCTATGTGAGTGTGAGTGTGTGTGTGTGTGGGTTTGTGGTGCAGAGGTGGGGTGCCTGTGTGTGTGTGGTGTGGAGGTAGGGAGCCTCTGTGTGTGTGGTGCGGAGAAGGAGACCCTTTGTGTGTGTGGTGTGGAGGTGGGGAGCCTCTGTGTGGGTGGTGCGGAGGTGAGGTGCCTCTGTATGTGTGGTGCAGAGGTGGGGAGCCTCTGTGTGTGTGGTGCGGAGGTGGGGAGCCTCTGTGTGTGTGGTGCAAAGGTGGGGTGTCTGTGTGTGTGGTGCAGAGGTAGGGAGCCTCTGTGTGTGTAGTGTGGAGGTAGGGAACCCCTGTGTGGGTGGTGTGGAGGTGGGGAGCCTCTGTGTGTGTGATGCAGATGTGGGGTGTCTCTGTGTGTGGTGCAGAGGTGGGGTGTCTGTGTGTGTGTGAGTAGTATGTGATGTGGAGGTGAGCTGTCTATGTGAGTGGGAGTGTGTGTGTGGTGCAGAGGTGGGGTGCCTCTGTGTGTGTGGTGCAGAGGTGGGGAGCCTCTGTGTGTGTGGTGCGGAGGTGGGGAGCCTCTGTGTGTGGGGTGCAGAGGTGGGGTGTCTGTGTGTGTGTGAGTCGTATGTGATGTGGAGGTGAGGTGTCTATGTGAGTGTGAGTGTGTGTGCACCTTTGTGTGTGTGTGTGGTGTGGAGGTGGGGTGTCTGTGTGTGTGTGTGAGTAGTATGTGATGTGTCGGTGAGGTGTCTATGTGAGTGTGAGTGTGTGTGTGCACCTTTGTGTGGGTCTGTGGTGCAGAGGTGGGATGCCTGTGTGTGTGTGGTGTGGAGGTAGGGAGCCTCTGTGTGTGTGGTGCGGAGGAGGAGAGCCTTTGTGTGTGTGGTGTGGAGGTGGGGAGCCTCTGTATGTGTGGTGCAGTGGGGAGCCTCTGTGTGTGTCATGCGGAGGTGGGGAGCCTTTGTGTGTGGTGTGGAGGTGGGGAGCCTCTGTGTGTGTGGTGCAGAGGTAGTGAGCCTCTGTGTGTGGTGCAGATGTAGTGAGCCTCTGTGTGTGTGGTGCAGAGGTGGGGAGCCTCTGTGTGTGTGGTGCAGAGGTGGGGAGCCTCTGTGTGTGTGGTGCAGAGGTGGGGAGCCTCTGTGTGTGTGGTGTGAAGGTAGGGAGCCTCTGTGTGTGTGATGTGGAGGTGGGAAGCCTCTGTGTGTGTGGTGTGGAGGTGAGGTGCCTCTGTATGTGTGGTGCGGAGGTGGGGAGCCTCTGTGTGTGTGGTGCAAAGGTGGGGTGTCTGTGTGTGTGTTGCGGAGGTAGGGAGCCTCTGTGTGTGTAGTGCGGAGGTGGGGAGCCTCTGTGTGTGTGGTGTGAAGGTAGGGAGCCTCTGTGTGTGTGGTGCAGAGGTGGGGAGCCTCTGTGTGTGTGGTGTGAAGGTAGGGAGCCTCTGTGTGTGTGGTGCAGAGGTGGGGAGCCTGTGTGTGTGATGTGAAGGTAGGGAGCCTCTGTGTGTGTGATGTGGAGGTGGGAAGCCTCTGTGTGTGTGGTGTGGAGGTGAGGTGCCTCTGTATGTGTGGTGCGGAGGTGGGGAGCCTCTGTGTGTGTGGTGCAAAGGTGGGGTGTCTGTGTGTGTGTTGCGGAGGTAGGGAGCCTCTGTGTGTGTAGTGCGGAGGTAGGGAACCCCTGTGTGTGTGGTGCAGAGGTGGGGTGTCTGTGTGTGTGTTGCGGAGGTAGGGAACCCCTGTGTGTGTGGTGCGGAGGTGGGGAGCCTCTGTGTGTGTGGTGCAAAGGTGGGGTGTCTGTGTGTGTGTTGCGGAGGTAGGGAGCCTCTGTGTGTGTAGTGCGGAGGTAGGGAGCCTCTGTGTGTGTAGTGCGGAGGTAGGGAGCCTCTGTATGTGTGGTGCAGAGGTGGGGTGTCTGTGTGTGTGTGAGAAGTATGTGATGTGGCGGTGAGGTGTCTAAGTGAGTGTGAGTGTGTGTGTGCACCTGTGTGTGGGTCTGTGGTGGGGAGGTGGGGTGCCTGTGTGTGTGTGGTGTGGAGGTAGGGAACCCCTGTGTGTGTGGTGCGGAGGTGAGGTGCCTCTGTGTGCGTGGTGCGGAGGTGGAGAGCCTCTGTGTGTGTGGTGCAAAGGTGGGGTGTCTGTATGTGTGGTGCAGAGGTAGGGAGCCTCTGTGTGTGTAGTGCAGAGGTGGGGTGTGTGTGTGTGTGTGTGTGAGTAGTATGTGATGTGGCGGTGAGGTGTCTATGTGAGTGTGAGTGTGTGTGTGCACCTGTGTGTGTGTCTGTAGTGCAGAGGTGGGGTGCCTGTGTGTGTTTGGTGTGGAGGTAGGGAGCCTTTGTGTGTGTGGTGCGGAGGAGGAGAGTCTTTGTGTGTGTGGTGTGGAGGTGGGGAGCCTCTGTATGTGTGGTGCGGAAGTGGGGAGCCTCTGTGCGTGTGGTGCGGAGGTGGGGTGCCTCTGTGCATGTGGTGCGGAGGTGGGGTGCCTCTGTGTGTGTGGTGTGGAGGTGGGGAGCCTCTGTGTGTGTGGTGCAGAGGTAGGGAGCCTCTGTGTGTATAGTGTGGAGGTAGGGAGCCTCTGTGTGTGTGGTGTGGAGGTGGGGACCCTCTGTGTGTGTGGTGTAGTGGTGGGGTGTCTGTGTGTGTGTGTGAGTAGTATGTGATGTGGAGGTGAGGTGTCTATGTGAGTGTGAGTGTGTGTCTGCACCTGTGTGTGGGTCTGTGGTGTGGAGGTGGGGTACATCTGTGTGTGTGGTGCAGAGGTGGGGAGCCTCTGTGTTTGTGGTGTGGAGGTGGGGAGCCTCTGTGTGTTTGGTGCAGAGGTGGGGTGTCTGTGTGTGTGGTGAGGAGGTGGGGAGCCTCTGTGTCTGTAGTGCGGAGGTAGGGAGCCTCTGTGTGTGTGGTGTGGAGGTGGGGAGACTCTGTGTGTGAGGTGCAGAGGTGGGGTGTCTGTGTGTGTGTGAGTAGTATGTGATGTGGAGGTGAGGTGTCTATGTGAGTGTGAGTGTGTGTGCACCTATGTGTGGGTCTGTGGTGTGGAGGTGGGGTGTCTGTGTGTGAGTAGTATGTGATGTACAAGCCTGCATACTAAATTGTAAATAGTTGTTTACCTGTTAACCTGTTATGCATGTTTATTTACCCTGTTTATTGTAAGTGCATTGAAATGCCCTCTTTGCACAAATAAGTTTCCTGTAAACCGCGCTGATAATAAATAGTGCGGTATAGAAAAGCAGTTAAATAAAATAAATAAATGTGGCGATGAGGTATCTATGTGAGTGTGAGTGTGTGTGTGCACCTGCGTGTGGGTCTGTGGTGCGGAGGTAGGGAGCCTCTGAGTGTGTAGTGCAGAGGTGGGGAGCCTTTGTGTGTGTGGTGCGGAGGTGGGGAGCCTCTGTGTGTGTGGTGCAGAGGTGGGGTGTCTGTGTGTGTGGTGCGGAGGTGGGGAGCTTCTGTGACTGTAGTGTGGAGGTGGGGAGCCTCTGTGTGTGTGGTGCGGAGGTGGGGAGCCTTTGTGTGTGTGGTGCGGAGGTGGGGAGCCTCTGTGTGTGTGGTGCAGAGGTGGGGTGTCTGTGTGTGTGGTGCGGAGGTGGGGAGCTTCTGTGACTGTAGTGTGGAGGTGGGGTGCCTCTGTGTGTGTGGTGCGGAGGTGGGGAGCCTCTGTGTGTGTGGTGCAAAGGTGGGGTGTCTGTGTGTGTGGGGCGGAGGTAGGGAGCCCCTGTGTGTGTAGTGCGGAGGTAGGGAACCCCTGTGTGTGCGGTGGGGTGTCTGTGTGTGTGGTGCAGAGGTGGGGTGTCTGTGTGTGTGTGAGTAGTATGTGATGTGGAGGTGAGGTGTCTATGTGAGTGTGAGTGTGTGTGTGCACCTGTGTGTGGGTCTGTGGTGCAGAGGTGGGGAGCCTCTGTGTGTGTGGTGCGGAGGCAGGGAGCCTCTGTATGTGTGGTGTGGAGGTGGGGTGCCTCTGTGTGAGTGGTGCAGAGGTGGGGAGCCTCTGTGTGTGTGTTGTGGAGGTGGGGTGCCTCTGTGTGTGTGGTGCGGAGGTGGGGTGTCTGTGTGTGTGGTGCAGAGGTGGGGTGTCTGTGTGTGTGTATGTGATGTGGTGGTGAGGTGGGGTAACTGTGTGCATGTGGTGTGGAGGTAGTGAGCCTCTGTGTGTGTGGTGTGGAGGTAGGAAGCCTCTGTGTGTGTGGTGTGGAGGTGGGGAGCCTCTGTGTGTGTGGTGTGGAGGTGGGGAGCCTCTGTGTGGGTCGTGTGGAGGTGGGGTGCCTCTGTGTGTGTGGTGTGGTGGTAGGGAGCCTCTGTGTGTGTGGTGTGGAGGTAGGAAGCCTCTGTGTGTGTGGTGTGGAGGTGGGGAGCCTCTGTGTGTGTGGTGCGGAGGTGGGGTGCCTCTGTGTGTGTGGTGTTGTGGTAGGGAGCCTCTGTGTGTGTGGTGCGGAGGTGGGGAGCCTCTGTGTTTGTGGTGTGAAGGTGGGGTGTCTGTGTGTGTGGTGCGGAGGTGGGGAGTCTCAGTGTTTGTGGTATGAAGGTAGGGAGCTTCTGTGTGTGTGGTGTGGAGGTGGGGAGCCTCTGTGTGTGTGGTGCGGAGATGAGGTGTCTGTGTGTGTGTTAGTATGTGATGTGGCGGTGAGGTGTCTATGTGAGTGTGAGTGTTTGTGTGCACCTGTGTGTGGGTCTGTGGTACAGAGTTGGGTTGCCTGTGTGTGTGTGGTGTGGAGGTAGGGAGCCTCTGTGTGTGTGGTGCGGAGTTGGGGTGCCTGTGTGTGTGTGGTGTGGAGGTAGGAAGCCTCTGTGTGTGTGGTGTGGAGGTAGGGAGCCTCTTTGTGTGTGGTGCAGAGGTAGGGAGCCTCTGTGTGTGTGGTGTGGAGGTAGGAAGCCTCTGTGTGTGTGGTGTGGAGGTGGGGTGCCTGTGTGTGTGTGGTGTGGAGGTAGGAAGCCTCTGTGTGTGTGGTGTGGAGGTAGGGAGCCTCTTTGTGTGTGGTGCAGAGGTAGGGAGCCTCTGTGTGTGTGGTGTGGAGGTAGGAAGCCTCTGTGTGTGTGTTGTGGAGGTGGGGAGCCTCTGTGTGTGTGTTGTGGAGGTGGGGAGCCTCTGTGTGTGTGGTGTGGAGGTAGGAAGCCTCTGTGTGTGTGTTGTGGAGGTGGGGAGCCTCTGTGTGTATGGTGCGGAGGTGAGGTGCCTCTTTATGTGTGGTGCAGAGGAGGGGTGCCTCTGTGTGGTTGTGCAGAGGTGGGGAGCCTCTGTGTGTGTGGTGCAAAGGTGGGGTGTCTGTGTGTGTGTTGCGGAGGTAGGGAGCCTCTGTGTGTGTAGTGCGTAGGTAGGGAGCCTCTGTGTGTGTGGTATGGAGGTAGGCAGCCTCTGTGTGTGTGGTGTGGAGGTAGGGAGCCTCTGTGTGTGTGGTCCGGAAGTGGGGGGTGTCTGTGTGTGTGGTCCGGAGGTGGGGGGTGTCTGTGTGTGTGGTCCGGAGGTGGGGAGCCTCTGTGTGTGTGGTGTGGAGGTGAGGTGCCTCTTTATGTGTGGTGCAGAGGAGGGGTGCCTCTGTGTGTGTGTTGTGGAGGTGGGGAGCCTCTGTGTGTATGGTGCGGAGGTGAGGTGCCTCTTTATGTGTGGTGCAGAGGAGGGGTGCCTCTGTGTGGTTGTGCAGAGGTGGGGAGCCTCTGTGTGTGTGGTGCAAAGGTGGGGTGTCTGTGTGTGTGTTGCGGAGGTAGGGAGCCTCTGTGTGTGTAGTGCGTAGGTAGGGAGCCTCTGTGTGTGTGGTGTGGAGGTAGGGAGCCTCTGTGTGTGTGGTGCGGAGGTGGGGTGTCTGTGTGTGTGGTCCGGAAGTGGGGGGTGTCTGTGTGTGTGGTCCGGAGGTGGGGGGTGTCTGTGTGTGTGGTCCGGAGGTAGGGAGCCTCTGTGTGTGTGGTGTGGAGGTGGGGAGCCTCTGTGTGTGTGGTGCCGAGGTGAGGTGCCTCTGTATGTGTGGTGCAGAGGTGGGGAGCCTCTGTGTGTGTGGTGCGGAGGTGGGGAGCCTCTGTGTGTGTGGTGGGGTGTCTGTGTGTGTGTGAGTAGTATGTGATGTGGCGGTGGGGTGTCTGTGTGTGTGTGAGTAGTATGTGATGTGGCGGTGAGGTGTCTATGTGAGTGTGAGTGTGTGTGTGCACCTGTGTGTGGGTCTGTGGTGCAGAGGTGGGGTGCCTGTGTGTGTGTGGTTTGGAGGTATGGAGCCTCTGTGTGTGTGGTGCGGAGGTGGGGTGCCTGTGTGTGTGTGGTGTGGAGGTAGGGAGCATCTGTGTGTGTGGTGCAGAGGTAGGGAGCCTCTGTGTGTGTGGTGTGGAGGTAGGGAGCCTCTGTGTTTGTGGTGTGGAGGTGGGGAGCCTCTGTGTGTTGTCATGAGGCTGGAGCTAGGGAAGAAACAGCCTTGAAAAAAACTCCTGATTTGCATAAATCTCACAAAATTTAGCCTTGTGTTTTAGCATTCTTAGCAATCTAAATATTACTTTTAAATTACATCAGACCTAAATTACTGTTGTCAGTAGATCACTTTAGATATACTCCCGCTACCTGTGATTCATCTCAGATTTATTACTGTTGTCAGTAATAGGTCTCAGATATATTACAGTCGTCTGTAACTCATCTTATATATATTCCTGCCACTTGTGACTCACTCTGTATTTATTACTGTTGTCAGTAACTCATTTTGGAAATATCACTGCTATCTGTGTTTCACCTTAAATATTACTGTTGTTAGTAACTCACATCTAACTTACGGAAGTGGCATATATTTCACCCCTCTACTACCTTACCAATATGTAACAGCTGATTGTTATACTGAGCAGGCCATTCTACATCTCTACACTAGTCAATAACTCCTTCCTTCTGTTGTCAGTAACTTATTGCCTATTACCACAACAGATATCACCACGTCATCACTACCCTACTCAACACACCACTGAATCAGATACATTGGCTAATATACCCCTGAATCAGATTCAGAAAATGCCACACTCCAACATCATGTTTCTAAGAATATCATACACCTGTATACTTTTGGCAATAATAATAATTAACCTATCACTAAGTCTAAACAGCAAAAATTACATGACCATCCCTATAATACACACTCATACCCGATATGACAACCATATTGGACACAATCACCCAAATAACTATCCAAAAATAAATTACCATAGACTAATACACATAAAACAAACAAACTCACCCCAAATTTGCAAGGAAATCTGCTCAAACACATCCTCTCTATCATGCATCCTTATTAATGCACGATCAATGAAAAACAAACTCCCTATATTTAATGATCTAATAACAGACTCTAAACCAGACATATTATGTGTCACAGAGACTTGGCTTTCTGAAACAGACACAGTCTACCTAAACCAACTTGATAATGAAAACTATGACCTATTTTACAAACATAGATCCAACAAAAAAGGCGGAGGAGTCTTAATGATGACAAAAAAGATACTGAACGCCAAATCAATTCAATCAAACACCTCTAATAACATAGACACATTATTGATAAAAATCGGCCTCATGAAAATCTGTTTAATTTATAGACCTCCAGACCAAAATGCAGATTGCCTGGACTCCTTTATTGATCTCCTTAGCTCATCCACTGAACAAAACCCTGTAATCATGCTAGGTGATTTCAACCTACCATCACTATCAACACAAAACTCCAAATTATTTCTGGATGCTTTATCAGATATAGATTATCATCAAATAATAAATACCGCAACACATATAAAAGGAGGAACACTAGACCTGATCTTTCTCCCCGATTCACTCTTCAAACTAATCAACCCAAATTCCATAACACTCACAGAGACACCCTGGTCTGATCATTATATTATCAATATAAATCTCACATATCATACTGCCAATGTCAAAAGCTATACATTAAGTGGCCCCACATCAAAATTAAAAAATTTAATGAAACGGAATTCCTCGATTCAACAATCCCCCATCTCTTGCCATCCACATCAGACCTAGATGATGCTGTCAACAACTGGTATGAAACCATCAATAATGCAGCCAAAATCAATCACACAAATAAACAAAGGACACACCCCAAAACAAACAGTACACCATGGTTCAATAACACATTAAAACAAATGAAAAAAGAACTAAGAAAACACGAAATTAAATGGCGAAAATCTAAGTTGACCATACATAAGGAAATATACAATAACCATCTCTTAAAATATAAAGAAACACTCGATAGTACAAAGAAAAACCACTACGCTGCAACCTTATCAAAATCATATAACAGACCTAGAGAACTATTTCTATTGTCAGAAACCTTACCAATAACGCTCAAACTTCTAGCAACGAAATCACCGACATCTCAGTACAAACACTAGCTAATCACTACCAAAACAAATCAAAAAAACCTCAAATGTTTTTTGATACAATTAACACCTCTCACCAATCTGTTGACGAATGGTCAGACTTTTACCCCATTTCAAGTACGACATTAAAAACTATCATATCCGGACTCAATACCACAACCTCTTATTTAGACCCATGCCCAGTGTCATGGATAAAAAACACACTGCCAACCCTACTATCCTTCATTCTCCCAATAGTCAACCTCTCATTATCCCAAGGTTACCTCCCACAATCACTCAAACATGCACAAATACGCCCAATCCTAAAGAATGGCAAACTAGATAAAACATCCCCAGTATCATACAGGCCCATTTCTAGCATACCATTTTTGGCCAAAATAATAGAAAAAGTAGTGCAATTACAGACACAGGAATACATAGACACATCTTACCTGCTTGACGAGCAACAATATGGATTTCGGCCCCACCACGGAGTAGAAACACTACTAACAGTATTAATTGATACTCTACTAAGAGGAATCGACAATCATAAACAAGCATTCATCCTCCTCTTCATCGACATATCAGCGGCATTTGATAGTGTACATCACTCAATAATGCTCAGCAACTTAAGGCAGATAGGCATAAGCTCTACAGTACATAATTGGTTCACTTCCTATTTAAACAACAGAACACAAAATGTACGAATAGGTAATCAAACTTCAACTACATATAACCAAGAAATAGGTTTACCACAAGGATCTGCACTATCAGCCCTTCTTTTTAACATTTACATAAAACCGGTTTGTAATATCTTTAAAAATTTGGAGTACAATATCACCTCTATGCAGACGATATTATGATGTACATTCCATTTACTATCCCTAACCTTCCGTTACAACTCCTCTCAGACTGCTATAATGAAATCACAATTTGGCTAAAAACTCAAAACCTCCACATAAACCATGCTAAAACCGAAGTCCTAATCGTAACAAAAAATCAATCATTTATCCCCCCAACACATATAACACTACAAGATCAAGAAATTAAAATAGAAAATGAAATAAGATATCTAGGTGTTATCCTAGATACACACCTTACAATGGAAACCCACGTTAGAAACACCATAAAGAAAATCTATTTCAAACTTAAAATTCTCAAACAACTACGTCCGCTAGTATTTGTACAAGATTTCATTAATATAACACAAGCTATCATAACCCCTCACTTTGATTTCGCCAACCTAATACTTATGGGCATCTCAAAACAGAACATTAAAAGAATTCAACTAGCCCAAAATGCAACGGCAAGAATAATACTAAAAATAAACTCACTCCACCACATAACACCAATAATGGCATCCCTTCACTGGTTACCAATACAAAGCAGGACATTATACAAAACAATAATAACCTCATTTAAAGCATTAAACGACATGGCGCCGACAACACTATGTAATCTAATATGCAAAGAAACACCTAAGCCTACTCATAGAAAAGAACATTTAAATAAACTAAAGATTCCGAAGGACTTCATAAAAGCACATAAATTAACCAACAATAGAGCCTTCTCTCATATAGCCCCTACTATCTGGAATTCCTTACCAGAGGATCTACGTTCACTAACAGAGATCATGGAATTCCGCAAAAAATTAAAAACGTATCTATTCACTAAACACTACAATACCATGGAAAACCTTGCACTCAACTTAGATAAAGGCTAAACAGGTAACCGACCACATAAAGCACAAACCCCCACCTAAATGGACAACACACTTAGCTCTAACGAAATAACGATCCTATCTCTTATGCCCTAATACCTAAGCATGTATATAGTTGTATCTGTTATGTATTGTCTTATGTATATAGACACTACACTTTGTTAGTTAATTGTTTTAACACGGTTCCAGTTTAAACTCACTTTGTTTAATTTACGATATTTTAAGATGTTCTATGTAAAATTAAGATGTTCTATGTAAAACAAACTTCGCTTGGAAGATGCGATATAAAAATGAGTGTTAAATAAATAAAATAAATAACAAAAGCCAGAGAGCGCAGTTCCAGTGTAGCTCAGCCAGAGGGCGCATGAACAGCTACACAATGCCTGAACGCACGTGCTCAAGCTCTGAGCACCTTAATGATGAGTGTTTTCACCTGTCCTCAAACTCACAGCGTGCAAGCTGGAAATCCCTTTATAAGGGAAATCAGATGAGCAGAGAGAGAGAGACCGGGGGGAACCGAAAGGAGAAACGTACAGGATCCAGTACAGAGACCAGAAAGGGGCCTTAAGAGACCCAGGTGTGCAGCAAGGACTGCAGCAAAGAGTCCAGCACAGAGACCGGGAAGAGAGCTCAGGTACCAGCACAGGAGTGCAGCAGAGAGACCAAGGAGTCCAGCAAAGAGAGGCACCCAGGAGGGTAGTCGACAGACCAACCGGAAGGGTACCAGCGAGGGTACCAGGAATAGTAACAGGAGAAGGAAGGAGAAGAATGGATACAGACAGAGGCAAGTCTCAGCCCTGGGATAAGGCCCAGAGAAGCAGCCTGCCTGTTAAAAGAAGTTCTTCAAATAAAGACTGGAAATCCACGTCTGGTTTTCCTAGCAGCCTTAATTGTGGAGCAGTGCACAGGACAGAGGATCAACAAGAAAAGCTACAGAGTAAGCTGAATCCTAGGCGTGGCACTCCACCGAAGATAAGGTATGAGAAGCCTTTTATTCTAAAAGGGACTTTAAATGAAGGCAGTTTTATGCAGGTAGATAAACCTCATTATCAGAGAAGAAGCAAAGTTAACTATTTAAAACCACTTTCCAAAAAGGGTTCTACAGAAGTTATATGAGAAGCCAAGGAACTTCTATGAGGAACTAAGTAACACTGAGGATACTCTAAACATTGAAGAGTATAGTGAGCCAGAATCAATGGACTTGGATTACAGCTCCAGTGTTCCCATGCCTCACACAGAACCTATGGAATGTAACTTGTGCTTAAGAGGTAGCTGCTTGCCATGCTAATTGTACAGTGAAGAAATGAATCTGAAAATGGTGAAGTTGATAACCATTCTGTTCTAATTGTTTCTATTGTTTGGAAAATCCCTTAACCCAGCTAAACAGTCAATTGTACAGCCTACAACATTTAACTGTTTAGTCCATGGTGGAACTTTATTATTATTTGAGGAAAGCCTTACCTCCACTTTAAGTTGTTGTCTCATTTGAACCTAGAGCATTAAGCGGGGAAATAAAGCCTTATTTACCCTCCATTTGGCATAGTTATTCATTTCAGGGAGCACTACACTACAAGGACCACAATCCTTTGGGTCCTGCAGCTCAAATACTCCCTGATTCAAATTAAATGTCGGCAGACGCCCTTACTCCACTACGCCAGTAGGGGTGCTGGCGCGACATAATGGCGTAGTTGTTGGATGTTGGGACAACGCCCTAAAACGCTAAAGTGGAAAACAAAGTAAAAAGAAAGTAAAGAAACCACCAGTACTGGGTGGGAAAACCCGGAGTGGAGCCTGAGAAAACCCGGAGTGGAGCCTGAGAAAACCCGGAGTGGAGCCTGAGAGAATTCGTACCGGAGTCGAAAAAAAAAAATCCTGATTTAGTTCAAGAAAAAAATCCAGGACCAAGACAACACCAGGAGAGGAGTTCGTCTAGGGCGATCAGCAGTCGTGGAGGCTACCTCAAGGAGCTGCTGCAACCTCTTACTGGAAGCGTGAATCTACTCTGCTACCAGGTAAAAGGTAGAGGGGTAGACTGGTCTGGATACGGGTGGAAAAAAAAAAAAACACAGTAAAGGGAAAAGGGGCTAAGTGTTGTGGAACCACACTTGGTTTTTGTTTTTCTTCTCTGTTTTTTCTAGGTGAGCTTCATCATCATGGAGCAGAAAGAGCTGCTAGAGTGGATGATGATGCAGTTTGAAAAGCAGAGGGAGCTTGCTGCTCACACACAGCAACAAGCTATTCTAGCACTACAGGAGCAACAGAAACCCATTCTTCAGCTAATGGAGGCTTGGGCCACCCAGCAACTGAAGATGCCAGGGGGAGCCTCCGTCCAACAGGTTTCTGGACTAGGCAAATGGTCACTAGGGCCAGGTGCCTTTGACTCTTTTTGCTTAGGAAAACTGTCACCCAGTGATGATGTTGACGACTTTATTGACTCCTTTGAAAGGATAGCGAGTGCAATAAAGTGGCCACAAGAGCAATGGTCAATTAGGCTAGCTGCTTCACTGACAGGGGAGGCGCTATCCGCCTATTGGGCGATGCCAACTGCATTAGCTGCAGATTATAGCGAGGTGGTAAAAGCCATTCGTGAGCGCCTAGGCTTGACCCCACTCGTCTATAATCGCATGCTGCGGGCCGCTCACCTTAAGAGGGGTGAGACTCCAAAAGTACTAGGCCACAGGCTTAAGAGCTTAGCGGAAAAATGGCTAAGACCTGCTGGTAAGACTGTGGAAACAATTATGGACGAGGTAGTTCTTGAACAGTTTATGCATGCAGTGCCTAGCAATGTGCAGAGCTTTCTAATCCTCCAAAATTGTAGTACCATGGCACAGGCCATCAGCCTAACGGAAAGATATTTGGAAGCAGATTTGGCTACCCAAAATTCTAAAGATGTAACTGAAAAGGCCTTGGGTACTTACAAACAGTCTTTAGGAGCTCTGTCTCATTCTAAGCCACACAGTATAAAGTGTAAAGATGATTTATCAAAGGATGTTGATAAACGTTGTTTTGCTTGTGGAAAAACAGGTCATAGGCGAGCTGAATGCCAAGCACGCATGGTTCTCCTAGGAGAAAACCGAGAAATGCCATGTGAGGGTTTAGTCTTGGATGTGCTTGTGCAAGGAGTTCCAACTAAGGCACTACTTGATTCCGGTGCAGATCAAACGATGATCTCTCGCAAGCTTTGGGCTTTAGTCAAAGAGCGAGCAGAGTCCGCACCTGATCAACCAGAGCGCCAAGTAAAAATAAAATGTCTTCATGGCACAGCAACATTGTACCTGTGTATAACCTAACTGTAAGAGGTTTGGGAACATCTAGAAAAATGTTGATAGCTGTGGTACCTAGGCTACCACGAGGCTTAGTTTTAGGCCGGGACTGGCCTCACTTTGAAAGAGCGTTAAAGGAAGGATTACGTCCTCAGGAAGTTTTTGTCTCCATGCGTTCCCAGGCAGAAACTTCAGAGAAGCCTTCTTGCTCCCATGATACAGGTTTGGGGGATCTCCCTTCGCATGATGTCTTAATAGGGGAGCCCTCAACAAAAATAAAGAAGTCAGCGGCAGAGAAGCGTAGGGAGAAGCAACACTGCTCTCAAGGCCGGGCAGACTTGGAAGCAGGGAAGAGATTACCCTGGATCCCAGCAGAGCTGGTGGAAAAATTCCCTTCGTTTATAAAGGAACAGAGGGAGGACCCCGCACTAAGGCGTGCGTTTGAATACGCACGGGAAAAGAGAAATACCTTTCCAAGATTCATAATAGAGGAGGAAATACTATACAGGGAGGCCATCAACCCACGGACCCAAGAAGTGCGGAAGCAAGTAGTAGTTCCAAATACCTTCAAGTCCGCGGTGCTTAGGTTGGCTCATGACCACCCAATAGGCGGTCATAAAGGCACACAGGGAACACTCGACCAAATATTGGCCAGGTTTTATTGGCCAGGAGTGTTCAAGGAAACCTCTCAGTTCTGCAAATCCTGTGCCTCCTGTCAGCGGGTGACCTCTCTGCGTCCACCGGAGGTACCCTTACAGCCGATGCCAATAGTCTCAGACCCTACGCGAAGGCTGGCAGTCGACATAGTGGGACCTCTAGTCAAAACACCCAGAGGATTCCAATATATACTGGTTGTCATAGATTATGCCACGCGGTTCCCGTGGGCAATGCCCTTAAGGAATATATCTGCAAAAACCATTGCTAATGAGCTCATAAAACTCTTTTGTGAGATAGGATTTCCTCGGGAGGTGTTGTCAAACCAAGGGAGTAATTTTATGTCCCGATACCTGGCGCAGGTCTGGGACGCATTTGGAATCCGTCATTTGAAGACATCGGCCTACCACCCACAGTGTAATGGATTGGTCGAACGCATGAATCAATCCATAAAACAGATGTTGCGTCGGTTATTAGATGGCGAAATGACTGAGTGGGATGTAGTCCTCCCGTTCATTCTGTACGCGTGCAGAGAGAGGACGCAAAGTTCATTGGGCACATCCCCATACGAGCTGTTGTACGGGAGATCGCCTAGAGGACTGCTAGACATTCTCCAGGAGCAGTGGGTGGAACCCGTGGAAAATGAATGCGGCGTTCCACAATTCTTGAAACAATTGAGAAGCCGCTTAAAACGGACTTCCAAGCTGGCTGAAGAGAACTTGAAAGATAATCAACAAAAGCAGAAAAAATATTATGACAAGGGTACTGTGCCCAGACAACTTACGGCTGGTGATAGAGTGGTAGTTTTGGTATTCGGGCCTACCCCAAAGTTTGAAGCCCAATGGAAGGGACCGTATACGATTGTCAAACCACTTAGTCCCACCTCTTATTTGGTAAGAGATACAAACGGACGTGAGCAGACATATCATATAAACGTCCTGAGGCTTTGGCGTGAGAGACTAGCGCTGTGTACGTTAGTCAAGAAAGGATCTCAATACAAGGTATGGCATCCATGTTGCCATAGCCAAGAGATTAGAGACAAAGAGCAGCCTTGTAAGGCAGTTGAAGAAGCTGCAATTACAAGCTGTAGTGAAATGGAACACTCAGCTTGTAATATTTTAACTCGGGGGATATGTCATGAGGCTGGAGCTAGGGAAGAAACAGCCTTGAAAAAAACTCCTGATTTGCATAAATCTCAGAAAAGCCAGAGAGCGCATGAACAGCTACACAATGCCTGAACCCACGTGCTGAAGCTCTGAGCACCTTAATGATGAGTGTTTTCACCTGTCCTCAAACTCACAGCGTGCAAGCTGGAAATCCCTTTATAAGGGAAATCAGATGAGCAGAGAGAGAGACCGGGGGGAACCGAAAGGAGAACGGTACAGGATCCAGTACAGAGACCAGAAAGGGGGCTCAAGAGACCCAGGTGTGCAGCAAGGACTGCAGCAAAGAGTCCAGCACAGAGACCGGAAAGAGAGCTCAGGTACCAGCACAGGAGTGCAGCAGAGAGACCAAGGAGTCCAGCAAAGAGAGGCACCCAGGAGGGTAGTCGACAGACCAACCGGAAGGGTACCAGCGAGGGTACCAGGAATAGTAACAGGAGAAGGAAGGAGAAGAACGGATACAGACAGAGGCAAGTCTCAGCCCTGGGATAAGGCCCAGAGAAGCAGCCTGCCTGTTAAAAGAAGTTCTTCAAATAAAGACTGGAAATCCACGTCTGGTTTTCCTAGCAGCCTTAATTGTGGAGCAGTGCACAGGACAGAGGATCAACAAGAAAAGCTACAGAGTAAGCTGAATCCTAGGCGTGGCACTCCACCGAAGATAAGGTATGAGAAGCCTTTTATTCTAAAAGGGACTTTAAATGAAGGCAGTTTTATGCAGGTAGATAAACCTCATTATCAGAGAAGAAGCAAAGTTAACTATTTAAAACCACTTTCCAAAAAGGGTTCTACAGAAGTTATATGAGAAGCCAAGGAACTTCTGTGAAGAACTAAGTAACACTGAGGATACTCTAAACATTGAAGAGTATAGTGAGCCAGAATCAATGGACTTGGATTACAGCTCCAGTGTTCCCATGCCTCACACAGAACCTATGGAATGTAACTTGTGCTTAAGAGGTAGCTGCTTGCCATGCTAATTGTACGGTGAAGAAATGAATCTGAAAATGGTGAAGTTGATAGCCATTCTGTTCTAATTGTTTCTATTGTTTGGAAAATCCCTTAACCCAGCTAAACAGTCAATTGTACAGCCTACAACATTTAACTGTTTAGTCCATGGTGGAACTTTATTATTATTTGAGGAAAGCCTTACCTCCACTTTAAGTTGTTGTCTCATTTGAACCTAGAGCATTAAGCGGGGAAATAAAGCCTTATTTACCCTCCATTTGGCGTAGTTATTCATTTCAGGGAGCACTACACTACAAGGACCACAATCCTTTGGATCCTGCAGCTCAAATACTCCCTGATTCAAATTAAATGTCGGTAGACGCCCTTACTCCCCTACGCCAGTAGGGGCGCCGGCGCGACAGTGTGTGGTGTGGAGGTAGGAAGCCTCTGTGTGTGTGGTGTGGAGGAAGGGAGCCTCTGTGTGTGTGGTGCGGAGGTGGGGTGTATGTGTGTGTGGTGCGGAGGTGGGGAGCCTCTGTGTGTGTGGTGTGGAGGTGGGGAGCCTCTGTGTGTGTGGTGTGGAGGTGTGGTGCCTCTGTATCTGTGGTGCAGAGGTAGGGAGCCTCTGTGTGTGTGGTGCAGAGGTGGGGTGTGTGTGTGTGTGAGTAGTATGTGATGTGGCGGTGAGGTGTCTATGTGAGTGTGAGTGTGTGTGTGCACCTGTGTGTGGGTCTGTGGTGCAGAGGTGGGGTGCCTATGTGTGTGTGGTGTGGAGGTAGGAGGCCTCTGTGTGTGTGGTGCGGAGTTGTGGTGCCTGTGTGTGGTGTGGAGGTAGGAAGCTTCTATGTGTGTGGTGTGGAGGTAGGGAGCCTCTGTGTGTGTGGTGCGGAGGTAGGAAGCCTCTGTGTGTGTGGTGCAGAGGTGGTGTGTCTGTGTGTGTGAGTAGTATGTGATGTGGAGGTGAGGTTTCTATGTGAGTGTGAGAGTGTGTGTGCACCTGTGTGTGGGTCTGTGGTACGGAGGTGGGGTGCCTGTGTGTGTGTGGTGTGGGGGTAGGGAGCCTCTGTGTGTGTGGTGTAGAGATGGGGAGCCTGTGTGTGTGATGTGGAGGTGGGGAGCCTCTGTGTGTGTGGTGTGGAGGTGGGGTGCCTCTGTTTGTGTGGTGTGGAGGTAGGGAGCCTCTGTGTGTGTGGTGCGGAGGTGGGGTGCCTCTGTGTGTGTGGTGCAGAGGTGGGGTGTCTGTGTGTGTGTATGTGATTTGGCGGTGAGGTGTCTATGTGTGTGCATCTGTGTGTGGGTCTGTGGTGCAGAGGTGGGGTACCTGTGTGTGTGTGTGGTGTGGAGGTAGTGAGCCTCTGTGTGTGTGGTGTGGAGGTAGGAAGCCTCTGTGTGTGTGGTGTGGAGGTGGGGTGCCTCTGTGTGTGTGGTGTGGAGGTTGGGTGTCTGTTTGTGTGGTGCGAAGGTGGGGAGCCTCTGTGTGTGTGGTGTGAAGGTAGGGAGCCTCTGTGTGTGTGGTACAGAGGTGGGGAGCCTCTTTGTGTGTGGTGCAGATGTGGTGTGTCTGTGTGTGTGTGAATAGTATGTGATGTGGAGGTGAGGTGTCTATGTGAGTGTTAGTGTGTGTGTGCACCTGTGTGTGGGTCTGTGGTATGGAGGTGGGGTGCCTGCCTGTGTGTGAGTAGTATGTGTGTTCTGGGTGGGGGATGCAACTTTTGGCATATAAACAGTTCTAAGGTCACGTGACTCCATGTTCGTTGTTTATGGGGTCATGTGTCCTTGTGGTCTGTTTTATGTGGGCAGCACATGTAGGACGTTTCGGAAGCGGATTATTGAACATAGAAGTCTGCTTTATTTATTTTATTTAATTTAACGATTTTCTATACCGCACTATTCGGCATCAGCGCAGTTTACAAGGAACAAGTTTGTACAATGTGGAACAGCCATACATTGAACTTACATAAAACAGGGAATTTAAACATGGATAACAGGTGAACTTTATACATAATATACAAAAGGGGAATTTAAACATGGATAACAGTTGAACTTTATACTTTATATACAAAAGGGGATTGCATCATAGCTGAGTTTATGATACAGACCCTAAAGGGGAAGGTTGGAAGAGGTGGAGAGTTATCATAGGAGATTGGTTAGGCGGCATTGGATTGAGAGACTGTAGGGTCATGTGATACTGTCTAGGTGATGCTGTCGGAGTTACAAAAGTGTTGTATAAATAGGTGCTGTTTGAGGGCTTTTCTGAACTGGGGGAGGTTGTTTATGCTTAAGTGCACTGTCCGTGAGGTGCTTTTGGTTCCGCACTGTGTTGAATTTAAACATCAGTTTGTGGAGGTGCGATGCTTTTGTCTGGACCGGGTCTTAGCTGGGAGGGATGGGAAGAGCAGGGAACAGTCCCTTTTGATATGCGAGCAGAAGTGGATCTTTAAGCTGCACACTGTAGCTCCGGAGGGTTTAAATCTACGCATAGATTGGGCGGTCTGCCTTTAAGAAAGGGGGTGGAGTTTCTCTTTGGGGGATACCTGTTGACGTCAGTGGGAAGGTATTTATGTGAGCGCGGTGTTTTTTGGTGGTTTGAGCATGCGCGGCGTTTTTTGAGAAGCAATGTTGAAGTGCTAGTTTTGCTACTGTCTTAATGTGAGTTACATCTTCGTTGTTGTCTCTGTTGGGTGGGAGTGGGCGTTCTTTTTGTTTCGGCATTTTAGCAAATGTTAGTTTGGTTTTGAATGTTTGTTTCTTCTCTTTCACAGTATTTTCCCCTGATGCAGCGAGATTACTCACGAAACGTACAAGAGCTCTATAGTGACGTCAGGGCAGCGGCTCGTCATCAACTCCCGCTATCACTTCACTTTTAAGCTAAGTTTTCTTGGGGGTTGATGCGGTTGCTTGTTTATTATTCCTTTTGTTGAAGAATTTTCGTAAATGTGGAGGGTGGTGGCAGCAGGTCCTTGATGTTATCGGGCTCAAGTTTAAGTGGCAGGATCTGGACTCACGTCTCGATTATATTTGCCATTGCCCATGGAAGCTGAGACCTTGCTGACCATGGTTTTGTTTTCACTGTTCCACTATTGCTGTTAATAGATATGTTTGGAAACAATCATTTTGGTTTTTGAAATCAGGAAACAAGTTTTGTTTCATTGGAGTGAGTTTTGTGACCTTTTGGCATATATACATAACGGAGTTACTTACCTGTAACTGGAGTTCTCCATGGACAGCAGGATAAGTTAGCCACACTTGGTGACGTCATCCGACGGCGCCGAGACGGAAGTACTTTCCATAGCTCAGAAGGGCTTTCGCCCTTCTGAGCATGAGCCCACTGGCCCCACCCCCGGGCCCGCCCCTAGCCAGTCAGTTTGTTCCTAGCTGAGTCTTAGCCGCTAGGAGGCGGGCATAGTTCAGAGGTCGACCCCTTTCCAGGGGAGGTGGGCGGGTATGTGTGGCTGACTTATCCTGCTGTCCACGGAGATCTCCAGTTACAGGTAAGTAACTCTGTTTTCTCCTAGGACAAGCAGGATGAGTCAGCCACACTTGGTGCCTCCGAAGCTGGCAAGTGATGCGGTGGAAGGGGGGAGGCCGAGGGCCAGATCAGAAAATGAGGCCACTCATGGGATCGAATTCATGACCAATGCGTTGGAAGCCATTGCATTAACCAGAGGGCTAACCTCTATGGCTGCCACTCTACCCGGGTTGGGAGTTTGAAATGAGGCCGAGGGATTGACCTCATGACCTTGGCCTTGGAAGCCATTGTATTGACCAGTGGGCTATACATCTATGGCGGATATTTTATCAAGGCTGGAAGTGTCATTGGTGTGCCCAGGAACCCTGGGGTCCCCCGTTAGGTAGGGTGACACCGTAGCGTGAGGTAGGGCGACTCCGTAGCATTATGCCCTGGAGCAATTGCAGTAACCAGAGGGGTATACCTCTACGGCTGATACTTTATCAAGGCTGGAGATTCGAAAATGAGGCCGAGGGATCAAACCCATGACCTCTGCCTTGGAAGCCACTGAGTTAACCAGCGGGCTATACCTTTATGGCGGGCACTCTATCAAGGCTGGAAGTTTTATCAGTGTGCCCAGGAAACCCGGGATCCCACCGCTAGGCAGGGCGACACCATAGCATTAGGTAGGGTGACACCGTGGCGTTAGGCAGGGTGTCACGACACCGAAGCGTAGTGCACCAGTGGGGTCAGTACAAATGCGAATCAACAAAGGTTTTGCCCCCATGAGATGCAGCACTTGGTGGCGATAGTGGACGTGGTACATGCAGTCGCCATGCGTGCAGGTGCAGCCGCTGTGTTTGCGGGAGTGCATCTCTGTTGCCGCGGTGATTGTGAAGTGTATGATCCCAACGGGCAGCCGCAGGGAGCAGGAGATAGAGTTCCCTGAGCAGTAGCATTAGGGTAGCCACTGCGAGCAGGGACAGGCGTCGCCTCAAGTTGAGCAGGCTACAAGAGCCGCCACCAGTAAGGGTAGGAATTGCGAACGCAGAACTTAGCTGTGCCAAAGGACCCATCGCCAAACTAGCTGCACCAAAGGTCCATCGCCAAACTGTGACCCGTGCAGGCAACATGGACAAATGCATAGCTGTCTCAAGATCTGAACGGCTACCCCCTGCCCAGGCACACCCGACCAGGCCAGCCGTCGCGGTATTAATGCTTAAGTTGCATTGCTCTGAAGTTCAGTCGATGATGGAGGCCTTGCTTGTGGCCCTGGCCACCTTCAGGTGAATGGAGGAGCATGCGGATATCCCGAGAGGGAGACCGGATGGCCAGGTTTATTGGGGTCACATGCGATGAAGGGCTGGGCCCCTTGTTGCTGGCACAATGTTCGTGCATGTGCATTGTTCCGTGTGGGCATGTAGTCCCGTAAGACTCTGAAGATAACCCGAGTATGGAGCCTCTGCTCCTCGAGGGAGGGATCCTTTAGTCCAATGGGCATGGGTAGCAGTTTGGAGCACTATCCAGGATGCCAGAGGGCTAGCAGATTGGACCGCTATGTGATAATCCTACTGGCGGTCCACCCAGTTCTGCCTGCAGCGTTATGGCTGCATGGCTGCCATTGGGGGAGTCCTTGAGGTGATGACCCTATTAGCAAGGGGGGGAATCCTTGAGATGATGGTGAGCTGAGTAGGATAGCCGTGAGGCTATTGAGTGCAGATGTCGGATACTGCGGTTGCCCTGCTGGTTGCTGCCAGGTGTCGCCGACTTGCATGATGGAGTTTCCATTGTGCCGCATTGGTAGGAAGAGACGACAGGTCAGGTCTCAATTGTAGGGCTTCCGTGATGACCGGCTCAGGTTTTCGAGCTACTCATTGTCCACCCACTACGTGGGGGGGGGGGAGTATCCAGGGCCCTTGGGGGGGGGAAAGCATCCAGGGGCCCAATAGCCATGTGTTTAGGGAGTAGCGCTGCTATTGGAGATAGCCAGGGCTCGGCCCACTTAACAGGTGCCCTTCATGTCCACCACGTGGTGGGTAGGTTGAGGGCAGCTGAGTCTGCCTGGCGGCTCTCCCTGAATCCCTAGTGTGTGGGCACAGGACTATGGCCACCTTGTATTTATTTTATTTAGCTGTATTTATATCCCGCTTTTCACCGGGTCAAAGCGGTCAATTGGGGGATACATTTAACACGAGGGGATAT
This sequence comes from Ichthyophis bannanicus, assembly GCA_033557465.1. Taxonomy (NCBI): domain Eukaryota; kingdom Metazoa; phylum Chordata; class Amphibia; order Gymnophiona; family Ichthyophiidae; genus Ichthyophis; species Ichthyophis bannanicus. The sequence continues at coordinate 291,335,463 of CM066043.1, read as the reverse complement.
GAGACACATATGCTAATACTTACAGGGAACATGGGCAATGGAGGGTTAAGTGGCTTGCCCAAGACCACAAGGAGTGCCTGTAGGACTAGAAATCCCAGTCCCTCCGGCCTGAGATTGCTATCCCCAGGTGGGACTTGAACCCCCGGCCCTCCGGCCTGAAGTACCTTGTCCTAACCACTAGACCACTCCTCCCTTCTAGTTTGCTGTTTGGGCAGGCTCTAGAGGGCAGAGCCGTTGTGGCACTGATGCCTGTCTGTTGTGGCGCTGTCGCCTGTATGGGCAGGCTGTAGAGAGAGAGGAGTCATTGTGGTACTCTGGCTGTGAGCTCATGAACAACCGGGCTGGCAGCCCAGGTATTAAATCTGTGACCTTTGTTCCTATTATCATAAAAGAGAGTCCCTGCCCCTTTACATTCAGTGCCACAGGTCACTTAGGATTAGTGACATGGGGCTCAGGGATTGTCTTGTCACAGATCTCAGGGCCTGTCTTGCACGGGATGCTCTTGATGGTAGCCTGTTGCCCCTTTTTTTTATTTTATTTTATTTTTTTTGTACAGGTGAAAACCTGTTGGCTCTGGTAACGGGTAATGCCTCGGACAGCCTTACTCATTAAGCCCACTGGGGGATCAAACTTATGACCCCTGTTTTATCAGTCAATGTATTAACCATTGTGCTACTGCTCTCTTCTGGAGGGCGGGGCGCAGGTAGGAACTGCGGATCTTGGTTCCACTGCTGATGTGGTTCTACTGTTGACCTTGCTTAACCTGGAAGGCCGTGTTTTCCGAGGCCTGCGGTTGGGAACTAGACTGGTGACTCTGTGCTCTAGGACATGGAGGCTGCGACAGGGTCGGGGAGGCACCCCATATCATGACGCTGAAGATGTTCCTCCATTTTTATGGTAGGATTGCCACGGACGCTGTGGAGTTGATGTTCACTCCCACACCTGTCGTTAATGTGAGGCATCTGGTGGTTCCCCAGGGAGCCCGGTTTGCTGGGTTGTTGCCTGTGTCTTGCATGATGGCAAGGCAGAGTTTGGCTCATTGTCAAGGTGCGGGGAGTCACCGATATCCGATAACTTCTCACAGACCAACCCTTGCTGCTGCCAATGGCCAGTGTACTGCATGGGCCTTCTGGCTGTCGATGGACTTTTGTGGAGTGACCACCCGTCCCTGGACAACCTCTGATTGGTTTCCTGCGGGTGGAGGAACGCAGGCCTATGCAACCTGTGGTATTGCAGGGTTGGGAGAACAAGTGGAATTGGACTCCGACCCTTGCCTATGCATGGGGTGCCCCCTATGAGAGGATGTGCCTGGCTGCCTTGGTTGGCAAGTGAAGGGGTTGGTAATATATTAGTTTCCTGTATCCTGAAGCTCCAGCACCAACCACTGCAAGAATGAGTGTGAATTGCCAAGCCTTCGACTGGAGGGCACAAGGTCGCTTGAGGCTTGTGTCCGGAGCCAAGGGTGAACGAACCGAGTTGCTACCTGTGTCATTGAGTTTCAATGTGGGAAGATGCTCTGCAGGATCCACAGCTGGGACTTGAACCTGTGACCTTCGTTTTCTGGACACACTGGCAGGGTGTACTGCACCATACTGTTGCCACTATAGTCTCACACAGAGCTTTGACTGGATAGGTGAAAAGGTCCATGTGTTGTTCACTGCATCTGTTTGGTGGCGATGAAGGGTACTTCTGTTTCATGACACACTGGCTGCGTGTACTGCACCACATTGCTGCCATCGTTAGCTCTTGTGTGTCGTTCCAGCCTTCCTGGAAGAAGGCAGGAGAGCCCAGGGGCTCTTATCCGTGCGGTCCTGTGAGGAAAGTATGGGGAAGGTCTGCGCTTGCCAATACTTCATTCTCCAAGGCATCTGATCTGCAGTGGCCTTGAGTATGGAGACTATCCACAGCCAGGTGGGAGCCACTGCCTTCTCTCAGGCTAACAGATTTGGTGCAGGCTCCATTTGTGGCTAGACGAACCCACAGACCAAGCACTGTTATGTGACCTTGATTTCTTGGGAGGTTAACGAGGGTCCTTGCCAGGAGGGCCAATGGCTGCAGTAATGCAGACAGGCATCAGAGGCTCTTTTCCTGAAATCAGTGCAGGGAATTAAGTGTGCAAATTGGGCTTGGAGTGTGGTCTGGCATGTGGAGATTACCCTGAATGAGATGGTGCAGGAAGCTGCACTGAACCCGCTTCGGGATGGTGCAGGAGGCTGCACTGAAGCCGTGGCCTTCATTAATCTCCACTTCCTCGGCATAGATGGGCGTTGAGGTCGGTCTGTATAGAGGAGCACAAATGGAGTCCATGTGGGGCCGGGGAGCGCCAATGGAGTCCGTGTGTAGTCCTGCTGCTGAATGCTATGCAAAACCTAATAAGATTGACAGCAAAGGGGAGGCAAGGCACTCGGCTCAAGGAGCGGTCTGTCCATGTCGATCTGAGGCAAAACTTGCCTGCTGCCTTTATGGAGACGGATATGGATCGAGACACAATGGGGAGCAGGACAGATCCTTGCTACCGCGTGATGTTCGGAGTGGCATGGGGAGCAAGTCAGATGCTTGCTGCTGCCGGATGTTCAGTGGTCGAGGGGCGCTGTTTCCAGATAGCGGGGTGCTCTCATATGAAGCATCAAGGACAGGCATCAGGACCGGAACACAGCTATTCTGGCACAGAGCCTACATCGGGAGCTTTGGCGGCGCAGATCCCAGAGAGCTGACTGCTGCGGCGGCATCCATTGGCGCGGTTCCAGCCAATGGCGCTGTGGGGCTGGGCTGTTCCAGCCAATGGCGCTGTGACATCGGCACGGAGGCTCGGCAGCACAGACACAGAGGTGTAGGCTGTTTGCGGCGCCATCCATTGGCGCAGGTCAGATTGGTGTGACCAACTCCCCTTTGAAACCCTCAGTATCAGTAGGTAGGGTTTAAGCGAGTCGTTTTTCCCCACTGAACAGCTACTTCCACAAATCCTGAAGCAGAGCTTCTTGGGAGATGTAGTCCCTTCGCTGACCAATGAGGAGCAGTTGTGGATTCAAAAGTGGTTCAAGCAAATAAAGGATTTATTTCCCCTCCCGGGGTAGGATTTTTAACCAGGAAATAAGGTAACACAAAACCAGGTACTTTCTGGTATAAGGACAAATTAAAGGTTTTCAACATAAAGGCTTACTTCAGCATAAACACATTAGTTTCCAGCATTTCCTCTGACCTCCCCCTATGTAATCCATGTACATATATTCATATATAACTTGTATATAGTTTCCACACTGTTCGGTATTATACCACATTGTCTGTTCTATACTTTATATGATGTTCCTTGTAAATAAGTTCTGTTTTATTGCAATGTTCCATGTAAAACAAACTTGATTTGTTTATTGTTGTTAACTGTAAACCGCAACTGAACTCTTGGAAGATGCGGTATATAAATGTGAATAAAATAAATAAATAAATAAAAATTTCAAGGTAACAGTTCTGTTTCTTCACAGCTGTATGCTTTTAACGCCAAGCAATGCTGCCTTTCTCTTTAAAGCATGAACTCAGCGTAATGATATTATCTCATTAGAAAATGTTATCGTACAGTCCATTACGTCTTCCTTATTATTTACATGCTCTGGCTCAATGTCCAATAATTCTTCCTCTGAAACAGGAAATGTTTGTAACTGCAACCCTGGTGCCACACCTTTCCTTACTGCTCCAGGCATCGCTTGATACTCCTGAATTAAATACTGGTTCAAGTAAGCATTCTCAGTACAGTCCTTCTCATTACAACCCCAACCTTCTGGGTAAATGAAATCACCGTAATCATTAGCACCCCAGCCTTTAGGCTTACCTTTAAACCTAGCTGGTAGAGGTTTTCTCTGTGGCTTAGAACTGGCTGTAGGTTCCCAACCTGAGCTGTGCACAGAAGCTTTCAATTGCCTTCCTGGCTTTCTTTCTTTTCTGTACTCCCCAGAATACAGCAGGTAATCCAGACTGCCTTTGCTGTATCCGTCCCTTGGGGTTTCTGTTCTCTTCCTGAAGGGAAGCTCCGTTTGACCCTTCCACGGAGACTCTGTCCTTCTCCTTTCACTGCTCTCTTCACTGCAGCTCTCGTAGCCCACCTGGCTGCCTGCTTGGCTGCTCGTCTCACCTCCTTCACCTCTGCCTACCTCGCCTTCGCCTACCTCCATAGGCTCAACTGTGACCTCTTTATTAGAGTGAATTCTAGGGTAGAGCTTGACTCCTCCCCCTAACAGGTGTGCTGAATCAACTTGTGACTCATTCTCTAAGTGGTAGCACGGGCGTATCCCTTTCCCTTGTGCTTGGTTTCTGTGGTAACCAGAAGCCATGTGCTCTTGTTTACATCTCAGCACTGCTCCTGTTTCCTGCTTTTTAGCTTCTTCTAACAGACTGGAAGGACCCACTATGTCACATTGGCCATGGCGCCGAACGGTGGGAGTTTCTCCAGAATGAGAGGCTTCTCCTTCCTTGACGATGCTTGGATCGGCACCGACAATAGCGCTGAAGGGGAGGAGCCGGGAGCTGTGACGACCTCGGCAAGATGGCCGCCGCCATGGGAGCCACGAGGCCGGCAGGAAGCAGGCAAGCAGATCACCCGGAGTGTCCAGGGCCGCGGGGCTGTGAGCAGAGGCCCTTGAGGGCGCACTCAGAGCTGCCGGGGTGGTCAGCAGAGGCCGCAGCAGTATCGTCGATCCAATCCCTGGGGAGGGCAGCAGTGTCTGTGAGTGGAGGCCGAGGGCACACTCAGAGCCGCCGAGGAAGAGAGCAGCAAACCTTCGGGCACGGGGCAACAAAACCGGAGGGACCCAGGAGGCTGGCCGGGGACGGAGGCTTTAGGCACATCCCGGGCTGCCGTGAGGGCTACCTTCTGCGAGTATTCTTCTCCCTGGGGTCTTCTGCTGGTAGAATGCTAGCCTGGAACGGAGGCCTGTTTGGCACATCCTGGGCTGCCGTGGGCTACTGCTGCCTGGAGCTACCAGCTTCCTTACCAGCCTTATCCTTTCAGATGGTAAGTTGATCGGCATTGCAGCGGCAGGGAGACCTCTGTTGCTAGGCTGACTGTGCTGAGACCAAGAGCACATGGCCCGTGGGAAAGCTATTGAGGCAGGAATCTAAGCTCTGCTGGAACAATTCTGAAAAAGAAGCCTTGGAAACATTAATGGCAAGTATAAACTGACTATATACTGTCATGCCCTCATAGCCCAATCGGTAAGAACCGGCATTGCTTGGCTCCCTGAGGGTGGTAGTTGTGCTTTCCTTCGTACAAATCACAGAACAAGTTTAATTCTACGTTTAGGGTTTTATTCCCCGTCCCTTGAGGTTTCTTTTCCTTTTTGGCAACACAAAATAAGAGCCAACTTTGGCATATAACAAAAGACAAATGGTTAACAGAAATAGCTTACTTCAGCTTCAAACATCAAACAAAAGAAAAGAATAAACAGCCTTACTATCCTATATAGGCTTTTCCTTTTGTTTGCAGATAGCACAGCTTACGTCTGCTGTTTGTAAGAGAGTGAGAGCAATTAGCACATAAGTTACAGCACTGGTACTTTGGTTATAATCAAGTAATTTATCTCAGAGAAAACTCCTGGTCACTCACAGTTAAAGAACAGTCCATTGGTTCAGGAACTATAGACACCTCTGAACTCTCACATTCCATCAATTCTGGTTCACATGTATTTATGCTCTTAATATCAGCTGTTGGATAAGAGTACGACTGGCTTGCTCCGTCACACAGGAAGTTTCCTTCTCCCTCTAAGCTAATGCCTCTCTGGGTAAAACCGTATGGCTTTGAGTTGAGCTTGTCAGGGCTCTGCCCCTGCTGGTAACCCAGTAGATAACTCAAATCCTTGTTTGGTTTGTTAGTAGAGTAATTACGGTAGGCTCTGTGCCTGCTCAGGTCTAGCTCAGCTGACCTAGATTGCAAAGCTTTAGACGGAACTTTCCTAGAAGCTGGGAGCTCACAATCACTAGGGGAATCTTCAGCTTTTTCTGGTAAGGAAATCTCTCTTCTCCTAGGATTTCTGTGACTAGGGGAAAAGTTATTCTCAGCCTCTATATAGCTTGTCTTTGTGTGGCTATTTCTATGACTCCAGGCTTTTACCCTTTCAGAGATCAAATAGCCTCTACTTTTATTTCTTGCACTGGTACCTGCTATGGCAGTCTTTCCACGTTTCTCTTGTCTTCCAGGCACATACACGCTATCAGGCTGCTGACTTCCAAACGTTTCATTCAGGTCTCTGGCTTCCCTCAGACCTTTATGCTGGCTCCCTTGTTGCTCCGATAACTCATTCTCACTCTCTTTCTCTCTTTCATACCAACTCCATGCTCTCCACGGCTTCAGCTGTGTTCGCCACGGTCTCTCTGGTTGTGACCCTTGTTGCCTCAACTCCTCTCTCCTTCTAACTGTTTGGGAGCATATTTTATCCTCGTGTCTCCTGGCTCCACCTCCACCCAGCTGATCCCTATTAGGCAAAGCAAATTCCCTTTCTTTGCTACCTGGGTGTGTCTTCATTGGCCTTGAGCACGTGTGCCTGGGTTGTCTATAGCAACCTTCTGACATTACTTTGTTTACCCTGTCATTTTCCTTCTGATCATTCGTGCTGATCTCCATTTTCTCGGGCTGCCCTAGATCTACCTTGTGACAATACATACGAGTAAGAAGAGAATTAGAATTTCTTAATGTTTAGATTTGGTGGAGAGTAGAAAAGTCCGTCTTGCTGGCAAGGCGGAAGAACTGAAAACTGACTGGCTAGGGGCGGGCCCGGGGGTGGGGCCAGTGGGCTCATGCTCAGAAGGGCGAAAGCCCTTCTGAGCTATGGAGAGTACTTCCATCTTGGCGCCGTCGGATGACGTCACCAAGTGTGGCTGACTCATCCTGCTTGTCCTAGGAGAAATATTGTTCCCTTTTGTCCCTGTATTTATCCTTTTAACTGTCAACACTCGACACTCTTCCCTCCCCTTTCCAATACCTCCCCATACTCTTTTCCCCTTCCACTCTCTCCTCTTCTCCCTTCCCCTAACACTCCCACCCCGTCTTCCATTACCCCAATCCTCCCTTTTTTTAAAATCTACTATCCCTTTAAATATTTGCTGCCTCATTTCCTCCCCCCCCCCTCCCCGTATAACCTTTTCAGCAGGCCCCGGATCCAGCTGTCCTCTGCCTGCAGGAAGCCCACTATCTTCCCCTTCTGTCCTGCCCACAGGGATCGATCTCCTGCGGTCAGACCAGGGGCTTTTGCCGCGATCCCTCCTCCTCTTCTGGTCACGGGAGATGGAATCCCTCCTGTCCTGCCTGTGGGGATCGATCTCTTGCAGGGAAACAGGAGAGGCTTTTGCCGCAATCACATGCAAATGTCCCTGCTGTCTGCGAGCCACACGTCCTGCCCATGGGGATCCGATCTCCCGTGAGCAGAAGAGAAGGAGGAATTGTGGCAAAAGCCCCTCCTGTCTGCCCGTAGGAGATCGGATCCCTGCAGGCAGATAGACGGAGGTCTCATTCTCTGCCTCTGATTATGCGTTTCTGTGTGCATATGGGGGGAGGGGGTACGATGAGATCCTTGCAGGCACCTGCTTCTGCCACCTCAGGAACTGCCGGAATGCCCTTCTATCCTGTGCCGGCACAAATTAAGCCCTGGTCCTTCCCCTTTCTAAAACTTCCATCATTTACACAGTCACTGACTGTATCCACTAATGCAGCTGCTTCAGAAATTACCCTCTAGAGTTCAGTGTTCATCTCATGCTAGAGCTTTTGAATATGATACTGAAGGGAAGAAGGGGCAGCTCATAAGGAGAAAAAGAACAGAGGCCCATAGCTGACCCGGATGTACAAAGGAGATCGCGATTCCGATTCCACGGGGCACGTTTAGCTCCATGGGATCAGAATCCCAACAAGCCTGTATGTGCAGCCCGGAACAGAGATTCAATCCCAGACTGCATGTACGGCACTGCACGGCTAACTCAACCACGGCTTTCAAATGGAGCAGTGGTGCCATGGCGTGATGCGGGCCGCCTGCCCAAAATGTTAATTCCCCGCAGCCCGAACCCTGGTCTGGCCTCCTAAGGCCAGTGGCGGGCTGCGGGAAATTAACACTGCCCCGAGGGAGCCGCTTTACCCCCGGCTGTTCCACACTAAACTCCTGCCCAAATCGGGGCAGTGCGAGTGCTCCTGCCCAATCGGGGCTGTGGGAGCTTCAAAAGCCGGCTCACCGCAGCACATTTGAGCGGCGTCCCTACCCCGAGGGAGCCGCTTTACCCCCAGCTGTTCCACACTAAACTCCTGCCCAATCGGGGCAGTGCGAGTGCTCCTGTCCAATCGGGGCAGTGGGAGCTTCAAAAGCCGGCTCACCGCAGCACATTTAAGCGGCGTCCCTACCCCGAGGGAGACGCTTTACCCCCGGCTGTTCCACACTAAACTCCTGCCCAATCGGGGCAGTGCGAGTGCTCCTGTCCAATCGGGGCAGTGGGAGCTTCAAAAGCCGGCTCACCGCAGCACATTTAAGCGGCATCCCTACCTGGCGCGCCCGCGCCGGCGGGCCCGTGCCTGCGGGCCCGTGCCTGAGGGCCTCGCCAGAGGGCCCTTTGGCGTGGCCCTCAGGCACGGCACTGAGGCACCAACATCTCCGCTAAAGTAGCAAGAACACCGGAGCACAACCAGTGAAACGAACAACAGGAAAATCTACCACAGCGGCATCCCACAACAGCACGATTCACCACAGCACCGAAGACACAGCAACAGCTATCAACGACCTCACTGCTCCATACAAACACCACAGCTCAGCCTGCCCCCCAAACACCAGGTACCCCTGCCAATTATGCCACCTTTCCTAGCCCCCATCTACCTTCTCACCCCCCTCTTAACCCTCTACCCTCCCCCCCCCCAACGCACTCATCAACCCACTCTGGCCCATTCAAACCTCTCAACCCACACTCACACACAAACCGAATCACACTCACTCTCAGGCTCAGCACACATCTACTCACACCACCAACCCCCCACCCCATCCGCACATCACCATCTCCTTAATCAATGCACGCTCTGTTAGAAATAAATACCACATGCTCCGTGACCTAATCACAACGGAGCACGTAGACATCCTATGTATAACAGAAACATGGCTGACCGACACCGACACAGTACTATTGAACCAACTAGCCCCAGAAGGATACACCCTCCATCACTGCTCCCGGGAGCACGCCAAAGGATGGGGTGTCGCCATCATAGCAAGAACCGACCTTCACTTCAGGATCCACTCCTCCGAAACCACCACTGAAGCTGATCTCCTTACCCTCACCAACAAACACCTCTCAATATGCCTAATCTACCGTGCACCCACCGCAACCACTGACCTACCAAGATTACTGCAACACATATCTGAAAGCACCAGCTCGACTAAAGAACATATCATCCTAGGAGACTTCAACCTCCCATCACTCCAAGAAGAACATACAGCAACCCTCCACACCGCTATGACTGCAATGGATCTAACACAGATCATTCAAGAACCCACCCATGAAAAAGGCAACACACTTGACCTCATCTTTCTCGACTCCACCACCTATACCGCCTCAACGAAGAACCTACGAATCTCGCCAGTACCTTGGTCTGACCACCACCTCATCACCTTATCCTACACATACCAACATAAAACCAATAAAGATGATGGACACCACAAAAGACGATTTAAACCATTCAACAAAAAGGACTTCCTAGAACAAATTCTACCCAAACTACAAACGAACTCCAACGACATCAATGACCTCATAGACAACTGGAATACTACGATCTCCACAGCATCCGAAGCTTCAACAAACTTAACCAGCACCAGAACCCCTTCCGAAAGGGCGAGATGGTATACCCCCAGTCTCCGAAAGCTAAAAGGAAAACCGAGAGAAAATGGAGGAAAACCAACAACAAAAATGACAAAATAAAATACCTTTATGAACTCAACGCGTATCACTATGAGACTGACAAAGCGAAGAAAATCTACCACATGAAAATCATCAATACCTCCATAAATAAACCTCGAGAGCTCTTTCAGATAATCAAAAAACTGACAAAAACACCACACAGCACTGACCAATTACCACAGCTCCCACCAGAACTACTAGCCCGTCAATATAAACAGTTACAACAACCACAAAACCCGCACCCAACCGCACAGACAACCACGGAGAACCTGACCCTCCACCCCAACCTGCACAGTGACTGGACTACCTTCAAAGAAACATCAACAGAAGAAATTTCAACCACCATCTCATGCCTCCACACCACCACCTCACCGCTCGACCCATGCCCCACAGACTGGATAAAGAAATCGAAAAACGAACTGTCCATACCACTAACCCAGATTGTCAAAGAATCCTTCTCCAGAGGACACATGCCAGACGCACTTAAAACCACCATCATCCGACCTTCCTTGAAAAATCAAAACCTGTACCCTCTTGACCCTACATCCTACAGACCCATAGCAAGTCTACCTTTCACAGCCAAAATAATAGAGAAGATCGTCCAACAGCAGCTTCAGGAACACCTGGATGTTAACAACATATTGGACCCTCAACAACATGGCTTCCGACCACTACATGGAGTCGAGACCCTCATGACCACGCTGATGAACACCCTCCTCACAGGAACTCAAGGGAGACAATCCGGATACGCCATGATCTTCCTTGATATATCTGCAGCCTTTGACACCATCTCCCACAGCATCCTCGTACACCGACTACAAACTATTGGGATCAAGGATACCATGCTGAAGTGGTTCCAATCCTACCTGACAAACAGACAACAACTCATCCGCACCAGCACCTCAACCTCCCCCCCATTCCAGCAACACCAGGGAGTAACCCAAGGATCCACACTATCAGCCATGCTCTTCAATATTTACCTCCAGCCACTCTGCACCGTCATACGCACCCACAACGTCAGCTTCCACATCTATGCTGACGATATCATGCTCTACGCCCCCATTACAACCACAAACCCTACAAATAACCACCTATCAGCATGCTTCACCGCAGTCTCTGACTGGTTACATGCAAACAACCTATCCATCAACATAAAGAAAACTGAAGCCCTCATAGTGACAAAGGACCCTGACTTCATACCACCTTCACACCTCATCATTGGAACCACAAGCATCCGAATACAACCACAGATAAGGTACCTGGGCATTATTATTGACCAAGCCCTCACCTTAAAGCAACAGATCACTAAAACCTCCGGAACTATATTTCACAAGGCACGAACAGTGCAACGTCTCAGACCCCTCCTGGAACATCAGGACTTCCGAACAGTGATGCAAGCCATGACACTCCCACATCTGGACTACTGCAACATAATCTACCATGGCCTTCCGGCCACCCACACCAACCCCCTCCGAACTGCATTAAACACCACCGCGAGAATCATTCAGAGGGCAAAGAAAACTGACCATATCACCCCAATTCTGAAAGAACTACACATTCTCCCCCTCGAAGCACGAACAAAATACAAAGCCATCCTCCTCACCCACAAAGCTCTCCATCAAACACAAGACACCCAGCTTCACAACCTACTGGCTCGACCAGCCCATGGCAGATCTACTAGACAAACCTCCAGCATTTTCCTCACCATCCCTCACAAAAGAACCAAATGCTCACAACGGACCTGCAATCGAGCCTTCGAACTTTATGCTCCGTCTTTATGGAACTCCCTACCGAGCTATCTCAGAAACAATAACGACCTACTATCTTTCAGAAGACAGCTAAAAACCATCCTTTTCCAGGAATACTTCAACTCGAACCCCACCGAAAAACCCATGAACCCCCGTTCTCACCCACAATGAACCTCTAACCCAAAGCTACTTGTCTCGGTCCAAACGTTTGTCCTTTGTCCAAAGTCTTTCCTATGTCAAAATCATCAATGTTGCCTCCCTGGTGATGGCCCCACCCTTGTACTTAATTCCCCCACCCCCATGTAACACCGCTTTGACCCGGTGAAAAGCGGTATATAAATACAGCTAAATAAATAAATAAATAAATAAACACTGCCCCCCCCCCCCCCAGCCCCTTCTGCACCCTGGAGCAGCAAAATTGAAACATCCAGGGAAGTTATTCCATCACAGGCATGGAATAACTTCTCCAGCCACTTTGCTGGCCCGAGGGGAGTGATTCAGGGAGCTCTGCCAGGCAGGCGGGGGGGGGGGGGGGGCCCGGGACACTTGATTATGACGCTGACACAGCGGCAGCAGCCAGGTTTTTTTTTTATTTCCCTGAGCTGATGGAGGGGAGGGGGGTTGGACTGGTAATGAGCTATGGGTTGATGGGGGGGGGGTTAGGACTGGTAATGGGCTATGGGGGGGCTAAGACTGAAAATGGGGGGGTTAGGACTGGAGGTGGGCTGATGGTGGGTTAGGACTGGTAATGGGCTATGGGAGGGGGCTAGGACTTGAAATTAATTAATTAATTAATTAATTAATTTAACTGTATTTATATCCCGCTTTTCACCGGGTCAAAGCGGCTTAATATTGAAGGGCGAGGGACAGTGATCAATTTAGGGTGGGGGGGGGGGTCTGTCACCAGGGGGCCAACTTTAATGATCTGAACAAACATTAAGGACAAACAATGGACATGAGACTCTTAGTAGATAGATCTGAGGGTATGTTATGAGGTCTGGAGGAATATTTAGTGATGGACGTTTGTTTCTGGTCCGAGGTATTCCTGCAACAGGATGGTTTTTAGTTGTTTCCTGAATGTTGAGGGATCTCCATTGTTTCTGATTTGACTTGCTAGAGAGTTCCAGAGGGATGGTGCGTACAGTTCGAAGGCTCTGTTGCAGGTCCGTTGGATGTATTTAGTTCGTTCGTGGGGAATGGTGAGGGTGTTGTTGGTGGTCTGGTTGTTCTGTTGTGGGTGGGTTGGGGCAATAGAGTGCGGAGCTGGGAAGTCTGAGTTTGATAGAGGGCTTTGTGGATAAGTAGGGCAGATTTGTATTTGATTCTTGCTTCGAGAGGGAGTATGTGCAGTACGCTCAGGACTGGGGTGATGTGATCTTGTTTTTTTGCCTTCTGGATAATTCTTGCTGTGGTATTTAAGGCTGTTCGTAGTGGGTTTGTGTGGGTGGCGGGCAGTCCGTGATAAATTATATTGCAGTAGTCCAGGTGGGGGAGCATCATAGCTTGCATAACTGTCCTGTAGTCCTGTGGGTCAATAAGGGGCTTTAGGTGTTGTACTGTTTTAGCCTTGTGGAATATTATTCCGGTAGTTTTTTTGATCTATTGTTTGAGTGTGAGCGCTTGGTCTATGATGACTCCTAGGTATTTTATGTGTGGTTAAATTTGTATTTGTGTGGTTCCTAAGTTGAGGTGCGTAGGTGGGGTGAAGTTTGGGTCTTTGGTTACTATGAGGGCTTGTGTTTTTTTAATGTTGATAGATAGGTTGTTCCTTTGTAGCCAGCTGGAGACTTCTATGAAGCAGTCTGATAGGTGGTTGTTCATCGGGTTGGTGGTTGTGATTGGTCCATAGAGCATTATGTCATCTGCATAGATGTGGCTGTTGATGTTATGAGCACGTATGATTGAGCAGAGTGGTTGTAGGTAGATGTTGAAGAGCATGGCGGACAGTGTGGATCCTTGGGGTACTCCTTGGTGTTGCTGGAAGGGGGGGGGGAGGTTGCTAAGTTTGTGCGGATTAGTTGTTGTCTATTGTTCAGGTAGGAGTGGAACCATTGAAGTACGACATTTTTGATGCCAATTTCTTGGAGTCTTTGTGGGAGATGGTGTCAAAGACTGAAGATATGTCCAGAAAGATCATAGCGTATCCAGAGTGCTTGGTCTGTGTGCCCTTGATGAGGGTGTTCATTAATGATGTGGAATGGACGGAAACCATGTTGTTGTGGGTCCAGTATGTTGTTGTCATCCAAGTGGTCCTGAAGTTGTTGCTGAACTATCTTCTTGATAATTTTGGTGGTGAATGGAAGACTTGCTATGGGTCTGAAGGAGGCGGGGTCAAGGAGGTCTAGGTTTTGTTTTTTTAGGGTTGGGCGGATGATGGAGGTTTTGAGGATGTCTGGTATGTGTCCTTGTTTGAGGGACTCATTAACAATGTGGGTTAGGGGTGTGCTTAAGTCCTCTTTGGATTTCTTTATCCATTCTGCAGGGCAGGGATCCAGTGGAGAGGTGGTAGTATTTAGGGAGGAGATGGTGGATTCTATTTTTTGTTTTGTGATTGTTTCAAATGTGCTCCAGTTTGCGTTTATGGTAGTAGGGTGGGTTGTTGCTTCTGCATTCAGTTGTGGATTTTGTGGTTGTTGAAGCTGTTTGTATTGGCGTGCTAGTAGTTCTGGTGGGATGTTTGGTAGCTGGTCGGAGTGGTTGGGTGCTTTTGTTAGCTTCTTGACAATCCCGAAGAGCTCACGTGGTTTGTTTATTGAGATGTTTATGATCTTTGAGTGGTAGGTCCTTTTTGCTTTATCAGTTTCTGTGTGGTAAGCATCCAGTTCATTCATGTATTTTGTTTTATTCTCTTCTTTTTTGGTTTTACTCCATTTTCTCTCCGCTCTCCTGAGTTTGGTTTTTAGTCTCCGTAGGGAGGGGCTGAACCATCGGGCTTTTGTTGAGGTACGTTTGGTTTTGGTGCTGTTTGCTGCTGCACGGGATGCAGAGGAGAATGTAGTATTCCAGTTTAAGATTAGATTATCGATATCGGTGGAACTTGTTTGGAGTTTAGGTAGTATTTGTGCCAGGAAGTCCTCTTTGATGAATGGTTAAGAACATAAGAACATAAGAGATGCCATACTGGGTCAGACCAAGGTCCATCAAGCCCAGTATCCTGTTTCCAACAGTGGCCAATCTAGGTCATACGTACCTAGCAGTTTCCCCAAAAGACACAGGTTCCGCAATGCTTGTACTGGGTCAAGCATTGATATCCTGGGTCCCTTCTTAATAATGGTTTATGGACCTTTCCTCCAGGAACTTGTCCAAACCTTTTTTAAACCCAGCTACATTAACAGCCTTTACTACATCCTCCGGTAACAAATTCCAGAGTTTGATTACACGTTAGGTGAAAAAAAAATTTCTTTTATTAGTCTTAAATAGGTTACCCTATAGCTTCATTGTATGTCCCCTAGTCTTTCTATATTCTGATAAGGTAAACAATCGATCTACGTTTACCCGTTCCACTCCGTTCATTAATTTATAGACTTCTATCATATCTCCCCTCAGCCGTCTCTTTTCCAGGTTAAAGAGCCCTAACCTTTTTAGCCTTTCTTCATAGGAGTATCCTTCCATCCCCTTTACCATTTTGTTGGCTCTTCTCTGAACCTTTTCTAATAACGCTATATATCCTTTTTAAGATACGACGACCAGAATTGCACACAATATTCAAGGTGCGGTCTCACCATGGAACGGTACAGAGGCATTATAATATCTTTTATTTTATTTTCTATTCCTTTCCTTATGATTCCTAGCATTCTATTTGCTCTCTTGGCCACCGCTGCACACTGGGCCAAGGGTTTTAACATGTTATCCACAATGACGCCTAAATCTTTTTCCTGGGTGGTGGTTCCTAATGTGGAACCTTGCATTGTGTAACCATAGTTTGGGTTGTCCTTCCCTAGGTGAATAACTTTGCACTTGTCCACATTAAATTTCATCTGCCATTTTGATGCCCAGAGAATGGGTGGAGCATGGCAAGCCACAGGTGTCGGGTTTTTCTCGGTGAAAAAGTTGGCAACCCTAAGCGGACCCAGCACAGATCCCTGGGGTACACCACTATTCACCTTTCTCCATTGGGAAAATTGGCCATTTAGCCCAACCCTCTGCTTTCTATCTTTTAACCAGTTCCTGATCCACAGTAGTACACTGCCTCCTATCCCATGACTCTTTAGTTTTGCCAGACGTCTCTGATGAGGGACCTTGTCAAAGGCTTTCTGAAAGTCTAGATACACTATATCAACCGGCTCACCTTTGTCCACCTGTTTATTCACACTTTCAAAAAAACAACAGATTAGTAAGACAAGATCTTCCTTGTCTAAAGCCATGTTGGCTGTCTCCTATTAGGCCATGACTATATACATGCTGAGTAATTTTATTCTTTATGATGGTTTCTACCATTTTTCCCGGTACTGATGTGAGGCTCACCGGTCTGTAGTTTCCCGGATCACCCCTGGAACCCTTTTTAGAAATTGGTGTTACATTGGCGATCCTCCAATCTTCAGGTATTAGAGATGATTTTAATGATAGTTCACAGATTACTAATAGCAGGTCTGCAATCTCATATTTCAGTTCTTTCAACACCCTTGGATGTATACCATCCAGCCCAGGTAATTTTCTACTCTTCAGTTTATCTAATAGTTGTAATATATCTTCCCAATGTATCGATATTTCCTTCAATTCTTCCGCACCTTTAAATACCACTTCAGTCATGGGTAACATCCCTACATCTTCCTCAGTAAAGACCGAAGCAAAGAATTCATTCAGTCTCTCCGCTATTGCCTTGTCGCCTTTTAGTGCCCCTTTAACTCCTCTATCATCTAATGGACCAACTGACCCTCTCACAGGTTTTCTGATTGTTTTGTTTAAATCTTCTTGTATGTTGTTTGTTCTCTTTAATGTTGGTGTGCTGGTAGGCGTGGGAGATGTTGATGAGATAGTGGTCTGACCATGGTACACACTTTGGGGTATGTTTACTAAACTGCGGTAACGTTACATAACGTGCGTTAAGTAACGATCGTTAACATCTCATAATGCGCGTTAACGTTACTTAACGATCGTAGACGTTCCGCGGAGCGTTAAAACACTGCAGAAGGTGGAGAGAGGGCGGAGAGAAGGGGTCAATGGGCTGAGTGTGGGCGGGGGTGGCTCCATTCACACTAACGCACTGATCTGAAGAGCTGAATTCTAACGCGATTGAAAACCTGCCGTTAGATGCACATTTGCAGGGGAGAGAAACAATTTAAGTGTCAGCAATGTACAGAATAGGCAGGGAAACCTACAAAAAGTGATAAGTGTGATACATGTGCACAGAACTAAAGGGCACATAAACATTGAAAACGACCTCAACAAACTGGAAAAAAAACATAACCAAGCTGGCCAATAGTGATATTAATGGGAAGTATCAAAAGATTGCTATGATTACTGACAGATAGCAATTCCAAAGTTAAGCACAATTTGCTGATTGAGCTGTATCATAGCAACCTTTCTGATGTCTGTGGAGTGTGCTACAGGTCTTGTGTCTGACAGTGTTTACCACCCTGGGGAGTGACCCCAACAGTATTGCGTACCATAGCCATGCCTGCACTGTGCCGAGGACTGGAGCGGTGGCCAGGGCTGCCCAACACCTCTATAGTTGTACAATGCTGGCATAGGTGTGGGAGTGTGTGTCTGTCTATCCAGTGTGTGGTGGCTGCAAACACCCTCCACAGCCCACACTGCCAGCACTGTTGCCAGTATTGGCCTACCAATGTGCATAATGAGGAGCAAGGTACCGTCGGAATAGCCAGGATAGCCTGGCCTGGATACATCTGTACATATCATAGGGCAATGGCTCGGACACTGTAGTGGCCGGCCACCACCTGCACGGACAGGGTGGCCACAGCATGTCCTGCTGGGAGGTCACTCTCACCCTGACTGAGCAGTGACCACGGCATGGCTAGGTTCCCCCATAGTGCTATATAGTATTTCTCTCATGTGATATTTATGGGTCCCTTTTGGGGCCCAATCACTGACTTATCTGCTTGGTGTGTATGCTGACATCCCAGTTCTGGGTACACGAATCTCCTCCAGGACCATGGACTAGCTAGCAGACTGTCTGCAGCTAGTATGTGTCTTGCTGGAACACCTTGCAGGGTGCAGCGGCTGGAGGCTTGCTGCTGGAGAATGTCAGATAGTGGTGGGGGGCAGCTGAGCATTTCCAGGCCTACTGTCTGTCTGCTATTGCTTTATGGATGTGTACAGCTCTGCATTGCCTGCCCTGTAGGGTGTCTATTCCCCAGAAGGACTGGGGTTGATGGTACCCTTTACTGCCACCATTGCAGGGAGGTAGAATGTGGATCTATTGGTGGGTGATCCTGTTTCCCACCCTGAGCCCCAGAGGGTGGGTTGTGTGGTGGTACATAATCTACCTATGGGTCCAAACAACCCCCCCCCCCTTCACCTACATCATGTAACCATGGCATCAACACAGGATATGCACTATTCTGGGTGCATCATAGCCCATAAGGGCTAGACATGACTGAGAAATACAGAAGGACACAGATGTATCCTAGGTGTGTCTGCAGGAACTACCTATCACACACTGATGGGGACCTGCAGCATGGCGTATTTCAGCCATGAAAGGTGCTGTGGACCTGGTGCTGGGCACCCCACCTCACCCTCAGGGTGAGCACAGTACCTGCACAATGTGACGGTCTGTGGCTACTCTGTGCCAGTACCACACACGGTCAGTTCCCCCTACCAGGCCGAGGTGCTGTGGGGGTGCATACCCCACCTTGTGCCCATCTGTCGACTGCTGATTTGCATGTGCAGTGCATCATGGGTATGGGTGGGTTAACCCTATCCTGGTAACCACAGCAGACAGTTTGTGTGGTGACATGCAGTCCTTCTGCAGCCAGTCAGGGGTTTGCTAGCAGCTATAGAGCTGTAGCCCACTGGTTACTTCACTGCCTGTGAAGCCAGAGGTCATGGGTTCAAACCCATGGTGGGGTTATTTGATAGGGCTGTCTGAGGCATTGTCTATTTTTAATGTACATTAGTGCTGCCAGCAAAAACACCCTCAGAGTACTGTAACCTTAAGGTGCCTCATAAGCGCCTTATAAGGTGTCCCATAGGGGACATTATAGGGTGCCTTGGCGGACAGTGCACTTTATATAATTTAAATCAAATCAGAATTTAGCTTAACTCAGCAGCACAAGACAGGGTACTGTGTAGCAGCCCTCTTTTAATAAGTGTTATTTCCCTCCCTCCCCTGGGATAATTGTAGCTTTATAGGTACTTACACATCTTAAAAGACAGGAGGTGCTTTCAGGTGAAGCTCATTACCCAAATCAGTCATACACTAAGGACCTGAGATTAATTAAGCTTCAGGTGAACAAGGTATATTAAACGTATTAGGTACAGTTTTATTGGTATAAATACCCATAGCAACCCCTAGTAAATAAGAACTTAAAGATCTAGACACAAACTTAAAACTAAGATGCAGACAGCAGTCCAGCAGCAGGATGGGGGCTTTCCAGTCTTTTGCATTGAGTGTCACATGTATGATTTTCTCCCAGTTGGTGAGAGGTCTTACGTGTGCACTAGGTACAAAGAGCTATTTTCTCTCAGGGAACAAGTCCGTTCTCTAGAGGCTAAAGTAGCAGACTTGGAAAACATAAGACAGACAGAGAGGTACATAGACGAGACCTACAGGGATATAGTCCTGAAGTCCCACCTTCAGTCTGGCAGCACCTCTGTTGCCATGGAGGAGAGAGGTCACGTGACAGGAGAGCATCACCCTGGTGTGGCAGGAAGTGATCCTGTAACTAGGACCTGTCCTCCAGGTGATGTAAAACCCTCTCGCACAGAGGAAGTTTCTCCAGGGCCATGTGCCCATGAGGGAAGGGTTAGGACAGCTGTTATAGTTGATGATTCGATCATTAGGCATGTAGATAGCTGGGTGGCTGGTGGACGTGAGGATCGCCTGGTAACATGCCTGCCTGGTGCGAAGGTAGCGGACCTC
Source organism: Ichthyophis bannanicus (assembly GCA_033557465.1). Taxonomy (NCBI): domain Eukaryota; kingdom Metazoa; phylum Chordata; class Amphibia; order Gymnophiona; family Ichthyophiidae; genus Ichthyophis; species Ichthyophis bannanicus. Next base: position 291,315,774 of record CM066043.1, on the reverse strand, counting down.
ACGCGCCACCTAGATAAGGTCTTAGATAGTGCTGGGGAGGAGTCTGCTGTCTTGGTACATGTCGGTACCAATGACATAGGAAAATGTGGTAGGGAGGTTCTGGAGGCAAAATTTAGGCTTTTAGGTAGGAAGTTGAAATCCAGAACTTCCAGGGTAGCATTCTCAGAAATGCTTCCTGTTCCACGCGCAGGACCCAAAAAGGCAGGCAGAGCTCCGGAGTCTCAATGCGTGGATGAGACAATGGTGCAGAGATGAGGGTTTGGGATTTGTTAGGAACTGGGGAACATTCTGGGGAAAGGAGGGGCTCTTCCGAAGGGATGGGCTTCACCTTAACTGGGATGGAACCAGGCTGCTGGCATTAACCTTTAAAAAGGAGATAGAGCAGCTTTTAAACTAGATATTAGGGGAAAGCCGACAGTCGCCCAAGAGCGGATGGTTCGGAAGAATGTATCCTTGAAGGATACTACCAAAAGCAGAGAGGTTCCACAAAAGAGTAAAGTAGCCCAAATGCCCTCAAGTATGGAGCAGACAGAGCTTAAAGATCCCAATTTACCCATGTCTAACAATAGCCAAATTAACATGAATAAAATACATTCTCTAAAATGCTTGTATGCAAATGCTAGAAGTCTAAAGAATAAGATGGGAGAGTTAGAATATATAGCACTAAATGAAAGGTTAGATATGATTGGAATATCAGAGATATGGTGGAAGGAGGACAACCAGTGCGACACTGTGATACCTGGGTACAAACTATATTGTAATGATAGAGCTGATCAAATTGGTGGAGGGGTTGCGCTCTATGTTAGAGAGGGCATTGACTCAGAAAGGATTAAAGTTTTGCAGGAAACAAAATCTGCTGTAGAATCTATATGGATTGAAATTCCATATAAAAGGGGGAAGGCGATGGCAGTGGGGGTGTACTATCAAGCACCTGGCCAGAATGACCAAATGGATGATGAAATGCTCAAAGAAATCAAGGAAGCTAACAAAGGTTACAGCGCAGTAATAATAATGGGTGATTTCAATTACCCCGGTATCGACTGGGTCAGTGTCACGTCAGGACATGCTAGGGAGATAAAGTTCCTAGATGAAATAAATGACTGCTTCTTGGAGCAGCTGGTTCATGAACCGACCAGAGGGGAAGCCATATTAGACCTAGTCCTTAGTGGAACACCAGATCTAGTGCAAGAGATAAGGGTGTTGGGGCCACTTGGCAATAGTGATCATAGCATGATCGCCTTTGATTTAATTAGTGGAAGAGGGATAGTAAGGAAATCCACAGTACTACCTTTTAACTTTCGAAAGGAAGACTATGATAAAATGAGGAAAACAGTTAAGAAAAAACTAAAAGGAGCAGTTGCAAAGGTTAAAGACATACATCAAGCTTGGGTGTTGTTGAAAAATACTATCTTGGAAGCCCAGACCAGCTGTATTCCACGATTTAAGAAAAGTGGAAGGAAGTCCAAAAAACTGCCAGCATGGTTTAAAGGTGAGGTCAGAGAGGCTGTTGCCAAAAAAGCATCTTTCAGGAAATGTTAAAAAGAGCCAAACGACGAAACCTGGAAACAGCACAAGCACTGGCAAGTCAAATGCAAGGCATTGATAAGGCAGGCAAAGAGAGGATTTGAGAAGAAGCTTGCTGCGGAAGCAAAAACGCGAAATAAAGACCTTTTCAAGTACATTTGTAGCAAAAAACCTGTGAGAGAGTCAGTTGGTCCATTAGATGATAAAGGGGTTAAAGGAGCACTAAGAGGCGACAAGGCGATAGCGGAGAGAGACTGAATGAATTCTTTGTTTCGGTCTTTACTGAGGAAGATGTAGGGATGTTACCCATGACTGAAGTGGTATTTAAAGGTGCGGAAGAATTGAAGGAAATATCGATACATCGGGAAGATGTCTTACAACTATTAGATAAACTGAAGAGTAGCAAATCACCTGGGCCGGATGGTATACATCCAAGGGTGTTGAAAGAACTGAAATATGAGATTGCAGAACTGCTATCAGTAATCTGTGAACTATCATTAAAATCATCTCTAATACCTGAAGATTGGAGGATCGCCAATGTAACACCAATTTTTAAAAAGGGTTCCAGGGGCGATCCGGGAAACTACAGACCGGTGAGCCTGACGTCAGTACCGGGAAAAAATGGTAGAAACCATCATAAAGAATAAAATTACTCAGCATGTAGATAGTCACAACCTAATGGGAGACAGCCAACATGGCTTTAGACAAAGAAGATCTTGTCTTACTAATCTGTTATGTTTTTTTGAAGGAGTGAATAAACAGGTGGACAAAGGTGAGTCGGTTGATATTGTGTATCTGGACTTTCAGAAAGCCTTTGACAAGGTCCCTCATCAGAGACTTTTGGCAAAACTAAAGAGTGATGGGATAGGAGGCAGTGTACTATTGTGGATCAGGAACTGGTTAAAAGATAGAAAGCAGAGGGTAGGGCTAAATGGCCAATTTTCCCAATGGAGAAAGGTGAATAGTGGTGTACCCCAGGGATCTGTGCTGGGTCCGCTGCTTTTTGACATATTCATAAATGACCTGGAAAGTGGAATAACGAGTGAGGTTATCAAATTTGCAGATGACACAAAGCTATTTAAAGTTGTTAAAACCCAAGAGGATTGTGAAAAATTGCAAGAGGATCTTCATAAATTGGAAGACTGGGCATCAAAATGGCAGATGAAATTTAATGTGGACAAGTGCAAGGTTATGCACCTAGGGAAGAACAACCCAAACTATGGTTACACGATGCAAGGTTCCACATTAGGAACCACCACCCAGGAAAAAGATTTAGGCGTCATTGTCGATACCATGTTAAAATCCTCGGCCCAGTGTGCAGCGGCGGCAAAGAGAGCAAATAGAATGCTAGGTATGATAAGGAAAGGAATGGAAAATAAAACAAAAGATATTATAATGCCTCTATATCGTTCCATGGTGAGACCGCACCTTGAATACTGTGTGCAATTCTGGTCACCGTATCTTAAAAAGGATATAGCGATTTTAGAAAAGGTACAGAGAAGAGCCACCAAAATGGTAAAGGGGATGGAAGGATACTCCTATGAAGAAAGGCTAAAAAGGTTAGGGCTCTTTAACCTGGAAAAGAGACGGCTGAGGGGAGATATGATTGAATTCTATAAATTAATGAATGGAGTGGAACGGGTAAACGTAGATCGATTGTTACCTTATCAGAATATAGAAAGATTAGGGGACATGCAATGAAGCTACTGGGTAAACTATTTAAGACTAATAAAAGAAAATATTTTTCCACTCAACGTGTAATCAAACTCTGGAATTTGTTACCGGAGGATGTAGTAAAGGCTGTTAGTGTAGCTGGGTTTAAAAAAGGTTTGGACAAGTTCCTGGAGGAAAGGTCCATAAACCATTATTAAGAAGTGACCGAAGATATCAATGCTTGATCCAGTACAAGCATTGTGGAACTTGTGTCCCTTGGGAAACTGCTAGGTAGATATGACCTAGATTGGCCACTGTTGGAAACAGAATACTGGGCTTGATGGACCTTGGTCTGACCCAGTATGCCATATCTTATGTTCTTATATGTTCTTATAATGTGCCCTATGGAGTGCGTTATGGGGTGCCTTATGCGGCACCTTAGGTTACGCCACCGTGAGGGTGTGTTTGCTGGCAGCACTAATTAAAATAAAAGTAAAATGCCTCAACAATCACTACTTAAATGTAAAGGTTGATGCCTCAGCCAGCCTTATGCATTAAGCACACTGGGGAATCAAACCCATGACCCCTGTACCATCAGTCAGTGTAGCAACCATTGTGCTACAGCTCTGTTTCTGTGTTTGCATGTCTGCGCGCCTTCTTAACATTAACGTGCGGTAACGTGCCACGGCTCCCCTTAACGCTCGTTAATTTATGGTGCCTTGTAACGCGCGTTATCGGTAATGATGTACCGCCCATGTCCTTATTTGGGTATTTCTGCCTCTACCGCGGATCCTAACGCAAATGGCATTACCGCAGTTTAGTAAACATACCCCTTTATCTCTGGGCTTTTGTATGAGGTGGCATTTTGGGAGTTCAGGAATATGAAGTCAAGTGTATTCCCTTTTTCGTGTGTTGGTTTGTGTATGATCTGTGTTAGGTTCATTGCTTCCATGGCGCTGATGAAGGCTTTGGCATAATTGTCTTGGTGATGGGAGGTTGAAGTCTCCAAGGATTATTTGCTGTTTTGTGGAGATGGCGCTCTCAGATATGTGTTGTAGTATGCCTGATAGGTCGGAAATGGGCTGATGGGGAGGGTTAGGACTGGAGGTGGCCTGATGAGGGATTAGGACTGGTAATGGGCTATGGGGGGGGGGGGGCTGGGACTGGAAATGAGCTGATGGGGGGGTTAGGGCTGGAGGTGCGCTGATGGGGGTTTAGGACTGTTAATGGGCTATGGGGGGGCTAGGACTGGAAATGGGTTGATGGGGGGTTAGGACTGGAGCTGGGCTGATGGGGGTTTAGGACTGGTAATGGGCTATGGGGGGGCTAGGACTGGAAATGGGGTGATGGGGGGTTAGGACTGGAAATGGGGTGATGGGGGGGTTAGGACATAATGGGCTATGGGGGGGCTAGGACTGGTAATGGGCTGGGGGGGTTGCTAGGACTGGAAATGGGCTGAGTGAAAGGGGGGCTTGAACTGAAAATAGCTGATGGGGAGGGGGCTTGGAATGGAAATGGGCTGGGAGGAGAGGGAGCTAGGACTGGAAATGGGCTGATGGAGGGGCTAGGATAGGACTGGAAATGGGCTGTTGGGGGGTGCTAAGCTTGGAAATGGGCTGTGGTGGGGGCTTGGATTGAAATGGACTCATGGAGGGGCTAGAACTGGAAGTAGGCTCATGGGAAGGCTTGGATTGGAAATGGGCTGAGTGGAGGGGAGCTAGGATGACATGGGCTGATGGTGGGGCTAGGAAATGACTAGAAATGGGCTGATGGGGGGCTGGGATTGGAAATGAGCTGATGGAGGGACTCGGATAGGACTGGAAATGGATGGGGGAGCTAGGACTGGAAATGGGCTGATGGTGGGGCTAGGATAGAACTGGAAATGGACTGATGCGGGGACTAGAAGGGAGCGGATGCTAGGTGGGGCTGGAACTAGAAGGGAGCTGATGTTGGGGGAGGATTAGAATGGGATGGGCCTGTGAGAGTGAAAGGGAGAGGGGAAAAATATTTTGTGTGGGAGGGATGAAAAATCTACAATTGGCCGGGTATTGGAAGAGTAAGTGGGGATTGAGAATGGAGGGGTAAAATTTGAGTGGATGAAATAGGAATGAGGAAAGATCAAAAGGAGAAAGATTAGTATGTTAAAGCAGATGTAGAGAGAGAATGGAAAAAAAACTAGAAGAGAGAAGAAAGGACAAATGGACAGCAGACGATGGAGAGTTAGCAGAAGACACGAAGAAACCAGAAGATAGTGGCTGGAGCAATTGCAACTAAAAAAAATGCACAAAAGGTAGAACAATATCTCTTTATTTTGAATTTATTAACTGGAATATGTCAGCTCTGGGAAATGTGCATCATTAACGTCTGCGCTTTGTTTAGTACAAGAGGAAATTAATTTATAGTTTTATTTCTACAGTGTTGTTCTACATTTCAAGTTTGGCTTTTCGGGTTCCCAGTTTAATTATTGTCTTCCTGTTTCTAAATTGTGATTCCTTGTTTGGTGATGGTCTATTTGCAGTGTTGCTTTTTGATAGGTAGGGTATGGTGCTTTGTGAGTCCTGGTAGTGCTGTTACGATATGGTGGATTTGCTATGGGTTCTAAATGGGCAGTGTTTGTAGTAGTTCCTAATGTGCCTGGTGGTTGGCACTGGATTATAGTAATGTAGAAATCTTTGTCTTTCTTTATCCATACACTCATTAAGAGGCATGTTTACTAAAAGTTAGTGTATGGTAACATTATGCAAATATATTTGCAAATGAGGCCCCGCACCGAGTCTCCGCATATGGCCCCGCACCCCCTTGGGCCGTCCCTGTCTGTAGGTGCAACAAATGAGATAGAGCATCAAGATCACTTTGTTTAACCTGGGTACAATTTTTTTCCTGCCAAGGAAGTCTGATTCCCCCATCCCTACCTCATGTTGTTATTGTCAGGACCACGCTTACTTCTGTCGTCATTATGTTTTCTGATTTTATTTAAATTATAAACCACTTAGCTGACATTACAATAAACACTATATCCAATAAAACTGAAACTTGAAACCACAAAAGGATTTGGAAGCAGCAGAGCCTGGATTACCTTGCTCCAATCACAGACAGAAAAGGACGTTTGTCTTCGCTGTTTGCCTCAGTGGTTTTCACGCCGTTGTCAATGATCATCCCTGCCTGGAAAGACAGACGGAACAGTAGGTTTCATGCCTAAAGAAAATAGAAACAGATCCTGCACCTATTGGATTCAGCAGATATTATGATTGCAGGGCCAGTAACACTATCTCTAGTGTATATTCTGACATGAGGAAAACTATGTTTTTATACTTTAAGAAAAAATAATAAATGATTTTATTTAGTTAGATTTTTAACCAGCTAAATAGCAATCTGTATCTAAGAACATCATGAACACTGTACAATAATAACAAAAACAAACTGAATATAAAGCATCCCCGTAATACTTCAGAATTTACATGGCAATATTATGCTAATTCTATCACTTGGTTTGCAGCTTGTCGTGCTGTGAGGGCTTGTGTGCATCAGTAATGCAGGGGGCTAAGCTGTTGGTAGTTTAACTACTGGCAGGGGCTCCCAAGATGGACAGATCTCCGCTGAGGTGCCAGACCAAGACAAACTACCAATCTAGGCAGCAGCAGAATGGGACGGTGTTTTCGGCGGAGCATCACATTTATGTGACAAAATGACAACAACACTAAACTTAAACTGCGTGTTAGAAAGGCCTGGCAATCTACTTCTGTATCTTGCCATGAAAATCGAATGGATAGTCACAACAAAACAAATTGCACTATAGTGCTGGAAGATGAGACCCCGAGGTCGGAAGGCAAACACTTTCTACTGGGGAACAGCTCAAGACTTTTCAGAGTAAAGCCAGCATTTATGATGTGGTTGGATCAAAGACCTCGGGACGTCTCACTGCTGATGTAGCTGCACATGAAATGAGAGTCAGAAAAAAGTGAGAAGTATCTACAAAAAGTGAAAAAGCAAAAATGGCCAAAACGAATGACAGAAGAAACTCTGAAAATTGCCCAGAAACACAGAGAAGTTAAAGCCAGAGGAGAAAGAGAGGCAATCACAGAACCCATAAGAACATAAGATATGCCATACTGGGTCAGACCAAGGTCCATCAAGCCCAGTATTCTGTTTCCAACAGTGGCCAATCTAAATCATACGTACCTAGCAGTTTCCCCAAAAGACACAGGTTCCTCAATGCTTGTATTGGGTCAAGCAGTGATATCTCGGGTCCCTTTTAATAATGGTTTATGGACTTTTCTTCCAGGAACTTGTCCAAACCTTTTTTAAACCCAGCTACACTGACAGCCTTTACTACATCCTCCGGTAACAAATTCCAGAGTTTGATTACACGTTGAGTGAAAAAAAATTTTCTCTTATTACTTTTAAATAGGTTACTCTGTAGCTTCATTGCATGTCCCCTAGTCTTTCTATATTCTGATGACTCAAAAGAGATTTCCAACTTGCAGCAAGACAAGACAAGGAAAAGTACTACAATGATGCATGCAAGGAAACAGAAGCAGAAACTATTAGAGGAAGAATAAGATCGGCTTTTCTAAAGCTACGAGAGTTAAAGAAAAAAAATTCCACCCTCAAATTGGAATGTTACAAGATGCTCAAGGATCCATGCTGAATGATGCTGAGAAAATCAAGAAAAGGTGGAAAGAATATACAGAGTTTTTATATGCTGTATTACAGAAATTTGATGCAGCAGTTACCATACTTACAAGACTCTTCCAGGAAATTTGGAAGACAACATCATGGCCAACTGACTGGAAAAGATCTGTGTTTATACCAATACTAAAGAAAGGATATCCAACTGACTGTGGAAATTATCGCACAATCACTCTGATCCCACATGCCAGCAAGATTATATTGAAGCTTATTCAACAGAGACTACAACCATACCTGGAACAAGAACGACCTGAAGTGCAAGCAGGTTTCAGAAAAGGGCGAGGAACGAGAGACATCATTGTGGATGTAAGATGGATCCTCGAATACCAAAAGGATATCTATTTGCGCTTTAACGACTACAGCAAGACTTTTGACTGTGTAAACCATGAGAAACTCTGGACCACATTAAGAAGCATGGGTATACCAGAACACCTGATCGTTCTCTTGAACAATCTTTACATCAATCAAGAAGCAACAGTTCGAACGGGTCAAGGAGAAACAGAATGATTTAAAATCAGCAAAGGTGTACAATAAGGCTGTATACTTCCCCCCAGGATTGTATGAAGACAACAGAGGTGTGAAGATTGGTGGAACTTTCATCAACAACCTTCGCTATGCTGATGATACCACATTACTGGCTAAAAGTGAAGAAGATCTGAAACATTTGTTTCTCAAGATCAAAGAACATAGTCTTAAAATGGGCCTGCACTTTAATATAAAGAAGACAAAGATCATGGCACCTGGCAAAATCAATGAGTTGATTGTTGATGGAGAAGAAATTGAAATTGTTGATAACCTTAATCTACTTGGATCAACTAGCAATAAAGAAGCAACAAACAGTCAAGAAATCTGACAATGCATTGCTCTTGGCAGAATGGCTATGAAAGACCTAGACAAGATTCTCAAGAGCAGAGATGTCTCTCTCCATACAAAGAGTCAACTCATTCAAGCCATGGTATTTTCAGTAGAGAGGAAGAAAATTGATGCCTTTGAATTATGGTGCTGGCAGTAAATACTGCGTATATCATGGACTGCCCGAAGAACAAACCAGTCAGTACTAGAGGAGCTCAAACCTAAGCTTTTTTTAGAAGCGCAGATGACAAGACTGACTTTCATACTTTGGACACATCATGCAAAGAGAGAGATCATTAGATAAAGACATTATGCTTGGCAAGGTAGAAGGTCAACGCAAAAGAGGAAGGCCAGCAATGAGATGGATTGATACAATAACAGGAGCTATGGGTGCCAGTCAGGGCCGGATTTACCTTGAGTGAGACCCTACGCCAACAAAAATTGTGGGCCTACAGAAAAGATAAAAACGAGCACGCCGGATCAGCTGCGCGCTGTTGGCCCTGACGTCATAATTAAACTGGGAATCCCAAAAGCCAAACTTGGAATGTACAACACTGTAGAAATAAAACTATACATTAATTTGCTCTTGTACTAAACAAAGTGCAGATGTTAATGATGCACATTTACCAGAGCTGACATATTCCAATTAATAAATTCAAAATAAAGAGATATTTTTCTACCTTTTGTGCATTTTTTTTCAGCTGCAATTGCTCCAGCCACTTTCTTCTGGTTTCTTCGTGTCAGCCCAACTCCAGTCTTAACCCCCCCAGCCCATTTCCAGTCCCAGCCCCCCCCATCGGCTCAAGTAAACTTTAATAAAAAAAAAATAAAACGCTGGCCGCTGCCGCCGCGGCAGCATGGACTGTCCCGCGGGGCCCCCTCTGCCCGGCTGAGCCCCTCCGTGCCGGCTTTGAGAGGCGCGAAGGGAGAGTGTCTCCCTCGCGTCTCTGTTAAGCCCGCAGGGGCTGATGGGAAATTTCCCATCTGCCCCTGCGGGCTTAACAGAGATGTGAGGGAGACACTCTCCCTTCGCGCCTCTCAAAGCCGGCACGGAGGGGCTCAGCCGGGCAGAGGGGGCCCCGCGGGACAGTCCATGCTGCCGCGGCAGCAGAGGGGGCCCCGCAGGACAGTCCATGCTGCCGCGGCAGCAGCCAGCGGTTTTTTTTTAAAAATTTAATTTAAAAAAAGCTAACAATTTGTTCAATTTTTGTGGGCCCTTGCCAGCTGTGGGCCCTACGCCACGGCGTAGTTGGCGTATAGGTAAATCCGGCCCTGGTGCCAGTCGGTCAACAATGAACCGTCTGACTGAAGACTGAACACAATTTAGGACAACTGTCCAGAAGGTTGCCATGAGTCAACACCGACTCGACGGCACTTAACAACAACAACATTATGCTAATTATTAAAATTAAATAAAAAGCACAGCAAAACATATAGCCATAAGAATAGGGCAGTTCAGAGAATGCTAATATTAAATTGCCCCTAACGTATACAAAAAAATAAGAAAAGACCCATCAGCCAAAGTGTTCATTTCTCTACAGGAATTTATCAGCAGTACAGCACCATTAACAGAGGAAACTCAAAATCATGATAAAACTGTAAACTTTGAAGCCACACGAATCCTGACCTCAGCTCAAGTAAAAGCCTTCCTGAAAGCTAGCTCTTTACAATGTGAATGGAGACGAGGTAATTCTATTCAAATGACTGTACCTGCCCAGGTCATGGTAAGGAGTATAGTTACCAGCAACTTAAAAATGAGGCAGGTAACTTTCAAAATTTTAAGAAATTTATTTCTTTGACTGGGTGACCAGGGAGTTGGACCGAGGGAGAGCCCTAGATGTGGTGTACTTGGATTTCAGTAAAGTCTTTGACACCGTTTTGCACAGGCGACTTATAAATAAACTGAGCACCCTAGGGATGGACCCTTAAGTTACTGATTGGTTAGAAATTGGTTGAGTGGGAGGCTACAAAGGGTACAGGTAAATGAAGCTTACCCTGAGGAGGAGGAGGCTACCAGTGGTATGCCGCAGGGATCTGTCCTTGGTTCGATTCTTTTTAAAATCTTTGTTAATGATATTTTGGAAGGGCTGTCAGATAAGGCTTGCCACTTTGCATATGATACCAAAATCTGCAATAGAGTAGACACCAAGGAAGGAGTAGAACATGAGGAGGGATCTAGCTAAGCTTGAAGAATGGTCGAGAATTTGGCAGCTGAGGTTTAATGCTAAAAAATGCAGGGTGATGCATTTGGCCTGCAAAAATGCAAGGGAGCGGTACAGTGTAGGGAACAAAGTACAGAAAAGAAGATCGGGACCTGGGTGTGATTGTGTCTGATGATCTTAAAGTAGCTGAACAGGTAGAAAAGGTGATGGCGAAAGCCAGAAGAATGCTTGGGTACACAGGGAGAGGAATGGCTAGCAGAAAAAAGGAGGTGGTAATGCCTCTGTACAAGTCTTAGGTGTAACCTCATTTGGAGTATTGTGTGCAATTCTGGAGACCGCACCTTCAAAAGGATATAAACAGGTTGGAGTCGGTGCAGAGGGTGGCTACTAAAATGTTTAGTGGTTTTGGTTGTAAAGCATATGAGGACAGACTTAAGGATCTTAATATGTATACTTTAGAGAAAAGTCGGGATAGAGGACATATGATATAGATGTTTAAATACCTCCATGGCATAAATACACAGGAGGAGAGCCTCTTTCGATTGAAAACAAACTCTGCTACGAGGAGACATAGGATGAGGGTGAAAGGGTATAGACTCGGGAGTGATATATGAATATATTTCTTTACGGAAAGAGTGGTAGATGCGTGGAATAGTCTGACAGTGGAGGTGGTAGAAATGAGGATAGTATGGGCGTTATTCTAACTCCCATCCCGTTGGGATGTCTATCCCCGCTATTCGTGCCGGCTGCTGCTTCCGACTAACTTCCCCGTCAGCTGTACAGGGAAGTTAGTCGGGGACAGGGAAGAGGTAGCAGGCAGTGGGCGGTTGCCGGCCCTGGACGTACAGGGCCAACTCTGATGTCGGCCCTGTACGTCAAGGGCTGGCGAAATGGCCGGGGAAGTTATTCCACCTCCAAAGTGGAATAACTCCCCTGGGTCATGCTTTTTTAAGTGGCCCGAGGTGCGGAAGGGGCTGAGGAGGGGAGCAGAGTTAATTCCCCGCAGCCTGATCCTGGCCTCAAGAGGCCAGATCGGGGGTCGGGCTGCAGCGAATTAGCTCTGTTTGAAGCCGGCCGGCATCGCAGCTTTTAAATGGAACCACAGTGCCATGGCAACAGGATACCATGGCGCCGCGGCTCCACATAAATAAATAAATTTAAAAGCCCTGGCTGAGTTAGCTGGGCTATGGCTGTACGTGCAGGCTGGAACTGAATTGCAGTCCCAGCCTGCACGTACATGCCTGTTTGTGATTCTGATCCTGCGGGGCTAGACGTGCCCCGTGGGATCAGAATCACGATCTCCTTTGTACATCTGGGTCAGCCCAGACATACAAAGGAGATGTACGTCGGGATCAAAATCGGGCCCTATGTGAATTCAAAAAAGCATGGGACAAACACAGAGGATCTCTTAAGGAAGAAAGGGGACTGTTGTAGTGGTTGATATGGAAGGACAGACTAGATAGGCCATGTGATCTTTTTCTGCCGTCATGTTTCTGTTTCTAAGTATACTTTTCTCTGGGCAAAAAGTAGACATTTCTGGAGTTTGGGTTTTGCAGAATATTACGTAGAACCCAACAGGCAAGCACATATGTAGCAAGCTTCTTCCAGGTGGTTTCCTGCCTCTGCTGTGGTTTAGAGCAGAAAGTATGGAAGTATTTTATGGGTCAAGTAAAGTTATGGGCCATCAATGCATGCATTTTCAATCACTGATGCTTGTGAATGACCTTTAATGTGTGTAGTCGCTACTTTGTAAGTCTGCACATCAGTCCCGTGGCATGTACTTTTGGAGATGCAGTGCACATGGGGCAGAACGTAAATCTACATGCATATGTTATAAAATACTATAATTTATGCGTGTTCTTTAAAATTCTATGCATCCTACGGCTGCTGTAGATTCTCATGCCCAGATTTAACGTGTGTTTTTGGACATTTACGCATCCGTTTCTTAATAAAATAGTTTAAGGTAGGTGCATTCTGGTACCTAAAAACTAAAACTAGATGCGTGCTCAGAAACTGACCTTGTGCTTGCATATTTTTCATTTCTCAAATCACTGCCTTTTACACCTTTCTTTCTTTATCTTTATTTAAAACTTAATATACCGCCAGAACCAAGGCATGCGGCGGTTTACAATAGAACAAAGAGATACGGCTGAGAAAAGAAGAAACGGAAAAGAACGCCATTCATTGACAGGAAAGAGGCAGCATTACGGGGAAGAGACAGTGAGAAACAATAGTAACAAAAGAATTTAGTACTCTTGGTTATCAGCGAGGGAGAGGAGAGAGGGAAGGGGAGGGGAGAGGAAGGTCAAAGGCCTGCAGAAAAGATAAGTTTTGAGTTTCGCTTTAAAGGTGGGAAAGGAAAGTTCCAAATGAAGGGCGGATGGCAGGGAGTTCCAAAGACGAGGACCGAGAAAGAAAAAGGTGGAAGAGTGCGTGGATTCAAGGCGAGCCTGGGATGGGGGAGGTAGAAATAACCGGTTGGCATGAATTGATCTGAGGATTCTTGGAGGGCAGTGAAAATGGACTAGATCGGAGAGGTAGAGTACCGGTATGGAGTCATCTGTGTACAAAAATGAGGATCTTATATTGAATTCAGAAAGGAATATATAGCCAGTGCAACCGGATGAGAAGAGGGGTGATATGGGCAGCCGGGAAGTGTGAGTCAGGAGACGATGTATGTTGTGAACTAACTGGAGTCTACGGAGTTGGGTAAGGGGAAGACCAGCCAGGTATTTATTACAATAGTCCAAGCGAGAAATAATAAGAGAGAGGAGCAAGGTGGTTAAAGAAGAAGAAAGGAAAGGACGAACTGCATGGAGTTGCCTAAGGGTTTAAAATGAACGTTGAACGACAGAGGAGACATGATCTTTAAAGGTCAAAGCGGAATCAAGAGTAACACCAAGATAGCATAGTGAGGTAACAAGAGGGATGGGATTAGCTGAAAAAAGAGGAGCAAGAGAGGGGACAGGAGCACCGGCAGTGAACCAAATAGCCGAGGTTTTAGATAGGTTAACATGTAAGAAATTATCCGAAAGCCAGGAGGAAACATCGGAGAGACAGACATTGAGAGGAGCAATATCGGGGGTGGCTGAATCAGTGTGATAAAGAAGAATAATATCATCTGCGTAATAATACGCAGAGATACTGTGTTGCTGAATAAGCAGAGAGAGGGGAGCTAAGAAGATGTTGAACAGGAGAGGTACCAGTACTGAACTCTGGGGGACACCACAGTGGAGGGGCATCGGAGAAGAAGAGTCAGTACCGGAGAGAACCGAGAAGGACCGATTAAAGAGGAAGGAGTGAACCCAGTGAAGAACTGAACCAGATAGACCAATAGCACTGAGACATGATAGAAGAGTACGGTGGTCAACGAAATCAAAAGCAGCAGAGAGATCAAGTGAAACAGCTAAAGAAATAGAACCTCGATCATGAGCAACGTGTAACTCATTAAGAAAAGAAATAAGGATTGATTCAGTGCTGTGTCCAGGATGAAAACAAGATTGGCGGGGGTGGAGAACCAGGGAAGCCTCGAGGTGAGCAGAAAGCTGAGAAAAGACCAGTCTCTCAAGAAGCTTAGAAAGAAAAGGAAGATTAGAAATAAGACGCCAGTTCAAAGGTACAGAGGGATCTAGAGAGGCTTTCTTCAAAAGGGGACGGATAAGGGCGTGCTTCCAATGTGAGGGGAAAGTACCAGATAATAAACTAGAGTTGAAGACAGAGAGAATCAGAGGGGACAGGACCAGTGAGGGCTCAGGCAGCCACTGGGAAGGGATAGGATCAGAAGGATCTCCACTTATAGGACCTGTTCTAAAACACTCCTATATGGGGTGAAGGAGTAGCCTAGTGGTTAGGGCAGCAAAAGACCAGGGTTCAAATCGCACTGGTGCTCCTTGTGGCCTTAGAGAAGTCACTGACCCCTCCAATGCCTCAGGCACAGATTGACTTTGTAAGCCCTCCACGGACAGGGAAATGTCTCCCGTACCTGACTGTAACTCGCCTTGAACTGCTACTGGAAAGGTCTGAGCTATACAATAGCAAATAAAATAAATTCAGTGGCCAGTGGAGTTTGTACAGTCTGGGGGATATGCTGCACTCAGATTTAGCACTGGAAATCATCTCTTCTGCGGTGTTCTAGATGACAGCAGATAAAGACCATACTGTCCATTCAACTACTAAGCTCCACAGTATCTGTACTCTTTTATTTATTTATTTAAACAGATTTCTATACCGCCTTATCGTATAATCAAGGCAGTCTGAATAGCAAACAATCAACAAATTACTGTGTCTAGTGTGCACATGCAGTGAGCGATGTATGCGTGTGAGTGTGTCTGGTCGTTGATTTTTGGTGCACTATTTACAGCGTGC
This sequence comes from Ichthyophis bannanicus, assembly GCA_033557465.1. Lineage (NCBI taxonomy): Eukaryota > Metazoa > Chordata > Amphibia > Gymnophiona > Ichthyophiidae > Ichthyophis > Ichthyophis bannanicus. Next base: position 291,300,529 of record CM066043.1, on the reverse strand, counting down.
GCTATTTACAATGCTATGTATATCAGGTCCTTGGTTCATTACTATTATCGAGTCATGAGGGTGGGGTATTGAGCTGTCTGTTGCATGGTTTAAGTGACGTTACCGTAGTGTTCTATGAAGAGGGTCGTCTTCAGCAGTTTCCTGAAGTCCTTAATGTTTGTTGTTGAACGAAGTTCATCAGGGAGGGTGTTCCAGATTGTTGGTGCCGCCTTTGATAAGGCTCGTTTTTCAGTGTCCTTGCGTACCTTTTTGATGTCTTTAGGTGTGTTGACACGGTTGGATGTGCCTCTTCTCCTCGGTCTTGTGCTGCTGTCAGGTTGTATGAGTGGGTGTAGGCTGAAAGCTGATGACTGATGTTTGATTTTGAAAATGTTTATGATTGTCTTGTATTTAATGCGGGCGCTAATAGGCAGCCAGTGGAGCTCTTTTAGGGTGGGTGTGATGTGTTCTTGTCTTGTGGTGCCGGCTATTATGCGTGCTGCTGTATTTTGTGCCAGTTGCAATGGTCTTAGTGTCTGTTTTTGTTAGGCCAAGATAGATTGGGTTGCAGAAGTCTAGGATTGGGGTTATTAGTGCCTGACAAACTGTGCGGAAGTGTTCCTGAGCAAGCAGGGGCTTGAGACGTCATACTAGTCTCATCCTGTGGTATGCATTTTTGGTGGTTCTGCTGATGTGGGACTGAAGGTTAAGTTCTTTGTCCAGGGTCACTCCGAGATATTTCACTTCTGGTTGTATGGGTATGGTTGTGGTGCCTATCTTGATGTTGCGAGGAGGGATGAAGTCAGAGTTTCGTGTGATGATTAGCACCTCGGTCTTGCTGTAGTTTATGGTCAGATTGTTGTCTTGAAACCAGCTGTTCATGTGTGTGAGACAATCTGTTATCTTGGTGTAGACTGGGTTGTCGAGGGTGATTTGATGTGTATATCATTATATCGTCCGCATAGATTGTGTATTTTATCCGGTGTTCTTTTATGATGCTGCATATTGGCTGGATGTAGAGGTTAAATAATAGGGCTGATAGGGCGGATCCTTGGGGTACGCCTTGTGTGACTTTTATGGGTCGGGATGTGTTGGGCCCAATCTTGACCTGTATCTGTCTGTCCATTAGGTAAGAGTAGAACCACCTCAGTGTGGCTCCTTGTAGACCGATGTTCTGTAGTCTTGCTAGTAGCGTTCCGTGGTCCACTGTGTCAAATGCTGATGATATGTCAATGAAGATCATGAGTATTCCATTCTTGCTGTTGTCTATGAGGAGTAGTATGTCATTAAATAGGTATAGCAGGAGTGTTTCAACTCCGTGGTTGGGGCGGAAGCCGTGTTGGTTGAGGTCCAGTTGTGCGTGGTTGTCGATGTGGTCTTGTAGCTGATGTTGTACTGCTTTCTCAATAATCTTGGCCAGTAGAGGGATGCTTGAGATAGGTCTGTAGGCTGCTGGGTTGTTTTTGTCGAGTGCTGATTTCTTTGGGATTGGTCTTATTGTGGCGAGTTTTAGCTGGTCTGGCATGCTTCCTTGGGTTAGTGAACTGTTCACCATGTTGTGTATGGTGTGGATGAAGTTTGACTTTGTCATTTTGATCCATGTGACTGGGCATGGGTCTGTTGGGGCCATGCTTGTGTTGAGGGCGGTGATGATGTGTGAGATCTGCTCTGTGGATGGGTTGCTGAATTTGTCCCAAGTCTTTCCTGAGGGGGTGGATGATTTGGTGCTTGTGTCAGTTTTCTGTCGTGAGGCTGAGTGGAATTTCTCTTGGATGTGGTCTGCGAATGTTTGTGGGTCTATTTTCACTTCACTGTTGGATTTCTGCTCCTTGGTGAGTGTCTTCACAATTTCGAAGAGCTCTCTCGGTTTGTTGTTTGATCTGAGTATGATGTTGGTGTGGTATTCTCTTTTTGTTTGGTTGATGAGCTCGTTGTACTCTTTTTGTTTTGTTAAGTATAGTGCCTGATTATTGGGTGACTTGGTGTGTCTCCATCGCCGTTCTAGCTTCCTGAGTTCTCTCTTTTTGTTCCATATGATTTTTGAGTACCAGGGTGTGTGCTGTGCCCTAGTGCGGCGATCTTTCTTGGGTCTGTGTTCAGTGGCTTTGGCGGCTGCATTGATGATGCTGTTCCATTTTCTGATTTGTTCGTCTAGATCCTCTTCTTCCGTGTTCAGGTGGGGTAGAGTGTCCTGTAGAAATTGGGCCCTGTCGAAGCTTTTAAATCTTCTTTGTGCTGTTGGGTTGTCTAGGTTTTTGTCATGGTTTTATCCATGTGGCATGACCTTAATTTTGATTGACTTTTGGCATCCTCTATCGGACTAGAAATCGCAATGCGGACTCACGAAAGCACTTCCTTGCCATATGAAAGAGCAGAACAAGGACATACTTTTGACAAATCTTCAGAATATATCATATTATTAATCAGTTCTCATCCAGAATTACTCTAGCATCTTGGTTTGGATATTTAAGGCTCGGGCAATGCAAGAAATTTAAATTTACCGGGCTAGTCCCTTCTGAACTATAGTACTTCATTCTTGCTCATAGCCTGTGGCAACTGGTTGCTTTGTAATCAGTTTTGTTGGCTTAATGAATGCAGTCTTTATGAATGCTGCTTCTTGCTGGCTTGGAGTTGACATTATTGCCTCAAGAAAAACACACCTTGGTGATAATATAACAGAGCTTCTTCCATGAGTAAAGCATGTTTTACACATAGAAAATGGCTCTTACAACATTGTGTGGACACTTCTGTAACCCCTGCTATAATTTCTTACTCATTTGTGCTATGGTCCCTTTACGAATCTGGCAGACCCCTCCTCAGTCACTGGGGAAAGACCATTTCATCAGCTGAGGGAAGACCTTTGAGTTGTCTGCAAGATGGAATCCTTCTCTAAGCTAGATTGGTATTGAAATACAATAATCCAAAAGAGATCTAAATTAATTTATTTGTTTGAACTAAGACTGCAACAGGTGGTGAGAAGAAATTTCCAGTGGGCCTGGAACTGGTGGGAAAGGAGGTGTGAGCAACAGGCAGGACACAGTCGCCCATTCCCCATGCGCACTATCAGCTGCAGAAAAACTGTTGCACTGGACGAAGTATGACAAAGACTGCAAAATATTTTCTATGCTGAACTGAATTGATTATTTCTTTTTAGGGATTACACAAGACTAAACCTTAGTGTCAAAGTAAAAGTTTAGTCACAGAAACTATGCACATTGAATTGTACGTATAAGTTATCTTGTGAAATGTAATAAGGTTTAATAAAGTTACTGCTTGGGTTAGAAATTGGTTGAGTGGGAGGCAACAAAGGGTAAAGGCAAATGGAGCTCACTCTGAGTAGGAGGTGGTTACCAGTGGTGTGCCCCAGGGATCTGTCCTTGGTCGATTCTTTTTAACATCTTTGTTAGTGAGATTGCAGAAGGGCTGTCAGGTAAGGTTTGCCTCTTTGCACATGATACCAAAATCTGCAATAGAGTAGACACCCAGGAAGGTGTAGATAACATGAGGAGGGATCTAGCTCAGCTTGAAGAATGGTCTAGAATTTGGCAGCTGAGATTTAATGTTAAAAAATGTAAGGTCATGCATTTGTGCTGCAGCAATCCTAGGGAGCAATATAGTATAGGGGGTGAAGTACTTTTGTCCACTAAAGAAGAGCGGGACCTAGGCGTGGTTGTGTCTGATGATCTTAAAGTAGCTAAACAGGTAGAAAAGGCAACAGCAAAAGCTAGAAGGATGCTTGGCTGCATACGGAGAGGAATGGCTAGCAGAAAAAAAGGAGGTGATAGTGCCTCTGTATAAGTCTTTGGTGCGACCTCATTTGGAGTATAGTGTGCAATTCTGGAGACCGCACCTTCAAAAGGATGTGAACAGGATGGAGTCGGTGCAGAGGGTGGCTACTAAAATGGTTAGTGGTCTTCATTATAAAGCATATGAGGACAGATTTAAGAAACTTAATATGTACACCTTAGAGGAAAGGCGGGATAGAGGTGATATGAATGAGATATTTAAATACCTCCGTGGCATAAATGTTCAGGGGGAGAGCCTCTTTCAATTGAAAGCAAGTTCTGCTACGAGGGGACATGGGATGAGGGTGAAGGGAGATAGATTCAGGAGTGATATGCGGAAATATTTCTTTACGGAAAGAGTGGTGGATCCGTGGAATAGTCTCCCAGTGGAGGTGGTAGAGATGAGGACAGTAACTGAATTCAAAAAAGCATGGGACCAACACAGAGGATCTCTAAAGGGAAAAAGGGGCTGTTGTAGTGGTTGATATGGAAGGACAGACTAGATAGGTCATTTGGTCTTTTTCTGTCGTCATCTTTCTATGTTTCTATTTCTTGATCAAGCCTGATTTATTATTGTGGTTTTCTCTCGCACTAGTTTCACTTTATACTGGCACTCGTGCAGTCAATGTACTGGTAGTAGGATGTGAAGATGGAGTGAGAGAAGAGTGAATATAACATGCCACTTTCCAGCCAAACCAGGGTGTAAGATCCATGCTGTTTCCATTATTCCTAGCATTTGTGTGCAAAACTCCTGACCGGGCGCACCAAGTTAAAATCCTCCCTCGGTTCTTTGGCTCCAATCCTCTAAATTCAGTGCAAGTGAGGAAAGAATGAAACACACACACAGAATTATACCATAATAGTGTCTGTGTAAGGCCTTAAGTGAAGGGTTCACAGGCCGCAAACCTGAGCAGTGTCCTGTAAGCCCCCTACCTTAGCAAGGCCACAGGACTTCTTTTATTAGGAAAAAACTGCTACATTGTACAATTTTATCTTATCATTCTATGTTATGTTTTGCTTCACTTTCTGTTTATCTACGTGTTACAAATCAAGCCCTTTGGGGACGAGGGAATAAAAAAATAAAAAGTGCCTTTTAGAAAATATCTGTAAACCGCTCTGATACACACAGTAAAGGGCAATATATCAAGTGCCTAAAACCATAACCATAAAACCATAAACACTACATGTTACAGATCAAACTGGGTACAGACATTGCCCTGCTTAATCAGGACAAGCAGTCTGTAAAGTAAAAACATTCTGCTCGTTTTTCACAAACATCTACAAAATACAACCTTGGCTTCTATAATGCATATTCTACTAGCCCAAGGATCTCTAACTCTAGTCCTGGAGGCCCCTGTACTATGTTGTCAGCAAAATTCTCACTCTCCATATTTCTTAACCTTTCTACAAATCTCCAGTACCCCGCTTCAAATTCCTTTCTACACCTAGGTCTCCAGAGTGAGGCAAGAGAAAGAAGTCACACACAGGCACCTGCACGATGACAGGAACTAACATAATGGAGTGGAGGAGTGGCCTAGTGGTTGGGGGCAAGGTACTTCAGGCCGGAAGGTCAAGGGTTCAAATCCCACTAGAGGACAGCAACCTTGGGCCGGAAGGACTGGGTTTCTAGTCCCACAGGTGCTCCCTGTGGTCTTGGGCAAGCCACTTAACCCTCCATAGCCCATGTTCCCTGTAAAATAATTATCTCCAAGTTATAATGCCCTGTTCAATGTAATTTCAGTTTGTTCAATGTAAACCGCCTTGATATCGTGAAAGGTGGTATATAAGAAATGTTTAAATAAATAAATAATGGCTCAGCACAGGTAGCATGGGTGCAACTGATGCCCCCTCAAGCACGTAATTGCAGGGGATGTACCTGCCCCCACCTACAGTTAGCCTACAGCCACGCACTGGTAACATAGCACACACATGTTACCAGCGCAGAGCTTAGTAAACATGCAGCTAAATGTGCCAAATAACAAGAGGAGCTTGGCAACCCCAACATAATGCCTGTGAAACTGCACACTGGACCAGCATGGTGTTCATGTAAATACTTATTGTGCAAAAAAGAAAGCAAATGCAAGATGCTCGCACACTAAGGAACTAAAAGAAAAAGCCAAAACCATCCATAGCAATTTATAACACCAAATTATAAAATTATAACTCATTTACAGTATTTTGTTGTTATAAACTGCATTATGTTTCTTGATTTTTCTTTTTGAATATATATTCTGCATCCACAGAAACCCCTCCCTCGACACTATGTGCAGAGCAGAACTAGAACTTTCACCCACAGAAAACCTCTGTGTGCTGAAGAAACTCCCCAAGGAGTTTTTCCAATTTGTTCCATTTCTTCTATCACATTTTATTGTATATATTTTATTATTAAGAACATAAGAATATAAGAATATAAGAACATAAGATATGCCATACTGGGTCAGACCAAGGTCCATCAAGCCCAGTATCCTGCCTCCAACAGTGGCCAATCTGGGTCACAAGTACCTAGCAGTTTCCCCAAAAGACACAGGTTCCTCAGTGCTTGTATTGGGTGAAGCATTGATATCCTGGTCCCCTTTAATAATGCTTTATGAACATAAGAACATAAGATATGCCATACTGGGTCAGACCAAGGTCCATCAAGCCCAGTATCCGGTTTCCAACAGTGGCTAATCTAGGTCATACGTACCTAGCAGTTTCCCCAAAAGACACAGTTTCCACAATGCTTGTACTGGGTCAAGCATTTATATCCTGGGTCCCTTCTTAATAATGGCTTATGGACCTTTCCTTCAGGAACTTGTCCAAACCTTTTTTAAACCCAGCTACACTAACAGCCTTTACTACATCCTCTGCTAACAAATTCCAGAGTTTGATTACACGTTGAGTGAAAAAATATTTTCTTTTATTAGCCTTAAATAGTTTACCCTGTAGCTTCATTGCATGTCCCCTAGTCTTTCTATATTCTGATAAGGTAAACAATCGATCTACGTTTACCCGTTCCACTCCGTTCATTAATTTATAGACTTCTATCATATCTCCCGTCAGCCGTCTCTTTTCCAGGTTGAAGAGCCCTAACCTTTTTAGCCTTTTTTCATAGGAGTATCCTTCCATCCCCTTTACCATTTTGGTGGCTCTTCTCTGAACCTTTTCTAATAACTATATCTTTTTTAAGATACGGCGACCAGAATTACACACAATATTCAAGGTTCGCTCTCACCATGGAACGATATAGAGGCATTATAATATCTTTTGTTTTATTTTCCATTCCTTTCCTTATCATACCTAGCATTCTATTTGCTCTCTTGGCTGACGCTGCACACTGGGCCGAGGGTTTTAACATGTTATCCACAATGACGCTTAAATCTTTTTCCTGGTTGGTGGTTCCTAATGTGGAACCTTGCATTGTGTAACCATAGTTTGGGTTGTTCTTCCCTAGGTGCATAACTTTGCACTTAAATCACATTATTTATTTATTTTATTTTTATTTATTTAACAATCTCTTATATACCGCAGCTTCCTAAGATCAGCTGCGGTTCACAAATAACAACAGGCAACAAATCATGGATTTGTTTTACATATAACGTCATATAACTATAACCAATGTACAGTAAACAGAAATGTTGAACAGATAGCACTGAACAGTGCAACACTATATACATTATGTACATTAACATTATATTATTAAATACATATACAAGTTATGTGGGATATAATCATTATGAGTAGTACAGAGACATTAAATTTCATCTGCCATTTTGATACCCAGTCTTCTAATTTATCAAGATCCTCTTGCAATTTTCCACAATCCTCTTGGGTTTTAACAACTTTAAATAGTTTTGTGTCATCTGTAAATTTGATAACCTCACTCGTTATTCCACTTTCCAGGTCATTTATGAATATGTCAAAAAGCAGCGGACCCAGCACAGATCCCTGGGGTACACCTCTATTCACCTTTCTCCATTGGGAAAATTGGCCATTTAGCCCAACCCTCTGCTTTCTAACTTTTAACCAGTTCTTGATCCACAGTAGTACACTGCCTCCTATCCCATGACTCTTTAGTTTTGCCAAAAGTCTCTGATGAGGGACCTTGTCAAAGGCTTTCTGAAAGTCCCAATACACTATATCAACTGACTCACCTTTGTCCACCTGTTTATTCACACTTTCAAAAAAACAGAACAGATTAGTAAGACAAGATCTTCCTTGTCTAAAGCCATGTTGGCTGTCTCCCATTAGGCCATGACTATCTACATGCTGAGTAATTTTATTCTTTATGATGGTTTCTACCATTTTTCCCGGTACTGACGTGAGGCTCATCGGTCGGTAGTTTCCCGGATCACCCCTGGAACCCTTTTTAAAAATTGGTGTTACATTGGCGATCCTCCAATCTTCAGGTATTAGAGATGATTTTAATGATAGTTCACAGATTACTAATAGCAGGTCTGCAATCTCATATTTCAGTTCTTTCAACACCCTTGGATGTATACCATCCGGCCCAGGTGATTTGCTACTCTTCAGTTTATCTAATAGTTGTAATACATCTTCTCGATGTATCAATATTTCTTTCAATTCTTCTGCACCTTTAAATACCACTTCAGTCATGGGTAACATCCCTACATCTTCCTCAGTAAAGACCAAAGCAAAGAATTCATTCAGTCTCTCCGCTATCGCCTTGTCGCCTCTTAGTGCCCCTTTAACTCCTCTATCATCTAATGGACCAACTGACTCACAGGTTTTTAGCTACGAATATACTTGAAAAAATATTTATTTTGTGTTTTTGCTTCCACAGCAAGCTTCTTCTCAAATTCTCCTTTTGCCTGCTTTATCAATGCCTTGCATTTGACTTGCCAGTGCTTGTGCTGTTTCCAGGTTTCGTTGTTTGGCTCTTTTTTCCATTTCCTGAAAGATGCTTTTTTGGCAACAACAGCTTCTCTGACCTCACCTTTAAACCATGCTGGCAGTTTTTTGGACTTCCTTCCACTTTTCTTAAAGCGTGGAATACAGCTGGTCTGGGCTGCCAAGATAGTATTTTTCAACAACACCCAAGCTTGATGTAAGTCTTTAACCTTTGCAACTGCTCCTTTTAGTTTTTTCTTAACTATTTTCCTCATTTTATCATAGTCTCCCTTTTGAAAGTTAAAAGGTAGTACTGTGGATTTCCTTACTATCCCTCCTCCACTAATTAAATCAAAGGCGATCATGCTATGATCACTATTGCCAAGTGGCCCCAACACCCTTATCTCATGCACTAGATCTGGTGTTCCTCTAAGGACTAGGTCTAATATGGCTTCCCCTCTGGTCAGTTCATGAACCAGCTGCTTCAAGAAGCAGTCATTTATGTCATCTAGGAACTTTATCTCCCTAGCATGTCCTGCCGTGACACTGTCCCAGTCGATACCGGGGTAATTGAAATCACCCATTATTATTACTGCACTATAACTTTTGTTAGCTTCCTTGATTTCTTTGAGCATTTCATCATCCATTTGTTCATTCTGGCCAGGAGGTCGATAGTACACCCCCACTGCCATCGCCTTCCCCTTTTTACATAGAATTTCAATCCATAGAGATTCTACAGCAAATTTTGTTTCCTGCAAAACTTTAATCCTTTCTGACTCAATGCCCTCTCTAACATAGAGCGCAACCCCTCCACCAATTTGATCAGCTCTATCATTATGATATAGTTAGTACCCGGGTATCACAGTGTCCCACTGGTTGTCCTCCTTCCACCATGTCTCTGATATTCCAATCATATCTAACCTCTCATTTAGTGCTATATATTCTAACTCTCCCATCTTATTTTTTAGACTTCTAGCATTTGCATACAATCATTTTAGAGACTGTACTTTATTCATATTAATTTGGCTATTGGTAGACATGGGTAATTTGGGATCTTTAAGCTCTGTCTGCTCCATACTCGAGGGAATTTGGGCTACTTTACTCTTTTTTGGATCCTCTCTGCTTTTGGTAATATCCTTCAAGGATACATTCTTCCGAACCATCCGCTCTTGGGCGACTGTCGGCTTTCCCCTATTATCTAGTTTAAAAGCTGCTCTATCTCCTTTTTAAAGGTTAATGCCAGCAGCCTGGTTCCATCCCGGTTAAGGTGAAACCCATCCCTTCAGAAGAGCCCCTCCTCCTTTCCCCAGAATGTTCCCCAGTTCCTAATAAATCCAAAACCCTCATCTCTGCACCATTGTCTCATCCACGCATTGAGACTCCGGAGCTCTGCCTGCCTTTTGGGTCCTGCAGGTGGAACGGGAAGCATTTCGGAGAATGCTACCCTGGAAGGTCTGGATTTCAACTTCCTAACTAAAAGCCTAAATTTAGCCTCCAGAACCTCCCTACCACATTTTCCTATGTCATTGGTACCGACATGTACTGTGATGCAGCAGACCAGTGGGGAACAGAAGAAAATATTTTAAACACGAAAAAAGGCATGCACAAGCCGCAGTATTTTCAGGAACCTGATAGGGGGAGCAAGAGGGACCTCCGGAAGACTGAGGATCCACGCCCCACAGGGTGTGACCAAAAGCCAGCCAGCCTCCAATCCAGGAAGGCAGGAACTCCTTTTAAAGAAAGTCTGGAAGACTGGAAAGGGGGAAGTGGCGGTAAAAGGGAAAGTGGCGGAAAAAGCGAAAGTGGCGGTAGCAGCAGGAGCAGCAGAGAAGGCAGAGAAGTTACAGAGCCTGCAGAAGCCGGAGGAGCGGCAGGAGCTGCAGAGGTGGCAGAAACTGCAGAAGCTACAGACGCTGCTGGAGCGCCGGAAGGAGGAACAGGCCAGAGAGACCTGAAAGGACGGAGAGTACGGAAGGATCCAGGAGATCCGGGGACATGAAAACAGTACTGGGACCGCTGTGAGAAGTCAACCGAAGGACGGTTGAAAAACCCACGCCAGGTTGCAGGAGCAGGGCATAATCTCAGCAGGAGTAGGCCTCAAGCCTCACCCCAAGGAGAGAAGCCAGCATTACAAGGTAACCCACACTTGGTTGGGAACCGCCTTCAGAGAGCTAGCCTGTGGAAAGGACAGGAAACAGAAGGTCCCTGTTCATGTAACACTTCTCCTGATACAAGGTATGAAAAGCTTTTATCAAACGAGAGACTTTTGAATAAGCAGTGTTTGCAGAAAGCTAATATAAAACCCATGAAGAGGGAAGAATATTCGCCTTGTAGAACAGTACAAGACCTACGCCCCACTCTGAAACCAAGGCATTGGGAGGTCATACAGCGTTTGGCTGAAAAGCCCAATTATAGGTTGCCCAGAACCACGGACTCTGTTTCAGAGGCGTATGATCAGGAACCAATGCAAGTGGAATTGGTAGAATCCCTTTCAGATGAGGAAATGGATTGTAGTTATTGTACCACTGGAAGCTGGGAATCCTTGCATAGCATGTGAGCAGTAAACTGGTGAAATAGGAAATGTTTGTGTTTGTATCACCTCTATGAAGAGAACAGTTGTTGCTTTGAACCTGAGTTTTACTTTTTCTAACCTGATGTAAGGACATTTCTTTTGTTGTTTTGGGACTGATCCTTTGAACCTTTGCAAGACAAGGGAAATAAAGCCTTATTTTCCCTCCACTTGGAAACCTGTGTTCTTTGGGTATTGGGTAATAAGGACGCTACCAAGGCTATACATCCCTGGGCCCTGAAAAATAAGTACCAATCCCAACCTTATCTTTATTTGTGTCCAACCTACCTTGGTGCCCATTAGCCACCAGGGCGGCGTCGCAACAGTACCAAGACAGCAGACTCCTCCCCAGCACTATCTAAGTCCTTATCTAGGTGGCGCGTGAGGTCCGCTACCTTCGCACCAGGCAGGCATGTTACCAGGCAATCCTCACGTCCACCAGCCACCCAGCTATCTACATGCCTAATGATCGAATCATCAACTATAACGGCTGTCCTAACCCTTCCTCATGGGCACATGGCCCTGGAGAGATTTCCTCGGTGCGAGAGGGTTTTACATCACCTGGAGGACAGGTCCTAGTTACAGGATCACTTCCTGCCACACCAGGGTGATGCTCTTCTGTCACGTGACCTCTCTCCTCCATGGCAACAGGGATGCCGCCAGACTGGAGGTGGGATTTCAGGACTATATCCCTGTAGGTCTCGTCTATGTACCTCTCTGTCTGTCTTATGTTTTCCAAGTCTGCTACTCTAGCCTCTAGAGAACGGACTCGTTCCCTGAGAGCAAAGAGCCGCTTGCACTTAGTGCACACGTAAGAACTCTCACCAACTGGGAGAAAATCATACATGTGACACTCAATGCAAAAGACTGGAAAGCCCACATCTCGCTGCTGGACTGCTGTCTGCATCTTAGTTTTAAGTTTTTGTTTAGATCTTTAAGTTCTCTATTTACTAAGGGTTGCCAATAAAACTGTACCTAATACGTTTAATATACCTTGTACACCTGAAGCTTAATTAATCTCAGGTCCTTAGTGTATGACTGATTTGGGTAACGAGCTTCACCTGAGAGCACCTCCTGTCTTTTAAAATGTGTAAGTACCTATAAAGCTACGATTATCCCAGGGGTGGGTGGGTGTTGGGAGGGAGGGAGGGAAATAACACTTATTAAAAGAGGGCTGCTACACAGTACCCTGTCCTGTGCTGCTGAGGTAAGCTATATTCTTATTTGATTTAAATTATAGCTCTTTGCTGCTGCTAGGCTCTAACTTATTATGAAATTTAAACTACAAGCTCTCTGCTGGGTTCTAAATTTAACCAGAAAGCTCTCTTCTGTGTTTTAAATTTAAACTAAAAGTACTTTGCTGATGCTAGGCCCTGAGTGACTATTAAATTTAAACTACAAGCTCTTTGCTGGGTTCTAAATTTAACCAGAAAGCTATCTTCTGTGTTTTAAATTTAAACTAAAAGTACTTTGCTGATGCTAGGCCCTGAGTGACTATTAAATTTAAACTACAAGCTCTCTGCTTGGTATGAAATTTAACCAGAAAGCTCTCTTCTGTGTTTTAAATGTAAACTTAAACTGCTGCTACTAGGCCCTGACTCCCCGGTGATTTCTCTCAATCTATCCGACTCTTGATTTCTCCTTTAGTTCCTGAACCTTTTTTTTTTTTTGTCTGTCCTATAATTTAATTGGCGTTCTTTTCCTTTCCCTAGCAGCTTTTGTATATTCTGTAAACCGCTCAGACGCTGTTGTATAGAGCGGTATATTAAGCTCCAAATAAAGATAAAGATAAAGATAAAGTCCTTGCTTGGATAGAAGGAGTCTTTCAAAATGGCCTTTTGATCTGCCACCTGGTGTTTACACCTATTGAAAAAGTTTCACAGGTCTCTTGTCCCCTAGGTAGAAGGCCTCTTTGTAAAGGTCTCTAGAAGACTATTTGGTGCTCAAAGAGTACTGACCCTGTTTTGCCTTTTGTGCTAATCTATATTCTTTATGGACATATTCTTCAGGAATTTGTCCAAATCTTTTTTAAACCCGGCTACACTAACAGCATTTACTACATCCTCCGGTAACAAATTCCAGAGTTTGATTACATGTTGAGTGAAAAAATATTTTCTTTTATTAGTCTTAAGTAGTTTACCCTGTAGCTTTATTGCATGTCTCCTAGTCTTTCTATATTCTGATAACGTAAACAATCAATCTACGTTTACCCGTTCCACTCCGTTCATTAATTTATAGACCTTTATCATATCTCCCCTCAGCCGTCTCTTTTCCAGGTGTTTTTGCTTCCACAGCAAGCTTCTTCTCAAATTCTCCCTTTGCCTGCCTTATCAACGCCTTGCATCTAACTTGCCAGTGTTTGTACTGTTTCCAGCTTTCATCATTTGGCTCCTTTTTCCATTTCCTGAAAGATGCTCTTTTGGCAACAACAGCCTCTCTGACCTCACCTTTAAACCATGCTGGCAGATTTTGGACTTCCTTCTACTTTTCTTAAAGCGTGGAATACAGCTGGTCTGGGCTTCCAAGATAGTATTTTTAAATAACACCCAAGCTTGATGTAAATCTTTAACCTTTGCAACTGCTCCTTTTAGTTTTCTCTTAACTATTTTCCTCATTTTATTATATTCTCCCTTTTGAAAGTTAAAAGGTAGTAGTGTGGATTTCCTTACCGTCTATCCTCCATTAATTAAATTAAATGCAATCATGCTATGATCAATATTGCCAAGTGGCCCCAACACCCTTATCTCTTGCTCCAGATCTTGTGGTCCATTTAGGACTAGGTCCAATATGGCTTCCCCTCTGGCCAGTTAATGAACCAACTGTTCCAAGAAGCAGTCATTTATTTCATCTAGGAACTTTTTTATCTCTCTAGCATGTCCTGCCATGACACTGACTTAGTCGATACCGGGGTTATTGAAATCACCCATTATTATTACTATGCTGTAACTTTTGTTAGCTTGCCTGATTTCTTTGAGCATTTCATCATCCATTTGCTCATTCTGGCCAGGCAGTCGATAGTACACCCCCACTGCCATCGCCTTCCCCTTTTCCCTTTTTACATGGAATTCCAATCTTACTCTGTAAAGTATTTTTATTTATATTTTTATGTACTGTTTTTAAGTTCTATCTGTATTTATAGGCCCCTGATGAAGGCTATTCTGCCAAAACATGGCCAAGTCAGGCTCTGCAATAAAGACTTGTTTTGTACATGACCTTCTACTTGCTCAGTTTGTTGCAGACCGTTACTGTGGAAGTTTACCTTCGACCTGTTTTCTTTGGTAATCTCAGTAACAACAAACATTCTCCAGTACCAGGCATATTCTCAACTAATACAAAGCCCTACAATATTCACTGAGGATCTTAGAACAAATCTGTCATACCATATGAGGGAGTAGTGGCCTAGTGGTTGGGACATATGACCCCAGTCTGGTGGGCCAAGGGTTCAAATCCTGCTAGAGGACAGCAACCTTGGGCTGGAAGGACTGGGGGTTCTAGTCCCACAGGTGCTCCTTGTGACCTTGGGCAAGCCACTTAATCCTCTGCTGCCTTAGGTACAAAAACATACATTGGAAGCCCTTTGGGAACAAGGATAAAAATATATATACAGTACCTGAATATACTCTGTTTTGATTGGTAGAAAAGTGGTATGTAAGCCTAGTTAAATAAATAAATAAAAAATACCAGCACCAACTTCCAAAATAAACACAATAAGGAGCCTACCCAGAAAAAAGCAGCACTGTAAATCTTACAGTGGAACCTGGAACATCCATATACCTATTTGAAAAACTGAACAAGTCAGATTACTACAGTACAGATCCATGTTAATAGAACATCTGGCCTTGGTCACACATTCAGAATGCAGACCCTCACCAAGTACAGAATAAGTGACCACAACTTAAAGTAAAAATATGCAGACAAAATTAAATTGAAACCTCAAGAAGTCGGACTTTGCATGTAGTGCAACACCAGAGAAATAAAAGAGAAACATTTCCTTGTACTGTGTAAAATATAAAGACAGCGCAAAGTCCAATCCCTGAATTGAAAATAAAATTATTTTTTTTACCTTTTTGTTGTCTGACCATTTTATTCTCTGATCATGCTGATCCCAATCTGAGGTTTCTACTTTCCTCCATCTTCTCTTAGCTCTCTTTCTACAGTCTCTAGTCCATCTGCCATTTCTTGTCTCCCTTGTCTTTTCACTTCTTTCCATCTTGGATACTGATCTTTTCCTTTCAACTTTCTTCCATTTATTTTTCTATCTCTACATCCACTCAGATTCCACTACTCCTTCTTACTATCTAGTCATCCTCCCCCCCCCCCCCCACCACTTTTCAATCCACATTCCAGCCCTCCTATTCCCCACCTCTTCTTCCCTGCTCCATATTTCCCCACTCTTTTGCTCATTCTCTATCTCCCCTACATGTTTAGCATCTCACCCCCCACACCATCCAGTGTCTCACCCCCCCTCTCTCTCTTGCATTTTCTCTTCCTCCAGCATCTCCTCTCTCTCTCCCTATGCTTACATGTCCCTCTCTCCCCTCCTATCTCCCTGTGTCCAGCATTTCCCCCCTCCACTCATATCTCCTGTCTCCATGCCATCCCCTCCCTATTACTCCATTGTCCAGCATCTTTCCTGTCTCCATGCCATCCCCCCTCTATTACTCCATCTCCAGCATCTCTCCTGTCTCCATGACATCCCCCCTCTATTACTCCATCTCCAGCATCTCTCCTGTTTCCATGCCATCCCCTCCCTATTACTCCATTGTCCAGCATCTCTCCTGTCTCCATGCCATCCCCTCCCTATTACTCCATGTCCAGCATCTCTCCTGTGTCCATGCCATCCCCTCCCTATTACTCCATTGTCCAGCATCTCTCCTGTCTCCATGCTATCCCCTCCTATTACTCTCCTCCCCTATTACTCCATTGTCCAGCATCTCTCCTGTCTCCATGCCATCCCCTCCCTATGTCCATCATCTCTCCTGTCCCCATGCCATCCCCTCCCTATTACTCCATTGTCCAGCATCTCTCCTGTCTCCATGCCATCCCCTCCCTATTACTCCATGTCCAGCATCTCTCCTGTCTCCATGCCATCCCCTCCCTATTACTCCATTGTCCAGCATCTCTCCTGTCTCCATGCCATCCCCTCCCTATTACTCCATCTCCAGCATCTCTCCTGTCTCCATGCCATCCCTCCTCTATTACTCCATCTCCAGCATCTCTCCTGTCTCCATGCCATCCCCTCCCTATTACTCCATCTCCAGCATCTCTCCTGTCTCCATGCCATCCCCTCCCTATTACTCCATCTCCAGCATCTCTCCTGTCTCCATGCCATCCCCTCCCTATTACTCCATTGTCCAGCATCTCTCCTGTCTCCATGCCATCCCCTCCCTATTACTCCATTGTCCAGCATCTCTCCTGTCTCCATGCCATCACCCCCTCTATTACTCCATCTCCAGCATCTCTCCTGTCTCCATGCCATCCCCCCTCTATTACTCCATGTCCAGCACCTCTCCTGTCTCCATGCCATCCCCTCCCTATTACTCCATCTCCAGCATCTCTCCTGTCTCCATGCCACCCCCTCCCTATTACTCCATGTCCAGCATCTCTCCTGTCTCCATGCCATCCCCTCCCTATTACTCCATCTCCAGCATCTCTCCTGTCTCCATGCCATCCCCTCCCTATTACTCCATGTCCAGCATCTCTCCTGTCTCCATGCCATCCCCTCCCTATTACTCCATCTCCAGCATCTCTCCTGTCTCCATGCCATCCCCTCCCTATTACTCCATGTCCAGCATCTCTCCTGTCTCCATGCCATCCCTCCTCTATTACTCCATCTCCAGCATCTCTCCTGTCTCCATGCCATCCCCTCCCTATTACTCCATCTCCAGCATCTCTCCTGTCTCCATGCCATCCCCTCCCTATTACTCCATTGTCCAGCATCTCTCCTGTCTCCATGCCACCCCCTCCCTATTACTCCATGTCCAGCATATCTCCTGTCTCCATGCCATCCCCTCCCCTCCCTATTACTCCATTGTCCAGCATCTCTCCTGTCTCCATGCCATCCCCTCCCTATTACTCCATGTCCAGCATCTCTCCTGTCTCCATGCCATCCCCCCTCTATTACTCCATCTCCAGCATCTCTCCTGTCTCCATGCCATCCCCTCCCTATTACTCCATCTCCAGCATCTCTCCTGTCTCCATGCCATCCCCTCCCTATTACTCCATTGTCCAGCATCTCTCCTGTCTCCATGCCATCCCCTCCCTATTACTCCATGTCCAGCATCTCTCCTGTCTCCATGCCATCCCCTCCCTATTACTCCATCTCCAGCATCTCTCCTGTCTCCATGCCATCCCCTCCCTATTACTCCATTGTCCAGCATCTCTCCTGTCTCCATGCCATCCCCTCCCTATTACTCCATTGTCCAGCATCTATCCTGTACCCATGCCATCCCCTGCCTATTACTCCTTTGTCCTGCATCTCTCCTGTTTCAATGCCACCCCCTCCCTATTACTCCATGTCCAGCATCTCTCCTGTCTCCATGCCATCCCTCCTCTATTACTCCATCTCCAGCATCTCTCCTGTCTCCATGCCATCCCCTCCCTATTACTCCATCTCCAGCATCTCTCCTGTCTCCATGCCATCCCCTCCCTATTACTCCATGTCCAGCATCTCTCCTGTTTCCATGCCATCCCCTCCCTATTACTCCATTGTCCAGCATCTCTCCTGTCTCCATGCCATCCCCTCCCTATTACTCCATTGTCCAGCATCTCTCCTGTCTCCATGCCATCCCCTCCCTATTACTCCATTGTCCAGCATCTCTCCCCTCTCCATGCCATCCCCTCCCTATTATTCCATTGTCCAGCATCTCTCCTTTCTCCATGCCATCCCCTCCCTATTACTCCATTGTCCAGCATCTCTCCTGTCTCCATGCCATCCCCCCTCTATTACTCCATCTCCAGCATCTCTCCTGTCTCCATGCCATCCCCCCTCTATTACTCCATCTCCAGCATCTCTCCTGTCTCCATGCAACCCCCTCCCTATTACTCCATGTCCAGCATCTCTCCTGTCTCCATGCTATCCCCTCCCTATTACTCCATGTCCAGCATCTCTCCTGTCTCCATGCCATCCCCTCCCTATTACTCCATCTCCAGCATCTCTCCTGTCTCCATGCCACCCCCTCCCTATTACTCCATCTCCAGCATCTCTCCTGTCTCCATGCCATCCCCTCCCTATTACTCCATTGTCCAGCATCTCTCCTGTCTCCATGCCATCCCCTCCCTATTACTCCATTGTCCAGCATCTCTCCTGTCTCCATGCCATCCCCCCACTATTACTCCATCTCCAGCATCTCTCCTGTCTCCATGCCATCCCCTCCCTATTACTCCATTGTCCAGCATCTCTCCTGTCTCCATGCCACCCCCTCCCTATTACTCCATGTCCAGCATCTCTCCTGTCTCCATGCCATCCCCTCCCTATTACTCCATGTCCAGCATCTCTCCTATCTCCATGCCATCCCTCCTCTATTACTCCATCTCCAGCATCTCTCCTGTCTCCATGCCATCCCCTCCCTATTACTCCATCTCCAGCATCTCTCCTGTCTCCATGCCATCCCCTCCCTATTACTCCATGTCCAGCATCTCTCCTGTATCCATGCCATCCCCTCCCTATTACTCCATTGTCCAGCATCTCTCCTGTCTCCATGCCATCCCCTCCCTATTACTCCATTGTCCAGCATCTCTCCTGTCTCCATGCCATCCCCTCCCTATTACTCCATTGTCCAGCATGTCTCCTGTCTCCATGCCATCCCCTCCCTATTACTCCATTGTCCAGCATCTCTCCTGTCTCCATGCCATCCCCTCCCTATTACTCCATCTCCCGCATATCTCCTGTCTCCATGCCATCCCCTCCCTATTACTCCATCTCCAGCATCTCTCCTGTCTCCATGCCATCCCTCCTCTATTACTCCATCTCCAGCATCTCTCCTGTCTCCATGCCATCCCCTCCCTATTACTCCATTGTCCAGCATCTCTCCTGTCTCCATGCCATCCCCTCCCTATTACTCCATGTCCAGCATCTCTCCTGTCTCCATGCCATCCCCTCCCTATTACTCCATCTCCAGCATCTCTCCTGTCTCCATGCCATCCCCTCCCTATTACTCCATGTCCAGCATCTCTCCTGTCTCCATGCCATCCCCTCCCTATTACTCCATTGTCCAGCATCTCTCCAGTCTCCATGCCATCCCCTCCCTATTACTCCATGTCCAGCATCTCTCCTGTCTCCATGCCATCCCCTCCCTATTACTCCATGTCCAGCATCTCTCCTATCTCCATGCCATCCCCTCCCTATTACTCCATTGTCCAGCATCTCTCCTGTCTCCATGCCATCCCCTCCCTATTACTCCATTGTCCAGCATCTCTCCTGTCTCCATGCCATCACCTCCTTATTACTCCATGTCCATCATCTCTCCTGTCTCCATGCCATCACCTCCTTATTACTCCATGTCCATCATCTCTCCTGTCTCCATGCCATCCCCTCCCTATTACTCCATGTCCAGCATCTCTCCTGTCTCCATGCCATCCCCTCCATATTACTCCATCTCCAGCATATCTCCTGTCTCCATGCCATCCCCTCCCTATTACTCCATTGTCCAGCATCTCTCCTGTCTCCATGCCATCCCCTCCCTATTACTCCATTGTCCAGCATGTCTCCTGTCTCCATGCCATCCCCTCCCTATTACTCCATCTCCAGCATCTCTCCTGTCTCCATGCCATCCCCTCCCTATTACTCCATCTCCCGCATCTCCTGTCTCCATGCCATCCCCTCCCTATTACTCCATCTCCAGCATCTCTCCTGTCTCCATGCCATCCCCCCTCTATTACTCCATCTCCAGCATCTCTCCTTTCTCCATGCCATCCCCTCCCTATTACTCCATTGTCCAGCATCTCTCCTGTCTCCATGCCATCCCCTCCCTATTACTCCATGTCCAGCATCTCTCCTGTCTCCATGCCATCCCCTCCCTATTACTCCATCTCCAGCATCTCTCCTGTCTCCATGCCATCCCCTCCCTATTACTCCATGTCCAGCATCTCTCCTGTCTCCATGCCATCCCCTCCCTATTACTCCATTGTCCAGCATCTCTCCAGTCTCCATGCCATCCCCTCCCTATTACTCCATGTCCAGCATCTCTCCTGTCTCCATGCCATCCCCTCCCTATTACTCCATGTCCAGCATCTCTCCTATCTCCATGCCATCCCCTCCCTATTACTCCATTGTCCAGCATCTCTCCTGTCTCCATTCCATCCCCTCCCTATTACTCCATTGTCCAGCATCTCTCCTGTCTCCATGCCATCACCTCCTTATTACTCCATGTCCATCATCTCTCCTGTCTCCATGCCATCACCTCCATATTACTCCATGTCCAGCATCTCTCCTGTCTCCATGCCATCCCCTCCCTATTACTCCATGTCCAGCATCTCTCCTGTCTCCATGCCATCCCCTCCATATTACTCCATCTCCAGCATATCTCCTGTCTCCATGCCATCCCCTCCCTATTACTCCATTGTCCAGCATCTCTCCTGTCTCCATGCCATCCCCTCCCTATTACTCCATTGTCCAGCATCTCTCCTGTCTCCATGCCATCCCCCCTCTATTACTCCATCTCCAGCATCTCTCCTGTCTACATGCCATCCCCCCTCTATTACTCCATCTCCAGCATCTCTCCTGTCTCCATGCAACCCCCTCCCTATTACTCCATGTCCAGCATCTCTCCTGTCTCCATGCTATCCCCTCCCTATTACTCCATGTCCAGCATCTCTCCTGTCTCCATGCCATCCCCTCCCTATTACTCCATGTCCAGCATCTCTCCTGTCTCCATGCCATCCCCTCCCTATTACTCCATCTCCAGCATCTCTCCTGTCTCCATGCCATACCCTCCTTATTACTCCATGTCCAGCATCTCTCCTGTCTCCATGCCATCCCCTCCCTATTACTCCATTGTCCAGCATCTCTCCTGTCTCCATGCCATCCCCTCCCTATTACTCCATTGTCCAGCATCTCTCCTGTCTCCATGCCATCCCCTCCCTATTACTCCGTGTCCAGCATCTCTCCTGTCTCCATGCCATCCCCTCCCTATTACTCCATATCCAGCATCTCTCCTGTCTCCATGCCATCCCCCCCTATTACTCCATGTCCAGCATCCCTCCTGTCTCCATGCCATCCCCTCCCTATTACTCCATTGTCCAGCATGTCTCCTGTCTCCATGCCATCCCCTCCCTATTACTCCATTGTCCAGCATCTCTCCTGTCTCCATGCCATCCCCTCCCTATTACTCCATCTCCCGCATATCTCCTGTCTCCATGCCATCCCCTCCCTATTACTCCATCTCCAGCATCTCTCCTTTCTCCATGCCATCCCTCCTCTATTACTCCATCTCCAGCATCTCTCCTGTCTCCATACAATCCCCTCCCTATTACTCCACTGTCCAGCATCTCTCCTGTCTCCATGCCATCCCCTCCCTATTACTCCATATCCAGCATCTCTCCTGTCTCCATGCCATCCCCTCCCTATTACTCCATCTCCAGCATCTCTCCTGTCTCCATGCCATCCCCTCCCTATTACTCCATGTCCAGCATCTCTCCTGTCTCCATGCCATCCCCTCCCTATTACTCCATTGTCCAGCATCTCTCCAGTCTCCATGCCATCCCCTCCCTATTACTCCATGTCCAGCATCTCTCCTGTCTCCATGCCATCCCCTCCCTATTACTCCATTGTCCAGCATCTCTCCTGTCTCCATGCCATCCCCTCCCTATTACTCCATGTCCAGCATCTCTCCTGTCTCCATGCCATCCCCTCCCTATTACTCCATTGTCCAGCATCTCTCCTGTCTCCATGCCATCCCCTCCCTATTACTCCATTGTCCAGCATCTCTCCTGTCTCCATGCCATCCCCCCTCTATTACTCCATCTCCAGCATCTCTCCTGTCTACATGCCATCCCCCCTCTATTACTCCATCTCCAGCATCTCTCCTGTCTCCATGCAACCCCCTCCCTATTACTCCATGTCCAGCATCTCTCCTGTCTCCATGCTATCCCCTCCCTATTACTCCATGTCCAGCATCTCTCCTGTCTCCATGCCATCCCCTCCCTATTACTCCATCTCCAGCATCTCTCCTGTCTCCATGCCACCCCCTCCCTATTACTCCATCTCCAGCATCTCTCCTGTCTCCATGCTATCCCCTCCCTATTACTCCATTGTCCAGCATCTCTCCTGTCTCCATGCCATCCCCTCCCTATTACTCCATTGTCCAGCATCTCTCCTGTCTCCATGCCATCCCCTCCCTATTACTCCATTGTCCAGCATCTCTCCTGTCTCCATGCCATCCCCTCCCTATTACTCCATGTCCAGCATCTCTCCTGTCTCCATGCCATCCCCTCCCTATTACTCCATCTCCAGCATCTCTCCTGTCTCCATGCCATACCCTCCTTATTACTCCATGTCCAGCATCTCTCCTGTCTCCATGCCATCCCCTCCCTATTACTCTATTGTCCAGCATCTCTCCTGTCTCCATGCCATCCCCTCCCTATTACTCCATTGTCCAGCATCTCTCCTGTCTCCATGCCATCCCCTCCCTATTACTCCATGTCCAGCATCTCTCCTGTCTCCATGCCATCCCCTCCCTATTACTCCATATACAGCATCTCTCCTGTCTCCATGGCCCCCCCCCTATTACTCCATGTCCAGCATCCCTCCTGTCTCCATGCCATCCCCTCCCTATTACTCCATTGTCCAGCATGTCTCCTGTCTCCATGCCATCCCCTCCCTATTACTCCATTGTCCAGCATCTCTCCTGTCTCCATGCCATCCCCTCCCTATTACTCCATCTCCAGCATATCTCCTGTCTCCATGCCATCCCCTCCCTATTACTCCATCTCCAGCATCTCTCCTGTCTCCATGCCATCCCTCCTCTATTACTCCATCTCCAGCATCTCTCCTGTCTCCATGCCATCCCCTCCCTATTACTCCATTGTCCAGCATCTCTCCTGTCTCCATGCCATCCCCTCCCTATTACTCCATGTCCAGCATCTCTCCTGTCTCCATGCCATCCCCTCCCTATTACTCCATCTCCAGCATCTCTCCTGTCTCCATGCCATCCCCTCCCTATTACTCCATGTCCAGCATCTCTCCTGTCTCCATGCCATCCCCTCCCTATTACTCCATGTCCAGCATCTCTCCTATCTCCATGCCATCCCCTCCCTATTACTCCATTGTCCAGCATCTCTCCTGTCTCCATGCCATCCCCTCCCTATTACTCCATTGTCCAGCATCTCTCCTGTCTCCATGCCTTCACCTCCTTATTACTCCATGTCCATCATCTCTCCTGTCTCCATGCCATCACCTCCTTATTACTCCATGTCCATCATCTCTCCTGTCTCCATGCCATCCCCTCCCTATTACTCCATGTCCAGCATCTCTCCTGTCTCCATGCCATCCCCTCCATATTACTCCATCTCAAGCATATCTCCAGTCTCCATGCCATCCCCTCCCTATTACTCCATGTCCAGCATCTCTCCTGTCTCCATGCCATCCCCTCCCTATTACTCCATTGTCCAGCATCTCTCCTGTCTCCATGCCATCACCTCCCTATTACTCCATGTCCATCATCTCTCCTGTCTCCATGCCATCCCCTCCCTATTACTCCATGTCCAGCATCTCTCCTTTCTCCATGCCATCCCCTCCATATTACTCCATCTCCAGCATATCTCCTGTCTCCATGCCATCCCCTCCCTATTACTCCATCTCCAGCATATCTCCTGTCTCCATGCCATCCCCTCCCTATTACTCCATTGTCCAACATCTCTCCTGTCTCCATGCCATCCCCTCCCTATTACTCCATGTCCAGCATCTCTCCTGTCTCCATGCCATCCCTCCTCTATTACTCCATCTCCAGCATCTCTCCTGTCTCCATGCCATTCCTCCTCTATTACCCCATCTCCAGCATCTCTCCTGTCTCCATGCCACCCCCTCCCTATTACTCCATCTCCAGCATCTCTCCTGTCTCCATGCCATCCCCTCCCTATTACTCCATGTCCAGGATCTCTCCTGTCTCCATGCCATCCCCTCCCTATTACTCCATGTGCAGCATCTCTCCTGTCTCCATGCCATCCCCTCCCTATTACTCCATGTCCAGCATCTCTCCTGTCTCCATGCCATCCCCTCCCTATTACTCCATGTCCAGCATCTCTCCTGTCTCCATGCCATCCCCTCCCTATTACTCCATTGTCCAGCATCTCTCCTGTCTCCATGCCATCCCCTCCCTATTACTCCATTGTCCAGCATCTCTCCTGTCTCCATGCCATCCCCTCCCTATTACTCCATATCCAGCATCTCTCCTGTCTCCATGCCATCCCCTCCCTATTACTCCATTGTCCAGCATCTCTCCTGTCTCCATGCGATCCCCTCCCTATTACTCCATGTCCAGCATCTCTCCTGTCTCCATGCCATCCCCTCCCTATTACTCCATGTCCAGCATCTCTCCTGTCTCCATGCCATCCCCTCCCTATTACTCCATGTCCAGCATCTCTCCTGTCTCCATGCCATCCCCTCCCTATTACTCCATGTCCAGCATCTCTCTTGTCTCCATGCCATCCCCTCCCTATTACTCCATGTCCAGCATCTCTCCTGTCTCCATGCCATCCCCTCCCTATTACTCCATTGTCCAGCATCTCTCCTGTCTCCATGCCATCCCCTCCCTATTACTCCATGTCCAGGATCTCTCCTGTCTCCATGCCATCCCCTCCCTATTACTCCATTTCCAGCATCTCTCCTGTCTCCATGCCATCCCCTCCCTATTACTCCATTGTCCAGCATCTCTCCTGTCTCCATGCCATCCCCTCCCTATTACTCCATTGTCCAGCATCTCTCCTGTTTCCATGCCATCCCCTCCCTATTACTCCATTGTCCAGCATATCTCCTGTCTCCATGCCATCCCCTCCCTATTACTCCATTGTCCAGCATATCTCCATTTCTGTCTCATCCTATTTACTCCGTGTCCATCTTCACACTTTTCTCTCCCTATTATCCCCATGCCCTGCATGCCCTTTTATTATCCCTATGTCCAGCATCTCCCCTCTATCTCCCTCTATTCCATCCTCCCCCATGTCCAGCACCACCACTCGGTCTTAAAACTCTCCACTCCTTGATTCTCCCTATGTTTCCTTCCCATATCCAGTATCTCCCCCTTCTGCCTATTCCACCCCTGCATATAATATCTCCCTTCTGTATTCCTGTGCCCCTCCACGTCCAGCAAACCCCTCCACCTCCCAATGCTCTCCTCATGTCCTGCATCTACCATGTTTTCCTATGATACCCTTCTGTGTCCAACATCTTCTCACATCTCCATTTTCACTCCATCTCCTTATGCCTCCTCTTTGTCCAGTATCACTGTCTCCCTAGCCCGTCAGACCGATGGCTAATCATCTTCCTCCACTCTCTCACCTCTCTCATGCTGCCCTCAGCTCTCTGTTCCCCTTCCCAGACTGTCCCTTCTCACTCCCTCACTCCCCCTTTGCATTCTCACCTACTGTTTTCATTCATGCCCCCCATCTTCCTTTCCTCTCCAGCCCCCAGCTCTAAAATGCCATTGCACTGCTACCTCTAGGGTCTTGCAGCAGGCATGATCGTCCGGCAGCTCTTCTGCTTACGGGACTTGCTTCTCTTGTGGACCAGGCTCTTCTGTTCTTGGCTGATTGCGCAATTCTTCTGCCTGCTGGACATGCTGCTCCCATGGGCAGGCTCTTCCATTCTCAGTTGCATTTGTGGTCTTGAGCACTTCTTCTGCCCACAGGACATGCTGTTCCTGCTGGCAGGCTCTTCTATTCTTGGCTGCATTTGAGGTCTTGGGCAATTCTTCTGCCTGCTGGACATGCTGCTCCCATGGGCAGGCTCTTCTATTCTCAGTTGCATTTGTGGTCTTGAGCACTTCTTCTGCCCACAGGACATGCTGTTCCTGCTGGCATCCTCTTCC
This sequence comes from Ichthyophis bannanicus, assembly GCA_033557465.1. NCBI lineage: Eukaryota > Metazoa > Chordata > Amphibia > Gymnophiona > Ichthyophiidae > Ichthyophis > Ichthyophis bannanicus. The sequence continues at coordinate 291,274,343 of CM066043.1, read as the reverse complement.
ATTCTTGGCTGCATTTGAGGTCTTGGGCAATTCATCTGCCTCTGGACATGCTGCTCCCACGGGCAGGCTCTTATATTCTCAGTTGCATTTGTGGTCTTGAGCACTTCTTCTGCCCACAGGACATGCTGTTCCTGCTGGCAGGCTCTTTCATTCTTGGCTGCATTTGAGGTCTTGGGCAATTCATCTGCCTCTGGACATGCTGCTCCCACGGGCAGGCTCTTCCATTCTTGGCTGCATTTGAGGTCTTGAGCACTTCTTCTGCCTGCTGGACATGCTGCTCCTGCGGGAAGGCCCATTCTCAGCTGCATTCGCAGACTTGTGCAATTCTTCTGCCTGCAAGAATTGTTACTCCATGGGCAGAAGAATTGCGCAAGGCCAGAATTGCAGTCGAGAATGGAAGAGCCTGCACGTGAGACTTGCTTCTCCTGCAGCCAGGCTTGTGCAACTCTTCTGTGCTTGTCATCTTGCTTGGGGCAGCAGCTAGCAATGGCGCCCCCCCTAATATTGGTGCACCCCTTCCACGCTAACCCAGCTTACCGGGTAGTGCCGGCCCTGGGCCCATAATACAGGAGACAGTTGTCATTTTTAGCTGATAATTATTTATATGTGTTTGAATATTTGTTATACTTGGCATTTGGTGATATTTACGATTCACAGAAACATGATGACAGAAAGAGACCACATGGCCTATCTAGTCTGTCCTTCCATATCAACTACTACAGTAGTCTCCTTTTTTCCTTTAGAGAGCCTCTGTGCTTGTTCCATGCTTCTTGGAATTCAAATACTGTCCTCATCTTTACCACCTCCACTGGGAGACTATTCCATGGATCCACCACTCTTTCCTTAAAGAAATATTTCTGCATATTACTCCCAAGTCTATCCCCTTTTACCTTCATCCTATGTCCCCTCATAGCAGAGCTTGCTTTCAATTGAAAGAGACTCTCCTCCTGTGCATTTATGCCACAGAGGTATTTAAACGTCTCTATTGTATCTCCTCTATCCCGCCTTTCCTCTAAAGTATACATATTAAGATACTTAAGTCTGTTCTCATATGCTTTATAATGAAGACCAATAATCAAAAGCCACCCTCTGCACCAACTCCAACCTGTTATATCCTTTTGAAGGTGTGGTCTCCAGAATTGTAACTCTGCAGCTCAAAGAACATAGTATGCATACCATCACTATTTACGAAAACCAGCTCTACCAATTCAAAGACAGCCTTCTAATTTTACGCTCCACACTTATGGAACTCTATCCTGATAAACTACGGACCACAATGAACACAGTAACCTTCAGAAAAGCCCTAAAGACGGGAGATTTGATACAGACCTTTAAATACTTAAGGAATATTAATAAACAAACAAACCTTTTTCAAGACGGGGAAGCTGTAATACTAGAGGGCATAACATGAAGCTGCAAGGTGGTAAATTGAAAGGCAAAATCAGGAAATACTTTTTCACTGAAAGGGTGATGGATGTTGTAATGCCCTCCTGATAGAAGTGGTGGGGGCAAATGCAGTGACAGATTCAAAATAGCAAGGGGCAGACACAGTGGATCCCTTTATAGAAACAGGATAAAATGAAATTAAACTTAACTGTCTCTTATATCTCAATAAGTAGAGGTGACCTGCACGGAGCAGTGGGTACACCCCTAAAGAAAGGCATAGGGAGGTGTGACCTGCATGGAGCGGCGGGTGCACCTACTCTTGCCACCCTGCTGGGCAGATTAGATGGACCATGCTGTTCTTTATTTGCCACCATATACTATGTTACTATATTCAAAGACTGCTTCTCTGACAATATCACTTAGCTAGCCACCAATTCAACTATGCAATCCCTCTCCCCCTACCCCCTCATACTCTTCCCTCCCTTGACCACTATATGTCATTAATGATACCCTAGACTTACAAACTTAAGCTAATGTGAAATATTACTTCCAAGTAGACTTTCCTGTTTAATGTATAATGTTCTGCTGCAATGTAAATCACTTTGACTGTAGGATACAGCGGTATAGAAAAACTGTTAAATGTGCAGGATGCCTGCATGCTGAAGCTCTCAGAAAACAAGTGGAGGAGCTCAGAGAAGAGGTGGTGAGGCTAAGGAGCATTCAAGACAGTGAGAAGTACATTGATGAGAAGCTTCTTGAAACATCCAAGCACTCCAGGAGAGGACAAGATGGGAGCCTACAGAATGACTAAGGTTGGACACAAGTCATCAGGGCCTGCAGAATCACCAATCCAACTTCTCCAGCCCTTGAACTGAAAAACCATTATGCAGCCCTGGAAGTGGAAGAGGTGAAAGCATCCTTGGAAAGGGAAGAACCAGAGCTCGAGCACCCCAAAGTTGCAGAATCAGTGACCACAAGGAAGCGAAAGGTAGTGGTGGTTGGTGACCCTTCTGAGGGGTACTGAGGCATCCATCTGCTGACCAAACTTGATGTCCAGAGAGGTATGCTGTCTGCCAGGTGCCAAAATCCGAGATGTTACGGAGAGTTTGTCGAGACTCATCAAGCCCACTGACTATTACCCAATATTGCTAATCCATGTCAGCGCAAATGATACTGCCAGGTATCACTCTGAGAGAATCAAAAGTGACTCATGGCTCTGGGACAGAGGGTGAAGCAGATAGGGGCGCAGGTGGGGTTCTCAGCAATCCTCCCTGTTGAGGGTAAAGGGCCAAGGTAGAGAAGCTCGCATTCTGGAAATGAATGCATGGCTGCATGGATGGTGTCATCAAGAGCATTTTGGTTTCCTGGACCATGGGATGCTGTTCAAAGGGTTGCAGAGCAGAGATAGCGTCAATCTGTCCAAGAAGGGTTGACTTATCTTCAGTAGCAGACTGACTAACCTACTGAAGAGGGCTTTAAACTAGATTAGTTGGGGATTGACTCATCTGATCTCCTTTCCTTCACCTTGTTTTTACTCCAGCTTATACCTCTGTGTTTTGTCTTGTGTTTTGTCTTGATTTGATTGTAAGCTCTGATGGGCAGGGATTGTCTCTTACATGTCTGTGCAGCGCTGCGTATGACTGGTAGCGCTATACAAATGCTCAATTATTAGTAGTAGGATTGGTGAAGAAAGCCCCCAGGTAAATCAAAGCCCCAGGTAAGTGAAACATTAAATACCTTTATGGAAATGGATAAAAGAGGCAACATATAGAAAGCAGAGTGTATAAATGCCTGTAGCATGGGAAATAGGATCCCAGATGTTGAGGCTTTAATGGGAGAGGCTAACTTGGATTTAGTGGCAGTTACAGAGACATGGTTCATAGACAACCATGACTGGAATCTAACTATATCAGACTATACTGGAGTGGAGGAGTAGCCTAGTGGTTAGAGCTCTGGCTTGGGAACAGAGACCTGGGTTTGATTCCCACTAGCACTCTTTGTGGCCTTGGGCAAATCACTTAACCCTCCATTGCTCAGAAAAATCCAAGTTATCAATGTCCCTGTTTAATGTATGCTTACCAAGTTTATGTTACAATGTAAACCACTTTGACTGAAATGATAAAGCAGTATAAAAAACTGTTAAATAAAAATAAATGCTTCATTCAGGGAGGACAGGGTAGGAAGATGGCACTAGATGTAAAAAAAATAATATTAAAGCTATGGAAATACAGGGCTTAAAAGGAAGAGAGGAGGCATTGTGCAATAAACTAGAAAGAGGGAAAGAGAAATCTATCTGCATTGGCATGATATACAGACCGCCATCACAGGTAGAAGAGGTGGATGGAGAGTTAATGGAAGACATACGCAGCATTGACAAGAAAGGGGAAGTGCTACTGATAGGGGATTTCAATATGCCAGATGTTGATTGGCACATTCCTGCTGCAGTATCATCTAGAAGTAAAGAGATCCTGGATTCTCTACAGGGAGAACTATTCAGGCAACTGGTAACAGAACCCACACGTGAAGGGGCCATACTGGACTTGGTGCTTACCAATGTTATAATGGGAGATCATTTTGCATCCAGTGATAACCAGATGGTGTGGTTCAGTATTAAGATTATGGCTGTTAAAATTCATTCAAAAGTGAGGGTCTTAGAATTTAGGAAACTAACTTTGCCAAGATGAGCCAATACCTCAAGGAGTCATTAGCAGGATGGGAACAGCTGAGGCATGTAGAAAAACAGTGGGCAAAACTGAAATGGGATATTTAAGGGCAAAAAAACGTTATGTTAAAATGGTAAATAAAGGTAAAAGGAAAAGGAGACCGTTATGGTTTTCGAAAGAAATAGCTGAAAAGGTGAAGAAAAAGAGGGAGGCCTTCATAAAATACAAGAAAAGACAGGCATCTATATCTGGAAAAACCTAAGCTAGCATAGTCAGGAAAGCAAAGATTCAAAAAGAGGAGGAAATAGTTGATGCAATAAAATGGGAGGATAAGATATTTTTCAGATATGTTAGTGAGAAGAGGAAGGGCAAAAGTGGTATTGTCAGACTCAAGGGTTATGGGGAGGAATATGTAGAAGCTGATGAGGATAAAGCAGAATTGCTTAACAAATATTTCTGTTTTGTGTTCACAGACGAAGAACCAGGAGCAGGACCTCAGAAAACACCCACAAACAGGAACAGAATCGACGGGGATCTCGAACAGTTTTCGCATCACTGGGGCAAGTTTCAGGATGTGCCTACCAAGGCCTCCATCCTAGACTGCACTACTCCTCCATCTACAGGCCTTCCACACCTTGCCACAATCCAGCCGGCAGCCTCATCTACCAGAAGCTTGCTGCCCTGCCTCGGCCTCGTGGAGAACAGTCATGGCCCTGCCTTGCCGAGGCTGCATCTGGCTCCGCCCCGTTCATTAAAGCCTCCGCCCTGCTCAGTAAGCCTCAGCAGCGTGGTAGTGTTTACAGCGCTGAGGGGGAAATCTCTCCAGCACACAGTGAACAGCTTCTTCCACGGTGCCAATGGGAGGAATCATTTCTGGCGCACCTGCCACGGCACCGACAGGGGACTCGCTCTCGGTGCACACAGCAGATCACGAGGACAAGCACATCTACCACGGCGCCAATGGGGGAATTGCTCTTGGTGCGCACAGCAGGTCGCTATCAGTTTGTTTTCCAACAGCTCAGGAGAGGCCGTGATGAATGGGGCAGCCCCTCCCTCCAGCGTCAAGGTCGAACCTGGCAATGCAGAGCAGAGCACGCTTCCAGGCCCTGATAAGGAAGGATCTCCTCGGTGCTGTGCTGCTTCCCCGATGGAAGGTGTATTTTTCCGGCATTGGACTGCCACCCTAGACATTCACCTGGCCCCATTCAAGGCCTAGCCTCCATGCTGATCACACCGGGGCCCGCACGCCACTGCTTCATGGGGCGATGCCACAACAGGAAGCTCTTCCGGCCCGATGCTTGTACTTTAACCCTCGCATCAGCGTCCCTGCACAAAAGCAGCGTTGCTCTCCTTCCCTTTCAGAATGGAGCCAGAAAGCACAAAAGGGGCTGTGATTCACTGTACATAGCTTAGGGCCGGCAGGGATGTCTAACTCCCCCCTTGGGGGGTGCTCCGGTGAGTCCCACGCTGGAACCTGTCCTTCAGTAACCCCTGGTGGTGGATCAAGCACAGGTGCCAGGGGAAGTCTCAGAGTTGCCAAGTAAAGGAGTAGACAATGGTCAGGGCAGCAACCTGGCATCAGTTGGCTCCAACCCTTGTGCCTCCATGGGATAAGTTCTCAGGCACCCCTGGGTATACTGGCACATTTATTTATTTATTTATCCAGATTTATATACAACTTTTTCCTTCAACCAAAGTGGTTGATTACACAAGTTGGGTCTACATTGAACAGGGGTTACACAAGTTGGGTCTACATTGAACAGGGGCGACACAACGTACAAATAGATTATAGCGGATGGGATTATCTTTACATTCAAGCGTGGTTATGGGGTCTTTAGGCTGCTTGGCATAATAGCAGGAAAAGACCACATGGTCTATTTATTTCACCAACAAACAACTGTCCAAGAGCAAAATAAAATCTAAAAATTACACAAATCGCCCTTGAAGAATAGATACACTCCCAAACAACTCAATAATTTCAATAATAAATTAACAATAAGTTAATAATAAGTTAATTTATTATTGAAATTATTGAGTTGTTTGGGAGTGTATCTAATCTTCAAGGGCGGTTTGTGTAATTTTTAGATACTATTTATTTCACCCTCATCCGATGTCCCCTTGTTGTTGAACTGAAAGAGGCTCTCCTCCTGCGCATTATGCCATGGAGGTATTCAAACTTCAATATCATATCAATCTCTGAAGTATATGGAGTGCATCGCTGCGCCCCCCCCCCCCCATACGTACCGCCCAGGGAGCCTTGGGAACACCTACGATCCATCAGATCAAGGATCCTGCAAACCCTGATAGTATGCCTCCTGGAAGAACCTCTTCCTCTTAGCGATCGCATCGGCCAGACAGTGCAGTGAACTACAAACCCTGATAGTATGCCTCCTAGAAGAACCTCTTCCCCTTATTGAAGGCATTGGCCAGAGAGAGCAGTGAACTACAAACCCTGATAGTATGCCTCCTGGAAGAACCTCTTCCCCTTATGGAAGGCATTGGCCAGACAGAGCAGTGAACTGCAAACCCTGATAGAATGCCTCCTGGAAGAACCTCTTCCCCTTAACGAAGGCATCAGCCAGACAGAGCAGTGAACTGCAAACCCTGATAGTATGCCTCCTAGAAGAACCTCTTCCCCTTATCGAAGGCATCGGCCAGACAGAGCAGTGAACTGCAAACCCTGATAGGATGCCTCCTGGAAGAACCTCTTCCCCTTAAAGAAGGCATCGGCCAGACAGAGCATTGAACTTCAAACCCTGATAGTATGCCTCCTAGAAGAACCTCTTCCCCTTAACGAAGGCATCGGCCAGACAGAGCAGTGAACTGCAAACCCTGATAGTATGCCTCCTGGAAGAACCTCTTCCCCTTAACAAAGGCATCGGCCAGACAGAGCAGTGAACTGCAAACCCTGATAGTATGCCTCCTGGAAGAACCTCTTCCCCTTAACAAAGGCATCGGCCAGACAGAGCAGTGAACTGCAAACCCTGATAGTATGCCTCCTAGAAGAACCTCTTCCTCTTAACGATCGCATCGGCCAGACAGAGCAGTGAACTGCAAACCCCGATAGTATGCCTCCTGGAAGAACCTCTTCCTCTTAGCGATCGCATCGGCCAGACAGAGCATTGAACTGCAAACCCTGATAGTATGCCTCCTGGAAGAACCTCTTCGCCTTAGCGATTGCATCGGCCAGAAAGAGCATTGAACTGCAAACCCTGATAGTATGCCTCCTGGAAGAACCTCTTCCCCTTAGTGATTGCATCAGCCAGATGCAGTGAACTGCAAACCCTGATAGTATGCCTCCTAGAAGAACTTATTCCTCTTAGCGATCGCATTGGCCATATGGATCAGTGAACTGCAAACCTTGATAGTATGCCTCCTGGAAGAACCTCTTCCCCTTAGCGATTGCATCGGCCAGACAGAGCAGTGAACTGCAAACCCTGATAGTATGCCTCCTGGAAGAACCTCTTCCTCTTAGTGATTGCATCGGCAATATGGATCAGTGAACTGCAAACCCTGGTAGCTCACCCACTAACACACACGAATTGTTCGCAACTGCTCTGCGTGTCGCTCCACCCAAAGTCTTCTGGAGGTGGCATCAGCCTTCCACATCAACCAGGCATTCGAACCATCTACCCTCTATCTGGAACCTCCACCCAGTGGTGTTAAGACTCCAATCCCCAAACTGCATCAGGGCCTCAAACGCCCACCCGCAGAGAACATCACCCCAATGGCAAGTGTCCCACCTGTTGTCTCCTTGACTCCAACAGACCGGGATGCCCGGTCACTAACAGAACACTGTAGCAGTGGGTCTCAAACTGTGTCGTCTTCTGCCTGGAAGAGGCGGAGGCCAAAGATGCAGCACGGTCAGTGTCCACTAGCTTGGGTGCTGACTGCCACCATTTCTAATCTACACTCTGTGCCGCTACCTGGTCCCCCATGCACTCAGCCCACATACATTATTATCTCGACCTCGAGACAAGAGCAGATAGTTCCCTTTTTCTGTGTTGTCGGGCAATCTATGCCTCAGCTGCGTCACCCACACAGACCACTCTGGGCGACCCGCCCACAAGTACTAACTGACACCAATACCAATAACTGACATGTTATCCGCCCATGACCTGGACATCCTATGTATCACTGAGACATGGTTGTCCTCCCCAGACACTGTCCTCCTTCACCATCTTGTCCCCTCCCCCTAACTTCTCCATCCATTCCTGCCACAGAGCCGACCGAAGAGGTGGAGGAGTGCTCATCCTAACCAAGACGGATCTACAATTCCAGTTGATCGCCTCCAGTAGTACTATGAACCTCAACTCCATCACCATAGCGAATAAACACAGCACTATCAACTTGCTCTACAGAGCACTCTCCCCTTCCCTGGAAGACTTATCCACAATAATCAACCTCACCTGCAACCCCATGAATCCTCGTACCTCAAACTGAGCGATGGGCGACTTCAACCTCCCGGCCCTCCAAGACACCCATACCAAGGCCTTCATCGAGGCCCTTAAAGAGCTAGGATATACTCAGATGGTCGACACCCCTACTCACGTAAAGGGAAACATGCTGGACCTGATCTTCGCTCCACAGGCAGCCCTCGACCCCAGGCACAAGCTTGATCTAACTGTTAGCCCAGTGCCATGGTCTGACCACAGCCTGATAAGATTCCAGATGCCACTGCAACCTGACATCACTAGAGCCCAGTCTTCAACTAAACCCGCCACAGCGTCATCAAAACACTTCCGGCCATTTAACAAAGAGGAAATTCTGGACAGAGCCCGGCCTCTCCATGACCCGCCAGCACAGAGCCTCGACTACATGATTTCCACATGGAACACGAGCCTGGATGCTGTAGTCCACCTACCTCCCATTAATAAGCCACCAGGAAGTAGAAAGAATGCTCCTTGGTACTTCCCTGAGCTATGGAAGTCACTTCTCCACCTTAGACAGCTTGAAAGACGTTGGCATCACTCACGATCAATTGAGAACCATGAAGCATACACTGCTCAATTAGGAAGACACCGTTCAGCGGTTACAATGAGAATGAAGCAATTCCATGCAGAGTTATTACAGCACTCCCTGACTAAACCACACGAGCTTTTAAACCTTATTAAGACCCTGATGAAGGAGCCCTCCCCCACGCAATCGAGCCACCCTGACCCACAGGAATATGCAGACTATCTGCAGGCTAAAACAAGTCAGCCCAACATATCCACCAACCTCCATACTTCGGATGGGGCACCCCACCTGACCTCTTCATACAACTCAACGCCAGCCACAAAGGACACCCAGCACATCATCACTGCCTTCTCGGCCCCAATCGAAAAAGACATCCAAGACATCATCACCACCACAGCACCTAACGACCCTTGTCCAGCATTTTGGATAAAATCCCTGCATGCTGATCTCAGCCCTTGTCCAGCATTTTGGATAAAATCCCTGCGTGCTGATCTCAGCCCTTTCCTGACCAAACTCATAGGACTATCATTCTCGACTGGGACCTTCCCCCATAGCCTGAAACAAACCACCATCAGACCGCTACTAAAAAACAACGTTGGACCCAGCAAAGATGGACTCCTACAGGCCGATCTCAAGCATCCCGCTTCTAGAAAAACTCATTGAAAAGATTGTCCAATGCTAACTGCATCACCACATTGAGACCAGTGCACCCCTCGACCCCTGCCAGCATGGATTCCGGGAGTCACATGGCGTAGAGATGCTGCTGACCACCCTATTCAGTACATTAACCATAGGGTTGGACAACATCAGATGAGGGTTTGTCCTGATCTTCATGGACATTGCTGCAGCCTTCGACTCTGTCACCCATGAATTACTCCTTACACGCCTCAGGGAGAAGGGCGTCCACGGTACTGCACTGACCTGGTGTGCGCTATACCTGACAGACAGATGGCAGCATGTCCGATCTGGCCCCTCCACCTCTACACCTTTCCCGCAAGAGAAAGGCGTGCCACAGGGATCCTCACTCTCAGCCCTACTGTTCAACGTTTACATGCAACCCATCTACGACCTCATCCGCTCTTTCAATATCAATTGCCTGATCTATGCCACCGACGTTTTGCTAAACATGCCAATCTCGACAGATTATCCAGACCTCTCTCCGCTATCCACCTGCTTCAATGCTGTCACAGATTGGCTACACACGCAGAGGCTCAGAATAAATTTCAAGAAAACGGAGGTCCTCTTTATCACCAGGAACCCAGCATTCACTCCGCCCACCTCGCTGAAGGTACGTGATGCAGAGCTCCTCAGCAAGCCCACGGTACGGTAGCTAGGGGTCACGCTGGACCAACAGCTCAACATGAAGGCCCAGATAAGCAATGTGGTCAAGGCGATCTACCACAAAATTTGGACGCTTTGCCACCTGCGAGAACTGCTTGAACTGGAAGACTTCTGGTCAGTCTATCAAGCACTAGCAATACCACACTTCGACTATGCGAATGCAATACTGCATGGCCTCCTGAAGAACACGCTTAACCCTCTGCAGCTGGCAATGAATGCAGCCGCCAGAATCCTGCATGGAGCATCCAGGAGAGAACATATCACCCCAGTTTTAAAACATCTGCACTGGCTGCCAGTCCACTGCAGGATCTCCTTTAAGATTCTAACGATGACCTACAAAGCCATCAACAAGTGCTCCTCCACCTCCCTCAGGGACCTCATCCAGACCACCCCCCTCAACAGAGTAAGGAGATCAGCCGCCACCAATACTCTGAAACTCCCAAAGGCAATCACAAAATGCTCTCAGGCCACTAGAAACAGAGCCTTCGCACTCTATGCGCCTACCTGCTGGAACGCCCTGCCACCTGCCTTCTGTGCCATCAATGACCTCTCCCAGTTTAGAAAGGCACTGAAGCACCATCTGTTCCTCCAGTACTATACTGAACCAGAAGACATCTCACAGTCATTCACACTCAGGACCCAGGATGACACCCCCAACGTAGCCACCCCACACATTTGCAGTTCTGCCCTCTAGATCCCTATCCCCTCGACAGCTGGAGGTATACACACTCTAAATTATCATCCTGTGTATAGTTGACCCAATCTGTAAATAATGTTGAGCTGCCCACATAACCTGTTGATAACTCTGTACTCCTCCCTGTTTCTTCAGCACGTAACCTTGGTGTTATCTTCGATTCTTCTCTCTCTTCACATATCCAACTCATTGCTAAAACTTGTCGTTTCTTTCTATACAATATTTCCAAAATTCGCCCCTTCCTCTCTGTTGACACCACTAAATTGATTGTCCACTCCTTAATCACCTCCCGTCTTGATTATTGTAACGTTCTCCTTGCCGGCCTCCCTGCAAGCCACCTCTTTCCTCTTCAGTCAAGTCAACATTCCGCTGCTCGACTCATTTTCCACCAGTCTCGTTTTTCCCACATCACTCCTCTCCTCGTGTCGCTTCATTGGCTTCCCATCCGTCTCCGTATCCAATTTAAACTTCTCCTCCTGACCTATAAATGTATTCACTCTTCTGCCTCCCAGTACCTTTCATCTCTCATCTCTCCTTACACCCCCTCTCGGTTGCTTCGCTCTTCTAATAGTCTTCGTTTATCTGTGCCCTTTACTCGTACTGCCAATTCCAGACTTCGCTCCTTCCAACTGGAAGCACCTTTGCTTGGAATAGTCTTCCTATCTCTGTGCGCCAGACATCCTCCCTGGCCATTTTCAAGTCCAGACTAAAATCCCATCTCTTCACTATTGCTTTCCGTTCCTGTCTTACCCTATCTTGATCTCTCTATCAACATTTGCTTACTTTGTCCTGTAAATTTTTGTTATTTGTATTATGTAACTTATTTTGTTTTCTGTCTTATTAGATTGTGAGCTCTGATGAGCAGGGACTGTCTCTCTTCTATGTTTGTACAGTGCTTCGTATGTTGCAGCGCTTTATAAGTCTTTAATAATAATAATAATAATAATAACACAGGTACACTACCAAAAAACTGCCTCCAGTTTTGCAACTGATTCCTATAGATTTTGGGGTGCTGAATCCAGGAAAAATAGCCAAAATGTTCCATCACGTCACGTTTTCTTGCAAAATTAGATTTCTTACCCATATAAGGAATGTTCACATAATTTCTTTTTAGCCAACTGCAGTTTATTTTCTTGGCCCAAAATAGAGGTTGTAATGGTTAACTAACTAGAAACACTCCCTCATGATATTTTAGAGTGTTTTGTATTCATTTTATACATTAACAGGACAATTGGGAGGCGGGGGGCTAAATCCAGTACTCGCGCTGGCGCATGTTCTTTCCTGTCCGCCTCGCCTCGTTCGCTCGCTCAAACACGGTGGTTGCGACATGAAAGTTCCTGTCAAATTTCAGTTTCTTGCAAGTTCATTATTACCTTTTGTTTGCTCAGTCGTAATCCAGCTTTATTCCGAAGTGGTTCACTACAGTTGTAGTTTGCAGTGCTGTGTATTTGTGATGGCTCACAGAGCCAGAGGTTGCGTCAACTCTCCGGACAGTTTTTGTTTTATTTGTGGGGAATATACCGTGAAAAAGCGGCAGAGGAACATTTCTGCATTTTTTAAAAAAGTATATTTCGCCTATTTCGGTTTGAAGTTAGGCGATCAAGACAAACCGTGGGCTCCTCACAAAGTGTGCAAGACATGTGAGGAAGATCTACGCTTATGGATGAAAGGTAAAAAACAAGCATTTCGTTTTGGAATACCTATGATGTGGCGTGAACAAAGAGACCACAGCAGTGACTGCTATTTTTGCTCTTGCATTGTGAAGGGATACAACTTAAAAAATAAGAACGTAATAAGTTACCCCAACCTTCCCTCAGCAATTAGGCCTATGCCTCATAGCAACGAAGTACCTGTGCCTGAACCACCAAAATCTTTGGATCATATTTGTGTGGACGGTTCTGATCATGATGAGACTCATCAGATGGCTTTTCCCGATGAGTCCAGTACTTCCGAGTTTGAAACTGAACCAGATCCGAAACCTGAACTTTTCTCTCAAGCTGAATTGAATGATTTAGTCCGGGATTTAGGACTCCCAAAAGATGCTGCCCAACTGCTAGGTTCTCGGCTTAAACAGAAAAATCTATTGTCACCAGGAACAACTTTTTATTGGTACCGCAACCGCGAGACACAATTTTTGAAGTATTTCAGCAAAGAGGAAGATTTGGTATTTTGCAACGATATATACGGAGTGATGGAAAAGTTTAAACTCAAGTATGATCCTGCTGAATGGCGGCTGTTCATTGATTCGTCAAAAGACAGCATAAAAGGTATTCTTCTTCATAATGGCAACATATTCGCTTCAGTTCCTATTGCTCACTCTGTTATTCTCCAAGAAAAATACGAGAATTTGGCCCTGATTCTTCAGAAGATTCGTTATGATGAGCATAAGTGGATGATTGGTGGAGACTTTAAAATTCTATCCATGCTATTAGGGCAGCAATCCGGTTTCACCAAATATCCCTGCTTCCTTTGCTTGTGGGATAGCCGGGCCCGCGACCTACACTGGGGGAAAAAAGACTGGCCAATTCGGGAGTATTTGAGACCCGGTGAGAAAAATGTTCTTCATGAGAGCTTGGTACCTCGTGATAAAATTCTATTACCACCTCTCCACATTAAGTTGGGTCTCATTAAGCAATTCATCAAGTCCCTTCCAAAAGATGGTGAGTGCTTTCGGTACCTTTGCTCAAAGTTCCCCCGACTTTCTGAAGCAAAGCTAAAGGAAGGAGTGTTTGTTGGCCCTGATATAAGGAAACTCATTTCAGATGGAGCATTCGCTGAAACGATGTCTGAGAAGGAAAAAGAAGCCTGGGATTCCTTCAAGGATGTTGTTCTCAAATTCTTGGGGAACAGGCGGGATGAGAACTATAAGGATATTGTTGCCAGGATGCTCAATGCCTTCAAAGAACAAGGCTGTAACATGAGCCTGAAAGTCCATTTCTTGCACTCCCATGTGAACTACTTTCCCGAAAACTTGGGGGCGTACAGTGAAGAACAAGGTGAAAGGTTTCACCAGGACATCAAGGACGCAGAGAGAAGGTACCAAGGAAGATGGAACACCACTATGATGGCTGATTTCTGCTGGTTGCTGCTGCGGGAAACCCCAGATGAAAAATACGCCAAGCAGCGCACCAAGAGAAGCATTCGGGGGAAGAAGAAACAGGCCCACCAGGAGATTGATTGACCCAAGAATGACTTTAAAATCTAAACTGTGTTGACAAATATCGTGTTTTTACTAAACTTTGAAATAAAAATTTGCTAGTTATTACCACAGTGTCGGATCTCATTTATTAGAATTTTATTTTCACACCATCGGGTGTTTGTCTTCATGTATTGCAATGGTGCGGTTTGCGTTTTCTATTCTTACATACATACCTGTACAACATTTTTTGCACATTTCTTTGCTTTGCTTTGTGTCTAACCTCGCTCTTATATGCTCAATGTTTGTGCACATGTATGTGGCTGTTTTAAGTGCAGACAATTTTGCTACCATCACAGTGTGTTTTGTTGACATTACTCTATTCTTATGTGCTGCCTTGTTACAATTTTCTTTATTCTTATTTGAATAACTACTAAACAATTAGTATAAAGAATTCATCCAAGAAACTTTTATCTCGATCGCACTCAATCTGAAACGTTCACCTCAAACTGCTAACCCAATGTAGCAAAACATCTGTACGTGATGGAGCAAATTGGTTACCAGATTTGGATTCAGCGCACCAAAAAACATAAAAATCAATCGAAACATTAGAGGCAGTTTAAAAAAAATTTTTTTAGTGTACTTGTGTAATACATAGTTACCCTGTTAGCCCTGTATAAAACCCCTGTTTATTTTAAGTCCAGTGTAGGCCTGCCTGCACTGCAAAAATTTGTTGCCTGTAAACCGCACTGATTCTAAATAGCGCAGTATAAAAGAGACATTATATAAATAAAATTAAAAATAAATAAATAAATAAATTTGCACCGCTACTACACCATATAGTTGACAAACAGACTTGCGACTGTGTTCCTGCTAATTTATTACAGCTTTGTTAAAGAAACTTGGCACGCGGTGCTCGCAGATCGAGCCATGGCCACTGCGGCCTCCCTTCATCCACCACAGCGCATATGTGCAGCTAGGGAGGCAAGTGTGGTTGACTCATCTTGCTCATCCTTGGAGAAAGCAAGGTTACTTACCTGTAACGGCGGTTCTCCGTGGACAGCAGGATAAGTCAGCCACACATACCCACCCACCCACCTCCCCTGGATGAGGTCAGCCCCGGCACCAGGCGCCCGCCTCCTAGCGACGAGGACGCAGCTGGGAACATACTGGGCCAGCTAGAGGTGGGCCAAGTGGGTAGGGTTACTGGCACCAAGTGTGGCTGACTTATCCTAATGTCCACGGAGAACCCCCATTACAGGTAAGTAACTTTGCTTTTCCCAAACACTGATGCACTTAGCAGCCCTTCGTAACCGGATAAGTGCTGGTGAGAGGAATATTCAGCGGCGTAGAAGCAAACTTAACTTACTAAACAAACAGAGGGTGATATTCAGTGGTGGTGGGAGCCCTAGGAAAGCAACTAGCCATCACCCCTGGACTTAAAACCTGGCTATTCAATGCCAGAGACAAATCCGGTCACTGGCATTAAATATCTAGGTTGGCCGGATAGTGTGAAGGTAACCGGGCAGCGATTATATCAGCCGCTGCCCAATTAGCTTCTATGGCAAACGTTAGGCCAGCCTTTGCTGCTTAGCGATAACTGAGCAGTGACTCAATATCGCCACTGTCTGATTATCTCCAGGTGTCACCCCCGCTGCACCCCCAGAATTCCCTGAGGCTAACAGCTGGCGTTGGGGCACTCAGTGGCGGCACCTGGCAATATTCAGCAGTACTGTGTTAATGTCACTGAATATCCTGCTTGCTGTGATTAACGTGGGTAACAGGTCTGCTAACTGTGTTAAACTCGCTTTCTATATCAGGCACACAAATTTTATGCTTCCAAAAATAAATCGATGTTAAAAAGCTTTGCAAAAGAGCAAAAAGCTGTACAAATTATATTATCTATCCACATAAAGGGGAATTTTAGAAAAGGCGTCCAAGTGAAATCTGGGCCATGTAAGCCAGAACGTCTGAATGAAAAGCTGGCACAATTTCACAAATGTGGATGTGCCTGATATGGACGTCTGTGGGGCGTCTACATAGATGTCACCAGAACCAGAACTCAGAACCTGGATGTCTAGGAATAGCCCAATAGTTAATGTAGTGGGTTAGGAATGATAAAGTCAGGGTTCAAATCCCATTGCTGAAATTGTACCGAGTACTGGGCATGATGGAGTGCTTTCTCTTCTTACCTTTGGCATGTTTTGCAGCCAAAATGAGAAGTTTTCAGATGCCTGGAGCAGGTATTAACTTAGATGTGATGCTGGGGATGTCCAGGTTTATTTATTTACTTAGCAATGCTTATGTACCACTTTTCACTGGGTCAAAGTGCTACACATTCAGGTACGGTATATATTGTCCCTGATGGGCTCACAATCTACTTCTTTTTTTTTTGTACCTGAGGCAACAGAGGGTTAAGTGACTTGCCCAGGGCCACAAGGAGTGCCTGTGTGACTAGAAACCCCAGGCATTATAATATCTTTTGTTTTATTCTCCATTCCTTTCCTTTTGATACCTAATATTCTATTTGCTCTCTTGGCCGCTGCTGCACACTGGGTGGAGGGTTTCAACTCACTTTATTGCCTTTTGAAAACAAATAGTCCATCAAAGTGGTTCACATCAGTCAATAAAAACAGAATAAAACATTGAAGGACTATTGAAAACATTGAAGGACTATTAGGCGTCATTGTGGATACCATGTTAAAACCCTCGGCCCAGTGTGCAGCGGCGGCTAAGAGAGCAAATAGAATGCTAGGTATGATAAGGAAAGGAATGGAAAATAAAACAAAAGATATTATAATACCTCTATATCGTTCCATGGTGAGACCGCACCTTGAATATTGTGTGCAATTCTGGTCGCCATATCTTAAAAAGGATATAGCGATTTTAGAAAAGGTTCAGAGAAGAGCCACCAAAATGGTAAAGGGGATGGAAGGATACTCCTATGAAGAAAGGCTAAAAAGGTTAGGGCTCTCTAACCTGGAAAAGAGACGGCTGAGGGGAGATATGATAGAAGTCTATAAATTAATGAACGGAGTGGAACGGGTAAACGTAGATCGATACCTTATCAGAATATAGAAAGACTAGGGGACATGCAATGAAGCTACAGGGTAAACTATTTAAGACTAATAAAAGAAAATATTTTTTCACTCAACGTGTAATCAAACTCTGGAATTTGTTACCGGAGGATGTAGTAAAGGCTGTTAGTGTAGCTGGGTTTAAAAAAGGTTTGGACAAGTTCCTGGAGGAAAGGTCCATAAACCATTATTAAGAAGGGACCCAGGATATCAATGCTTGACCCAGTACAAGCATTGTGGAACCTGTGTCTTTTGGGGAAACTGCTAGGTACTTGTGACCTAGATTAGCCACTGTTGGAAACAGGATACTGGGCTTAATGGACCTTGGTCTGACCCAGTATGGCATACCTTATGTTCTTATGAATAGAGTTTCAGACAATATTTAATCACAACATAGGTAGATAAAAGAAAGAGTATGAGCCCATCTCTGTCAACAGGACCCCCCACAATGACCAGCTCAAAGGCTGTCTCCAAAATCTTGCTCAAAAAACATGTCTTGTGTTTGGTAACAAGTGGTAATATAGGGAAAGGCCGAGGAAAACGAAAGCAGATTGTGGGTACTTTGAAAATGAATACATAGCATAGAGAGGACAGTCGAGAGAAGTACGTGATGAACTAAGAGTACAGAGAGGAACATAAGGAACCAAATGATTAATCACATAAATCCTTTTGAATATAGGGCCCCTGCTTTCACTTTTGCCTACAGTGGTGAGGGGCTTTACAAGCGCTAACTGCTCTTTATCTTTATTGAGTTGCCTTTGTAACAGGGGGGTTTATAATCAAAATTAATGGAGTGGCCTAAGCCCGAAAAATGAAAATACTACAATAATCGACAGGATAGATTAGAGCAACCATTCGGAGGGGGGTAGCTGGGGGGGAAGAAGAGCAAAGAGGGGAGATCAAGTACCAGAGAGAGGGAGGTCAAAGGCAGAGTGGAAATGATATGTCTTAAGAAGGGCCGTGAAGGTTTGAAATGATGATTTCAGACGAAGTTCAGTGAGGAGGGAATTCTATAAGGATCCCAAGAAGAAAAAGGTGGAATAGCGGGTGAATATCAATGCAACGTGTGCTTTTGAGTTAAGGCTGACTCCTGAGGACCCAGCAGCTCTTGGGCTTTCTTGGCAGTGTGACCGGAAGTAAATTACCAGGCCTTTCTTCTGAGGCAAGGAGGGTTAAGTGACTTCCCCAAGGCTACAAGGAGTGCTAGCAAGAATCAAACCCTAGTCTCTTAATTACCAAGCCAGTGCTCTAACCATTAAGCTACTATATAAGAACATGAGGAATACCACACTGGATCAGACCAAGATCCATCAAGCCCAGTATCCCATTTCCAACATTGGCCAATCCAGGTCACAAGGGTCTGTCAGATTCCCAGAAAGGTACACAGATTCCACGTTGCTTATCCTGAAGTAAGTAGTGGATTTCTCTGGTCCTCTTTAATAATGGTTTATGGACTTTTCCTCCAGGAACTTGCCCAAACCTTTTTTACTCCTCTGCTTGGGATATCAGGTTCCAAGATTTTGCTTTTTATGTGAAAAGGCGCAGAGCAGCTAAGAAAGGTGATCATATTTGCAGCCCTCAACTCATGGTTTAGCTGCGGAGCTCTGTCTCATGTGCAGAGCATGTAGTAAAGTCCCAGGCAGACCACTGTCAAGGCCATTAAAATAACCGATTTTTGAAATGATTAAAGAATGTCGGACAGTACTCAAATCAACTGAAGTGAAATAGGCCCTTAAAACATGAATCCTACGTAGGTTTTACTATGGCAAGAATTTGCAGCTTGAAAGTCACATGCCCAGTTCAGTCACATGCCCAGTACGCACCTTTCTGATTTAAAAGGAAGGAGGATCCTTAAATATGAGGAGAGGAGTTGCTGGAAGAATGTCTTTGCATTTAGTGATATGTGGAAGTCGTTCTGTAACAGGGCACCATGAGTAGACGCTACGTGTCTTTATAAACACTAGCATGCCGTGAATGTAGGCATGATCACTTATAGCTGCTCACGAGGAGGTTTATATGTTTGCGCATACTTTACTCAAGATAGTATATAATCTACGGGCCCCATATTGAACTGGGCAGGCAATGCACTGCTATGGCACATAGCCCTGCCCGCCGATAACAATGAATGTCTGGGGTCATCACACATGCCCTGGAGTCGCTGAAACTACCTGTGTAGCAGCGTATTGCACCGCTACCCGAGTAAACCTAGTCCAGCTTTTGTGGTGCAATATTGCACTACCCAGATAGCGACAGTCTCCCCTCCACTCCACCCAGGAACGCCCCCAACATGCCCCAATGCTAACCGCATAGCATCGGGCGTGTAGCAGGTTAGAAGGGGTTAATCAACGGCACTAACCCTGTGCCACTGAATATCCAGATTTAAGGCATTTACACAGTTTACTGGGCTGTAAACCATATAAAATCCTTTCAAATATCGGACCCTGCATGCATACGTGAAAGCTCCACCAATGCTCTGCCCAGACCACCCCCCATGACTTTGCCTACTGGTAATGTGGCCCTTCATGCCAGAGGGAACGTTATACAAATGGGTATTTTAGAACAGGTAATTTACACACATATGTGACCACATATATGCAGGAATAACTTTATATAATTACTTCTTGGTGCTAGATTATGATGTTTGAACCAGTCTGCTGCCATAGCCAAGCCGTGATCTAAGCATGACAAGTTCTCTCTCTGAAGGATTTGTAACTGTGATTGTAAATGTAGCGTCTACAACCAGGTGACTGCATTAAAGAGAAGGAGAACTACAAAAACATTGCAAAAGGAAGGAGCTAACAAGGAGCTTTGTGGAATGCCACAATCATAGACGCATTCAGATGCCAAGTTACTGAAGGGCCGGACCCAGAAGAAGCATCAGTGTAAGCAGGAGCTGAACCATTTCAGTACATCAACCTTAATTCCAGTCTCCTTTAGACGGTCAAGTTGGAGTGACCGATCTACTAGATTAAAGGCTGAAGATAAGTCTAACAGCACCAGTTCAACAGTTTTACCCATCTCTATCAATACTCTATTTTAATTTAACATTCCAGTTAGCAGAGACTCTGTGCTATGACCCCTCCAAAACATGGGCATAGTTTGACTGCTTCATTTGGGGGGCAAAGGGTGGAGTGACATATTTACAAATTAATTTGCAAATTCATTATGGCTATCTTATTTTATTTATTTATTTAAAGTTTTTATATACCGTCCTTCTACAATTCAGGACGGTTTACATGGAACCCAACAATAACAGTGTAGTTACAGCTGTTGTACATAGAACAATAAACTAGAGAGAACTTGTCTAAGGTCAACAAATAAAACTAATAGTTAGGGTATAACGCCAAATGAGGCAACTATGTACAGTGAATGGGAGTAGGGGGGGGGGAGTGGGGGAAGGAAGGGGGGCAAGGACGTATGGAGGAATGGGGTAAATTGATTGGAGGGTAAGAGGTTAGTTAGGTCTATGAGGCACTGGGTAGGATAGTGCTAACTTTCTTATCTTAAGAAAAACACTACAGGCCTGAAATTCAAAGGACAGTTACACGGTTTGCAGCCCTGTAAACCGTGTAACTACCACTGAGAGAGATATTCAACAGCATTAACACGGTTAGTGCTGCTGAATATCCCCAATTATGGCCCTTATGCACCATGATGCTAATCGTTTATCACCGGGGCATGTCGGGGGCATTCCAGGGAGGAGCGGAGGTGGAGACGATCAATAACCGGGCAGCAGTGATATTGCATGCTGCCCGGTTAGCTATTGCGGTTTCTGGCTTGTGTGGCGATCCTCGCATACGACCCCCAACATTGAATATCTGGGGTTAAGGATCAGCAGGCATGGCTATGCATTGAAGGGGCACATAGCCCGCCCAAGTGAATATTGGGTTCTAGATGGATAGGAAGCCAGTATATCAAACAGGCGAGGGATGAGCTGGCACCACCAAGATACTCAAAGCTGTTTAATTATTTAGCCTTATACTCTAAGATGGCATTAAATATCTGAGTTGCCCATATTGGTAAGAAGCTGAGGAGTGACGTCATTCAGCCTTTGCTGCACTTTACTTTTGCCGTAGAGCCATAACTGGGCAGAAGCTGAATGTCACCCCTGGAACGCTCATGGAACATGCTGAAGGTAACCGGTTAGCATCGGGGTGGGCAGTGCCAGCACCCACAGATATTCAGCGGCACTAACATATCCCAGATAAAGGGAGTAACATGATTAGCAGCTATGTAACTTCCTCTGAATATCGGGCCCTTGGAAGAGAAGCTCTAAACAGGACGCATCTGGATGATGGGCTGAATATCGCCACTTCCAGATAGGTTTGCACCCCTCCTTCTTCCCCTTTACGACACAAATAGCATTAGGCCATTCAGACAGATTTCTGACCCAACAATATCTGTACATGGGCCAAAACCCCAGGGCTAAGGAAGTTAATACAGTCACCGGCTGCTACTCTTTGAATATTATCCCATTAGAAAAGTAAACGCCAACAGGGCAAAGGCACAGTATTAGAGCAACCTTGCAACTGTGCACCTTATTCATGTCTGACAGCACAGTGCCCAGCCTGCTTCTCCTCAGTACTAATACTTTCACTGAATTCTCTTTACATGGTGGTAAAACCTTTTTCACTTTTCTAATTCAAGGTTCACGGAGTGTTTTCTTCCATGGTTGTAGACTTACTCTGTAGTTGGAATGAGCTCGATTGTTGTGAAATTTACCCAGTGGCATGTGCTCAGTGCGGCCTGCAGAATACATTCCTTTTGAAGGCCCTGTGGGAGTGTGGTGGAAAATGAACCAGAAGCCCGTTTCCTGCACAAAGAAAAGAGATTACTCCTTATTTTTTTTATCAGCTGAGGAGATGACAAAGCTGAATTATATGACACAGTGAAACTGCTGTGCCAAGATATCAAAAAGATGGAGCATGATCAACCAACATGAATATAAGTTGGGGTATGGGGGGAAGGGGGAGGTTTCTAAGCACAGATTGCAATTGAGTGGAGTCCCAGACATAAGAACAACCTACAATTCTGATACATCAATTTTCCCATCACGGCATGGGTTGATAGTGATCTCAAACTGTAACAGCGTGAACAACAACGGATTTATTTTAACACTGCTCTGTGTGGCCTCGATGCTGACATTGAATGGCCATCCTTTTATTGAATCTTCTTTGATTTTCAATAACAGTTTCGTTGGTGGTTTCTGGTGATGTCCCCTCCAATGGGGAATAATATACAAAAATACAGGCTCCAAAAGGTAGACCTCAACAAATGAACTTTAGTTTCTACATATATATTTGTTTTTAAAATTTTTGTCAGACAATTGAACCCTAGGCAAGAAACACTTTACTAGTGGTTCGCGTCCATTTTAATCAGTAAGCAGCTAACCTTTTAAACTGCCATACAAAGAATTGTTAGCAAGTAGTACTTAGCTGCGTCCCAAGCGCTAGAATCAGAAATCCTCAAAAAGTGGTGGATCGTGGCACAGTCCTGCGTTTCGGGTATCCCAAGCTTATAGACCCTACTTCAGGCTTAAGTCCACCATAAGATATGCACGTGAGATCCAAAATCTGAAGAGGCCATTTAACAGACATGGCATGTGACGTCAAACGAAATACCTGGTTACTGCTGGGCCAATAGGAAGGCAAAAACAATGAAAAGTGCAAATACCTACTATTGGACCACAAAAAAGTTCAATAAGCAACTTGCCAATTTTGTTCTGAGTTTAAGCCTTGCGGCACAACAGCGGCGAGGTGAAAAATCCACTGCTGTTCAATCCTCAACAGATGAGATGAATGGTCTCTCCCACAGACCAAAAAAGGCACTTACTTGATCAATAGCTCGCCAGGTGAAATGATCAAACTCATGAGCGTTTTGCAAGGCATGTTGAACTAGAGGAGCAGAGAGAGTCCGAGTACGAATCCTGGAGGCATGTTCAGCTAAACATTTTTTCAAAGGCCGAGTAGTGCAACCCACATATGTTAAACCGCAAGGACACACTAGTAAATATATGACAAATGATGAATCACATGTGGTAGGATGTCGAAAAGTCCATATTTTCCTAGTTATGGGGTCTTCCCAAGATATACCTGTCAAAGATCCTGCACAATATGTGCAGTGACCACAGGGGGTTATGACCACACTGTTCCAAAGATGATAAAGAGTGTGGGAGAGGGTGCATGGTGCATCAATCTGTCTCGTAAATTTCTGCCCTGAGTATTTGCTAGACACAGATGTTTACAAAAACAATCATGTAAATGCAAAACTTGCCAATGATGACTTAGAATCCGTTGAACCATATGTGCCCTGTTGGTAAAAGGTAAAACTCCCACTATAGATTCTTCCAATAGTGAGGGATCAATAGATTGTATATCAGGAGATAACAACCATTCCCTATGATAATAGAGGGCTCACTTATAAGCTTTATTTATCACAGATTTCGGATAGCCCCGAGCAGAAAGACGGTCACTAAGATCTTTAGCATGACATTTGAAATCCCCCACTGATGAACAAATTCTCCGAAGACGCAGGAATTGTCCAAATGGGAGACCCCATTTTTGGGACATTGGATGGAAAATGGTGTGTTTCAAAAGGGCATTATGTTGGACTGGTTTTCGGTATAGTGAAGTTGAAATTGTTCCATCCAAAATAGTAACTGTCAAATCCAAAAAAATCAATGGAACAAAGATCATACTTCAAAGTGAACGTAATATTATCATCCAAAGAATTCAAAAATTGTACAAACATGTGCAAGTTGGAAATATCACTTTGCCAGATGAAAAATATGTCATCTAGGAACCGCTTCCAGAGCAATACTTCTGTAAAATATACAGACGGGTAAATGGCACGCTGTTCAAGATCAGCCATAAAAAGGGTGTCCACAGATGGAGCAACTGTGGCCCCCATAGCAATCCCAAATATCTGAAGGTAAAACTTATTGTCATAGAAAAAATAATTCCTTCTCAACACCAGGTCCAACAAGGATAAGACAAAGTGCTGGGGTTGACGAGAAGGGAGTTGCAACAGCAATCCTGAAATAACTTGCAAGGCTGTCACCTGGGAAATGTTGGAATATAGGGCCACTACATCTAACATTGCCAGAACCACAGGTGTAGAAGAGAGTTTAACCATTTGCAAAATGGTTAGAAAATGAGACATGTTTATGTGTTTATGTTTATGTTTATTAAAACTTTATATACCGCCCAATACAAATAGCATCTGGGCGGTTCACAATACATAAAAACAATTAAAAAGAGAAAAGGCTGCGGAAAAAGAAACAGAAAAAGGAACGCCATAAAATCATAAGAACAGGGATAGAAACAGATGGCAGTCAGGGGATACAGAAAGCAGACATGAGGGGAGAGAAGGGAACACATCGACAAAACAGAAAGGCACAGGAAAGAGGAATTAGGAACTAACATAATTTATACTATGTAGGAGAAGAGGGTGGAGCTGGAAGGGGGAGGTTGAGGCAGACATGAGGGGAGAGAAGGGAACACATCGACAAAACAGAAAGGCACAGGAAAGAGGAATTAGGAACTAACATAATTTATACTATGTAGGAGAAGAGGGTGGAGCTGGAAGGGGGAGGTTGAGGCAGACATGAGGGGAGAGAAGGGAACACATCGACAAAACAGAAAGGCTCAGGAAAGAGGAATTAGGAACTAACATAATTTATACTATGTAGGAGAAGAGGGTGGAGCTGGAAGGGGGAGGTTGAGGCAGACATGAGGGCGAGAGGGAACACATTGACAACACACAAGGCGCAGGAAGGAGGAATTGAGGAACTAACATGATTAGTGCTATGACGGGGAAGGGGACGGAGCTGGAAGAGGGAGGTTGAAGGCAGAACAAAAACTGTGAGTTTTCAGCTTAACTTTAAAGGATTGGTATGAGGTCTCTAAACGTAAGGAGTGGGGAAGTGAATTCCAAAGCCTTGGACCGAGAAAAAAGAAGAAAGCGGAAGACCGAGTTGATTCTAAGTGTGCTTGGGAGGGAGGGGGAAGAAACATACGGTTAGCGTGGATGGAACGTAGGGAGCGGTGAGGGGTATGGAGGCGGACTTGATCTGCAAGATACAGGGGGACACCTGAGTGGATCACCCTGTGGACAAAAATAAGAACTTTAAACTGGACACGAAAAGAAACAGGAAGCCAGTGATAATGTATTAACAAGGGGGTGACGTGATCAAAACGAGAAGCGTGAGAGAGAATACGGGACGGCAGTGTTTTGGACCCATTGAAGAGGGAACCCGTATAAAAGAGGGAACTTGACTAGCCAAAGGTTGCAAGAACAAATCACAGAATTGAGACAAAGGCTCTAGTATAGAGCCACAGCATGAAACAATTGGGCAGCCCGGGGGGCGAATAAGGGACTTATGAACTTTGGGGACTGTGTAGATCAAAGGTATGCGAGGATTAGAAAGAACCAAGAAATGATACTCCTTTTTGGTGAGCCAACCTGCAGACAAAGCATGCTGGCAAATCCCTCCAATCTCACTCATCAACTTAGAAGTAGGATCTTCATCCAAAATCAGATATTGGCCCTGCAGTAACCAGGTGTTTCGTTTGATGTCACATGCCATGTCTGTTAAATGGCCTCTTCAGATTTTGGCTCTCACGCGCATATCTTATGGTGGACCTAAGCCTGAAGCAGGGTCTATAAGCTTGGTAGACCCGAAACACAGGACTGTGTTGCGATCCACCACTTTTTGAGGATCTCTGATGCTAGCGCTTGGGACACAGCTAAGTACTACTTGCTAACAATTCTTTGTATGGCAGTTTAAAAGGTTAGCTGCTTACTGATTAAAATGGACGCGAACCGCTAGTTAAGTGTTTCTTGCCTAGGGTTCAATTGTCCGAAAAAAATTGTAACATAAGAACATAAGAACATAAGAAATGCCATACTGGGTCAGACCGAGGTCCATCAAGCCCAGTATCCTGTTTCCAACAGTGGCCAATCTAGGTCATACGTACCTAGCAGTTTCCCCAAAAGACACAGGTTCTGCAGTGCTTGTACTAGGCCAAGCATTGATATCCTGGGTCCCTTTTTTAATAGTGGTTTATGGACCTTTCCTCCAGGAACTTGTCCAAACCTTTTTTTAAACCCAGCTATACTAACAGCCCTTACTACATCCTCCGGTAACAGATTCCAGAGTTTGATTACACGTTGAGAGAAGAAATATTTTCTCCTATTTGTCTTAAATAGTTTACCCTGTAGCTTCATTACATGCCCCCTAGTCCTTCTATATTCTGATAGCGTAAACAATTTATCCACGTTTATCCGTTCCACTCCATTCATTAATTTATACACCTCTATCATATCTCCCCTCAGCCGCCTCTTTTCTAGGTTAAAGAGCCCTAATCTTTTTAGCCTCTCTTCATAGGAGTAGCCTTCCATCCCCTTCACCAATTTGGTGGCTCTTCTCTGTACTTTTTCTAATAACTCTATGTCCTTTTTAAGATACGGTGACCAGAATTGCACACAATATTCAAGGTGCGGTCGTACCATGGAGCGATACAGAGGCATTATAATATCCTTTGTTTTATTCTCCATCCCTTTCCTTATGATACCTAGCATTCTATTTGCTTTCTTGGCCGCCGCTGCACACTGGGCGGAGGGTTTTAACATGTTATCCACGATGACTCCTAAATCTTTTTCCTGGGTGGTGGTTTCTAATGTGGAGCCTTGCATCTTGTAACTATAGTGTGGGTTGTTCTTTCCTAGGTGCATAACTTTGCACTTGTCCACATTAAATTTCATCTGCCATTTGGATGCCCAGTCTTCCAATTTATCCAGATCCTCCTGCAGTTTTCCACAATCCTCTTGGGTTTTAACAACTTTAAACAGTTTTGTGTCATCTGCAAATTTGATTACCTCACTAGTTATTCCCTTTTCCAGGTCATTTATGAATATGTCAAAAAGCAGCGGACCCAGTACAGATCCCTGGGGTACTCCACTATTCACCTTTTTCCATTGGGAATATTGGCCATTTAGCCCTACCCTCTGCTTTCTATCTTTTAACCAGTTCCCGATCCACAATAGTACACTGCCTCCTATCCCATGACTTTTTAGCTTCGCCAAAAGTCTCTGATGGGGGACCTTGTCAAAAGCTTTCTGAAAGTCCAGATACACTATATCAACCGACTCACCTTTGTCTACCTGTTTATGCACACCTTCAAAAAAACAGATCAGATTAGTAAGACAAGATCTTCCTTGTCTAAAGCCATGTTGGCTGTCTCCCATTAGGCCATGACTATCTACATGCTGTGTAATTTTGTTCTTTATGATGGCTTCTACCATTTTCCCTGGTACTGACGTCAGGCTCACCGGTCTGTAATTTCCCGGGTCACCCCTGGAACCCTTTTTAAAAATTGGTGTTATGTTGGCGACCCTCCAATCTTCAGGTATTACAGATGATTTTAATGAAAGTCCACAGATTACCAATAACAGGTCTGCAATCTCATATTTCAGTTCTTTCAACACTCTGGGATGTATACCATCCGGTCCAGGTGATTTGCTACTATTCAGTTTATCAAATAGTTGTAATATATCTTCCCGGTGTAGCGATATTTCTCTCAATTCCTCTGCAGTATCACCTTTAAATACCACTTCAGTCTTGGGTAACACCCCTACATCTTCCTCAGTAAAGACCGAAGCAAAGAATTCATTCAGTCTCTCTGCTATAGCCTTGTCTCCTCTTACTGCCCCTTTTACCCCTCTATCATCTAATGGTCCAATTGACTCTCTCACAGGCCTTTTGCTACGAATGTACTTGAAAAAGTCTTTATTTCGTGTTTTTGCTTCCGTAGCAAGTTTCTTCTCAAATTCCCGCTTTGCCTGCCTTATCAATGCTTTGCATTTAACTTGCCAGTGCTTGTGCTGTTTCCAGTTTTCATCATTTGGCTCTTTTTTCCATTTTCTGAAGGTTGCTCTTTTGGCAGCAACAGCCTCTCTGACCTCACCTTTAAACCATGCTGGCAGCTTTTTGGACTTTCTTCCACTTTTCTTAATGCGTGGAATACAGCTGGTCTGGGCTTCGAGGATAGTATTTTTAAATAACACCCAAGCTTGCTGTAAGTCTTTAACCTTTGGAACTGCTCCTTTTAGTTTTTTCCGAACTATATTCCTCATTCTATCATAGTCACCCTTTTGAAAGTTAAAAGGTAGTACTGTGGATTCCTTTACTATCTGTCCTCCACTGATTAAATCAAACATGATCATACTATGATCACTATTGCCAAGTGGTCCCAACACCCTTATTTCTTGCACCAGATCTGGCGTTCCACTAAGGACTAGGTCCAGTATGGCTTCCCCTCTGGTCGGTTCATGAACCAGCTGCTCCAAGAAGCAGTCATTTATTTCATCTAGAAACTTTATCTCTTTAGCTTGTCCTGCTGTGACACTGTCCCAGTCGATACCGGGGTAATTGAAATCACCCATTATTACTACTCTGTTGTGGCTTTTGTTAGCTTCCTTGATTTCTTTGAGCATTTCATCATCCATTTGTTCATTCTGGCCAGGTGGTCGATAGTATACTCCCACTGCCATCACCTTCCCCTTCATAAATGGAATTTCAATCCATAGAGATTCTACAGCATATTTTGTTCCCTGCAAAACTTTAATCCTTTCTGACTCAATGCCCTCTCTAACATAGAGCGCAACCCCTCCACCAATTTGTTCAGCTCTATCATTACGATATAGTTTGTATCCAGGTATCACAGTGTCCCACTGGTTATCCTCCTTCCACCATGTCTCTGAGAGTGCAATCATATCTAACCTCTCATTTAATGCTATATATTCTAATTCTCCCATCTTATTGTTTAGACTCCTAGCATTGGCATACAAGCATCTTAGAGACTGTATTTTATTAATATTAATCTGGCTATTGGTAGGCATGGGTAATTGGGAATCTTTATGCTCTGTCTGCTCCTTACTCAAGGGCATTTGGGCTACTATACTCCCTTTTGGAACCTCACTGCTTTTGGTAGTATCCTTCAAGGATACCTTTGTCCGAACCGTGCGCTCCTGGGTGACTGTCGGCTTTCCCCTATTTTCTAGTTTAAAAGCTTCTCTATCTCTTTTTTAAAGGTTAATGCCAGCAGTCTGGTCCCATCCTGATTAAGGTGAAGCCCATCCCTTCGGAAGAGCCCCCCCTTTCCCCAGAATGTTCCCCAGTTCCTAACAAATCCAAAACCCTCATCCTTGCACCATTGTCTCATCCACGCATTGAGACTCCGGAGCTCTGCCTGTCTTTTGGGTCCTGCACGTGGAACAGGAAGCATTTCGGAGAACGCTATCCTGGAAGTTCTGGATTTCAACTTCCTACCTAAAAGCTTAAATTTAGCCTCCAGAACTTCCCTACCACATTTTCCTATGTCATTGGTACCAACATGTACCAAGACAGCAGACTCCCCCCAGCACTATCTATGATCCTATCTAGGCGGTGCGTGAGATCTGCTACCTTCGCACCAGGCAGGCATGTTACCAGGCGATCCTCACGTCCACCAGCCACCCAGCTATCTACATTCCTAATGATTGAATCACCAACTATAACAGCTGTCCTGACCCTCCCCTCATGGGGACATGGCCCTGGAGAAACGTCCTCGGTGCGAGAGGGTTTTACATCACCTGGAGGACAGGTCCTAGTTACAGGATCACTTCCTGCCACACCAGGGTGATGCTCTCCTGTCACGTGACCTCTCTCCTTCATGGCAACAGGGATGCTGCCAGACTGGAGGTGGGACTTCAGGACTATATCCCTGTAGGTCTCGTCCATGTACTTCTCTGTCTTTCTTATGTCTTCCAGGTCTGCTACTCTAGCCTCTAGAGAACGGACTCGTTCCCTGAGAGCAAAGAGCTCCCTGCACTTAGTGCATATGTAGGACCTCTCACCAACTGGGAGATAATCATACATGTGACACTCGATGCAAAAGACTGGAGAACCCCCATCTCGTTGCTGGACCTCTGACTGCATCTTAGTTTAAAGCTTGTGTTTAGGTCTTTTAAATCGGTATATAATAAGGATTGGTGTAGATGCTTATACTAATAAAAGTGTATCTAATACCCCTAATACACCCTGTGTACCTGAAGCTAATTAATCACAGGTCCTCTGTGTATGACTGATTTGGATTAAGAGCTGCACCTGAGAGCAGCCCCTTTCCTCTAAGATGTCCAAGTACCTATAAAACTACAATTTCCCCAGGGGTGGGTGGGTGCTGGGGAGGGAGGGGGGGAGATAAGTCCTATTAAAGAGGGCAGTTACAAGGTACCCTGTCCTGAACCCTCAGCAGGGGGATGGGGGTACCACACAAAGCCCAGTTGAGAGAGGCAAGGTAAGTACAGCTGAGAAGGCTGAAACTTGCACACCACTAAGACAAACACTAAATAATTAAAACAAACAACAGTTAGACAAACAGTAAATAATTAAATAAACAGCTAGAACTCACAGTAAGATGTCCCAGGAGGCAAAAATCCACTCACTAGCAGAGCTCTGTAAAAGTTCAGCCTTTCTCTGATCAGAGAAAAGCAAACTAAAACAGCCTATGCACACGTGGAGAAAACAGGAACAAGGTTACAGGATACCTCAGGGGGAGGGGGTCAGGGGGAGGAGTCACTCAGGCAGGCAAGGACAGGAAAAAGCTTAAACAAACAGCAGGCTCTGGGGAGAGAGATTAATTCAAAATGGCTACCACACACACAGGGGGAGGAGTCACTCAGGCAGGCAAGGACAGGAAAAGTTGAACAAACAGCAGGCTCTGGGGAGAGAGATTAATTCAAAATGGCTACCACACAAGGCCCAGTTAATTGAGAGAGGCAAGGTAAGTACAGCTGAGAAGGCTGAAACTTGCACACCACTAAGACAAACACTAAATAATTAAAACAAACAACAGTTAGACAAACAGTAAATAATTAAATAAACAGCTAGAACTCACAGTAAGATGTCCCAGGAGGCAAAAATCCACTCACTAGCAGAGCTCTGTAAAAGTTCAGCCTTTCTCTGATCAGAGAAAAGCAAACTAAAACAGCCTATGCACACGTGGAGAAAACAGGAACAAGGTTACAGGATACCTCAGGGGGAGGGGGTCAGGGGGAGGAGTCACTCAGGCAGGCAAGGACAGGAAAAAGCTTAAACAAACAGCAGGCTCTGGGGAGAGAGATTAATTCAAAATGGCTACCACACACACACAGGGGGAGGAGTCACTCAGGCAGGCAAGGACAGGAAAAGCTGAACAAACAGCAGGCTCTGGGGAGAGAGATTAATTCAAAATGGCTACCACACAAGGCCCAGTTAATTGAGAGAGGCAAGGTAAGTACAGCTGAGAAGGCTGAAACTTGCACACCACTAAGACAAACACTAAATAATTAAAACAAACAACAGTTAGACAAACAGTAAATAATTAAATAAACAGCTAGAACTCACAGTAAGATGTCCCAGGAGGCAAAAATCCACTCACTAGCAGAGCTCTGTAAAAGTTCAGCCTTTCTCTGATCAGAGAAATATATATGTAGAAACTAAAGATCATTTGTTGAGGTCTACCTTTTGAAGCCTGTATTTTTGTCTATTATTTCATAATTTAGGCTGACAGGTTTTCCGTTGCCCTAGGAACTTTTTTGTTTTGAGCCCTCCAATGGGGAAGCATCGTGGGTCGGTGATACTATCAGAAAAAGACGAGCATTTGCTCTGGATAGGAGCCATGTTTGCTCTTAGATATGGAACTATAATGTTTATATGTCTCGCTTCTCCAAAGGCTTCCGTTGGAGTGGAGGAGTGGCCTAGTGGTTGGGGCAAGGCACTTCAGCCTGGAAGGTTGGGGGTTCAAATCCCACTAGAGGACAGCAACCTTGGGCTGGAAGGACTGGGGTTTCTAGTCCTACAGGTGCTCCTTGTGGTCTTGGGCAAGCCACTTAACCCTCCATAGCCCATGTTCCCTGTAAAATAGTTATCTCCAAGTTATAATGCCCTGTTCAATGTAATTTCAGTTTGTTCAATGTAAACCACACTGATGCAGAATAGCACGGTATATAAGAGAATGTAAATAAATAAATATCATTTATGTCGACCCCCAAAGCAGGAATCAGCTGAAATACTAATGTCCAATAAACAAAAGGGAAGTGCAGAATTTCACCGTCACAAAGGATACATTTTTATGTTTGTGGGAGCATTTGAACTTACTTTTTGCTGCGTGAATATTGAAACACCATAGTCGTCAGTTTCTGTAAACACTAACCACAGCGTGTATGTAACTTACTTACATCCAGCACCAGAGCTATCCAGATAGTGGCAATATTCAATCTGCTCTCCAGATACCTATCTGGAAAACTTTAGAGCAGTTCTTCTTTTGTCCTAAATTTATGCAGATAATATATGGAAATTGGAGTAAATATCACTGCTTTCTGCTCTTATGCCTCCCAGACACTATCCAGAGAACCCTATGGTGGTCTGTAAAGATTTTCATTGGCGCTGCTAAGATAGTGCCGCCTAGCCTAGGAAATTATCCTGATAATTCCATTTGAATATTGGCTGATTCAAAACACCATGGGCTCAAGATACAGTTCATGATTAAAGCCAGTAAGCAGATTGCTTTGACTATATTTTAACTTTGACGTCTCCTTTACATATTTATTTATTTATTTGTGTGTTTTTATAACACTATTTCGAGTAATCATAGCGGTTTACAATTGAAACAACAGGTACATTAAACATTTTTTTAATAGTATAATTACAGTAGTACTGAAAAGGCAATCAAAAAATTGACATAACTGAAGAATAATAACTTATTTACAATTGCAATGACTGAATCTGAGATTCAGCCACAGTGGGGTTCAGGGGGCATGAGAAGGGGCAGTTAACTATGTTAAAAGGTTGGTCAGTTTAGATGAGGGAGGTGAGTGGATATTTATGTAGGGACACTATCGGTTGTGGTTTCATTGTGACCAAAATGTTGGATGAAGAGGTGAGTTTTGAGGTGGGAACGGAACGAGGACAGGTCTGTGATGTTCCGCAGGCTCGCTGGTGATGAATTCCACAGCACTGGGGCTATAAATGCTCTGTTGCTAGTGCATTGTTTGGACTTACGAAATTCTGCTGGAATAGTGAGTGTGTTGCTCATTTGACCATATGTAAATATTTGAAGTTTACTAAAGTGTTCTAACAGTTCATATGAAGTTTTCTGCCTGCTAATTGTGTTGTGCTGATCTCTTAGCATGCTATGGGGTGGTGACTGGATGGATTAGGGGCAAAGTGTGGGCATTGATGGAACATCGCGGTTAGCGGGGGCAGTTTCTGTCTCCTCAGTGGGTAGCGGTAAGTGCATCCATGTTAAGTGCGGTTGCAGTTTAGTGCATTGAGGTGCATCTCCCTGTGGTAACTGCAGAGGGAGATGTTGAACACACCCCTAATAGTCACTAACATTTAGGGCTTAATGCATGCTAGCACAGCGCATATTAGTAAATGTGCCGATTGCTGGTGTAGCACTATAGAGTGGATGTCTCTTCCTGTCCTGTTATCAAATTGCCCCATATGGTCTGTGTTGTATTACAGACCATCCTAGGCCCAGGCTTTGACTTAGCAGGTCATTGGGTAACTGCAGATGTTCCTTTGTGCAGAATTTCAAAAGGGAAAGGAAAGGAAATAAGATTTAGCTCATATCTTTCTCTTTTTTCTTCAATCTTTTTATTCATTTTGCACTTGTAACAAAGGAAAGAAAATCAGAAAGATACAACATAAAAAGAAAACAGAACCAACACCCCAAACATCATACAGAACCTTGGCTTGCAAGTACACAAAAGGAATCTACCAGTTCCCACATTTTCACATTAGAGAAATTAGATTGCGAACGCTGTGCTTTAATAGATTCAAACTTCCGTATTATACATATTGTATTCCACCAAAAATAAAAATTAACTAAAGAGAAATCATTCCAGTTGGAGGTAATAATGTAAAAGGCTATCCCAACTATAATAAGTCCAGTAGTTTCTGTTGAAAGGGAGATAAAATGTCCAAATAGAAAGCTGAGCGACAAAGAACATCAGCATAGAAAAGACAGTTATGAATAGGTACATATTCTTGAACCCAGGCCAATACTTTCACCCAAAAAGCCTGCAAAAGTGAGCATTCATAGATCATATGAGCATAGGACCCTTCTGCTAGCTTAGAAAACAACATAGCCTAACCTGAAATAAGTGGGCCCTATATGAGCACATCGGCATCCATAAACAGCAACTCAGGACAAAAGGATCGGACTGCAAGCAACATGCCATTGAACATGTCTTCAGTACCTTAGACCA
Organism: Ichthyophis bannanicus; assembly: GCA_033557465.1. Taxonomy (NCBI): domain Eukaryota; kingdom Metazoa; phylum Chordata; class Amphibia; order Gymnophiona; family Ichthyophiidae; genus Ichthyophis; species Ichthyophis bannanicus. The sequence continues at coordinate 291,239,795 of CM066043.1, read as the reverse complement.
CATGTGTGGCCACTGCCGCTCAGTTCCTCCTGCCAAATATAATATAGTCCAAGATCACGTTTTCTTCCATATTAAGTAACAACGTATAGCAGTTGGAAACCATCTGGCCCCGGCACATAAAGCTTTCACCTGGGCCAGCATACCTGGAGACACATTGGAAGCATTCTGCGCTCTTCCACTGGACTCCTGATAGTGCCGTAACTGTGTCCACTTATATAACTGATTTTTTGGCAAATTAAATTCTTTATGCAAAGCATCAAAACTCTTAAAAAAAGGTCCTTAACAGCATGCTCCAACCTTGCAATTCCACAATGATGCAAAATATCTCAGAAAAAGGACTGTCCCCCACTTTGAAAGTCCCTGTTGTACCAGATCTCTGTAAAAATAGTACTGTTCCATCTTGGAGGCCTATGTCTGTCCATCTACAGTACCTACTACTACTACTATTTATCATTTGTATAACGCTACAAGGCATATGCCACACTCATTAGAACATAAGAAGATAAGAAATGCCATAATGGGTCAGACCGAGGTCTATCAAGCCCAGTATCCTTATAGTTTATGGTTTACTTGATCTACCGCCTATAGCGGGTAGCAGCTAGGTGGTTAAGGACGTTACATTCAGGTACTGTATGCATTCCTGTTAAAACAGTGAGCAATCCACGTCACAAGTACCTGGCAGAGCACATAACATTTTTGAATGTAATTAGTTATAGGGTGCGGCATTAATTTGCCACCAGTTCCACCTGCTTCTTCATGTTAATGAGTTAACTTTAACATGTCCTACAATTGTTCTCTGTAAAAATAATAATAGCTTGCTATTATTAACGTTTTGTTACCTGTAAACTGCCTTTGATCCCTGGAAGAGGTGGTATAGAAAAATGTTTAAATAAATAAATAAATAAATAAACACACACTTATACTTCAAAATCTCCACTGGCTTCCTATCACGTCACACACCAAATACAAAGCCGTTATCACAACCTTCAAAGCATATCACAACCTTTTCTCAGAATATCTGCATTCACTAATCCAAAAGACTCCAGATGATAGGCCAAGGAGAACCAATGCACAATTCACACAAACAATCCCCACAGCTTGCAGAAAAAGCAGCCACGCAACTTCAAACAGAGCAATCATGCTTCATGCTCCACACCTATGGAACACTTTACCATCTGACATCCGCTCCACAAGAGACCTGCAAGACTTTAGAAAGAAACTGAAGACACATCTATTTAAGGAACACTTCAGTGAAGCACTTATGGAATTTAATCCCACCTTCCAATGCCCATCCTCCAACCCACCCCTAACTCCAACCTCCCCACTCTCCTTCCTCTGTCTGTTTCATCCACCCTCACAATAGCTCATTCAAACGCTACCAATGCTGTACTCTGCTGTTAACTACCTAAACTATATACTATTCAGTTACTCAATTACTTTTCTACTACTAACATTACTCTGTTCCATGTATACTAGACCAACTAGTTTAGTTGAAGTTTAAGTTAATCTAATTACAAACTGTTCCTTGTAAAGTTAAGTTAAATTCTAATTGTTCCATGTAAACCACTGACTTTATAATAAGATGGTATATAAAACCAGTTAATTAAATAACTAAATAATAAACCGTCTCACCTTTATCTACCTGTTTATTCACACCTTTGAAAAAGTATAAGAGATTGGTGAGACAAGATTTTACTTGGCTAAATCCAAGTTGGTTTCTGCCATTAAGCCATGACTATCCACATGTTCAGTAATTTTGTTCTTTATAATGGTTTCTACCATTTTGCCCAGTTCAGATGTCAATCTCACCGGTCTGTAGTTTCCCAGATCACCCCTGTAACCCTTTTTAAAAATTGGCGCTACATTGGCTACTCTCCAATCCTTAGATATTACAGAAGATTTTAAGGACAGTTCACAGATTACTAAAAGTACTGAAATCTTATATTTCAGTTATTTCCCCTTATTCTTGGGGATTTTAACATTCATGTCGAAGACCCGCCTAATCCTTAAGCTTTATAGTTCCTTTCCCTAACCTCCTCATTTAACTTCCAGTTGTGCTCTATCGCTCCTACTCACAAGCATGGCCACTGCCTTGACATCTTCCAACTCCTCACCCTCCAACTTCTCCACCTCAATTCTGCCCTTATTTGAACATCACCTGCTAATCTTCACCCTTAGCCACCTCCCATTTTGGTCTCACCCTATCTTTACCAACATGTTTAGGAATCTTCAAACTGTCGACTCTTCAGCTCTCTCTACTGCTGTCTTATCACCACTTTCCTCCACTATGTCATTTGAGTCCATTAATGGAGCAGTATCATCCTAGAACATTATACTCTCCTCTGCTCTGCACTTAGTTCTCCCATTCCATGCCCTGTGAGGCATACTGTACCCTCAACCCTGACTGTTCTCAACAACCCGCTACCTATGTTCCTGTGCTCGCTCAGCTGAGCATTTTTGGCTTAAGTCATGTATCCTTGCTGAGTACATGCATTTCAAATCCATGCTAACCTCTTTCCAGTCAGCCATAGCTCTAGCCGAACAAGAGTACTATGTCCATCTGACTAACTCTCTTGCCTTTGACCCTCGCCTTCTCTTTGCTACGCTCTACTCTCTCCTAAAGATTCCTCCTCCCCTGTCTGCCCAGCCCTTGATAGACTACTTTCATGACAAAGTCCAGAAGATTAGCCTTGAATTCTCTACAGGGTCACCTCCACCTCATCTTCCCCCTTTTCAATTCCAATTTCTTCCCTCACCTTCTGTCACCCTTTTTTCCTTTTCCAAAATCATTGAGGAGGAAACTGCAAATCTTCTCACTTCCTCTAAACTGACTATCTCCTCCTCTGATCCCATCCTCATCTAAGCTCTAGCTCTTCCGCCAACATCCCTTCAATCTGTGATATCCTTAACCTATCACTTTCCACTACAACTGTTCCTATGGCCTTCAAACATGCTGTGGTTACACCTCTCCTCAAAAAGCCTTCACTAGATCCTACCTGTCCTCCCAGTTATCGACCTCTCTCTCTCCTCCTCTTTGCTTCAAAACTACTTGATTGAGTGGTTCACCACCGTTGTCTTGACTTTCTTTCCTCTCAATACCTTCTGGACCCACTACAATCTGGCTTTCGTTCTCTACATTCCACAGAAATTTATTTATTTATTTATTTGCTTTTATATACTGTGCTCTGTGAAATCAGTGCGGTTTACATAAAACAAAACAGTAAAACAGTTTACGTGGAACAATTTGTATAGAACAGTTTACACTGAACTAAAATAAGTAACAGTAAGTAACACGTAATCTAAATTAGATGTGAATACAGGGAGATGAAATAGGAATATGCAGGTAGGGGGACTAGAAGCGATCTGTACAAAGGCTTCATTCAGGGTGGCTGGCCATAAGCTAGTTGAAATAAGTATGTCTTTAAGAAATGGTTCTTGCCAAAGTCTCCAGTGACTTGTTCATCCCCAAATCTAAAGGCCTCTACTCAATTCTCATCTTTCTTGACCTTTCTGCTGCCTTTGACACTGTCGATCACCACCTTCTCCTCGATAAGCTGTTCTCGCTTGGATTTCAGGCCTCTGTTCTGTCCTGGGTTTTTTCTTATCTCTCCCATCGCACTTTTAGTGTATGGTCTGGTGATTCCTTCTCTACCACTATCCCACTTTCAGTTGGTGTACCTTAGGGCTTTGTCTTGGGACCTCTCTTTCTCTCTCTATACTCAGTCCCTTGATGCACTTTTTCCTCCCATGGTTTTCAGTACCATCTTTATGCCGACAATTCTCAGATCTACCTTGCAGTTCCTGAAATCTCTCCAGGAATCCAGACCTGGATCTCTGCCTTTTTATCAGATGTTGCTGCCTGGATGTCTCACTGTCATCTGAAACTGAACAAGGTCAAAAATGAGCTCCTTATCTTCCCCCCTAAACCCATATCCTCCCTTCCTCCCTTCTCTTTTTCTGTGGATAACACCAGGGGCGGCCCAAGGGGGGTGCGGGGCCATGTGCGGAGACTCGGTGCGGGGCCTCATTTGCATAAGTGGCCTTATTTGCATAAATATTTGCATAATGCTAACATACACTAACTTTTAGTAAACATGCTTCTTTTTTTTTTTGAAACTTTTATTTTCATTTTGCAACAAACAAAAGAAACAACACACCAAAAGAGACAAAACAAGTATACAATAAGGAAAAGTAAACCCATTACCCCCCACCCCGGTGCTTCTTCTCTACCCGTTTGTATCAGCATGTGAGCGCTTCCAATTAACAGTGATTATACATCAAACGATCAAAAAAGTATCCACAATACAGCATGATCATGAGACAGAGATATATACAAAGTTAGACAGTCAGATGAGAGCATTTAGCAAAATGTACATATTCATTGAACATCTTCCAGTAAGACCAATAAGAAGGAGTCTGAACGGAGGAAGCGCACAGACGAAGTATTTGTTCATATTTACTGTAGAGACAGGCATGATTCCACCATTCATTGAGGCTCAGATGGGAACTAATTTCCCAGTATTACTTAATGAGGGAAACAGCAATGCCAAGCATAAAGTTCAAAAGGAGATAAGCCATTTCTTGGGATAGGGGGGGTCCCCGCAACTGGGCGAAGTCCCACTATCTTCCAAGAAAGGGACTCCTGAGAGTGCAATATAGACTAAATACGACCCCAGACCCGACGCCAGTTATACTGTGGTGCGGGATATTCATGCATAACATGAAATGAAGTAATAAACCAATGGCCACAGGACGTGTCCAGCAACCATTACCCTGAGTAGTGTTCCATTTGTCTAAACTGTGAGGAGTGTAAAAACACCGGTGGGCTAGAAAGAAGAGGGTCTGAGTGAGTGAGGCGGGTCGGAAACCCGTGTCCCTCTGCTCCAAATAAGGCTCCATTGCTCCGAGGTTAAAGTCACATGCAATTCTCTCTCCCATACTTTCTGCGCTATAGAGGTATCTCTAGTGATAGCATTACATAAGGTTTAGTAAAATTGGATGCTACACCCGGTAAACTACCGAGAGATCGGAAGTTTCCAATCAACCTTATGCAGAGAGTGCCGATGGCGGGAGTACTCTAGCGCTCCGAATGCAATGCTGAAGTTACACTGACCAGAGTCGGGAGTCGAAAGGTTGCATAGGAGTATTAAAGGCACCTAAAGTGTCGAAAAACATTGGTGGATAGTGGGAGTCTAATGGGAGAGTCATACCAGGGAGTAAGGTAAGAGGAATCAGTGAGCAAAGGCCCGCTACTATATCTAGCCACACAGGTCTGCTCGGTACTGGAGCCTCCAACCAACAAGCACCTTGTTTGAAAAGAAAAGATTGAGGGAACACTTGAGTAAAATCGCCACCAAGTATTAATGGAGCATTGGCGGAGGCCGAGGCCAACTGCGCAAGACTTGCATAGTGAGCAGGGTTGTCCACATTCTGGACATAGTGCAAATACACGTGAATTCACTATCTCCAACCTCAAGGTGTACACGGGCCCATCTACCCTCCATGTCAGCGCTACTATCAGGTACAGTAGCGTGCAAAGACTTCTTAACCAGAATGACTATCCCGTACCATTTGGAAACGGTGGGAGAATAGGCAGCTACCATGTGAGGCCTAGCATTGAGTTTCAGTGTTTCAGCAGAGTGTAATGCGTTTCCTAAAGAAACACCTAATCAACGTGCTCGTGGCTAAGATAGCTAAGGATTTTCTTTCTGCTGAGTGGACCAGCAATGCCTTGTACGATGAATAATAAGATTTTACATGAGGCCATTCAGAAAAGTTAAAATTCTGAGCATGATAGCACACATAATTTCACTGTGTCCCTCAAACTGACTGTATCTGGCTGTACACATGACATAGGAAAAATAAGCTAATATAATACAATGAAGCGCCCCACATTAACAAAGAAAACCGCAGTACGGTAGAGGAGAAGCAAAACCCCAAAATTACTGGCGACCATGTGTCTGCGGGGAGAAACCCCAGAGAAGGCCGAAATTGAAAAAACATATAACCTGTAGGACTGTGCGTGCTCCGAATCCGACCGAGGCACACATCATGAAGGGATAGGAGACCAAAGACAAGAGTCATACAGAGAAAGAAAGAAAGTCCAGGCTATTTCTGTGCTGGGCTATGACCGCCGCATCGGGCCCTTCAAAATGGCGGACAGAGCCGGCAGATAAGAGTCCAAGATTTGGGATTAGCGCATCTGTTCTGCTTCTTTGGAGTCCAAAAATGTTGATAATAGATCAGGATCCTCGAACGTCCTGGTCTGGTTGTGGAGAGTCACTCGGAGCTTCGCTGGATACAACAGGCCAAAGCGAGCCTGTAGCTGTTGAAGTCGAGGGCGAAGAGCAAGGAGTTTCTTCCGACGGTCAACGGTAGGCTTTGCCAAATCAGGAAAGAAGGAGACCTTACGACCTTCATATTCCAAATGATGATTCGCTCGGGCAGCATGTAAAATTTGTTCCACTTGTTGATATCGTAGCAAGCTAAAGATAATAGGCCGGGGGGTCGTGCGGTTGAGCGCCATGCGGACAGGAACACGGTGTGCTCGATCGATTTCCAGTTCTCTGTGAAAAGTGATCTTCAGCAAGGAGGGAAGAGTTTTGAGCAAGAATTCTCTTATATCTCCTGCTTCCACCCCCTCCGGCATTCCGAGGAGCCTCACATTGTTGCGACGGGCGCGATTATTGCTATCTTCCAACTCCTTTTGAAGATTCTGTATCTGGCGCTCAGCCTCGTCCAGTTTGCCCAAGCGCACCTCGTGCGAGTCGAGGACCCCCGCCATATTGTCCTGCCGTAATGAAAGACCTTCAAGTCGGTCTTGGAGCACTCCAAAGTCTTCTCGCATGGCTCGAAGCGCTTCTCCATTAGACTGCACCAATTCCTTCACGCCACGTATTTCCTCCAAAATCTCCAGGTGCATTGCGGGGTTTTCACGAAATGGAACCATCTTCTGCGGGGAGGACACCTCCGTTTTGGAGCATTTTCCGTGAGAAGAAGAAGGAGACCCGAAGTCCAAGCGCGCTGGTTTATGGGCCGCCATCCCCCCCGAGGTGCCCCGGTCAGCTCGGAGCGAAATAGTAAATTTATATAGGTATTAAGTCAGGATTCTGAGTAGGCCTCTCGGGAGCTTCAACGCAAAGCGTCCTACCCGCTGGACATCAGGCTCCGCCCCCAGTAAACATGCTTCTTAATGAGTGTATGGATAAAGACAGACTAAAAGATTTCTACATACTATAATCCAGTGCCAACCACCAGGCACATTAGGAACTACTACAAACACTGCCCATTTAGAACCAATAGCAAACCCGCCGTATCCTAACAGCACTACCAGGACTCACAAAGCACCATACCCTACCTATCAAAAGGCAACACTGCAAATATTAAACCAATACATTTCAGAGAACAACAATACATGACCTACTGGGGAAAGAGAACAAGTGGCAATGTCAAATAGGAATTACATAAACAGAATACCTCAGCTCAGTTACACATGCAGAACATAGACCATCACCAAACAAGGAATCACAATTTAGAAACACGAAGGCAATAATTAAACTGGGAACCCAAAAGCCAAACTTGGAATGTACAACAACACTGTAGAAATAAAACTATAAATTAATTTCCTCTTGTACCAAACAAAGCGCAGACATTAATGATGCACATTTCCCAGAGCTTTCATATTCCAGTTAATAAATTCAAAATAAAGAGATATGTTTCTACCTTTTGTGCATTTTTTTTTCAGTTGCAATTGCTCCAGCCACTTTCTTCTGGTTTCTTCATATTTTCTGCTAACTCTCCATCATCTGCTATCCATTTGTCCTTTCTTCTCTCTTCTAGTTTTTTTTTCCATTCTCTCTCTCTACATCTGCTTTAACATACTAATCTTTCTCCTTTTGCTCTTTCCTCATTCCTATTTCATCCACTCAAATTTTACCCCTCCATCCTCAATCCCCACTTACTCTCCCAATACCCGGCCAATTGTAGATTTTTTATCCCTCCCACACAAAATATTTTTCCCCTCTCCATTTTACTCTCCCAGCCCCATCCCATTCTAATCCTCCCCCAACATCAGCTCCCTTCTAGTTCCAGCCTCACCCAGCATCCATTCCCTTCTAGTCCCTGCATCAGCCCATTTCCAGTCCTAGCCCCCCATCAGCCCATTTCCAGTCCTAGCAACCCCCCAACCCAATACCAGTCCTAGCCCCCCCCATCAACCCACTTCCAGTCCTAACCCCATCAACCCATTTCCAGTCAGCCCCCCATAGCCCATTGCCAGTCCTAACCCCCCCATCAGCCCACAGCCCATTACCAGTCCTAACCCCATCAGCCCACCTCGTCCTAACCCCTCCCCATCAGCCCATTTCCTGTCCTAGCCCCCCCATAGCCCATTATCAGTCCTAACCCCCCCCATAGCCCATTACCAGACAGCCCCCATCAGCCAACAGCCCATTACCAGTCTTAACCCCCCCATAGCCCATTACCAGTTCTAACCCCCCCAACAGCCCACAGCCCATTACCAGTCCTAACCCCATCAGCGCACCTCAAGTCCTAACCCCTCCCCATTAGCCCATTTCCTGTCCTAGCCCCCCCATAGCCCATTATCAGTCCTAACCCCCCCCCATAGCCCACCAGTCCTAACCCCCCATCAGCCCACAGCCCATTACCAGTCCTAACCCCATCAGCCCACCTCCAGTGTTAACCCCCCCCCATCAGCCCATTTCGTCCTAATCTCCATCACCCAATTTTCAGTTTAAGCCCCCCCATACCCCATTACCAGTCCTAACCTCCCCATCAGCCCACTCCCAATCCTAATCCCACCAGACCATTTCCAATCCTAATCCCCCATCACCCAATTTTTAGTTTAAGCCCCCCATAGCCCATTAGCAGTCCTAACCCCCCATCAACCCACTTCCAGTCCTAATCCCATCAGCCCATATAAAGACTTAGCTCCCCCATAGCCCATCACCACTCCTATCCCCCCCAGCCCCCCATAGCCCATCACCACTCCTAACCCCCCCCAGCCCCCCCATAGCCCATCACCACTCCTACCCCCCCAGCCCCCCATAGCCCACCACTCCTAACCCCCGCCAGCCCCCCCATAGCCCATCACCACTCCTAACCCCCCCCAGCCTCCCCATAGCCCATCACTCCTAACCCCCCCAGCCCCCCCATAGCCCATCACCACTCCTAACCCCCCAGCCCATCAGCACTCCTAACCCCCCCCCATAGCCCATCAGCACTCCTAACCCCCCAGCCCATCAGCACTCCTAACCCCCCCAGCCCCCCATAGCCCCCATAGCCCATCAGCACTCCTAACCACCCCCGCCCATCAGCACTCCGAACCCCCCCAGCCCCCCATAGCCTATCAGCACTCCTAACCCCCCCAGCCCATCAGCACTCCTAACCCCCCCCAGCCCCCCATAGCCCATCAGCACTCCTAACCCCCCAGCCCATCAGCACTCCTAACCCCCCCAGCCCCCCATAGCCCATCAGCACTCCTAACCCCCCCCAGCCCCCATAGCCCATCACCACTCCTAACCCCCCCCGCCCCCCAAAGCCCATCAGCACTCCTAACCCCCCCAGCCCATCAGCAATCCTACCCCCCCCAGCCCATCAGCACTCCTAACCCCCCCCAGCCCCCCATAGACCATCAGCACTCCTAACCCCCCCCAGCCAATCAGCACTCCTAACCCCCCCAGCCCCCCATAGCCCCCCATAGCCCATCAGCACTCCTAACCCCCCCCAGCCCATCAGCACTCCTAACCCCCCCCAGCCCCCCATAGCCATTCAGCACACCTATCCCCCCCCAGCCCCCCCATAGCACATCAGCACTCGTAACCCCCCCCAGCCCCCCATAGCCCATCAGCACTCCTAACACCCCCAGCCCATCAGCACTCATAACCCCCCCAAGCCCCCCATAGCCCCCCATAGCCCATCAGCACTCCTAACCCCCCCCAGCCCATCAGCACTCCTAACCCCCCCAGCCCCCCATAGCCCCCCATAGCACAACAGCACTCCTAACCCCCCAGCCCATCAGCACTCCTAACCCCCCCCAGCCCCCCATAGCCCATCAGCACTCCTAACCCCCCCATCAGCACTCCTAACCCCCCCCCAGCCCAGCCCAGCCCAGCCCAGCCAAAGTTTTTTTAAAAAAAAGCTGTCTTCTCCCGCTGCCGGGGCCGCCGCGGCAGAATCGAGTGTGCCGCGGGGCCCCCCCCAGCCCAGCAGAGCCTGCCCTCCCCGGTATCCGCTCTCTCGGACCGCTGCCGGCAGTCGCACATGCCGGCTTTCAGAGCGCGAAGGGACTAGTTTCCCTTTCGCGGCTCTGTTAAGCCCGCGGGGGCTGATGGGAACTCAGCCCCCCGGGCTTAACAGAGCAGCGAGGGAGAACCTCTCCCCTCGCGCTCTGAAAGTCGGCGCGTGAGACTGCAGGCAGCTGTACGAGAGAGCGGATACAGGGGAGGGCAGGCTCTGCTGGGCAGGGGGGGCCCTGCGGCACACTCGATTCTGCCGCGGCGGCCCCGGCAGCGGGAGAAGACAGCTTTTTTTTTTTTTTTTTAAATTTGACTTTAGGATCAGAATGTTTTTTGCGCGGGGCCCCCTGAAACGCGGGGCCCTGTGCAAAAAACATTCTCGCTCAATGGATGGGCCGGCCCTGGATAACACTACACGCCTCCCTGTTTCCTCAGCTCACAACCTTGGGGTCATCTTTGACTACTCTCTCTTTCTCTGCACACATCCAACAGATAGCTAAATCCTGTCACTTCTTTCTCTATAGCACTGGCAAAATTCATCCCTTCCTTTCTACACACACTACTAAGACACTTATCCACTCTTTAGTCCCCTTCCATCTAGACTATTGCAACCTCCACCTTGATGGTCTCCCTCTGAATCATCTCTCTCTCTTTCAATCTGTTCAAAACTCAGCTGTGCGGCTAATTTTCCACCAGCCTCAATATGCTCATATAACCCCTCTTCTCAAGTCGCTTCATTGGCTCCCTATTCATTTTTGTATCCAGTTCAAATCTCTCCTACTTACCTATAAGTGCACTCATTCTGCTGCTCCTCACTACCTTTCCTCTCTTATCTCTCCCTACACCCCTCCTCAAGAACTCCACTCTTCTGGCAAATTTATTTTATTTATTTATTTATTTACATTCTCTTATATACCGCGCTATTCAGCATCAGTGCGGTTTACATTGAACAAACTGAAATTACATTGAACAGGGCATTATAACTTGGAGATAACTATTTTACAGGGAACATGGGCTATGGAGGGTTAAGTGGCTTGCCCAAGACCACAAGGAGCACCTGTGGGACTAGAAACCCCAGTCCTTCCGGCCCAAGGTTGCTGTCCTCTAGTGGGATTTGAACCCCCGACCTTCCGGCCTGAAGTACCTTGCCCCAACCACTAGGCCACTCCTCCACCCCTTCTGTCTGTGCCCTTTTCTTCTATTGCTAACTCCAGACTTCAATCCTTCCATCTTGCTGCTCCTTATGCTTGGAACAAACTACCTGGGTCTGTGCATCAGGTTTCATCTCTGGCCCTTTTCAAATCCAGGCTGAAAATGCATCTTTTCAAGGCTGCTTTTGGATCCTGATCTGCTTAGTCTCCTATGTGCTTCCTTTATCATTCCCCTAGATGCATCCTTGTCCTCAGCTGTTGTATTGTCTGTCGTGACTAGACTGTAAGCTCTGATGAGCAGGGACCATCTTTTACATGTGTCTGTACAGTGCTGCGTATGCCTTGTAGTGCTATACAAATAAGTAGTAGTAATAGTAATTTCAGCACCCTGGGATGTATGCCATCAGGTCCAAGTGATTTGCTGCTCTTTAATTTATCAAGTAGCTGTTATACATCTTCCTAATTTATGAAAATTTGTTTGAATTTTTCTGATACATCACCTTTGAATATCATTTTTGGCATGGGTAAATTCCCTACATCTTTTTCAGTAAAGACTGAAGCAAAGAATTCATTCAGTCTCTCCTCTATGGCCTTGACCTCTCTTAATGACCCTTTTACCCCTCTATCATCTAATGATCCAACTGGCTATTTCAGAGGTGTTTTGCTACAAATGTATTTGAAAAACCTTTTATGTGCTTTTGCTTCCACAGCAAGCTTCTTTTCAAATTCTCTCTTTGCCTGCCTTATCAATGCCTTGCATTTTACTTATGTTGTTTCCTGTTTTCATAATTTGGCCCTTTTTTCCACTTTCTGAAGGATTTTCTCTTAGCTATAATAGCCTCTTTGGTCTCACCTCTGCTGGCTGTCGTTTGGCCCTCCTTCCACCTTTCTTAAAACATGAAAAACATCGGTCTGGGCTTCCAAGACAGGCCTAGTTGCAGACTCATAACCTTTGCATTTGCTCTTTTTAGTTTTATCTTAACCATTTTCCTCATTGTATCATAGTCTCCTTTTTGAAAGTTAATACTAGCACAGTGGATTTCCTTGTTATCTTACCGCCATTTATTAAATCAAATGTGATCATGTAATGATCACTATTGCTAAGTGGCACCACCACTTTTACCTCTCGCACTATATCCCACATTAAGAACTAGATCTAAAATAGCTTAAGAACATAAGAACATAAGATATGCCATACTGGGTCAGACCAAGGTCCATCAAGCCCAGTATCCTGTTTCCAACAGTGGCCAATCTAGGTCATATGTACCTAGCAGTTTCCCCAAAGAACACAAGTTCCACAATGTTTGTACTGGGTCAAGCAGTGATATCCTGGGTCCCTTTTAATAATGGTTTATGGACCTTTCCTCCAGGAACGTATCCAAAGCTTTTTTAAACCCAGCTACACAAACAGCTTTTACTACATCCTCCAGTAACAAATTCCAGAGTTTGATTACACGTTGAGTGAAAAAATATTTTCTCTTATTAGTCTTAACTAGGTTACCCTGTAGCTTCATTGCATGTCCCCTAGTCTTCCTATATTCTGATGACACAATCGTTCTACGTTTACTCGTTCCACTCCATTCATTAATTTATAGACCTCTATCATATCTCCCCTCAGCCATCTCTTTTCCAGGTTAAAGAGCCCTAACCTTTTAAGCCTGTCTTCATAGAGGTATCCTTCCATCCCCTTTACCATTTTGGTGACTCTTCTGTGAACCTTTTCTAATAACGCCATATCCTTTTTAAGATACGGCAACCAGAATTGCACACAATATTCAAGGTGCGGTCGCACCATGGAATTATACAGAGGCATTATAATATCCTTTGTTTTATTTTCCATTCCTTTCCTTATGATACCTAGCATTCTATTTGCTCTCTTGGCCGTCACTGCACACTGGGCAGAGGGTTTTAAAATATTATCCATGATGACACCTAAATCTTTTTCCTGGGTGGTGGTTCCTTATGTGGAACCTTGCATCGTGTAACCATAGTTTGGGTTTTTCTTTCCTAGGTGCATAACTTTGCACTTGTCCACATTAAATTTAATCTGCCCAGTCTTCAAATTTATCAAGATCCTCTTGCAATTTTCCACAATCCTCATGAGTTTTAAGAACTTTAAATAGTTGTATAGGTGCATAACTTTGCACTTGTCCACATTAAATTTCATCTGGCATGTGGATGCCCAGTCTTCCAATTTATCAAGATCCTCTTGCAATTTTCCACAATCCTCTTGGATTTTAACCACTTTAGTTTTGTGTCATCTGCAAATTTGATAACCTCACTCGTTATTCCACTTTCCAGGTCATTTATGAATATGTCAAAAAGCAGCAGACCCAGCACAGATCCCTGGGGTACACCACTATTCACCTTTCTCCATTGGGAAAATTGGCCATTTAGCCCTACCCTCTGCTTTTTATCTTTTAACCAGTTCCTGATCCACAGTAGTACACTGCCTCCTATCCCATGACTCTTTAGTTTTGGCAAAAGTCTCTGATGAGGGACCTTGTCAAAGGCTTTCTGAAAGTCCAGATACACTATATCAACCGACTCACCTTTGTCCACCTGTTTATTCACACTTTCAAAAAAAACATAACAGATTAGTAAGACAATATCTTCCTTGTCTAAAGCCATGTTGGCTGTCTTCCATTAGGCCATGACTATCTACATGCTGAGTAATTTTATTCTTTATGATGGTTTCTACCATTTTTCCCGGTACTGACATCAGGCCCACCGGTCTGTAGTTTCCCAGATCACCCCTGGAACCCTTTTTAAAAACTGCAGTTACATTGGCGATCCTCCAATCTTCAGGTATTAGAGATTATTTTAATGATAGTTCATAAATTACTAATAGCAGGTCTGCAATCTCATATTTCAGTTCTTTCAACACCCTTGGATGTATACCAGGTGATTTGCTAATCTTCAGTTTATCAAATAGTTGTAATACATCTTCCCGGCGTATCGATATTTCTTTCAATTCTTCCACAGTATCACCTTTAAATACCACTTCATTAATGGCTAACATCCCTACATTTTCCTTAGTAAAGACCAAAGCAAAAAATTCATTCAGTCTCTCCGCTATGGCCTTGTCTCCTCTTAGTGCCCCTTTTAAACCTCTATCATCTAATGGTCCAACTGACTCACAGTTTTTTTGCTATGAATCTACTTGAAAAAGTCTTTATTATGCATTTTTGCTTCCACGGCATGCTTCTTCTCAAATTCTCTCTTTGCCTGCCTTATCAATGCCTTGCATTTAACTTGCCAGTGCTTGTGCTGTTTCCAGTTTTTGTCATTTGGCTCTTTTTTCTATTTCCTGAAAGATGCTTTTTTGGCAACAACACCCTCTCTGACCTCACCTTTAAACCATGCTGGCAGTTTTTTGGACTTCCTTCCACTTTTCTTAAAGTGTGGAATACAGCTGGTCTGGGCTTCCAAGATAGTATTTTTCAACAACACCCAAGCTTGATGTACGTCTTTAACCTTTGCAACTGCTCCTGTTAGTTTTTTAAAACTATTTTCCTCATTTTATCATAGTGTCCCTTTCGAAAGTTAAAAGGTAGTACTGTGGATTTCGTTACCATCCCTCCTCCATTAATTAAATCAAACGCAATCATGCTATGATCACTATTGCCAAGTGGCCCCAACACCGTTACCTCTTGCACCAGATCTGGTGTTTCACTAAGGACTAGTTCCAAAATGGCTTCCCCTCTGGTCAGTTCATGAACCAACTGCTCCAAGAAGCAGTCATTTATCTCCCTAGCATATCCTGCCATGACATTGACCCAGTCAATACCAGGGTAATTGAAATCACCTATTATTATTACCGTTCTGTAACGTTTGTTAGCTTCCCTGATTTCTTTGAGCATTTCATCATTCATTTGTTCATTCTGGCCAGGCGGTAGATAGTAAACCCACACTGTCATTGCCTTTCCCTTTTTACATGGAATTTCAATCCATAGAGATTCTACAGCAAATTTTGTTTTTTTGCAAAACTTTAATACCTCAATGCCCTCTCTAACATAGAGCGCAACCCCTCCACCAATTTGATCAGTTCTATCATTGCGATATAGTTTGTTCCCAGGTATCACAGTGTCCCACTGGTTGTCCTTCTTCCACTAGTTCTCTGAGATTCCAGTTATATCTAACCTTTCATTCAGTACTATATATTTAAACTCCCCCATCTTATTTTTTAGACTGCTAGCATTTGCATATAGGCATTTCAAAGTTTGTTTTATGTTTATATTGCACATCAGAACTGAGAATAACCACGACTTCACCAATGATGTCTACACAATTGAAAAAAGGTTTTATTCAAAAACCCAATGGCCATTTCAGCACAAACGCCTGCATCAAGGGTCTAAAATAGTATAAACAAAAAACAAATGAAACATAAAAACATATAAAAACATACAGATATACAAATAAAAAACCAGTAATACCACAAATAATAGAATAAAAAATAAAAATAATCAGAAGTAACACATGCAGTTCACATGGAAATAAATTAAAAATAATAAAAGTAATAAAACCATAAATAATATAAATACAAGCAGAGTGTTACCAGTGAGAATAGGGGTCATTCTGTCCCGCGAATAGTGGGGTTGGACATCCCATTGGGTCGTCCATCACTGTATTCGCCTCCCTGCCAGCCCCGGCAAAAGCATCCCCATATGAATGCTGCGTTTGTATGGGGAGGCTTAGATGGGGACGGGAGGGGGTGTTCTGAAGGTGGAGCGAGGGTGGGGCATGGGCAGGTCCATTCTGAGGTTGGCCCTGTATGTCCAGGGCTGTGAACTTAGATGGGGGACTTATTCCACCGCAGAAGTGGAATACGTCCCCCTGGATGTCGAGGGATCCTGCTGCTGGGCCTGGTAAAACAGGTATGGGGGTGCAGGAAGTTCCCTGCAGCCGGACCCTGGCCATGGGAGGCCAGATTGAGAGTCCGGCTGCGGGGAATGAAGTAAATCGGTGGCGGCAGCTTGCATTTGCAGCTCCAGAATGGAGCCATGGTGCCATGGCAACGGGACACCATGACACTATGGCTCCATTCAGGAAACTGACTGAGGTAGCTGGGGATCTCTTGGATGTGCAGGCCTATCAGAATTGGGGCCCAGCCTGCACGTTCAGGCCCTAGCCCCGATTCTGATCCCGAGGGCATGTCTAGCCACCGCAGGATCAGAATTGGGTCTATCTCTGGGCATCCTGATTTCAATTGACTGCACAGGGGCCTGGACGCCTACATTGGAATGTACCTCCATGTGTCTTGATCACCATCAGGTTGACAAAAGGTGCAAACAGTATTCTATAAATTCAAAAACCTAAAAATAACAGGAGATAGCATTCGAAAAAGAAGAACTTTTGTGGCAGGTGTAGGCCTGTGATCCACAGTGTCTGACATAAGCAAGCCTAACTAGCTTGACCTGTAAATGAAGCTTGTGAAGAGGCCCATAGGAATTGCACTTCCCCCAATATGCTGCTATAGAATTGAGAATTCAGTAAAAATATTGAATTAGCTTAGACAAGCAGAACTGATGGAAAAATACAGAGCTGCTACACTTTAACAAAACATTTAATAAAACCATATGTGAAAAGGTTTCATTTTAAAAAACAGATGCTAACAATAAAAGAACAGGTACTAACAATAAAAATACAGTGAAAATGGAAATGCAGTAGTAAAAATCATAAAAACTGGATATCATACCAGAACTAAAGCCGGTTGGAATCACTGAGATGCCTACATTACGGAATACGCACAATAAAGGGTAATTAAAAGACAATCAGTTGTAAGAAAAGAAGCTAATGCCTACATTATATGTGTGTGTGTGTGTGTGTGTGTGTATATATATATATATATATAAACATTATATGTATATAGCTGTATATAACTACTTGTACATAACTCATCCTGTATATACCTCACCAAGAAATCATTGCTTTCACTCCCACAACCACTCTCCTGTGTTAACACTGCATGCCTACCCCTACTAACTCTATTCTTTGATTGTTTGAAGTGTAAACCGCTTTGATTTCAGGACAAAGTGGTATATAAATCCTTTTAAATAAATAAAAAAATACATCAGAAAAGGGGAGGATGGTAAAAAAATCAATGAAACTATAAAAAATAAATAAAGAAAAAAACATAAAATAATAAGAGGAACTAAGAAAAGCTAAAAGGAAGTGTACTCGTAAGCACCTATCCACTAAAATGCGTAAATAAAAGATCACTAAAACAGATGTGGTCTTTTTCAATAAATATAAACTGTCAACGTCTGAATATATTGAACAGATACCTGGGAACAAGGAAAACAAAGAAAAGGAAAAGAGAGGAAAGGTGGGAGAAAGGTTAGGGTGGAAGGGGGAGGAAAAGGCAAGGGGAAAGGGGGGAAGGGAAGGAAAAGGCAAGGGGAAAGGGGGATGAAGGGGGAGGGTGGAAGGGGGAAGGAAAAGGCAAGGGGAAAGGGGGATGGAGGGGGAGGGTGGAAGGGGGAAGGAAAAGGCAAGGGGAAAGGGGGGAAGGGAAGGAAAAGGCAAGGGGAAAGGGGGATGAAGGGGGAGGGTGGAAGGGGGAAGGAAAAGGCAAGGGGAAAGGGGGATGAAGGGGGAGGGTGGAAGGGGGAAGGAAAAGGCAAGGGGAAAGGGGGATGAAGAGAGAGGGTGGAATGGGGAAGGAAAAGGCAAGGGGAAAGGGGGAAGAAGGGGCAGCGTGGAAGGGGAGGAAAAGGCAAGGGGAAAGGGGGAAGAAGGGGCAGGGTGGAAGGGGAGGGAAAGGCAAGAGAAAAGGGGGAAAAGGTGGAGGGTGGAAGGGGGAAGGAAAAGGCAAGGGGAAAGGGGGAAGAAGGGGGAGGGTGGAAGGGGTGGAAAGGCAAGGGGAAAGGGGGAAGAAGGGGGAGGGTAGAAGGGGAGGAATGGCAAGGGAAAATAGGGAAGGGGGAGGGTAGAAGGGGGAGGAAAAGGCAAGGGGAAAGAGGGGGAGAAGGGGGAGACAAGGTGAAGGGGGAGAAGGGGGAGGGTCATAGGGGAAGGAAAAGGCAAGGGGAAAGGGGGGAGAAGAGGGAGGGTGGAAGGGGAGAAAAAGGCAAGGGAAAGGGGGAGAAGGGGGAGGGTGGAAGGGGATGAAAAGGCTAGGGGAAAGAGGGGGAGAACGGGGAGGGTGGAAGGGGGAAGGAAAAGGCAAGGGGAAAGGGGAGAAAAAAGGGAAGGTTGGAAGAACAGGGGGAGAGGGGTTATTGGATGATAGGGATAATTTGGAATCTTTCAACTTAGTCTGGTTTTTACTTAAAGGCACCTGGGTTACTTTTACCTTTATTGGAATCATTCTAATCAGGATTTCCTAAATTCTCTGCTTTGCTAGCATCCTTCAAAGAACATCATTCTGAGCCATGCATTCCTGGACGACTATTGGCTTTACCCTATTTTCTAGTTTAAAAGCTACTCTGTCTCCTTTTTAAAGCTTAATGCCTGCAGCCTGGTTCCACCCTGGTTAAGATGGAGCCCGCCCTTTTGGAAAAGCCCCCCCCCTTCCCTAGAATGTTGCCAAGTTCCTAACAAATCCCAAACCCTCTTCCTTGAGCCATCATCTCATCCACTCATTGCAACTCTGGAGTTCTGCCTGAGTCTTGGGTCCTGTGCATAGGATGGGAAACATTTTTGAGAATATAGGGGTTCCCTAAGTCCCTTTGCCTTTTCCTCCTCTCAATTAGATGATAGAAGGGTAAAAGGGGCAGTAAGAGAGGACAAGGCTATAGCGGAGAGACTGAATGAATTCTTTGCTTTGGTCTTTACTGAGGAAGATGTAAGGATGTTATCCATGACTGAAGTGGTATTTAAAGGTGATACTGCAGAAGAATTGGAAGAAATATTGCTACACCGGGAAGATGTATAACAACTATTTGATAAACTGAAGAGTAGCAAATCACCTGGACCGGATGGTATACATCCAAGGGTGTTGAAAGAACTGAAATATGAGATTGCAGACCTGCTATTAGTAATCTGTGACAATCAAAATGGTCTGTATTTTTTAGAGTAATAACACAGTTAAGCCATAAATAATCTAATTACTCCATCCATATAAGAATACATAACAATAAGTTTATAATTTCCCATGTGATTTTGTTAAAACTCTTAACGTATTTTTCTATGTAGAAACTGGGTCTCAGACTGACAGGAGCTATGGCATTAACTTTTTAACCACAACGCTCCAATTTGCATCAACGACCCTTTTTTTGTTATTTTGTTAATTCACTTAATTCAATTTAAAATCAAAATCGATCAAAAAACCAAGCAACGCCAGTTTCAGCGCTGCTGCGTTTCACGAATATATCGTTTCTTCAGGGGTTGTGCACTGACTTTCACAGTTGTCAATATCAACTAGGAAAATAAACAGAACATTCTCCAGTTAGTAACCCACAATTCAACTAGTTGTTTTATGAAGAAATATATATGTATAACATCCGCATTAAAAAAGATAACTCAGATGCCAAACTGCTCACCACTGACGGCCCCTGCTGACTAATTTCTCTGGCAATGTAACATCTGAGTTATCTTTTTTAATGCGGATGTTATACATATATATTTCTTCATAAAACAACTTTTGAATTGTGGGTTACTAACTGGAGAATGTTCTGTTTATTTTCCTAGTTGATATTGACAACTGTGAAAGTCAGTGCACAACCCCTGAAGAAACGATATATTCGTGAAACGCAGCAGCGCTGAAACTGGCGTTGCTTGGTTTTTTGAACGATTTTGATTTTAAATTGAATTAAGTGAATTAACAAAATAACAAAAAAAGGGTCGTTGATGCAAATCGGAGCGTTGTGGTTAAAAAGTTAATGCCATAAATTCAAGTCCGAGCGCGGAGTCGCGAAGGACGCCGGTAACCGGGCGGTCGGCCCGGTCCCGGCCCTCCTTCCGGCTTCTGCAGAAAGGAAAGGGGGGGGGGGGGGGAAAGGGGGGGGGAGTGCGGCGGGGATGGTGTCGCCGGCAGCATTTTTTAAAGGGATTGGCTCCGCAGATGGAGAGAGCGGAGCCAATCAGAGCTGCCGGCGTTAGAGGGCTTATAAGGTAGGAGCGTTTTATGCTCCCCCCCTTTTCTCCGGCGGCGGTTTTGGAGACGGAAAGGCTTCTCGGGTCCGGCGTTTGGTGAGCGTGAAATCGGGGGCAGCACGGGGAAGCAGGGCTATACGGTAGTTGGGGCAGCCGGGTAAGTTCTCGGGCTTGAGCGAGGTTTTTTGCTGGGGGTTGAGAATTTGGCGTGGGATCTTCGGCGTTGTGCTACGGAGGCATTGTCAGCTGAGGGCTCAATTTGAGAAGGATGAGAAGGGACCCGTGGGGGCAAAGAGATTAATTAAAAAAAAAAAAAAAAAAAAAAACCCTGTGAACTTTTTCTACCAGGCGTTCTTGATAGGGGCCTGTGCTCCATTGTAGAATGGCACGTGGAGTGAGGGCTGGGGCAGGGGCCCCTAATAGGGCTGCGCAGGCAAGGGGTGCTCAAGCTGGTGATAGGGGTGGGTTTGCTGGGAGGGGGGGTAGCGGTGGGGGCCGGGGGCATCGAGGAACTGCCAGTCGGAGGCCGCCTCGAGCAAAGGCGCCTCTACGAGGTCAGGGAGAAGGGTTGTCATCAGTGCAAAAAAAAGGGGCTGCAGGCTCCAGAGCGAGGGGGCAAAATAGGCGAGGACAGCCTCAAGCACGAGGTGGGGGGGCTACTTCAGAGTCTCTGCCCGCGGCTTTAAATGAGCACGGATCTGTTAGGGATGGGGCTGATTTAGTGGAGGATGGGCATGAGCGGGAGCAAGGGTGTCTAACTCAAGGGGGATGGGGTTATGGGAATTTGGGATTAGGACCTATGGTTATGCCTGTAGCTGCACATACCATAAATCCTCGAGACAGGGCGTCCTGGGAGAGTGTTCAGAGGGGCCAGGGTACCTATGGGGCTTGGAATGGTCCCTCGCAATGGGGACACTGGTTGGGGGGTGGGCGGGGTTCCTCTCGAGCTGAATGGTTGGATGCATGGCAGCCAGGGTGGCCTTCTCCTGTTCCCCCTCCCCCTCTTTTTCCTATTATGTCTCCACAGGGTCCAACACCATTATCAGGAAGAGACAACAGTGGACAGCGGCAAGTAGAACGCGTGGATTCGACTTTGATCCAGCAGCGGGGGATGGCCAGTGAGGGTGCGGTTCGAGAAGTTGGCGGACGAGAGCGGGATGCTGAGCTCAGTACAGTGGATATTGGTCCGGAGGAGGTGGTGGCGTCTGCGACTGGTGTTGCTGGTGAGTTACAGGTGGATTCGGGTGAGAAGAGTAGGGAGAGTGGTAAAAAGAAAGCAAAAAGGATGGCAAAAAGAAAACATTCCTGTAGACGGCGTCGCAGGTCCAGTTCTTCGTCCACTTCGTCCTCGGTGTCGTCTTCTTCGCTGACGTCATCAGAAGATAGCACGTGCCGGCTGAGGAAGGGTGATAAAAAGGTTTTAGGAAGGGGTTCAGAGGGTGGTTTGCCTTCAGCAGTGGTAATTTCAGAATTATGGGAGGGAGTTCCACGGAAGTTGAGGCATAAAATTAAAAAGCGGCGTTATATAGATATTTTCCGGTTGCTAGAAGGTCGCAAACGTTCTGGTGAAAGCAAGAAAAAACGTAAGGAGGATGAGAAGGCGGGGCATGTTAAGAAAGTTTCACGGAATGTGGTCAATTGGACACGTGCTTTTTTGCGTTTGACTAGTGTTTGGGGACAGCATTACCCGGGGCAATACGAGAGGCTTTTATCTTACGCGGATTCAATCTTGGAGGCGTCGCAGACACATGAAGGGTGGTCATGGTTAAACTATGATGAGAAATTTAGAGACAAGATGGAAGAGAATAGACTTGTGGCATGGGGAATGCAGGACATTAATTTGTGGTTGACCCAGATGTCGGCCAGGGTTGGTGTCGGAGGAGGGGCTAAAGGTGCGGTCGCGAGTGGGGTTGGGACTGGTCGGTCCTTTCGTGGGGGAGCGAGTCTCGTACAACAGCGTACAGGGGGAAATGGGACAGGAGACGTTTGTTGGAGGTTCAACAAGACCTTGTGCCCTTTTCCAGACTACAAATTTCGCCACGTGTGTTCCCTCTGTGGAGGAGCGCACTCAGCAGTCAAATGTGTCAAAAAAGGGATCTCCCAGCCCCCTACTGCTAGCGCAAAGTAATGCAGGGTTCTTTGGCCTCGCCCCCACGCCTGTTAGAGTACAAGTATTGAATGCGTGGTTAGGCCGGTACCCTCGACAAAAGGATAGGGAGGCTTTATATTTTGGTTTTAATTATGGTTTTGTGATCCCAGTGTGTGGGCAGGTGGGGGGGTCGGCGGGACGGAATTCAGTGTCAGTGAAGCGCTTCGCGTCGGTGGTAAAGGAAAAGTTGGCAGCGGAATTGTTGCTTGGTAGGATAGCGGGCCCATTCGTCAGTCCGCCATTCGCAAGAATGGTAATTTCTCCATTGGGTATAATACCGAAAAAGGAGCCGTGGAAATTCCGCCTGATACATAATTTGTCCAGCCCCATCGGAGATTCGGTTAATGACTATATTCCACGGGAATTCTGTTCCGTGCGATATGCGTCGTTCGACAGGGCAGTGAGCCTAGTACGATCCGCTGGGCGTGGGGCGCAGATGGCAAAGGTAGATATTGAGTCTGCGTTCCGACTGCTTCCAGTGCACCCTGCGTCGTTCTACTTGTTGGGATTTTGCTTTCAAGATGGTATATATTTTGATAAATGCATGCCCATGGGCTGTGCCATCTCTTGTTCATACTTTGAGAAGTTTAGTACTTTTCTACAGTGGGCAATTGAACGTAAAGTGGGTATGGTGCAGGTAGTGCATTACTTGGATGATTTTTTATTTGTCGGGTCGGAACAATCTGAGGAATGCCGTGTATTGCTGGATGGTTTTGTGGATTTGTCCAAGGAATTGGGGGGTACCGTTGGCAAAAGAAAAGACGGAAGGTCCTACTCCGCGGATCACTGTTTTGGGGGTTGAGCTCAACTCGGATTTAATGGTGGCACGTCTTCCCCAAGATAAAATTCGCAAATTGCGGGTTTTAGTGGCCAATGTGCTGGCATCATCATCCTTGACGCTGAGGGAGATGCAAGCTTTGATAGGCTCGTTAAATTTTGCTTGTCGGGTGATACCGATGGGCCGGGTATTTTTGAGGCGGTTGGCAGCAGCTATGGCAGGGGTGCGTAAGCCTCATCATCATTTGAGGGTCTCGAAGTCAATGAAGGCAGATTTGCGGATTTGGCAGGTCTTTTTGGAGGAGTTTAATGGGACCACAGTTTTAATGGAACCGGAGCTCAGTAGTGCGGATTTGCAATTGTATACAGACGCAGCAGGGGGCATAGGTTTGGGCATTTATTTCGCTGGGGCTTGGTGTGCAGAGCGTTGGCCGCAGTCCTGGTTTGAGTCACGGCTTACTAGTAATATAACTTTTTTAGAGCTGTTTCCCATTTTAGTAGCATTAGAGTTATGGCCGGAAAGACTTTGTAACAAAAAGGTTTTGTGGTGGTGTGATAATGAGGCTGTAGTGCAAGTGGTGAACCATTATTCACTGCACTGTGTTTTGGTGGCTAACTTGATGAGGGAAGTAATTTTAGCTTGTTTGCGGTTAAATGTGTACCTGAAAGCTCAACATATTCCAGGGTATGCTAATGCCATCGCTGATTCTCTTTCCCGTTTCAAGTTCGAGCAATTCCGACGATTGGCGCCACAAGCGGATACAGAAGGAGGTGCGGTCCCTTGGAAGTTATGGAGTCTTGGCCGTCCGGGATGAAAGACTTGCTGCGGTGTTCTGTAGCGGCTGGTACATGGGCAGCGTATCGGCGAGGATGTCAGAAGGTGGTGGAATTTTTGGAACGTTCGGGTTGGCAGTTTGGGCCGGTTTCAGCTCAATTGCTAGGACAATATGTGGTATGGGCTAAGGAGAATGGAGTGACTCGCTCGGCAGTGCGTAGTCATTTGGCGGGTTTCGAGTATTTCGTGAAGGCGGTGGGCTGGGACTTCCCATCAGGGGGTGCCTTAGCCCGTCGGCTCTTACAAGGATGGGGTCGAGCAGCACCTGTGCACCTGGATGCCCGGCGTCCCATCACTCATGATTTACTAGAAAGAATATGCAAATCCTTAGCGGTGGTGGCCTCGTCGCAGTATGAGGCGACGCTTTTTCGAGCAGTTTTTATTTTGGCATTTTTTGGGGCTTTTCGCATGGGGGAGTTGGTGGCGCGATCATCAAAGGGGGGAGATGTGGGGATTCTACAGCGTCAACATGTTTGCTTTGAGAAAAGGCAGTTGCGAATTTTGTTGGCAAAATCCAAGACTGATCCGCAAGGCAAGGGTTTGTGGGTCCGGCTGAGTGAGATTCCAGGGTTTCACACTTGTCCGGTGAGCGCCATGCGTGCTTTCTTACGGGAACGCCCATTGCAAGTTGGGGGGTTGTTTCTGCATGCGGACGGGCGACTGCTTACACGTTTTCAGGTGGTAGCAGTTCTGAGGTTGGCATTGAAGGTCGTAGGCGAGCCCCCCGAACATTATGCAGCTCATTCTTTTCGTATTGGCGCGGCTACCAGTGCTGCTGCTGCGGGCCTGTCGCAGCAGGACATTCAGAGTATTGGGAGGTGGCGTTCTCAGGCTTTCCGGGGTTATGTTCGTTTATAAAAAAAAAAAAAACAAAGGGGGGGGGACCTGATATGGATTAACTCTTCTTTTCTTTTGCAGTTGCAGGAGGGAGTGTCCAGAGCTGTTGGATGATCGGGCACTCTTTCATGTACTGGGCCGGCCGGCGGGCGGCTGAGCGGCCATTGGGGCCTAATTTGGGGCTGGATCCTGCTCAAGTGTCGCTGCTATGGCTGGGTGAGAGGGGGTTGAGGTGGGCTCAGCTCCTGCCTTTGCTCCGGCACCATGAGCGGGTGAGGGGCCAGCCAAGACTGTTGTTGTTGCATTTAGGTGGCAACGACCTAGTTACCTGGACTTGTAAGCAACTCATCAGAATTGTTATAAAAGATTTAACTATATTATTGAGTATGTTCCCGGGAATCCAGTTAATTTGGTCAGACATTATTCCAAGGCCTGTTTGTGCGGCCCAGCGGCGTTGGTCGCGGGGTCTTACAAAAATAAATCGTCAAATAGGACGGTGGTTAATTGGGCAAGGTGGGATTCAAGTTCTTCACCCGTGGGTGGAAGTGGCGTGTACGGGGTTGTACAGGATTGATGGTGTTCATTTGTCCCCTGTGGGTATAGATTTACTGTTGAATGATTGGCAAGAGGCCTTGGAAGGTGTTTTTACACAGGGATGCTAACTGGTCGCAGCAGGGCATTGGGGGGGCGGCACAAGGGCATTAATATGCCAGTGCCGGTGGCGGGATCCCGGAGGTTTCCGGGGCCCGGAGCCGTTTGGCCATACTTGGGCGGGGGCGGGGTGCCCCCGACCCGGATAAGCCCTGCTGGCCTTTGCTAGTCATATGGCGAGGTCGGGGAAAGGGCGGTAGGAAATTGGCTGGTGGTCGGACACGGCCGGAGCGGATGCGACCCCACTTTGCTAATTATGGCTGGGGGGGTATCATTCCGCTGGGGGGAGATTGTTTACAGAACTGTTTGATATTGTAAAGTTAATTGTTTGAAATATAATAAAGCTGCGACCGGTTGGTACTTCCAATAAGAAAATCTTGTCTGTGAAATTTGTAAAGGTGGGGAAAAGGGTGGGGGAGGGGGTGAGAAGGCTGAGGGAGGTGGGGGTGAGTAAGGAGGGGCTTAGGGCACCGGATGCGGCCTGCCACGGTTAATTCAAGTCCGAGCGCGGAGTCGCGAAGGACGCCGGTAACCGGGCGGTCGGCCCGGTCGGTCCCGGCCCTCCTTCCGGCTTCTGCAGAAAGGAAAGGGGGGGGGGGAGGAAAGAGGGAGAGAGAGAGCGCGGAGGATGATGACGCCGGCAGCATTTTTTAAAGGGATTGGCTCCGCAGATGGAGAGAGCGGAGCCAATCAGAGCTGCCGGCGTTAGAGGGCTTATAAGGTAGGAGCGTTTTATGCTCCCCCCCTTTTCTCCGGCGGCGGTTTTGGAGACGGAAAGGCTCCCCGCCCTCCCTCCCTTCAATTTTGTATGTGGGGTGGTGTTTTCGGGGTGTCGCAGTTGGGGTGGTGTTGTCAAGGCGGGATCCCGGAGGTTTCCGGGGCCCGGAGCCGTTTGGCCATACTTGGGCGGGGGCGGGGTGCCCCCGACCCGGATAAGCCCTGCTGGCCTTTGCTAGTCATATGGCGAGGTCGGGGAAAGGGCGGTAGGAAATTGGCCGGTGGTCGGACACGGCCGGAGCGGATGCGACCCCACTTTGCTAATTATGGCTGGGGGGGTATCATTCCGCTGGGGGGAGATTGTTTACAGAACTGTTTGATATTGTAAAGTTAATTGTTTGAAATATAATAAAGCTGCGACCGGTTGGTACTTCCAATAAGAAAATCTTGTCTGTGAAATTTGTAAAGGTGGGGAAAAGGGTGGGGGAGGGGGGGAAAAGGGTGGGGGAGGTGGGGGTGAGTAAGGAGGGGCTTAGGGCACCGGATGCGGCCTGCCACGGTTACTCCTGTCAGTCTGAGACCCAGTTTCTACATAGAAAAATACGTTAAGAGTTTTAACAAAATCACATGGGAAGTTATAAACGTATTGTTATGTATTCTCATATGGATGGAGTAATTAGATTATTTATGGCTTAACTGTGTTATTACTCTAAAAAATACAGACCATTTTGATTGTTGCATACAAAAATGGAGGGTCGTTTACCTTGGAATAAAGCCTTTAGCTTTACTGAAGACTATATATCAGCCGCATGCAATGAGAAGACTCTATTTGCTCTAGATGAAAAAGAAGATGAACACACAGATTCGGCAACGTGGGATATGTTGTTAAAATTGCAAAAGAGAATAACCAGATTGGAGCTTCATCGGTTTTCCTTAATAGAGTATATTCGTAGACAGCAGATCCCAAGGGGTTTCCGTTTATATAAAGAACCCAAGATGTTTACATCTGATGTGTCTTTTATAGACAAGTGGAATAGTATACTTAATAAGTGTTCAAGGGACTTGATGATGTTGATTGTTGATACAGCGAAATCAAATTTGGAAGTTTTAAAGAAGGAGGAGGACACTATATTGCAAGGTTTGAAACAATCCAGCACGGAAGAGAACTATCATAAAAGTGTCACAGAGACGAAAGAAAAAATAGCTGTAATACATGAAGAGGTTAAGAAGTTGAAAGCTAATAAACTCAAACGTGACTATGGTGACTACACCACGGGATATGTTTATCCCTGGATGAACCCGAAACGAAAAGACAAGAAGAAGGTCACGTTTGAAGATAGTTCCGAAACGGAGTATACTTCGGGGTCAGACAGTGATCCCAAGAAGCAGGATTTTCAAGAAGGAAGAGAGGGGCATGTCAAGAAGAAAAAAGAACAAAACAAACATGAACCACAGCGCACGTCCACCAGACGGCGATAAATGCTTCTACCACTTCCATAGTACTGAATATTTCTGGACAACCTCTTCCCGAAACCTATATACAACTGTTAGAAAAGGGGTTGTCGTTTGTGCCATGAGTAGGATTTGATATGTTTAATTTCCGGGTCAATTTGGAACATCTCATTCGGAAATTACATTTAAAAAAATTTTTGGGGGAAAATGATGCGGGAAGGGGTGATTTAGATCAGCTGGCACCTGATCGTATAAAATTACCACTACGATCATCTTGGTCTCCCCCTGGCCCTTTACCAGCAGCTCTAGCGTTGTTACGTACCATGGTATTACAGGATCTTTCTTCAGTGATTGATACCAGTTCTAAAAAGTCTCAATGGAACGCTCTTACTAAAGATGAAAGGGATACCTTGAAAGAGCTTCAATCCCGTCATGACCTGGTGGTCAGACAGGCTGATAAAGGTGGTGCAATTGTTATCATGGCCAAAACTAGCTATTTCCAAGAAGCATATCGACAGTTGAATGATATATGTACCTATGAAAGTATGCCCACAGATCCTACTAAACTACTTCAAGGACAAATTAAATCATTTACTTCAGAAGCGTTGAAGATAAAATTATTAACTACGAAGGAATGGAGATTTTTGAATCCATCTGATCCAATGGTGGCACGATTTTATTTGGTGCCAAAAGTACATAAAGATCTGCATAATTCACCGGGACGGCCCATAGTCTCGATGAGGGGATCTCTTTTAGAACCATTATCCATCTATTTAGATTCTTTTTTGCACCCTCTGATCTCCCGCATCCCTTCATATGTTAGAGATACTATGCATTTTTTACAGCTATTGGAAACAACCGCGCATTGCAGCTCTGAATCGGATATCTGGCTGGTCACTCTTGACGTAAATGCGTTATACACCAACATCCCCCAAGCACGAGCTCACAATGAAGTAATGTCTGTTTTGAAAGCTCGACCTGATATGTCTGTAGAACAGTTGTCTTTTTTGGATAAAATTGTAGAACTAGTGTTGTTTCATAATTATTTTCAGTTCGATGACTGGATTTACCATCAAAAAATGGGGGTAGCGATGGGCGCTACGTGCGCTCCTTCTGTGGCCAACATTTATATGGCTGCTTTTGAAGCAGAATGGCTACCACAATCTGTTTTATATTCACATGTTCGCCTTTGGTGCCGGTACATAGACGACATTTTTGTTATCTGGTCTGGCACATCACAATCACTATTAGATTTTGTGGGCTGGCTTAATGAACGGGAAGCTACTATTCAATTTACTAGCACTTACAGTCAAGAGAGAATTGCTTTTTTGGATGTGGAGATTACTAAGAGCACTAGCGGTTGGGTAACAAATGTGTTTCGTAAACCCACAGATCGCAATGCACTGTTACATTATGACAGTTTACATCCCAGAAGATTGAAAGATGGTCTTCCATTTTCTCAATTCCTCCGGTATCGGAGGAATTGTACTGATCTGCGCAAATTTAAAGTTCAAGCTAACATTCTGAAATTGAAACTATCTGAAAGGGGATACCCTAAACGCACAATTGAATTGGCATATAAACGTGCCTTGTATAATCACCGGGAGGTTCTTTTAGTTCCAAAATTATCTGCCCCGACTGATTCTTCTATCAATTTAGTGACCCCCATATTCGCCATACAGTAAAGACATTGCGAAAATCATCAAACAACATATGAATGTGATCCATAGCATTCCGGCCCTGCGAGATAAATCCATTCGTTGTGTGTGGACACGTCATCGCAATTTAAAAGAAATTCTTTGTCCTACGGTAGTTCCTTCTACAACTGATCTCATTTCAACTGCATCAATGGGTCACATACAATGTGGTCAATGTTCCCTATGTGAGGTGAATTGGGAGATTTCTTCTTTTAATTATCATGGAAAAGATTACCCTCTACGGCATTCAACTAACTGTTCTTCTTCACAGGTCATATATGCTGTACAATGCCCTTGCCAATTGATATATATAGGTAAAACACTGCGTCCCTTCAGAGTGAGATTGGCTGAACATCGGAGTAGAATTCACTGCAAAACTTTGACAGCACCAATTGTAGAACATTGTTTGACCTATAATCATGCATTCACTGATCTTCGGTGTTTCTGTGTAGATCAAGTTCTTAAAAGCAGCGGAGGTAAAACCTTAGACCAAACGTTGATTTATAAAGAACAACGCTGGATTTTCATTTTGCAAACAATCTCTCCAGGGGGTCTCAACTCCCAAATTGACTGGAATTTGTGTATCTAATCCAATTAAGTTAATAAGGATTTTTATTCATGATTCAATATCTACTGGTTCTCCTCCTGTCTAAGCCGCATGCGCGGTGTCTTTTCACATTGCCAGAGAAATTAGTCAGCAGGGGCCGTCAGTGGTAAGCAGTTTGGCATCTGAGTTATCTATTTTAATGCGGATGTTATACATATATATTTCTTCATAAAACAACTAGTTGAATTGTGGGTTACTAACTGGAGAATGTTCTGTTTATTTTCCTAGTTGATATTGACAACTGTGAAAGTCAGTGCACAACCCCTGAAGAAACGATATATTCGTGAAACGCAGCAGCGCTGAAACTGGCGTTGCTTGGTTTTTTGAATGATTTTGATTTTAAATTGAATTAAGTGAATTAACAAAATAACAAAAAAAGGGTCGTTGATGCAAATCGGAGCGTTGTGGTTAAAAAGTTAATGCCATAGCTCCTGTCAGTCTGAGACCCAGTTTCTACATAGAAAAATATGTTAAGAGTTTTAACAAAATCACATGGGAAGTTATAAACTTATTGTTATGTATTCTCATATGGATGGAGTAATTAGATTATTAGTATTCTGTGAACTATCATTAAAATCATCTGTAATACCTGAAGATTGGAGGGTCGCCAATGTGACACCAATTTTTAAAAAGGGTTCCAGGGGTGATCTGGGAAACTACAGACTGACGTCAGTACTGGGAAAAATGGTAGAAACCATCATAAAGAACAAAATTACTCAGAATTTAGATAGTCGTGGCTTAATGGGAGACAGCCAAAATGGCTTTAGACAACGAAGATCTTGTCTTACTAATCTGTTATGATTTTTTGAAGGTGTGAATAAACAGGTAGACAAAGGTGAGTCAGTTGATATAGTGTATCTGGACTTTCAGAAAGCCTTTGACAAGGTCCCTCATCAGAGACTTTTGGCAAAACTAAAAAGTCATGGGATAGGAGATAATGTACTATTGTGGATCAGGAACTGGTTAAAAGACAGAAAACAAAGGGTAGGGCTAAATGGCCAATTTTCTCAATGGAAAAAGGTGAATAGTGGAGTACCCCAGGGATCTGTGCTGGGTCCACTGCTTTATATATTCATAAATGACCTGGAAAAGGGAATAACGAGTGAGGTTATCAAATTTGCAGATGACACAAAACTATTTAAAGTGGTTAAAATCCAAGAGGATTGTGGAAAATTGCAAGAGGATCTTGATAAATTGGAAGACTGGGCATCCACATGCCAGATGAAATTTAATGTGGACAAGTGCAAAGTTATGCACCTAGGAAAGAAAGACCCAAACTTTGGTTACACGATGCAAGGTTCCACATTGGGAACCACCATCCAGGAAAAAGATTTAGGTGTCATTATGGATAACATGTTAAAACCTTCCGCCCAGTATGAAGTGGCGGCCAAGAGAGCAAATACCCAATCGGGGCAGCGTGCAGCAGACTTAAATCCGGCGCCAATCGGGCGCACCCGCGCCTTGCGGGCCCGCGCCTGAGGGTGGCGCTTACTGCAAATACTAGCCTAAATCAGAGACACAGAAGACAACGAAGAACAATCTAATCACAACATCCTGGCACTGCTGGAGCTCTCCTAGGATCGAGCTCGCGTACCTCACAATATCACACAGATCTTCAACGCAGCAAGTATAGCCCTTGAATGTGACTAAATAGATAGACCTTCTATTCAGAATATCGCTAAATTAAATTGCTAAAATAGTATAGCTTATACTGCTCTACCAGTGCAATTAAGTTTTCTCCATTACCATCAGCTTGCTTCACTAGCAACACTAACTAAGGTGTACAACGAGTCATCTGATACAAATATATAATCCGTAGTATACTGTAACAAGCATAAATTTTGTTTAACAACACTAGATTCTACTTCACCACCACTTCTAACTAACCACTATGATATGTAATATGTGTATTCATTAGCAGCTATAACTAATATGTATAATTGTTCTACAGTTTCAAGCCTTGATATACCATCACATTTATACCACTTTGTATGATATTGTTGCCAGTCATCCAAATATATCTCAGCTAAGACTTTCATCTTATACACTATTGGAGGATTTTTGCTACTGTCAGTAAATCATTTAACTGTCTGGTTGCTACTGTTGTCAGTAACCTCATCAAGAACCACTATTTGATTTACTGTTGGTAGTAATTCACTATCTGAGTCACTATTTGATTTACTGTTGTCAGTAATTCACTATCTGAGTCACTATTTGATTTACTGTTGTCAGTAATTCACTATCTGAGTCACTATTTGATTTACTGTCGTCAGTAATTCAGTTATAATTACTGCCTGTTCCATACTGTTGTCAGTAATAATCTTCTTAATATCCTGCAGTACTTTACTATCACCAGTACTTGATCGCTCATACTTCTACTCTTACACATGACCTAACTACTGAAATATAATTCATTACACCTAATTCTTTCCCCACGAATTGACAAATATAACATCTTACAGACTAAACCTAAATTAATAACTACTGCTGTTCATAACAATTCATCACTATAGATAGATTTACCACCATCATTAACTCTGGACATATTTGAAACTCAATCTCTCCAAACCAATCAACAACCTAGCTCTTTGCGTAATACTGACACACATTTTACTTGACATACTCCAAACATATACTACTCAAACCCACTTCATAATCACAAATGGCATGTACAACAACCATGCTTCTAAAAGCTACATACACCTGCATCCTCCTAACAATACTAATTGACCTAACTCTAACGCTTAACATTAAAAACTACAAGACAATCCCAATCATACATACAACAAACCGGAACATCCTCCATAATAGTTATTATCCTCCTCAAAACCATTCTAAAATAAACTACCACAGACTCATACAAATAAAACAAACTAATCCACAACATGCCACCCGGTCAGACCTCCACTACAAATCAACATCCTTATCATGCACCCTTATAAATGCTCGATCATTAAAAAATAAAATCCCTATAATTAATGATCTACTGACTGACACAAAACCTGATATACTATGTATAACAGAGACTTGGCTCTCTGATACAGATACAGTTATCCTAAATCAACTTGACAACTCTAACTACAATATCTTCTATACACATAGGGCCAACAAAAAAGGTGGTGGTGTATTGATTATGACAAATAAAACACTAAATACTAAAAAAATTCTATCTAAATCAAACAACAACACTGACACCCTCATAATAAAAATAGACCATCTCAGAATCTGTTTAATTTATAGACCCCCCAACCAAAATGCAGATAGCCTCCACTCACTAATAGAACTCTTCAACTCATCCACGGAACAGAATCCACTAATTGTCCTAGGTGATTTCAACCTTCCCTCACTACCAATAAATGAATCCAACCTTTTTCTTGAAACTATATCTGATTTAGACTACCATCAAGTAATAAATATACCTACACACACCAAAGGTGGCACTCTTGATCTTGTACTACTACCCAAAGCAATCTATAAACTGTTTAAAACAGACTCATTAGAATGTTCTCAAATACCGTGGTCCGATCATCACCTTATCAAACTAAACCTCAACTACACTATTAACTGTACCATAAAACACACAAGAAATGACCAGACAACAAAATTTAAAAAATTTAATGAAAACGAGTTCCTAGATTCCACAATTCCATACCTTACCCTATTACCAACAAATCTGGATGAAGCCGTCAAAAACTGGCATACTACCATAAACAATGCAGCCAAAATAACTCAATGTAAGAAAAAACCAACTCACTCAAAAAACAACTGCACACCATGTTTAATAGCACATTAAAACAAATGAAAAGAGTACTAAGAAATCTAGAACGTAAATGGCGTAAAACCAAATCCAATATTGAGAGAGAAATATATTACAACCACCTCACACTCTATAAAGACGCTATAGACAACTCAAAGAAAAATTATTACGCTACAATCCTTTCAAAATCATATAATAGACCAAGAGAACTATTTTCCATTGTTAGCAACCTTACAAACACTTATCAAACCTCTAGCAACGAAATCACTGACATCTCTGCACAAACTCTAGCCAATTATTACCAAAAAAATACAAAATACTCACCAATGACCCTAGACCCTAGCTACAAACCCCTCCACATACTAAATGAATGGCCAGAATTTTACCCCATATCCAAAACTTCATTAAAGAATATCATTATCAATCTCAACACCACAACTTCCTATCTCGACCCCTGCCCAGTAATCTGGATAAAAAACACGCTCCCAACTCTTTTATCCTTCATACTCCCCTTGGTCAATCTATCACTACTCCAAGGTTACCTCCCACCTGCACTTAAACATGTACAAATCAGACCAATCCTGAAGAATACCTCACTTGACAAAACTTCCCCAAAATCTTACCGACCTATCTCAAGTATACCTTTCTTAGCAAAAAACTGTACAAATACAGACACAAGATTTCCTTGATTCATCCTACCCACTTGACGACCAACAATATGGATTTCGTCCCATGCACGGAGTCGAAACTCTTCTGACTGTTCTAACTGATACACTCCTAAGAGGAATAGACAACCACAAAAAAGCCTTCATCCTCTTATTTATCGACATTTCAGCCGCTTTTGATAGTGTTCACCACTCAATAATGCTTAACAACGTAAGACACATAGGTATCTACTCGACAGTTCATAAATGGTTCACCTCCTATCTGAGAAATAGAATCCAAAACATCTGAATAGGCGATCAAACATCTGAATCATATAAATTTGAAACAGGTTTACCACAAGGCTCTGCGCTCTCAGCTCTTCTATTCAATATATACATAAAACCAGTTTGTGACATATTTAAAAAATATGGTGTACTCTATCATCTTTATGCAGATGATATTATGATGTACATCCCTTTCACAATTCCTAACATACCGTTGCAACTCCTATCAGATTGTTTTAATGAAATAACTTCATGGCTAAATGCCCACAATCTTCAAATAAACCAATCAAAAACCGAAGTACTAATAGTCACTAAAAACCAAGATTACACCCCACCAACACATATAACACTTCAAAACCAGGAAATTAAAATAAAAAATGAAGTAAGATACTTAGGTGTCATAATAGATAAACATCTTACATTAGATACCCATATCAGGAACACCACAAAGAAAATCTATTTCAAACTCAAAACGCTTAAACAACTTAGACCGTTTGTATACATACATGATTTCATCAGTATAATCCAAGCCACCATAACCCCCCACTTTGACTTTGCTAACCTGATATTATTAGGTACATCAAAAAATAACATTAAAAGACTTCAAATTGCACAAAACTGAAAAGGGCACGGGCGAAGTCCTGGTGCCCGGAGGTAACCGGGGGCGAGCTTCAGCGCGTCCCTGGCCCGGGCGCGGGGCGACGAGAAGGCAAGGGAAAGGAAGGGGGGGGAAGAGCTCGGATGCGCGCCTGTGTGTGACGCAGGGCGCATCATTTGAATTGATTGGTTCCGCCGCGAGATGCGCGCGGCTGGAACCAATCAGCAGGGAGGAAGAGCCATGTGCAGCGGCTGCCAGAGCGCACGCTAGCACATGGTTTTGTGAAGGGCGGCTGGCCGGTGTGTTTCTTCTTGACTTCTCGGGCTTGGCGCGTTTGCGGTGTTGGACGTGGCAGTGTTGGTGTGAGAGCACTACGGGTCGACGTTGGAGTTCGGGAGCGGCGGTGGCTCATCGAGTGTGAGAGCGGAGGCTCCTCAGGCGAGTGGGGGTGATTGTGGGGGTGATTGTGGGTTTTTTCATTGCGGCATTGTGACTCCGGTGTTATTGGATTGGGGAGGGGAGAGTGTGCTTATTACTGTGTGAGAGCTAGGGGATTGGCTTCACTCCGTGCAGCTGTTCCGGTCATAACAAAAAAACAAAAAAAAACAAGATACACTGCAAGTGTCTTCGCGGGTGCATTTTAAAGCCTGCAGGGCATCATTAGCTCTTATTGCTGCCAGTTAGCGTGTTTGTGTATTGTTTGGGGGCCGGGATGGCTGGGGGAAAAAGGGGACAGAGAGGGGCAAAAGGGGGACAAGGCCAGGGCAAAAAGGTTTCCGGGGTGGCTCCTAGAACTAGGGGAGAGGTCAGTGGGCGGAATGGCAGGTCTGTTGGTCCCTCCAGGGGCCGCTTAGCTATTGCGGCTGGGGGCAGGAGGGCCAGGGGTGCGGGGCCACACGGTCTGTCTTCTGCTAGGCCTCGTCCTGGACTGCGGAGCAGGATTGGGGGACGTGGCATGGCCCCGTCCGGAGGAAGGGACGAGGTTATGGGCGCCCATGGATCTCAGCAGGGTGTAGTGGGTGCAGGTGGGGGGAGATCGGGAGAGGAAAGCGTGGATCCCTCGCAAGGGATTGGTTTCGGTGCTACTGGGGGAGAGAGCGGCACGTTGTGGCCTGGCACGGGGTGGGGGACGCCTGGTGGGGATTGGAGATCAGGGCTTTACTCGTTGGGAGGTGTTGGTGGTGCTGGGAGAATTGGGGTTATGGAGCAACAGGCTTGGGATCAATGGCAGCGGGGAGGGTTAGGCACGTCAGGAGCAAATTGGTTAGGGGCTTGGCAACCTGCTTGGTCGGGTGTTTCCCCCTCTCCTTTTTTGCCTTTTCTTTCTTCACAGAATCCAATGACGGCTTCACCTGGATCAGTGCTGAGTGGATCGCAGCAAAGCAGACTTCCACGGGAAGACAGTCGCAATTTGGGATCCGCTAGCGGTGTGGTGATGGAGTCGGGTGCACAGCAACCTTCGGATGGGATCCAGCTTGCTGCTGAACGGACGTCTGTTGCGGCTACGGAGGGTGAGTTACCTCAAGGGGGGGTCGGGCGGTCGGAAAAGGCGAGTAAAAAAAGGAAGCGTTCTTCGAGGCGACGCCGGCGCTCGGATTCCTCCACTTCCTCTTCCTCTAGTTCTTCCACTAGTACTGCGAGTGGGGAGGGTGGCAGAGGGGTGGTGGGGGAGGGGGTTTCATCGGGAAACCCTGCAGTTGGGGGTGCTTCGGGGTTGACGCCTTTGTCGGAATTGTGGGAGGGGGTGCCTAAGAAGTTGAGAACTAAAATTAGGAAGAGACGGTATATTGACATTTTCCGTTTATTGGAAGGTCGTAAGAGGTCTGGGGAAAGTCGGAAAAAACGCAAAGAGGATGAGAAGGCTGGGAGGGTTCGTAAGGTGACTAGATCAGTGGTGAATTGGGTCAGGGCTTTTTTGCGTTTGGCTAGTGTGTGGGGTCAGTCGTACCCGGGGCAGTACGGGATGTTGCTGTCCTATGCTGACTCTATTTTGGAAGCCTCGCAGGCCCATGAGGGCTGGTCTTGGCTCAATTATGATGAGAAGTTTCGTGACAAAATGGAGGAAAACCGGTTTTTATCGTGGGGCACACAAGACATCAACTTGTGGCTCACCCAGATGTCTGCTCGGACGGCTCCAGTAGGGGGTTTGTCAGGGTCCGGCAATAAGTTTGGTGGGGGGCTGAATTCCTTGGGGAGCCGGTCCTTTCGAGTTTGGGGGGGGGGGAATCCCGAGTAAGTCCGGGGCAGGCGGAGGCAGCGATGTCTGTTGGCGATTTAATAAGGCCTCATGCCCATTTACGGACTGTAAGTTCCGGCACGCCTGCTCCGCTTGCGGCGGCAGTCATTCAGCGGCGAAGTGTATCAAGAGAGGGGTTGGGGGTGTTACCCCATCTACCTCTAAGTGAGGGTTTGAACTTAGGCAGAGCCCCGTCGCCCATTAAGGTTGAGACATTGATCAACTGGCTCTGCGGTTACCCAAAAGCAGGGGATAGGGAATTTTTACAGAAAGGGTTTGAGGGGGGGTTTGTTATCCCGGTTCATGGCACGGTAGCGGCGCAGGCAGCACGGAATTCCCCGTCGGTGTGCGGCGGTTTGAAGCGGTTGTCTGGCAGAAATTGGAGGTTGAGTTGGGTCTGGGGCGGATAGCCGGGCCGTTTCCGGAACCACCGTTCGCGAATTTGGTAGTGTCCCCTTTGGAATTGTCCCTAAGAAGGACCCGGGAAAATATAGGCTCATTCACAATCTATCATTCCCGACAGGATTGTCGGTGAATGATCACATTCCAAGGGAGTACTGCACGGTCCGTTATGCTTCTTTCGACAGGGCGGTGCGGTTAGTCCGAAGGGCGGGTAAAGGGGCGCTGATGGCGAAGGTGGACGTTGAGTCCGCGTTTCGTTTGTTGCCTGTTCATCATCCCTGTTCTTTTCATCTTTTGGGTTTCCGATTCGCGGGGGAATATTATTTTGACAAATGTATGCCCATGGGTTGTTCCGTGTCATGTGCCTGTTTTGAGAAATTTAGTACATTTTTGCAATGGATGGTTACGAGCCGTGCCGGTGCTAGGAGTGTTGTCCATTACCTGGATGATTTTTTATTTGTGGGACCAGCGCAGACTTTGCTGTGTGAGGAATTATTGGAGGTTTTCCTGGGTGTCGCGGGTGAATTGGGTGTACCTTTAGCTGAGGGCAAAACGGAAGGGCCGACGACTAAGCTTACGTTCTTGGGCATTGAATTAGACTCGGAGGAGATGGTGGCTCGATTGCCGCCAGCAAAAGTGGACACGTTAAGAGCCTTGATTTCGAACGCGTTGGCAGCGGCGAAGTTCACGCTGAGAGAGTTTCAGTCGCTGATCGGGTCCTTGAATTTTGCGTCGCGGGTCATACCAATGGGGCGGATATTTATTCGACGTTTGGCGGCGGCCACGTCAGGCGTCCGTAAGCCTCATCATAGAATTCGCATCTCCAGGAGCATTAAGGATGATTTGCGGGTGTGGGATGTGTTCCTAAAGGATTTTAACGGGGCACCTGTGCTCATGGAGTTGGCCTGTTCTACGCACGATTTGCAGTTATATACGGATGCGGCGGGGGCTGTTGGATTAGGTATTTACTTTGGTGGAGAGTGGTGTGCGGAGCGGTGGCCTCCGTTGTGGCGCGAATGGGGGCTTCTACAGAATATCACATTTTTGGAGTTGTTTCCGATTTTAGTGACGTTGGAGTTGTGGCCGGACAAATTGCGGAACAAGAGGTTGGTCTGGTGGTGCGACAACGAAGCTGTCGTGAGCGTGGTTAACCATTATACCCCACACTGTAGATTAGTAGCGGATCTCATGAGAATGGTGGTGTTGGCCTGTTTGCGGCTTAATGTTGGTTTAACTGCAAGGCACATTCCGGGGCTACACAATGGAATAGCGGATGCTCTTTCCCGTTTGCAGTGGGAGCGGTTTCGGCAGCTGGCACCGGAGGCAGACAAGATCGGGTTATCGGTCCCTTGGAAGTTGTGGAACAGTGGCCTGCTGATATGAAGGAGATGTTGAAGAGCTCTGTAGCGAAGAAGACTTGGGACGACTACTGTCGGGGTTGTAGTACGGTGGTGGCTTTTTTGTGGGCTCAGGGATGGAGGTCAGGAGCGGTGTCTGATGGTTTACTGGCCCAGTACATCATGGGGTCAAGGAGGATGGGTCATACTAGGGCTGGAGTGAAGGCCCACTTGGCGGGCTTTGCGTTTTTTGCTAGAGCTGTGGGGTGGGGCCCGGTTGGTGGTGGGTTTTTGGTGAGGAAATTGTTGCAAGGGTGGGGGCGTGAAAACCCTCCTCAGGCGGATCAACGGCGGCCAGTAACACATGACCTGTTACGGGGACTGTGTGAGGTCTTGCCAGTCGTTGCGAGGTCTGAGTATGAGGCCATGCTTTTCAGGGCTGTTTTTTCTTTGGCCTTTTTTGGGGCGTTTAGGGTGGGTGAATTGGTGGCGGATTCCAAGTTGGCTGTTGCTGGGCCCAGTATGCAGCGTCAGCATGTGCGTGTGGAGGGCTCCTACTTGCAGGTCCTTTTGAAGAGGTCGAAGACGGATCAGCAAGGACGGGGTGTCTGGGTGGTGTTGCAGGCCATAGGGGGGCACACGTGTCCGGTGACAGCCATGCGGGAGTATTTAGCTCGCCGCCCTGAGGTAGCGGGGGGGTTATTTCTGCATGAGGATGCGGGGTTGGTCACGCGTTACCAGGTCACAGCAGTTTTGCGTTTAGGTTTGCAGCGCTTGGGCGAGGACTCGGCCCATTATGCCGCGCACTCTTTTCGCATTGGGGCGGCATCTAGTGCGGCAGGTGCTGGCTTGTCGGGTTGGCATATACGCCTTATTGGCCGTTGGAGGTCCAAGGCCTTCCGGGGTTATGTCCATCTGTGATGCAAAAACAGAACACAGACGAACAAAACAAAAACAAAAAAAAAAAAAAAAAAGGAGTCAATTTGAACTAATCCAACTGGGTTGCGCCTGCGTTGTTAACTGCTGTTTTTTGTTTCAGGTGGGGGCAGCAGTGTGCTGGGCTCTTGGATGCTGGGGCATTCTTTCGTTTATTGGGCTGGTCAACGGGCAGAGCTATGGCCTATCGGGCCTAACCTAGGACTGGATCCTGATGTGGTGTCGGTGTTATGGCTGGGTGAGCGCGGGCTGCGTTGGATGCAGCTCTTGCCTTTGCTGCGACATCACGCCCGAATTCGGACTTCTCCTGGAATTATCCTACTGCATCTGGGAGGCAATGATCTCGCCACATGGACTTGTAAACAACTCATTAATGCGGCGAAAAAAGACATGGATTGGATATTAAAAATGTTTCCAGGTGTTGTGCTTATTTGGTCGGATGTCATCCCAAGGCCAGCGTGCTGGGGTCAGCGGCGGTGGTCTCGGGGATTGACGAAGATCAATAGGCAGATTGGAAAATGGTTAAGTGCGCATGGGGGTTATCATTTGCAGCACGATTGGGTGGATGTTACTTGTAAGGGTTTATATCGGGGTGATGGAGTACATTTGTCTCCTGTGGGGGTTGACCTGCTCCTGAACGACTGGCAGGAGGTTTTGGAGCGAGTGGTACGGGTTGGGCTGAACAGGTCGCAGCTTGTGCTCCGGTAGTGTGGGGGGCGGCAAAGGCACGGGTTGTGCCTGTGCCGGTGGCGGGATCCCAGAGGTTTCTGGGGTCCGGAGCCATAGCTGATTGGGGCGGGGCAGGGTGCCCGCGGCCCGGTGAACCCCTAGCCGACTTTTGCTAGTGACATGGCGAGGTCGGGCAGGTGTGGTAATAACTTGTCCGGTGGTTGACCGGCCTAGGTGCGGTAGTGTTGTCACCTTGCTAGTCATATGGCTGGTGAGGTAACGCTTCGCACCGGGATTGGGTGTTGGGTTATTCATGTTTTAAAATGTTAATATGTTATGGGGCAAATAAAGCTGCGACCTGTTGTTATACCAATCCATGTGTGGTCTGAAGTTTGTTGGAGAAGGGTAGGGTTGTTTTAAGGTGGGGTGTGTGTGTGTGGGGGGGGGGGTGTAATGGACAGGGGAGTGCTTGGTGCGGCTCCCCGGTTACGAAAAGGGCACGGGCGAAGTCCTGGTGCCCGGAGGTAACCGGGGGCGAGCTTCAGCGCGTC
The DNA here is from genome assembly GCA_033557465.1 of Ichthyophis bannanicus. NCBI lineage: Eukaryota > Metazoa > Chordata > Amphibia > Gymnophiona > Ichthyophiidae > Ichthyophis > Ichthyophis bannanicus. The sequence goes on along the minus strand of CM066043.1, from coordinate 291,198,212 downwards.
CCTGGCCCGGGCGCGGGGCGACGAGAAGGCAAGGGAAAGGAAGGGGGGGGGAAGAGCTCGGATGCGCGCCTGTGTGTGACGCAGGGCGCATCATTTGAATTGATTGGTTCCGCCGCGAGATGCGCGCGGCTGGAACCAATCAGCAGGGAGGAAGAGCCATGTGCAGCGGCTGCCAGAGCGCACGCTAGCACATGGTTTTGTGAAGGGCGGCTGGCCGGTGTCCCGCCCTCCCACCCGTTTATGATGGTTGGGTGTTGTGGGACTTGGGGGTGTTGCAGCTGGGGGGGGGGGGTTTGTGGGTTGAGGGATCCCAGAGGTTTCTGGGGTCCGGAGCCATAGCTGATTGGGGCGGGGCAGGGTGCCCGCGGCCCGGTGAACCCCTAGCCGACTTTTGCTAGTGACATGGCGAGGTCGGGCAGGGGTGGTAATAACTTGTCCGGTGGTTGACCGGCCTAGGTGCGGTAGTGTTGTCACCTTGCTAGTCATATGGCTGGTGAGGTAACGCTTCGCACCGGGATTGGGTGTTGGGTTATTCATGTTTTAAAATGTTAATATGTTATGGGGCAAATAAAGCTGCGACCTGTTGTTATACCAATCCATGTGTGGTCTGAAGTTTGTTGGAGAAGGGTAGGGTTGTTTTAAGGTGGGGTGTGTGTGTGGGGGGGGGGTGTAATGGACAGGGGAGTGCTTGGTGCGGCTCCCCGGTTATCAGCAGCTAGGATTATAACGAAAACACACTCTCATCAACATATAACACCAATACTAGCTTCACTTCACTGGCTACCAATTCAAAGCCGGATAGAATACAAAACACTAATAACTGCTTTTAAAACACTATTTGATATGGCACCAGACACATTAAGTAACTTAATTACCAAAGAACATTCAAAACCTACTCAAAGAAAAGCTCAACTGAACAAACTCAAAACCCCCAAAGACTTCATAAAATCAAATAAATCCACAAACTTCAGAGCGTTCTCACATGCAGCCCCAATAGCCTGGAATGCCCTCCCTGTCGAGCTAAGAATGTTAACAGAGATTAATGAATTCCGCAAAAAATTGAAAACACACCTTTTCACAATACATTACAACAACATAGACCAACCCTCAAAAGAATTAGATAATGGATAATCACTCTCTACTCAACATCTCACTATAACTTTCTGCTCAACATATCACTACAATAGAAAAGATAATCCACCCCACCTGAATCTGAACCAATCATTATAACTATATCTCACATAAAATGTAAATGTATATATAATGTTTATAGTGTTGCACTGTCCTGTGCCAATCTGTTTAACATATTCTAGTAACTTTACATTGTATATAGTTATGACGTTTCATGTAAATGTATACATAATGTTTATAGTGTTGCACTGTTCTGTGCCAATCTGTTTAACATATTCTATTAACTTTACATTGTATATAGTTATGACGTTTCATGTAAAACAAACAATGTTTTGTTGACTGTTGTTAATTGTGAACCGCAGCTGATCTCTGGAAGCTGCGGTATATAAATCCTTGTTAAATAAATAAATAAAATAAATAAATGCTAGGTATCATAAGGAAAGGAATGGAAAATAAAACAAAGGATATTATAATGCCTCTGTATCGTTCCATGGTGCGACCACACCTTGAATATTGTGTGTAATTCTGGTTGCCGTATCTTAAAAATGATATAGCGTTATTAGAAAAGGTACAGAGAAGAGCCACCAAAATGGTAAAGGGGATGGAAGGCTACTCCTATGAAGAGAGGATAAAAAGGTTAGGGCTCTTCAAACTGGAAAAGAGACAGTTGAGGGGAAATATGATAGAGGTCTATAAATTAATGAATGGAGTGGAACGGGTAAATGTAGATCGATTGTTTACATCATCAGAATATAAAAAGACTACGGGACATGCAATGAAGCTACAGGGTAACCTATTTAAAACTAATAAGAGAAAATATCTTTTCACTCAAAGTGTAATCAAACTCTAGAATTTGTTACTGGAGGATGTATTAAAAGCTGTTCGTGTAGCCAGGTTTAAAAAAGGTTTGGACAAGTTCCTGGAGGAAAGGTCCATAAACCATTATTAAAAGGGACCCGGGATATCACTGCTTGACCCAATACAAGCAATGAGGAACCTGTGTCTTTTGGGGAAACTGCTAGGTACTTATGACCTAGATTGGCCACTGTTGGAAACAGGATACTGGGCTTGATGGACCTTGGTCTGACCCAGTATGGCATATCTTATGTTCTTATGACCCCACACCTCCCATCTCCCATAAATTATTCAATCTCACCCTCATGCACTCATCAGATACCATGACCCAGCAACATTCCTCCTACAGTTATCAAGAAGGTCATAAACCCCAAGTCCAGGAAAACCCAACAGGGAGCAGTTCCTCTAACTTGCCCCGTAGATCTCAGGAGAGTGAAAAGATAGGCCATGTCACCAGATCCAACAGTGTCCAAAAATGCCACTACTGCTCCAAGATCGTCATAGGTATGTGTGGTACAGTCGGGTGGAGTACAGTAACCCATACTGTGCACCAATATCCTTATACCTTGGACGCAGAGCTAAAATTGCTTTTTCCGTGCTGCGGTAGACTTCGCCAAGTCAACCATGACCAAAATCATCCAACCATTATGCGACATTGGATTCTTGGTTCTCGCTGCCTGCAACAGCGCCAGAGCCTGTTGATAACGTGGCACTTTCAGGACCTTTATAATCTTTAGGCAAACCTGGAGAGAACCCTATTGATTCATTCAATCTCCACGGGCATATCAAAGGTATGGCCAAGAAATTTTCGCAGCCATGCAGTAAGTAAGGCTATCATATTGCCTCCTTTTCCTTCCATGAGCCCTATAATTCTTACATTGCTGCATCGGGAATGGTTTAACCAAATCTTCCAGGTCCTGCTGCAAACCAGCTATTTTCACCACCTCCTTTTCCAGTGCCACCATCTTAGCTACAAGGACCTGGATCTTTTGTTCCCCCCGTTCCAGTCGCCATTCCACTTAAGCTTTCGTTACCAAATTCATATCATGATTCACCGCTACAGTGCACAAGATCCAACGTAGGCTTCACCTGACCAGTTCCAGCCTTCTCTGGAGACAGCGGGTCTTGCTTACTCTACTTCAATCCAAAGTTCACAGCAAAATTTGCCTCATTTTGATTTTTACCACTCGCCATTCTGATCTGTCAGGTCTACTTAACACTAGAAGCCCCAAAATGCGTCAATTGACGCAAATGCATCTTCGAAGTTCTATACCAGCGCCACTGCTAGAACCATGTCAGTCATGTTCCATGACTTTGTTAGCAAGGTCAAGATGTTCAAATGTGTGCATCGAAAATTAATGACAGATGCACCACCTAGCGGGAAAATGAATTTATATCTAGAAGCCCCAAAGTACGTCAATTGATGCACTCAATTGTACTGGATGCGTCAATTGACATACTTTGGGGCTTCTAGGTAGAAATTCATGTTCCCACTAGGTGAAGCATCTCAATCACTGTTTACAGTTTTACTCCAACATTACAAACAATAAACACACGATGACGTCATGTAATGATGTCACATATTGCATGTATTTAACAAATAAGTAACTTCACATTAATTCACATCTGCATTTCATGCTAAACGCAGTCATCGTGATAATGCGTCAATTGACGCACTTTGGGGTTTCTAGGTAAAATTCCTTTTGGGGCTTCTAGTGTTAATAAAATATTCACACTCCAGCCGCAAATGTGGCACGCAATTTCTGAGATCTTAGGGAGATGCAGGGTTATCACGCTACTATCTTAGTTGGTGCTCAGGAGCATCCTCCCCAGCTCATGCCTTGCTCAGATGTTCAAGGCGAATTACAGTCAGGTGCTGCAGATATTTTGCTATCACCAGAGGACTTCCGCTCCAACATGCATTCTGCTTCCAGAATTACCACAATATAATTATATGCTTCCAATTACGTCTTGCTCTTTTATGTGCCCACATTTTCTGGTACATTTCCATGCCAATGGCTGAATCTTCCAAAGTTGACATATAAATGCAAAGCCCTCCATATCCTTGCCTCCACCTACTGCTGGTAGGTAGTACACGCGTAGCCTGTGCGCACAATGTTATAAACACTGGGCCCAGTACTCAGTGGCAGTGGCTGAACTTTAGACCCAGATATTCAATGCTGGAGCCATATTTTAGAAAAATCCAAGTTATCAATGTCCCTGTTTAATGTACATTATCTAGTTTCAGTTACAATGTAAACCGCTTTGATTGAAATGATAAAGCGGTATATAAAACCTGTTAAATAAATAAAATATCTGGGCCCTGGCATTAAATACCTGTGTTGCCTGGATTGCCATGAAGCTATCCTCTGCCCGCTTAGCTTCAGCAGTGAAGGTTAGGGCAGCCTTTACTGCGCCTCACTTTCACCTGGTTGCGATAACTGGGCAACGACGATATTGAAGTGCTGTCCACTTATCTCCGGGTTCCATTCTCGGACCACTCTAATGCGAACTGCTTTACATCAAGCCCTGCAGCAGTTCAGAGATACTGACTATCCTGGGCTAGGGGATTAACAAGGTTAGTGCGTTGGCTGACCTTGTTAATACCTTTCAGTATCAGAACCACTCATTTCAGCAGCTTAAACTCTGTCTTATCTATGGAAAAAAATTAGAAAATTGTCCTTCACATTTTATAATAGTTGCAAATAACTTTTACCCACAGGATTTACAGTAGTTTTCAAAGTGAAAGCTGTCAACACCTTTACTCCTAATATTTGGTGCACACGGTTTCCCAGGAAGCTTTATGCATATACTTTAGAAGATGAAACATGTGCACAGAAGTGTAAATCCCCCAACACCACCAAGGAACCTCTCTTTAATACAGGTAAGTTCAGGTATCAGAGGCTGGCGGGATGTGTGTCAGACAGGCTTTTACGATTGCCCTTTGGTTTTCATTTTAAATATATGCACAAAAACATTTTGTTGGCAATCTGTAGACCCAGGATATCCTGGGAAATGGTTTTACTCACTTCTGAGCCAGCTGCTGCACAGTTCACAAGGTTGTTATTTGGGTTTGCCATCCAGAAGGTGGACACAGCACTGCAAAAGAGACATAGTTTAAGTCACTCTCCGAGTCCCAATTCCTCGACTCCTTCAGTCACATTGTGCAGTGCTTGGCATTCCTAAAGCTATATGTATGGGGAGAAGTAGCCTAGTGGATAGAACTGTATGAATAGCTGGTCTTTATTCCCTCCACGCCAATGGATAATGGAAAGAAATGATAAAAAAGGGGCATGGATGCCTGTCCATGTATCTAGCGCCAAAATAGCTCTGAAAATTTAGTGGAATTTGGTGCCAGGGAAAAGTCAGTGAAAAGAAACATCAGGTGGATTATCATCGAGAAATAGGACATATACACATCAAGGTCTGCCCAAAGAAAGCTCCCTTCATATCTGTGTGTGTCAGATTCATATAGAGATATGCAACGCCTCTTCTAAACTTTTTACAGAGCTGCCGAATTACTCTGTTCCAGGAGGGAGGCTTTTCAGCCAACTCTGGTTTTGAACTTACATTCCAAAATCAATCTAGTATTTGTAGGCCTTGATTCTGCCCATGCTACAGATCCCAAAAAGAAACATAGAAGCATGACAGCAGAAAAAGACCACATGGCCTATCTAGTCTGTTCTTCCATATCAACTACAACAGTCCCCTTTTCTCCTTCAGATATCCTCTGTGTTTGTCCCATGCTTCTTTGAATTCAGATACTGTCCTCATCTCTACCACCTCCACTGGGAGACTATTCCACAGATCCACCACTCTTTCCGTAAAGAAATATTTCCGCATATCACTCCTGAATCTATCCCCTTCCACCCTCACCCTATATCCCTTCTTAGCAGAGCTTGCTTTCAATTAAAAGAGGCTCTCCTCCTGGGTATTTATGCCACGGAGGTATTTAAACATCTCTATCATATCTCCTCTATCCTGCATTTACTTTAAAGTATACATATTAAGATCTTTAAGTCTGCCTCATTTGCATCATAATGAAGACCACTAACCATTTTAGTAGCCACCCTCTGCATCAACTCCGTATTTATATCCTTTTGAAGATGTGGTCTCCAGAATTGCAGACAATACTCCAAATGAGGTTGCACCAGAGACTTATACAGAGGCACTATCACTTTGTTTTTTCTGCTGGCCATTCCTCTCCCTATGCACCCAAGCATCCTTCTGGCTTTTGCCGTCGCCTTTTCTATCTGTTTAACTACTTTAAGATCATCAGACACAATCACGCTCAGTCCTGCTCTTCTTTTGTGGACAGAAGTACTTCATCCCCTATACTGTACTGGTCTCCCTTGGATTTTTGCAGCCCAAATGATTGGCCCTGCATTTTTAAGCATTGATCTCAGCTGCCAAATTCTAGACCATTCTTCAAGCTTAGTTATATCCCTTCTCATGTTATCTACACCTTCCTGGGTGTCTACTCTATTGCAGATTTTGGTATCAACTGCAAACAGGCAAACCTTACCCGACAGCCCTTCCACTATATCACTAACAAAGATGTTAAAAGAATCGGACCAAGGACAGATCCCTGGGGCACACCACTGGTAACATCCTTCTCCTCAGAGTATGAGCTCCATTTACTTGTACTTTTTGCCACCTCCCACTCAACCAATTTCTAACCTAATCATTAACTTTAGGGTCCATCCCTAGGGTGCTCAGTTTGTTTATGTCACCTGTGTGGAATGTAAACCGCATAGGTTTTGTAGATATGTGGTATATCAAATAAAGAGTAACATAACATAACATAACAATGGTGTCAAAGACTTTACTGAAATCTAAGTACACCACATCTAGGGCTCTCCCTCGGTTTAACTCCCTGGTCACCAAGTCAAAGAAATCAATCATATTTGTCTGTCAAAACCTGCCTCTGGTGAATCCATGCTGCCTTGGATCCTGCAATCCATTGAACTCCAGAAACCTCACTATTCTCTTTTTTTAGCAGCGTTTCCATAATTTATTCACCACACAGGTTAAACTAACTAGCCTTTTCAACCTCATCCTTACTTCCGCTTTTGGGTAAAGGGACCACATATGCCTTTCTCCAGTCCTCTGGGACCACTCCCACCTTCAAAGAAGCATTGAAAAGGTCAGTCAGTGGAGCCACTAGAACATCCTCAAGTTCCTTCAGTATTCTCGGATGTTTCCCATCTGGTCCCATCGCTTTATCTACTTTCAGTTTAGCTAGCTTCTCACGAGCACAGTCTTCTGTCCCTGTTTGTGGGTGTTTTCAGAGGTCCTGTTCCTGGCCCTTCATTTGTGAACACAGAACAGAAATATTTGTTAAGCAATTCCCCTTTATCCCCATCAGCTTCTACATATTCCTCCCCTTCACCCTTGAGTCCTGCAATCAGGATAGGGTTTCCTGAAATCTCTCTCTTGGAACTGGATAGCTTGGCAGCTCTGCCATTACCTATATGTGTATGCCGGCGTTTTTTATACCTCTACATCTTCTTAAATTGTCTCTATAGAATATTTAGATTTTCAGAAGGCATTAATTAATTAATTAATTAATTAACTTACAGAAGTTTAAAATACCTTTCTGATAGGAACGTCAATCAAAAGGGTGTACACAGCAGTATAAAACATAAAACACAACAGATACCACATATGAGGGAAAACATAAACAGTTCCCCCTGTCCCCAAATCATCAACCCCCCTTAGCCTCCAGAAAATAACAATGTTTTCAAGGCCTTCTAGAAAGCCAATGAGGATTGTCTATGTCCGGAGATCCAGAGGCAGAGCACTGCATTGCCCACTGACTACCATCCGGAACACTCTCTCCCGACTGAACACCTTGCAAACCACCCTGGCACTTCCAAAAGCTGAGCCTGTGAAGACCTAAAGGGACGCAATGGGACATACCAATCAAGCAGGGCATGCAAATAGTCCAGGTGCGAGTCATGCAAAACACAGAACACAATTACCAACCATTTAAACAGCCCCTGCTGCCGCACCAGCAACCAGTGCAGCTGGGACAATGAAGACTGAGGACTCTCCCTCTGTCCTACTCCATCAGTAGCCGTGCCGCAGCATTCTGCACTACCTGGAGGCACCTAAGCACCCCATCTGGCAAACCCACATATAGCACATTACAATAATAAGCACCCCATGTATAAGAGTCTGAACCACCAGCCGTAGTGTTGCAGCGCCCAGATACAGACGCGCCAGTCTTAACTTCAACAAAACAACGGCCACTTCTAGAGTGTAATTTGATTCCTCAATGTAGATATTATAACACTCTAATATCCTCACCAGACTTTATAGCCAAAAAATGTTCACACAGGAGAAAAAACAAAAAGGAGAAGAGGAGAAAAACGGGGTCTCAGAACTATTAGGGAGTAGGCAGCGTTAGCTATCTCATGTTGCCTCAACTCCCCATCTCATCAACAACCCGAAAAAACTCCTCCCCCTCAAACAAAATATTTTACTATTATATCTTTTACCACATGAATTATCAATGTTGTAATTCTTTCTCCACAAAATCCATAAATATAAACCATCTAGTGGCAAGAAGTGAACTACAGGAAGCGTCACTTAGCTGCAATAAGCATCACTTAGCATCACTCATCAGAAGTGGCCCAAATTCATTTGCAATGACAATCAATGCACTTCACTTCACTGGCGACTACTTCCACCATGCAGAAGCACTTCAGTACCCCAACGCACCACAGGATGTCCCCAAAGCATTTTGCTTAATGCTTCATCAGGGAATATGCACTAACAAAACAGCACTGAACTCAGACTACAAAAAATTCAGAAAGGGATATTCAACAGCACTAACCATGTAAATGCAGTTGAATATCTAGATTTAAGGCACCTACATGGTTTACTGGGCTGTAAACCATGTAAATGCCTTTCGAAAATTGGGCCCTAAGATGTCACAGAAAGATAAGACAAACAGCAATATCTGGAAAAGCTAAAGGAAACCAGTAAAGTAGCCAGGAAAGATACAAACGGAAGAAAAAATAGCCCATACAGTAAAACATGGGGACAAGACTTTCTTATAGGTATGTTAGTGATGAGGGGAAGTGTAAGGGTGGCATTGTGAGATAAAGACCATATGGCCTATCCAGGCTGCCCTTCCATACGAACCACTGAGCTCTACATTCCCTTTGTTCCTTTAGAGATCCTCTGTGTTTGTCCCATGCTTTCTTAAATTCAGATACAGTCCTCATCTCTACTACCTCCACTGGGAGGCTGTTCCATGCATCCACCGCTCGTTCCATAAAGAAATATTTCCGCAAATTACTCTTGAGTCTATCCCCTTTCACCTTCATCCTATGCCCTCTCATTGTAGAGCTTTCTTTCAATTAAAAGAGGTTTTCCTCCTGTGCATTTATGCCATGGAGGTATTTAAACATCTCTATCATATCTCCCCTCTCCTGTCTTTCTTTCAAAAGTATACATATTGAGATCTTCAAGTCTGTCCCCATATGCCTTATTGTGAAGCCCACTGGCCATCTTGGTAGCCACCCTCTGCCCCGACTCCATTCTGTTTATATCCTTTTGAAGGTGCGGTCTCCAGAACTGCTCACAATACTCCAAATTTGGTCACACGAGAGACTTATACAGAGGCACGATTTACTTTCTTTTTCTGCTGGCTACTCCCTATGCACCCAAGCATCCTTCTGGCTTTCGCTGTCACCTTTTTTACCTGTTTAGCCACCTTAAGACAGGGAGGGGAGGAATAAGTAGAGGATGATGGGGATAAAGCGGAATTGCTTAACAAATATTTCTGTTTAGAGTTCAGAGATGAAGGACCATAAGCAGGACCTCAGAAAACAAACATAAATGGGAGTGAGATAGATTTTGAATGAATTTCAGAAGGTTGTGTTCATAAGAAGCTAGTTAAACTAAAAGTGGGCAGATCAATGGAACCAGACAGGATTCATCTGAGGGTATTAAAATAATTTAGGGAAGCAATGGAGGCTCCTCTGGTTGACCAATGCTTCTTGAGAGAGAGGAGTGATCCCAGAGAACTGGAGATGGGCAAATGTGGTTACTGTCCACAAAAGCAGAAACAGGAAAGAGGTTGGTAACTACCAACCAGTTAGTCTGACTTCTATGGTGAGTAAATTAAAGAAAACACTGATGCGGGTTCTGGAGCTCAAGGGATTACAGGATCTGAGACAGCCTAGCTTTACCAGTGGTAGGTCTTGTCGGAAGAACCTGATTGAATTCTTTAACTGGGTGAATACAGAATTCGATCAAGGGAGAGCACTATGCAGTATGTAATATACTTAGATTTTAGTAAGGCCTTTGACAACATTCCACATTAGTGACTTATAAATAAACTCAGTGCCCTTAAAGTGACTGACTGGCTAAGAAATTGGCTGAGTGGGAGGCAACAGATGGTAGCAATAAATGGAGTTTACTCTGGAGATAGGGGTGTTACCAGTGGGGTGCCTCAGGGATCAGTCCTTTGTCCTAATCTTTTTAACATTTTTAAGTGATATTGCAGAATATCTACTGTATCAGGCAAGGTATGCTTCTTTGCAGATGATATCAAAATCTGCAACTGGGTGGACACAATGGAAGGTGTAGATAACGTGAGGGAGCTTGCAAAGCTTGAAGAATGGTTGAGGATTTGGCAGCTACATTGTAATGCTAAAAAATACAAGGTCATAGATTTGGGCTGCAAAAACACTAGGGAGTGGTACATTATAGGGGATGAAGTACTTCAGTGCACAAAAGAAGAGCAGGCCCTGGGGGTGATCATATCAGATGATCTTAAAGTGGCCAGATAGCTAGAAAAGATGACAAAAGCCAGAAAGATGCTTGGGTGCATAGGGAGAGGAAAGGCCAGCAGTAAGAAGGAGATGACAGCCCCTTTGTATAAGTCTCTACAGGTTTACCTCCACCTCCCTCTCCCCCTCTTCATTCCCAAATTCTTCCCTCACCTTCTGTCACTCTTTCTTCCTTTTCTGAAATCACTGAGGGGGAAACTGCAAATTTTCTCTCCTCCTCCAAACTGACTACCTGCTCCTCTGATCCCACCCATCTACTAAGCTCTCTCTCTTCTGCCATCATCCCTTCCATCTGTCATATCCGTAACCTATTGCTTTCCAATGCAACTTTTCCTGTGGCCTTCAAGCATGCTCTGGTCACAGCTCTCCTCAAAAAGCCCTCACTAGACCCTGCCTGTCCTCCCAGCTATCAACCTCTCTCTCTCCTCCCCTTTGATTCAAAACTACTTGAACGAGCGGTTCACCACCGCTATCTCAACTTTCTTTCCTCTCAAGCCCTTCTGGATCCACTGCAGTTTGGCTTTCATCGCCGACATTCCACAGAAACGGCTCTTGCCAAAGTCTCCAGTGACTTGTTTCTTGCCAAATCCAAGGGCCTTTACTCGATCCTCATCCTTCTTGACTATTATTATTTATTTATTAGCTTTCTGCTGCCTTTGACACTGTTGATCACCACCTTCTCCTCGATCGCTGTCCTCACTTCGATTTAGTGGCTCTGTTCTGTCCTGGTTCTTTTCTTATCTCTCCCATTACACTTTTGTTGCAGGTTCTGGTGGATCCTCCTGTACTGCCATCCCACTTTCAGTTGGTGTACCTCAGGGATCTGTCTTGGGACCTCTCTAAACTCAGTCCCTTGGTGCTCTTATTTCCTCCCATGGTTTTCAGTACTATCTTTATGCTAACTACTCTCAGATCTACCTCTCTACGCTTGAAATCTCTCCAGAAATCCAGGCCCGGATCTCTGCCTGTTTATCCGACATTGCTGCCTGGATGTCTCACTGCTGTCTGAAACTGAACATGGCCAAAACCCACCTCCCCCCTTCTCTATTTCTGTGGATGACACTACACTCCCTGTTCCTCAGCTCACAACCTTGGAGTCATCTTTGACTCTACTCTCTCTTTCTCTGCACATCCAACAGATGGCTAAAACCTGCCACTTCTTTCTCTATAATATCAGCAAAATCTGTCCCTTCCTTTCTACTCATACTACTAAGACCCTTATCCACTCACTAGTCACCAACCATCTTTACTCACTACCTCTCTTATACCTCTCCCCAGAAACTCCTCTCTTCTGGCAAATTGCTTCTATCTGCTAACTCCAAACTTCGCTCCTTTCACCTTGCTGCACCTTACACCTGGAACAAGCTACCTGAGTCTGTACATCAGGCGCCTTCTCTGACCCTTTTCAAATCCAGGCTGAAAACTCTGGATGTTTGGATGTCCGGACGGCCTGGGGACGCACAAAGTGGAATTGGCCTCAAAGCATTCTAGGCAGTGAACAGACATCAATTAAAAACAGCAACAATCAAGTACAATTTAAAATAAACAAGTACCTCCATGGTATAAATGCAGAGGAGGTGGCCCTCTTCCAGCTGAAACGAAGCTCTGGAATGAGGGGTCATAGAATGAAGGTGTAAGGGAATAGACTCAGGAGTTATCTGAGGAGATATCTCTTTACAGAAAGGCTGGTGGATGGTTAGTAGAGCTACAGGCTGAGGGGGTACAGAAGAGAATTGTATCTGAATCTGAGATCTCTGAGGGAGCTCAGTCGTTCTTATGGATGGGCAGACTGGCTACGCTCAGCCTTCTTGTTCATTCTGACTTATTTGAAAGTAGCCAGTTAAAAGTAACAAGATATCTTCATTTGCTTATCTTGTGCCTGCAATATCTGGAGTCAACTTAGGCAGATAAATTAAGTGTATGTTGGTACCCCGTTGACTTTCTTGCCATGCCTCCATATCCTTCCACTTATAAGCAGTGGGATTTCATCAAACAAAAACTTGTCTGGCTGAAATGTAACTGGTTTCTGGAGGTGGGTGCGCAGTGGTGGAAAATAAGCATTTCACTTGTTAACTTCTAAAGTTGACTGTATAGATAATTTTGCACAGCAATCCTAACATGCTTATTTAATTTGCTTTAGTGATATTTTATTCTACATATTAATGATTGTTGGGCAAATATTCAGAAGCACTTAGCTGGAGAACAGCAGCTGCTATGCAGGTTAAGGGCTGCTGGCTGGGGGTCTCCAGTGATGTTCAGCAGCACTGTGTGTGAGTGGCAAATGATCCTGCTAGCAGCCACAGTCAGTCCGCTACATGGAGAACTAGCCACAGAAAGTCAGGGCAGTCTTAGCAGTGGGTGGACTGACTATGGCTGCTGCCCGATAGCAGTACTGGTCACCCCTCTATCCGCATGTTCAGCACCGGCCACTATATCTGGTTTGTTTTAGCTTCTGTGTCCAGCATTTAAGAAAAACTATGACTGTAGTGATTGGACATTGGTCTGTATATTTCTCGCTTGGAGCATTGCTTGCACAAACGAATCATAAATTAAATAAGTGAATGAAGGTGAGTGGTTTGCCCTGGCTGCTGTGTTTGCTGACGGATACTGCTTGTCTCTGACAGTGCTCGGCTCTCTAGTTCTCATGTGCTTTTCTTAACTCTTTGCTAGCTTAGGAGCCGTGAAAGCTCACCATAGAAATGAGCTGAAATATTTTCATATGGGAAGAAGACAGACCACAGCAGAAATATCCAGGCTGATATATCTGGTTGGCAATACCTTTCAGCTAGTAAGTGCCAGAGAGATGATCAGCTGCACTCTCTGTGGACGGAGCTTGGGTGGAATTATGGGATATCTCATTAGCGCCGATATTCAGTTTCTAAATAGATCACTATCTGGATAAAGTTAGGACAGCAAGAAGACCGTCCTAAGTTCATGCAGTTAGCGATCCGGGTAGCAGGCTCACTATTGCCAGTATCCAAACAGTGCCGGTGGGCAATGCTGAATCCGAATATTCAGTTTGGGCCACTACCCAGATATCCAGATTTTATTTAGTCACAACAGCTGGTATTTAAAAAAAAGACTGATGACACAGTTAAATGGAGTGGAGGAGTGGCCTAGTGGTTGGGGCAAGGTACTTCAGGCCGGAAGGTCAGGGATTCAAGTCCCACTAGAGGACAGCAACCTTGGGCCGGAAGGACTGGGGTTTCTAGTCCCACAGGTGCTCCTTGTGGTCTTGGGCAGGCCACTTAACCCTCCATAGCCCATGTTCCCTGAAAAATAGTTATCTCCAAGTTATAATGCCCTGTTCAATGTAATTTCAGTTTGTTCAATGTAAACCGCACTGATGCAGAATAGCGCGGTATATAAGAGAATGTAAATAAATAAAATAAATAAATAAAATACTGACTCCATCAAGCCTCTCTCCATGAATAATTATACAAAAGAATCTTTCTTATGGCAAAATATCCCCTTCCTTTACATAGTTTAAAGTATCAACACCAAGGTACATTCTGAATGTGTAGCTGCATTAACACTGCAATGTCAGAACTGAGTCTGCCTGAGGACTGAGCCTAGCTGGGTACTAAGCCTGACTGAGCCTGACTGAGCTCTATGTGCACACCAAAGATAGACAGCATGGCTGCTTTTTTCTTACTTGCAGTCTTGCCTGGGTCTGGCAATATACCCGGGAAATGAGCCCTCAGTTATTGTCTTGCACATTCTGCTGTTCCGATCTGATGGCAGCAACGTACCTGCCTTGGTCAGCAGTCCAAGGCAGTGATCAAAAGTGTTGCGCTCCTCTGGCCCATCTTCAGTAAAGAAGCAGTGTCCTAGGGTGTCATACCCTACAGCATCCTTCACCTGCAGAGTGAGAAAGAACTCATCTGGTAACTATGGGGCCATTGGGAGAAAGGCTATGTGGGGTAAGGGGTAGATTCTGTGCTACGTTTAACGGGACCAGATGTCCATTCCAGACGTCCAGACCTACTAAACGTCTGGATCACCCCACCAGGAACGGAGCTCCCTGAATGTATAGCAGGGTTGTAGGGGGAGTTCTGTTCGTGGGTGGGAGGGGGCAGGGTGGGCCATGGGAGGGGCGAAGGCAGGCAGTGGGCGATGCAGCAACCCTGGATGTACAGGGCCTATTCTGAGGTTGGCCCTGTATGACCGGGGTAGGCCTGTTAGACAGGGGATTTATTCCACCTCAAAGTGGAATAAGTCCCCCTGGACATTGGGGGACAGTGGCGGACAATGGCAATGGGACGGTAAGGGGTGCAGAAGGTTCCCAACAGCTCGACCCGGGTCAAGAGAGAATGGATTGGGTGTCGGGCTGCAGGGAATGGAGCATTTCAGCGGTAGCAGGCGATCGCAACTCCTGAATGAAGCTGCGGGGACGCCATGGCATTGCAGCTCCATTCAGGAGCCTGGTTGAGTTAGCCGGGGAAGTGGCTGGACATCTGGGGTGCCTGAACTGGGACACTTCCTGGACATCCAGCCACTATTGGCAATTCTGCTCCCATGGGGATATCTAGACCCCCACGAGAGCAGAATCGGATGCATCTCCGGGCCGTCCAGATTTCTGGACATCCGGACAGCCCAGACGTGCACCTACAGAATTGACCTCTAATTTTACAAAACACATCCCAAGGTGAAGAATACTTTACATGGGGGATATGAGCTTTGTAGAACTGCATGTATACATGCATACAAAAATGTAGCCAAACGCATTTCCCTCTATGCATAAGCCTTTAAGCTTTCACCAGCCTTCAAGGCGAATGCATGCAGACCAGAGGCGTCCTGTGGGGCAATAGGCAGAGAATCATTGCATGGCTTCATTTGGATAAGTCCATTGTTCATCAGTAGGACTGGGTGTGCGATGCACCCCTGCTTTTTCTTTGGAAAGTCTTCTGCTGTAGAAGTATGTGCAAAGATTATATACAAGAATAACTCACATGGGATAATCCTACCCACCCCCCATGGCTCGTTTCTGGAGAATTAACATTGTTCTACCCACCCCCTTCATGATATGTCATTCACCAGTGGGCTACCATGTAACGGTCTTATGAATGATACCAAGTATTATAATTTCTTGTAATTCTGTCATGTCCTTTGGATTGAACATGTCTGTTCACTGCTATAATGCCAAGAGAACATAATGATGGAAGCTAAGCTGTTATTTAAGAAATATAATTTAAGTAAGCTATAGCTTTATGTGGATACACGGACTGAACGACAAGAACGAGCAACGATGATTTGAAGGCAGCATCTGACAGTGGAGGACTGCTCTTATATACCATGGCTGGTTGAGCTTTGACCCCCAGGAACAACATTTTTACAGCAACATATAGCAAGATTCTGAGTGATCACAGTTTCAGCTACATTATTTATATATAGACTAATATTTGGTTGCAATTATGGTGGTATGTGGACTTACTAATCAGAAAATTGCCAGTGCTACCCACAGACCATCTCAGCACTATCCGGATAACATCAGGGCGGCTCATCAAGACCTTCAATGGCACTGTCCATTGAGTGTGCTGAATATTCCCTTCCGTGGCAAGTAGCTGGAGCTGCCGATCGTTAACGTACCACTCAACCCCAAGATTCTAAATTTAGACTACTCAGATAGGTGCTTAAAATTCCTCCTATTTTCAGTCAAACATAGGAGCATAAGTAGTTTTCTGCTCAAAATTCACCTAAATTTAGGAGCTTAAAAATTATGGGAGGGGGATATTCAAAGCAGTTAGCAGTCCTGCTAACCATGTTAATCACCTTGGTTGGGATATTCAGTGATCCTAACATGGTTAGTGACACTGAATATCCACAGATTCTGCTGCTGCATGCCCCGATACTAACTGCCTAGCACTGGGATCATTTGGGTGTGATATCAGTCAAAAATCGGACTGTGGCGATATTGAGCTGCTGCCCGGTTATTGACACCCAGCTAAAGTCAAGAGCAGTAAAGGCTGGGAATCCAGCAACCTAGATATTCAATGCCTCTGAATACATCCACTCACTCTATCTATGTGGGCATTGTTATCAGTCTGTTTTCAAAAGAAGCCCTGGCCTGGGTCACCCCTCTGCTGGACCATGTGGATGAGTTCACAGGTGCCATCTCTTAGGCATTCAGGGAACC
Organism: Ichthyophis bannanicus; assembly: GCA_033557465.1. Lineage (NCBI taxonomy): Eukaryota > Metazoa > Chordata > Amphibia > Gymnophiona > Ichthyophiidae > Ichthyophis > Ichthyophis bannanicus. The sequence goes on along the minus strand of CM066043.1, from coordinate 291,181,283 downwards.
AGACTGGGTCCGATTAATAGAGAGGGGTCACATGCATCTCTGCCAAGGCCAATGAATAGTGGTGGAGCATGTGCAGTTACATCACTGGGTCATTGCTCTCAAACGAAATAACACAATGCTTTGGCATCACTTGCTTTTCATAATTTTCGCCTTTCTTAAACTAAAAATAAGTTGTCTTGTTTATTTTGTTAGGTTTTTGTTTTCTTCTGTGAAGATGTGTCAAATGAAATCAGACTTCCAGCCAAGCTCTCAGTTTGAGAGAATGACCCTACTCCAGATGCCTTCTTTGCTTAGACTCAGATCATAACCAGGCTTGTTGCAGCACTGTGATGGGATCTCTCCAGAAGCCTGGAATATCAGGAATATTACCTTGGTTTTAATAACATAACACATCATGTTTTCTCTTAAATTCTGTAATTTAAACTGTAAACCACTTTGATATCTATGGTGAGTGGCGGTATCTGAAGTCATGTCATAAACACAATAATAATACACCAGCTTCTCTATGACTATGAGGTGAAGGGCCTCCTCCTTACCCAGGAGGAAAGGAAGACATCGTCTGCACAGAGACTGGCTGAATCTGCAAACGCCAGCAGATCCTCCTTGGCAGAAGTTGCCTCTATCTCCCTGTCTGTTGATTTTAAGAGTTCACCCACAAAGGATTCTCCAGATTGGTCTGAATCTCATTGGTGGTTGCTAGGTCTAAAGGGGCGCCATCTTCAAAATACTCAAACAGGCCTGAAGTGAAGGCATCCTCGAAAGTTCCTTCCAAAGAACTAGAGAAGTGTAGACACCTCAGCGCAGATGTAGCTCAAACGCTTCTCCTAAGCACAGACTTGTGGTGCCATCTCCTACACCATATACACCATCAAAGAGACTCTGGCCAGATAGTAGCACTAGACACTCTCTTGCTCTGTTAACACAGACTCTGCAGCGGTCTTTCAGTGTAGATAAACCAGCAAGCCAGAGCAGCATAAACTGTAAACAGGCTGCCTTAGCTCAGAATTCAGTTTCCACTAGCAGTGCAGGCCCAGGATGAGGGAGGGGGGGTCATCTTATTTTCCAGTTGAGGCACAGAAATCCACAGCCCAACAGACAGTCATACAGCCTCAGATGGTATCAACTCTGGTCCTAGTTATATTAGCCGATGAGTTTTTTCCACCTGCTTCTCTGCCTCTACCAGAGCAGCCTCATTCATTCCTACTCTATTGTGAAGAGCTACTCTAAAGATCTTCCAAGATCAATAGACAAGTGAATGCCATCTTAATCCATGGGTATTACTCCTCTGCAAAAACGCACATTCGTCTTATGATCTGATAGTTTCTCTGTTGTCTGCTTTGGATTCTTATCACAACAGGGCTAGTCTACCTCCTTCCTCATCATGGTCACTCTCTAGAAAACTACTCAGATCCATATTTTGTTCTTCCAGAATCCTTCTTAGAAGAGAGTATAATATAGGAATTCCTTGGATCCATCTCTTTCTCTTGTATGCAATTCTGGTCACTGTAACTTAAAAAGGATATAGCGTTATTAGAAAAGGTACAGAGAAGAGCCACCAAAATGGTAAAGGGGTGGAAGGATACCCCTATGAAGAGAGGCTAAAGAGGTTAGGGTTCTTTAACCTGGAAAAGAGACGGCTGAGGGGAGATATGATAGAGGTCTATAAATTAATGAATGGAGTTGAACGGGTAAACGTAGATTGATTGCTTATGCTATCAAAATATAGAAAGACTAGGGGGCATGCAATGAAGCTACAGGGTAACCTATTTAAGACTAATAAGAGAAAATATTTTTTTACTTAACGTGTAATCAAACTCTGGAATCTGTTACCGGAGGATGTAGTAAAAGCTGTTAGTGTAGCTGGTTTAAAAAAGGTTTGGACAAGTTCCTAAAGGAAAGGTCCATAAACCATTATTAAAGGGGACCCAGAATATCCACTGCTTGACCCAATACAAGCATTGTGGAACGTGTGTCTTTTGGGGAACCTGTCAGGTACTTGTGACCTAGATTGGCCACTGTTGGAAACAGGATACTGGGCTTGATGGACCTTGGTCTGACCTAGTATGGCATATCTTATATTCTTATGCCTACGAAGACTTCTTTTACCCAAGATTTGATCAGCACATGTCTGGAAGGCAAATGCTGTTCAGATGCCTTTGGGCTCTTAAAGTTCATAGAGACCTCAATATACACTGTAGATTTACCAAATCCTGGCCTCCTACAACAGCAACATCTTTAAACATAGAGTTGTAGTCAACATTATTGGCACCCTTGCAGTTCAACTCCTTAATGTCCAATATCTCCTAAATAAAAGTGGCCAGTGAAATGGCTTTTGACTATATCTGCACAAATATTTGACACATAAAAGAATCAAATAAAACAAGACCAATTAAAAAAGTAAATAGTATAAAAACTGGGACATTGCCAGGATGAGATTATCTTCCCTATCTTACCTTAAGGACAACAACGAACACCGCAAAGTCACTTGAGAAACCTGCCTCCTGAGCTAACACTACACAGAACGAAGCATGGCCATACCTACTATAGCACTTGCACTCCTGTACACTCTGGCTAGTGTTATCTGCGACTCCAATGCGCTTCTCCATGACCACAATCCAATTCCCACACTCCAAGGCAGAAGTAGGAAATACTATCACAATCAATACCAGCCCCCAACAAGCTCTCATCACAGGAGACAGATACATTTGCTCTATGTAACACTAGATCTCACTACTAACTCAAGAGTTAACAAAACAGAAATTCAGTATGACCTCAAGTGCGCCCTCATCAACGCACGCTCAGCCTGCAATAAATGGCCAGCCATTACTGACTTAATAACCAACATGAACTTGGACATACTAATGGTCACCGAGACATGGCTCTCAGACACGGACTCTGTGCTATTAAATCAACTCACCCCTCCTAACTTCTCAATCTTCACATGTAACAGACAAAATAGGAGAGGAGGAGGAGTCTTCATTCTTGCGAAAACTGCACTACAATACCGAATTAACCTAACCAGGAGCTCACAGCACCTAGACACAATAACTATCTCTAACAGAATCAACACCATCAATCTTATTTACAGAGCACCAACTGCTTCTGCAGATGAGTTCTCTGACATAATTGACCTAGCTGCTAATCCCGAAGATCCCAGCAAACAAAATTGGCTACTGGGTGACTTTAATCTCGCCTCCACACAGCCCACCTTATCAAGCACCTTCCTTGAAGCAATGGCAAACCTCTGCTACAAACAAATCGTAATGGACCCCACCCACAAAAAAGGAAACCTCCTTGATCTGATTTTTGCTCCACACACAGCCACAAGCACGAGACACAGCTTCAATCTCTCCATCACCCCTGTCCCATGGTCAGATCACAACTTGATAACATTCCAGATCCCAGCACAACGGAATACATCCAACCAACCAAATACTCAAACATCAGCTAACCCAGTACGTTTCAAGCCAATGGATAAAGAAGTGATCACCAAACATGTACTCCCAAAGCTCGCTCTCACACCATCCAGCCTCGACGAGACAGTAGCTAACTGGAATGAAACCCTTCTCCTATACGCTCAACAAGAGCCTACTAAAAAACATCCAACGCCAAATGACCATACCAATAAAAAGCCACCCGCCCCCTGGTTCTCTCCTGAGCTACGGGCATCACTACATCACCTGAGACGACTAGAGAGAAAATGGAGACGCACCCATAACACCCTAGACAAAGAAACCTACTTAGCTCACCTGAAAACTCACCGTGAATCAACTTGGATCAAGAGGAAGGAATTCCATGCTGAACTACTCAGCCGCTCACTAAACAAGCCGCGAGATCTCTTCAACTTAGTAAAATCACTAACTAAGGAGCCTTCACCACCACAACAAGAATCTATACATCCACAACTATATGCTAACTACATTCAGTCCAAAGTAGTAAAAGCAAATACAACCACATTCCAAGAACCTCCCAAAACCTCTCAGCCTCAAGTACTACTCACTAAACTCTCACCTCCTTCTGCAAAATCCATTGAAGACATTATTGCCACCATCAACACTACTACTGCACCAAATGATCCATGCCCAGCGCATTGGATCAGAACAATGCGCTCAGAACTTAGTCCTTTCATAGCTAAGATAGCAGACCTGTCTTACTCATCTGGAATATTCCCTGCTGCCCTTAAGCAAACATCCATTCGACCACTACTCAAGAACTTCCAGCTAGACCCAAAGAAGGAGGAATCCTATCGGCCTATCTCTAGTATTCCACTACTAGCTAAAATACTCGAGAAAGAGACTCAAAGACAGATCCAACAACACATAGACACATCATCCCCTCTGGATTCATGCCAGCATGGATTTAGGGAAGCTCATGGGGTTGAAACACTCCTTACCTCCCTATCAAACGCGCTCATCAGTGGGACAGACAGCATCAAGATGGGTTTTGCATTGATCTTTCTTGATATTGCAGCTGCGTTCGACTCAGTAGATCACCAGCGACTCCTAGCTCGACTCCATGAGAAGGGTATCCAAGGTCTCGCATGGAACTGGTGCAAATCATACCTTGAAGACCGCTGGCAACAAGTCCGCATTAGCACCAATACATCTGAGCCCTTCCAGCAAAAGCAAGGAGTACCACAAGGCTCCTCCCTATCGGCGCTTCTCTTTAATATATATATGCAGCCAATATGTGAAATCACCCATGCCTTTGGCCTATCCTGCCTCATCTATGCAGATGATGTTCTCATTTTTACCCCAATCAATATCATAAATCCCAACTACACAGCTTTAATCAACTGCTTCAACACAATAACGGATTGGCTCCTTAACCAGAACCTGCAAATAAACTTCAAAAAGACTGAAGTACTAATCATCACAAGAAACAAACGCTTCTCACCTCCTCCAACCCTCAAAGGAAGAGACGCTGAACTTCCAGTCAAATCATCCATACGCTACCTGGGTGTTACAATTGATCAACAACTAAATTTCAAGGAACACATAAAAAACACAGTAATAGCCATTTACCACAAGATTAAAACCCTTCGACTCCTGAAACCCATGCTAAACCCTGAGGACTTCCGCACAACGTTCCAAGCGTTAGTCACACCCCATTTCGACTACGCGAATATCACACTACATGGTCTACCAAAGAATACCCTATATCCTCTTCAATTAGCCATGAATACCGCAGCACGCATTCTGTCTGGAGCAACAAGAAGAGACCACATAACACCGATACTAATGGAGCTGCACTAGCTTCCAATAAGCTGCAGGATCACATATAAAGCCCTTCTCACCACTTTCAAAGCTATAAATAAATTATCGCCATCCTCAATCTCAGATCTACTCACGCAAACCCCGAACAATAGACTCAGGAGGTCAACAGCTGAAAATACACTAGTTATCCCTAGTGAATCAATAAAATGGACCCAAATAACTAACAACAGAGCATTTTCATCATATGCCCCAAGATGTTGGAACCAACTCCCTCCCAGCATCAGATCAATTAGAGACCTTTTGCAATTCAGAAAAGCCATAAAACACCATCTGTTCACTATGTACTTCACTAAACTCATCAACGACTCCCCGCCTACCATCAAGATCTCAAGCCCTCATGAAGACAAACCAAATACACCTCATACAGAATATGTAACATAGATAAATAGATCTGTATCTATGTATGAGGTACTGTAATGTAAATAGAATTACCTTCATGATATCTGTTAAAATGTAAATAGTTTTCCCCTAGTTGAAGCCCATGTTACGCTCCCTGTTCTTTGTAAACTTAAGACAGGTTTTATCTGAGTAAAATTTTGTTGTATGGAAACCACACTGATGACAAATAGCGCGGTATATAAGAACTGTTAAATAAATAAATAAATAAATTATTCCTGAATACCTTTATACATTTATCCTTTATTTCATTAATTATATAAGTGGGGATAAGGAGCAGTCTTTGTTAAATTGATAGGATGAGATTATTAGCGCTCTTATAAACAATTCAAATTAGTTTGAACAGAAGAACCACATTCCCATTCCAGTAAAATTAGACACACTTGTGATCAATTGTCAGTACTCACATGACTTGAATCAACCAATGAATGACGGCTCTAATGTTTAAAATGGCCACATTCTCACTCCTTGTTTCATTTTCACAATGGTAAAGACAAGAGAGCTACCTGAGACCATCAGCAAAGTCATTATCACTAAACATCAAACTTCAAAGGGGTACAAGGCCATCTCCAAAGACCTTGGGCTTCCTGTTTCTACAGTTCACAATATTAAGAAGTTTTCTGCTCATGGAACTATCATGAACCTTCCACAACATGGTGGGAAGAGGAAAATTAATCCAAGAGGTCTTCATAGATTAGTGGAAACTGTTGGAAAAACTCCACGTACAACATCCAAAGAGCTTAAGGCAGACCTGGAACAATCGAGAGTGGTTGTTTCAACCCACACCATACGCCGTGCACTAAACAAAGAAGGATTTCAAGGGCCAAGGAGGATCCCACTGCTAAAAGACAGACATAAAAGGACATACCTGATCTTTGCCCAAACCCATCTTGAGAAACCACAACCCTCATGGGAAAATGTTCTGTGGACAGATGAAACCAAACTTGACCTCTTTGGCAATGCAGACCAGTGATACATTTACAAGCGAAGAAATTAAGCTTATAAGGAAAAAACAACACCCTTCCTACAGTTAAATATGGTGGAGATTCCATAATGTTATGGGGCTGTTTTGCTGCCTCAGGAACTAGAGGCCTGGAACATATGAAAGGAATCATGACGTCAGAGGACTATCAAGATATTTTGGAGCAAAATGTGCTACCTAGTGTCGAAAAGCTAGGTCTGGGTCAAAGGTCATGGGTCCTCCAGCAGGACAATAACCCAAAACATACATACAAAAGTACAAAGGAATGGTTAAAAAGTAACAAATGGACTGTTTTAAACTGTCCAGCAAATGCGTCCTGATCTCAATCCAATCCAGAACATTCAGAAAGAGCCTAAATTTGTCATTGATAAAAGGAATCCTGGAAAAATCACAACTGAAGAGTGGGAGAAACTACCTGCAGACAGATATACAAAACTTATAGATGGCTACAAGAAACATTTAGAAACACAGAAACATGACGGCAGAAAAAGACCACATGGCCTATCTAGTCTGCCCTTCCATATCACCCACTACAAGAGTCCCCTTTTTTCCTTTAGAGAGCCTCTGTGTATAGAAACATAGAAACATGTAGGCTGTCATCACTGCCTAGGGATGTGCAACCAAATACTAGTGAAGGGTGCCATTAATCCTGTCCAGGTCATATTTTGTTTATGTTTTATTGTTTATTTGCTTTTTTCTCAGATATTACTACGTCTAAGTTGCACAGACATCTTTTTTTTGTTGTACACCTTTGAACATGCTGTTGAAATATTATGATGTCATACAGTTTGAATACTTTGAAGTTCATTGGCTTTATTCCAGCTACCCATTCACAGCTAACTCTTTGAAGTCACTGACCTGATCAGGTATTAGATCCCTCCCTTCCCACCCCTGCATCTACCCACCCCATGTGAGCAATCTTGCTTTATAGGACAACTCCCCAATTAGTTTCACACAGGGAGATAGAACAGCACCATTAGAACACACTTAAAAGAGGTTAACTGCTTTTTCTCTTAAAGGACAGCTGAGAAACAGATGCGGACTTGGGTAGATCTCTCTCTTCTACTTCAACAGGTACCAAAACTCCATTAACTAAACAATGGCTGGGAAAAATCATATTGCTAAAAGTGTTGCCCCCCGTTACAGCTTCTACCTCTGTCTAGACAGAGATCCATCCCAATGTCAGTTGAAAGACCGGTTCCATGTGCAGGATGCCTGCATGCTGAGGCTCTCAGGAAACAAGTGGAGGAGCTCAGAGAAGAGGTGATGAGGCTGAGAAGCATTTGAGACAATGAGAAGTACATTGATGAGATGCTTCTTGAAACATCCAAGCTCTCCAAAAGAGGTGAACATGGGAGGCTACAGGAGAAAGAAGGTTGGACCAGAGCCTGCAGTATCAACACTCCAACTCCTCCAGCCCTTGAACTGAAAAAACAGTATGCAACCCTGGAAGTAGAGGAGGTGGAAGCATCCAGGAAAGGGAAGAACCACAGCTCAAGCACCTCAGTGTTGCGGAATCAGTCATCACAAGGAAGCGAAGGGTAGTGGTGGTTGTTGACGCTCTTCTGAAAGGTACTGAGGCATCTATCTGCCAACTTGATGTCCAGAGAGGTGTGTTGTTTGCCAGGTGCCAAAATCCAAGATGTTATGGAGAGCATGCCGAGACTCATCAAGCCTACTGACTATTATCCGATGTTGCTCATCCATGTTGGCACAAATGATACTGCTAGGTATCCCTCCAAGCACGTCACAAATGACTTCATGGATCTGGGACAGAGGGTGAAGCAGGTAGGCATGCAGGTGGTGTTCTCTTCAATCCTCCCTTTTGAGGGTAAAGGCAAAGGCAGAGAGGTTTGCATCCTGGAGATGAATGCATGGCTGCGTGAATGGTTTCATCGAGAGCATTTTGGTTTCCTGGACAATGGGATGATGATCCAAGGGGTACAGAGCAGAGATAGTGTCTATCTGTCCAAGAAGGGATGAAGTGTCTTCAGCAGCAGAGTGGTTAACCTACTGAAGAGGACTTTAAACTAGATTCATTAGGGACTGGTGATGAAAGCCCCAGGTACGTGAAGCAAGCTGCCAGGTAAGTGAAACATTAAATATCTCAGTAGAAATGGGTTTAAGGGACAATATCTGGAAAGCAGTGTGTATAAATGCCCGTAGCATGGGCAATAAGAACCAAGATGTGGAGGTTTTAATGGAAGAGGCTGACTTGGTGGTTACAGGGACAGAGTTCATGGAAAACCATGACTGGGATGTAATTATACTGGGCTAAACTTTATTCAAGAAGGACAGAGTAGGAAGAATGGGAGGAGGAGTGGCACTATATGTAAAAAATAATATTAAAGTTATAGAATTGCAGGGCTTAAAAGGATGAAAGGAGGCACTGTGGGTTAAGCCACCTTGAGAATCTGAAAGGCGGTATATAAAAAAAGTTAAATAAATAAATTAATTAAACTAGAAAGAGGGAAAGGTAAATCCATTTGCATTGGCGTGATATACAGACCCCCTTCACAGGGAGAAGAAATAGACAGAGATTTAATAGAAGACATACTCAGTATTGCCATGAAAGGAGAAGTGCTATTGATTTTTTTTTTAAGTGCCATCAAGTCATTGTTGACTCATAGCGACCCAGCTACCTCTGGGTTTTCTCTGCAATGTATCACCAGAAGTAGATTGCCAGCCTTTTCTTCCAAGGCAATGGAGGGTAAAATGACTTGCCCAAGGTCACAAGGAATGCTAGTGGGAATTGAACCCTTGATCTTCTGGGTACAAGGCAGTTGCTCTAAACATTAGGCTACTCTTCCACTCCTATTGATAGGTGATTTCAATATGTCAGATGTGGATTGGCACATCCCTGCTGCAGTATCATCTAGAAATAAGGAGAGCCTGGATTCTCTACAGGGAGAACTACAATGTAAACCGCTTTGACTGAAATGATAAAGCAGTATAAAAAAACTGTTAAATAAAAATAAATACTTCATTCAGAAAGGACAGGGTAGGAAGATGGCACTATATGTAAAAAAATAATATTAAAGCTATGGAAATACAGGGCTTAAAAGGAAGAGAGGAAGCATTGTGGGATAAACTAGAAAGAGGAAAAGAGAAATCTATCTACATTGGCGCGATATACAGACCGCCATCCCAGGGAGAAGAGGTGGATGGACAGTTAATTGAAGACAATCACAGCATTGTCAGGAAAGGGGAAGTGCTACTGATAGGGCATTTTCAATATGCTGGATGTTGATTGGCACATTCCTGCTGCAGTATCATGTAGAAATAAGGAGATCCTGGATTCTCTACAGGCAGAACTATTCAGGTAACTGGTAACAGAACCCACACATGATGGGGTCATACTGGACTTAGTGCTTATCAATGGTGAAAGTGTTTCTGATCTTACAGTGGGAGATCATCTCGCATCCAGTGATCATCAGATGGTGTGGTTCAGTATTAGAACTAGGGCTGATAAAAGCCATTCAAAAGTGAGGATCTTAGACTTTAGGAAAACTAACTTTGCCAAGATGGGACAATACCTCAAAGAGTAGTTAGCGGGATGGGAACAGCTGGAGGATGTAGAAAAACAGTGGGCAAAATTGAAAGGGGATATTTTAAGGGCAACAAACCTTTTTGTTAGAAAGGTAAAGAAAAGAATAAGGAAAAGGAGGCCACTATGGTTCTCAAAATAAGTAGCTGAAAAAGTGAAGAAAAAGAGGGAGGCCTTCATGAAATACAAGAGATCACAGAGAGGAAGACAGACATCAATATTTGGAAAAACTTCGAGAAGCTAGCAAAGTAGTAATGAAAGCAAAGATACAAAAAGAAGAAGAAATAGCCAATGCAATAAAATGCGGGGATAAGACCTTTTTCAGATATGTTAGTGAGATGAGGAAGTGCAAAGTGGTATTGTCCGACACAAGAGTGAAGGGGAGGAATATGTAGAAACTGATGAGGATAAAGCGAAATTGCTTAACAAATATTTCTGTTCTGTGTTCACAGATAAAGTGTCAGGAGCAAGACCTCAGAAAACATCCACAAATAGGAACAGAAGCAACGGGGATCTCAAACCATTTTCAGAAGACTGTATTCATGAGGAATTAGCTAAACTAAGGGGCTTGTTTACAAAGCCGCGGTAGCGGTTCGCGGTCGTTATCGGAGCCGCGGCCCCATTGAAATCAATGGGGCCGCGGCTCCAATAACGACCGCGAACCGCTACCGCGGCTTTGTAAACAAGCCCCTAAATGTAGACAAAGCCATGGGTCCGGATGGATACATCCAAGAACACTGAGGGAACTTGGGGACATTTTAGCGCCTCCACTGTCTGAGCTTTTCTTTTTTTTTAAAATTTTTGATTTATTCAAATTTAATGAATAATACATCCAAGTATTCACATTGAATGAAAAGAAAATGGTCATTTAAAAATAAGGAAAACATAAATCATGAAATAACAGAAACCATTTACGTATTAGTCCACAAGTAAGGAAATATAGAGGGAGTACCAGGAAACAAAATCTAGGAAAGTAAAGGCACCAAATGGCCATAAACTACCTAATAAGAACCAAATTACAAGGCAGGCAGGAGACTTAAGCATCAGCTGAATGTGACGGCACAGTAACTTCAACCAAAACATCCTCTCTAGCTACTAAGAACTCCAAAAGTCGTCTAGGCTCAAAAAACAGACACATTTGCTCTTTATATGAAACACAACATCTAACGGGAAATTTTAGCTGAAAAGTTGCCCCCAAGGCCAAAACCCTGGGGCGAAGGGCCAAAAAGTCCTTCCTTCTCAGTTTTGAAACACATCGGGAAAAATCCTCAGTTGAGAGCCCAAAAAACCCTCATTGAAGTTCTTAAAGTATAACTTAAGAATAAAAATTTTATCTGAATCCAGAGACAGGGTGACAAGGAGGGTAGATCTTTCCGTGATAACCTCCAAGGAGTTTTCCAAAAATCCCATAAGGTCCCCCCACCCAGGTGACACAGGAGGAGCAGCAGTAACACGGTCCCCTGTGCCCAGAGACAAATACTGAGCCCTAGTCAAAGGCGGAAAATGCTCTGGGGGGATCTTTAAAATTTCCCCAAAGTACTTCCTCACCATCTCCATAGGTGACAACACTGGAGACCTAGGGAAATTCAGGAAATGAAGATTACATCGTCGAACCTGATCTTCCAGATGTAAAACCCTCTCGCACCGAGGAAGTTTCTCCAGGGCCATGTGCCCATGAGGGAAGGGTTAGGACAGCCATTATAGTTGGTGATTCAATCATTAGGCATGTAGATAGCTGGGTGGCTGGTGGACGTGAGGATCGCCTGGTAACATGCCTGCCTGGTGCGGAGGTAGCGGACCTCACGCGCCACCTAGATAAGGTCTTAGATAGTGCTGGGGAGGAGTCTGCTGTCTTGGTACATGTCGGTACCAATGAAATAGGAAAATGTGGTAGGGAGGTTCTGGAGGCTAAATTTAGGCTTTTAGGTAGGAAGTTGAAATCCAGAACTTCCAGGGTAGCATTCTCCAAAATGCTTCCTGTTCCACGCGCAGGACCCAAAAGGCAGGCAGAGCTCCGGAGTCTCAATGCGTGGATGAGACAATGGTGCAGAGATGAGGGTTTTGGATTTGTTAGGAACTGGGGAACATTCTGGGGAAAGGAGGGGCTCTTCCGAAGGGATGGGCTTCACCTTAACCGGGATGGAACCAGGCTGCTGGCATTAACCTTTAAAAAGGAGATAGAGCAGCTTTTAAACTAGATATTAGGGGAAAGCCGATAGTCGCCCAAGAGCAGATGGTTCGGAAGAATGTATCCTTGAAGGATACTACCAAAAGCAGAGAGGTTCCACAAAAGAGTAAAGTAGCCCAAATGCCCTCAAGTATGGAGCAGACAGAGCTTAAAGATCCCAATTTACCCATGTCTAACAATAGCCAAATTAACATGAATAAAATACATTCTCTAAAATGCTTCTATGCACATGCTAGAAGTCTAAAGAATAAGATGGGAGAGTTAGAATATATAGCACTACTTGAAAGGTTAGATATGATTGGAATATCAGAGACATGGTGGAAGGAGGACAACCAGTGGGACACTGTGATACCTGGGTACAAACTATATCGTAATGATAGAGCTGATCAAATTGGTGGAGGGGTTGCGCTCTATGTTAGAGAGGGCATTGACTCAGAAAGGATTAAAGTTTTGCAGGAAACAAAATCTGCTGTAGAATCTATATGGATTGAAATTCCATATAAAAGGGGGAAGGCAATGGCAGTGGGGGTGTACTATCGAGCGCCTGGCCAGAATGACCAAATGGATGATGAAATGCTCAAAGAAATCAAGGAAGCTAACAAAAGTTACAGCGCAGTAATAATAATGGGTGATTTCAATTACCCCGGTATCGACTGGGTCAGTGTCACGTCAGGACATGCTAGGGAGATAAAGTTCCTAGATGAAATAAATGACTGCTTCTTGGAGCAGCTGGTTCATGAACCGACCAGAGGGGAAGCCATATTAGACCTAGTCCTTAGTGGAACACCAGATCTAGTGCAAGAGATAAGGGTGTTGGGGCCACTTGGCAATAGTGATCATAGCATGATCGCCTTTGATTTAATTAGTGGAGGAGGGATAGTAAGGAAATCCACAGTACTACCTTTTAACTTTCGAAAGGGAGACTATGATAAAATGAGGAAAACAGTTAAGAAAAAACTAAAAGGAGCAGTTGCGAAGGTTAAAGACGTACATCAAGCTTGGGTGTTGTTGAAAAATACTATCTTGGAAGCCCAGACCAGCTGTATTCCACGCTTTAAGAAAAGTGGAAGGAAGTCCAAAAAACTGCCAGCATGGTTTAAAGGTGAGGTCAGAGAGGCTGTTGTTGCCAAAAAAGCATCTTTCAGGAAATGGAAAAAAGAGCCAAATGACGAAACCTGGAAACAGCACAAGCACTGGCAAGTCAAATGCAAGGCATTGATAAGGCAGGCAAAGAGAGAATTTGAGAAGAAGCTTGCTGCGGAAGCAAAAACACGAAATAAAGACCTTTTCAAGTACATTCGTAGCAAAAAACCTGTGAGAGAGTCAGTTGGTCCATTAGATGATAAAGGGGTTAAAGGAGCACTAAGAGGCGACAAGGCGATAGCGGAGAGACTGAATGAATTCTTTGCTTCGGTCTTTACTGAGGAAGATGTAGGGATGTTACCCATGACTGAAGTGGTATTTAAAGGTGCGGAAGAATTGAAGGAAATATCGATACAACGGGAAGATGTCTTACAACTATTAGATAAACTGAAGAGTAGCAAATCACCTGGGCCGGATGGTATACATCCAAGGGCGTTGAAAGAACTGAAATATGAGATTGCAGAACTGCTATCAGTAATCTGTGAACTATCATTAAAATCATCTCTAAACTTAAACTACAGTGCCAACCCAAAAACTCAAAGGAGATGAGAATGACCAACCCCATTAGGAAATTCAGCAAACTCAACGAGGAACACCTCATAAGCACCATTGCATCCCACATAAACCTAGATTCCACAGACCTCGACGAACTAACTAACAGATGGAACACACACATCCAAAATACATCTAACCCAACATTGAAACACACAACAAACCCACATAAGATCAACTCGGAACCCTGGTACACAGGAACTCTAATAAAATCAAAAAGGGAGCTCCGTAAAATAGAGAGAAAATGGAGACAAACCAAATCCTCCGATCTCAAAACTAAATACATGGCCCATCTCGCAAAGTACAAAGACGACGTGAACAATGCAAAAAAAATTACATCACACCAACATCCTAAACAAGGCGATCAATCGCCCGCGAGAGTTATTTGAACTAGTCAAATCACTAACCAAAACCGACCAAAATGCCAACCTCAACAACTTCATCAAGGTCCAAACACTGGCAAACCACTACGCGACCAAACTTACAGCCCCTAGTCCTCCACCCCCCCCCCCACCAACACCACAAATCAGAAGTGAGAATAACACGACGCAAAACCAGTTATGGGAGCACTTCCACAAAATAGGAACCCAGCAAATCACAACCATTGTCACAAGCCTAAAAAGCACCACCTCCCCACTAGACCCCTGTCCTGCATCCTGGATCAAGGCAGTGAAACAAGACATAGCACCTCACATAGCACACATAGTTAACCTATCCCTACAACAAGGAATCATGCCCTCAGAACTAAAGAAATCAGTTATTAGACCGATCCTAAAAAACACTACACTCAACGGAGAAGACCCAGCGTCCTACCGTCCCATATCAAGTATCTCATTCCTGGCAAAGATCATAGAAAAAACGGTCCTTCTACAGCTCCAAGACCATCTGACTGACAATGCTCCTCTTGATGACCAGCAATATGGCTTCAGGCAACATCATGGAGTTGAAACCCTGTTACTAGTCCTACTTAACAACCTCCTAAAGGGCCTTGAAAACAAAAAGAAAATGTACATTCTTGTATTCATTGACATCTCCGCTGCCTTTGATACAGTCAATCATGGGACCCTCATAAATAGGATAAAATCAATAGGAATAACAGGAACACCACTAAAATGGTTCTCATCCTACATCTCAAATCGAACACAACAGGTTCAATTCAACGGAGAAAAAGCAGAATCTTTCTCCCAAACGCAGGGAATCCGCCAAAGCTCTGCTCTTTCAGCACTTCTGTTTAACATATATATGCAGCCACTATGCAAAATTTTCTCACGACACGAAATTAATTACCACATCTATGCCGATGATATCATGCTATACTCACAACTAGACACTAAAAACCCAGACTACAACCCACTAGAGACATGTATCAGAGAGATGCAAGACTGGTTGCAACAAAGTAGTATGTCAATTAATCACAAAAAAAACGAAGTAATGTATATCTCCAAAGAACCGAATTTTGACCCACCCACATCAATAACACTATGTAACAACACTTACCAAACAAAAAAAGAAATAAAGTATCTAGGAGTCACATTTGACTGTGACCTAAAGATGGAAAAACACCTCCGAAAGACCCACAGAGCAGTTTTCCACAAGCTTAGAGTGCTCCAACCCATTCGGAATATTATTGATCCCCAAGACTTCAGATCAGTGGCCCAAGCACTCATCATGCCACATTTTGACTACTGCAACGCCATACTACAAGGTTTACCTAAAAAAACCCTTATCATATTACAAATGGCACAAAATGTAGCTGCCAGGGTCATAATGAAGAAAAATCTAAGTGACCACATCACACCAGTGCTAATTCAATTACACTGGCTACCCATAACAGCTCGAACAAAATACAAAATACTAACAACCACCTTCAAACTCATCCACAACTTAGCACCTTCCTTCCTCAACAACCTAGTAAGATCGCAACCTCCTACCCGAAACAGAAGAACCCACAATTCCAACATCCTTCACACTCCAACAGATATAAGATCTGCCAAAGCTAACACCAGCCACAGGGCTTTCTCATATGTGGCACCAACACTGTGGAACCAACTCCCACCAGAACTACGAGCTAGCAATGACCTTCTAGACTTCAGAAAGAAACTCAAAACGCACATTTTCCAATCTCATTTCAACCTGAACTAAATCCACAGATGGAGCAGCCCCTGACCACTGTGGCCAAAAAGCTTATCCTGTATATATGTATTTATGTATATATGTAAATGAACTCCCCCATAGCTAAGAAGTGTTAACTCTGTATGATGTGATTTTCTGACAATCTGTATGTAAACAAAATTTGTACCTGCCTTGATTCGGCAGTTTCACAATAGTAATCCTACCCGCTTCTGATCGCTGGAAGGAGCGGGCTACAAATGCTTGCTAAATAAATAAATAAAAAAATCTCTAATACCTGAAGATTGCAGGATCGCCAATGTAACACCAATTTTTAAAAAAGGTTCCAGGGGTGATCCGGGAAACTACAGACCGGTGAGCCTGACGTCAGTACCGGGAAAAATGGTAGAAACCATCATAAAGAATAAAATTACTCAGCATGTAGATAGTCACAACCTAATGGGAGACAGCCAACATGGCTTTAGACAAGGAAGATCTTGTCTTACTAATCTGTTATGTTTTTTTGAAGGAGTGAATAAACAGGTGGACAAAGGTGAGTCGGTTGATATTGTGTATCTGGACTTTCAGAAAGCCTTTGACAAGGTCCCTCATGAGAGACTTTTGGCAAAACTAAAGAGTCATGGGATAGGAGGCAGTGTACTATTGTGGATCAGGAACTGGTTAAAAGATAGAAAGCAGAGGGTAGGGCTAAATGGCCAATTTTCCTAATGGAGAAAGGTGAATAGTGGTGTACCCCAGGGATCTGTGCTGGGTCCGCTGCTTTTTGACATATTCATAAATGACCTGGAAAGTGGAATAACGAGTGAGGTTATCAAATTTGCAGATGACACAAAACTATTTAAAGTTGTTAAAACCCAAGAGGATTGTGAAAAATTGCAAGAGGATCTTGATAAATTGGAAGACTGGGCATCAAAATGGCAGATGAAATTTAATGTGGACAAGTGCAAGGTTATGCACCTAGGGAAGAACAACCCAAACTATGGTTACACGATGCAAGGTTCCACATTAGGAACCACCACCCAGGAAAAAGATTTAGGCGTCATTGTGGATACCATGTTAAAACCCTCGGCCCAGTGTGCAGCGGCGGCCAAGAGAGCAAATAGAATGCTAGGTATGATAAGGAAAGGAATGGAAAATAAAACAAAAGAGATTATAATGCCTCTATATCGTTCCATGCTGAGACCGCACCTTGAATATTGTGTGCAATTCTGGTCACCGTATCTTAAAAAGGATATAGCGATTTTAGAAAAGGTACAGAGAAGAGCCACCAAAATGGTAAAGGGGATGGAAGGATACTCCTATGAAGAAAGGCTAAAAAGGTTAGGGCTCTTTAACCTGGAAAAGAGACGGCTGAGGGGAGATATGATAGAAGTCTATAAATTAATGAACGGAGTGGAACGGGTAAACTTAGATCGATTGTTTACCTTATCAGAATATAGAAAGACTAGGGGACATGCAATGAAGCTACAGGGTAAACTATTTAAGACTAATAAAAGAAAATATTTTTTCACTCAACGTGTAATCAAACTCTGGAATTTGTTACCGGAGGATGTAGTAAAGGCTGTTAGTGTAGCTGGGTTTAAAAAAGGTTTGGACAAGTTCCTGGAGGAAAGGTCCATAAACCATTATTAAGAAGTGACTGAAGATATCAATGCTTGACCCAGTACAAGCATTGTGGAACTTGTGTCTCTTGGGGAAACTGCTAGGTACATATGACCTAGATTGGCCACTGTTGGAAACAGAATACTGGGCTTGATGGACCTTGGTCTGACCCAGTATGGCATATCTTATGTTCTTATGTTCTATTTCCCTAGTGAACACAGTTCAGTCTTTAATCTGGGCAGCAAACAAGTCCCGATGCTGCCGAACATAAGAACATAAGAACATAAGACATGCCATACTGGGTCAGACCGAGGTCCATCAAGCCCAGTATCCTATTTCCAACAGTGGCCAATCTAGGTCCTACGTACCTAGCAATATCCCCAAAAGACACAGGTTCCATAATGCTTGTACTGGGTCAAGCATTGATATCCTGGGTCGCTTTTTAATAGTGGTTTATGGACCTTTCCTCCAGGAACTTGTCCAAACCTTTTTTAAACCCAGCTATACTAACAGCCCTTACTACATCCTCCGGTAACAGATTCCAGAGTTTGATTACACGTTGAGTGAAAAAATATTTTCTCTTATTTGTCTTAAATAGTTTACCCTGTAGCTTCATTACATGTCCCCTAGTCTTTCTATATTCTGATAGCGTAAACAATTGATCCACGTTTATCCGTTCCACTCCATTCATTAATTTATAGACCTCTATCATATCTCCCCTCAGCAACCTCTTTTCCAGGTTAAAGAGCCCTAACCTTTTTAGTCTCTCTTCATAGGAGTAGCCTTCCATCCCCTTCACCAATTTGGTGGCTCTTCTCTGTACTTTTTCTAATAACGCTATGTCCTTTTTAAGATACGGCGACCAGAATTGCACACAATATTCAAGGTGCGGTCGTACCATGGAGCGATACAGAGGCATTATAATATCCTTTGTTTTATTCTCCATCCCTTTCTTTATGATACCTAGCATTCTATTTGCTTTCTTGGCCGCCGCTGCACACTGGGCGGAGGGTTTTAACATGTTATCCAGGATGACTCCTAAGTCCTTTTCCTGGGTGGTGGTTTCTAATGTGGAGCCTTGCATCGTGTAACTATAGTGTGGGTTGCTCTTTCCTAGGTGCATAACTTTGCATTTGTCCACATTAAATTTCATCTGCCATTTGGATGCCCAGTCTTCCAATTTATCCAGATCCTCCTGCAGTTTTCCACAATCCTCTTGGGTTTTAATAACTTTAAACAGTTTTGTGTCATCTGCAAATTTGATAACCTCACTAGTTATTCCATTTTCCAGGTCATTTATGAATATGTCAAAAAGTAGCGGACCCAGTACAGATCCCTGGGGTACTCCACTATTCACTTTTTTCCATTGGGAATATTGGCCATTTAGCCCTACCCTCTGCTTTCTATCTTTTAACCAGTTCCCGATCCACAATAGTACACTGCCTCCTATCCCATGACTTTTTAGCTTTGCCAAAAGTCTCTGATGGGGGACCTTGTCAAAAGCTTTCTGGAAGTCCAGATACACTATATCAACCGACTCACCTTTGTCTACCTGTTTATGCACACCTTCAAAGAAACATATCAGATTAGTAAGACAAGATCTTCCTTGTCTAAAGCCATGTTGGCTGTCTCCCATTAGGCCATGACTATCTACATGTTGTGTAATTTTGTTCTTTATGATGGTTTCTACCATTTTCCCTGGTACTGACGTCAGGCTCACCGGTCTGTAATTTCCCGGGTCACCCCTGGAACCTTTTTTAAAAATTGGTGTTACGTTGGCGACCCTCCAATCTTCAGGTATTACAGATGATTTTAATGAAAGTTCACAGATTACCAATAGCAGGTCTGCAATCTCATATTTCAGTTCTTTCAACACTCTGGGATGTATACCATCCGGTCCAGGTGATTTGCTACTATTCAGTTTATCAAATAGTTGTAATATATCTTCCTGGTGTAGTGATATTTCTCTCAATTCCTCTGCAGTATCACCTTTAAATACCACTTCAGTCATGGGTAACATCCCTACATCTTCCTCAGTAAAGACCGAAGCAAAGAATTCATTCAGTCTCTCTGCTATAGCCTTGTCTCCTCTTACTGCCCCTTTTACCCAATTGACTCTCTCACAGGCCTTTTGCTACGAATGTACTTGAAAAAGTCTTTATTTTGTGTTTTTGCTTCCGTAGCAAGTTTCTTCTCAAATTCCCGCTTTGCCTGCCTTATCAATGCTTTGCATTTAACTTGCCAGTGCTTGTGTTGTTTCCAGTTTTCATCATTTAGCTCTTTTTTCCATTTCCTGAAGGTTGCTTTTTTGGCAGCAACAGCCTCTCTGACCTCACCTTTAAACCATGCTGGCAGTTTTTTGGACTTTCTTCCACTCTTCTTAATGCGTGGAATACAGCTGGTCTGGGCTTCGAGGATAGTATTTTTAAATAACACCCAAGCTTGCTGTAAGTCTTTAACCTTTGGAACCGCTCCTTTTAGTTTTTTCCTAACTATATTCCTCATTCTATCATAGTCTCCCTTTTGAAAGTTAAAAGGTAATACTGTGGATTCCTTTACTATCTGTCCTCCACTAATTAAATCAAACATGATCATACTATGATCACTATTGCCAAGTGGTCCCAACACCCTTATCTCTTGCACTAGATCTGGTGTTCCACTAAGGACTAGGTCTAATATGGCTTCCCCTCTGGTCGGTTCATGAACCAGCTGCTCCAAGAAGGTCCCAACACCCTTATTTCTTGCACCAGATCTGGCGTTCCACTAAGGATTAGGTCCAGTATGGCTTACCCTCTGGTCGGTTCATGAACCAGTTGCTCCAAGAAGCAGTCATTTATTCCATCTAGAAACTTTATCTCTTTAGCTTGTCCTGCCGTGACACTGACCCAGTCGATACCGGGGTAATTGAAATCACCCATTATTACTACTCTGTTGTGACTTTTGTTAGCTTCCTTGATTTCTTTGAGCATTTCATCATCCATTTGTTCATTCTGGCCAGGCGGTCGATAGTATACTCCCACTGCCATCGCCTTCCCCTTCATAAATGGGATTTCAATCCATAGAGATTCTACAGCAAATTTTGTTCCCTGCAAAACTTTAATCCTTTCTGACTCAATGCCCTCTCTAACATAGAGCGCAACCCCTCCACCAATTTGATCAGCTCTATCATTACGATATAGTTTGTATCCAGGTATCACAGTGTCCCACTGGTTATCCTCCTTCCACCATGTCTCTGAGAGTGCAATCATATCTAACCTCTCATTTAGTGCTATATATTCTAACTCTCCCATCTTATTGTTTAGACTTCTAGCATTGGCATACAAGCATTTTAGAGACTGTATTTTATTCATATTAATCTGGCTATTGGTAGGCAGGGGTAATTTGGAATCTTTATGCTCTGTCTGCTCCTTACTCAAGGGCATTTGGGCTACTATACCCCCTTTTGGAACCTCACTGCTTTTGGTAGTATCCTTCAAGGATACCTTTGTCCGAACCATGCGCTCCTGGGTGACTGTCGGCTTTCCCCTATTTTCTAGTTTAAAAGCTTCTCTATCTCTTTTTTAAAGGTTAATGCCAGCAGTCTGGTCCCATCCTGATTAAGGTGAAGCCCATCCCTTCGGAAGAGCCCCCCCTTTCCCCAGAATGTTCCCCAGTTCCTAACAAATCCAAAACCCTCATCCTTGCACCATTGTCTCATCCACGCATTGAGACTCCGGAGCTCTGCCTGTCTTTTGGGTCCTGCACGTGGAACAGGAAGCATTTCGGAGAACGCTATCCTGGAAGTTCTGGATTTCAACTTCCTACCTAAAAGCTTAAATTTAGCCTCCAGAACTTCCCTACCACATTTTCCTATGTCATTGGTACCAACATGTACCAAGACAGCAGACTCCTCCCCAGCACTATCTACGATCCTATCTAGGCGGTGCGTGAGGTCTGCTACCTTCGCACCAGGCAGGCATGTTACCAGGCGATCCTCACGTCCACCAGCCACCCAACTATCTACATTCCTAATGATTGAATCACCGACTATAACAGCTGTCCTGACCCTCCCCTCATGGGCACATGGCCCTGGAGAAAAGCCCTCGGTGCGAGAGGGTTTTACATCACCTGGAGGACAGGTCCTAGTTACAGGATCACTTCCTGCCACACCAGGGTGATGCTCCCCTGTCACGTGACCTCTCTCCTCCATGGCAACAGGGATGCTGCCAGACTGGAGGTGGGACTTCAGGACTATATCCCTGAAGGTCACGTCCATGTACTTCTCTGTCTTTCTTATGTCTTCCAGGTCTGCTACTCTAGCCTCTAGAGAACGGACTCGTTCCCTGAGAGCAAAGAGTTCTTTGCACTTAGTGCATACGTAAGATCTCTCACCAACTGGGAGAAAATCATACATGTGACACTCAATGCAAAAGACCGGAGAACCCCCATCTCGCTGCTGGACTTCTGTCTGCATCTTAGCTTAAAGCTTGTGTTTAGATCTTTTAAATTCTGTATATAAGAAGGATTGGTGTAGATGCTTATACCAATAAAAGTGTATCTAATACCCCTAATACACCTTGTGTACCTAAAGCTTAATTAATTAATCTCAGGTCCTCTGTGTGTGACTGATTTGGATAATGAGCTGCACCTGAGAGCAGCCCCTTTCCTCTAAGATGTGCAAGTACCTATAAAACTACAATTACCCCAGGGGTGGGTGGGTGCTGGGGAGGGAGGGAGGGAGATAAGTCCTATTAAAGAGGGCAGTTACAAGGTACCCTGTCCTGGACCCTCAGCAGGGGGGAGGGGGGCAGGGGGCTACCACACAAAGCCCAGTTAGTTGAGAGAGGCAAGGTAAATTAGACATCCTGTTCCATCCTGGAGATTCTCCCCGCCTGCTCCTCTTGGCCACTGGAGAGAACACCACAAGTATTTTTCACTCCTAAAAGTTCAGTACTTACAAAACCCATCACATTAGTCAGGGAGGTGTTCAGAGCTGCCAAACTATCCCACAGCGCATCCATTGTAATCACCGCCGGTCTCACCAACTTACAAACACCAGAAGGCACCTCCTCTCGGGTCTGTGCAGCTGTAGCCTCCACCTCCAATAATTCAATTCCCACTGCTACTCTTTGCTGTACCATAGCACCAAGAGAAAGAGCTGCTGCCGCTGGAGTGCCCCCTTCACCCTCCTTCAATGGCACCCTCACTGACAGGCCAGAAGGAAGCACTACTCCAGCTGACGAAAAGCTTCCGGGTTGCGGTAGGGGGGGGGTCCGCGGATCAGGAGAAAGCCAGACACTTGATGAGCTCAGGGTCGACACATTATCTGCCGGCCCCAACGAAGACGCTGCTCCGGTGTCCACTGCAAAGCCGCATGCATCCAAAGTTCACTGACCAGAGGTAATCTGCAAGACCGGCCCTGGGGGTAAGCTAGCCTGCTTCTGCTTCTTCTGCCCCATACTGCAAACAGTGAGAACAGCACCCTCGAACCTGAGAACAAGGGAAACACAGCCTCACAGCTCCGAACCTCCTGCTGCCATCCTGTTTCTCCCTCTCCTCCCTGTCTGACCTTTTCAATGCCTCGTTGGAGTCGGGAGTGGTGCCATAGGACTGGAGAAAGTCACATGTGGTCCCTTGACACAAAAGCGAATTTAAGGATGACACTGAGAACTACAGGCCAGTTAGTCTAACCTCTGTGGTTGGTAAATTATTGGAAAGGCTACTCAAAGAGAGATTAGTGAGGTTTCTGGAGTCCAATTGATTGCAGGATTCAAGGCAACATCGATTAACCAGAAGCAGGTCTTGTCAGACAAATCTGATTGAATCCTTGAACTGGGTGACCAGGGAGTTGGACCGAGGGAGAGCCCTAAATGTGATGTACTTGGATTTCAGTAAAGCCTTTGACACTGTTCCACACAGGCAACTTATAAACACACTGAGCACCCTAGGGATGGACCCTAAAGTTACTGATTGAGTTAAAATTTGGTTGTAGGGGAGGCGATAAAGGGTACAGGTAAATGGAACTCACTCTGAGGAGAAGGAGGTTACCAGTGTTGTGCCGCAGGGATCTATCCTTGGTCCAATTTTTTTTAACATCTTTGTTAGTGATATATTGTGGAAGGGTTGTCGGATAAGATTTGCTTGTTTGAGGATGCTACCAAAATCTGCAATAGAGTAGACACCCAGGAAGGAGTAGTATACATCCAAGGATGTTGAAAGAACTAAAGTATGAGATTCAGACCTACTATTTGTAATCTGTGAACTATCATTAAAATCATCTGTAATACCTGAAGATTGGAGGATGACAGATGTAACGCCAATTTTTACAAAGGGTTCCAGGGGTGATGCGGGAAACTACAGACCAGTGAGCCTAACATCAGTACCGGGAAAAATGGTAGAAACCATCAAAAGAACAAAATTACTGAACATGTAGATAGTCAAGGCTTAATGGGAGACAGCCAACATGGTTTTAGCCAAGGAAGGTCTTGTCTTATGTCGCGCCCTCTCTGGCCAAGTGGTAGCCACTGGTATTGCAAGGCTCTGGAGGGGGGGTAGTTGTGCCTTCACGGATATAAACCACAAAACACTTCTTTCCAAATTAAAGGGTTTTATTCCCCGTCCCTTGAGGGTACTTTTATCTTCAGGAACATAAATCAAATGCCTTGCTTGGACATATAACATAAAGTAACAAAAGCAAACAGAACTTGCTTCCTTCACCTTCCAAAACAACAAATAAATGAAAAGAACAAAACAGCTTAAATATTTCAATATGGTTCTTTCTCCTATAGCTGACAGCACAGCTTATATCTGCTTCACTTAGAGAGAGCTGCAGCCTGTTGCTTATAGCACTAAAGCTAGGACACAAACTAATTACTTATCTGAGAGAGAACTCAGGTTCAATCAAGGTTAAAGAGCAGTCCATCAATTCTGGCATATCATTTTCTTCTGCATTTTGATATTCCATTAACTCCGGCTGACTGGAAGGTTCATTCTGGACCTCAGCAGTAACGTGGGAGAATGGCTGGTTAACCTCGTCAGACAGGAAGCTCCTCTCTTCCTTAGAGCTAGTGTCTCTCTGGGAATTACCATGTATTCTAGAGTTGAGCTTTTCAGGGCACTGCCCCTGCTGGTATTTTAGAATATAACTCAACTCCTGGTTTGCTCTGCTAGTGGGATAATTAAGGGAATTTCTCTGCCGGTTCAGGCTTCCCTTTTGTAACCCAGCTGAGCTAGATTGGAGAGCTCGTGACGGAGTTTCACAGGGAGCTGTGAGCTTACAATGACTACAAAACTCTTCAGCTTTATCTGGTAAGTAAAACCTTTTTCCTCTAGATAGTGGGACCTTGTGTGCCTATTTCCATACCTCCAGGGTTGTCTTCTTTCATATGGCAAATCACTCTTGCATTCACTCTGTGCACTGGAACCTGCAACTGCAGTCTTCTTGCGTCTCTCTGGCTCAAACCCACTATCTGGCTGTTGATATCTCTCTGCTTCTCTCAGGTCTTCGGTTCCCCTCTGACCTTCACGCTGGCTCTCTAGTTGCTCCAAAGCCTCATTGTCACTCTCTCTTACATTCTCATACCTGCTCCATGCTTCCCAGGGTTTTAGCTGCCTTTGCTGTATTCTCTCAGAGTGTGTCCGTGGCTGCTTCAGCTCCTCTCTCTCTCTCTCTCCCTCTCTGATTGTCTGGGAGCCTATTTTATCCCAGTGTTTCCTGGCTCCACCCCCACCCAGCTGAACCCTGTCAGGTAAAGTGAATTCCCTTCCTTTGCTGGCTGGGTGTGTCCTCATTGGGCTTTTGCCCGTGTTTCTAGGTTGCTCACGGTAACCATCTGACATTTCCTTGTTTACCCTGTCACTTTTTCTGTGCTCCTTTATGCTGAACTGCGTTTTCTCGTGTTGTTCGGGGTCTGCACTGTTACATATTCCCCTCCTTAAAATATTACTTGCTGCCGTAGTTTTTAGCGGACAGCAAGTAATCCCTTGCGGGGCCCAACCGTGCTGCTCGTGATAGGCCAAATTGGCCGTGGCTACTCTTTCTTTCCATGGTTTTAGTACATTTACGTGGTATACTTGTCTTCGACCTCTGTCATTCTCTACTGAATACGATACAAAACCTATCTTTTTTATTACTACAGCTGGCCCTTTCCAGTGAGACTCGAATTTCGAACCTGGGTCCGCTACTTGTATCAGAACCTTATTGCCTGCTGCCAGTTCTCTAGTTTGTGTATCCCTGTCATAATAACGCTTCTGGCGCTGTTTGCTACGGTTTAGATTCTCCCCTGAGGCTTGGGATGTTTTTC
Source organism: Ichthyophis bannanicus (assembly GCA_033557465.1). Taxonomy (NCBI): domain Eukaryota; kingdom Metazoa; phylum Chordata; class Amphibia; order Gymnophiona; family Ichthyophiidae; genus Ichthyophis; species Ichthyophis bannanicus. Next base: position 291,155,185 of record CM066043.1, on the reverse strand, counting down.
TTAAGCGTGTCCTCAATTCTTTCAGGAATTGAGGAATCCCTACTTCTGGCACTTTCGGTTCTACCCATTCATCCTTTAAGATGTCTAACACCCCCCTTGGCGTCCTCCCAAATAATAATTCAAACGGGGATACTCCCAGTGAGGTTTGTACCCGCTCTCGGCAAGTATACATTACGAAGGGAAGTAATGTATCCCATTCTCTCATTTCATCCTTTCTTAATCCTCTTCGCAATAGGTGTTTTATCGATTGGTTGGTGCGTTCTACCAGCCCGTTGGTTTGGGGGTGATACGCCGATGTCTTAACGAGGCGTATCCCAAACGCCTCCCAAACTCTCGCAAGGTATCTCGAGACAAAGTTAGTGCCTTGATCGGTCAGGATTTCCTGGGGAAACCCCACCTCGCAAAATAGCTTTATTAGCTCCTGCGCTATAACTTTAGCAGAGATGTTTCTAAGGGGTATGGCCCATGGGAATCGGGTCGCATGGTCCACGATGACTAAGAGATACTGAAAACCCCTAGGTGTTTTTGTTAAAGGGCCTACGATATCCATCCCTATTCTTCTAATAGGGGCAGCGATGGTGGGTAATGGTATCATGGGGGCTGCTTTGGGTTTAGATACAGAAACCCTCTGACATGCAGGGCATGCATCACAGTATCTTTTTGTTTCCTGATACACCCCAGGCCAATAAAAACGTGCTAAAATTTGATCAAGGGTTCCTTGAACACCTTTATGCCCCCCAATCGGATGGTCGTGGGCTAAGCGTAGAACTACTGCCTTAAAGGCCACCGGCACGACCAATTGCTTTCTCACCGCTCCGGTATAGGGATCCAAACCTTCTCTATATAAAATATTGTTATCCAACAAGAACCGGGGCAACACCTCCCGCTCTTCTTGGGCCCATTCGAAAGCTCTTTTGAGAGCTTGGTCTGCTCTCTGCTCCATTGGGAACGATGGAAATTTTTGTACAAGGGCGGCAGGGACCCAGGGTAGTCCTTCTCCCATTTCTCTCTCGTGGGCTCTTTTGTTTCTTCCCTGCTGTTTTTTAGCCCTAGTTTTCTTACCTTCTCCCTCAGGGTTCTGCACCAAATCATCATGATTAGGTAGCGGATTCACCTCTTCTGCCTCTTCTGTCTTTTCCTCAGGAACTTCTTTTTCCCCTTTTTCTATAGGTATTTCTACTTCCTCTACGGGAGTTTCTTGGGGTGTATCTATGGGGATCTGGGATCGCGTTGAAACTAAACCTGCCTTCATTGTTATCCCCTGACTCAACCCACCTGTAAAGGAAGGCCAGTCCCTGCCTAAAACTAATTTTTGGGGCAGCCCAGGGATCACCGCTACTTGCACCTTCCTTTCTATTCCTAGTGCTTTTACCTGCACTTGGGATAAAGGGTAAGGAAGCTGTGCGCCATGTACGCATTTTATTTCTATTTGTTTTGGGGCTACTGGGCGAGACTGTTTCAGAGTCTCCCAAAATTCTCGGGCTATTAAACTTTGCTCCGCCCCTGAATCCATTATGGCTAGAGCATCTGCCCCCTCAACCTGTACCTGCAGGAATATTCCTTTTGGAACTGATTTTCCTGCCCCTACCATAAGAACTGTTTTAACTCGGCAATCTTTTATCACATGACCAGGTTTGTTACATCTGTAGCACCTTCTAGTGTTCCTATCTCTGCCCTCCTTGCTAGGGTCATATGCAGTCACTCTATCTCGCACGTACTTTTCACACTCATCCACTCCAGTCACACTTGCACCTTTTGAAAGGTTCACCTTAAAAGTACTAGTATGTGCTGCCTCCCTGAACACTTCAGCCATCTGAGCTGCTTCAACTGTGTTTAAACAATTTTGCAGGGTTAAAAACGTTTTCATTTCACCTGGTATTGACATCAAAAACTGTTCTAGGACAATCTCATCAAGTATGGACTCAAGCGTTTTGCCATCAGGATCCAACCACTTATAGGCTAGGTTCTTGAGCCTCTGGCATAAGGCTTTCGGAGTCTCGTTTTCCATCATTATTGCCTCTCTAAATAATCTCCGGTAGTGTCTGGGCGTGAGACCAAGGCGGTCTTTCACGGCCTTTTTAATTTCAATATAATTATTTGCCAAACTGGCAGGCATGGTTTTAAAAGCGGATAAGGCCTCGCCACTCAAAGTCATTGCGAAACGCATAGCCCATTGTTCCACAGGCCATTTTGAGTTCTCAGCAATGCGTTGAAAGGCCTCTATAAAATCATCGGGGTTATCTGCCCGCCCTAAATGTTTGCATACAAGTCCCATATTCATTTCTACTTGCGGTATTGTAGCTTTGTCTTCCCGAGCCTTTTCCAGTAACGCTGTCATGGCTTCCAGCAATGGTTTCTGCTGTTCCTTCAGTGTAGTCATATACTGTTCTTGCAGGTGTTGGAGCATCTTGGCCTGCTTCTCCTGCTGCTCATTCATCCAGGCCCATAGATCTTGGGGATCCATCTTCCTTTTTGCTGCACCTGAAAATAAAAGAGAAGAGACCCACCAAGTGCGGCACACACACAAAGGTTGTTTTTTTTTTCTTTTTTTGGCTCCCCTTTTCTCACGGTATCCTATACCCGTCTACCCAGGCTACCAATACCTTAGTCTCCTGGTGACATCAGCATGTGAGAAGGGGTCTTTTCCACCGCTGGCCGCCTTACCAGCCGAATCCTCCTTGATTAGTGCTTTAAAACACTTATTTTTGCCTTTCAGCAATGTCCTTTCAGGCAAATCCTTCTTATGCCCCCGAAAATTTTATCCTCTTCTTTACGCCATTTATGTCGCGCCCTCTCTGGCCAAGCGGTAGCCACTGGTATTGCAAGGCTCTGGAGGGGGGTAGTTGTGCCTTCACGGATATAAACCACAAAACACTTCTTTCCAAATTAAAGGGTTTTATTCCCCGTCCCTTGAGGGTACTTTTATCTTCAGGAACATAAATCAAATGCCTTGCTTGGACATATAACATAAAGTAACAAAAGCAAACAGAACTTGCTTCCTTCACCTTCCAAAACAACAAATAAATGAAAAGAACAAAACAGCTTAAATATTTCAATATGGTTCTTTCTCCTATAGCTGACAGCACAGCTTATATCTGCTTCACTTAGAGAGAGCTGCAGCCTGTTGCTTATAGCACTAAAGCTAGGACACAAACTAATTACTTATCTGAGAGAGAACTCAGGTTCAATCAAGGTTAAAGAGCAGTCCATCAATTCTGGCATATCATTTTCTTCTGCATTTTGATATTCCATTAACTCCGGCTGACTGGAAGGTTCATTCTGGACCTCAGCAGTAACGTGGGAGAATGGCTGGTTAACCTCGTCAGACAGGAAGCTCCTCTCTTCCTTAGAGCTAGTGTCTCTCTGGGAATTACCATGTATTCTAGAGTTGAGCTTTTCAGGGCACTGCCCCTGCTGGTATTTTAGAATATAACTCAACTCCTGGTTTGCTCTGCTAGTGGGATAATTAAGGGAATTTCTCTGCCGGTTCAGGCTTCCCTTTTGTAACCCAGCTGAGCTAGATTGGAGAGCTTGTGACGGAGTTTCACAGGGAGCTGTGAGCTTACAATGACTACAAAACTCTTCAGCTTTATCTGGTAAGTAAAACCTTTTTCCTCTAGGGTTTTTAAAACCAGAAGAAGGGATATTTTCAGCCTCTAGATAGTGGGACCTTGTGTGCCTATTTCCATACCTCCAGGGTTGTCTTCTTTCATATGGCAAATCACTCTTGCATTCACTCTGTGCACTGGAACCTGTAACTGCAGTCTTCTTGCATCTCTCTGGCTCAAACCCACTATCTGGCTGTTGATATCTCTCTGCTTCTCTCAGGTCTTCGGTTCCCCTCTGACCTTCACGCTGGCTCTCTAGTTGCTCCAAAGCCTCATTGTCACTCTCTCTTACATTCTCATACCTGCTCCATGCTTCCCAGGGTTTTAGCTGCCTTTGCTGTATTCTCTCAGAGTGTGTCCGTGGCTGCTTCAGCTCCTCTCTCTCTCTCTCTCCCTCTCTGATTGTCTGGGAGCCTATTTTATCCCAGTGTTTCCTGGCTCCACCCCCACCCAGCTGAACCCTGTCAGGTAAAGTGAATTCCCTTCCTTTGCTGGCTGGGTGTGTCCTCATTGGGCTTTTGCCCGTGTTTCTAGGTTGCTCACGGTAACCATCTGACATTTTCTTGTTTACCCTGTCACTTTTTCTGTGCTCCTTTATGCTGAACTGCGTTTTCTCGTGTTGTTCGGGGTCTGCACTGTTACACTTACTAATCTGTTATGTTTTTTTGAAAGTGTGAAAAAATAGGTAGACAAAGGGGTATGTTTACTAAACTGTGGTAACGTTCCCCGCGTTAGGTTCCCTGGATTCCCATATAAGGGAATGGGCGGTGCATCATTATGGAAAGCTGTGTCAGTTAACGCGCGCTAGAAGATGCCTTAGCCTAACGCACGTTATAAAGCACGTTACAAGGCACCTTATCAGGCACAATACAAGGCACGTTACAAGGCACCTTATCAGGCACAATACAAGGCATGTTATAAGGCACCTTAGCAGGCACAGCACAAGGCACGTGCCTTGTACTGTGCCTAATAAGGTGCCTTATAATGCCGTATAGGGAGTGATGGCAACTGTGGTGAGGGTATTATGGGCTGGCAGCACAGATCTGCAAAGATATGACTGTCACAGGCATGCAAAACATCAGACATGGGCAGGAAGGAACAACAAGGAATCGAACCCCATGACCACTGCCTAGAACAGAGCTACTCAACTCCAGTTCTGAGGTCCACAATCCTGCAGGTTTTGAGGATATCCCTAATGAATCTGCATGAGATATATATGCATTAGAGATATCCTGACTGGTTTGTGGTCCTCCAGGGCTGGATTTGGAGACCCCTGCCTTACACCTCTGTCAGTTAAGATTGTGAGTGGGCAAGGTACAGATGTCATAGACATCAAAAGGGTAGATAGAATGTGTCACATTCCTCCTCGATTCTCACCACCACCATAAAGTTGTCTAATAGACAATATTTGGGTGGTGGTGAGAAGCGAGGAGGAATGTGACAAATTCTATCTAACCTTTTTGATGTCTTGGACATCTGCACCTTGCCCACTCACAATCGTAAATGACAGAGGTGTAAGGCAGGGGTCTCCAAATCCAGCCCTGGAGGGCCACAAACCAGTCAGGTTGGCAGGATATCTCTAATGCATATATATCTCATGCAGATTCATTAGGGATATCCCAAAAACCTGCAGGGTTGCGGACCTCCAGGACTGGATGTGAGAAGCTCTGGCCTAGAACGTCAGTGTACTAACCAGTAGGCTATACCTCTTTGGCTTCTTGCACAACACTGGCTGGGTACAGACGGACTGGAGGTCACCGCACAAACCGCCTGCTCTGTGTGCCAGGATAGGGTAACCCCACCAGCACCCATGATGCATTGCACATGCAGAACAGCGGCCTACAGCTGACCACCAAATGGGGTCTGTACCTCACCGGTACTGCAGCGTGGTAAGACGGACTGACAGTGCATGATACTGGCACAGAGTAGCTACAGACCATGCCATTGTGCAGGTTCCATATTCACCCTGAGGGATAGGATGGGTGCCCAGCACTAGGTCCACAGTACATGTGGTGCTAGAGATAGGTCCTGCTGCACATCCCCATCACTACCAGTGTGTGACAGGTGCTCCCACCAGTGCAACTGAAAGTACTTCTGTTGCCATCTATGTTCTGCAGTCACATGCAGTCCTGTGGGACTGGACACCACTCAGATTAGTGTGTACGCAGTGTCAAGGTCTGGCTGCCATGGGTACCTGTTATCAGGGCACAGGGTGGGGGGGGGGGCTAGACTCGCATGAGGTTTAGATAGCACTGCCTCTATGGGTCTAAGTGGTATGCACAATCATCCCTATTGTAGATGAGGGTGTGGTGGGACAGGTGCCTGCACCCTGCGGAATGGCTGTAATACCAGCAACCACAGTCCTGCTGGCCGATGACAGCCCTCCAGGGCTGATGGGCCAGAGCCATACATGTGACTGTGGCAGACCAGCAGAGATGCTTGGCGTGGGCAGGGGAAGGCTCCATGCCACAGTCTGCCATCTGCCAGCACAATCAGACTGCACCTGCAGCATCCTACAGGGTGGTCCCACCATGCACAGACTAACTGCAGACAGCCCACTAGCCAGTCCATAGTGCATGCTCATGGGGGAACCCTGTGCACCCAGAGGTGGGATGCACAGCACAAACACCAAACAGGTATCTCCGTGATTGGGCCCCAGAACCAGGAACACACAGGTATCACTAGAGACAAATAATGTGTGGCACTAAGTGGGAACATGGACATGCTATGGTCACTGCTCAGTCAGAGTGAGAGCGACCTACCAGCGTGACATGCACAAGCACTACAGTGTCCCAGCCATTGCCCTCCACCCTGTGCACAATACCTTGCTCCTCATTATGCACATTTGCAGGCTAATGCTGGAAACAGTGTGAGCAATGTGGGCTCAGTGAGGTGTTGGCAGAAACAAAACAATAGATAGACATACGCACACTCCCACACCTATCTCAGCATTGTGCAGAGAAAGAGGTGGTTGACAACCCTGCCCACCACACTGGTCCTGAGCACAGTGCCAACATTGCTAAATTGTGCAGGGAGTAGTAGTAGTGCTCTGGTGATAACTGCAGCTCTGTGCTGGGGCCAACAGCCTGACACTCCATGAGGCTGTGGATAGTGGAGCCCGTGTGAGTGGGTGTTTGTACCCCTGTGCACCGCTGCATTGGGGCTTGCACATGTTGTTGTTGTGGCTGCATTGTGGGATAAAACTATGGGGTGATGCTCTGCAGGATCCACAGATGGGACTTGAACCTTTTGCTCTTGGACATACTGGCTGAGTGTATTGCACCACACTGTTGCCACAGCAGCATAGTGGTCCCTGGGGCAACCCTTACATTCCCCAGCCAGGCCTCTTCTGTTGCACTGAACACCACGTACTGGTACAGGGCATGGGCTAGGTCCACTGCAGGTGGATGCCACTACTCCCTCTGGCACAAACACCCCCCCCCCTCTGCCATGCCACCATGACCATATGCTGTCAGTGCCGGTGGTGTGCAGTCCTAGGCCATCCAGGGGGCAGGTAGGCGGCTGCCTAAGGTGTGGGTTCTGGGGTAGGGGTGCCTACATAGCTGTCCACGCTTCCCCCGGCACCGCCTGTCAATGTTATGTGCCCCGTGGGGTTCCTGCTGGGTAATGTCCCATGGATGGGACACTGTGGGACACAGACTCATGGGCATGTTTGACCCTGGTCTGTTGCTGTCTTGCTGGTGTCCATTTTCCGCGTTCCTATGTGACACCTAGGCAACCGCCTAGTCCACCCCATGCCCCAGTTGCCCCCACTGCATGTCCCGCCTGCAGTCCCCCTATGCCCCATTTGCACCATCATCATAGTGGCCCTTCATACACTGCCACTATGCTGTTGCTGCAGATGGAACACTACTATCACCTTTCTCGGGCTCCCTGCCTATGCCCTACATTGCTGACACTGAAATGGTTTCTCTCTCCTGCAAATGTGCATCTAACGGCAGGTTTTCATTTGCGGTAGGATTCAGCCCTTCAGTTCAGCGTGTTAGTGTGCAGGGAGCCTCTCCACACCCACTCCCCGCCCACTGACCCAGCTCTCCGCCCTCTCTCCTCCCTCTGTGGTATCTACCGCACTGCAGAATGTTTCCGCGTGGGTTTTAACGTTACCGTGCGTTAACGTTACATAACGCGCATTAAAGTTACCTACCGCTCGTTAACATTACCTACCGCGCGGTCTGTAACGTTACCGCAGTTTAGTAATCATACCCCAAAGGTGAGTTGGTGATATAGTGTATCTGGACTTTCAGAAAGCCTTTGACAAGGTCCTTCATGAGAGGCTTTTGGCAAAATTAAAGAGTCATGGGATAGGAGGCAGTGTACAATTATGGATCAGGAACTTGTTAAAAGATATAATGCAGAGGGTAGGGCTAAATGGCCAATTTTCCCAATGGAGAAAGGTGAATAGTGGAGTACCCCAGGGATCTGTGCTGGGTCTGCTGCTTTTTAACATATTCATAAATTACCTAGAAATGGGAATAACGAGTGAGGTTATCAAATTTACAGATGACACAAAACTATTCAAAGTTGTTAAAACCCATGAGGATTGTGGAAAATTGCAAGAGGATCTTGATAAATTGGAAGACTGGACATCCAAATGGCTGATGAAATTTAATGTGGACAAGTGCAAAATTCTGCACCTAGGAAAGAAAAACCCAAACTATGGTTACACTTTGCAAGGTGCCACATTAGGAACCACCACCCAGGAAAAAAGATTTAGGCATCATCATAGATAACATGTTAAAATCCTCCCCCCAGTGTGCAGTGGCAGCCAAGAGAGCAAATAGAATACTAGGTATCATAAGGAAAGGATTGGAAAATAAAACAAAGCATATTATAATGCCTCTGTATCGTTCCATGGTGCGACTGCACCTTGAATATTATGTGCAATTCTAGTCGCCGTATCTTAAAAAGGATATAACATTATTAGAAAAGGTACAGAGAAGAGCCACCAAAATGGTAAAGGGGATAGAAGGATACCCTATGAAGACAGGCTAAAATGTTTAGGGCTCTTCAACCTGGAAAAGAGACGGCTGAGGGGAGATATGATAGAAGTCTATAAATTAATGAACGGAGTGGAACGGGTAAACGTAGATTGATTGTTTACGTCATCAGAATATAGAAAGACTAGGAGACATGCAATGAAGCTACAGGGTAAACTATTTAAGACTAATTAGAGAAAATATTTTTTCACTCAACGTGTAATCAAACTCTGGAATTCGTTACCGGAGGATGTAGTAAAAGCTGTTAGTGTAGCTGGGTTTAAAAAAGGTTTCAACAAGTTCCTGGAGGAAAGGTCCATAAACCACTATTAGAGTGGACCCAGAATATCCACTGCTTGCCCCAATACAAACATTGCGGAACCTGTGTCTTTTGGGGAAACTGCTAGGTACGTATGACCTAGATTGGCCACTGTTGGAAACAGGATACTGGGCGTGATGGACCTTGGTCTGACCAAGTATGGCATATCTTATGTTCTTATGTTCTTTATCTGCCATCATTTTCTTTTTTTCTTTGAGGAAAATGTTTAAGAGAAAACGAAAAGGAAAGTTGCAAAGGTTAAGTTATTTTAGAAGCCTAATTTATGCTTTGGACCTCTGAAAATGGGTACTCAGATGTCGAAATGACAAGGACGTCTTGGACCCATTTTAGAAACTGGATATATGGATGTTCCCAATGCGAGGATGAGCAAGTAGAAGGGTGGAGTAATGACGATGCACATTGTGGTGCGATTTCAGAAAAGCAGAACTCCGTGCCTGAACCTGACCATGAAAGGGGAGCAAAACATTGCTGGTTTCATGGCTATAACACTTCCGAGGGGTACAACAATATGCCCTTACAGCACCACAGGTATTAGCTGCTGGCTAGCGAAACCGCCATGTAAGCGTAGTTACTCACCTGTAACAGGTGTTCTCCAGGAGCAGCAGGAATCAGTCCTCACATATGGGTGACGTCGGCGCCGACGGAGCCCTCGCGGAGCAATTTTCCCCAGCTTTCAAAGAAAGCCTTTGGGAATTGCAGCGCGCATGCGCGGTCCCCTTCCCGCCCAATGGTGCCATCTTAGCCAGTCAGATGACATAGCTAAAAGACAGCATAAAAATTTGCAAAAAAACTAAAGCAGATGATTGCAACTCCAAGGGGAGGAGGGAGGGTTGTGAGGACTGATTCCTGCTGCTCCTGGAGAACACCTGTTACAGGTGAGTAACTACGCTTTCTCCAGGACCAAGCAGGAAGTCAGTCCTCACATATGGGACTCCCAAGCTTAAGGCTACCGGAGACCCTAAGCACAAAAATGAGCTCCCTCTAGCTCAGCAGCACAGAAGGAAGGAATCTTCACTGAATTATTACCCACCGGTAGCCCCCATCCGGGATGGAGGGTAGGAGTTGCTCAAACCTCGAAGAGATTTCGGAGGACTGCCTGTCCGAAAGCACTGTCCCTGCGGGACTCCCTCTCGAGGCAGTAATGGACCGCAAAAGTCTGGCTCGAAGACCAAGTAGCGGCCCGGCAGATGTCTGCCAATGGAACAGAGCGGAGGTAAGCCACTGACGTAGCCTTCGCCCGAACACAATGAGCCGTGACCCGACTTTCTAACGAGAGTCCGGCTGCCCCATAAGCCCAAGCGATACAGTCAGCAACCCAGATGGACAGAGTACGCTTGGAGACAGGGAGCCCCAATTTATTGGGGTCAAAAGACACAAAAAGCTGAGCAGCTTTACGGTGCTCCCGCGTACGGTCAAGGTAGAAGTTCAACGCCCTTCTACAGTCAGGGTATGCAGGACCATTTCAGCTCGGCTGGAGTGTGGCCTGGGAAAGAAGGTCAGAAGTACCACCTCCTGATTGATGTGAAAAGGGGAGACCACTTTTGGAAGAAATTTAGGGTGAGTCCGTAGGACTACCCTATTTTTGTAGAACCGAGTGTAAGGGGGATCAGACACGAGGGCCTGCAATTCACTTACGCATCTAGCGGAAGTGAGGGCTATCAAGAATAAGGTTTTCCAAGAAAGAAAACGGAGAGAACAGGTAGCCATAGGTTCAAAAGGCGGACAGGTGATCCGCTGTAAAACCACATTCAGATCCCAGTCAGGTGCTGGCGGGCGCAGAGGTGGTTTAAGTAGAAGGAGACCTCGGAGAAACCTTGCCACGAGAGGGTCGTTGGAAAGAGGTCTGCCATCCACCGGCACATGATGTGCTGAAAGAGCACTGAGGTGAACTTTGACGGAGTTGGACTTAAGTCCCAGATTAGAGAGGTAGAGCAAGTACTGCAAGATCACCGACACCGAGCAGGAGAAGGGATCCTGAGACTGCTGGGTACACCAAATGGAAAAACGACGCCATTTAAGGGCGTAGCATTTGCGGGTAGAAGGTCGCCGGGAAGCTAGGACGACCTTTTCCACTTCTGCCGGCAGCAGAAGGGGAGCCAGGACTACCCTTTCAGCAGCCAGGCCATCAGATGTAAAGATCTGAGGTTGGGGTGTAGCAGGGACCCTTGATCCTGTGTTAGGAGGTCTGGTTGAAACCCCAGAGGGAACGGAGCCTCCACCGCCAGTTGCAGCAGGAGTGGAAACCACGGCTGTCTGGGCCACCGAGGAGCTCAGGATGATGGAAGCTTTGTCTCGGAGAGCCTTGAAAAGAGTACGAGAGATTAGCGGTATGGGAGGAAAGGCATACAGAAGGCTTTTCGACCATGAGAGTAGAAAAGCATCCGCCGCTACTCGAAGGGGATGCGGCTACCGAGAGCAGAAGCGAGGAAGTTGCCGGTTGAAGGGACTGGCAAAGAGATCCATCGTGGGGAGGCCCCACTTCAGAAAAATTTTCTGAACTACCAAGGGATCCAGTCGCCACTCGTGCGGCTGGAGGATTCTGCTGAGTTTGTCCGCCAGGCAATTTTCTTGGCCTGGGAGATTTATTTATTTGCCTTGAGAAGAATGCCGTGGCTGATGGCCCAAGAGCAGAGCCTCTGCGCTTCTCGACAGAGAAGGAATGAGCCCGTGCCCCCCTGTTTGTTCACGTAGAACATGGCAACTTGATTGTCCGTCTGAACAAGGACTGACCGGTGAGAAGTCAGGTGGGAGAAAGCCTTGAGAGCCAGACGAATTGCTCTGAGCTCTAGGAAGTTGATCTGCTGCGCAGACTCCCACGTGGTCCAGAGACCTTGAGTACATGCCCCTTGGCAATGTGCTCCCCATCCCAGGAGAGAAGCATCGGTCGTCAGTACTTGAGCAGGCGGAGGAGATTGAAAAGGCATTCCGAGTACCAGGTTCGGCTGATGAAGCCACCACTGTAGAGAAGAGGCCAGCGGGTCGGAGATCTGCACTAAGTCAGCTAGGCCCCCCGTGGCCTGTTGCCACTGCTTGCGAAGGCACCACTGAGCAGGCCTCATATTCAGGTGGGCATTGGGGGTCACGTGGACGGTGGAAGCCATATGGCCGAGTAGTCTCAGGAAGCGCCTGGCCGAGACCAGGGACTGGCTGTGAAAACGGCTGGCTAGGTCCATGAGCCGTTGAGCCCTGTCGAGAGGCAGGAAAGCTCTCGCCTGAAGAGTGTGCAATCTTGCGCCGATGAACTCGAGATCTTGTGAGGGGAGCAAAGTGGACTTTGCGAAGTTTATGACAAAGCCCAAGTACTGGAGAAGAGTCACAGTGCGGTGTGTGGCTTTTGTGACTTCCGGAGAGGACGATGCTCTGATGAGCCAGTCGTCTAGGTAAGGAAAGACATAGAGGCCCTGAAGCTGGAGATAAGCCGCCACCACCGCGAGACATTTTGTGAAGACCCGTGGTGCGGAGGATAGGCCAAAGGGCAGTACTCTGTACTGGTAATGATTTCCTGCCACCACAAACCTTAGGTATTGGCGGTGACTTGGGTGGATGAGGATGTGCGTGTAGGCATCCTTTAGATCCAAGGAGCATAGCCAATCTCCCTGCTGGAGGTAGGGCAGAAGGATTCTAAGGGTAAGCATTTTGAACTTCTCCCGCACGAGGAACTTGTTGAGGTTGCGCAAGTCCAGGATGGGTCTGAGGCCTCCTGTTCTTTTTGGTATTAGGAAATACCTGGAATAAAAGCCTTGACCTCTCAGGTGGTGGGGCACCGGTTCCACAGCCTGTTCCTGAAGAAGACTTGCTAACTCCTGAAGGAGTAAGTCCCTGTGCAGAGGGAGTCGTGGAGGCTCTCCCGGGAAATAGGAGGGAGGGACCTGGTGGAAGTGGAGAAGATAGCCTTCTCTCACAACATGAAGCACCCAGGCATCTGATGTGATGTTGGACCACCTGTGGGCAAAGTGGACCAGCCGGCCTCCTGTGCTGGGAGAAACCAGCTGAGGGGGAGAGGCTATGCCGATGAAGTCAAAAACCCCCACCCTGCTGAGCAGGGGCCGGTGGTGCAGGCTTGGGGGCTTGCTGCCTACGGGACCCGTTACCCCGTCCCTTGGCCTGCTGACCCTGTTGGGGAGCTGCGGAGGCCTGATATTGAGGGTAGTGTTTATAGGCAGCCGCCTTTCTCGGGTAAAAGGACTTCTTTCCCGAGCCCTTCTTCTTCTGGGAAGGGGCAGAGGTCTTCCTAGAGAGCCTAGTTCTGGTGAGAGTCTCCGTCTCGATTTGCGCAGCCTTCTCAGCCATGGGCTTGCTAAAGAGGTTCTCACCTCGGCAGGGGACATCGACCAACTTGTCCTGCACCCAGGGTTCAAGGTCAGACGACTGAAGCCAAGCCTGTCGGCGGGCACCGATGCCGGCTGCGGCCACTCGAGCCGATGCTTCAAAGCCATCATAGGCTGCTCGAGAAATGAATTTGAAGCAGTCTCGAATTCCAGTGGACAAGGCTAGGAACCTCCGCAAAGGTTCCTCGGACAGCCCAGCAGAGAATCCGGCTATCTCTTTAGCCAGGTCTCTAAGGTACATGCCCATGTAGAGCTGGTAGGTCTGGACCCGACAAGCAAGCATAGAGCCTTGGAAACACTTCTTACCGAGGCCATCCAGGTTGCGGGCATCCCTGCCGGGAGGCACCGAGGAGTGCATCTTCTGGCTCTTGAGCCTATGCATGGCCGATTCCACCACCATGGAATGGTGCGGTAGCTGTGCTTTCTGGAAGCCAGGGCTCTTGCGGACTCGATAGATGGAATCGACCCGCTTGCTTAATACCGGCGACGATGCCGGACTCTCCCACATGCGGAAGAGTAGTCGTTCCAGCATGGGAGGAACCGGTACAGTAAAGTGCTCCTTTGCTGGAGAGTCGTACTGAAGGGCGTCGAGCTCTTCGGCTCGAGGCTCCTCCTCGGGATCCGCAGGGAAGGCCAAAGCCTTGGCCATATCCCTGACGAAGTCTGAGAACCGGGCATCCTCCGGGGGGGACTGTTTCCGAGGTTCGGACTCAGGGGAGTCCGAGGGGACACACCGAGTCCGAAAAGAATCAGGTGACTCTTCCACTTCAGATTCCCAGGCCGACTCCGAGGAGGAATCGGTGGGGTCGGTTCGGGCGGGCGGAGGCGTCGGCCGCCCCGACGCCGAGGGAGTCGGCGTCGACGACCTCGGTCCCGAACGGGAGGCCGAGGGAGACCTCGACCGAGGATCGACTCGAGCCTGCATGGACTCGAGGATCGGCTCGGTCTCCGGGGTCGACTTAGACGTCGACGTCCCGGCGGCCAGGGCAGAGGTGCCAGCGAGGCTAGCGATCAGTGCCCGCTGCTGGTCCATGAAGGCAGCCAGGCTGCTCTCCAAGGCCATCAACCTGCGTCCGACCTCAGGTGACCCAGCAGTCCCCGACTCGGGCCCCGACGGCGTCGGGCCCGACGTCGGACCCCTCGGAGGCGAGTCCAGGAGGACTACAGGACTTACCCGAGCAGGCAATTCCGATTCCAAACGAGGTCGCTTCGTGAGACGTTCCTGCTCCAAAGACCCGGGACGGCTATCGGGGCTATGCGACCTGGCCCTCGCGGAACCAGGAGCGTCCACCGACGCCGCCCTCGCGGGTTTCGCCTTCCGATGATGATCCCCGGAGGGAGAACCTCTGTCGGAGGAACTCCGGCGATGCTCAGAGCTGGAGCCTCTGGACGCCGAGGCCTCCGACGAGGTCCGGGTACGGGTGGGATCTGCGAAGATTCTTTCCCGCTGATGCCACCGACTCCGTAAAGCTTTGGAGGACATTTTGCTGCAGGCCCCACAGATCAGTTCCTCGTGATCTGGGCCGAGGCAGCGGAGGCAATGATCGTGTGTGTCAGTGAGCGACATATTTCTGTCACACTGAACACACCTTTTGAAGCCACTGGCAGCCATCGGGGGAAAAAGGGCCCCTGCAAGGTCAAAGGACCGGGCTGCCAGCGAAAAACCGAAAAACGAAACTGACAAGAAAAATCAGAAAAACCGAAAAATAAGAGAAGGACTCGCAATGGCGTCGCGAGTCCGGGCAGGAAAGAGACCAGCGTCGAACCGAAGAAAAAAGAGAAAATAAACAACGAAAATCAACTTTTTCTGCGGGGACAAGAAGACCACGTCTGTAGGGCTCCGCGGAAAAAAGAAGACTGGCTAAGATGGCACCCTTGGGCGGGAAGGGGACCGCGCATGCGCGCTGCAATTCCCAAAGGCTTTCTTTGAAAGCTGGGGAAAATTGCTCCGCGAGGGCTCCGTCAGCGCCGACGTCACCCATATGTGAGGACTGATTCCTGCTTGGTCCTGGAGAAAATACAGATATCAAATATAAAAGTGAGCTGTTGCTGCAGCTAGAACGCGCATGTCACTGAACACGGATGTCCGCCTTCTGAAATATGCCAGCCAGGATATCCAATTACCCATTTCTGTGACTGTCCAAACTTGAAGGCATCCTTATTTCTAACACAGTCTACAACTGTGCGCAAACCCAATCTTGTAGATGCACAGCGCCGCCTCCAGGCGCGGCTGCTGGGACGTTCATCTTTCACAGCAGGAATGCAGCGATTTCAGATGGATCCTTTCACTGCTGCCACTCCCCTCGATGGACATTGTGCTCTGAACTTCCCACATTCTCCATAGATGTTTCTCCTAAAATGTTACTTTAAGAATTTACATCAGGCCTGAACATTGTTTAAAAATAGCATTTTGGAAGCACAGAGCAGGTGCATTCCATGCTTTAAAAAAGGTAGAAGGAAGGCCAAACGATTGCAGGTGAGGTGAGAGAAACTGTCATAGTGAAGAAAATATCTTTCAAGAAATGGAAAAGGATCCGAATGAAGAACACAGGAAGCAACACAAGCACTGACAAGTTAGATGCAAAGAGAAAATTCTAGGCAGATAACAAAAGAACATATAAAATAAAATGCGTACAAATAACACATTTTACATCAACATAGAACTTAAGGTGGGTACTCAAAGGCATTTACATGGTTTGCAGACCTGTGCTGAATATCTGCAGGTGCCACAGCTACACACCCTGCTGCGTGCTGGGGGCATTCTGGGTAGCGCCCATCGCTAGCCAGGCAGCGGCAATATCGAACCGCTGCCTGATTAGCGATAAACAGCGAAAGTCAACTGCAGGAAAGCCTGGCCTAACTTTTGCCACAGAAGCTAACCCGGCAGCAGTTGAATATCGCTGCTTCACGGCAATCTCGGCAGCCTGCATATGGCCTTGGCAATAAATATCTGGGTTTTGAGTTTAGTGCTAGCCACTAGTGCTAAATATCGGGCATTAAATGTTCATCACAATTTGCCACTAGTTTCAGGATCTGGAGGAAGCACTATAGCAACAAAGTGAAGTTTATATGAAAATGCAGTCTGACATTTCAATATGTGGTGCTGAGGAACACAAAATATATGAAGACTTTCCCGTCATACTACACTGCATATGAGAAATCACCACTTACAGTTTCATAGTGCAAGAGACATCGGACTCAGAATTCAGCCATAGCAGCCAGTCACTGCGTTTAAATAAATCCATATTTTTAGCGTCGGTATGTGGCTAGTGGCTGGCATTGACTATCTGCATTTAGCAGTGACCAGCAGCGCTATCCAGATAGCTAACGTATGAAGTTAGGGCAGCCTCTTCTCGGGAGAGTTATTCGGTTAGTGCTCTGGATATCGCTTTACCTATGCTCTGTCCATAGACCTCCTCAGCACTATCCAGATAGTGGCAAGACAGTCAGAGGAAACAGCCCTAACCAGATATGTGTGTTTGAATACCGGCCCCATCCTGTCCTGTATGTTAACCTTACTGCACAGATCTAGATACACTTCCATTTCTTACTAGTAAACCACTGGATCCATGTATGGTGATGCAGCGGGAGAAGGCATGGTGGATGGAGATGTCTTGCACATAGGTTGGTGGGTGATAGCCTCCCTTTTCATCAACATCTCCAGCCATATGGAAGTGAAGAGGATAGTGGCCCATAAGCTGCTGGCCCATGTGCTTCAGCTCCACATTCTCGATATGAACAGCCCTGAAGCCGTGTCCTATCTGCAAAGAGAGAAAGCACACATCAGCGACCTGGGATTCTCCCTAAGTAGCAAGGGAGAAGAATAGAGACAACAGGACGAAGCATCACACTACACAGTCTCCATATATGTTACGTCTGGTTTAATCTGAGCTTGCAGGCTGAGAGCATTCACTGTGGAGGGGTCCATTAGCCTGTAATGTGAAAGGACCCTTCAGCAGTGATCATGTGAAAGGAGCAGGTAACAGTGACTCCCATACTGCAGCAGGCAAGGCTGAACTGATTAGGACTCTTCAGCTTGGACAAGAGACGACTGAGAGGGGCATGACAGAGGTTTACAAAATCACAAAGCTAAACAGAGAACTAGGAGACACTGAGTCTATGCAATTAACAGGAGAAAGTATTTTTCACTAAATGAACAATCAAGCTGCGGAATTAATTGCAGAAGGTGCAGTCAAGGTATCTGACATCGCTGGATTTAAAAGGGGTTTGGATAAATTCCTACAGAAGTCCATAAATAATTATTAGGTCAGTAGCTCTCAAAATGCTGCCACACATCCCTGGTGGGGACTACAGGAAATATTCTATCAGGCCCCCTTCTCGGCTAAAAGAAACATAGAAACATAGAAACATGATGACAGAAAAAGACCACATGGCCTATCTAGTCTGTCCTTCCATAACAACAACTACAACAGTCCCCTTTTTACCTTTAGAGATCCTCTGTGTTGGTCCCATGCTTTTTTGAATTCAGTTACTGTCCTCATCTCTACCACCTCCACTGGGAGACTATTCCATGGATCCACTACTCTTTCTGTAAAGAAATATTTCCGTATATCACTCCTGAATCTATCTCCCTTCACCCTCATCCCATGTCCCCTCGTAGCAGAACTTGCTTTCAATTGAAAGAGGCTCTCTCCCTGAACATTTATGCCACGGAGGTATTTAAACATCTCAATCATATCACCTCTATCCCGCCTTTCCTCTAAGGTGTACATATCAAGATCCTTAAGTCTGTCCTCATATTTATTTATTTATTTATTTGCATTCTCTTATATACCGCGCTATTCTGCATCAGTGCGGTTTACATTGAACAAACTGAAATTACATTGAACAGGGCATTATAACTTGGAGATAACTATTTTACAGGGAACATGGGCTATGGAGGGTTAAGTGGCTTGCCCAAGACCACAAGGAGCACCTGTGGGACTAGAAACCCCAGTCCTTCCGGCCCAAGGTTGCTGTCCTCTAGTGGGATTTGAACCCCCGACCTTCCGGCCTGAAGTACCTTGCCCCAACCACTAGGCCACTCCTCCACTGCTTTATAATGAAGCCCATTAAACATTTTAGTAGCAACCCTCTGCACCGACTCCATCCTGTTCACATCCTTTTGAAGCTGCGGTCTTCAGAATTGCACACTATACTCTAAATGAGGTCGCACCAAAGACCTATACAGAGGCATTATCACCTCCTTTTTTCTGCAAGCCATCCCTCTCCGTATGCACCCAAGCATCCTTCTAGCTTTTGCCGTCGCCTTTTCTACCTGTTTAGCTACTTTAAGATCATCAGACACAACCACGCCTAGGTCCCGCTCTTCTTTAGTGGACAAAAGTACTTCACCTCCTATACTGTATTGCTCCCTTGGATTGCTGCAGCCCAAATGCATGACCTTACATTTTCTAACATTAAATCCCAGCTGCCAAATTCTAGACCATTCTTCAAGCTTATCTAGATCCCTCCTCATGTTATCTACACCTTCCTGGGTGTCTACTCTATTGCAGATTTTGGTATCATCCGCAAACAGGCAAACCTTACCCGACAGCCCTTCTGCTATATCACTAACAAAGATGTTAAAAAGAATCGGACCAAGGACAGATCCCTGGGGCACACCACAGGTAACATCCTTCTCCTCAGAGTGAGCTCCATTTACTTGTACTCTTTGTCGCCTCCCACCCAACCAATTTCTAACCCAAGCAGTAACTTTAGGGTCCATCCCTAGGGTGCTCAGTTTGTTTATAAGTCACCTGTGAGGAATAGTGTCAAAGGCTTTACTGAAATCTAAATACACCACATCTAGAGCTCTCCCTCGGTCCAACTCCCTGGTCACCCAGTCACAGAAATCAATCAGATTTGTCTGACAAGACCTGCCTCTGGTGAATCCATGCTGCCTCGGATCCTGTAATCCGCTGGACCCCAGAAACCTCACTATTTTCTCTTTCAGCAGCGTTTCCAATAATTTACTCACCACCGAAGTTAAACTAACCGGCCTGTAGTTTTCAACCACATCCTTACTTCCGCTTTTGTGTAAAGGCACCACATGAGCCTCTCTCCAGTCCTTTGGCACCACTCCCGACTCCAATGAGGCATTGAAAAGGTCAGTCAGTGGAGTTGCTAGAACGTCCCCAAGTTCCCTCAGTATTCTAGGGTGTATCCCATCCGGTCCCATCGCTTTGTCTACTTTAAGTTGAGCTAGTTTCTCACAAACAAAGTCTTCTGAAAATTGTTCAACATGTCCCTCGCTTCTGTTCTTATTTGTGGGTGTTTTCTGAGGTCCTGCTCCTGGTTCTTCATCTGTGAACACAGAACAAAAATATTTGTTAAGCAATTCCGCTTTATCCTTATCAGCTTCTACATATTCCCCCCCTGCACCCTTGAGTCTGACAATACCACTTTTGCCCTTCCTCTTCTCACTAATATATCTGAAAAATGTCTTATCCCCCCATTTTATTGCATTGGCTATTTCCTCCTCCTTTTGAATCTTTGCCTTCTTGACTACTTTGCTAGCTTCTCTAAGTTTTTCCAAATACAGATGCCTGTCTTCCTCTCTCTGTGATCTCTTGTATTTCATAAAGGCCTCCCTCTTTTTCTTCACTTTTTCAGCTACTTCCTTCGAAAACCATTGCGGTCTCCTGTTCCTTTTGCCTTTCTTTACCATTTTAACAAAAAGGTTGGTTGCCTTTAAAATACCCCCTTTCAGTTTTGCCCACTGTTTTTCTACATCCCCCAGCTGTTCCCATCCCACTAACGACTCCCTGAGGTATTGGCCCATCTTCGCAAAGTTAGTCTTCCTAAAGTCTAAGATCCTCACCTTGAAATGGATTCTAACAGCCCTAATCCTAATACTGAACCACACCATCTGGTGATCACTGGATGCAAAATGATCTTCCACTACAACATCAGAAACACTTTCACCATTGGTAAGCACCAAGTCCAGTATGGCCCCTTCACGTGTGGGGTCTGTTACCAATTGCCTGAATAGTTCTCCCTGTAGAGAATCCAGGATCTCCTGACTTCTAGATGATACTGCAGCAGCAATGTGCCAATCAACATCTGGCATATTGAAATCTCCTATCAGTAGCACTTCCCCTTTCCTAGTAATGCTGCATATGTCTTCAATGAACTCTCTGTCCACCTCTTCCTCTTGTGAGGGAGGTCTGTATATCACACCAATGCAAATAGATTTCTCTTTCCCTCTTTCTAGTTTAACCCACAATGCCTCCGCTCTCCCTTTTAAGCTCTGTAATTCCAAAGCTTTAATAGTAGTTTTTACATTTAGTGCCACTCCTCCTCCCCTTCTTCCTACCATGTCCTTTCTGAATAAAGTATACCCAGATATAGTTACATCCCAGTCATGGTTTTCTGTGAACCATGTTTCTGTAACTGCCACTAAATCCAAGTCAGCCACTCCCACCAAAGCTTCAACTTCAGGGATCTTATTTCCCATGCTACGGGCATTAATACACACTGCTTTCCATATGTTACCCCTGTTACCCATTTCCATAAAGGTATTTAATGTATCACCTACCTGGGGGCTTTCACTTACCTGGGGGCTTTCTTCACCCATCCCCAATGAATCTAGTTTAAAGCCCTCTTCAGTAGATTAGCCAGTCCACTACCAAAGATGCGTTGACCTTTCTTGGACAGATGGATGCCATCTCTGCTCTGCAACCCTTGGAACAGCATCCCATGGTCTAGGAAACCAAAAAGCTCTCGATGACACCATCCACACAGCCATGCATTCATCTCCAGGATGCGAGCCTCTCTGCCTTGGCCTTTACCCTCAACAGGGAGGATTGAAGAGAACACCACCTGTGCACCTAACTGCTTCACCCTCTGTCCCAGAGCCATGAAGTCACTTTTGATACGTTCCGAGATATACCTGGCAGTATCATTTGCTCCAACATGGATTAGCAACATTGGGTAATAGTCAGTGGGCTTGATGAGTCTCGGCAAACTCTCCGTAACATCTTGGATTTTGGCACCAGTCAGACAGCATACCTCTCTGGACATCAAGTCTGGTCGGCAGATGGACGCCTCAGTACCCCTCAGAAGAGAGTCTCCAGCCACCACTACCCTTCGTTTCCTTCTGGTCACTGATTCCGCAACTTTGGGGTACTTGAACTCTGGTTCTTCCCTTTCCAGGGATGCTTTCACCTCCTCCACTTCCAGGGCTGCATAATGGTTCTTCAATTCAAGGGCTGGAGAAGTTGGATTGGTGATTTTGCAGGCCCTGGTGACTTGTGTCCAACCATCGACATTCTGTTGGCACCCATCTTCTCCTGTGCTGGAGAGCCTGGTTGCTGCAAGAAGCATCTCATCAATGTACTTCTCACTGTCTTGAATGCTCCTCAGCCTCGCCACCTCCTCTCTCTGAGTTCCTCCACTTGTTTCCTCAGAGCTTCAGCATGCAGGCACCCTGCACATGGAACCGGTCCTTCAACTGGCATTAGGACCTCTGTCTGGACCGAGGCAGAAGCTGTAACGGGGGCAACAGCTTTAGCAATACGACTTTTCCCAGCCATTGTTCTGTTCGTGGAGCTTAGGTATTTGTTAAAGCAAAAGAGAGAGATCTACCAAGTACCAGCCGGTTTCGCAGCTGTCCTTTCAGAGAAAAAGCAGTTAAATCTCTTTAATTATATTCAAAATATGCTGGTCCAATTCTCTGTGATTTGTTAAAGGGGGAGGTGCCCTATAAAGCAAGACTGCTCACTAGGGGTGGAGTCAGGGTGGGTAGGGAAGGAACTAACACCTGATTAGGTCAGAGAGCTAACAATAAAAACAAACAAACAAACCCTCAAATCCTTACTGTTTGTTGATCTGTAGAGCCCTGGTTAGGAAAGCCTCAACAGGGCAAGGCACTGGAGCCTTGTATGCAGGCCTCAGCTGCACTCAGGAAATCAAGTCCACTAACTCCTGATTAGGTGTTAGCAGTTTCTAAACCTGAGGTTACTAGAGTTCAGCAAAAGGTCCCCTAAAGCACCAAAAAGAAAGTAACCTTGCTTTAAAAAATATATAAAAAACCCTTTTAAGAGCTCCCAGTCAGAGAGCTAGCAATAAAAACAAACAAACAAACAAACCCTCAAATCCTTACTGTTTGTTGATTTGTAGAGCCATGGTTAGGAAAGCCTCAACAGGGCAAGGCATTGGAGCCTTTTTATGCAGGCCTCAGCTGCACTGAGGAAATCAAGTCCACTAACTCCTGATTAGGTGTTAGCAGTTTCTAAACCTGAGGAGGTTATTAGAGTTCATCAAAAGGTCCCCTAAAGCACCAAAAAGAAAGTAACCTTGCTTTAAAAAATATACAAAAAAACCCTTTTAAGAGCTCCCAGTCAGAGAGCTAGCAATGTAATATAATAAAAACAAACAAAGAAACCCTCAAATCCTTACTGTTTGTTGATCTGTAGAGCCCTGGTTAGGAAAGTCTCAACAGGGCTAGGCACTGGAGCCTTTTATGCAGGCCTCAGCTGCACTCAGGAAATCAAGCCCACTAACTCCTGATTAGGTGTTTGCAGTTTCTAAACCTGAGGAGGTTTCTAGAGTTCAGCAAAAGGTCCCCTAAAGCACCAAAAAGAAAGTAACCTTGCTTTAAAAAATATACAAAAAACCCTTTTAAGAGCTCCCAGTCAGAGAGCTAGCAATAAAAACAAACAAACAAATCTTCAAATCCTTACCGTTTGTTGATCTGTACAGCCCTGGTTAGGAAAGCCTCAACAGGGCAAGGCACTGGAGCCTTGTATGCAGGCCTCAGCTGCACTCAGGAAATCAAGCCCACTAACTCCTGATTAGGTGTTAGCAGTTTCTAAACCTAAGGAGGTTACTAGAGTTCTGCAAAATGTCCCCTAAAGCACCAAAAAGAAAGTAACCTTGCTTTAAAAAATATACAAAAAACTGTTTTAAGAGCTCCCAGCCAGAGAGCTAGCAATAAAAACAGACAAACAAACCCTAAAATCCTGTTTGTTGATCTGTAGAGCCCTGGTTAGGAAAGCCTCAACAGGGCAAGGCACTGGAGCCTTTTATGCTGGCCTCAGCTGCACTCAGGAAATCAAGCCCCCTAACTCCTGATTAGGTGTTAGCAGTTTCTAAACCTGAGGAGGTTACTAGAGTTCAGCAAAAGGTCCCCTAAAGCACCAAAAAGAAAGTAACCTTGCTTTAAAAAATATACAAAAAAACCCTTTAAAGAGCTCCCAGTCAGAGAGCTAGCAATGTAATATAATAAAACAAACAAACAAACCCTCAAATCCTTACTGTTTGTTGATCTGTAGAGCCCTGGTTAGGAAAGCCTCAACAGGGCAAGACACTGGAGCCTTTTATGCAGGCCTCAGCTACACTCAGGAAATCAAGCCCACTAACTCCTGATTAGGTATTAGCAGTTTCTAAACCTGAGGAGGTTACTAGAGTTCAGCAAAGGTCCCCTAGAGCACCAAAAAGAAAGTAACCTTGCTTTAAAAAATATGCAAAAAACCCTTTTAAGAGCTCCCAGTCAGAGAGCTAACAATAAAAACAAACAAACAAACAAATCTTCAAATCCTTACTGTTTGTTGATCTGTACAGCCCTGGTTAGGAAAGACTCCACAGGGCAAGGCACTGGAGCCTTTTATGCAGGCCTCAGCTGCACTCAGGAAATCAAGCCCACTAACTCCTGATTAGGTGTTAGCAGTTTCTAAACCTGAGGAGGTTACTAGAGTTCAGCAAAAGGTTGCCTAAAGCACCAAAAAGAAAGTAACCTTGCTTTAAAAAATATACAAATAACCCTTTTAAGAGCTCCCAGTCCGAGAGCTAGCAATGTAATATAATAAAAACAAACAAACAAACCCTCAAATCCTTACTGTTGGTTGATCTGTAGAGCCCTGGTTAAGAAAGCCTCAACAGGGCAAGGCACTGGAGCCTTTTATGCAGGCCCTCAGCTGCACTCAGGAAATCAAGTCCACTAACTCCTGATTAGGTGTTAGCAGTTTCTAAACCTGAGGAGGTTACTAGAGGTCAGCAAAAGGTCCCCTAAAGCGAGAGGCGGAGCCAGCAGGGATCAAGATGGCTGCTTAGTCCTCAGCCTCATCCTTCCTCTGTGATTGAATCTGATTTTCCCCCCATCTAAGCTGTCTTGGAAGTGCAACGGGTCTCTCTGACAATGGCTGCTGGTAAGCCCGTTAAGTTGGATTACACTGCTAGTGGAAATACGGGAGTAAAGCAGGCAAAACAAGATCCACCTTCTCCGCAAAAAACACCCGGGGCGCGGGAAGGCCCGGCGGCCATGCAAGAATTACTTGCGGAGATACGAGCAGTGCGGGAGATGGTGGCTACAAACGGCATTACCCTAAGCGGAGTGCAAGCGGACTTAAATGAATTAAAAGAGATAAAAGAGCAAGTGGCTTCACTCTCGGAGAAGGTGTGTGGGCTGGAGATTAAAGTGGCCGGGCAGGAAGAGCACGTAAAGCAGATCAAGGCTAATAGCAAGAGGGTTGGCCAATTGGAGCGGAACCTGGAGGATCTCAACAACCGCACCCGGAGAAATAATGTGCGTCTGATAGGGATCCCGGAGGGTGCGGAAGGAACGGATCTTAATGGCTTCCTGGCTTCAACCATTGTAAGCTTGCTGAAACTCACCTTTGTTTCTCCGTTCGAGATAGAGCGTGCCCACCGGGTCCCAACGCGCCCAGGCCCGAATATCAAGCAGCCGCGCCCTATTATCATGTGTGTGCTTCGGCACTCCCAGGCGATGCAGATTTTGGCGGCAGCTAAGACAGCGGGGCCCCTTACTTTTGAGGGCAGGAAGGTGGCCTTTTATCCGGATTTTCACAAGGCTACAGTGGAGAGAAGGAAGTTACTTTTAGCCTTTCGGCCAAGACTGCGTCTGCTTCAGGCCCGCTATGGACTGTTTGCTCCGACGAGTTTAAGAGTCACGCTCCATAACCAAACCCGCACCTTTGAGAATCCGGCTCAGCTGCGGGCCTTCCTGGAGGAGAAGGAAGCTGCTGTTATGCAGTGATTTCATGGCAGCGCAGCTGTGGATGCTGGAGGACATAAATCAAATGCCTTGTGAGGTAGCAAGGTGCACGTTTGGACTAATGTCGTCTATGGACTGTCTGGGAAGCCATAGTTGGCTGAGAAGGGCAGCGATAAAAGGACAGTAAAATCTGCTGTGGAGGCAGCAACTTTCGAGATAGTTTAATCTGACTATGTATATAGTTATCGCAAGAGAGGTGGAAAAGTTTGATTACTACTGTCATTAATCAGGGGGGGAGGGCGGGGGGAGCTACTGGGCGGGAACTCTTGGTGTGATGGTTCACCCTTTTTTTTTCCCCCTAGTGGGGTTTTTGTGTCTCCTTGTGGCTTTGGGTATTTGGGGGTGTGTATTGTTAGAGTGCATAACCATTGTGTATGTCTTAATTGGAAGTTAAGCAAACTTAAGGATAGTGTCATGAGACCAGACCTGCTTCTGTATCCTGGGTCCACTTAAGTGTATATCCCTTAATGTGAAGGGCATAAACAATCCTATTAAGAGGAAAAAAATTTTACTCTATTGTACCAAGGAAAAGGCAGATGTTATTATGTTGCAGGAAACGCGTCTCCAATCCTTGGAAGCAAAGAAACTGGGTACAGGGCAGTATGTGCTGGTGTCTCACTCTGCAGCTTCACAGAAGAAAAATGGGGTTGCCACGCTGGTAAGGAAGAGCCTGGCCCCTGTGGTGGAGCAGGCTCAGGCCGATTTAGAAGGCAGGTGGTCCTCAGTGCTCTTGCATGTCTTGGGTAGGAAACTTGTGTTCATCAATCTTTATGCCCCCAACTGTGATGATGTCAGGTTTTTTCAGAAGATAGCAGAGGTGGCCCAATCCTTGTCCAATTACGAAATTATTATGGGGGGGGACTTTAATTTGGTGTTAGATCCCCTGCTTGATTGTCAACCCTATAAGTCTCACAGGCAGCAGTCTGCCACTTCGACAGTCTTGGCCTTAATGGGCGATATTGGTCTTTCAGACATATGGCGCCTAAAGCATCCTGCGGAGAGGGATTATTCGTTCTTCTCCCTTCCCCACGGATCCCATTCTCGTATAGATTTTTTCCTGATCTCCAAAACTTTAATTCCCTCTGTGGACAGAGCCGATATACGAGCAGTGCAAATCTCTGATCATGCGGCCATTACACTTAATCTGAGGTTGGGAGCGAAGGAGGAGCGCAAACCAGGATTTGTGTTTAGGAGGTCACTCCTAGAGGACCGGCAATTTCAAGACCACATCAAGGCCAGTATTCGGGAGTATTTTGATAAAAATCTTGTTGGGGATACAGCAGGCTGGGCTTGGTGGGAGGCGTTTAAAGCATTTATTAGGGCCAATATAATCAGCTTTACAATTAGAAGGGACCGGGAAAAAAAGGCTGAACTGCACGTTCTGGAAGCCCAAATCAAGGCTGGGGAAAGATTGCTTATAAGTAGGTCGGAGGCGGAGATCCTGTTACGCCTGCAAAGACTAAGATATCAGTATAATCAGTTATTGAGTACCGAGGCTGAACAGTCCCTAGGACAACAGCGGGCCAAGTATTATGTTGAGTGTAATAAGGCTGGGAGTATGTTGGCGACTAAATTGAGCCCTCGGGCGGCAAGAAATCGAATAGAGGTTATTACCAATGATAGGCGGGAAGATTTAACAAATAGCTTGGATATCGCCGAAGCTTTCCGTGACTTTTATGGGAATCTTTATAAGTCAGAGAAGGAGTGCGATGAGGAGGGCTTCCGGAAGCTGACTGAGCGGGTGACGCACCCTAGCCTCACAACCCCACAGCGGCTGGAGTTGGACGCTGCATTTTCGGTAAGGGAGGTTCAAGATGCCGTCGCCTCTATGGCTAAGGGGAAGGCAGCTGGCCCGGACGGACTTCCTTCTGAATTTTACCAAACTTTCGGGGTGGAATTGATCCCCCAAATGTTGGAGTATTTCACTCTGCTGGAAGCACAGTTGCCGATGGTGGGCGCTTTCAATGAGGCTACCATAGTGGTTTTGGAAAAGCCTGGCCGGGATCCAAAGAAAGTGGAGAACTATCGTCCAATTTCTTTACTGAACGCCGACTATAAGATCTATGCGACGGTATTAGCCCACAGAATGGCGAAAGTCATTCCATGCTTGATTCACCAGGACCAGTGTGGTTTCATCGCTGGCCGCTCGACAGCGGATAATGCGCGGCTCTTGCTGGATTTGCTGGCTGTTGCAGAGAGTCAAGAGATGCCTTTGGTGGGTTTGTCCCTGGATGCTGAAAAAGCTTTTGATCGGCTAGAATGGGCTTTTTTGAATCACGCTTTGAGGTGGTTCGGTTTTGGGGAACAGTTCATCCGCTGGCTAAAAGTGCTCTACGCCCACCCCTCTGCCTGCATTCTTGCCAATGGCTTAGTTTCATCTCCCCTACTTTTGCATAGGGGTACCAGGCAAGGCTGCCCCCTCTCCCCCCTCTTATTTAATATTGCTTTAGAGCCCTTAGCCTTGATGATTCGGCAGTCTAGTGAGATTCGGGGAGTGGAGGTGGGTGATTGGCAAGTTAAAATATCGGCTTATGCTGATGATGTGTTATTGTTTGTCCACCCCGCCTCATTGCCAGTGATGATGCAGGTAATAGCAGAGTATTCCCAGCTCTCTGGCTATAAGATAAATTGGTCGAAATCTATAGCGTTCCCGATGAACAAATGGACAAGTAGGGCTGCCATTGAGTCCACGCCGTTCGCATGGGTCTCAGAGACTTTCAAATATCTGGGGGTGAGATATAATTGCCATTTAGACGAGACCATAAAGGTCAATACTAGAATATTGCTGGAGTCCGTGAAGTCATTTGCGGCGCAATGGTCCCCCCTCCATTTATCTTGGTGGGGTAGGCTTGAATCCATCAAAATGGTTTTGGCCCCTAAGATCAATTATGTTCTGGAAATGCTACCGATCATGTTACTGGTTCAATTCTATAGTGCCTTAGATAAATTACTAGTTAAATTTTTGTGGCAGGGCAAGCCCCCAAGAATTGCGACTAGGAAACTAAAGGCGAAGAGATGTGATGGGGGGGGTGCAATTTCCGGATTTTAGGAAGTACCATCAGGCGTTCAAATTGAAGCAGGGGGCACGGTGGACCGTAGAGGGTTCCGGCGAGGGGAAGCCGACCTGGCTGATGGTTGAAGAGCAAGTTGTAGCTCCCATTCCCTTAGGTATCCTCATAGAAATGAAGCTACCTGACTCTTTCGTGGCAGGGCGAGTGATCCGGGCTACGCAGGATGCTTTTCGCGGTCTCGAGGATGATTTAGCTCGGGATAAGATTTTTTCACTGCAGTCTCCCATATGGTATAATACTCAATTCAAAATTGGACGCAAAGTTATTGATTGGAAGGCCTGGCAAAGTAGAGGAATCTGGATATTAGATCACTTAGTCGATTCCGGTGCTTGGAAGACTTTTGAGCAGTTAGTCCAGGATTTCAACCTGCCTACCTCCTGCTATTTTCAATGGCTACAATTGAAACACTGCCTCCTCAAAGCCAAAGTGGTAGCTGAGAACCTCACCCCTGAATGGACATTATTACAAATGGTTGATGCCTGTTTGGGTATTAAGGGTGTAACTTCCCGATTTTATGCTATGTTGAGGGAGAGAGCTTCAGCTCCTTTGGCGGGACTGGAGAAAGCCTGGGAATCTGAACTAGAGACCTCGATATCGCAGAAAGCCTGGAAGGGGGTCTGGGAACGCACGAATAAAGCCTCTAGGGGGGCGTCGATAACGCAAACCCTTTTTTTCATAACTCATCGTGCCTATATCACCCCTGCTAGGCTTGCAAAGTGGGACACCAAGACAGGTAGTAAATGTTGGTCCTGTGGAGACTCTCCTGGTACATGGAAGCACATGCTGTTTAGCTGCCCGTATGTTCAGGAATTCTGGGTACAGGTTTGGGATAAAATTCAAAGGGTCCTTTGTTTTGAAGGTCAATTGGCCTGGTCCACTGTTTTGCTTCGTTCTGCAGATAGTAGGGTGGATCTGCCAAAGGATAAATGTCACGTGTTTAACTTTATGATGGCTATAGCTCTTAAAATGATTGTTAATTGTTGGAAGAACTTTTCCAACCTGGATGCCACTCATTGGTGGAACTCCATGTGCCTGTATGTCCGTTACGAAAAAATGCAGGATCAGGTGCTGCAGCATAGAGGGAGGAAGCTGAACCAAAGGCTTCTGGGGAGTCCAGATGTATCGGACTCCCCTACAGGGTACAATAAATGGTTTTACCTGGATGAGTATGCAGCACTAGCTAGGCTGGCTTAGCCTGGAAAATGTTGTAAGTTTGCTGAATTCCATGGTATTGTGTGTTCCTGGTTATACACCTGGATACTGTATAGATTGCCACAAGGAGACTGGGGGGGGGGGCGGGTAATTTAGCTTAGCAGTTGGATGGGAATGGGGGGGGGTTTAGAGGCATAGATGGTTTTTGTATTATAAGAGGGTCAAGATTTGGTGTATTGTGTGTGATGTTGGAAATATAAATATCAAATTTAAAAAAAAAAAAAAAAAAAGGTCCCCTAAAGCACCAAAAAGAAAGTAACCTTGCTTTAGAAAATATACAAAAAACCCTTTTAAGAGCTCCCAGTCAGAGAGCTAGCAATGTAATATAATAAAAACAAACAAACAAACCCTCAAATCCTTACTGTTTGTTGATCTGTAGAGCCCTGGTTAGGAAAGCCTCAACAGGGCAAGGCACAGGAGCCTTTTATGCAGGTGTCAGCTGCACTCAGGAAATCAAGCCCACTAACTCCTGATTAGGTGTTAGCAGTTTCTAAACCTGAGGAGGTTACTAGAGTTCAGCAAAAGGTCCCATAAAGCACCAAAAAGAAAGTAACCTTGCTTTAGAAAATATACAAAAAACCCTTTTAAGAGCTCCCTGTCAGAGAGCTAGCAATAAAAACAAACAAACCCTCAAATCCTTAGTGTTTGTTGATCTGTAGAGCCCTGGTTAGGAAAGCCTCAACAGGGCAAGGCACTGGAGCCTTTTATGCAGGCCTCAGCTGCAGTCAGCAAATCAAGCCCACTAACTCCTGATTAGGTGTTAGCAGTTTCTAAACCTGAGGAGGTTACTAGAGTTCAGCAAAAGGTCCCCTAAAGCACCAAAAAGAAAGTAACCTTGCTTTAAAAAATATATAAAAAGCCCTTTTAAGAGCTCCCAGTCAGAGAGCCAGCAATGTAATATAATAAAAACAAACAAAAAAACCCCTCAAATCCTTACTGTTTGTTGATCTGTAAAGCCCTCGTTAGGAAAGCCTCAACAGGGCAAGGCACTGGAGCCTTTTATGCAGGCCTCAGCTGCACTCAGGAAATCAAGTCCACTAACGCCTGATTAGGTGTTAGCAGTTTCTAAACCTGAGGAGGTTACTAGAGTTCAGCAAAAGATCCCCTAAAGCACCAAAAGGAAAGTAACCTTGCTTTAAAAAATATACCAAAAATCTTTTTAAGAGCTCCCAGTCAGAGAGCGAGCAATGTAATATAATAAAAACAAACAAACCCTGAAATCCTTACTGTTTGTTGATCTGTAGAGCACTGGGTAGGAAAGCAAAGGCAGCATTATGTTCTCCTTTGCTTTGGTAGGAACAGAGAGGTATTCTGTATTCCCTTGTGTAGGATCTTGTCCAGGAATAGGAATGGCAAGTGATTTTGCCCTATCCAGGAGGAAAGTCTGGAAAGAAGGCTCCCCAGAGGGAACTTCCCCTGGATAGGCTAGATCTGATGAAGAACTAGCGTTGGCACCGAGGGATCTATTTAAGTATATAGGAATAGAAGATCCTGAATGGTGCAGTATGGGATCTCTAGATGGTGGTCGCTGGTACTGTAGATCAGGACCAGCGACAGTCAGTAACAGATCTTCCATGCAAGGGATCGATTCCAAACTCAGCATCGAGGGAAGTGAGCCTGACGAGAGAAACATGGAAGGTACCGACAGCAATGGTAATGTGGATATCGTACCCACCCGACTCCCACCCACCCCTAGTGAACAGTCTTGCTTTATAGGTCACCTCCCCCTTTAACAAATCACAGAGAATTGGACCAGCTCATTTTGAATATAATTAAAGAGATTTAACTGCTTGTTCTCTGAAAGGACAGCTACGAAACCGGCTGGTACTTGGTAGATCTCTCTCTTTTGCTTTAACCCTTTCCAGGCCGAGCCCAAAACTCTCGGGATCCAAAATTCTGACTAAATATTCCTATCAAATGGTATATAATACATGACCATAGCAGAAGGAAAATCACTATTAGAACATATTCAATAAGACGGGTACAATTCTCCTGAAATATGCAAAAATTATCCCGGCTGCAGAATGTGGATTAAAAATTTAAAGTAAGCCTTCAAAGGGTTAACAGATACCTAAGCTCCACGAACAGAACAATGGCTGGGAAAAATCGTATTGCTAAAGCTGTTGCCCCCGTTACAGCTTCCGCCTCGGTCCAGACAGAGGTCCTAATGCCAGTTGAAGGACCGGTTCCATGTGCAGGGTGCCTGCATGCTGAAGCTCTGAGGAAACAAGTGGAGGAATTCAGAGAGGAGGTGGCGAGGCTGAGAAGCATTCAAGACAGTGAGAAGTACATTGATGAGATGCTTCTTGCAGCAACCAAGCTCTCCAGCACAGGAGAAGATGGGTGCCAACAAAATGTCGATGGTTGGACACAAGTCACCAGGG
This sequence comes from Ichthyophis bannanicus, assembly GCA_033557465.1. Lineage (NCBI taxonomy): Eukaryota > Metazoa > Chordata > Amphibia > Gymnophiona > Ichthyophiidae > Ichthyophis > Ichthyophis bannanicus. The sequence goes on along the minus strand of CM066043.1, from coordinate 291,123,229 downwards.
CCTGCAAAATCACCTATCCAACTTCTCCAGCCCTTGAATTGAAGAACCATTATGCAGCCCTGGAAGCGGAGGAGGTGAAAGCATCCCTGGAAAGGGAAGAACCAGAGTTCAAGTACCCCAAAGTTGCAGAATCAGTGACCAGAAGGAAACGAAGGGTAGTGGTGATTGGAGACTCTCTTCTGAGGGGTACTGAGGTGTCCATCTGCTGACCAGAATTGATTCCAGAGAGGTATGCTGTCTGCCTGGTGCCAAAATCCAAGATGTTATGGAGAGTTTGCCGAGACTCATCAAGCCCACTGACTATTACCCAATGTTGCTAATCCATGTTGGAACAAATGATACTGCCAGGTATACCTCGGAACGTATCAAAAGTGACTTCATGGCTCTGGGACAGAGGGTGAAACAGTTAGGTGCACAGGTGGTGTTCTCTTCAATCCTCCCTGTTGAGGGTAAATGCCAAGGCAGAGAGGCTCGCATTCTGGAGATGAATGCATGGCTGCGTGGATGGTGTCATCGAGAGTGTTTTGGATTCCTAGACCATGGGATGCTGTTCCAAGGGTTGCAGAGCAGAGATGGAATCCATCTGTCCAAGAAAGGTCAACGCATCTTCGGTAGTAGACTGGCTAATCTACTGAAGAGGGCTTTAAACTAGATTCGTTGGGGATGGGTGAAGAAAGCCCCCAGGTAAGTGAAAGGCCCCAGGTAGGTGATACATTAAATACCTTTATGGAAATGGGTAACAGGGGTAACATATGGAGAGCAGTGTGTATTAATGCCCGTAGCATGGGAAATAAGATCCCTGAAGTTGAAGCTTTGGTGGGAGTGGCTGACTTGGATTTAGTGGCAGTTACAGAAACATGGTTCACAGAAAACCATGACTGGGATGTAACTATACCTGGCTATACTTTATTCAGAAAGGACAGGGTAGGAAGAAGGGGAGGAGGAGTGGCACTATATGTAAAAACTACTATTAAAGCTTTGGAATTACAGAGCTTAAAAGGGAGAGAGGAGGCATTGTGGGTTAAACTAGAAAGAGGGAAAGAGAATTCTATTTGCATTGGTGTGATATACAGACCTCCCTCACAAGAGGAAGAGGTGGACAGAGAGTTAATTGAAGACATACGCAGCATTGGTAGGAAAGGGGAAGTGCTACTGATAGGAGATTTCAATATGCCAGATGTTGATTGGCACATTCCTGCTGCAGTATCCTCTAGAAGTAAGGAGATCCTGGATTCTCTACAGGGAGAACTATTCAGGCAATTGGTAACAGACCCCACACGTGAAGGGGCCATAATGGAATTGGTGCTTACCAATGGTGAAAGTGTTTCTGATGTTGTAGTGGGAGATCATTTTGCATCCAGTGATCACCAGATGGTGTGGTTCAGTATTAGGACTAGGGCTGTTAGAATCCATTCCAAGGTGAGGATCTTAGACTTTAGGAAGACTAACTTTGCGAAGATGGGCCAATACCTCAGGGAGTCGTTAGTGGGATGGGAACAGCTGGGGGATGTAGAAAAACAGTGGGCAAAACTGAAAGGGGGTATTTTAAGGGCAACCAACCTTTTTGTTAAAATGGTAAATAAAGGCAAAAGGAACAGGAGACCGCAATGGTTTTCGAAGGAAGTAGCTGAAAAAGTGAAGAAAAAGAGGGAGGCCTTCATGAAATACAAGAGATCACAGAGAGAGGAAGACAGGCATCTGTATTTGGAAAAACTTAGAGAAACTAGCAAAGTAGTCAAGAAGGCAAAGATTCAAAAGGAGGAGGAAATAGCCAATGCAATAAAATGGGGGGATAAGACATTTTTCAGATATATTAGTGAGAAGAGGAAGGGCAAAAGTGGTATTGTCAGACTCAAGGGTGCAGGGGGGGAATATGTAGAAGCTGATAAGGATAAAGCGGAATTGCTTAACAAATATTTTTGTTCTGTGTTCACAGATGAAGAACCAGGAGCAGGACCTCAGAAAACACCCACAAATAAGAACAGAAGCGAGGGACATCTTGAACAATTTTCAGAAGACTGTGTTCGTGAGAAACTAGCTTAACTTAAAGTAGACAAAGCGATGGGACCAGATGGGATACACCTTAGAATACTGAGGGAACTTGGGGATGGTCTAGGAACTCCACTGACTGACCTTTTCAATGCCTCATTGGAGTCAGGAGTGGTGCCAAAGGACTGGAGAGAGGCTCATGTGGTGCCTTTACACAAAAGCGGAAGTAAGGATGTGGTTGAAAACTACAGGCCGGTTAGTTTAACTTCGGTGGTGAGTAAATTATTGGAAACGCTGCTGAAAGAGAAAATAGTGAGGTTTCTGGAGTCCAGCGGATTACAGGATCCGAGGCAGCATGGATTAACCAGAGGCAGGCCTTGTCAGACAAATCTGATTGATTTCTTTGGCTGGGTGACCAGGGAGTTGGACCGAGGGAGAGCTCTAGATGTGGTGTATTTATATTTCAGTAAAGCCTTTGACACTGTTTCTCACAGGCGACTTATAAACAAACTGAGCACCCTAGGGATGAACCCTAAACTTACTGCTTGGGTTAGAAATTGGTTGGGTGGGAGGCGACAAAGAGTACAAGTAAATGGAGCTCACTCTGAGGAGAAGGATGTAACCAGTGGTGTGCCCCAGGAATCTGTCCTTGGTCCAATTCTTTTTAACATCTTTGTTAGTGATATAGCGGAAGGGCTGTCAGGTAAGGTTTGCCTCTTTGCATATGATACCAAAATCTGCAATAGAGTAGACACCCAGGAAGGTGTAGATAACATGAGGAGGGATCTATCTAAGCTTGAAGAATGGTCTAGAATTTGGCAGCTGCGATTTAATGTTAAAAAATGTAAGGTCATGCATTTGGGCTGCAGCAATCCAAGGGAGCAATACAGTATAGGAGGTGAAGTACTTTTGTCCACTAAAGAAGAGCAGGACCTAGGCGTGGTTGTGTCTGATGATCTTAAAGTAGCTAAACAGGTAGAAAAGGCGACGGCAAAAGCTAGAAGGATGCTTGGGTGCATACGGAGAGGAATGGCTTGCAGAAAAAAGGAGGTGATAATGCCTCTGTATAAGTCTTTGGTGCGACCTCATTTGGAATATGGTGTGCAATTCTGGAGACCGCACCTTCAAAAGGATGTGAACAGGATGGAGTCGGTGCAGAGGGTTGCTACTAAAATGATTAATGGGCTTCATTATAAAGCATATGAGGACAGACTTAAGGATCTTAATATGTACACCTTAGAGGAATGGCAGGATAGAGGTGATATGATTGAGATGTTTAAATACCTCCGTGGCATAAATGTGCAAGGAGAGAGCCTCTTTCAATCGAAAGCAAGTTCTGCTACGAGGGGACATGGGATGAGGGTGAAGGGAGATAGATTCAGGAGTGATATGCGGAAATATTTCTTTACAGATGGATCCATGAAATAGTCTCCCTGTGGAGGTGGTAGAGATGAGGACAGTAACTGAATTCAAAATAGCATGGGACCAACACAGAGGATCTCTAAAGGTAAAAAGTGGACTGTTGTAGTTGTTGTTATGGAAGGACAGACTAGATAGGCCATGTGGTCTTTTTCTGTCATCATGTTTCTATGTTTCTATTGTGATACAGTAAGCTATAGAAAGCCTGTTGAAACTAGCAAAAAGGAAGACCTCACCTCAAACTTGGCTGGGCAGGAAGATTCAGCATGTCTAAGAATGGCTGAGCAGCCGGTGCCGTCAGCACAAGTAGAACAGAAGAGGTTTAAAATGAGGTTTCCTTTCCTTAGCAGTGACGCAGATAGAATTGAGGAATCTCATCAGAAACACCTGTCCCCAGAAGCTGACGTAATGTGCAGAGGGGGGAGGTACAAAAAGCCCTGGTTAGAACCAGAAAGGGGAAACAAGAAGGGAAGCAAGAGGGGAAGCAAGAAAGGAAGCAAGAGAGAGAGCCAGACTGACTCTGAGGAGGAGAGTGGCAGTCAGATGCAGGTGGAGATCCAGCATCAGACAAGCCAGACTCAGAGACAGAGAGAGACCCAGAGTCCCAGGAGACGTTCCCATTCCCGGAGAGACGTTGGAGGTCTGGGAGGACCAAGAGCTCTCAAGGGAAGCTCCAGGAAAGGGCAGTGGAGCAGTAGAGAAACTGATCTCTGGAGAGATAGTACCGGAGAGGTTTTCCACTCAAACAGGAAGTGGGACACTACCTTGGGGGAATTACCCAAGTCACGGAGAAACTTTCTTCAAGCCAGTAAAGCTTTGCCAGGAGAAAGAAACCCCACAGCTAACTACAGAACCTCCTGTAAGGTAACAAGTTTAAAGCCTTGTGTTTGGGAGAGAAGAGAAGCTGGGAGTTTTAACAAGCATTGCTCTGGGCAGAGTTTTAATATAGGAAGGCATGCAGACTTCCAAGTAAGGGAGCCAAGGGAGGCTTGCCATAAAGAGACTTTCTCTACAGCAGGTTTTTATAATCCTGATTTAGACAACTGTCTGGGAGAGGAGAGAGCTTATCTTCCCACAGCAAATGAACCCAGCTCCAGCACATGCAGTGAATGTGACCCGGGGAGTGATAGATGCAGTCCAGGCTTAACACAGTGGGAAAGCAGTAACACTTACTCAGAGCCGGAGCCGATGGATTGTACAATCTGTTTATCAAATGAAATAACATCTTTATGCTGATGTAACTTATGAAAGGAACAAGAAAGAAATAACATTCCAGCTGTTTTCGTTTCGTTTTGTTTATTGTTCTGTGTGCTTTTGCAAAGAAATGATATCCGCCAGGGAACGGGAATAAAACCCTATTTTGCTTTACCACTTTGACTGACTGACTCTGTGTACAGAAGAGAAGGCAGTTCAATCATAACCACAATACCCCTAGGCAGTCGCCTTAAGGGACTACGGAGTCTCTTACCACGAGGCCCGTGACAAATGGCGTAGTTGGCAGGATTTTTCATTCTGGAAGCAAACCCACCAGGACGTTGCACAAGCTCAACGGAAGGAGCGGAAGTTGCCACGCCCGGAAGGATCCAGAACGAGCCGGAGTGGACTACAGCACACAAGCACCTTCTCAAAAGCGAGACCCTCCACCTAGTCCAGGTAAAAGATATTTGGGCATAGGCTGGGGAGGATCCCGAGTGAGAAGGGGTTGCTTTTTGGAAAAAAAAAAAAAAAGGGAAGGAAAAGTCTTTTTTTGTCCCGTGGTACCGCACTTGGTGTTTGTTGTGGTTGTGTTTTGCAGAGTAACAGCTGAAGATGGACGTCCATGAGGTTCTGCGCTGCATGAGGTTACAATTTGATAAGCAAAGGGACCTAGCCCAGCAGAACCAAGAACAGGCCCTGGCTGCCCTCCAAGCACAGCAGAAACCCCTGACGGACCTCGTGCAGACACTACTGGAAGGTTCACAAAGGAAGACAACACCAGAAGGCTTCAGTGGGGTAGGCCCACCACAGTGTGGGATATGGACATTTGGACACATGACAGACAAAGACAATTTCGATGACTTTATAGAGTCATTCGAGAGAGTAGCTCTCCACGCGCACTGGCCTAAGGAGCAGTGGGCGGTTAGACTCGCCGCATCCCTAACGGGAGAAGCTCAGGCAGCGTACCGAGCAATGCCTGCCGCTTTGGCAGATGAGTACGCAGAAATCAAAAAGGCAGTAAGGGATAGGCTAGGCCTAACACCGGCTGTATACCGGAGAATGCTTAGGTCCACAAAGTTACAAGCAGGTAAAACGCCTAAAGCACTGTGCCATAGGGTGCGCAGTTTAGTGTTAAAATGGTTAGAGCCCGAAGGTAAAACAGTGGATAGCCTGATTGACCTAATTGTCTTACAGCAGTATTTTGAGGTAGTTCCTTCAGAAATAAAAACCTTTTTAACGTTGCAAGACTGCACAACCTCCATAAAGGCCGCGCAGCTGACGGAACAGTTTCTTGAAGCCGAGATGGCTAAAAAGATATCCAGAAGCGCTGAGTGGAAGTTGGGCTGCACCAGTCCTGCAAAGTTAAAGGAAGGTTTTCCAGTAGACACACATTGCATGAAAGAATGTTTGCCTAAGAGAATTAATAACAACATTGTTGTAACATGTTTTAAGTGTGGAAAGGTAGGGCATGTGAAAAGGTATTGCCCAGACCGCACAGCCTTGATAACAGGAAGTAATGAGCATGATGTGGAGGTGGAAGGGGTCCCGGCCAGAGCCTTGCTAGACTCGGGGGCCGATCAAAGTATGGTCTCCCGAAAGTTTTGGGACATCATACAGGCCAGAAAGGATTTTCCCCCGAGTCAGCAAGATGGAAAGGCAAGCATAAAATGTGTGCACTGTAGGGCTGGTACCCCTGCAATTCTACATGCAAATCTCTGGCCTGCTCAGCAACTCAGGCCTGAACCAAAATGAACCAAACTGCACAAAACAAGATGGATTCTACACTTCACTTTTGCTGTGTTCAGCTACAAACCTGTTCTCCAAGCAACTGCTGGATCAGCGTTTCTAAGCATGCATACAGAGGCTATTGTCCGTGGCTGGCCTTGGACACTTGTACATGCCCAGAAGTTACATACTGTTGCTTCTGCCTGACTTTTACCATGGCTCCTTTGTTTGCAAGAAGCTGCTCATCATCGACCTTCTGATTCGCTGAGAATACCTCAGACTGCCTGGTGCCCACCAATCATCGGACCTATGACGGAGGATTCTCACACAGAATTATGCATTCTGCGCTGGAAACGTTAGTTAGTTAATTAGTTGTAAGTTGGAGAGTAAGAGAGAAAGAGTTGGGGTTTTTCCCCACCTGGACATATAGACTTCTGCACCGGTCCTGCTGCTGTGCACTGCATACCTGATTCCTGAGCCCTGAGCCTTCCGCCAGACGGCCCCTATGTGGGCTAGGCCGTCCTCCACAGGTCTGAAATAAGACTTTCACAGATACCTCCAGTTCGGACTTACTGCGGCTCGCCTGACGAGGCTAGAGCCCGCACCAGCTAGAAGCTGCTTCTGAGTGCCAACGGAGCTAAGGTACTGGCTTATCTCTCCTCTCCTGGATGGGCAAAGGGGTTAGCAATATATTTCTTGCTTTTCCTCAGTGCAGAGCGAATCAGTGACGTCTGGTTTACTAATCTGTGATTTATTGCGTTGTCCAAGTGTACATCTGTACCATAACAAATGTCTACCTCATTTTTCTAATTAGCCATATATGTGTGTGTATATTTTTCTATTTGGTTGCCTATAATAAAGTCTAATATATCTGCAGACCAGAATTCTTTCGTGGCTCATTGCCAGAATAACTCACCGAACCTTGGGCTGTATATTAGTAGCTATCTCCCCTAGACAACAACAGAGAGTCTAACTTATTTTTGTGCTACGAATATACCCTACATATGGGGGCTCGTCCGGGATGAGTGTTTCTGAATGTGCCACGCCTCTCAGAATTTGTGTAATATTTCTGCATTGTCCTATTGTGGTCAACGCAGCGGTTTATGCTGAGGGTTTTGTGGCCAGAGAGCATTGTCTGTGAGACGGCTTTGCAACCCCATTACAGGCTCTCTGCATTAGAGTACTTCTCGCTGTGCCCTGTGTTTGTTTTTACAGACAGTCTCAGCTATTGATTTACGATGGCTCACGCAGATAAGGTTGATTTGGCATTCCAGAAATTAGCTTCCCTATGTTGGTCGAAAGATACCACTGCCGACCACATTGAAAGAATTTCTAAGTGCCTTACAACAGATACGCAAGAGCTTGTTAGGGCTGATAGCTTTTTCAGTGAGTTCCTAGACCGGCTTCTTGCTCATAAGGCTAAATTACCGGTGGATATGGTAGCCGAACATGCCTGTGTGCTGCATATTTTACTGACAAACTGCAGAAGGCATTATGTCACCTGCAAACTAAATCTGAATCGCTAGAGTCTGATTTAAGGGCTGCTCACAGTCAGATACAGTGTGCTAAGGAGACAGCTAACCAGTGTGAAAAGCAGAGTGCTGAGTTACGTCATCAAGTTGATGAACTTCAGGCTGAGGCGACCAGACGGGCTAGCAATAGCCTCTTTTCACCAGGTACTACTAGCCTGTGGTGTCTGCGATGCCAAGAGCTAGTGGCTCAGGTTTCCGCTCTTAAGAGGCGGGGTGAACAGGATCAAAAGGAATTGCAGTTTCTGACAGTTTGTAGAACTGAATTAGCCGCCCAAACCAAGAGGTTAAAAGCAGATGCTTCTCTTTTTGAGCAACGAGAAAGTGCTTTGATGGCTGAGCTCGATGCCACAGAGTCTGCTCTCAGTGCAGAGAGACGGCGTACAGCCGATCTGCAAAGGCAACTAGTTGTTGCACGTCAGGAATGTGGGCAGGAAATACAGAGAGTTAACCTAGAAATCCAGCAGTTAAGAGCTGACTGTTTTGAATTGGCGTGTGTGTCCACCGCTCAGGGTAATGAGACAGAGTACAGGGATAATTTCAGCCCTCTAGGCTTCTCGAAGTACCAGAGGGTAGATGACGACAGTTTGCCACTGGAAACCCTGCCCAGTGTAGAACGGCAGCTTTTCCAGAACAGAGTCAGTTCTCTCCCATCAGCGCATGAGCACAGGAGAGAAACAGGGCGGAGTGAAACACCCTACTCTCGACCCCTCCCCATACAGGGAGCGGTGGAGGGGGGGGGGTGAGAAGTCTCCCTAGTGATGGCAAACTGTACCAGCAGCGACCACCAGAGGGAGCTGAAGGGACGCAAAATCCACTATGCTCCCGTGTCCTGCAAGGAAAACACACAAATGAAGGCGCTTCTGCCGCACAATTACAAATTATCAAGACCTTGCGGAGCATGGTCACTCCTTTTGAGAAAACTGGTCATGCCACCATAAATGAACATTTAGCTGCAGTCAAAGATGCCTTTCGGGCACTGAACATTACCAGGGGGGAGGACATGGTTCTGTATCTTCCATGGTCCTTCGATGTGCCTTGCCAGCAATTTATTCGGGCCATGGCAGATGATGAAAAGAAGGACATTGTCATCTTTGGACAGGCACTAAAGAAACATTATGGGCCATATCCTGATGATATTGCTGCAAAGCAGGCAGCATTTAGTATGACTCATAAGGAAAATGAAACCCCCCGAGAGTTTGCTTACAGACTTAGGCAGACTTTCTTCCAGAGTGACCCTTCTTGGGAAACAATAGAACACCATCAGGAGTTTCGTAATCTTTTCTGTCAGTTGCTCCTTCCATCTATCAAGCCTTATATGTCTGACAAGCGTCACAAACCCCTGTCACGTGTGATAGAACATGCTGAGTGGATTTGGGAAGCTGTTCCCAACATGAGAGCAACCAATACTGGCAGCACAGTCCGGGCTCCCAGCAAAGCCAGAGAGCCAAAACAGTGTGTTAGTGCTGTAAAATCCACTCTTTCGTTAGAAAATAACTCTTCTCCTTCTGTTCCACAGAATCCTCCCAGGCCACCCCAGAATAACCAGTCATCTGGGTCTAAGCAGCGCTCTGGGAATCAGCGTTTCACTCCACAGAACCGGAACTGGAAGAGAAAGCCCGGTTTTGACAAATGCCTGGAGCTGGAGAAGAGAATAAGCGAGCTGACAGATATGATGAAGGCTACCATTGCATTCAGCTCCTCACAGGAGGCTCCTGCTAGTAGTGCGCCTCCTAAGCCACGAGCAAAGCCTCAGAAGCCCGAGGAGGAACTGGTTGACTCCTCTTCCCCTTCTAATGCGACTGAATGACTAACCGACTTTGTTTCTGTCCCACAGGTCACTATTGCACAGGTGCAGCCAGTTCAGACATCCAGACCAGCTGGAGATGCCACCCCAGGGACACAGAGTGACAGTCCTGCCATGGACAGCGAGGGTCCAGCCTTTGACACCATCAGGAAGCACAAGTACTTTCTGGGTAAACTCAAGTCAAAAGGACAGAGGTACACTGTTCCTGTTACAATTCATCAGGCTTTTCTCTGTGAGGGCCTGATAGATTCAGCCTCTGAGGCTACCCTGATTACCTCGAGTCTCTTTGATAGACTCACTGCTTCCTTGGGGAGTCAGAGGACCCTACACGTCACACCCAGTGATTTGTCACTCGCAGCTTATGGGAATCAGCCCATAGAGTCTATGGGGCAGGTCTGGCTTAACCTCCAAATTGTAATCATTACGAAGTGCCCTGGGGAAGAATTCTTGATTGGCAATGAGCTCCTGAAACGGTTACGCCCCATTCTGGACTACGTCCAGGAAGTGATCTGGACACAGGTCACACATCCCATACCTTATGCTAGGGTAAAACATGACAGCAGAGTCAGTGGTCCTTGTTCGGTGGAACGCACAAACAAGTCCATCAGGATTAATTTCCAGAGGTCAGCTGATCCCCAAATCCTTCAGCTCCAGTATGAAAGGGCTGGAGATGAGGATCAGGGTATCAGCGACGTGGTTTCCATTGCAGTGGGTTCAGTAGCTAACATTGTCCTTGATACTGACTGCCTGCAGATATTCCTGAAGGAACCTGTGGAAGGTTTTGAGGTGCAAACCCCTCCTCCATCCCATCCCTGCCTAGATCACCCTAGGAGACTGACGGACATATTCTCGGCTGAGAAAGATCCCTTTATATCTGTGCAGGTGGGCATGTCCCAAAAGGAAAGGGCCTACCTATTACCCCACTGTGACCACTCCCTCATCAGTAAGACTCTTTTCTATCGGCTCAAACAACAGCTTACCCTTGATTGGGTAATGGGAGCGAAGACTTCGTTCCAAGTGCCTGGGGAAGGGCTCAAGACATTAATGGGCTACTGCAATCTCCCTTTGCAAGTTGGGGTCAAAGGTTTTCGGCACACCTTCTCCATCATCAGAGGACTTGAAGTGCCCCTCTCCTTAGGCTCAGATTGCCTTGTTCGACTGGGAACTTATGTGGATTTTGTGAACAACATCCTCTGGAGTAGGATGGAAGGAGATCCGGTGGATTTCTCTGGTGCCCGCCCATCCCTACGGGCTGGTCAGACTATTCCTCAAGTCTGTGAAGTGGTCAGTGCAGAAGACATCCACATACCTGGGAGGGTACAGGATTGTCCCCTGCCGATACAGGTGACCCGAGGACATGTGTTCTCAGACAACTTGGTCTTCTTCAGTCCAAATTCCCGTTTTGAGGAGCTGGGCCTAGCCATGGGTCCCATACCCTGCATGGAGGCCACAGCTCCCTCCTTACACTTATTGCTCACCAATCCAAATCCAGATCGCATTCACCTTGTGAAAGGCGAACCCCTGGGATTCCTAGTGGGAGACTCGTTCCCAAGTGTGGAATTGGGTCTCCAGATTATTGGGGAAGCCCCTGTTCCCTGGAACATCTGTGAAGGGGGGGGGGACCCCTGCGTGTGTTCGATCCTCACCCCGAGGCCTCCTCACCTTACAGTTTGTCTGGCCACATAGTGCTGTGACCTCACAGGTGGACCTCGAGTCTGACCATCTGATTTTGTCAAGTAAACTCGAAGAGGCTGTTAGTTCCCTCACCCACCAGGGGGGGGGAGCCCCAGGCTGTCCAAGCCATCCAGGTCTCCTCTCTCCAAGATGAGATTGAGGAGAAGGTTGAAATACCTTCAAACAAACCTGTTCTGGGATTTGACGAAATGGTTGCGGGAAAACTTGCTGAAGCAGACGCCTGCACTGATGAGTCAGAAAAGGCCCAATTAAAAGAACTGCTGTACCGTCACAAGGACCTGTTTGCCACTGACACTTATGACTGTGGTCTCACCGACCTACATGTCACCCGTATTCCTACGGATCCAAACAGTAAACCTGTCTTTGTGAGACAGTATAAAATCCCATTGGCCTCCTATGAATCCGTTCAGGAAATCATTAATTCCCTGGAACAAAAGGGAATTATACGTCAATGCAACAGTACTTACAATGCCCCACTGTGGCCTGTCATCAAGAAGGACTCTAGCTGGCGCTTAGCTTTGGACTATCGCCAGCTTAATAAAAAGGTACCTCTATCCAGATGGCCTATGGCACATCTGGAACAGAACTTAGCCACCATCAAGGGTGCCAGGTACTTTACCAGCCTGGATCTGGCCTCAGGATTTTGGACTATACCTGTCCATCCAGAAGATCAGCATAAGCTGGCTTTTACCTTCGGTAGGCGACAATATACTTGGAATCGGACACCGTTTGGTTATTTGAATGCCCCAGCAGACTTCAATATTTTCCTCCATAAGGCTTTGCCTGATGCTGAGACTAGAGGCACCCTCGTCTATGTAGACGACATTCTGGTGAAGAGCACCAGTTTCCACTGACCATTTGCAAGAAATAGAGCATGTTTTCCAGCAACTGAAAGCTGCGGGAGCAAAGCTGTCCTTGTCAAAGGGCCAATGGTGCCGGAAATCCCTCAATTATTTGGGTTACGAAGTTTCTGCTGAGGGACTGCAGCCTCAAAGGAAGAGAATTGCGGCCTTGCAACAACTCAAACGTCCGACCAACGTGAGTGAGCTGCGCTCATTCTTGGGCATTTGCAATTATTCACGCCAATTTGTGGATCAATATGCGGAGATTTCCCGACCCCTGGTCAAACTCCTCAAAAGAGATGAACCTTGGGTATGGAATCCCGACCAAGAGGCAGCTCTAGAAGAGCTGAAGGCAGCTTTGAGTCGAGCTCCCTGTCTTGCCTATCCAGAGAGTGGCAGAGAATTCTTCGTGGAACTAGGTTTCACCGATCACTCTATGAGTGCTGTTCTGTACCAGATGCATGACACAGATAGGAAAGTTATTGCTTATGCCAGCAAAGCTTTAACGGAAGTGGAGAAGAAATACTCTGACTGTGAGAAATCCTTGTTGTCCACAGTCTGGGCCCTCCAATATTTCCGCAGTTATATCCAAGGTGAGAGGTTGGTTGTTGAGACTCATCACCAACCCATCAAGTTCCTAGGCAGTGATCGGATTAAATCGGGACAAGTGTCAAACAGTCGCATTGTCTCCTGGACCTTAGCACTTCAGGGTTGGCCCCTGGAGGTCAGGTATGCTCAAAACCGCAAGGATGCCGCCGCACAGGGCCTGGCTGAATTGCACGATTGCACTGCCAGAGAACCTTTCGTGGGTAATTTAGACACCGAAATGGAGTCATGTACGCCTGAGCCTTCTCGTCATCGTCCTTATGATGAGAACCTCTGTAAAGGCTACCCCAAGGTGTATGTGGACGGTTGTGCTTACCGTCGAGAGCCTGACCATGAACTGGTAGCAGGTATAGGTGTAGTTTGGAACCAGAACCACCCTTGTGAACCCTTCAAGTACCGTCTGGGTACCAAGACTAATCAGTATGCAGAGCTAGCTGCAGCCCTGGCAGCTCTCCAGTCCGCTGCTCAGGGAGGGGTTCACACCCTAACCATCTGTACTGATTCAGACTACGTCCGACAGAATTTTGTTTCCCACTTACCCATTTGGAAATCTAACAATATGCTGAATTCCAAAGGGAAACCTGTCAAACATGCCGGATTGATTCTGGCCTTGGACAAGGTAGCTCATGAAAATGACATGACCATCTACTGGAAGAAAGTGAAAGGTCACTCCCGTGTTGATAATCCTGACAAGATTGGAAATGATCTAGCTGATCAGCTTGCCAAGGAGGGTGCTGTCTCTGGAGACCTCTGGCAGTTGGAGGCTCCCGAGACCAATGGGCTTCAAAAGGTGACGGCGGTTACCCGGCGACAAGCTCAATTATCCACCATGCCCCCTGTGGTTCAATGGTGTGGCGAGAGCACAGATCTCGACCTCGTGCAAGCCCAGAAACAAGATCCTACTCTTGGACGTTTCTACCTTTTTCTGCAGAACCCCCAGGAACACCCATTAACTCTGGAGGATTGTCAGGACGATGAGGAACTGAGGATCCTCTACATCTCCAAGGACATGTTCCATCTCCAGAAAGATCTGTTGATACGGACGAGTAAGCATGGTATTGTGCAATGGGTGGTACCTCGGGCCTTCCGTGGAGTTATGTTACAGCACGCTCATGATGAACCTTGTGCCGGTCATAGAGGTGACCGAATAACCTATGAAACGTTGAAACAAGTGGCCTACTGGCCCCACATGTACCAAGATGTCCAATTGTATACTAAAGGTTGTCTGACCTGTTGCAGATTTCAACCTGCAGCTCCTTCTCATAGAGCACCTTTGAGAAACAGAGGTCTGACCATGCCTTGGTCTGATCTCCAGATTGATTGGATCGGCCCCGTGCCCCGATCCTCTCGAGGCAACAAATATATGTTGACAGTTACCTGCTTATTTACTAAGTGGGTCGAGTGCATCCCAGCACCCAACTGTACCGCCGAGACCACGGCCACCTTGTTGTTAAACCATGTTTTCAGCAGGTGGGGCCTCCCCATGCGAGTGGAATCCGACCAGGGTTCCCACTTCACGGGACAAGTCATTAAGCATCTGTGGAAGGTACTAGGTGTGAAGGCCAAAGTCCACATTGCTTATCATCCACAATCCTCTGGACAAGTGGAGAGAGCAAACAAAACTATCATCAGTATCTTGAAAAAGTATGTTTCTTCCTCTGGGAAGGACTGGGACATCAAACTGCCCTTGGTCCTGATGGCTATCAGAGCCACGCGTCATCGTGCTACTGGTGTGTCCCCTTTTGAGATGATGACAGGTAGGGACATGGTTTTACCCCTTCATCTTCTTTACAGGACTAATGATGTGAATCTCGCTGCTGCTACGACTGCTCATGAATATGTTGCCCATTTAAGACAACACTTGCAAAGTGCCTTTGCCTTTGCCCAAAAGAATTTGGACACTGCTGCTAGGGGTAGGAAGGCCTACTATGATTTCAGGACTACCTCTAAAGAATACCAGATTGGCAATAAGGTATTCTACTATAATTTTGGTAAGAATAAGGTCAAAGACTGTAAATTTCTACCTAGCTGGAACGGTCCATTTCCTATTGTGGATAAAGCCTCCCCTGTTGCTTATCAAATTCGAATGAAGTCAGGTACTGAGAGGGAAGGCTCCCTTAAATGGGTCCACATTAATCAGCTTAGACCGTGTCATCCCAGTAAGTTCCTTCCTGAAGAACCTCTTGCTGAAGTGAGTGATGCTAACCTTGAGGCGGGATAGCCTGTTTATTTTCTTTTACAGATGGAGTCCCGGACTTTGAAGGTCCTGTTCCTGATTTTGCTGTTAGCGGGATCCGAGGTTGCCAGATTGATTGAACCTGGCCCTCTTTCTGGTGTCGTGCTACAGGATGCGCCTGGTTTCCTGATTACACAGTCCCAGACTGTCACACAGAAAGTTTTTGTGTCCCTAGATCCCCGACATGTTTTACAGAAACATTTTGATTCGTCTGTTGCACGCACCACCAATATACAGCAGTGGTACATAACTCACATGGATTATGCCACTGCAAATGTAAAGAATATTTTGGGTCAGTTGGAAAAGATTATGATTCAACCTATCAGACCGGACACTGCTAGACAGAAAAGATTCATAGGACTTGGTGTTGGTGTACTGTTTGCTGCTCTGGGCTCCTTATTTGCTTCCTCGATGTCTATTGCTAATGCTGTCTCTATTAGTAAACTTCAGAGTACTATCCAGGAGTTTAAAGCTGATATGAAAGACATCCGAACTCAGATTCATTCACAGCAAAGTCAATTACAAGCTCATGGTAAAACCATACGTGATACAGTCACTGTGGTTAATCTTCATTCTAAGCAAATCGCTATGACCACTGCGGAATTGTCTATGCTTAAAAGTCTCTTGAACGATGAGCGTACTTTCATGCAGCCCATCCGTGATCTTACTTATGATTTGTTTAGAGAACTAGACAATAGCATCAGTAACTTGATTCAAGGACAGATTCCTGCATATCTGGTATCTCCGGACCTGATTACTGAAGCTTTTGCTAAAATAACCAGAAATCACATCAAACCACTCCAGATCCAGATTGCTTTCCACATGGGGACTGCTATTCCCTTGTATGTCGATGTACCTAATATGGAACTTGCCTTTTTGTTGAACCTGCCTTTCATAGTACCTGATAATGTGTACCAGCTGAAGCAGGTGATTAATGTTGGTACTTGGTCTGAGAATGTTTATCTCCGGGTCGACACTCCCGAATACCTTGCTTACCACTATGATGATCCACGTCAATACCTCGTGCCTAATCTTGGCATGTGCCAACGCTCTAAAGACATTCATTGGTTATGTCCTGGTAAACCTTTCCTGAAGGACACTTCTACAGCTCTTTGTGGGTTGTCTGCTGAAAATGTGAAAGAACAATATAAAGTTACCATGACCAAGTTCGATGACTTTTCAGAGACGAAAGTTGCTGTTGTCAACAATGTTTGGCTGGTTAGTACCCCTCTGAGTGAACTCCTGGTCACCATGAATAAACATGACATTCATAATAGAGTTCCTCTACCCTGCAATGTTTGCTTGATTGATGTTCCCAAGAACTCCATTGTTAATGTTGGTGGAGTTTCCTTGTTTTATCTTGATGCTGACCCTGTTTCGACAGAGCTCCAGATATTGGATGTGTTTCGAGGTCATGAGATTGACTTCACTGCAGCCTTGAACTATCTTTTGGACTATAAGGACTCTCACACAGTTGAACTGTCCATTGACCAGGCCGACCTTGCCATTGCTGATTATAACTTTGATTCACGAGATGTGGACATTTTGCAAACTGATTTTATGTCCCATGTCATTGTGCCTGGTCTTTTCTTTCTGTTGGTGCTCCAGTTTCTTATCTCTTTGTATCAACAGAGGCAGATTCGTACTCTTCGTCGCTCTATGCATCCTGCACCTCTGCTGCCTGCCATGCGTCTGCAGGATTTGCTGGAACGTCACACTTTTGAATAAGTGTCACCATTTTATTTGAAAGTTATCCATTACTCTTAATTGAGTTGGGTTTTTTTTCATAGATAGCCTGTGTTCATTTTACTGACACAGTTACACATGGCTTCTCATTACTTTTGAGTGTTCACCTTAGTGTTACACTAACACATTATATTGCATTACTGATATGCATTTTTGGTTTGGATACTATATATATATATACTCTTGAGTTTGAAGTTACCATGCATTATTTTGATTGATTTGACTTGACTTTATCAATGTCATTTTATTTTGACTTCTTTTATTGCTTGAGTGTATTCACTGTATTATTCCTCATGCAGTATTGCTTTCATGCATATTGTGCTTGAAGTATTATCCACTTATCATGCATTAGTCAATCATTTGTCATTTGGTTCTGACCTGCACAGTAGTACTGCTAGTTAGGCTTTGTATGATGGAGTGTACTCCCTTGTAGCATCCTCCATCTTACAAGGGGGGGGAGATGTAGGGCTGGTACCCCTGCAATTCTACATGCAAATCTCTGGCCTGCTCAGCAACTCAGGCCTGAACCAAAATGAACCAAACTGCACAAAACAAGATGGATTCTACACTTCACTTTTGCTGTGTTCAGCTACAAACCTGTTCTCCAAGCAACTGCTGGATCAGCGTTTCTAAGCATGCATACAGAGGCTATTGTCCGTGGCTGGCCTTGGACACTTGTACATGCCCAGAAGTTACATACTGCTGCTTCTGCCTGACTTTTACCATGGCTCCTTTGTTTGCAAGAAGCTGCTCATCATCGACCTTCTGATTCGCTGAGAATACCTCAGACTGCCTGGTGCCCACCAATCATCGGACCTATGACGGAGGATTCTCACACAGAATTATGCATTCTGCACTGGAAACGTTAGTTAGTTAATTAGTTGTAAGTTGGAGAGTAAGAGAGAAAGAGTTGGGGTTTTTCCCCACCTGGACATATAGACTTCTGCACCGGTCCTGCTGCTGTGCACTGCATACCTGATTCCTGAGCCCTGAGCCTTCCGCCAGACGGCCCCTATGTGTGGGCTAGGCCGTCCTCCACAGGTCTGAGATAAGACTTTCACAGATACCTCCAGTTCGGACTTACTGCGGCTCGCCTGACGAGGCTAGAGCCCGCACCAGCTAGAAGCTGCTTCTGAGTGCCAACGGAGCTAAGGTACTGGCTTATCTCTCCTCTCCTGGATGGGCAAAGGGGTTAGCAATATATTTCTTGCTTTTCCTCAGTGCAGAGCGAATCAGTGACGTCTGGTTTACTAATCTGTGATTTATTGCGTTGTCCAAGTGTACATCTGTACCATAACAAATGTCTACCTCATTTTTCTAATTAGCCATATATGTGTGTGTATATTTTTCTATTTGGTTGCCTATAATAAAGTCTAATATATCTGCAGACCAGAATTCTTTCGTGGCTCATTGCCAGAATAACTCACCGAACCTTGGGCTGTATATTAGTAGCTATCTCCCCTAGACAACAACAGAGAGTCTAACTTATTTTTGTGCTACGAATATACCCTACAGCACGGAGCGACCACCCAGTATCCTCTTTACAGAATACAAATTAATGGTTTAGGCACCCGGAGAGAGATCCGGATAGCAATAACCCCTAACCTACCGTACGATATCATACTAGGTAGGGATTGGCCGCCTTTTTACCGAGGTATGGGTGAGTATACACCCATAAAGGGAGGAATGGTGTCCACCCGCTCTCAAGCAAAGGCTGAGGAAGCACAGGGTGAATCACCAACAGATAACTCTGATCACACAGGGGCAGAACAAGAACCTTCAGGAGAGGAAAGTGAGGTTCTAGAGGAGGGCCTAAGTGAACTTCCCCATCATGAGGAGTTAATGGGCACTCCCTCTAAGGAGAAAAAGAAAAGTAAAGGCGATAAACGCCAGGAAAGACACCACCGGGCTCAGGTGAGGGCTGGAGTAACCGATAGGCAAGGTTTACCCTGGGTACTGTGATGATGAAGGCAGTTCAGAGGCTATGGAATACCAGGAGAATGAACCCTGTGCCTTTAAGAGTGAGAGCATTCAGGGTTTCCCCAGCAACCAAGAGCTTCTGACTCATTGCACAGTCACCGTTAAGCCCCGCCCACTTCAGCACGTCAGGGCTGGAGTGAAGCCTAGCAGTTCCCACGTGTGCTGGGAAAGAGGCGTGGTCCCTGAGAGGGAGCAGTTTAAAACTTTGGTGTTTGGAAAGTCAGATAGACAAGACGAGAGACTGGAAGGAAGCCTGCAAGGGGGACTGCAGGAGAGTCCAGAACGAAGACAGGAACAGAGACAGGAAGGGAGACGAAGAGGACCTGGAAGGGAATCCAGAGGAACTGAATCTGGAGGAGAAAGGGCACAAGGAAGCACGAGAGGTGCTGGGCTCAACCTCACAGACAAACAGTGGGATCTGCTAGGAACCGGTCCAAGGCAGTTTCAGCAGAAGGGAAGTTTGTTACAACGGAGAGAAGTGTCTGCAGAGAGAAAGCAGCATGGCTCTGCCAAAGAGAGAGGAAAGCTACCAAACGGCCCTGAACTAAGGCAAGTGTGTCTTCCAGAATTCCTGCCTGAAAGAAAGTTAAGAGATTTAGTTCCTGCCAGAAGAAATAATTATAATAATCAGATAAGCACTAGTAGTAGAAACAATAGCTTGTCTGCATGTCAGCAAACCCCACTCTCTAAAGAGATAGAGCAGAAACAAGTTCTGTTAGAGAGGCTGAATGAATTGATACAGAAACAAACTAGTCAGCTCTATAGCCAGGTACCCTCTGAAGAGTATTGTGAGGATGCCATAGAGGAAATGGATATAGGAAGCTGCCATGAGGACTATGAAGATAGCCCAGAGGAGATGCAATGTTCTTACTGTAAAGCTGATGCATTAGAAGAATGTTAAAGCTTAAAACCTGTTTGAATGAATGAATGCCATAGCAAGGAACTTGTCTGTTGAAGGGTGCAGCACAGAGAACAGCTGAACGCTGTTAATCAAGTGGTGGCTGTGTAAAGCCTGAAACTGAAGGGAAAGCTCAGTGGACATTTAAAGCCGTTTCTGTTATAAGGGAGCTGTGAAGGAAACACTCCCATAGGAAGCTAATGTGCCCATGAGAAGCTTGTATGTTCTGAGCTTCGAAAGCCAAAGTTCCTAAGAAGATATTTGATTTCTGTTACCAGTAAGTCTGTGCATACTTTGTAAAAGTCATACCTTTGTTTGGAGAAGAATCGTATTATTGTTTCAGCCTGTTACTTGTGAATGATGGAAAACCCAAAACACAACAAATAAAAATAATTTTCTGTTTCGCCTAAACCCTCGTCTACACAACTACTTTGCCTCATAAGGATAAGTTAAACTACATATCCCAGCAGCCCTCCTGGCAGCCATATTGGGAGGACTTATTCTAAGGCAGCAAGGCGACTCCACCTGGTGCTCGGCTATATGCCCCACCAGCTGGGGGCGACAGTACCCAGTGACCTAGTAAAGAAATTTCCATCATTTCCAGGGGTACAAAGGTCAGACCCAGTGCTTAAACACGCTTTTGAGTTCGCCCAGAGAGATAGGGATGTGCTCCCCAGGTTCTTAATAGAAGAATACATCCTGTATAGAGAGAGCAGCAACCCTCATACTGGGGCCATTAGGAAGCAGCTGGTGGATCCCACTACCTTTAAAGCCGTAGTATTACGACTAGCCCACGATCACCCTGTTGGAGGACATAAGGGGATTCAAGGCACTCTAGACCAGATCCTAGAGCGTTTCTATTGGCCGGGCGTCTTCCGAGAGACAAAGCGGTTCGGTGAAGCGTGCCCTTCATGTCAGCGAGTAAGTGCTGTCAAGCCAGTAGGGGTTCCCCTAGTGCAGACCCCGACGATAACTGAGCCAATTCACCGGATGGCAATGGACATAGTGCGTCCATTAATAAAAACCCCCAGAGGTTATCAATATATCCTTGTAGTAATGGACTGTGCCACAAAATTTCCTTGGGCGATACCTTTAAGGAACATATCGGCCAGATTTATAGCCGCAGAGTTGATTAAACTGTTCTGCGAGGTGGGGTTCCCCAGGGAGATGCTAACGGATAGGGGGAGCAATTTTGTTTCCAAGCATCTGGCGCAGGTATGGGATGCGTTCGGCATCCTTCACATAAAAACCGCGGCATACCATCCGCAGACCAATGGTCTGGTCGAGCGTTTTAACCAGACCCTTAAACAGCTCTTAAGAAGAGCGTTGGACGGACAGATGGCTGACTGGGATATTCTGCTTCCCTTTACCCTGTATGCCAGTAGGGAGCGGATCCAAGCTTCACTGGGAACATCTCCTTACGAGCTAATGTTCGGGCGGGCGCCACGGGGGGTCCTAGATATTCTAAGAGACCAGTGGGTCGAGCCCGAGGCGAAGGAAATAGGGGTTCCCCAATTTCTGTGTAAACTCCGAAGTCGCCTACAGAGGGTTTTGCGAGTCGCAGAAGAGCATGGGCAAGGCAGTCAGCGAAGCCAAAAGAAGCACTATGATAGGGGCAAAAAGATGCGACAATTGTCCATTGGTGACAAAGTGGTAGTAATGGTCGCTGACCCTGGGCCGAAATTCGAGGCCCAGTGGAAAGGTCCTTATACAGTAGTGCAGCAAAAAGGTCCAGTGACATATGTGGTAGAGAACGACAAAGGTCGTCTACAAACCTACCACGTCAACATATTGAAGCCTTGGCAGGAGAGAACGGCCGCAGCTAGCCGCTCTTGGATAAGAGGCAAGGGTAGAGAAATGGGAGCGGATCGGAAGGACTCCTGGCAACACAATACAGTACTAGACAGCGGGTCCAGCAGGAAGGATAAGATTCTTGTGGAGATTCCGGGCTGTGAGTACGATTGTCCCCCATCCCGGAATGTCTTAAGAGGGGGGATATGTGATACAGTAAGCTATAGAAAGCCTGTTGAAACTAGCAAAAAGGAAGAACTCACCTCAAACTTGGCTGGGCAGGAAGATTCAGCATGTCTAAGAATGGCTGAGCAGCCGGTGCCGTCAGCACAAGTAGAACAGAAGAGGTTTAAAATGAGGTTTCCTTTCCTTAGCAGTGATGCAGATAGAATTGAGGAATCTCATCAGAAACACCTGTCCCCAGAAGCTGACGTAATGTGCAGAGGGGGGAGGTACAAAAAGCCCTGGTTAGAACCAGGAAGGGGAAGCAAGAAGGGAAGCAAGAGGGGAAGCAAGAAAGGAAGCAAGAGAGAGAGCCAGACTGACTCTGAGGAGGAGAGTGGCAGTCAGATGCAGGTGGAGATCCAGCATCAGACAAGCCAGACTCAGAGACAGAGAGAGACCCAGAGTCCCAGGAGACGTTCCAATTCCCGGAGAGACGTTGGAGGTCTGGGAGGACCAAGAGCTCTCAAGGGAAGCTCCAGGAAAGGGCAGTGGAGCAGTAGAGAAACTGATCTCTGGAGAGATTGAGTGGAAAACCTCTCCGGTACTAACAGGAAGTGGGACACTACCTTGGGGGAATTACCCAAGTCACGGAGAAACTTTCTTCAAGCCAGTAAAGCTTTGCCAGGAGAAAGAAACCCCACAGCTAACTACAGAACCTCCTGTAAGGTAACAAGTTTAAAGCCTTGTGTTTGGGAGAGAAGAGAAGCTGGGAGTTTTAACAAGCATTGCTCTGGGCAGAGTTTTAATATAGGAAGGCATGCAGACTTCCAAGTAAGGGAGCCAAGGGAGGCTTGCCATAAAGAGACTTTCTCTACAGCAGGTTTTTATAATCCTGATTTAGACAACTGTCTGGGAGAGGAGAGAGCTTATCTTCCCACAGCAAATGAACCCAGCTCCAGCACATGCAGTGAATGTGACCCGGGGAGTGATAGATGCAGTCCAGGCTTAACACAGTGGGAAAGCAGTAACACTTACTCAGAGCCGGAGCCGATGGATTGTACAATCTGTTTATCAGATGAAATAACATCTTTATGCTGATGTAACTTGTGAAAGGAACAAGGAAGAAAGAAATAACATTCCAGCTGTTTTCGTTTCATTTTGTTTATTGTTCTGTGTGCTTTTGCAAAGAAATGATATCCGCCAGGGAACGGGAATAAAACCCTATTTTGCTTTACCACTTTGACTGACTGACTCTGTGTACAGAAGAGAAGGCAGTTCAATCATAACCACAATACCCCTAGGCAGTCGCCTAGAGGGACTACGGAGTCTCTTACCACGAGGCCCGTGACACTATATTGGTACCGACTTCGGTACCGTATCTGATACCGGTGGATGAAGGCCAGCCGGTGGCAACTGTAACGGTATCGGAGGAACTGAGAGCTGCGGATCCGAAGTATCGGAACTGAGCCTTCGGTACCGACGGGAGTCGGTACCAAGGCGAGTCAGTACCCAGTCCTCCAGACTGGAGATCTATTCCAGACTCGGCATCGAAGGAAGCGAGTCTATCGATGCACGTCTGGAGGGTACCGATGTCGGTACCGATACTGGAATGTCGGTCTGGAGCGTGTCCAACGGGCCCGCAGGTACCGAGGACGCCAGACGACGATCCTTGGTGAGGAATGTTTCATCCAACACCAGTGCCGATGCCGGGGTATCGGTACCGCTCGAAGCGGATGCCACCACTGGGCATGGCTCAGGTATGTTCTGTGAGGGGTGAACCTCAGGAACAACCTGAAACCCCACACAGGCTTTGGAGGCCGAAGACTCCCACCGGGGTTTTGAAACCAGTAGATTCTCGAGGACAAGGCCGGAGGCATCTCTATGCTGTGCATGAGAACTGCCGCTCGAGGACTGTCTAGTCTTAACAGACTGTTTTTGGGCTACCTTATCCTGTGGAGAAGAAGATATGGTCGGTGCCCTGAAGTTGGAGGGGGACCGCGTGTCGAGGACGCGATGTTGAAAACTTCTTCTCACAAGACTATTGCCCGAGGGCTCCGGAGGAAAACGGTCAGGACCCAAGCAAGTTAGACACCAATCGTGAGTGTGTAAAAATAAAGTTATACCGCCACAGTTTGTACATTTCTTGGGGAAAGTGGTTGGCGGTTCCATGAAGGAAATGGAGAGGCCTAGAAGACCCGAGAGACCGTGAGACACTAAGGAAGAAAAATATTCCTTAAGAAGGAAAAAGTTTACAAGAAAAGAAAAGAGAAACACCGGCGGTACCGGTGGCGTCAGGGAAGGCAGCCGCGACCACAAGAAAACCAAAAAATAAAAGAAGAATTTTCTGCGGTGACAGGAGGACATCCTGCCTGCTCCGTGGAAAAATGAAAACTGAGGAGAGGCAGTCGGGAAGGCAGGAAGGCAGCACGCAGGCGTGTTGGGATGCTTCCAAAAGCTTTCTGATTGGACGCTGGGAAGCGTTTCCACGTGGACTCCGTCGGTACCGACGTACCCATATGTGAAGACTCATTCCTGCTTGTTCCTGGAGATTGGCA
Organism: Ichthyophis bannanicus; assembly: GCA_033557465.1. NCBI lineage: Eukaryota > Metazoa > Chordata > Amphibia > Gymnophiona > Ichthyophiidae > Ichthyophis > Ichthyophis bannanicus. The sequence continues at coordinate 291,099,049 of CM066043.1, read as the reverse complement.
TTATTCTGGGATATTCAGTGGCACTAACCATGTTATTGCCGATTAATATGCCTTTTAGGGGCATTTACCCAATTTACAGCTCTGTAGACCGTGTAAAATTTGCCTTGCAATATCGGGCCTGAAGCTTCTAAAAACAGAATTAAAAAATTGATAAAACGATCATAAAGAATAAACAAGTCAGCCTAAGGTTAACCAGATTATCTAAAACTTCAAATTCAGGAAGCTGAAATAGAAGTAAAAAACGAAGTGAAATACCCAGGTGTCACCGTAGATCGTACACTCAGTATGATTATGCACATCAAACTGACCACCAGTCTGAACTTTTAGAACCTAAGAATGCTTCAACAACTTAGACCACTGCTGCCTAGCCGTGATTTCAGATCTGTACTTCAAACCATGATTACCCCACTCTTTGATTTTTCTAACAGTATTCTCACTTCAGATGGCCCAACACGTTGCTGCCCATATTATCTATAAGACTCTAGTACAGAGCACATCACTCCCTTACCATGCCAACTACATTGGTTACCAGTTCAAAGTTGGATTAAATACAAAACTCTAATGATTATTTTTAAGCTGCTGAGGAACACTGTTCCATCATACCTCAACTCTCTGAGCAAGAAGAGGATGCACCCAAAACAATATAGTAGTCCCTCCAGATTTTCATAAAATAAACCAATCCATGAGTAATAAAGCATTTTCATACTTTGTTCCTATAATCTGGAACTCCCTCCCTGAGAAATTAAGAAACATAAAGGATCTCCAAATATTCCGTAAGGAAATCAACACACACATTTTTCTTGAACATTTTGGAAATTCAACAATCCAAAATAAAATCTATCCAACCTAACTATGATATCGTTATAAACCTGCACATAAAACTCCCATCAACACAACACTGTTAGCAACATAGGAGATTTCATTCTGCGCTCATTGAATCATGATGAATGTAAAACATTCTTGTAAATAAAGACAGCAATAACTGCACAATGTAAATGCTGTTATATATGTTCACTATAAATAGTTTGAGCAGTTCATTGTAACACTTGTTTCAAAGTTTAATGTACCTGGTTATGTTTATTGTAAACCCTTCTCAATCTCTGGAAGGGGTGGTATAGAAAAAACTCTTAAATACATAAATAAATTATTGGAATCCTTGCTCTTGGTCACCCCTCTCCCATGGACAGATCACTCTGTCTCCTTTTTTCCTGGTTTGCCCTCGCACTCGGAGTCCCCCATCGGTCCCACTGCTTTGCCAATGCCGTAATCTTCACAACTTTTCTCCTGATTCCTTCATGGCCCACTGCCCCTTCTTTCCCTTTGATTTCAAACTACTTCCCTCCGATGATCAGGTTCTCAACTCGTTCATTTGTTCCACCTCAGATCCATTCCTTCTGCCTCTACTTTCTCTAATCCCTGCTACCATCCAGCGCTCTGCCTTCTTAAGCGCCAGGTCTATCAGCCACCTGCTTTGTTTTCCTCCTTCCGGTCCGCCTCCTGTCATTACCATATCTCCTGTCACTCAGGCTAAGAAATCATACTATTATGCCCTTGTACACAAGGATGTTTCTTCTTCTCACCTTTTTCAGCTGCTACGCTGCCTTATGGATCCCCCCACCCCTCGTTCCTCTCTTGCTACTTTGTCCCTACAACCTCAGGTTATCGCTTCCATGTTCCATCAGAAATTTCTTATCATTCAATCTTCCTTGCCCTGCTCCCTGGCCTCCCCCCCCCCCCTCTGACCTTGTCCCTTCCTCCTCTACTGCACCTCTCTCAATCCTCGTTGCATCCACTTACAGTGATCTTTCTCACACCAATTCTTCATCTCTCTCTACTACTGCCTCATCCAACCCGATACCATCCCAGTTATTCAGACTAGTCAGTGATTCCTTCCTCTCCCAATTATTATTCATCATCGCTTCTTCCTTTTCTTCTGGAACCTTTCCCTCCTGCTGGAAAGAAGCCATCATTCTCCCCATCATCAAACCAGCTGCCACCGATCCTATTGATCCTCTCAATTACCAGCCCATCTCACTTCTACCCTTTCTCTCCAAGGTTGTCGAGTGCCTGGTCGTTCAGCAGCTGCATGATTTCCTTATTCATTCTAGTGCCTTCCACTCAACTCAAACTGGCTTCCGTCACCACCTGTCACCTGAGCACTCTCTTCTGGCTCTCACTGACTACCTCCGCACCTTAATGGACTCTCACCAGCAGGTACTCCTTGTTTCTCTCAACCTCATCATAGTTTTCAACTTGGTTGACCACTCCCTTCTTTCTTGATTCTCCTCTATTGGTATCACGGGTACGGCTTTGGCTTGGCTCCACTCATGATTGCTCTTACCAAATCTCTTGGTCTTCATTGCTCTCGGCCTCTCAGTCCCTTCACTGTGGTGTTCCCCAAGGTTCTGTCCTTGGTCCTATTCTTTTCAATGTCTATCTGGTCCCCGTTGGCTTTCCTGATTGCGTCCCTGGACATCACATTCTTCATTTATGTTGATAACATCCAACTCTTTTTCTGATTTCCTGCTTACTCTTCATCCATTATTTCCCACATTTCATGTTAATTCTGACTAGATGCTTTGAATGTTAGCTGTCAGGTACAGGGGGGCTACTAGTGGATGCCTTCACAGTGCTCATGCCAGCTGGCAGACGATCTCTACTAACGTGCAACTGACCTGCCTAGCATGGCACTACTTCCCTGCGCCCCTTGTGTTTACTGCAGCCATTCTGCCCCTGCCGCACGCTCACTGCGTGTTAGTCCCACGCTACTTGCAGCACATTAGTAAACACGATCTATCTAAAATCTGCCTTCCTATGCATTCACTGCAACTTTGCCCCTGCTGCGACTAAATGAAGTCCCTGAGAACACCTACGCATGGTGCAATTATAAGCACACTTCATCTTGAGGGCGTGCATTCTATTGCGCAATCTTCTGTGTGTAAAATGTAGTTTACACACAGAACAAGCTTTCTACAGTTACCTCCTTATAGTTCAGCGCACATGTGTGGCACTCAGACTTGCACACATTAGTCTGTTGAAAAACCATATAAAGATAAATGGACACATTATCAGCATATCTTTAGGTGGTCGCTGAACTGCACCATAGTCAAACAACATCTTATCCTATTTTTTTATCTTTTCTTATGTCTTTTATACCACCCCAACAGCTGAAATTTGCTGTGTTAGGTGGTTCACAATATTCAATAACAATGCAATCACAACAGTATAGAAAACACACAGGGAAGAGAACGTTCAAGACCATTTCTATGGATAAAATCATGTTTTACCCAAGGAAACTCCCTTTATAAACTTGCTTGCCATATATGCAGGTAAAGTTATGCACTTACCACTGTCATATGCGTTTTCAGGAAATGTTCCAAAGGGGGAGAATAGGATGGCTTTTGCACTTATACACACACTTTACAATTTTTCCAAAGTTAGCACAAATGTCATGTCAGGAAAATGATCTGCCACAAACAGCAGTTGTAAGTGGCTGCTGACAATTTTCTCGTATTCTTACCCCTAAAAGGTGTCAGTCTGCAGGGAGAAAGGTGTTCTCTTTGGTAACATAGGCACCTATATAATGGTTTTCGTGTGCATGTGTCTGTGTTTGAGAAGTATAGTACAGTACAGGAGAGCTTGGTATACCTTGATATGTCCCCCAAAAGTGTCAAACTGAAAGAACTTGCAGAGGCTGGTGCAGTAGCAGGCGCCTTCCATCTCTCCCATCACCACAATGTTTCTACTCAGCAGTGCGACTTCTGCTCGCATATCAACACCATCCACCACTTCACCAATATGCAGATACTTTGCTTTCCCTGTGAAGACACATACTACCAGCATTACATCTTTCCATTTCAAACCAAAACTTTCTTTAGTAAGAAATTTCAGAACAAGTAGGGCATATGCCCCCAAAATACAACACTTTTTTTTAGTTCCATCTTATAAAAAGCTTGACAACTTAATAGTATAATATATGAAGTAATAATAAGCGATAATATAAATGGTGACATTTTACTTGCCAGTTAATGTCATTTTCTTGAATCCTGCTAGACCAATCTAGACAAGTGGGATGTGTTCTCCTACCAGTTGATTGGTGGAAACAAAGAACCAATATCCCAAAGTACATGCGAGATACATAGCAAGCGTCACACAACCTCAAAAGTGGGCAACAATGAGTGATCAACAGTAGAGAACTATGTACAGGAAGACATACGCAGCATTGCTAGGAAAGGGGAAGTGCTACTGCTAGGAGATTTCAATATGCCTGATGTTGATTGGCACATTCCTGCTGCAGTATCATCTAGAAGTAAGGAGATCCTGGATTCTCTACAGGGAGAACTATTCAGGCAATTGGTAACAGACCCCACACGTGAAGGGGCCATACTGGACTTGGTGCTTACCAATGGTGATAGTGTTTCTGATGTTGTAGTGGGAGATCATTTTGCATCCAGTGATCACCAGATGGTGTGGTTCAGTATTAGGACTAGGGCTGTTAGAATCCATTCCAAGGTGAAGATCTTAGACTTTAGGAAGACTAACTTTGCGAAGATGGGCCAATACCTCAGGGAGTCGTTAGTGGGATGGGAACAGCTGGGGGATGTAGAAAAACAGTGGGCAAAACTGAAAGGGGGTATTTTAAAGGCAACCAATCTTTTTTGTTAAAATGGTAAATAAAGGCAAAAGGAACAGGAGACCGCTATGGTTTTCGAAGGAAGTAGCTGAAAAAGTGAAGAAAAAGAGGGAGGCCTTCATGAAATACAAGAGATCACAGAGAGAGGAAGACAGGCATCTGTATTTGGAAAAACTTAGAAAAGCTAGCAAAGTAGTCAAGAAGGCAAAGATTAAAAAGGAGGAGGAAATAGCCAATGCAATAAAATGGGGGGGATAAGACATTTTTCAGATATATTAGTGAGAAGAGGAAGGGCAAAAGTGGTATTGTCAGACTCAAGGGTGCAGGGGGGGGGGGGAATATGTAGAAGCTGATAAGGATACAGCGGAATTGCTTAACAAATATTTTTGTTCTGTGTTCACAGATGAAGAACCAGGAGCAGGACCTCAGAAAACACCCACAAATAAGAACAGAAGCGAGGGACATCTTGAACAATTTTCAGAAGACTGTGTTCATGAGAAACTAGCTCAACTTAAAGTAGACAAAGCGATGGGACCGGATGGGATACACCCTAGAATACTGAGGGAACTTGGGGACGTTCTAACAACTCCACTGACTGACCTTTTCAATGCCTCGTTGGAGTCAGGAGTGGTGCCAAAGGACTGGAGAGAGGCTCATGTGGTGCCTTTACACAAAAGCGGAAGTAAGGATGTGGTTGAAAACTACAGGCCGGTTAGTTTAACTTCGGTGGTGAGTAAATTATTGGAAACGCTGCTGAAAGAGAAAATAGTGAGGTTTCTGGAGTCCGGCGGATTACAGGATCCGAGGCAGCATGGATTCACCAGAGGCAGGTCCTGTCAGACAAATCTGATTGATTTCTTTGACTGGGTGACCAGGGAGTTGGACCGAGGGAGAGCTCTAGATGTGGTGTATTTAGATTTCAGTAAAGCCTTTGACACTGTTCCTCACAGGCGACTTATAAACAAACTGAGCACCCTAGGGATGGACCCTAAAGTTACTGCTTGGGTTAGAAATTGGTTGGGTGGGAGGCGACACTCTGAGGAGAAGGATGTTACCAGTGGTGTGCCCCAGGGATCTGTCCTTGGTCTGATTCTTTTTAACATCTTTGTTAGTGATATAGCGTGTGATAAGGAAGCTTATCATAGCTCAGGAAGGAGCTATAGAAAAGGTGAAGTGACTCTGAACAAGCAACCTGTCAGTTCTGGTAGAAATGAGAAAACAGAATTTTTCCATAAAAGACTACCAGTCCCAGAAAGCACCAGGTTTCCAACAGCCATTAGAGGAGCTGAAGTGGGGAAACGTGTGTTCAATAAGGAGGGCTATGAGGTAATCCCCAAGCACTCATCTCATAGGGCAGGGCCTGATTCAGCACAGCTGCGCTGTGCTAGGGTGGAGCACTCATCAAAGCAGAATAAAGGTAGAGTTTATTCTACAGAGAATCATCCTCAGAATCAGCTTGGATATCCTCAGCTTGGACGTCTTCATCATCTGGAGGATCATCAGAAGCAGAAGCCAGAGCGGACGGACAGAGAGGGCAAGAAACCCTTTGGAAGAAAGAAGAGAAAAGCATTTGGGAGGTCTAAAGGAGTCCAGAGCAGTACGTATACTGGGAGACATTCAAAAGGCAAGCTTACACCATTGGACTGGGGAAAGCCAGAGGAATGGTGCTGCAGGGCTATGAATCTCCAGACGGTACCTGTGAGGGAGACGGCTGCACTTGGAAGGGACCCTAAGACCCGTGCCAGAAGGTATGTGAAGAGAGATCCAGTGTCCAGGGATCTGGACTGGAAGGCTGGACATAAGAACTGGACTACATACTGGCCAGGCTATTTAGAGAGGAACTCTAACAGCAATGGAAGCTCAGGTATGAACACTGATCTATGCCCTAGCTATAACCTTGAAAGACAGCAGGGAAACAAGTATTCTCCTGAGAGTGCTCCATTGAGAAATTCCTCTGTGCCAATCCATGATATTGAACCCATGATTGTTGAAGAAGGGGAAGGGTTGGTAGATACAGGCTTTGAATACATGGATTGCTCTCTGTCTAAACTCCTTTGGTAATTTACTGTTACAAAGTACAACAACCATCACAAAGAAATACAAACTTGTTCTTTAATCTACTCAGAAAAGCTCCTGAATAGGATTTGAGCCAAGCAGTAGAAAGTAAGCCAGCTAAGGGGTTTCAGCTGGGTAACTGCTAGCAATTGAGCCTTACCTAATTGCTTGTGAGCTCTGAGGAAATCACTTCTGAGTCTATATGTGAAGATATAAGAAGTTAACCTGAAAAGAACAGTTTTTCCCTTCTTTGTGGGTTTTGCTTGTTGTTTGATGCACTGCTAAGAAAATATTAGCTAAAGCCTACAGAAAAGACCATTCTGTTACCATCCTGGTCTTTATTCTTTTGCTTTGATTGCCTGACAAGTTCAGCTGTTGTTTTCCTGATTTTGTTTTTCTAAGTTTAACACTGAAAGCAAGTATCCTGTTTTATGTGCTACCAAGCATATCTGTGTTGGGAGAAATAACCCCATAATAAAATATCTTATTGGCTTTACACTCAAGCACAACTAATTATTGTGAACGGCTGTGTCTGGTGTGAATGGACTACATTTCCCACAATCCCTTGCAAATCATATAAATATATGCCTTTGCCAAGACTGTGAACATTCTCACCCAGGCACCCGTCTGACAAGCGGAAGGGCTGTCGGGTAAGGTTTGCCTCTTTGCGGATGATACCAAAATCTGCAATAGAGTTGACACCCAGGAAGGTGTAGATAACATGAGGAGGGATCTAGCTAAGCTTGAAGAATGGTCTAGAATTTGGCAGCTGGGATTTAATGTTAAAAAATGTAAGGTCATGCATTTGGGCTGCAGCAATCCAAGGGAGCAATACAGTATAGGAGGTGAAGTACTTTTGTCCACTAAAGAAGAGCGGGACCTAGGCGTGGTTGTGTCTGATGATCTTAAAGTAGCTAAACAGGTAGAAAAGGCGATGGCAAAAGCTAGAAGGATGCTTGGGTGCATACGGAGAGGAATGGCTAGCAGAAAAAAGGAGGTGATAATGCCTCTGTATAAGTCTTTGGTGCGACCTCATTTGGAGTATGGTGTGCAATTCTGGAGACCGCACCTTCAAAAGGATGTGAACAGGATGGAGTCGGTGCAGAGGGTTGCTACTAAAATGATTAATGGGCTTCATTATAAAGCATATGAGGACAGACTTAAGGATCTTAATATGTACACCTTAGAGGAAAGGCGGGATAGAGGTGATATGATTGAGATGTTTAAATACCTCCTTGGCATAAATGTTCAGGGAGAGAGCCTCTTTCAATTGAAAGCAAGTTCTGCTACGAGGGGACATGGGATGAGGGTGAAGGGAGATAGATTCAGGAGTGATATGTGGAAATATTTCTTTACGGAAAGAGTAGTGGATCCGTGGAATAGTCTCCCAGTGGAGGTGGTAGAGATGAGGACAGTAACTGAATTCAAAAAAGCATGGGACCAACACAGAGGATCTCTAAAGGTAAAAAGTGGACTGTTGTAGTTGTTGTTATGGAAGGACAGACTAGATAGGCCTTGTGGTCTTTTTCTGTCATCATGTTTCTATGTTTCTAGGAAGGTAGAAAAAGAAGGCTATCAACAGAAGATGAGCCTGCAGAGCCAAGTATAAGAAACATGGTGGACGCAGGAGTACTGAAGCAGAAGAATAGAGCAATACAGTTTCAGGGTAGGCCTTGGAATGGTCTAGCAGGATTGAAGGAAAGGACATTAACTGGTAAGTAAAATGTCACCTTCCATATTGTCTTGCTAGACCAGTCCAGACAAGTGGGATGTACCAAAGTTACAACACCAATGGGCAGGAAGAAGACATAGCAGCTTGCAAAACTCTTCGGCCACAGGCCATGTCCGTCCATGCGTGGACATCCAAGTGATAATGCCTGACAAAAGTGGAAATTGATGCCCACGTTGCTGTCTGACAAATGTCTGCAGGGCTACAGAGGTCTGCTCCACCCACGAGGACACTTGTGCTTGTGTAGAATGGGTGTGCAAACCCTCTGGAACCAGTCGGTTCTACAACAGATACGCTGAGGATATGTCCTCCTTAATCCAGTATCCCAAAGTCGACTTGGCTGCCGCTTCACCCTTGCGCGGGCCAGCAAACAGCACAAAATGATGGTCTGACTTACGAAAGGAATTCGTAACCCCCAAATACTAGAGAAGCACCCTCCAGACATCCACAAAGCAAAGATCCTTATTCTTCCCCCAACACTGCTCCTTAGAGAAGGAGAATAGGCAAACCACCCGGTTCACATGAAAGAGAGACAGCACTTTAGGCAAGAAGGAAGGCACGGGATGAATGAAAATGGCCTCCTCTGAAAAAGACAGATAAGGATCTCAGCAAGACAGGTCCTGCAGCTTGGAGATCTGCCTTGCAGAACAAATCACGACAAAGAAGACGGGCTTGAGCATCAAATTCTTTAAGGTAGCATGCTTCAACAGCTCAAAGAGGGCCGCCATCAGGGCTCTGAACACCAGACACAGATCCCAGGAAGGAATCACAGACTGAAAGGGAGGATGCAGATGCCAAACCCCCTGGAGAAAACTTGAGACGTCTGGGTACAAGGCCAAAGACTTGCCTGCCACTGGACCACAGAAACAGGCTAGAGCTGCCACCTGAACTTTCAGGGAGATGAGTAAAAGGCCCTTCTCTAGGCCATCCTGCAGAAAGGCCAACAGGGAGGACACCTTGGCTGCCTCAGGAGCCAACTGCCATGCCCTGCACCAATGCTCAAAGAGGCACTATATCTGTACATATGCTAGCTTGGTAGACCTCCTCCAGGCACAAGCAGAGTAGATATTACTGCTAGAGAGTAGCAGTCACCTTTCAAGAGCCATGCCATAAGCGAGAAGGAAGCCAGGTTCTCCAGGATGATCAGTCCCTGCCGCAATAGCCCCAAACACAGAGGCAGCCGAAGAGGGGACCCCCACAGGAGCTGCATCAGGTCTCTGAACCATTCTCTCTGCAGCCAGTTCAGTGCTACCAGAACAATCCTGCCAGGTGGCGCACTATATGCTGAATTACATGCCCCACCAGGGGCCATGGAGGAAACATGTACAGCAGTCGCTGACTTGCCCAAGGCTGGGTCAAGGTATCGATACCTTCAGACCCCGTCTCTGTGTAGTGACTGAAGAAGCGGCAAACTTTGGCATTGGAGCAGATCATCATCAGATCCATTTCAGGTCAACCCCAGCAGCACAGAATCAACTGAAATGCCTCCTACCTCAACTTCCACTTACCAGGATTCAGAGAGTGCTGGCTGAGGAAATTCGCTTCCACATTGTCTACCCCAGCAATGTGCCGGGCCGACAAGGCTAGGAGATTCTTCTCCACCCATGCAAACAGGAGATCCATCTCCTGAGCCACTCCGGTGCTCCTTGGTGCTGCCTTGCTGATTGACATAAGCCACAGCCGTGGCAATGTCTGAAAACATTCAAACCACCTGGCCCTCGACCAGGGGCCAGAAACGCAGAAGAGCCAACCTGATGGCCTTCGCTTCGAGGCGGTTGATGGACCACACCGCTTAGCTGCGCTTCCAATGGTCCTGGGCCATATGATCTCGGCAATGGGCTCCCTAGCCCATGAGACTGAGATTCATCGTCAGCAGGATCCAGGAGAAATTGTCCAGTAGTACGCCCTTCCTCAGATTACAGGGCTGTCGCCACCACCGCAGGCTGGCCTTCACCATCAACGGGAGCGGCAGCCTGTGCTCGAACTCCTGAAAACTCAGGGTACAGCGAGTCAACAAGGACTGCTGGAGTGGTCGCATGAGATAAGCAAGATAGCAAGAGATAAGGGTGTTGAGGCCACTTGGCAATAGTGATCATAGCATGATCACGTTTGATTTAATAAATGAAGGAAGGATGGCAAGGAAATCCATAGTACTACCTTTTGACTTTCAAAAGGGAGACTATGATAACATGAGGAAAATAGTTAAGAAAAAACTAAAAGGAGCATTTGCAAACGTTAAAAATTTACATCGAGCATGGGTGTTGTTTAAAAATACTATCTTGGAAGCCCAGACTAGCTGTATTCCACACTTTAAGAAAAGTGGAAGGAAGTCCAAAAAACTGCCAGCATGGTTTAAAGGTGAGGTCAGAGAGGCTGTTAGCAAAAAAGCATCTTTCAGGAAATGGAAAAGGGAGCCAAATGACGAAAACTGGAAACAGCACAAGCACTGGCAAGTTAGATGCAAGGCATTGATAAGGCAGGCAAAGAGAGAATTTGAGAAGAAGCTTGTTGTGCAAGCAAAAGCACAAAGGGCCTGATTCTATTCATGATGTAGATCTCCTTTGCATGTCTGGGCTGACCCAAACATACGAAGATCGCGATTCTGATCCTAGAAGGCAAGACCAGCCCCACGGGATCAGAATCGTGAACAGCACTGTATGTGCAGGCTGGGACAGCAATTCAGTCCTGGCCTGCATGTACAGTGCTAGCCTGGCTAACTCAGCCAGGGCTTTTAAATGGAGTCACGGCACCATGGTGTTCCATTGCCATGGCACCGTGGCTCCATTTAAAAGCCACAATGCCAGCCACTGCCCCAAAAAGTTAATTCCCCACAGCCTAACCCCCGATCTGGCCTCCTAAGGCCAGGGTCGGGCTGCGGGGGATTCTTTGTCCCCCCCAGCCCCTTCGAAACCCCCAAATTGAAAAAAACCCTCAAAAAGTCCAGCCAATTTGATGGTCCTGGACATCCAGGGCCGGCAACCGTCCACTGCCTCCCCACTCTCTGCCCCTGGGCTGCCTCTTCCCCGCCCCCAAATAACTTCCCCATACAACCGTCCATCCCTGCTATTCATGATTCAGAATAACCCCCATAATAAAAGACCTTTACAAGTACATTCATAGCAAAAAACCTGTAAGAGTCAGTTGGACCATTAGATGATAGAGGGGTAAAAAGGGGCACTAAGAAAGGACAAGGTCATAGCAGAAAGAATGAATGAATTCTTTGCCTCGGTCTTTACTGAGGAAGATGTAGGGATGCTACCCATGGCTAAAATGGTATTTAAAGGTGATGCCACAGAAGAATTTAAAGAAATATTGATACACCGGGAAGATGTATTACAACTATTTAATAAACTGAAGAGTAGCAAATCACCTAGACCGGATGATATACATCCAAGGATGTTGAAAGAACTGGAATATGGGATTGTAGACCTACTATTAGTAATATATGAACTATCATTAAAATTATCTGCAATATCAGAAGATTGGAGAATGGTCAATGTAACACCAATTTTTAAAAAGGGCTCCAGGGGTGATTCGGGAAACTACAGACCGGTGAGCCTGATGTCAGTACCGGGAAAAAAGGTAGAAACCATTATAAAGAGCAAAATTACTGAACCTGAAGTATAGTCATGGCTTAATGGGAGACAGCCAACATGGCTTTAGCTAAGGAAGGTTTTGTCTTACTAATCTGTTATGTGTTTATGAAGATGTAAATAAACAAGTAGACAAAGGTGAGTCAGTTGATAAAGTGTATCTGGATTTTTTGATAGCCTTTGACAAGATCTCTCATGAGAGATTCTTGGAGAAATTAAAAAGTCATGGGATAGGAGGCAGTGTACTATTGTGGATCAGGAAGTGGCTAAAAGATAGAAAGCAGAGAGTAGGACTAAATGGCCAATTTTCCCAATGGAGAAAGGTGAATAGTGGAGTACCCCAGGGATCTGTGCTGGTCCACTACTTTTTAACATATTCATAAGAGACCTGGAAATGGGAATAACGAGTGAGGTTATCAAATTTGCAGATGACACAAAATTATTCAAAGTTGTTAAAACCCAAGAGGATTGTGAAAAATTGCAAGAGGATCTTGATAAATTGGAAGACTGGGCATCCAAATGGCAGATGAAATTTAATGTGGACAAGTGTAAAATTATGCACCTAGGAAAGAACAACCCAAATTATGGTTACATGATAAAAGGTTCCATATTAGGAACCACCACCCAGGAAAAAGATTTATGCATCATCGTGAATAACACGTTGAAGCCCTCCGCCCAGTGTGCAGTGGCAGCCAAAAAAGCAAATAGTATGCTAGGAATCATAAGGAAAGGAATGGAGAATAAAACAAAGGATATTATAATGCTCTGTATCATTCCATGGTGCGACTGCATCTTGAATATTGTATGAAATTCTGGTCATCGTATCTTAAAAAGGATATACCATTCTTAGAAAAGGTACAGAGATGAGCCATCAAAATGGTAAAGGGGATGGAAGTATACCCCTATGTGGAAAGGCTAAAAAGATTAGGACTCTTCAACCTGGAAAAGAAACGACTGAGGGGAGATATGATAGAAGTCTATAAATTAATGAATGGAGTGAAACGGGTAAATGTAGATCGATTTGTTTACACCATCAAAATATAGAAAGACTAGGGGACATGCAATGAAGTCACAGTGTAACCTATTTAAGACTAATAAGAGAAAATATTTTTTCACTCAACACGTAATCAAACTCTGGAATTCGTTACCGGAAGATGTAGTAAAAGCTATTAGCTGGCTTTAAAAAAGGTTTGGACAAGTTCCTGGAGGAAAGGTCCAAAAATCATTATTAAAAGGGACCCGGTAGATCCACCTCTTGTCCCAATACAAGCATTATGGAACCTGTGTCCTTTGGGGGAACTGCTGGTACTTGTGACCTAGATTGGCCACTGTTGGAAACAGGATACTGGGCTTGATGGACCTTGGTCTGACCCAGTATGGCATATCTTATGTTCTTATGTGAGTACATGCCCACAGCAGCATTTCGATGATCGTTGCCATCAATTTGAGGAGCTGAAGATAATCCCAGATTCTGGGGGCCTGCTGTGCACAGAACAGGGCCAGGCAATCCAGCAGTCTTCTAACTTTCTCCTCTGGCAGGAAAACTCTGCCCACTGGAGTGTCAAATGTGTTTCCATAAAGTCCAAGGTCTGGGAAAGGAAAAGCTGGCTCTTTTCCAGATTGATCACCCAGCTTTCTAAAATGGACACCACTCAGGATGCCACCCAAGACGCTTCTGACAAGGAACAGGCTCAAATGAGCTTGTCGTCTAGATAGGGATGGACACAAATCTATTGGTACTGCAGTGCCACAGTCATCACCACCATGACCTTGGAGAACATCCTTGGTGTGGTGGATAGCTAAAAGGGAAGGCAGCGAACTGATAGCGAAAGCCAAGAACGGTAAAGCTCAGATATCTCTGCTGATCTGCATGGATTGGGATACAAAAATGCACCTCGGCCAGATCCAGAGAAGCCAAGAACTCCCCTTGGTGCACTGTTTGAATCATGGAGTGCAAGGTTTCCATACAAAAGTGCAGGACGCGCAAGTGCTCATTGACCCCCTTAAGGTCAAGAATGGGTGGAAGGAACCATCCTTCTTTGGCACCACAGAATAGATGTAGTATCTGCCATTGCACTGTTCGTCTGGGGGGATGGGCACCACCACCTTTAGGCACAGCAAGCTGTCCAAAGTGGTCCATACAGCGGCATCTTTGATCGCAGACCCACAAGGAGAATCAGTTCTTTGCATTCCAGGACACAGCCAAACTGAATGGTGTCTAGCACCCAGAAATCCCTGGTAACCCAGGCTCATTTCTGAAAGAAGAGCAAAAGCCTGCCGCCCACCAGGAGCACCAGGGTATGGATCCCCAAAATTTCATTGCGCAGCCTGGGAGAGTTCCCAGGCTGAGAATGAGCCAGAAGCCCAGAAGCAGAGGGGAAGAAACATTTTCCAGGTCAGTAATGACAAGAGTTCCAAGAGCCCCGGGGATCCGGCCAGTGCATGTTCAGTGGATGGGTAGAGGCTGACAAAAAAGGGGCACCAGCCCGCTTCACAGACCCCTTGGACCTGTCTTCCGGAAGGCGGTAAGATTTTGTCTCGCCCAGGTCCTCCACCAGCTTCTCTAAATCTGCTCCAAAGAGAAGCTTTCCCTTAAAAGCCAGTTGGGCCAACCAAGCCTTGGAGGATTTATCCACTGCCCACTGCCAGTGAAATCCAATGCCGTGAGACCATCATCAGAGCACCACCATCCCTGGCTGCCAAATGTACCAGGTCATAGATGGCATCAGAAAGGAAGGCCATACACAGATAGAAAGAGGAGGGGGAGTGTTTTCACCAAGATGGCTGTGTGAGGTGTTTCCTATGCAGATGCTGAAGGGGAAGAGCAAGGTTTGCATGTTCCCCGCGGCACCCACACCAGCTGTTTTAGGTCCTATGGACTGGTTTGTTGAGTTTACCAAGGCTGCGAGAAGGGAGATCCGAGATGGTCTTGCGGGGGGATGCCTGGAGGAGTCGCCCCTGTCTGCCGACCTGAACATCACTCTCTCTCCTGATGCACGGCATTCGCCTCTTCCGCCTGACTGTTCTCCTGTAGCATCAGAAGTCTGCATAGAGGGAGGGCAAAAGTGGGGAGCTTTCACAGTTGTGGATGGCGTTTTGGCCGTCAGCAGATCTGTGGGCCCCCCAGCTAATTCAGAGGCGATTATGGAATGGCGCCCTGATGATTTGGACACAGACATCGCTACTTCTCATTTGGTTGAATCTGCGCCAGTGCTGTTTAAGTTACCACGCCCAAGTAAGATTACTCTTGATAGTATTTGGGATGCTATAACTCTATTATACGACTCTATTTCTCAGCAGACATCTGGAATTATTGCCTGGGTGTCCCAAGTGACTGGGGAGGTTGAGACATTTTGTGCTACGATGGAAGATTTGAAGGTACAAGTAGCAGAGACTGTACAATCTGTCAGTACAATTTCAGAGACTACATTGGCTTTGGTAAAAGATAATGTGTTACTTCGTGCTAAAGTTGAAATTTTGGAAAATGCTGTCCGGGCCTCAAATTTGAGACTTTTACATTTCCCTATTCTAACAGGATTTAGTCCAATTGACCTCTTTAAAAAATATCTGGCAGAGGTGCTGCTGGTTCCCCAGGAATTGATGCAGCCGATCTCTAAAGCATTATTTCTTCTGGGACGTAAGAAGGGGCCAGCTGTCATGGAGGAAGGCAACGTGTCTCTGATTTATTAAAGTCTCCTGTGCAGGACTCTTTGAAACTTTCTACTCTCTTGGTTACCTATGCATTAGTTTCAGATAGGAACTGGCTCTTAAAATTATACTTTAAAAAGTGTTTGGTGCCTTTTTATGGTTCTAAAGTTCTTAAAAAGGATATAGCGTTATTAGAAAAGGTACAGAGAAGAGCCACCAAAATGGTAAAGGGGATGGAATGATACTCCTATGAAGAGAGGCTAAAAAGGTTAGGGCTCTTTAACCTAGAAAAGAGACAGGTGAGGGGAGATATGATAGAAGTCTATAAATTAATGAACAGAGTGGAATGGGTAAACGTAGATCGATTGTTTACGTTATCAGAATATAGAAAGACTAGGGGACATGTAATGAAGCTACAGGGTAAACTATTTAAGGCTAGTAAGAGAAAATATTTTTTCACTCAATGTGTAATCAAACTCTGGAATTTGTTACCAAAGGATGTAGTAAAAGCTGTTAGTGTAGCTGGGTTTAAAAAAGGTTTTGGACAAGTTCCTGGAGGAAAGGTCCATAAACCATTATTAAAAGGGACCTGGGATATCAATGCTTGACCCAATACAAGCATTGAGGAACCTGTGTCTTTTGGGGAGACTGCTAGGTAGATATGACCTAGATTGGCCACTGTTGGAAACAGGATACTGGGCTTGATGGACCTTGGTCTACTACTATTCAGCACTTGTAAAGCGCCACGCACGCAGCACTGCACAGCTGACCTACAAGAGGTAGCCGACATACAAGAGACAGTCCCTGCCCGTCAGAGTCAAACTCATCAGAGCTTACAATCTAGTTAGAACAAAACATAAGTTAGAACAGTATAGAGCATTAGTCAGTTCTGCGCAAGGTAGAGCATTAGTCAGTTCTGCGCAGGGTACGGTTTGGTCAGTAGTTCGGTCATAAATGATGATGGGGGTTAGGGTAAGATGAGGAAGGAGTCAGGATCTGAATGCAACAGTGAAGAGGTGGGTCTTCAATATGGATTAGAAGAGGGCCAAGGAGGATGCCCGGCGCACAGACGCAGGTAGACTGTTCCAGGCGTAAGGTGCAGCAAGTTGAAAGGAGCGCAGTCGGGAGTTCACAGTACGTGTAAAAGGCTTTGATAGAAGTAATTTGTTAGCGGAGCGCAGGTTTCGAGAGGGGATGTAGGGAGGGATCAGAGATAAGAGGTAGTGAGGGGCCATAGAGTGGATGCACTAATAGGTTAGCAGGAGAAGCTTGAATTGGATGCGGAATTGGACAGGAAGCCAATAAAGCGACGAGAAGAGGAGTAACGTGGGCATGGCGAGGTTGGCAGAAGATTAGTCGAGCGGCGTGATTTTGTATAGATTGGAGGGGAAGGAGGTGCTGTGCAGGAAGACCAGTGAGGAGTAGGTTGCAGTAATCAAGGCGAGAGGAGATTAAGGAGTGGATAAGCGTTTTGGTAGTGTTTTCAGAAAGGAAGGGGAGGATTTTGCTGATGTTGTAGAGAAAGAAGTGGCAGGTCTTAGCTACAAGCTGGATATGAGCAGAAAAGGAGAGAGAGGTGTCAAAGATAACCCCCAGATTGCGGGCCGAGGGAACAGGAAGGATAGTAGATCCATCCACATGGACTGAGAGAGGGGGAAGTGGGGGGGAGGAGTTAGGTGGAAAGACAAGGAGTTCAGTCTTGGCCATGTTCAATTTTAATCGGCGATGAGACATCCAGGCAGCGATGTCCGAAAGACAGGCAGAGATCTTGGACTGGGTTGCCGGAGAAATATCAGGTGTAGAGAGGTAGATTTGGGAGTCATCGGCATAGAGATGGTATTGAAAGCCATGGGAGGAGATGAGCGCGCCAAGGCCTTGGGTATAGAGAGAGAAGAGGAGAGGGCCCAAGACAGATCCCTGGGGTACTCCTACATGGAGTGGGGTAGGGGAGGTGGAAGGGCCACTAGAGCATACACTGAATGAGCGATGGGAGAGGTAGGAGGAGAACCAGGATAGTACGGAAACCTTGAGAGGGTGATGAGGAGAAGATCTTGGTCAACGGTGTCAAAGGCAGCAGAAAAGTCAAGAAGATGAGGATAGAGTAGAGGCCCTTGGATTTAGCCAGGAACAGGTCGTTAGTGACTTTAGTGAGTGCCGTTCCAGTGGAATGTAGGGGACGGAGGCCGGATTGAAGTGGGTCCAGGGGGGCCTGGGAGGTGAGGAAGTTGAGGCAGCGATGGTGGACTGCTCATTCTAATAGTTTGGATATGAAGGGAAGGAGGGAGATGGGCCGATAGTTAGAAGGGCATGTGGGATCAAGTGAGGGTTTCTTGAGGAGGGGTGTGACAACAGCGTGTTTGAAGTCAGCGGGGACAGTTGCAGTGGAGAGTGAAAGGTTGAGGATATGAGTGATGGAGGGGACAATGGTGAGGGAGATGGAACATAGGAGATGGGTGGGGAAAGGATCTGAAGAACAGGTAGTAGGTTTGGAGGAGGAAAGAAGGAGTGTGGTTTCTTCATCAGAGATCGAAGGGAAGGAGGAGAGGGTGGCTGGGGGAGTATGGATGGGGAGGAGAAATGGGAGGAGGGGAGGTAGATGAGGTGGTAGGGAATTGGAGGGTAATTTTGAGGATTTTGTCATGGAAGTAGTCAGCTAGGGTTTGGGCAGAAAGGGAGGGCGGGATTGGGGGTGGGGGGGGACCTTGAGGAGAGAATTGAGGGTGTTAAAGAGATGGCGAGGATCAGAGGCAAGGGAATTAGTCAGATGGATGTAGTAGTCTTGTTTGGCAAGTGCTAAGGCTGACTGGAAGGAGCCAAGCATGAATTTGAAGTGTAGAAGGTTTTCTGGGGAGCGGGATTTGGACCAGGCTCGTTCGGCAGAACGGGCACAGATGCGTAAGTAACGGATTGTGGGTGAAAGCCAGGGTTGGGGAGTAGATCGTTTAACAGGACATGGGGTGGAAGGGGCAAGAGTGTCAAGGGCTGAGGATAGTGTAGTATTGTCTGACCCAGTATGGCATATCTTATGTTCTTATGACGTTCCCAGATATTTCTAGGGAAACTCAGAAAAGGCGTAGACAATTTCTTATGTTGACGCCTGGGGTATTGCAATTAAGGGTGACTTTCTATTTACGTTTTCCTTGTAAATGTTTGATTGTGTATAATTCCCAGTGATATGTCTTTTTCCACCTAAGTGACTTGTCAGCATTTGTCAGTGCTAAACTGCCGTTTGCCATTACTGTTACATCTGTTCCACTTCCTGCTCCCACTGGTAGTAGTAAGGATACCTAAGCTGTGTATTAATGTTTTATGGGTTAGCCTCTGCCCTCACGCATTCCTCTCATTTCTTTTTACCTTTTCTTTACTTGCAGGAGGTTTCCTTGGCCTCCTGTTGGTTTTCCTTGATGCCCCTTCCTTAATTTGTGGACTATAGACTTCTTTTTGGTGGGTTATACTTACTGGTGTGGAGGAGTAGCCTAATGGCTAGAGAAACAGCCTAGTATCCAGAAGATCAAAAGTTCAAGGTCACTCCTTGTGACCTTGGGTAAGTCACTTTACCCTACATTGCCTCGGAAGAAAAGGCTGGCAAGTGATTCAACACTGACTTGATGGCACTAAAAAAAAACAACTTACCGGTATTTATTTTACTTTGAGAATTCATAGTTTATTTTTTCCTTCCTTTGTACCTTTTTCTATGTACTCTTTCTTTTTGCCTTTCTGTACAAGCTTTGTTTTGGTAATATTGTAAAAATGTATAAATAAATAAATTTAAAAATTAAAAAAAAAGAAAGGAAGGCTGTAGCCGATTCCTAAAGGGGGTTGTATCATCTGGTGGAAGAGACTGAATCCACTGGAGCAGGGCCCGAGACATCAGGATGGTGCAGAATAGCAGCTGCCATGGTGAACTGGCTCCTCAACAACTAATCCACCTTACAGTCCAGAAAATCCTTTAAGGCCGAACTTACAGTCCAGAAAATCCTTTAAGGCTCTTCCGAAGGGATGGGCTTCACCTTAACCGGGATGGAACCAGGCTGCTGGCATTAACCTTTAAAAAGGAGACAGAGCAGCTTTTAAACTAGATAATAGGGGAAAGCCAACAGTCGCCCAAGAGCGCATGGTTCGGAAGAATGTATCCTTGAAGGATATTACCAAAAGCAGAGAGGTTCCAAAAAAGAGTAAAGTGGC
Organism: Ichthyophis bannanicus; assembly: GCA_033557465.1. Classification (NCBI taxonomy): domain Eukaryota; kingdom Metazoa; phylum Chordata; class Amphibia; order Gymnophiona; family Ichthyophiidae; genus Ichthyophis; species Ichthyophis bannanicus. Next base: position 291,079,206 of record CM066043.1, on the reverse strand, counting down.
CCAAATGGCCTCGAGTATGGAGCAGACAGAGCTTAAAGATCCCAAATTACCCATGTCTACCAATAGCAAAATTAATATGAATAAAATAGTCTCTAAAATGCTTGTATGCAAATGCTAGAAGTCTAAAAAATAAGATGGGAGAGTTAGAATATATAGCACTAAATGAGAGGTTAGATATGATTGGAATATCAGAGACATGGTGGAAGGAGGACAACCAGTGGGACACTGTGATACCTGGGTACAAGCTATATCGTAATGATAGAGCTGATCAAATTGGTGGAGGGGTTGCGCTCTATGTTAGAGAGGGCATTGAGTCAGAAAGGATTAAAGTTTTGCAGGAAACAAAATTTGTTGTAGAATCTCTATGGATTGAAATACCATGTAAAAAGGGGAAGGCGATGGCAGTGGGGGTGTACTATCGACTGCCTGGCCAGAATGAACAAATGGATGATGAAATGCTCAAAGAAATCAAGGAAGCTAACAAACGTTACAGCGCAGTAATAATAATGGGTGATTTCAATTACCCTGGTATCGACTGGGTCACTGCCACGGCAGGATATGCTGGGGAGATAAAGTTCCTAGATGACATAAATGACTACTTCTTGGAGCAGCTGGTTCATGAACCGACCAGAGGGGAAGCCATATTAGACCTAGTCCTTAGTGGAACACCAGATCTAGTGCAAGAGATAAGGGTGTTGGGGCCACTTGGCAATAGTGATCATAGCCTTTGATTTAATTAGTGGAGGAGGGATAGTAAGGAAATCCACAGTACTACCTTTTAACTTTCGAAAGGGAGACTATGATAAAATGAGGAAAATAGTTAAGGAAAAACTGAAAGGAGGAGTTGCAAAGGTTAAAGACTTACATCAAGCTTGGGTGCTGTTGAAAAATACTATCTTGGAAGCCCAGACCAGCTGTATTCCACGCCTTAAGAAAAGTGGAAGGAAGTCCAAAAAACTGCCAGCATGGTTTAAAGGTGAGGTCAGAGAGGCTGTTGTTGCCAAAAAAGCATCTTTCAGGAAATGGAAAAAAGAGCCAAACAATGAAACCTGGAAACAGCACAAGCACTGGCAAGTCAAATGCAAGGCATTGATAAAGCAGGCAAAGGGAGAATTTGAGAATAAGCTTGCTGCGGAAGCAAAAACGCGAAATAAAGATCTTTTCAAGTACATTCGTAGCAAAAAACCTGTGAGAGAGTCAGTTGGTCCATTAGATGATAGAGGAGTTAAAGGGGCACTAAGAGGCGATAAGGCGATAGCGGAGAGACTGAATGAATTCTTTGCTTCGGTCTTTACTGAGGAAGATGTAGGGATGTTACCCATGACTGAAGTGGTATTTAAAGGTGCGGAAGAATTGAAGGAAATATCAATACATCGGGAAGATGTATTACAACTATTAGATAAACTGAAGAGTAGCAAATCACCTGGACCGGATGGTATACATCCAAGGGTGTTGAAAGAACTGAAATACGAGATTGCAGACCTGCTATTAGTAATCTGTGAACTATCATTAAAATCATCTCTAATACCTGAAGATTGGAGGATCGCCAATGTAACACCAATTTTTAAAAAGGGTTCCAGGGGTGATCCGGGAAACTACAGACCGGTGAGCCTCACATCAGTACCGGGAAAAATGGTAGAAACCATCATAAAGAATAAAATTACTCAGCATGTAGATAGTCATGGCCTAATGGGAGACAGCCAACATGGCTTTAGACAAGGAAGATCTTGTCTTACTAATCTGTTATGTTTTTTTGAAAGTGTGAATAAACAGGTGGGCAAAGGTGAGTCGGTTGATATAGTGTATCTGGACTTTCAGAAAGCCTTTGACAAGGTCCCTCATCAGAGACTTTTGGCAAAACTAAAGAGTCATGGGATAGGAGGCAGTGTACTACTGTGATCAGGAACTGGTTAAAAGATAGAAAGCAGAGGGTTGGGCTAAATGGCCAATTTTCCCAATGGAGAAAGGTGAATAGTGGTGTACCCCAGGGATCTGTGCTGGGTCCGCTGCTTTTTGACATATTCATAAATGACCTGGAAAGTGGAATAAACGAGTGAGGTTATCAAATTTGCAGATGACACAAAACTATTTGAAGTTGTTAAAACCCAAGAGGATAGAGGAAAATTGCAAGAGGATCTTGATAAATTGGAAGACTGGGCATCAAAATGGCAGATGAAAATTAATGTTGACAAGTGCAAAGTTATGCACCTAGGGCAGAACAACCCAAACTATGGTTACACAATGCAAGGTTCCACATTAGGAACCACCACCCAGGAAAAAGATTTAGGCGTCATTATGGATAACATGTTAATACCCTCGGCCCAGTGTGCAGCGGCAGCCAAGAGAGCAAACAGAATGCTAGGTATCATAAGGAAAGGAATGGAAAATAAAACAAAACATAAGAACATAAGATATGCCATACTGGTTCAGACCAAGGTCCATCAAGCCCAGTATTCTGTTTCCAACAGTGGCCAATCTAGGTAATACGTACCTAGCAGTTTCCCCAAGGGACACAGGTTCCACAATGCTTGTATTGGTTCAAGCATTGATATCCTAGGTCCCTTCTTAATAATGGTTTATGGACCTTTCCTGCAGGAACTTGTCCAAACCTTTTTTAAATCCAGCTACATTAACAGCCTTTACTAAATCCTCCGGTAACAAATTCCAGAGTTTGATTACACGTTGAGTGAAAAAATATTTTCTTTTATTAGTCTTAAATAGTTTACCATGTAGCTTCATTGCATGTCCCCTAGTCTTTCTATATTCTAATAAGGTAAACAATCGATCTACGTTTACCCGTTCCACTCCGTTCATTAATTTATAGACGTCTATCATATCTCCCCTCAGCCGTCTCTTTTCCAGGTTAAAGAGCCCTAATCTTTTTAGCCTTTCTTCATAGGAGTATCGTTACATCCCCTTTACCATTTTGGTGGCTCTTAGAAACATAGAAACATGATGACAGAAAAAGACCACATGGCCTATCTAGTCTGTCCTTCCATAACAACAACTACAACAGTCCACTTTTTACCTTTAGAGATCCTCTGTGTTGGTCCCATGCTTTTTTGAATTCAGTTACTGTCCTCATCTCTACCAACTCCACAGGGAGACTATTCCATGGATCCACTACTCTTTCTATAAAGAAATATTTCCGCATATCACTCCTGAATCTATCTCCCTTCACCCTCATCCCATGTCTCCTCGTAGCAGAACTTGCTTTCGATTGAAAGAGGCTCTCTCCCTGAACATTTATGCCACGGAGGTATTTAAACATCTCAATCATATCACCTCTATCCTGCCTTTCCTCTAAGGTGTACATATTAAGATCCTTAAGTCTGTCCCCATATGCTTTATAATGAAGCCCATTAATCATTTTAGTAGCAACCCTCTGCACCGACTCCATCCTGTTCACATCCTTTTGAAGGTGCAGTCTCCAGAATTGCACACCATACTCCAAATGAGGTCGCACCAAGGACTTATACAGAGGCATTATCACCTCCTTTTTTCTGCTAGCCATTCCTCTCTGTATGCACCCAAGCATCCTTCTAGCTTTTGCTGTCACATTTTCTACCTGTTTAGCTACTTTAAGATCATCAGACACAATCACGCCACGTCCCGCTCTCCTTTAGTGGACACAAGTACTTCACCTCCTATACTGTATTGCTCCCTTGGATTGCTGCAGCCCAAATGCATGACCTTACATTTTTTAACATTAAATCCCAGCTGCCAAATTCTAGACCATTCTTCAAGCTTAGCTAGATCCCTCCTCATGTTATCTACACCTTACTGGGTGTCTACTCTATTGCAGATTTGGATATCATCTGCAAAAAGGCAAACCTTATCCGACAGCCCATCCGCTATATCACTAACAAAGATGTTAAAAAGAATCGGACCGATCCTTGGGGCACACCACTGGTAACATCCTTCTCCTCAGAGTGAGCTCCATTTACTTGTACTCCTTGTCGCCTCCCACCCAACCAATTTCTAACCCAAGCAGTAACTTTAGGGTCCATCCCTAGGGTGCTCAGTTTGTTTATAAGTCGCCTGTGAGGAACAGTGTCAAAGGCTTTACTGAAATCTAAATACACCACATCTAGAGCTCTCCCTCGGTCCAACTCCCTGGTCACCCAGTCAAAGAAATCAATCAGATTTGTCTGACAAGACCTGCCTCTGGTGAATCCATGCTGCCTCGGATCCTGTAATCCGCTGGACTCCAGAAACCTCACTATTTTCTCTTTCAGCAGCGTTTCCAATAATTTACTCACCACCGAAGTTAAACTAACCGGCCTGTAATTTTCAACCACATCCTTACTTCCGCTTTTGTGTAAAGGCACCACATGAGCCTCTCTCCAGTCCTTTGGCACCACTCCCGACTCCAACGAGGCATTGAAAAGGTCAGTCAGTGGAGTTGCTAGAACGTCCCCAAGTTCCCTCAGTATTCTAGGGTGTATCCCATCCGGTCCCATCGCTTTGTCTACTTTAAGTTGAACTAGTTTCTCACGAACACAGTCTTCTGAAAATTGTTCAAGATGTCCCTCTCTTCTGTTCTTATTTGTGGGTGTTTTCTGAGCTCCTGCTCCTGGTTCTTCATCTGTGAACACAGAACAAAAATATTTGTTAAGCAATTCCGCTTTATCCTTATCAGCTTCTACATATTCCCCCCCTGCACCCTTGAGTCTGACAATACCACTTTTGCCCTTCCTCTTCTCACTAATATATCTGAAAAATGTCTTATCCCCCCATTTTATTGCATTGGCTATTTCCTCCTCCTTTTGAATCTTTGCCTTCTTGAAAGCTTTGCTAGCTTCTCTAAGTTTTTCCAAATACAGATGCCTGTCTTCCTCTCTCTGTGATCTCTTGTATTTCATGAAGGCCTCCCTCTTTTTCTTCACTTTTTCAGCTACTTCCTTCGAAAACCATAGCGGTCTCCTGTTCCTTTTGCCGTTATTTACCATTTTAACAAAAAGGTTGGTTGCCCTTAAAATACCCCCTTTCAATTTTGCCCACTGTTTTTCTACATCCCCCAGCTGTTCCCATCTCACTAACGACTCCCTGAGGTATTGGCCCATCTTCACAAAGTTAGTCTTCCTAAACTCTAAGATCCTCACCTTGGAATGGATTCTAACAGCCCTAGTCCTAAAACTGAACCAAACCATCTGGTGATCACTGGATGCAAAATGATCTCCCACTACAACATCAGAAACACTTTCACCATTGGTAAGCACCAAGTCCAGTATGGCCTCTTCACGTGTGGGGTCTGTTACCAATTGCCTGAATAGTTCTCCCTGTAGAGAATCCAAGATCTCCTTACTTCTCGATGATACTGCAGCAGGAATGTGCCAATCAACATATGGCATATTGAAATCTCCTATAAGTAGCACTTCCCCTTTCCTAGCAATGCTGCGTATGTCTTCTCTGAACCTTTTCTAAAATCGCTATATCCTTTTTAAGATACGGCGACCAGAATTGCACACAATATTCAAGGTGCGGTCTCACCATGGAACGATATAGAGGTATTATAATATCTTTTGTTTTATTTTCCATTCCTTTCCTTATCATACCTAGCATTCTATTTGCTCTCTTGGCCGCCGCTGCACACTGGGCCGAGGGTTTTAACATGGTATCCACAATGACGCCTAAATCTTTTTCCTGGGTGATGGTTCCTAATGTGGAACCTTGCTTCGTGTAACCATAGTTTGGGTTGTTCTTCCCTAGGTGCATAACCTTGCACTTCTCCACATTAAATTTCATCTGCCATTTTGATGCCCAGTCTTCCAATTTATCAAGATCCTCTTGCAATTTTCCACAATCCTCTTGGGTTTTAACAACTTTAAATAGTTTTGTGTCATCTGCAAATTTGATAACCTCACTCGTTATTCCACTTTCCAGGTAATTTATGAATATGTCAAAAAGCAGCGGACCCAGCACAGATCCCTGGGGTACACCACTATTCACCTTTCTCCATTGGGAAAATTGGCCATTTAGCCCTACCCTCTGCTTTCCATCTTTTAACCAGTTCCTGATCCACAATAGTACACTGCCTCCTATCCCATGACTCTTTAGTTTTGCCAAAAGTCTCTCATGAGGGACCTTGTCAAAGGCTTTCTGAAAGTCCAGATACACAATATCAACCGACTCACCTTTGTCCACCTGATTATTCACTCCTTCAAAAAAACATAACAGATTAGTAAGACAAGATCTTCCTTGTCTAAAGCCATGTTGGCTGTCTCCCATTAGGTCATGACTATCTACATGCTGAGTAATTTTATTCTTTGTGATGGTTTCTACCATTTTTCCCGGTACTGATGTCAGGCTCACCGGTCTGTAGTTTCCCGGATCACCCCTGGAAGCTTTTTTAAAAATTGGTGTTACATTGGCGATCCTCCAATCTTCAGGTATTAGAGATGATTTTAATGATAGTTCACAGATTACTAATAGCAGGTCTGCAATCTCGTATTTCAGTTCTTTCAACACCCTTGGATGTATACCATACGGCCCAGGTGATTTGCTACTCTTCAGTTTATCTAATAGTTGTAATACATCTTCCCGATGTATCGATATTTCCTTCAATTCTTCCGCACCTTTAAATACCACTTCAGTCATGGGTAACATCCCTACATCTTCCTCAGTAAAGACCGAAGCAAAGAATTCATTCAATCTCTCCGCTATTGCCTTGTCGCCTCTTAGTGCTTCTTTAACTCTTTTATCATCTAATGGACCAACTGACTCTCTCACAGGTTTTTTGCTACGAATGTACTTGAAAAGGTCTTTACTTCGCGTTTTTTTGCTACGAATGTACTTGAAAAGGTCTTTACTTCGCGTTTTTGCTTCCGCAGCAAGCTTCTTCTCAAATTCTCCCTTTGCCTGCCTTATCAATGCCTTGGATTTGACTTGCCAGTGCTTGTGCTGTTTCCAGGTTTCGTCGTTTGGCTCTTTTTTCCATTTCCTGAAAGATGCTTTTTTGGCAACAGCAGCCTCTCTGACCTCACCTTTAAACCATGCTGGCAGTTTTTTGGACTTCCTTCCACTTTTCTTAAAGCATGGAATACAGCTGGTCTGGGCTTCCAAGATAGTATTTTTCAACAACAGCCAAGCCTGATGTACGTCTTTAACCTTTGCAACTGCTCCTTTTAGTTTTTTCTTAACTGTTTTCCTCATTTTATCATAGTCTCCCTTTCGAAAGTTAAAAGGTAGTACTGTGGATTTCCGTACTATCCCTCCTCCACTAATTAAATCAAAGGCGATCATGCTATGATCACTATTGCCAAGTGGCCCCAACAACCTTATCTCTTGCACTAGATCTGGTGTTCCACTAAGGATTAGGTCTAATATGGCTTCCCCTCTGGCTGGTTCATGAACCAGCTGCTCCAAGAAGCAGTCATTTATTTCATCTAGGAACTTTATCTCCCTAGCATGTCTTGCTGTGACACTGACCCAGTTGATACCGGGGTAATTGAAATCACCCATTATTATTACTGTGCTGTAACTTTTGTTAGCTTCCTTGATTTCTTTGAGCATTTCATCATCCATTTGGTCATTCTGGCCAGGTGCTCGATAGTACACCCCCACTGCCATTGCCTTCCCCCTTTTACATGGAATTTCAATCCATATAGATTCTACAGCAGATTTTGTTTCCTGCAAAACTTTAATCCTTTCTGACTCAATGCCCTCTCTAACATAGAGCGCAACCCCTCCACCAATTTGATCAGCTCTATCATTACGATATAGTTTGTACCCAGGTATCACAGTGTCGCACTGGTTGTCCTCCTTCCACCATATCTCTGATATTCCAATCATATCTAACCTTTCATTTAGTGCTATATATTCTAACTCTCCCATCTTATTTTTTAGACTTCTAGCATTTGCATACAAGCATTTTAGAGAATGTATTTTATTCATATTAATTTGGCTATTGTTAGACATGGGTAATTTGGGATCTTTAAGCTCTGTATGCTCCATACATGAGGGCATTTGGGCTACTTTACTCTTTTTTGGAACCTCTCTGCTTTTGGTAGTAGCCTTCAAAGATACATTCTTCCGAACCATCCGCTCTTGGGCGACTGTCGGCTTTCCCCTAATATCTAGTTTAAAAGCTGCTCTATCTCCTTTTTAAAGGTCAATGCCAGCAGCCTGGTTCCATCCCAGTTAAGGTGAAGCCCATCCCTTCGGAAGAGCCCCTCCTTTCCCCAGAATGTTCCCCAGTTCCTAACAAATCCAAAACCCTCATCTCTGCACCATCGTCTCATCCATGCATTGAGACTCCGGAGCTCTGCCTGCCTTTTGCGTCCAGCGCGTGGAACAGGAAGCATTTCAGAGAATGCTACACTGGAAGTTCTGGATTTCAACTTCCTACCTAAAAGCCTAAATTTAGCCTCCAGAACCTCCCTACCACATTTTCCTATGTCATTGGTACCGACATGTACCAAGACAGCAGACTCCTCCCCAGCACTATCTAAGACCTTATCTAGGTGGCGTGTGAGGTCCGCTAACTTCGCACCAGGCAGGCATGTTACCAGGCGATCCTCACGTCCACCAGCCACCAAGCTATCTACATGCATAATGATCGAATCACCAACTATAACGGCTGTCCTAACCCTTCCCTCATGGGCACATGGTCCTGGAGAAACTTCCTCGGTGCGAGAGGGTTTTACATCACCTGGAGGACAGGTCCTAGTTACAGGATCACTTCCTGCCACACCAGGGTGATGCTCTCCTGTCACGTGACCTCTCTCCTCCATGGCAACAGGGATGCTTCCAGACTGGAGGTGGGACTTCAGGAATATATCCCTGTAGGTCTCGTCTATGTACCTCTCTGTCTGTCTTATGCTTTCCAAGTCTGCTACTTTAGCCTCTAGAGAACGGACTCGTTCCCTGAGAGCAAAGAGCTCCTTGCACCTAGTGCAAACATAAGACCTCTCACCAACTGGGAGAAAATCATACATATGACACTCAATGCAAAAGACTGGAAAGCCCCCATCCCGCTGCTGGAATGCTGTCTGCATCTTAGTTTTAAGTTTGTGTTTAGATCTAAGTTCTTTACTTACTAAGGGTTGCTATGGATATTTATACTAATAAAACTGTACCTAATACATGTAATATACCTTGTTCACCTGAAGCTTAACTAATCTCAGGTCCTTAGTGTATGACTGATTTGGGTAATGAGCTTCACCTGGGAGCACCTCCTGTCTTGTAAGATGTGTAAGTACCTATAAAGCTACGATTATCCCAGGGGAGGGAGGGAAATAACACTTATTAAAAGAGGGCTGCTACACAGTACCCTGTCTTGTGCTGCTGAGGTAAGCTATATTCTGATTTTTTATTTAAATTATAGCTCTTAGCTGCTGCTAGGCTCTAACTTCTTATGAAATTTAAACTACAAGCTCTCTGCTGGGTTCTAAATTTAACCAGAAAGCTCTCTTCTGTGTTCTAAATTTAAGCTAAAAGTACTTTGCTGATGCTAGGCCCTGAGTGACTATTAAATTTAGACTACAAGCTCTCTGCTGGGTTCCAAATGTAACCAGAAAGCTCTCTTCTGTGTTTTAAATTTAAACTAAAAGTACTTTGCTGTTACTAGGCCCTGAGTGACTATTACATTTAAACTACAATCTCCCTGCTGGGTATGAATGTAACCAGAAAGTTCTGCTCTGTGTTTTAAAACTAAAAGTACTTTTCTGATGCTACACCCTGAGTGACTATTAAATGTAAACTACAAGCTCTCAGGTATCTTTTGGCGCTCCCGGTGAGATGGATACTCTCCAGGGTGGTGCTAATTTAGACCTTACCAAGTTTCTTGAAGATTCCCAGGATACTATAGTAACTCGGGCTACTTTGGTAGTCACTTTTGTATCTGAATGTGATAAATCTACTGTCTTTAAGTTGTATTTTAAAAAGTCATCTGTTCTGTTCTGTGGTGCCAGGGTTCAGATGTTTCCCGATGTCTGTAAGGCCACACAACTTAGGAGACAGGCTTTCTTAGCCTTGAAGTCTAGGGTGTTGGCCCTTTCAGCGAGCTTTTTCTTACGTTATCCTTGCAAATGTGTAATTACGTTGCAGGGATCTAAATATATTTTTGTTGATCCTTCTCAGTTGCAGGTATTCTTGGATAATAAAAAGTAAAGTAGTGCATATATATGTTTGGAGAGGTGGGGACAAATGAGTTAGAGCTGTCTTAGTAGTGGAATTTAGTTCCTAATCTTTTCCTTTTATGTTTTCCTTGAATATTCTCCCCTTTATAGTGGGCTAGGTATATGAGGACTGATGCTTTAGGTTAATATTTTTTACTGTTTTCTTATATAAGGATGGCTTCCTTGTTTGTAATGGCATTGGTATCTTGATTTCCTGTACTTTATTTTGTAAGTATGTTAAAATTTCAATTAAAAAAAAAAAAAAAAAAAAAACTACAAGCTCTCTGCTGGGTTCCAAATGTAACCAGAAAGCTCTCTTCTGTGTTTTAAATTTAAACTAAAAGTACTTTGCTGTTACTAGGCCCTGAGTGACTATTAAATTTAAACTACAAGTTCTCTGCTGGGTATGAAATGTAACCAGAAAGTTCTCCTCTGTGTTTTAAATTTAAACTTAAACTGCTGCTACTAGGCCCTGACTGATTTAACAAAAATAGTGGGTTCACAGATTAATTAGCAGATCTCTCTCCAGAAGTAACAGACCCTTTTTCTAGTCCTTCAAGACCAGATATTATAATGCCTCTATATCGTTCCATGGTAAGACCGCACCTTGAATATTGTGTGCAATTCTGGTCGCCGTATCTTAAAAAGGATATAGCGTTATTAGAAAAGATTCAGTGAAGAGCCACCAAAATGGTAAAGGGGATGGAAGGATACTCCTATCAAGAAAGGTTAAAAAGGTTAGGGCTCTTTAACCTGGAAAAGAGACGGCTGAGGGGAGATATGATAGAAGTCTATAAATTAATGAACGGAGTGGAATGGGTAGATGTAGATCGATTGTTTACGTTATCAGAATATAGAAAGACTAGGGGACATGCAATGAAGCTACAGGGTAAACTATTTAAGACTAATAAAAGAAAATATTTTTTCACTCAACGTGTAATCAAACTCTGGAATTTGTTACCGGAGGATGTAGTAAAGGCTGTTAGTGTAGCTGGGTTTAAAAAAGGTTTGGACAAGTTCCTGGAGGAGAGGTCCATAAACCATTATTAAGAAGGGACCCAGGATATCAATGCTTGACCCAGTACAAGCATTGCGGAACCTGTGTCTTTTGGGGAAACTGCTAGGTACGTATGACCTAGATTGGCCACTGTTGGAAACAGGATACTGGGCTTGATGGACCTTGGTCTGACCCAGTATGGCATATCTTATGTCCTTATGTAACTGCCTTCCACAGGAATGGTGGTCGGTCTGATAACCACGATGACCTGCGCATCCACCTTGGGAATGCCAAACCACTCAACGCACTCCTCCTCCGGGAGAGCATAGATCTTCTTACACACCCTTATCCCTTTAGGTAGGGAGTCAGGAGAGTCCCACTCTGACCGTATCATATCCTTGATCACATCTGGGAACGGGAAGACAGTAGAGGATTTCCGTACCCTTTGAAGGAGCGGGTTCACCTTTGGCTTCTGCTCCATGCCGGAAGCATCTATCAAGTTCAAGGTTGATGAGACCCTGGAAACCAATGCTGCCAGCTCCTCCTTCTGGAATATGTGGATCACTCTGACTTCTTCACAATCTTCTGAAGGCAAGAGTACTTCTTCATCCATATCAGAGTCCAGTACCGAGCCATCTGAATCTGAGCCATAGTCAAAATCTCAGACAGCTCCCAGCTGTTCTTCAGAGGCACATCTCACTGGGGACATTCAGCCAAAGGTAATCCAATGGGGCTTCCACTCAGCCTGTCCCAAACAAGACTGCATCCAGGGGCACCCAGAGGCCGCAGGGTCTGAATTTCCACACCAGAAGGACCAGACCTGCTGCAAAAAAGAAAAGAATTCTGGGGAGGACAATCCAGAGTCCAGAAGTTTTCCTCTTGGAAATGACCCCCCCATCACCAGACCCCCTAGAGCAGTGGTTCTCAACCCTGTCCTCGGGACCCCACTAGCCAGTCGGGTTTTCAGGCTATCCACAATGAATATGAATGAGATATATATGCATTAGAAATAGCCTGCCAAACTGACTGGCTTGTGGCCCTCCAATGCTGGATTTGGGGACCCCGGCCTTACACCTCTGTCATTTAAGATTGTGAGTGGGCAAGGTACAGATATCCAAGACATCAAAAAGATTAGATGGAATATGTCACATACCTCCTCGCCTCTCACCACCACCAAAATATTGTCTATTAGACAACTTTTTGGTGGTGGTGAGAAACTAGGAGGGATGTGACACATTCTATCTACCCTTTTGATGTCGAGGACATCTGTACCTTGCCCACTCACAATCGTACTTGACAGAGGTGTACGGCAGGGGTCCCCAAATCCAGCACTGGAGGGCCACAAACCAGTCAGTTTGGCAGGCTATTTCTAATGCATATATATCTCATTCATATTCATTGTGGATAGCCTGAAAACCCGACTGGCTAGTGGGGTCCCGAGGACAGGGTTGAGAACCCCTGCCCTAGAGGATGATGAGCGGCTCATGGCATGGTCACCAGATCCTCTGACCGCTGGATATCCCATAGCGCCATCCATAACCTCCTGTCCTGAGGAAGGCAAGGCCAGACTAACAGCATCTCCCATCTGGGAGAGAAGAAGCAAGCCCTCCAGGGATGACTCAGAAGCTGCCATGCAAGAAGAGCAGAGTCCAAAATCCAGAGATGAGACACCTCACTTGCCACATGTCAAACGACGTTTCCTGGAAGAAGACAGAGAGTTAAGGCAAATATCACAACAACATGTGCTAAGGCTGCAGCAGCCTGAAGGCATGCATTAACTGCATTTTTATTGCAACGTGCATTACAGTGGCTAGGGAAGGAGTGCACATAAGAGCCGCTTGGGTAGAATGTGCACCAGGACTGCGCAACCACCAGGAGTACAATAGATAAAAATACTACTAACATGTGCAGAAAATAGTGAGAAACCCCCACACTGCACCAACAATCAACAGCGGTCCACCCCAAATTGCATCCCAGGAAGACGTAATCAGGAACCCCCAACAAGAACAATGACTAAGTTAAGCCTTGGTACTCACCCCCTGAGAGTCTCAGGCAGAGAATCCATGCCAGGCTCAGCTCTACACCCCTGAAACTCTTTGGCTGGCATTGTAGCACTGTGTTTAAGGTGGCTGGCAGGCAGATCCCTCTGAGAGCCTTCTGCAATCTTCGAGAGAGAGCAGGGGGGACAGTGAAAAATGGAGGGGGAGCTGAGGTCGTGTGAGGCTGCTGCACTCTTCCAGATCCTTGCAAACCCTTCCAATTTCTGACTGCTCAACAGGCTCTTATTACAATAAGATCGCAGAGTTGAACCAATTTTCCCTCCTTCTATGGCTACCAAAAAGACCGCAGTCTAGTGGAGACTCCCACATCACATTCAAGTGAGAGAGTCACCCTCAAGGTGGTCATTCAATCTCTTCAGATCTTCTTCAGAGAGGAGAAAATCCATTCACCATCTGCTGGAGACAAAGAAATACTAAAGGGACCTCTGGTGGTTGAGGCGAATAGAGGCATAGGAGTGATGTCATTGAAACCTGGGCTTTTCATTGGTTCTTTGTCTCCATCAATCTGCTTTTAGGGGAACACAATCCACTTGTCTGGACTGTCTAGCAGAACAATAAGGAAAGCAACATTAAAACAACAAACATATACAAACAGCAAATAAAATATGAGAGAGAGAAATTAAAAGATGAAAACATGATACATAAAAGCAAATCCATAAAACATAGGAAATCACTAAGCAAATAATTATATACACCGGCCCCAGATCATCTCCTCAATCTCTCATTTAAAAGCAATACCTCTACCCGAACAATAAGACTTAAGGCATTAAAGAATGGTTTCCACACTTTCAGCATATTCTGCTAAGTACTTTTGTGATAGGCGATGGCCTAGCATGTAGCAGAGCTAGGTCTGAAGCCCTTTTTCTCCTGCTTTAAAATGTTATTGCTGATTTTGGAAAATTATAGAATGCTGTTAGCTGTTAGAAAGAAATTCCGTTCTATTCTGGTTTGATAACATGTTCTGCTCTCCTGGAGATAAGAGAATTAAACCTTGGTACTGTTTATTGTTTAGGTAAGTCAGATGTCTCTTTCAGTAGAATGCCGAGCCACTGTATCTTTGCTGATTGTGCACTGACCTCGTAATTAGGATGAAAATATAGCAGAGAAACTGAACAGTGTAAGAATATTTTGTTTAGCATTATGAAGATTGTTTAGTGTTTTGAGCCAAGGCTAGAGATACGTCTTAACCTTGCTTTGTTTGGCCTCGCTTTGTTTTGCTTTTGTTAAGAATGCTTCTGATATGCCTTCCACTATCTTTGCAGAAGTAGCAAAATATACTGTAGTAAAAGTATTATGTTTAGTGTTATGTCTAATTGCTGACCCGTGGCTAGTAAGACCCAAGCAGGGGGAGTGAGTCCTGGGCCCGGTCAGAGATGTCTATTGGATGAGAGTAAGTGGGCCACTTTGGCCAATGAGGAGTTTTGCCTGTATTAGACTGGAGAAGAAAAGTATATAAACTGTCATTTTTCTGAGCTCTGTGCTCAGACCATTTTGAATGCTACTGCAATCTGAGTCTGTGCACATTAAATTGGCTTGAATCTTTGCCTGACTCCGGGTATTATTTATTGCATTCTTATCAGCTACTACATATTTCTGGTGCGTTGGGCCGGGAATGTGCGAGTGGGGGATGGTATGCAAGTGAATATGCCCCGACATCTCGCCTCACAGGTTTGGTCCGGCTGGAGCTGAGCCTGACTGACCGCAGGAGGGTCTCTGGCACCCCTGGTCCTTTTGTATCAGAGGAGACTCCTCCTTGCCTCTGCAGGTTGCTGTTTCTGGCCTGCCAACACCTCGAACCCGAGGGGGGTCCAGGATTCAACCCAAGGAGGGATTGGTTGCGCAGCGCATTAGCTACCGGATCCAGTGAGTATTGATTTTTCTGGTTCTTAGTCAGATAGCTTTGGGAAAGTCTCGAGACACTTCTGGTACAGTAACAGGTAAAGGAAGTCTGATCAACTTCCACGGGCGATCCTAGTACCCCTGCAAGTAGTGCGCGGGGCGAAACCATCAGCCCTTTCGGTTTTAGTAATTCTGGTTTGTCAGTCAGCCCGGGAATTCAGAATTTGGAAAATGCTAGCATGTTTGTCTGTGTGAAGAATGCTTGTGAAAAGGAGGAAGCGTTGGGAGTTTGTCTTTGTTATCTGTTGAAACCACGAGTTTCCCTTCTAGTATAAGGGTAGGATTATATTCCGTTGGGTAATTTGTGACACTTTACCGCATATGTAATAGTAAAAGTATAGTTAAGCAGACTGCGAACCCCTAGAGTCACTGTAAAATCACGAAGCTGTCTCTCTCTCATTCAGCTGTCTTGCAGCGCAGAGTGAAACTGACAAGAGACGTGTTTGTGCAGAGGAATGTTTTAACCCTATGAAGGCATGTTTTCAACGTTCTGCTGCTGGGCTAATGGGTGCTTATTTTAGGGGAATTATACCTGTTTTTATTCAATATTTTGTAATAGTGATGTGTCTTCTGCTATGGTCATGTATTATATATCATTTAATAAGAATGTTTAGTCAGAATTGTGGATCTCGATAGTATTGTACTTAGCCTGGAAAGGGTTACATTCCTACTCGAATTCCTGTGCAGATCAAGTGAGCAGAAATCTTATAGGGCTCAGGTTTCAATAGGAAAGGATGCTTTTATTTTCCCTTTGCCCTACAAAGCCTACGAACTAGGAAGGAAAATGTGTATATGTATTTTAGATGTCCACCCGCTTTATGGAAAATGTATCCAGAATGAATGTCTTTTTGAATCTCTGCTTCCTAAAAACTGTAAAATTGAAAGTAATTTCTTTTGTAAAGCCAAGCTGATTACGGCTGGCAGTTAGTTTTTTGCCAAGTAATTTTATTCCAGTTATACGTAACAGCTATGTAGTCGTCATGTTATGAACTATAGTTCTTTCTGTTAGGATTTGTTATTATAACATGTTGCAGAAGTGTAGTTTTTCTATTGTAAGGACTCTATCTAGATTGTTCCTCTGTCTGTTGACAAGCACATGTGGGGGCTACAGTCCATCGCTGACACTGCAGGCAGGGATTCATTTTACCAGTTCAGAGTCACCCACAGTCAGCGCCCGAGAACATGAAGTGGAATCCAAATAGTGCAGGCAGCCCTCACTATATGCTCCATGCAATCCAGCAGCCCAGGAGAATTTGTGCATGGTAAATGCAGTTTTTGTCGTCAGTCCCAGGGAGATATAAAACAGAACTTGCAGAAACGGGATGGATTTGCGGGCATGAATACAGCAGCACGATTAAGTTGTTCAGAATGCTTGTGAATTGTGGAGATAATGTGACAGAGAAAGTGAATGTAAGATGGAGAAGAGAGCAGTTCTTCTTGCTGATACTTTAGTTGAATGATGTGGAGGAAGTTTTCCTAATCGAAGGAGCTGGATTGATAGTGCTGACTGTTCCCCGAGAAGAAGAGTAGCTGTTCTATAGTGCATCTCCAATCAGGCCAGCAAAGTTCCTGTATACTTACCAGCATTGCAGCCCCACCTGGAGTATGGGCAGAGAATAATCCACCTGGCCTAGCAAAGAATATAGCTCCTGTACTTGTTACCCTTAAGCCAGGAGCAGAACCAGTGCATGTGCGTCAGTATCCCCTCCCAAGACCAGCAATTGAAGGCATTCATCGCCATTTGAAGAAATTATTGCAGTATGGACTTCTCAGAGAATGCCAGTCACCCTGGAACAACTCCCTTCTCCCAATCAAGAAGCCTGGGACAGGTGACTACCGCCCAGTGCAGGATCTACGTCGAGTAAACAGTGCAGTTGAAACCATACATCCAGTAGTACCAAATCCTTACACCCTCCTAGGACTGATTCCAGCAGAAGCCACTCACTTTACTGTTTTGGACTTAAAAGATGCCTTTTTTTCTGTATACGCCTGACAGAGGCCAGTCAGTTTTTGTTTGCATTTGAATGGGAAAACCCTACCACAGGACGGCGAGGGCAACTTACTTGGACTCGATTACCACAAGGATTCAAGAACTCACCCACTATCTTCAGTGCAGCCCTCAGTCAAGATTTGTCAAGCTACTCTGTGATTCCGGGAAAAAGAATTTTGCTTCAATATGTAGATGATTTGCTCATAGCCACCAACAACAAATCTGATTGTATACAAGCTACAAGTGACCTCTTGCACCATTTGAATGAAGCTGGCTACAAGGTTTCCAGAGCCAAGGCGCAGCTGTGCCAGACAGAAGTGAAATACTTAGGGTTCCACCTGTCCAAAGGAACCCGGAAATTAGGACTTGAGCGAAAAGAAGCAGCATGCCGCATCCCAACCCCCACTACTAGGAAACAGGTGCGAGCTTTCTTGGGAGCTGCAGGCTACTGCCGAATATGGATACCAAATTTTGCGCTCATGGCAAAACCCTTGTACCAAGTCACACAAGGAATGGAACAATCTCCCCTGGAATGGGGCTCAGAACAAGATAAAGCATTCAAAACAGCATTCATGTCATCCCCAGCCTTGGGCCTGCCGGATGTGCAGAAACCATTTCGTCTGTATGTCCATGAATCAAGTGGAAACGCATTGGGAGTCTTGACCCAGCCTCTTGGGTATTGGCAGCGACCTGTGGCCTACCTGACGAAACAATTGGATCCTGTTGCCAAAGGCTGGCCACCTTGCCTGAGAGCTGTAGCAGCCACAGCCCTCTTAGTGAGCGAAGCTGATAAGCTCACCTTAGGACAAAACCTTCTTCAATTACTGTACCACACTCTGTTTTAACCCTGCTGGAGCACAAAGGAAGCCATTGGCTCACCAACGCTCGAATGTTAAAATATCAAAGTATGCTATGTGAGAATTCTAACTTGCAATTAAGTGTCAGCCAAACTCTAAACCCAGCCACCCTATTGCCCGTCGGTCCAGGCCCTCCTGACCATGATTGCTTGGAAGTAATGGACATTGTGTACTCAAGTTGTCCAAACTGCCCAGAGGTTTACCTGAAGTGGCCCCAGGTTCTTCCTATAGCCCTTCATAGGATATACTTAGCCCCTGCTAAGTCTTTAGGAGTTTCCCCTTTTGAGATTCTGAGATTCTGTAGCCTATTGTATAGAGAGTAAAAGGAGATGTGTGACAGATAGGATCTGAAATTACTAGATAAGCACTATTGGTTTTAAGTTCTGTTTTGCAGGGTCTTCATGCGTGAGTACGAGATCAGCCCATCCAAACCCCTGCATCCTTTCAAGCCTGGAGCCTCGGTGTGGGTGACAGAGTAGAAGAAGACACCGCTGGCGCCGTATTGGAAAGGGCCATATGTCATCTTGTTATCAACCCCAACAGCAGTTAAAGTGGCCGAGATCGACTCCTGGATCCACCACAGTCGAGTGAAACCAGCCACAGTACCTGAGAGTCGTCCCTGGACTTCGATCGCCAATCCTGCAGCACCCTTGCGACTCACGCTGCGAAGAAAAGATCCGTCATCGTAAGAACTTTACCAACCTGCTCCTGGACGTCAAGAGAACAGACGTCCTCCAGTTTTGCATTCCAGCAGCCGCTTCTGAACTTGGTCGTGGACTTCCATAAATGATCCTGAGACTCCATTGCGCCTCACCCTATGACCTAAGACTTATTGGTCCCTCGGAAACTGCACTATTTCAAGACTGTTTGTTTATCCGAAGGTAAGCCTCGCATCTGGAGAAAGCTGAAATCATCAGAAATAGACTGTGTTGTGTTAAGAAATTGAGTCCTCTACGAGACTGTGTTCAAATGCTCTGAAAAAAAAAAAAGAAAAGAAAAAACTGTTTTGATCTCCTAAAAAGTGAACTGCTCTAAGGAGGCAATAATAGTCTGAGAGACTGTACTATGATATTTTAAGAACCTGAGACATCCCAGAGGACAGTGATACTTTGGAATCTACAGCCCTACTCCTGCCACAAAGCTGGTAGGTCTATGTACGGCAGAAGCTTGAGGACCTACAATCAACGCTACGTCTGCTACCTGTTGTGGATGCCGACAGTTCCACCAATTTTCCAGAGACTATGCCCATTATGAATTCTTATTCTTGCTTCGTTCTGGCGGCAGCCTTGGGGTGCTTTGAATTGACTCTTGCCCTACTTCCCTGTGCAGCCTGCAAACCTAGTATTTGCACAACAGGGAATACCCGGACTTGTCTCAACCCCCCGCCAGAATCTTTCCTCTCCTGTTATGGGAACTGCGATGGAACAATGAGAACAGGCCTATTGCTATGATGAACAGTATATATGTCATTTGTTCCTCCTATGTCTCCTGCCCCTCCGCTTATACACTAGGCATGCTATATGATTTGACAAAGACACTTGTATCAAATGTATTATTGATTGTGGCAGGGGGGCGGAGCCTGCGGGGAAGCAAGATGGCGGCTTAACTATTGAGCACTGGTATTCCCTGGCCTGTTTCCTGAAATATAGTGCAACTTTCCCCAGCTGAGTAGCTAAAAAACCCCTAGTCCGGTGTCCGAAGGTATCGGCGGTATGGCAGGAGGAAAACCAACCAAATTGGATTTCGCTGTGGCAGTGAATTCAGGCTCGAAGAGAGTGAAGTCTGACCCTCTCTCGCCTCAAAAGATGGCCGCCTCCCGGGACTCGGGGGAAGGAATGAGAGAGATGCTGTTGGAAATCCAGGCAGTAAAAGATCTTGTGCTGGCTAATGGCGATGCGCTGGTAAGAGTGCAGACGGAGGTCGGGGACATGAAGGTGCGTTTTCAAGATCTGACTGAACGCTTGGACAAGGCAGAAACCGTACTAGTGGCACATAGGGAGCAGCTAAAACCCTTACCCAAGTTATGCAAGCGCATGGATCATCTGGAGCTGCAGATTGAAGACTTAAGCAATCGTAATCGGAGGAATAATATTCGTCTGGTGGGTCTGCCTGAGGCAGCGGAGGGCCCGGATCTTTTTGCGTTTCTGGGGAAACTGCTTCCTGCCTTGCTTAAGGTGAAAGTTGCTGGGCAGCTGGAAATAGAGCGCGCTCATAGAGTACCATCGCAGCGGTCCACGAGCGGGAAGTCTCCTCGCCCGATAATTTTCTGCCTGCTTCGCCACCAGCAAGTTATTCAAATTATGTCCGCGGCTAAAAGGCAAGCTGTGTGGGAGTTCGAGGGCAGCAAGCTTTCCTTTTTTCCTGATGTATGCAAAGTCACGGCGGATAAGCGGCGGCAGTTCCTGGCGCTTCGGCCTAGGCTTCAGAGACTGCAGGCGCGATTTGGTCTCTTCTATCCTGCTCGCCTCAGGATCACCTACAACAACAGCTCCAAGTCCTATGATGACCCGGCTGAAGTTCTACAGTTTCTTGAAGAACAGGAAGCTTTGCAAATGCAATGACTACTGTGACTCTGCTGTTTGATTCTATTCTGTGCTCTCGGGTATTTTCCCCCTCTCCATGTGTCTCCCGCTCTTGATGGAGGTTGTAGACTCAAGAGGTACAGGGTTTTACTTTTCTCCTGTGTCGCTAGATTTATGTATTTTGATTATGATCTGTTAAGCGGGAGGAAGAAGAGGATATGTGATGTAAATATTCACATGTGTCCAGCTGGGAGGGGATCCTCCTTGGTCTCGCATGTTTTCTGCCCCTCCCGTGTACCCCTCGGGTTCCTTTGGGAGACAGCTGGAGACAAGCGGGGTATCTGTCTGGGGGCTATGTATTTTAAACGGTGGCGATGGGGATAGTTTGTTGTACTGTGTTTCTGTTCTGTATCTGTTGAAGGGAAGGGGATACCAGGTTGCCTCTTGTGGACCTATGATGGCTCACCCTGTTGGTAGTCTCTGTTTTGCAGTGTTTATGGTGACACCTTACAACCCTCCAATAGTTTTCTGTATGATGCAGGCCTGTGTGTACAAAGCGATCCTGGGCTCGGGGGCCCTCCAGTATGTTCAGTTAAATGCTCTCTCT
The DNA here is from genome assembly GCA_033557465.1 of Ichthyophis bannanicus. NCBI lineage: Eukaryota > Metazoa > Chordata > Amphibia > Gymnophiona > Ichthyophiidae > Ichthyophis > Ichthyophis bannanicus. The sequence goes on along the minus strand of CM066043.1, from coordinate 291,058,153 downwards.
TAAGGTACTGTCCCTGAATGTAAAGGGCATTAAGCATCCTGCTAAACGCAATAAGATCCTTACTTACTGTTCCAAGCAAGGAGCCGATATAGTGATGTTGCAGGAAACTCACCTTTCTGCTGCTGAGACGGCGAAATTGGGTAAAGGCAAATATGAGTTAGTGTCGCATGCTGCAGCAGTTGGGAAGAAAAATGGGGTGGCAATCTTAATTAATAAGGCCAAGAAGGCGCAAGGTCAGGTGCTCAGAGCTGACCCTGAAGGAAGATGGGCTAGTGCCCAGGTTACCTTCGATCGGAAACAAAGAGTGCTCCTTAATGTCTACGCACCCAACTGTGACCACCCCAAATTTTTTCAAGGTCTGGCAGAGGTACTCCTGGAGTATTCCTCTTCCTCTATCGTGTTAGGCGGAGACTTCAATATGGTCCTGGACCCATTGACCGACTGCCAACCCTGTAGAAAGACCAGGAGGAACAGAGCTCTAGAAGTCCTAGAGTCTATCATGGAAGGACAGGGTCTAGTAGATATTTGGAGGATTCTACATCCCGTAGAGAAAGATTATACCTTTTTCTCCTTCCCTCACGCGTCACATTCACAGATTGACTTTTTTCTCGTGTCTAGATCTCTGGTTCATGACATTTCGAGTGCGGAGATCTTAAGTACTCATGTTTCTGATCATGCTGCTATTATGTTCACTTTGGACGTGTCGAAGTCTCCAGTATCATCAGGAGGATGGTTCTTCCCGCGGCACCTTCTGGCAGATGAGTCCTTCAAGCACTTCGTCCGGCAAGAAATACAGGGGTTTTTTTATATCAATCGGCCAGAAGACACTTCAGTTTGGGCCTGGTGGGAAGCTTTTAGGGCCTCCATTAGAGCGAAGATTACCAGTTATAATATTGCAATCAAGAGGAAGGCGAAGGAGGAATTACGGTCCCTGGATCAACAGATCAGGGCTGGAGAGCGATTATTGCATCGGCAGTTTAGCTCTCAGGTCCTCACTCGATTACAGAAATTTTGATTCCAATATAATGCTGCGATCAGTAAGGAAGTGGATCAATATTCTTTTGCCCAGAAGGCTCGTTACCATACAGAGATGAACAAGTCGGGCAAACGTTTGGCGGCCAGCCTGAAGCCGAAAAGAGAGAAATCGCATGTGGTTGCCTTAATAGACGAGAAAAACGCTCAGCTGTCTGGAAACCTGGAGATACTTGAAATCTTCAGAAGCTTCTACAACTCCTTGTATACTTCCGAGGTGGCCAGTGACATGGCCAGTATGAGAGATTGGTTACGTCAGATTGAACACCCGATGCTGGACTCCGAGCAGGCTGTCGAGCTGGAAAGGGCTTTAGGGCAGCAAGAACTTGAAGATGTCCTTTCTGGACTACAAGGGTGCAAGGCGGCGGGCCCGGATGGTATCCCGACCGAATTCTATCAGATGTTCTCCAAGGAACTCTCCCCTTTTCTGTTGCGATATTTCCAACTACTTCAAGCCCAGGGTACGAATACCGGTGCCTTTGCAGAGGCCACTGTGGTCGTGCTGGAAAAGCCTGGGAAAGACCCTAAATTGGTGGGCAGCTACAGACCCATCTCACTCCTAAACGCGGATTACAAACTATATGCTGCTATCCTGGCTGGCCGTCTCAACAAAATATTGCATTACCTTATACACCCAGATCAATGTGGTTTTGTGACTGGGAGGTCTACGGCAGATAATGCTCGTTTATTGTGTAATATCCTTGGATTGGCCGAACAAGCTGAAGAGCCCTTTATCGGGCTGTCTCTGGACGCAGAGAAGGCCTTTGATAGGCTAGAATGGCCTTTTCTATTTCTTGTCCTGGAGTGGTTTGGGATACCAGCGAGGTTCGTCGACATGATTCGTCCTATGTACGCCCATCCCATGGCTAGGATTTATGCCAATCAGGAGTTGTCTAGATCTTTCTCCTTGCATAGAGGCACGTGGCAAGGATGCCCAATGTCTCCTCTATTATTTAACCTGGCACTGGAACCGCTCGCCTTGTTTGTTCGACAAACGGAGGCTATCAGAGGCATCGAGATAGCTGACCTCCATCTCAAGCTCTCAGCATATGCTGATGACCTTCTGTTTTTTCTGCGTCCCTCCTCTGTCTCCCCCCTTCTTCAAGTGATTGACCAGTATGCTCGTTTTTCTGGATATAAGGTAAACTGGTCTAAGTCCGTGGCCTTCCCTCTCAATCAGAAGGCGCATAGCAATTTGATTCAGGATTTTTCATTCCAATGGGATGGTTCAGCCATAAAATATCTTGGTGTGCAATTCTCGACCCCGTTGGAGGAGACAGTGCAGTTGAACGCTGCGAAGATTAAAGAAATTGCCTGGTCTTTTACCATGATATGGTCGCCCTTGCATCTTACCTGGTGGGGCCGGATGGAGTCGATCAAGATGGTACTTGTACCTAAGATAAACTATATTCTAGGGATGATACCAGTCTTGTTCCCCGCAGATGTCTATAGGAAGGTGGAACGCATTTTGAGTACCTTTCTTTGGAATGGGAAGACGCCCAGAATTGCGCTTAAAAAATTGAAGGCAAACAAAAAGAATGGAGGGGTACAATTCCCTGATTTCCATTGGTACCACCTCGCTGCGCTGTTAAAACAGGGAGGTCTGTGGGGAGCCGAAATCGCCCCTTCGCTAAAGCCAGTTTGGCTGTCTCTGGAAGAGCGTCTACTTCACCCGTGTCCTATGCAGCTGTGCATGACTATGCGCTACCCTGAGGCTTCTAAAGTAGGCAGGGTTATTGCTGCTACACAACAAGCGTTTCAAAGGCTACTTCCCTTAATTGAAAAGGAGAATCCGTTTTCGGTGCAAGTTCCTCTCTGGCACAATCCTGTCCTTAAGATTAACAAAGTTCCTTTTGCATGGCTGGCATGGCAGCGATGTGGTATTTGGACTGTGGGCCACTTGATTTCGGATGGCGGATGGAAGTCCTTCAGTTCGTTACAAGGGGAGTTCAAGCTACCCTCGACCTGCTTTTTTCAGTATCTTCAACTCCGACATTGTTTAGCCCAGCTGAAGATTAACCCCCGTGAGCTCGATGAGGCTTGGGGTCTACGGAAACTTGTAACGGATTTTTGTATGCGGAGAGGGGGCATATCTAGTTTTTATGCTCTTTTCAGGGACTCTCACTCTAATCAGGCCATGGGTCTATGGAAAATCTGGGAGGCTGAAACAGACTGTACTCTGACTCCGCAAGTCTGGAACCTAATGTGGGGTCCCATAGTTCGTACCTCGAGATCGGCCTCCCTCACACAATCTATGTATTTTTTTGCTCACCGGGCATATATCACACCGTTAAAGCTTGCTAAATGGAACTCCGAGAAGTCGCCTCAGTGTTGGTCCTGTCAGAGTGCCCCCGGCACAATGTGTCATATGTTCCTGGAATGCCCCTACGTTCAGGGTTTCTGGTCTCAGGTCTGGGAAAGAATCCAGAGGGTGGTGGGTTTCTCTTCCCCCCTGTCCTGGCGCATAATTGCGTTACGGTCCTTGATAGAAATCCCAGGAGAGGACAAAGAACACTTTTTCGTACTGAACTTTATGTTAACTGTCGCCTTAAAGGAAATTTTATTTTTCTAGAAAGACCCCTCGAAACTACACTGGGGCAGATGGTGGAATCAAGTATGTCTCTATAGCAGATACGAAAAAGCCTACGACAAATCCTATTTTATGGGTGGGAGGTGGAAATCAAAAGATAGGTAGGCGGCCCTGGATCGCTTTACTACTGTTACTGATGTTACTACTGTTACTGATGTTACTACATGCTAATAGGCAAGATCAAGAGGCCTGTAAGGTGTCGGGGTGGGGTGGGGTTGGGTTTTTCTGTTTTTCTTCTGTTTTGCTGTTATGCTGTTTTTCTTTGTATTGAGTATCTAAAGATGTGTTCTCTTGTTCGGATTATAATAAGGCTATGATGTAACCGATAGCTGAAGTACTTGTTTGTATCATATAAAAGTTTGAATAAAAATACCAATTAAAATTAAAAAAAAAAAATAAATTATTGATTGTGGCTGTTTGATTATGTATCCCATGTTTCCTCCCCTTATGCTTACGTATATTAAACTTAACGTAAGGCAGCTACACGATTCCTAGCAACATAGGGCTACTACCCTATACCACAAAATGATCCCTCCACCCTAGTATGGCATACTATTTGTGTGATTAGATTCTCACCCTTCCTCACTTGCGGGTGAGAATAATCAAAAGGAGGGAATGTGATAGGCGATGGCCTAGCATGTAGCAGAGCTAGGTCTGAAGCCCTTTTTCTCCTGCTTTAAAATGTTATTGCTGAAGCCCTTTTTCTCCTGCTTTAAAATGTTATTGCTGATTTTGGAAAATTATAGAATGCTGTTAGCTGTTAGAAAGAAATTCCGTTCTATTCTGGTTTGATAACATGTTCTGCTCTCCTGGAGATAAGAGAATTAAACCTTGGTACTGTTTATTGTTTAGGTAAGTCAGATGTCTCTTTCAGTAGAATGCCGAGCCACTGTATCTTTGCTGATTGTGCACTGACCTCGTAATTAGGATGAAAATATAGCAGAGAAACTGAACAGTGTAAGAATATTTGTCTAGCATTATGAAGATTGTTTAGTGTTTTGAGCCAAGGCTAGAGATACGTCTTAACCTTGCTTGTTTGGCCTCGCTTTGTTTTGCTTTTGTTAAGAATGCTTCTGATATGCCTTCCACTATCTTTGCAGAAGTAGCAAAATATACTGTAGTAAAAGTATTATGTTTAGTGTTATGTCTAATTGCTGACCCGTGGCTAGTAAGACCCAAGCAGGGGGAGCGAGTCCTGGGCCCGGTCAGAGATGTCTATTGGATGAGAGTAAGTGGGCCACTGTGGCCAATGAGGAGTTTTGCCTGTATTAGACTGGAGAAGAAAAGAATATAAACTGTCATTTTTCTGAGCTCTGTGCTCAGACCATTTTGAATGCTACTGCAATCTGAGTCTGTGCACATTAAATTGGCTTGAATCTTTGCCTGACTCCGGGTATTATTTATTGCATTCTTATCAGCTACTACACTTTCAGCATAGACAGTTACAGCTTCATGCAACTACAGTCAGCTAGCAAATGGTGCCTTTACCTATTCCTTCCAATCCAATGCTGCATTTCACGTAACGGCCACCAGGAGGTGCACTATCGAAGGCAAACTTATTAATTCATTTTCATTTGAAATAGCATTGACATTCCTCCTCTAGGATTTCTGATTCGAGATGGGTTACGGAAAAAACAACAATGCAACCATAAAATATCAAGCAGGTCAATATTCACTCATGACGGTCAGTGGTTTTTAAAAATGCCAATTGCTGCAGTTTAAAAAAATCTAAATATTCAGCAATGCTATTTGGATAGTGGCTGGTGCTAAATACCAACACAACCATCAAGAAAGTTGTGTTGGAAGAAAGTGAGAAGTCTCTAAATAAGGTAAAAAAATAAAAAATAGCCAAAATTGATACCTGAAGAAACTCAGAAAATTGTCCAGAAACGCAGTGAAGTTAAAGTCAGAGGAGAAAGAGAGGCAATTGCAGAACTCAATAGAGATTTCCAACATGCACAAGACAAGACAAGGAGAAGCATTACAATGACACATGCAAGGAAATAGAAACAGAAACTATTAGAGGAAGATGAAGATCGGCTTTCCTAAAGCTACGAGCGTTAAAGAAAAAATTCCAGCCTCGAATTGGAATGTTACAAGATGTTCAAGGATCCATGTTGAATGATGCTGAGAAGATCAAGAAAAGGTGGAAAGAATATACAGAGTCATTATACCATAAAGATCAAGTGGACCAACAGCTGTTTCAACCTGTAGCTTATGATCAGGAACCATTGGTGATGAAAGAAGAAGTCGAAGCAGCATTGAAAGCCTTATCAAAAAACAACAAGCAATGAGAGAATACCACAATTTCCCCACTTTATAAAGAAAAGGAAGTATATGAGAACATACGAAGAAAAGAAAAAAAGGGACATGTACTGTGTTTGTGGGTGAGAGTTCATTCCTCTCCCGCTTACGGTTTATGCCCGACAAAAAATTTTGTGTGAAGTGGGGAAATTGTGGTATTCTCATTGCTTGTTATAGTTTTTTGAATACCGTTCTGGGACTATTGGATTTGATTGGTTATCAAAGAACAAAGCACTGGGCATTGACGACATTCCCATTGAAGTCTTACAGCAATTGGATGAAGCTGTTACCATACATAAAAAGCTCTGCCAGGAAATTTGAAAGACAAATTCATGGCCAACTGACTGGAAAAGATCTGTGTTTATACCAATACTGAAGAAAGGTGACCCTACTGACTGTGGAAACGATCACACAATCACTCTGATCCCACATGCCAGCAAAACTACTCAAGAACATTCAGCAGAGACTACAACCATACCTGAAACAAGAACTGCCTGAAGTGCAAGCAGGGTTCAGGAAAGGGCGAGAAACGAGAGACATCATCGCAGATGTGAGATGGATCCTTGAAAAGACAAAAGAATACTAAAAGGATAGCCATATGTGTTTTATTGACTACAGCAAGGCTTTCGACTGCGTAAACTATGAGAAATTCTGGGCCACATTAAGAAGCATGGGTATATCAGAACACCTAATCGTTCTCTTGCACAACCTTTACACTGATCAAGAAGCAACAGTTCGAATGGAACTAGGAGAAACAGAATGGTTTAAAATCAGCAAAGGTATACAAGAAGACTGCATTCTTTCCTCCTACCTCTTTAATTTATATGCAGAACAAATCATCAGAGAAGCAGGACTGCATGAAGACAACCGAGGTGTGAAGATTGGTGGAAGACTCATTAATAACCTTCGCTATGCTGATGATACCACATTACTTGCTGAAAGTGAAGATGATCTGAAACATTTGTTTTTCAAGATCAAGGAACAGTCTTAAAATGGATCTTCACCTTAATGTTAAGAAGACAAAGATCCTGAAAACTGACAAAATGAATAGGTTCATCACTGATGGAGAAGAAATTAAAATAGTTGACAACTTTAACTTATTTGGATGAACAATCAATAAAGAAAGGACTAGCAGCCAGGAAATCCGACGATGTAATGCTCTTGGTAGAATGGCTATGAAGGACCTAGACAAGATTCTCAAGAGCAGAGATGTCTATTTTCATACAAAGATTCAACTTGTCCAGGCCATGGTATTTTCAATAACGCCATATGGATGTGAAAGTTGGATAGTGGAAAAGATAGACAGAAAGAAAATTGATGCCTTTGAATTATGGTGCTTGCGAAGAATATTTTGTATACCATGGACTGTCCAAAGAACAAATCAGTCAGTACAAGAGGAGATCAAACCTAAGCTTTCCTTAGAAGCACAGATGACAAGACTTCAATTTTCATATTTTGGACACATCATGCGAAGAGAGAGATCATTGGAGAAAGACATAATGCTTGGCAAGGTAGAAGGTCACCATAAAAGAGAAAGGCCAGCAATGAGATGGATTGTTACAATAACAGCAGTTATGTATACCACCCTAGTGATTAGAGCAACTGCCTACTATTCAGATGATCAAGGGTTTGATTCCCACTGGCACTCCTTGTGACCTTGGGCAAGTCACTTTACCCTCCATTGCCTCAGAAGAAAAGGCTGGCAATCTACTTCCAGTGATACACTGCCAAGAAAACCCAGAGGCATCTGGGTTGCCAGAAGTCAGCACTGACTTGATGGCATTAAAGAAAAAATAGGTAAAAGCAATTTTTGTCTACATATGTCTGTTTTTAGTTTTATTAATATATTTCCTACTTGGGAAAGACCTATCTCTGTTCTGCATATGTGTGACTGAGGCTACATGTTCTGTTAGCATGACGTTTCTGTGTAGGGAGCTGTAGTAATCCAGCTTGTTCAGTTTTCTGAATAGGAATATGGATGTTCTAGGGCCCACTGCAATATTTATGGTGCTGTCCTTTTCTGGGTACACCCCATGTTGTGTGAGTTTCGGAAATTAGTGTTGTTATGGAATAGTAGATTTGCTCTATGGGTCCTGTACTCTGAGTTCTTGTGAGGCCAACTGTAGGATGTTGGTTGGGGGGTACTGGAATATGGATTGTCTTTGAGATTTGCAATTTTGCATTCATTATGCTTCCAGACTGAAATTTAAAATATTTTGTCAGTTTATATTCAAGCAAATTTCAAATTTTAAGGGAACGTCTCAGTTTAATTTTGTTTAGTAGCCCGATAGCTTCACCGCTGCTGAATTCCAGACTTTTCCAGCTCTAGCACCAACCAATCCATCGTTTGAATTCATGGCTACCAAGATTAGTTTTTCTCATTTTATATCGTCCCTTCTCATCAAAAATCTGGTCATAGCAAAATAAATCTGATGTGCAGATACTCATAATGGTTTGATTTGAGGGGGGGGGGCGTGTAAATGGCCTTTCATTAATCAAATTTAATGTTTATTATTATGTTTCTTTTATTGTAACATCTGTTTTACTACATTGCATGTGTATGTTTGGAAGCCACCTAGGAATTTAGATGGGTGGCATATACATTTTAAAATAAAATATATGTATGCAAATGATGCCACAATGAGTCCTCGCATCACCTTCAGGCCACCCCTGAGGGGAAGCAAACAGTGGGGGTGGGCATTGGGAGGTGGAGGAAAGCAGAAACCTCAGATTGGGACCAGCATGATCAGAGAATAAAGTGGACAGGCAACAAAGTCAGAAGAGAATTTTATTTTCAATTTAATGATCGGACTTGGTACTAATTTATATTTTATACAGTACATGGAAATGCATCTCTTTCTATTTCTCTGGTATTGCATTGTATGCAGAATCTGGTTCTTGGGGTTGCAGTTTAATTTTTATCTACATATGGTCACTTATTCTGTACTTGGTGAAAGTCTGTTTTCTGAGTGTGTGACCAAGACCAAGTGTTTTATGTTTACGTTTATGTTTATTGTCTTGATTTACAGCAAATTCAAATAATAACATAGCGGTTTACAAAGTTTAAAATACAAGAAAGCCAATCAGGCAGAAAGGAAAAGAAGCTACAATGGGTGACAGGAAAGCACATAATACATTTAAATACAAATGAATAAGAAGAAAAGGAGTGAGAAAGAGGTAGGAAAGGGTAGTTTCATACAAAAGGGGAAGGGAGGTCGAAAGATGAAGAAAAAAGGTGAGTTTTCAGATTCTTTTTGAAGGTGGAAAATTGTGATTCAAGCCTAAGGGAGGTGGGTAGGGAATTCCAGAAAGCAGGACCAATGAAGAAGAAAGCAGAGGAGCAGGTAGACTGTAGGTGAGCATGGGACGGGGAGGGGAGGTGTAAACGGTTGATATGAAGTGTTCTGTTAACATGGAGTTTGTACATAGGAACCTGTACTGTAGTAATATGAATTGTTCAGCTTTTCAAATAAGTGTTGGATGTTCCAGGGCCCACTGCAGTATTTGCAGTGATGCTTTTTTTTGGGTGGGCTCCTTATGTGAGTTTTGGAAATTGGTGCTGGTATGGTAAGGTAGATTTGCTCTATAGACTTTGTTGTAGGATTTTGTATCAGTTCACAAATGCCTGGTACTAGAGAATATTTGTTGTTGTTAGTGAGATGACCAGAATCAGAAAAAGCAAGAACCTTAACGCAGTTCATAACAAAATAAAAATGAGCTATAATTTGTTGTTATAAACTGTGCTGTGATTCTCGCTCTCTTTTAGTTCCTTGGTGTGCAAACATTTTGCATTTCCTCCACATTATCTAATTGGCCTTTTGGTTTGGTTCAGTCCCTGACTGGAGTGTTGAGGAAGCACCACCCCACCCCACCCCCCCCTCCCCCAACTCCGGAGGGGGGCCTCATCTCATCCCTTGCCTCAGGCAGGAGATTGCCTTGAGCCACCCCTGCTGAGAAAATATTTTTTCCTGTTTTAAATATACTACTTTGTAGCTTCATGGTGTGTCCCCCAGTCCTTGTATTTTTTGCGAGAGTAAACGATCGATTCACGTCTACCTGTTCCACTCCACTCAGGATTTTATAGGCCTCTATCATATCTCCCCTTTGAGAGCCCTAACCTCTTTAACCATTCCTCTTAGGCTTTATCATTTTGGTCGCCCTTCTCTGTATCTTTTCTAATGCTGCTATACTATTCTTGAGATGCAGAAACCAGAACTGCACACAACACTGAAGTTACAGTCGCACCATGGAGAGATATAGCCTTAAATTTAAAACCCAACAGAGAGCGTTCTGGTTCAATTCAAGACCCAGCAGAGAGCTGCTAGTTTAAATTTAATACTCAGTCGGGGTCTAGTATCAGCAAAGAGCTTTAATTGAAATCAAATCAGAGTATAACTTAGCATAAAAGGAAAAGCAGGGTCAGTATTCTTTGAGCAATAAATTGTTTCTAGAGACCTTTACAAAGAGGCCTTCTAGATAGGGGGCAAGACACCTATGAAATTGTTTTAAACAGGTGTTAAAGACAAGTGACAGATCAAAGGGGCATTTTGAAAGACTCCCTTTATCCAAGCAAGTGCTGTGCGAATCACCCAGGAAATTGGTCACAGATTACCTTAGAAGCACAGGACAGAGTACTGTATAACAGCCAACTTTTAATAAGTCTTCTTTCCCTTCCTCGCTTCCTGACTCTCACCCATCCCTGGGATAATCATAGGTTTATAGGTGTTTAAACCTCATAAAGGGAAGGAGGTGCCATATTCACTCTCAGGTGCAGCTGTTTCTATCTTTATTAGGCATACATTAAGGACCTGAGATTAATTAAGCTTGAGGTGAACAAAGTCCATTAAACATATTAGGTATAGTTTTATTAGTATAACTATCCCCAGCAAACCTTAGTAAGTAAACAACTTAAATAACTAAACACAACTTTAAAACTAAATGCAGACAGCAGTCCAGCAGCGAGATGGGGGGTTTTCCAGTCTTTTTCATTGAATGTCACATATATGATTTTCTCCCAGTTGGTGAGGGGTCTTACGGGTGCACTAGGGAGAAGGAGCTCTTTGCTCTCAGGGAACGAGTCCGATCTCTGGAGACTAAAGTAGCCGACTTGGAAGACATGAGACATGCTACGTGGTTACCATGGGGGGTAATTTAGTGGCACAAACTGGCTAATATCTCATTCAAAACAATTAGGGCGGTTAGCAGGTCTGCTACCTGTATTAATTGCTTTAAATATGCCCCCCATAATTTTTAGTGAGGAGGGAGAGGCAGCTACTTTGGCCTGGTGGTTGCAATGGAACCTCTTTCTGGGTTGGGGGGTACAGGAGGTAGGCAGTGAGTCAATGCCATTGGTCTGCTTCAGTGTCCATCTAGTATTCCTGCATCCTTAAAAGCGGACATTCGGCTTAGACTCAAGACACTGACTCGCTGTAGCGACACAAAGCTGTGGCATTGGTGGCAGGTATTATGATCATGAAATGTTAGTGCCAGATCTTCTCTGGCTTGCAGATATAGTTTACCTGCCCTTCAATTAGAAGAAATCCAAATTGATAGATAAATGTCAGCGCTGAGATCACTACACACTGTGACAATTTGCATTTTGAATTTGTTTTAGATTAGAACATAATTACTTGCTACAGTCTGGATACCACTGATAAATCTTGCATCAGAGGGCTTAGAGCCAAAGCTAGTACCTGAGGCAAAGAAGGATGAAGTCACTTGCCCAAGGTCACAAGGTGGCCCCAGCATTGAATATGTGGGTTGGCTGGATTTTTGGGGAGCTAACCAGGCAATGGCGATATTCAGCTGCTGCTCGGTTAGATTCTGCAGCAAATATTAGGTCAGCCCTTACTACACATGACTTTCGCCTCATGCGTTAACCAGGCAATGGGCCAATATTGCCGCTGCCTGGCTATCAATGAGTGCCGCACTGGAACCAGTTAGCCTCGGGGCATGCAGTGGCAGCACCCACGGAGATTCTGTGGCACTACACCTTTGAATCCCCCCCCAAATATGTCTAAATGAATTACAATGCAGAAATTGGGCAGAGTGACAAAACGCAGATGGGAAAAACAAGGGCAACACAGCAGGGATGGAACACAAGAGGCAACAGGGAAGGACACAGCTCAGACTGTCACTGTCACGTGTGATCCTGAAGTCACACCACAGCGTCCCTGGTCCTCCAATCTGCACAACACTAGCTTAGTAATCTGGAAGCAAAAGCCTGTTAAGACATGCACCATCTACATTAATGTTCAAAAATTAGCACAGGTTACATTTATGAAATAACATTATTATCAGCATACCACAAAAAGCTGTAAGATGTTACCTTCTACCTTGACCTCACTGGGTGCACAAGTATTGCAGGGCAGTATCTTGAACTCTTCAGCTTGGTGCATGGAGTAGTCAGTGCTAGCAACGACAAGGATATCGCCAGCTCTCCATGTGCTAGCGTCATCTGCTAGCTGCAGTATAGTGCTCTTCACGTTGGTGTCCACAATAACGGTGAGCTTGGGCTTCACTGAAAGCAGAAAAGGAAGACCCTAAGACTGGACTCCCTTATTCAAGGGTACACCCTGGTTCTTCAGCTGCGTAGGGGTACCACAGGGAAAGGAGAACCTCCTCCAGCGGCACTTTCTTATGAACATCCCTCAGTCTGAGAAACAGCTTTCCATCATGCCCACCCCCTCAAAAATATATGGGTTCAGGAGCCAGTGGCATACAGAGCACTGTAAAATACAACTACTGGTTTTCTAACCCTTCTCCTTTAGGGTGCGGCTGACCAAAGTGAGCAGTCCTTCTGACCCAAGGGGCGGCAGTCGGAGCAGGGCAGCCACCCGGGATAGAAGGCCTACTGCACGTGTGGACCAGCAGCAGATGAAAAACCAGGACGAGACACACTGGGAAGAATAGCAAAGAGCTGGGAATCAGGCTGGAGAGGGTAGAAAGAAAAACGAGATGTGGTCAGAGCAGTAGCAGTGAGCACAAGTATAGTAGCTAAAATGCACAGGTATAGTTTGGGAGGGAGCAACTCTTTCAGTGCAACGTCTCCTCTAGTCACTTTACTGGCCTCCTGTCCCTTTCCGCGACTCCTCTCTGCCTGGGACGTGATCCCCTTAGTCTCCTGCCCATCAACTATCTGTATCTTGTCCCCAGTTCTTGTGTGCTCTGCCTTGATTAGACTGTAAGCTCTTTAGAGCAGGGACTGTCTCTTGCATGCACAGTGCTGCGTACGCCAGGTAGCATTATAGTAATGTTTGCAGGACACTGTCCCTAGGAAGGTTAAAAGGTGTATCTGACATTATTTAAGGGTAAAGTAACCCAATCAGCGGACAGACAGAGAAGTAAAGGAAAGATCAAAGACAGCCAAAGATAGGGTGAAATAAAGATTAAATTCATGCCATTTGAACTCAGGCCAGGGTACAGTTTACAAACACTCCTTTTCTTTAGACCTCTTCACCTTAATCAACATTAAAATTCAGCTTATCGGTGGGCAAGATCCTGATCCTTGTTCCGATTTGTGGGGGGGAAACTGTAAGCCTAGTCTTTGTCCTCTGCTCAACTGTCTCGCACTGAGGCTTTTAGTGACTGGAAATAGCCTTGTGGGTTCTTCAGCACCACACTCACTTCGTCAGAGGCGGCTAGAACTGGTAACTTGAAGTGAGGCCTCGTCACGCCTAAGCCAATTCCCAGTCTCTGAGCAACGGGCCAGTGAGGGAAGAAAGCCCTCATTAGCCACTGCTAATGACCATGTTCGTGTTTGCCCACAATAACTGCTGGTGGAAAGCCTGGAAAGTTTGTTTTCTCCAGTGTCATTTCTGTCTTCACTGATCCGGTAGAAAAGCTGTTTACTCGAAGAGAAAATGCTTCAAGTTTGAAAAAGAAAATTACCATTATATTTCTCTTTCTCTCAAAATATATACCATTCAATTGATTTTATTTTTTATTTTTATGTACTTATCTTTATTTATATTCCACTTAATCCACCAAATCTTTGATCTTAGAACATCCATAATTATAAATCCTAAGAAAAACATCAGGCACCAGAAATTCTTACACAGCACCAGACCCTTATTAAACAAGAAGCAAATGACGCTGACATCCTGCCACTAGCCAAGAGCAGCTCACGCTAAAGGAGTAAACCATCGGCATGTTCCTAAAGGCCAGTCTCAGAGGCTCTAGGAGGGAATTTCACAGGCCATGTATCTCGCAGCTGGTACCGAAGGCACTGATCACAGATTTGCTCTTGACAATCTTAACCTATTGAAACAGAAACAGACTGTAATATTTGTAAATTAAGGGCTGCAACACTCGCCCGGAAGCTGACATGCCGTACTCACTCGAGAGGTGCTCTAAAAGCACTACATCAACTCCATTTAAGAATGGAAAATCCACAGCTGATTCTGCTCTGCAAGAAAATTCCCACTACCTCCCTTCCCTCCTCTCAAGTGTGATCAGAATAGGCTCTAGCAGGAAGGGACAGGGCCTATGAGTCTGTACTGAACGCCCTTTTCAGTCTCAGGGATGCAGGATATCGTGTTAATGTGCTTAGCGGCCTATTTACTAAAGTGCTATAAGCTTTTGCATTCACCATGTGTTAGGTGCAAAAATGAATGCACAGTAACTTAGGGGTGTGCCCAGCATCTATCCTACAGTTATGGCACAGGGCAGACACATAACACACAGTAAATGCATTAGCAGACAGTACAGATGTGGCCTGCTTCTGTAAAATAAGAACATAAGAAATGACATACTGGATCAGACCAAGGTCCATCAAGCCCAGTATCCTCTTTCCAACAGCGGCATCCAACCCCTTATAGCTACAAGGGTTTCCATATCCCCCTGAACAATCCCCCCTTAGCAGAATCCTTCCCATCCCATCTCCTTCTCCTTCCCCCCCCCCACCCCCTCGAGAAGCATCGCTACCCCCCACACTCCCCCTCCAAGCACTTACTAGGGGTGTCCCTGGTAGGTTAGTGCCAGGGCAGCAGTAATTCCTGGATGTTCCTGGGTTCAAAATGGCAGCTGTGACCACTAGTGATAGTCTTGTGGTACTACTGCCAGATTTCAATCTCGTTCCCTTTCTCCCATCCTTCCATATATCCATCACTTTTTAAGATCCTTCCAGTGACTGAGAGCAAGGTACTGTCCTTTAAAGAACATATCTGCTCTTTAGGGGTGGTGTTGGATTCATAACTCAGTATAACTGGGCAGAAACTTCCAATCTTCAGATGAAGCTCCCTACAACAATTAAAGCTCTTTGGGGGGAGGATACATTAGCCATTCGTATACATGGATTAGTCAGTACAAGGCTAGACTATTGTAATACATTTTCAAGGTAATTTTATTAGCATTTCTTCTGTCGTTTTAAAGTTTATCACAGATGAAAATTTCTCCCCACCTTCAGTTCTAACAGCTCAGAGCTGAAAGTTAAGACCAAAATCAAATACCTTGGAATAACAATCATTCCAACACAGCGTTTTCAGTGCTGCTGATTCCCCCAGCTACTCTGCATACAGAAATAGCGGCTCAACTGTGTTTTTATTGACTCCCTGTCTCCCCAGGTATCTGTAACCGGCCTTCCTACACCTCCTCTGGCTATTCCCGTCCACCGGCAGTGACGTGGCCGCATTCCCTCAAGGTGTACTGGCTCATAAAAGAAGCTCTGCTGGGCGGCTCTGGCAGCGATAATATCCTGAGCGTTCACAGAACCATCACAATACACCACTGTGCATTATTCTGGAGCATCCTTTAAAGATAACCTAGAACTAATAAAGGTAGCAAGGTCAACAGGGTTTGTAAAGAAATATCTAATTGACCTATATATAACCAAGCATCTACATGGAAATCGCAAAAAGAAGGAACCTCCAATTTGCATTACTCCCACTTGCTGCAGAAGAAACTGTTTCCGTCTCTTCTGGGTTTCCCTAGTAAGATCAGGAAACATCGAGATAGATAGACTAAAGAAGGTCTCCAAATGCTTCTTGAAAAACAGCTTCAGAAGCCATTCTTTGTCCGATACTAGGGCACATTGAACAAGCAGAGTTGAAGGTACACAAGTTCCACTGCCTGTATCCTCAAGTAGAGAAGAAATATTCAGGCTCTCAAAATTGATATTAGACACTTCACTTGGAGCCACAGAGTCTTTCTTCCCAGATGGAAGATAGTATACTTTAGGCAGTGGCGGAATCAATTCCACAAGGACATTCAAAACGTCTAATAGATATCTCTTAAACATATCCAACACAGTTATACTTTGAATTTGTGGGAAATTTAAAACCCGCAAATTGGTGGCCCTGGAGGCATTTTCTAATACCTCCAGTTTAAATCGAAGAATCCCATTATCCTTAATCAAAGCGCAAGATGTTGCAGATAAAGCATCTAATTTTGTTCCATGATCATTTATAGACATTTTCAGTTGCTCAGAGGCAGAAACAAAAGTCTCGATCTTACCAACATTCTCCGGAATTTGCACTGCTCCAGAATAATGTATAGTCTCTGTGTATTGGTGTATGTTTGGGGTACCTCGTGACCATTTGGGTTTTCCTCTATATGTTTTCATAGTGTTACTTATGAGCTAGGGTGCTTTTGCTCTGGGCTTATAACTCCCCCCCCCCTCATCATCATGTGGACTAATTGTAGAGTGTACTTCTCTATATCCATCAATTCTTTCCTCCCTTTTCCTTTCTTGTATTACTCTCATTTACTTGCAAGACTGTAAGAATTTTTTTTGTTGCTGTATTTGATAAAAATATCATAAATTAAAAAAAAAAAAAAACCACAATACACCACTGTGGGCTGCCAGCCTGTGTACTCCAGCTGACCTCGTCGGGTAAGACATTTACATTGCACTTGTTGCTCTCTCTCTCTCCTAGCAATGTCTGCTATTCCAGTCCATTGGGGCTGGAGCCCATCGTCTCTCTCGACTCTACCTTCAGGTCTTTAGGCACAGACTACTGCTAATCTCCTCCCCTACGTGCCCAGTCTGAATTTAGTTACCAATCCTCCTCTAGCCTCTTCCTATCTCTTCCTCAGCATGGTTCTACAGAATTGCAGGTCCCTCTGGTCTCAAGCCCCACTTATTCAGGACCTGTTTGAGCAATATTCTCTGGGTGCCATGTTCTTAACTGAAATATGGCTCTGGGACGGAGAGGAGGCCATCCTCCGCCAATGTCTCCCCCCAGACTTTCCAGCCACTCACACACCTTGCTCTGGCCGCAGTGGGAGTGACATGGCTATTCTCTACTGTACATCCCTCCCTCTCTCAGAGGTTCACACCCTTCTGCTTAAATTTGGAACCCAGCAGAGAGCTTGTAGTTTAAATTTAATAGTCACTCAGGGCCTAGCAGCAGCAAAGAGCTATAATTTAAATCAAATCAGAATATAGCTTACCTCAGCAGCACAAGACTGGGTACTGTGTAGCAGCAGCCCTATTTTAATAAGTGTTATTTCCCTCCCTCCCTCCCCAATACTCACCCACCCCTGGGATAATTGTAGCTTTAAAGGTACTTACACATCTTAAAGGAAAGGAGGTGCTCTCAGGTGAAGCTCGTTACCCAAATCAGTCATACACTAAGGACCTGAGATTAATTAAGCTTCAGGTGAACAAGGTATATTAAACGTATTAGGTACAGTTTTATTAGTATAAATATCCATAGCAACCCTTAGTAAATAAATAACTTAAAGATCTAAACACAAACTTAAAACTAAGATGCAGACAGCAGTCCAGCAGTGAGATGGGGGCTTTCCAGTCTTTTGCATTGAGTGTTACATGTACAATTTTCTCCCAGTTGGTGATAGGTCTTCCGTGTGCACTAGGTGCAAGGAGCTCTTTGCTCTCAGAGAACAAGTCTGTTCTCTAACGGCTAGAGTAGCAGACTTGGAAAACATAAGAAAGACAGAGAGGTACATAGACGAGACCTACAGGGATATAGCCCTGAAGTCCCACCTCCAGTCTGGCAGCATCCCTGTTGCCATGGAAGAGAGAGGTCACGTGACAGGAGAGCATCACCCTGGTGTGGCAGGAAGTGATCCTGTAACTAGGACCTGTCCTCCAGGTGATGTAAAACCCTCTCGCACCGAGGAAGTTTCTCCAGGACCATGTGCCCATGAGGGAAGGGTTAGGACAGCCGTTATAGTTGGTGATTCGATCATTAGGAATGTAGATAGCTGGGTGGCTGGTGGACGTGAGGATCGCCTGGTAACATGCCTGCCTGGTGTGAAGGTAGCAGACCTCACGCGCCACCTAGATAAGGTCTTAGATAGTTCTGGGGAGGAGACTGCTGTCTTGATACATGTCGGTACCAATGACATAGGAAAATGTGGTAGGGAGGTTCTGGAGGCTAAATTTAGGCTTTTAGGTAGGAAGTTGAAATCCAGAACTTCCAGGGTAGCATTCTCCGAAATGCTTCCCGTTCCATGCGCAGGACCCAAAAGGCAGGCAGAGCTCCGGAGTCTCAATGCGTGGATGAGACAATGGTGCAGAGATGAGGGTTTTGGATTTGTTAGGAACGAGGGAACATTCTGGGGAAAGGAGGGGCTCTTCCAAAGGGATGGGCTTCACCTTAACCGGGATGGAACCAGGCTGCTGGCATTACCTTTTAAAAAGGAGACAGAGCAGCTTTTAAACTAGATAATAGGGGCAAGCCGACAGTTGCCCAAGAGCGCATGGTTCGGAAGAATGTATCCTTGAAGGATACTACCAAAAGCAGAGAGGTTCCAAAAAGGAGTAAAGTAGCCCAAATGCCCTCGAGTATGGAGCAGACAAAACTTAAAGATCCCAAATTACCCATGTCTACCAATAGCCATATTAATATGAATAAAATACAGTCTCTAAAATGCTTGTATGCAAATGCTAGAAGTCTAAAAAATAAGATGGGAGAGTTAGAATATATAGCACTAAATGAGAGGTTAGATATGATTGGAATATCAGAGACATGGTGGAAGGAGGACAACCAGTGGGACACTGTCATACCTGGGTACAAACTGTATCATAATGATAGAGCTGATCAAATTGGTGGAGGGGTTGCGCTCTATGTTAGAGAGGGCATTTGGTCAGAAAGGATTAAAGTTTTGCAGGAAACAAAATTTGCTGTAGAATCTCTATGGATTAAAATTTCATGTAAAGAGGGGAAGGCGATGGCAGTGGGGGTGTACTATCAACCGTCTGGCCAGAATGAACAAATGGATGATGAAATGCTCAAAGAAATCAAGGAAGCTAACAAAGGTTACAGCGCAGTAATAATAATGGGTGATTTCAATTACTCTGGTATCGACTGGGTCAGTGTCACGGCAGGACATGCTAGGGAGATAAAGTTCTTAGATGACATAAATGACTGTTTCTTGGAGCAGCTGGTTCATGAACTGACCAGAGGGGAAGCCATATTAGACCTAGTCCTTACTGGAACACCAGATCTAGTGCAAGAGATAAGGGTGTTGGGGCCACTTGGCAATAGTAATCATAGCATGATCACCTTTGATTTATTTAGAGGAGGAGGGATAGTAAGGAAATCCACAGTACTACCTTTTAACTTTCGAAAGGGAGACTATGATAAAATGAGGAAAATAGTTAAGAAAAAACTAAAAGGAGCAGTTGCAAAGGTTAAAGACTAACATCAAGCTTGGTTGTTGTTGAAAATACTATTTTGGAAGCCCAGACCAGCTGTATTCCACGCTTTAAGAAAAGTGGAAGGAAGTCCAAAAAACTGCCATCATGGTTTAAAGGTGAGGTCAGAGAGGCTATTGCCAAAAAAGCATCTTTCAGGAAATGGAAAAAAGAGCCAAACGACGAAACCTGGAAACAGCACAATCACTGGCAAGTCAAATGCAAGGCATTGATAAGGCTTGCAAAGGGAGAATTTGAGAAGAAGCTTGCTGCGGAAGCAAAAACGCGAAATAAAGACTTTTTCAAGTACATTCGTAGCAAAAAACCTGTGAGAGAGTCAGTTGGTTGTCCCCCGCAGCCCCCTCTGGTGGCGGCGTAGTGTTTCCACCGAAGAGCTGGGGAGCGCACAAGACTAGGGGTATTGGGGTTGGCCAGGTGCGAGGGTCAAAGGTAGCGGTCCTTTGTGCCGACCTCATTACCAACTGCCCAAAAGAGTAACTTCACACCAAAGTGGAAGGAAAAAGAAAAAGGCTTTATTTCTCCTTTACGCAAAAATGGTTCAAAACATACGGCTTTGGAAAGCCACAGGATTGTATCAGTCCTTACATCAGGTTCAACGCATACAAAAACGGTCAAAGTAACAACTGTTAACTTCACAGTAACTTAAAGTAAAATGAATCCTGCATTCACTTTATGCATTCATTGAACTCCAAACAGACTATAGCTTCACTGCTGTACAATATGTACATTCCATTGGTTCCTCAGCCTCCTCACCCCCAGATTCCACTGGCATCCATTCCATATCAGATGGCTCTGAGTCTGAAGCTTCGGTAGGGCTGAGTTCTGGCTTTTTAAAAACATGCCATACAGTTTTCCAGTGTTTGTTTGTTAGCTTAGTGTGTCGGCTTCTGGCTACAGGATGGAACAATGGCTGTTCATCCGCTATAGTTTTAAAAGCACTCTTGTCACAACATTTAATACTGGCAGTTTTCTTCTTAGGGAAATTATCTGTTAATCTCTGCTTATAAGTATCATTGTTATACAGATAAACTTCTTTCCTCTGCCTTTCTTCTGTGCTAGGCCTAAGCAAACAATCACAAGAAATGGCTGCTTTACCTTTGAGCTTTCTTCTGTCTTTTCCAGGGAAGGCTTGAGGCCTAGTCGGATTATCCTCCAACTCTTGCTGGCCCAAGTATTCCCACAGTGTCTCTCTTTCCTTAGTATGTGGAGAAACCCCTCTGAGGCAAGGCTGCAGCTGTTGCCATCGGCCTTTGCTTCCACTCTTGTGGCTGTTGTCTGGTGGCCACGCCCTTGCAGCTTCTCCCTGCTCACCAGGCCTCTGAGTTCTCCACTTTTCTCTCCAGTTACTTCTATAGATATCTCTCTGAGTACCTTTCTCTCCTTGGATATCTTTTCCAGCTGGATATCTTTCTCCTGGATATCTTTTCACTGGAGGCCTTTCCTCCACGTCATTCCTCGCATGTCTTTCTCTCAGGCTGTGTCTTAGCCCTTCTCCCTGGATGTTGGAACATCTCTCTCCTTGAGTGCTCTCTGGGCTTGTCTTTCCTTGACTGCTCCCACTTCAACTGCTTCCTCCTTGACTGCTCTCTGGGCTTGTCTTTCCTTGACTGCCCTCTCCTTGGCTGCTCTGCCTGATTCAGGACTGCCTCTCCTTAAATCGTAACTGACTGGGCCTAAGTCCTGCCCATAGAGGCGTGGTTCTTCTGAATCTATGCTGGCTCTCCTGCTCCCTCTATGTGGACCTTCAGGATATTGCATCTGAAACCTGTTTTTTTCTAAATTTAAAACTTTTTTTCCTTCTGCAAGAGGGTCCGCTGCATCACATGGTCCATTAGATGATAGAGGGGTTAAAGGGGTACTAAGAGGCGACAAGGCGATAGCGGAGAGACTGAATGAATTCTTTGCTTCGGTCTTTACTGAGGAAGATGTAGGGATGTTACCCATGACTGAAGTGGTATTTAAAGGTGCGGAAGAATTGAAGGAAATATCGATACATCGGGAAGACATCCGCCAACACCTCTTAAACTGATGCAGCTCCCTCTTCTCTTCCAACAGCGCAGCCATATAGTACAACCCTCTCTTCCTCAATTTAATCTCACTTGCCTGCACCTGCTTCCGGAGGCAACCTCTTCCAATGGCTCCTGCATAGCTTCAATCCAATCCCGCATCTGATCCTCAATTTCCCCGTCCCACCCAACTCTCCTTCCACTCATTGCCTTTTCCTATAACACTTCATCCTCCTCTCCTCTACCACTGATTTCCATACCAGCGATATTTCCCCCCTCTCTCCTTCACGCCACCTAAATGTAAAAGGTACCATAAAGTGATCAGATCAAGGGACTTCGACTCCATCCTCCACAAGCAGCCCCAACAACCCCACCCCCTCCTTGGATCCAAAAATCAAGTCTAGCTTATTCCTTTTCACATGAGTAACCTCAGACATTAACTGCTCATATCCCATTGTGGGTTAAACTAGAAAGAGGGAAAGAGAAATCTATTTGCATTGGTGTGATATACAGACCTCCCTCACAAGAGGAAGAGGTGGACAGAGAGTTAATTGAAGACATACGTATCATTGCTAGGAAAGGGGAAGTGCTACTGATAGGAGATTTCAATATGCCAGATGTTGATTGGCACATTCCTGCTGCAGTATCATCTAGAAGTAAAGAGATCCTGGATTCTCTACAGGGAGAACTATTCAGGGAATTGGTAACAGACCCCACACGTGAAGGGGCCATACTGGACTTGATGCTTACCAATGGTGAAAGTGTTTCTGATGTTGTAGTGGGAGATCATTTTGCATCCAGTGATCACCAGATGCTGTGGTTCAGTATTAGGACTAGGGCTGTTAGAATCCATTCAAAGGCGAGGATCTTAGACTTTAGGAAGACTAACTTTGCGAAGATGGGCCAATACCTCAGGGAGTCGTTAGTTGGATGGGAACAGCTGAGGGATGTAGAAAAACAGTGGGAAAAACTGAAAGGGGATATTTTAAGGGCAACCAACCTTTATGTTAAAATGGTAAATAAAGGTAAAAGGAAAAGGAGACTGCTATGGTTTTCGAAAGAAGTAGGTGAAAAAGTGAAGAAAAAGAGGGAGGCCTTCATGAAATACAAGAGATCACAGAGAGAGGAAGACAGGCATCTGTATTTGGAAAAACTTAGAGAAGCTAGAAAAGTAGTCAAGAAGGCAAAGATTCAAAAGGAGAAGGAAATAGCCAATGCAATAAAATGGGGGGATAAGATATTTTTCAGATATATTAGTGAGAGGAGGAAGGGCAAGAGTGGTATTGTCAGACTCAAGGTGCAGGGGAGGAATATGTAGAAGCTGATAAGGATAAAGCGGAATTGCTTAACAAATATTTTTGTTCTGTGTTCACAGATAAAGAACAAGGAGCAGGACCACAGAAAACACCCACAAATAGCAACAGAAGCAAAGGACATCTTGAATAATTTTCAAAAGACTGTGTTCGTGAGAAACTATCTCAACTTAAAGTAGACAAAGCGATGGGACCGGATGGGATACACCCGAGAATACTGAGGGAACTTGAGGACGTTCTAGCAGCTCCACTGACTGACCTTTTCAATGCCTCGTTGGAGTCGGGAGTGGTGCCAAAGGACTGGAGAGAGGCTCATGTGGTGCCTTTACACAAAAGCGGAACTAAGGATGTGGTTGAAAACTACAGGCTGGTTAGTTTAACTTCGGTGGTGAGTAAATTATTGGAAACGCTGCTGAAAGAGAAAATAGTGAGGTTTCTGGAGTCCAGTCGATTACAGGATCCAAGGCAGCATGGATTCACCAGAGGCAGGTCTTGTCAGACAAATCTGATTGATTTCTTTGACTGGGTGATCGGGGAGTTGGACCGAGGGAGAGCCCTAGATGTGGTGTATTTAGATTTTAGTAAAGCCTTTGACACGGTTCCTCACAGGCGACTTATAAACAAACTGAGCTCCCTAGGGATGGACCCTAAAGTTACTGCTTGGGTTAGAAATTGGTTGGGTGGGAGGCGACAAAGAGTACAAGTAAATGGATGTTATCAGTGGTGTTCCCCAGGGATCTGTCCTTGGTCCGATTCTTTTTAACATCTTTGTTAGTGATATAGCGGAAGGGCTTTCAGGTAAGGTTTGCCTCTTTGCGGATGATACCAAAATCTGCAATAGAGTAGACACCCAGGAAGGGGTAGATAACATGAGGAGGGATCTAGCTAAGCTTGAAGAATGGTCTAGAATTTGGCAGCTGGGATTTAATGTTAAAAAATGTAAGGTCATGCATTTGGGCTGCAGCAATCCAAGGGAGCAATATAGTATAAGGGGTGAAGTACTTTTGTCCACTAAAGAAGAGCGGGACCTAGGCGTGGTTGTGTCTGATGATCTTAAAGTAGGTAGAAGCTAAACAGGTAGAAAAGGTGACGGCAAAAGCTAGAAGGATGCTTGGGTGCATACGGAGAGGAATGGCTAGCAGAAAAAATGAGGTGATAATGCCTCTGTATAAGTCTTTGGTACGACCTCATTTAGAGTATACTGTGCAATTCTGGAGACCGCACCTTTAAAAGGATGTGAAAAGGATGGAGTCGGTGCAGAGGGTGGCTACTAAAATGATTAGTGTTCTTCATTATAAAGCATATGAGGACAGACTGAAGGATCTTAATATGTACACCTTAGAGGAAAGGCGGGATAGAGGTGATATGATTGAGATGTTTAAATACCTCCGTGGCATAAATGTTCAGGGAGAGAGCCTCTTTCAATTGAAAGCAAGTTCTGCTACGAGGGGATATGGGATGAGGGTGAAGGGAGATAGATTCAGGAGTGATATGCAGAAATATTCCTTTATGGAAAGAGTAGTGGATCCGTGGAATAGTCTCCCAGTGGAGGTGGTAGAGATGAGGACAGTAACTGAATTCAAAAAAGCATGGGACAAACACAGAGGGTCTCTAAAGGTAAAAAGGGGACTGTTGTAGTTGTTATGGAAGGACAGACTAAATAGGCCATGTGGTCTTTTTCTGTCGTCATATTTCTATGTTTCCTGTCTGTCCAAGGGAGATTGGATCCCTGCATGCAGAACAAGGGGCAAGCAGCAGGCCTAGGGGTGAAGGTTAGAGGGTGGAGCCTAGTCCCATCCCCCAAAGAAATAGGATGTTCAGCTGTCTTTATCATATGGGGACAGACTTAAAGATCTCAATACGCATACTTTGAAGGAAAGACGGGAGAGGGGAAATATGATAGAGATGTTTAAATACCTCCATGGTATAAATGCACAGGAGGAGAACCTCTTCAGTTGACAGAAAGCTCTGCAACAAGGGGGCATAGGATGAGGGTGAAAGTAGATAGACTCAGGAGTATTCTGAAGACTATCTCTTTATGGAAGGGGTGATGGGTGCATGAAACAGTCTCCCAGCAGAGGTAGTAGAGACGAGGATGATATCTGAATTAAAGAAAGCATAGCAAGAAACCAGGAGAAGGAGGCCTTCCGCAGATATAGGTTAAAAGTACAGCAGAGGGCAGAAACCACGGCCAACCAGACGATAAATAAACAAATCAACTTTATTGAAGACCCAACTTTAAAAGTTTCGGCCAGGGGCCTTCATCAGGGGTCAGGAAAATGCACAAAAAACATCTATAGTGTGGAATACCACTCTTCCCAATTGCTGCTGCTGCTGATGATGATGGAAAAGGTTGATAAGTCCCTTTTCTCAGTTCTGAAGGGAAGAAAGCCAGCAAAGTGTTAAGACAGCATCGTCCGGGCAAGGCGCTCAGCTCAGCCGCACCACGACAACCCCTCCACTCTTTGCATGTCTCTCTCTTCTATCGTCCATCACCTCTGCCACCACCAGGACTACTGCTTGCGCTACCCCCCAGTGACATAATCAGGGGTGTCAAAATGAAAAAGCTGGGGCCCGAGCCAGAGGCGTGGTGTACCAGAAGTGGTGCACCTCTGTCATTGTGCCAAGGAAGGAGCATGACTAAGGAGCTCCTTGGCATGCTCCTTTGCATGGACCTTGGGCGTGGCCCTTAGGCGTTGGTTCGTGGTGTCTGTTGCTGAAGGTTACACTGATGGTATGGATTGGGGCATCCTGCCTATAGTTTGTGGTAATGTGCTGTTTCATGTTCTTCTCCTCCTATTATCTGTTTGACTGTCTCTGTCCTCTACTCTGTCCTATCATATAAATGGCGTTCTTTTCCTATTTCCTCGAATGATATAGTATTGTAAACCGCTCTAATGCCTCTGGCCTGAGCGGTATATCAAATTCTAAATAAACATAAACATAAAACAAACAGTGCAGTTAATAGCACACCTGTTGGATTGTTCTTGGACTTTCATCGGGTTGGAGTGAGTTGGGTGGGGAGTGGAAGTTTTTGTTGAAGCGATGTTGGGGGAGTGGTGTCATATCTTTTGTTAGGGTTATGGTATAGTGTTGGTGGGGGGAAGGGGGTGTATAGGGGAGAGGAGTGAGGATGTTTAGGGGACAGGGTTTGAGGGGATGTGTGTTAAGGGATTTGCAGAGGGGGAAGTGTGGTCAGAGGGTGGTGGTGGAAAAGGAAGGTGTCGTGCCTTTTGGTAAATACCCGTTCAGTGAGTAATAAGTGGCATATCATGCATGATTTAATTTTTGATATGGGGCTGGATTTACTATCTATTACAGGAACACAGTTTGCCAAAGGGGGCGAAGTGGCATGTCCCTTGCTATGTCCTGATGGTTATGAATGAGTTCAGATGGCAAGGAAAGGAGGGGGAGGAGAGAGTTGCAGTGGTTGTCCATAAATGATGGTCTTCGGTGCAGCGTGGATGGGAGGCTCCTAAGGGGTGTGAAGGGATTCTGGTGGGAATGACAGAAGAACATGAGGTACGTTTTTTTGTTATTTTGTGCCCCTGGGCTCACACAGAAGTTCTGGGGGGAATTGGGGGATAAAATTGAGGAGGCAAGGTAAGATTTTGGGGAACTCTTTATGTTGGGGGATTTTAATGTAGAAATGGGGGCGGCACAAGCCTTTCTGGGTGTCAGTGCTACAATGATGCGTATGTCTTCAATTAACTCTCTGTCCACCTCTTCCTCTTGTGAGGGAGGTCTGTATATCACACCAATGCAAATAGATTTCTCTTTCCCTCTTTCTAGTTTAACCCACAATGCCTCCCCTCTCCCTTTTAAGCTCTGTAATTCCAAAGCTTTAATAGTAGTTTTTACATATAGTGCCACTCCTCCTCCCCTTCTTCCTACCCTGTCCTTTCTGAATAAAGTATAGCCAGGTATAGTTACATCCCAATCATGGTTTTCTGTGAACCATGTTTCTGTAACTGCCACTAAATCCAAGTCAGCCACTCCCACCAAAGCTTCAACATCAGGGATCTTATTTCCCATGCTACGGGCATTTATACACACTGCTTTCCATATGTTACCCCTGTTACTAGGAGGGGTCTTTGGCACCATCGTGGCACTCTTCTCCTGCGGAGTATGGGATCCCCACGGGCAGACTGCTGCCTGCCGAGCCACAATCGCAACCGTCCCCAGCAGAAAATTATTGGTTGGGTCAGGACCCGTGTGACCCACCCCTTTCTGATGCCTATGGTTGAAGACCACTGATCCTTTTAGTAGCCACCCTCTGCACTAACATCAACCTGCTTATATCTCTTTGAAGGTGCGGTCTCCAGAAATGCACACAGTCCTCCAACTGAGGATGCACCAGGAAAGGAAAAAATATCTTCCTGCTGGCCATTCCTCTCTGTATCCACCCAAGTATATTTTGGGCTTTTGCCATTACCTTTTCTACCTGTTTGACCACCTTAAGATCATCAGATTCAATTACACGCAGATCCCCCTCTTCTTCTGTGCACAGAGGTTCTTCACTATCTTAACTGTACCTCTCCCTTGGGTTTTGATACCCGTATGCATGATCCTGCATCATTTTAGCATTAAATCTTAGCTGGGAAATTCTAGACCATTTTTCAAGCTTCACTAGATCCCTCCGCATGTTATCTGCACTTTCTGGGGGAGATAAATATTCAGCAGCGGCGGCCATCACCACTTTAATTTAAAACCGGATATTCAATGCCGGGCTCACATCTGCCCAACAGCATTGATTATCAGGTGTACTGGCGATATTCAGCCTTTACTAAACAGCAAAAGTTAGACCAGCCTTTAAAGTGCCTAACATTAGTCGGCTTAAGATAACCGGCCAGTGGCAGAACATTGCTATTTCCTGGTTATCTTGAGCACGGTCCTAGAACACCCTGATCTGGTGTGGTAAGCATGAGGGCGTTTAGCGGCATTACGAGGGGATATTCATGGGCACAACCCCATTACATGCCACTTATCATGACGATCTGCGAGTTGAATATGTGCAGGTGCCGCCCCTAGAACACCCTGATCTGGTGTGGTAAGCATGAGGGCGTTTAGCGGCATTACGAGGGGATATTCATGGGCACAAACCCATTACATGCCTCTTATCATGACGATCTGCGAGTTGAATATGTGCAGGTGCTGCCCCTAGAACACCCTGATCTGATGTGGTAAGCATGAGGGCGTTTAGCGGCATTACGAGGGGATATTCATGGGCACAAACCCATTACATGCCACTTATCATGATGATCTGCGATATGAGTATGTGCAGGTGCTGCCTGATGTTAGCTGGTTAGAACTGGGGTGTTCCGGAAGTGGCACCCGGTGAAATCCAGGCAGCGGAGATATTGAGTCGCTGCCTGGTTATCGCTAAGTGGCAAAAGTCAGGGAAACTTTCAGCACAGAAGCTAACCAGGCAGGGGCTGAACATCGCTGCTGCCCAGTTATTTATTTAACAACTTTTGATCTACCGTTTTTCTACAAGTCACAACGCTTTGCATGAAACTGAATGAATACAATGAACATTTTGTAAAACAAAGAGAACTAGAAATAAAATAAATAAAAGTACATACAAAGAACTGATAATGGAGTTGGGAAAAATGGAACTTATAAATAATGCAAAAGATCTAAATAAGGAGTAAAGCTAAATACATAATAGAGGATGGGCGGGGGAAGGTGGGGTAAGGGGTATGAGGGGACTTCATGGGGGAAGGGTGGGAGAGATCCTGTTGGTTTGTGGAGGTTCAGTTTGCTTCTCTGCTATCCAGCCGACGCGGATAGTCAATGCCAGTAGTTGGATATCGCCCCAGTACTGAATATCCAGCACTATCAGGGGGTGAAGGATCACTATACTTCCACCTTGGATGGTCAGAATCTCTATGTCATTACATTTCAGCATTATATTTCCAGATGATATTTCAGCAACTCTATATCTTCATAAAATAGTAGCACATATTCAGCAGAAATTATGCCTATGGTGATGTTGCAGATATTTACACCTGCATGGGACAAGCAGAAACATGAGCATGCAAAGTACCTGTGTATGACCGTGTCTAATTAAATATGTGCGTAAATAGGGACTCCGCCCATCCTCTACTCAAACTCATCCTCTGAGCAAGCCTACTCTACAAATATTCATCTATTTTCACTGTGCGTATTTCCAGGCATGACCCACTGTGCGCAAATTACTGTTTTATGACTGCAAAATATTTATAAAATTACCTCATACATTCATTTTCTGTATCGTTATATGTCATAAGAACATAAGATATGCCATACTGGGTCAGACCAAGGTCCATCAAACCCAGTATCCTGTTTCCAACAGTGGCCAATCCAGATCACAAGTACCTAAATGTTTCCCCAAAAGACACAGGTTCCACAATGCTTGTATTGGGGGAAAAGTGGATTTCCCAAGTCCCCTTTAATAATGGTTTATGGACCTTTCCTCCAGGAACTTGTCCAAACCTTTTTTAACAGCCTCATTAACAGCTTTTGCTACATCCTCCGGTAACGAATTCCAGAGTTTGATTACGCGTTGAGTGAAAAAAAAAATTCTTTTATTAGCCTTAAACGGGCTACACTGTAGCTTTACTGCATGTCCCTAGTCTTTCTATATTTACATTCGATCTACGCCATTCCACTCCATTCATTAATTTATAGATCTCTATCATATCATGAAATGCTACCCTTAAGTAGGCAAGCCAAAACGCCCTACATGCAACACAGATCTTTAATCACCCGGTAATCAAATCATTCCACAATGTGATGTACATAGGGCTTTCACCTTATGCCTTTGTGTATATAGTTAAATTGTTATAGGGTTTTCACCTTATGCCTTTGTGTAAATAGTTAACATGTTATCCAAGTTAATCTCCCTGTTATCTGTAATTTACGGTGTAACCCCACTGTAAAACTGCTTTGATGTTCCATGTAAACCGCACTCATGTCGAATAGAGCGGTATATAAGAGTATTAAATAAAATAAACATAAATTTATTTATTTTATTTTATTTAATAGTATTTATATACCGCCCTATCATTCAATCAAAGCGGTTTCCACGGCAAACAATCAAGGGGGCAAATGTTTTCATGCAGTGTACAGAGTGGTGTGTATGTGTTGGCAGGGATGTGATTAGATTTGGTTTATAAATCTCTCCTCAACTGTCTCTTTTCCAGGTTGAAGAGTCCTAACATTTTAAGCGTCTTTTCATAGGGGTATCCTTCCATCCCTTTACCATTTTAGTGACTCTTCTCTGTACCTTTTCTAATACCGCTATATCCTTTTTAAGATACGGCGACCAGAATTGCACACAATATTCAAGGTGCGGTCTCACCATGGAACGATATAGAGGTATTATAATATCTTTTGTTTTATTTTCCATTCCTTTCCTTATCATACCTAGCATTCTATTTGCTCTCTTGGCCGCCGCTGCACACTGGGCCGAGGGTTTTAACAAGGTATCCACGATGACGCCTAAATCTTTTTCCTGGGTGGTGGTTCCTAATGTGGAACCTTGCACCGTGTAACCATAGTTTGGGTTGTTCTTTCCTAGGTGCATAACTCTGCACTTGTCCACATTAAATTTCATCTGCCATTTTGATGCCCAGTCTTCCAATTTATCAAGATCTTCTTGCAATTTTCCACAATCCTCAAGGGTTTTAACATAGTAACATAGTAAATGACGGCAGATAAAGACCAGTATGGTCCATCTAGTCTGCCCAGTAAGATGGCAAGAGTAGGTGCACCTGCCGCTCTGTGCAGGCCACCCCTCCACAAATCTTTGTTTTAGGGGTGAACCCACCGCTCTGTGTAGGACACCCCTGTATGTTGAGAAATTAGATGGTTCCATTTATTTTTATTTTATCATGTTGCTGTAAAGGGATCCACTGTGTCTGTCCCATGCCATTTTGAATTCTGTCACTGTATTTGCCCCCACCACTTCCATCGGTAGGGCATTCCAAGTGAGGCCTCACCAGTGACTTATACAGTGGTATTAGTACCTCTTTCTTTCTGCTGGTAATTCCTCTTTGTATGCAACCCAACATAACAGGATTACAGGATCCGAGGCAGCATGGATTCACCAGAGGCAGGTCTTGTCAGACAAATCTGATTGATTTCTTTGACTGGGTGACCAGGGAGTTGGACCGAGGGAGAGCCCTAGATGTGGTGTATTTAGATTTCAGTAAAGCCTTTGACACTGTTCCTCACATGCGACTTATAAACAAACTGAGCACCCTAGAGATGGACCCTAAAGTTACTGCTTGGGATAGAAATTGGTTGGGTGGGAGGCGATAAAGAGTACAGGTAAATGGAGCTCACTCTGAGGAGAAGGATGTTACCAGTGGTGTGCCCCAGGGATCTGTCCTTGGTCTGATTCTTTTTAACATCTTTGTTAGTGATATAGTGGAAGGGCTGTCGGGTAAGGTTTGCCTCTTTGCGGATGATACCAAAATCTGCAATAGACACCCAGGAAGGTGTAGATAACATGAGGAGGGATCTAGCTAAGCTTGAAGAATGGTCTAGAACTTGGCAGCTGAGATTTAATGTTAAAAAATGTAAGGTCATGCATTTGGGCTGCAGCAATCCAAGGGAGCAATATAGTA
The DNA here is from genome assembly GCA_033557465.1 of Ichthyophis bannanicus. NCBI lineage: Eukaryota > Metazoa > Chordata > Amphibia > Gymnophiona > Ichthyophiidae > Ichthyophis > Ichthyophis bannanicus. Next base: position 291,026,669 of record CM066043.1, on the reverse strand, counting down.
TAGGGAGTGAAGTACTTTTGTCTACTAAAGAAGAGCAGGACCTAGGTGTGGTTGTGTCTGATGATCTTAAAGTAGCTAAACAGATAGAAAAGGCGACAGCAAAAGCTAGAAGGATGCTTGGGTGCATACGGAGAGGAATGGCTAGCAGAAAAAAGGAGGTGATAGTGCCTCTGTATAAGACTTTGGTGCAACCTCATTTGGAGTATAGTGTGCAATTCTGGAGACCGCACCTTCAAAAGGATGCGAACAGGATGGAGTTGGTGTAGAGGGTGGCTACTAAAATGGTTAGTGGTCTTCATTATAAAGCATATGAGGACAGACTTAAGGATCTTAATATGTACACCTTAGAGGAAAGGTGGGATAGAGGTGACATGATTGAGATGTTTAAATACCTCTGTGGCATAAATGTTCAGGTGGGGAACATCTTTCAATTGAAAGCAAGTTCTGCTACGATGGGACATGGGACGAGGGTGAAGGGGGATAGATTCAGGAGTGATATGCGGAAATATTTCTTTACGGAAAGAGTGGTGGATCTGTGGAATAGTCTCCCAGTGGAGGTGGTAGAGATGAGGACAGTATCTGAATTCAAAAAAGCATGGGACAAACACAGAGGATCTCTAAAGGAAAAAAGGGGACTGTTGTAGTTGTTGATATGGAAGGACAGACTAGATAGGCCATGTGGTCTTTTTCTGTCATCATGTTTCTATGTAACATCCTCCTGGCTTTTGCCACTGCCTTGTCGCACTGTTTTGCCTCCTTGAGATCCTCAGAAAGAATCACACCAAGGTCCTTCTCCTAGTCCATGAACACCAACCTCTCGCCCCCTATAGTGTACATTTCCCCTGGATTTCTGCTTCCCAAGTACATGACACTGCACTTCTTTGCATGAAATCTTAACTGCAAAGCATTAGACTATTCTTCCAGCTTTTGTAGATGTTTCTTCATGTTATCCACTCCCTCAGGGGATTCCACTCTGTTACAAATTTTCATGTCATCTGCAAAAAGACAGACTTTTCTATGCAGTCCTTCAGCAATATCACTTATGAACAATGCCAGCCCAGGACCGAACCCTGGGGCACCCCGATAATCACCTTCCTTTCATTTATTTATTTATTTGGTATAAATTTGTATACCGCTACTTCATCCGAGTGAGCTCCATTTACCATCACCTTTCTGTCGTCTGTCAGTCAACCAATTTCTACTCCAGTTCACCACCTTGTGACCCATCCCCAAACTACTGAGCTTATTGATAAGCCTCCTATGAGGAACAGTATTCAAAGGCTTTGCTGAAATCCAGGTAGATGCATGCACCTGATCGAGTTCTCTGGTCACCCAGTCGAAGAACTCAATCAAATTTGTTTGGCAAGATTGTCCTTGGGTAAAACCATGTTGCCTTGGATCATGCAACCTGCTGGTTTTGAGAAAATCCATTATTCGCACTTTCAGAAGGGCCTCCATTACTTTCCCGCCACCAAGATAAGGCTCACAGGCCTGTAGTTTGTCACTTCTTCCCTGTCACCACTTTTGTGAAGAGGTACCACATCCGCCCTTCTCCAGTCCTGAGGAACTTCTCCTGTTTCCAAGGATCTGTTGAAAACATCCTTTAATGGCCCTCCAAGAACCTCTCTGAGCTCTTTCAGTATACTGAGAAGTATCCCATCCGGTCCCATGGCCTTGTCCACTTTCAGTTTTGCAAGTTGTTCTAACACATCATCTTCTGTGAATGGTGTGGTATCTACTTCATTCCCATTTTTATATTTGGGAGTCACAGATGGTCCTTCTTCAGGATTTTCTTTAGTAAAAACTAAGCAGAAGTATTTGTTTAGCATTTTTGCTTTTTCAATGTCACTTTCCACGAATCCGTTCCCAGTACTTCTGAGCCCTGCAATTCCACCTCTGATTTTCCTCCTCTCCCAAATATTCCTGAAGAAAGTTTTGTTGCCACACTTCACATCTTTAGCCATCTTTTCCTCTGCCTTTGATTTTGCTTTCCTTATTTCTCTTTTTGTCTCTTTTAGTTTGATCCTGTATTCCTTTCTGTGTTCCTCTGTTTGCAAGCTTTTGAATTTTGTGAAAGCTGTGGTTTTTGCCTTTATTTGAGCAGCCACTTCTTTGGAGAACCAAATAGGTTTCCTTCTCCTCTTGCTTTTATTTACTTTCCTTACATATTTATCTGTTGCCCCTTTTATTGCCACCTTTAGTTTAGCCCATTGCAATTCCACTTCCCTTATCCCCTCCCACCCTGCCAACTCCTCCTTCAGGTACTTGGCCATTATACTGAAGTCAGTGTTTTTGAAGTTTAGGACTTTGAGCTTGCTATGATTGGACTGCAACTTTAAATAGTTTTGTGTCATCTGCAAATTTGATAACCTCACTCATTATTCCCATTTCCAGGTCATTTATGAATGTACAAAGCTAACATAAATCATATCAGGTATTCTAATGATTGCAATTAGTTCCCCTGTTTACCTCCATTTTATCTCCCTGTTATCTGTAAACGAAGGCCAGTCATCTGACCTATGTGTTTTATATTTACACTGTGAACCGCACTGATGATAAATAGCGTGGTATATAAGAAATATTAAATAAATAAAATAAATATGTTAAAAAGCAACGGACCCAGCACAGATCCCTGGGGTACTCCACTATTCACCTTTCTCCATTAGGAAAATTGGCCATTTAGCCCTACCCTCTGCTTTCTATCTTTTAACCAGTTCCTGATCCACAATAGTACACTGCCTCCTATCCCATGACTTTTTAGTTTTGCCAAAAGTCTCTGATGAGGAACCTTGTGAAAGGCTTTCTGAAAGTCCAGATATACTATATTAACTGACTCACCTTTGTATATGAACTGACTCACCTGTTACTGTTCAGTAATTTTGTACTTTATAATGGTTTCTATCATTTTTCCTGGTACTGACGTCACGCTCAGCGGTCTGTACTTTCCCAGATCACCCCTGGAATCCTTTTTGGCCATCCTCCAATTTTCAGCTATTACAGATGATTTTAATGATAGTTCACAGATTACTAATAGTAGGTCTGCAATCTCATATTTCAGTTCTTTTAACACCCTTGGATGTATACCATCTGGTCCAGGTGATTTGCTACTCTTCAGTTTATCAAATAGTTGCAATTCATCTTCCCTGTTTATTGATATTTCTTTCAATTCTTATGCGGCATCGCCTTTAAATACCTTTTCAGTCATGTGTAACATCTCTACATCTTCCTCAGTAAAGACCGAAGCAAAGAATTCATTCAGGGGTGTGTTTACTAAACTGAGCTAAAGGTTAACCCGGGCTATCTGCCACTAGGTCCCATATTATTCAATGGGACCTAGTTGCAGATAGCCTGGGTTAACCGTTAGCTCAGTTTAGTAAACATACCCCTCAGTCTCTCCGCTATGGACGTCCCCTCTTAGTGCCCCTTTTACCCCTCTATCATCTAATGGTCCAACTGACTCTGTCACAGGTTTTCTGCTACAAATGTACTTGAAAAAGTCTTTATTACGCGTTTTTCCTTTCACAGCTTCTTCTCAAATTCTCTCTTTGTCTGCCTTAACATAGTAACATAGTAAATGACGGCAGATAAAGACCAGCATGGTCCATCTAGTCTGCCCAGCAAGATGGCAAGAGTAGGTGCACCTGTTGCTCTGTGCAGGCCACCCCTCCCCATGTCTTTGTTTAGGGGTAAACCCACCACTCCATGTAGGACACCCCTATTTGTTGAAATGTTATATGGTTCAGAAGTTAGATGGTACCGTTTATCTTGTTTTTATCCTATTGCTGTAAAGGGATCCACTGTGTTTGTCCCATGCCTTCTTGAATTCTGTCACCGTGTTTGCCCCCACCACTTCCATCGGGAGGGAATTCCAAGCATCCACCACCCTTTCAGTGAAAAAATATTTCCTGACATTGCCTTTCAGTTTACCACCTTGAAGCTTCATGTTATGCCCTCTAGTTTTACAGTTTCCCCGTCTTTGGAAGAGGTTTGTTTGTTCATCATTTCTCTTTAAGTATTTAAAGGTCTGAATCATATCTCCCCTGTCCCTCCTCTCCTCCAAAGTGTACATATTTAGGTCTTCAAGTCTCTTCTCATAAGGCTTCTGACGCAGGCTCCAAATCATTTTGGTCGCTTTCCTCTGAACCGTTTCCAGTCTTTTTACATCTTTTGCAAGATACAGTCTCCAAAACTGAACACAGTATTCCAAGTGAGGCCTCACCAGTGGCTTATACAGTGGCATAAGTACCTCTTCCTTTCTGCTGGTAATCCCTCTTTGTATGCAGCCCAACATCCTCCTGGCTTTTGCCACCGCCTTGTCGCACTGTTTTGCCACCTTGAGATCATCAGAGATAATCACACCAAGGTCTTTCTCTTGAACCGCGCATACCAACCTCTCGCCCCCTATCACGTACATTTCCCTTGGATTTCTGCTACCCAAGTGCATGACACTGCACTTTTTCGCATTAAATCGTAGTTGCCAAGCATTAGTCCAGTCTTCCAGCTTTTGTAGATCTTTCCTCATGTTAATCACTCCCTCGGGGGAGTCCACTCTGTTGCAAATTTTTGTGTCATCTGCAAAAAGACAGACTTTTCCATTCAGTCCTTCAGCAATATTACTCACAAATACATTGAACGGTGCCGGGCCCAGGACCGAACCCTGGGGCACCCCGCTAATCACCTTCCTCTCATCCGAGTGAGCTCCATGTACAATCACCTTCTGTCGTCTGTCAGTCAACCAATTTCTAATCCAGTTTACCATCTTGGGGCCCATCCCCAATAGATACAATATCAATGCATTGTATCTAACTTGCCAGTGCTTATGATCTTTCCAGTTTTTGTCATTTGGCTCCTTTTCTATTTCTTGAAAGATGCTTCTTTGGATACAATAGCCTCTCTGACCTCACCTTTAAACCTTGCTGGCAGTTTTTTCAACATTCTTCCACCTTTCTTAAAGCTTCGAATACAGCTGTCCTGGGCTTCCAAGATAGTATTTTTAAAAAATGCCCATTCTTGATGTAAATCTTTAACTTTTGCAGCTGCTCCTTTAAATTTTTTCTGAACTATTTTCTTCATTTTATCATAGTCTCCCTTTTGAAAGTTAAAAGGTAGAACTGTGGATTTCTATGCTGTCCTTCCTCCATTTATGAAATCAAACGCAATCATGCTATGATCACAATTGCCAAGTAGCCCCAAAACCCTTATCTCTTGCACCAGATATTGTGTACCACTAAGGACTAGTTCCAAAATGGCTTCCCCTCTGGTCAATACATGAACCAGCTGCTCCAAGAAGCAGTCATTTATTTCATCTAGAATCTTTATCTCCCTAGCATGACACTGACCCATTCGATACCGAGGTAATTGAAATCACCTATTATTATTACTGTGTTGCAACTTTTGTTAGCTTCCCTGATTGTTTTGAACATTTCATCATCCATTTGTTCATTCTGGTCAGGCGGTGAATAGTACACCCCCACTGCCATCGCCTTCCCCTTCCCCTTTTTCATGGAATTTCAATCCATAGAGATTCTACAGTGCATTTTGTTTCCTGCAACACTTTAATCCTGTGTGACTCAATGCCCTCTCTAACAGAGCGCAACCCCTCCACCAATTTGATCTGCTCTATCATTGCAATATAATTTGTATTCAGGTATCTCAGTGCCCCACTGGTTGTTCTCCTTCCACCATGTCTCTGAGATTCATATCTAACCTCTCATTTACTGCTATATATTCTAACTCTCCCATCTAGCATTTGCATACAAGCATTTTAGAGACTGTATTTTATTCATATTAGTCTGGTTATTGGTAGGCAGGGGTAATTTGGAATCCTGAAGCTTTGTTTAATCTGTACTTAAGGGCATATGGGTTACCTTTATCTTTATTGGAACCTCTCTTTTGGGATGCCCTAACTTCCCTCTTTTGCTAGTATCTTTCAAGGATATATCCTTCCAAACCATACTCTCTTGAGCGACTGTCAGCTTTCCCCTATTATCTAGTTTAAAAGCTGCTCTATCTCCTTTTTAATGCCAGCAGCCTGATTCCATCCCGGTTAAAGTGGAGCCTGTCCCTTCAGAAAAGCCTCTCCTTTCCCCAGAATGTTGCCAGTTCCTTCCTTACACCATCATCTCATCCACGCATTGAGACTCCCAAGTTCTGCCTGCCTTTGGGTCCTACACATGGAATGGGAAGCATTTTTGAGAATGCTACCCTGAAATTTCTGGATTTTAACCTCCTACCTAAATTTGGCCTCCAGAACCTCCCTACCACACTTTCCTATGTCATTGGTTTCAATATATCTCAAGACAGCAGACTCCTCCCAGTGCTATCTAATATCTTGTCTAGGTGGTGCCTGAGGTCTGCTGCCTTCGCACCAGGCAGGCATATTACCAGGTGATCCTCACGTCCACCAGCCACTCAGCGATCTACATGCTTAATGACCGAATCACCAACTATAACGGCTGTCCTAACCCTTCCCTCATGGGCATATGGCCCTGGAGAAACTTCCTCGGTGCAAGAGAGTTTTACATCACCTGGAGGACAGGTCCTAGCTACAGGATAATTTCCTGTCACACCACGGTGATGGTCTCCTGTCACATGTCCTCTCTCCTCCATGGCAACAGGGAGTCTGCCAGACTGGAGATGGGACTTCAGTACTACATCCCTGTACGTCTTACCTGTCTTCCTTATGTTTATTTATTTATTTAGCTATGCCTGTATACTGCTTTTCACTGGGTCAAAATGGTTTATGTCCTCCAAGTCTGCTATTCTAGCCTCCAGAGATCAGACTCATTCCCTGAGAGCAAAGAGCTCCTTGCCCCTAGAGCACATGTAAGACCCCTCTTGAACTGGGACAAAATCGTATATTTGATATTCAATGCAAAATACTGGAAAGCCCCCATCTCACTACTGGATTGTAGTCTGCTTCATAGTTTTAAAGTTTTGTTTAGGTATTTAAGTTGTTTACTTACTTATGTATGCTGGGGATACTTATACTTATATGACTATACCTAATGGGGGTCATTCCGTTCAGGACATCCATGCCCCTGTGACCCGATTGGAATCGGACGCACAGGGGGCACGCTTGGCCCCGTGGGATCAGAATCGTGACTAGGCCTGTATGTGCAGGTCCTTGCCCGGCTAATGCAGTCAAGGCTCCTGAATGAAGCCGCGGCACCATGGCTATTCAGGAGCCGTGATTCCTGGCCACTGATGACTGTCTTTCCCACAGCTCGACCCCCTATATTGCCTCCCATGGCCAGGGTTGGGCTGCGGAGAATCCCCTGCACCCATTTCACCTTTCTCCTGTGGCCAGAGCTTCCATCCCCTGATGTCTAGGGGGACGTATTCCACCTCCAAGATGGAATAAATCCCCTGTCCAGTCTGCCGGCTCCAGACATACAGGGCTGATGTCAGAATCGGCCCTGTACATCCGGGGCTGTGGACCGCCCACTGCCCGCCCTAACTCCACCTCCGAACTGCCCCCTTCCAGCCTCCCCGTACAAACACCTTGTTTGTAAGGGGAGATTAGCCAGGGACACAGAGGGGTCCAAATAATGGGATAGGACGTCCCAACGGGACGTTCATCCCCGCTATTTGTGACTCAGAATGACTCTGAATACGTTTAATGGACTTTTTCACCTCAAGATTAATTAATTCTAGGTCCTTAATTAATGCATTCCTGATGAAGATAACCAGCGGCACCTGAAAGTGAATATGGCACCTCCTTCCTTTTAATAGGTTTAACAGCCTATAAAGCTAAGATTATCCCTGATATTTTTACCCCTCTCTTCTCCTATCTAGATGACCAAAGCCAAATTATCCCTCACATACTTAAGTGTAAACCCTGCCCAAAGCCCACTGCCTAGAATCTCTCGACCGGGTTGGACAAGCTTATGTTTACAGGGTGTCTGCACATAAATTTATGTATTTATTTATTTTATTATTTATTTGTTCTTATATACCACTTTTCACAAAATCAAAGTGGTTTATATTAAAACCAACAATGTACAGAGAACGCATAAAAACAAAGAACTGTGGAATTAATAACAGAAAACTATAAAATGTTGGATTAGGAAATAGGAAATAGGTATGCATTAGCAGAAATACCGAGTGGGTTAGGATTAGGGCTGAGAGGAGAAGATGGGGTAGAAGGGTAAATTTAGGTTCTGGTATCACAGGGAAATTTAGCAAAGATAACTTCTGTACAGACATGCCTCATGACATTACCATGTAAGTGTGGTCTGTACCTGGTTTTCCGCAAAGGAATCTCACTCTGTAGTTGGGGCAGCTACCAGAAGTCTGGTTTGGTCTGAGGCACCCAAAGCTGTAATCGTGACCTCCTCGGTAAATCACTTCCACTGGAACTGCAACTCCATTGACTGCAGTGACCTCAAGACATTGCAAAAAATAAATTCAGAGACAGCCATAAAAAGAATAATTTCCAAAGCCATTTCTGTGCCTAAAGCTTTTGGGGAGATGCAATTTTATAAATTTGTGTGTGGATAAAAAGTATATATACATAGTAGAGGGCCTGATATTCAGCAGCGGGGCAGAGCGCAATTACAGCAGCTAGTCCTCACCGCTAAATGGTAAACCCAGATACTCAATGCCGGCATTGAGTATCTGGGTCGGCTGCAGAACCCAGTAACTAACTGGAGGATTACTGGGCAGCGGCTGAATATTACTGCTGACCGATTACCCCCATCTTCTTTGTCCCTCTTCAAACTTAAGTTGAAAGGTCGTCTTTTCGCCTGCGCCTCTGGCTCTTGATTTTGCGGTTCTTATTCTTCTCCTTTTCTGGCTTTGTCTTTTTAGATTGTAAGCTCTTCTGAGCAGGGACTTCTCTTGTATGTTTTCATTGTGCAGCGCTGCGTAGCGCTTTATAAATGCTTAGTAGTAGTAGTTCTTATCATTTATATAGCGCTACAGGGTTTATGCAGCACTGTACAGAGACATGTCCCTGCTCAAAAGAGCTTACAGCCTAGTAGTGACAGGCAACGCCACTGGGGATTAGGACATATCTAGGGGAATGGCGAGGAAATACACAGGAGGTGAACAGAAGACGAGGGGGATCAGAAGTGAAAAGTAGTCTCAAAGAAGTGAGTTTTTAGCCATCCATGGACTGCTGCGATGCTAACCCAAGCAATGGCACCTGCAGATATTCAGCAGCAGTAACCATGTCAATGCCGCTGAATATCGCACTTTGCGGCATTTGCAAACTGTGTAAATACTTTTGAATACTGGGCCCAGACTTTCCAATCTATGGACTTTGCTGGATTTTCAGACACACACATCTGCTTCGGAAATGACCTCACAAGAGCGAATGTTAAACATTTGCATTTGCTTTTTGGGTGAGCACAATTTTTCTGGATTAAAAATATGAGCATTCAAGTCTTCAGCTAAAAGCAAATCCCAGCCTAATCTTACACCAAAGGCCCCTCTGACTCACCTGCACATCAGATAGGCTGTTCTGTAATGGACCAGTTCTGCAGGCATCGCAGGACTTTACCTGTGGAAATGTCTCTGAAAAGGACACTCCCTGAGAAAGAGACTCTCTGACTCTGAGTAAAGAGACAGGAACACTATGGGGTCATTTTTAAAGCATTCCCCATGTTCTACAGGTAGAAAATGGCTCTTACAAAGTTCTGTGGGGTCTACATGTGTAAAACGGAAGCACCTTCTTCAAGAAATCATCACGAGTTCTTTGATGGAAATTTCATGCTTTTCCAATTGTGCCTAGCCGTAAGAAAGTAAAAAGGAAGGTTTTCCTGACTGTCTCAGGGTATGAAGCTTTCTGCAACATCTTTTATCTATTCTGAAAAGCATTAGACATGTTCTTTTGCTTCGGTTTTTGAGACAGATGTGTGCTGTTCAGCCAGAGAATAGTGAGGTTTTTGCTTCTTGTGACTCATTAATGCATCTTGTGTTTGCTTTCCCCCAAATGTATGGACTATATGTTGGATCAATTAATGTTTTCCTTTGGTCTATTTATCTGTATTATGTGTTCTTACCAGTGAAATGTACAGACATTTCCCTTATTTCTTTGTCTTTAATTGATGTTAAAGTTACTGGGCCTGATATTCTTCTGGAAGGGCTCTGCACTGCTATGGAACATAGCTGTCGCTGCTGACCTTTAACCCCTGATATTCAATGCCGGGGTCGTGGCAAAGCCCACAGATGCTAACTGGGCAGTGGTGTAATATTGCCGCAGCCCGGTTAGCAGTTGATGCCGCCCCTGGAATGCCTACAACATGCCCCGAAGCTAAGCGGTTAGCATCGGGCGTGTAGCGGAGATCATCAGGAATATTCAGCGGCTCTAACCGTGTTAGTGCCGCTGACGATCCCTCTAAGCAGCATTTACACACTTTACAGGTCTGTAAACTATCTAAATACCTTTGAATATCAGGCCCAATATTGAGATGGGCGCATCTTCAAAGGACTATGTTCCTTGTCGGTGCATAGCCCTCCCCACTGACCTCAACCCAGATATTCAGTGCTACGGCGAAACACTGAATATCCGGGGATCGCCGCAGACACAGGAAGTCGCCCAAGCTATCCGAGCAGTAGCAATAGTGCATGCTGCCTGGTTAGCTCCTGTGCCTTAAAGATAAGCGAGGGGTAGCGCTTGTCGCCGCCTCTGCTCCACGCACTGATGCTAACCAGATAGCAACGGGGCACATAGGGGTGTTAGCGAGGAATATTCAACGGTACTAACTGTGTAAAAGCCGTAGAATATCCGGACTTAAGGCATTTACACAGTTTACAGGGCTGTAAATCATATAAATGTCTTTCAAAAATCGGAGCCATCAGGCCCATTATAACTAAACAGAGGCACCAAAAGATAACAGCTGCTTTTACACATCTGTGCCTGGCCATTACTGGAGGCACAGCGTGGGCAGAGCTGGGATGCACATGCACAGAGTACACAGACACTGTTACACTATCTTCACAGCAAGTGTAAATTTGTACGTAACTGGGCATCATTTCCAGCATATTTTATAAAGGCAGAAAAGCACCTGTAAAACATGTAAACAGACCTTCCCAGGGTTGTACAGCTGTGGCAGGGTAGCAATGCACCTGTGTTTCTTATAAAGCATATATGTATATGCATAGAATGCACGCTAACCCTTATACCTTCTTCAGTACATTTGTATCTTATAAAGTACATACATACGGCAGAGAGCACACACATACCGTTATATCTTCTATGACACGTGTATCCTATAAAGTACATATGTACATGCAGAGGCCATACACACACCCTTACGCCTTCTATGGTACATGCCTATCTTATAAAGTGCATATATACACACAAAGAGCACATGAACACCGTTACACATAAGAACATAAGAAATGCCCTACTGGGTCAGATCAAGGTCCATCAAGCCCAGTATCCTGTTTTTAACAGTGGCTAATCCAGGTCACAAGTACCTGGCAGTTTCCCAAAAACACACACAGGTTCCACAATGCTTTTACAGGGGCAAGCAGTGTATTACCTGGGTCTTCTTTAATAATGGTTCCTCCAGGAACTTATCCAAACCTTAAGAAGGTCATATGTACCTGCCTAGAGCACACGCACACCCTTACACCTTCTTTGTGTTTCTTATAAAGTACATATGTACATGCACGACTTTATACGTTCTTTGGCATATGTGTATTTTATAAATTACTTATGCACATGCATAGAGCACACGCACATCCTTACACCTTCTTCAGTACATTTGTATCTTATAAAATACGTATCTACACACAAAGAGTACATACACACCATTAAACCTTCCACAGTATAGGGGTCATTCTGAGGCAGGAATAGAGGGAATGGATGTCCCGTTGGGTCGTCAATCCCCATTATTTGGGCCCTTCCCAGACCCGTCTACCTTCCAGCGCATTGTACAGGGAAGATAGACGGGGCGGGGAAGGGACAGGGAAGGGGCGGTTCATGGACGGCTTTAGGGTGGGTAGTTTGCGGTCATCGGCCCCAGACATACGGGGTTGATTCTAAATCGGCCCTGTACATCCGGGGCCAGTGGCTTGCATGGGGAACTTATTCCACCTTGGAGGTGGATTAAGTTCCCCAGTCGGCAGGCCCGGAGCTGGGAAGCTATGGGAGGGAGCAAAGGAGATTCCCTGCAGCCCAACCATGGCCTTAGGAGGCCAAATTGGGGGTCGGGCTGCGGGGAAAGAACCTTTGCAGCCAGCGCAGGAATAGAGGCTTTTCAATGGAGCCGCAATGCCATGGCAACCGGACGCTGTGGTGCCACGGCTCCATTGAACCGCCTTAACTGAGTTAGCCGGGGAAGGCCTGTACATGCAGGCCAGATGGAATTGGGGTCCCAGCCTCATATAAAGGCCTGCTCACGATTCTGATCAGAATCACGGCTCCCTCTGTGCGACCTGTTCTGGACGGGCGCACAGAGGGCCAGTATGTTCAGGATGGAATCGGGCCCTATATGTATATCTTATAAAGTACATATGTACATGTGTAGAGCACATGCTCACCTTACACCTTCTTTGGTACATGTGAATCTTACAAAGTACATATGTAGATGCAGAGAGCACAAGTTCACCCTTTGACATTCCACAGTATGTGTGTATCTTAACGTATATAGTGGAACACCAGATCTAGTGCAAGAGATAAGGGTGTTGGGGCCACTTGGCAATAGTGATCATAGCATGATCGCCTTTGATTTAATTAGTGGAGGAGGGATAGTAAGGAAATCCACAGTACTACCTTATAACTTTCGAAAGGGAGACTATGATAAAATGCGGAAAATAGTTAAGAAAAAACTAAAAGGAACAGTTGCAAAGGTTAAAGACTTACATCAAGCTTCGGTGTTGTTGAAAAATACTATCTTGGAAGCCCAGACCAGCTGTATTCCACGCTTTAAGAAAAGTGGAAGGAAGTCCAAAAAACTGCTAGCATGGTTTAAAGGTGAGGTCAGAGAGGCTGTCGTTGCCATGAAAGCATCTTTCATGAAATGGAAAAAAGAGCCAAACGATGAAACCTGGAAACAGCACAAGCACTGGCAGGTCAAATGCAAGGCATTGATAAAGCAGGCAAAGAGAGAATTTGAGAAGAAGCTTGCTGCGGAAGCAAAAACACGAGAATAAAGATTTTTTCAAGTACATTCGTAGCAAAAAACCTGTGAGAGAGTCAGTTGGACCATTAGATGATAGAGGAGTTAAAGGGGCACTAAGAGGCGACAAGGCGATAGCGGAGAGACTAAATGAATTCTTTGCTTCGGTCTTTACTGAGGAAGATGTAGGGATGTTACCCATGACTGAAGTGGTATTTAAAGGTAATTGAAGAAAATATCGATACATCGGGAAGATGTATTACAACTATTAGATAAACTGAAGAGTAGCAAATCACCTGGGCTGGATGGTATACATCCAAGGGTGTTGAAAGAACTAAAATATGAGATTGAAGACCTGCTATTAGTAATCTGTGAACTATCATTAAAATCATCTCTAATACCTGAAGATTGGCGGATCGCCAATGTAACACCAATTTTTAAAAAGGGTTCGAGGGGTGATCCGGGAAACTACAGACCGGTGAGCCTCACGTCAGTACCGGGAAAAATGGTAGAAAACATCATAAAGAATAAAATTACTCAGTATGTAGATAGTCATGGCCTAATGGGAGACAGCCAACATGGCTTTAGACAAGGAAGATCTTGTCTTACTAATCTGTTATGTTTTTTTGAAAGTGTGAATAAACAGGTGGACAAAGGTGAGTCGGTTGATATAGTGTATCTGGACTTTCAGAAAGCCTTTGACAAGGTCCCTCATCAGAGACTTTTGGCAAAACTAAAGAGTCATGGGATAGGAGGCAGTGTACTACTGTGGATCAGGAACTGTCCGCTGCTTTTTGACATATTCATAAATGACCTGGAAAGTGGAATAACGAGTGAGGTTATCAAATTTGCAGATGACACAAAACTATTTAAAGTTGTTAAAACCCAAGAGGATTGTGGAAAATTGCAAGAGGATCTTGATAAATTGGAAGACTGGGCATCAAAATGGCAGATGAAATTTAATGTGGACAAGTGCAAAGTTATGCACCTAGGGAAGAACAACCCAAACTATGGTTACACGATGCAAGGTTCCACATTAGGAACCACCACCCAGGAAAAAGATTTAGGCGTCATTGTTGATAACATGTTAAAACCCTCGGCCCAGTGTGCAGCGGCAGCCAAGAGAGCAAATAGAATGCTAGGTATCATAAGGAAAGGAATGGAAAATAAAACAAAAGATATTATAATGCCTCTATACCGTTCCATGGTGAGACCGCACCTTGAATATTGTGTGCAATTCTGGTCGCCGTATCTTAAAAAGGATATAGCGTTATTAGAAAAGGTTCAGAGAAGAGCCACCAAAATAGTAAAGGGGATGGAAGGATACTCCTATGAAGAAAGGCTAGAAAGGTTAGGGCTCTTTAACCTGGAAAAGAGATGGCTGAGGGGAGATATGATTGAAGTCTATAAATTAATGAACTGAGTGGAACGGGTAAACGTAGATTGACTGTTTACGTTATCAGAATATAGGAAGACTAGGGGACATGCAATGAAGCTACAGGATAAACTATTTAAGACTAATAAAAGAAAATATTTTTTCACTCAATGTGTAATCAAACTCTGGAATTTGTTACCGGAGGATGTAGTAAAGGCTGTTAGTGTAGCTGGGTTTAAAAAAGGTTTGGACAAGTTCCTGGAGGAAAGGTCCATAAACCATTATTAAGAAGGGACCCAGGATATCAATGCTTGATCTAGTACAAGCATTGCAGAACCTGTGTCTTTTGGGGAAACTGCTAGGTACGTATCACCTAGATTGGTCACTGTTGGAAACAGGATACTGGGCTTGATGGACCTTGGTCTGACCCAGTATGGCATATCTTATGTTCTTATGTTATGTACCCTTAAACCTTCTACAGTATGTATTTATCTTATAAAGTATATTTGCATATGTAGATAGCAAATGCATATCTTCTAGGATACCTTTGCATCTCATAAAGTACATCCGTACATGCATAGAGCACATGCATACCGTTACACCTTCTTTGGTATATGTGTATCTTATAAAGTACATATGTACATGGAGAAAGCACACACACCCTTACACCTTCTTCAGTACATGTGAATCTTATAAAGTACATATTGTGATGGTGAAAGCCCTATGGAAAGCCTGAAAGGGGATGAGAATCCAGAAATCCCCATGGAAACGGATGATAATGCACTGCTACAAGGAAAACTCAGCCTATGTCAGAGAAAAAGGTAGTTCCCTGTAGGAAGCAAACCATGCCCTAGTGCAATAGTGGAGACTAACCCCCGTTCTGATTGGTCACAAGGAAGCAGGAAGCCAGGGTTAAAAACCACGTGCAGAGGGAAGGAAGGGAGATCTGGGGGGAGATCCGAAGGAGAGACCTGAGGTAAGACCTGAGGAGAGACCCGAAGAGAGACCTGGAGACAGAACCGATTGGAGAACCGATTGGAGAACCCACAAAGAAGTTGGTCAGGGAAATATCCAGAGAGCCAGTTGGAAGGCAAGAGAAAGCCAAGACCAGAGTCTGAGACCAGAGAGTCCAGGCAGAACAGCCTGGGTGAGAGAAGGTGCCAAGGGAAAGGCACGCTCTCGGACAAAGCCAGCATTCAAAGGTAAAAGCACAGACAATTGGAGAAGCCGTGCAGACCAGTCAAACAGTTGCTACAGCTGGGAGGATTGGAGAGGTGGAAAGAGCACCAGTGCTGACACAGAGAAACAGCCTCAAGGTAAAACTGACCATTTTATATCTGATAAATTGGCAAAAGAGATAAAGGCTAGTTTTATTGAGCAGGAGCTGGAACCCTCCCCCTCTACTGTGAAACGTTGGATTGAAAGCCTAGTACCTGCAGCAAACTCCAGACCAGATAACTCTGACATTTGTGAAGCTTCTAAATTAGGGGCACTGCAGAAACTATTGTCTAGTGAGAGGATTCAAACCCCTAGTACCAAAACACCTGAAAAGGCTGACTTGCTGTGGGATCACTTCCACCAGTTTCTAAAGAGAGAAAAGCTAAAAGAAGTCCCCACATATGAGAAAGACTTTGGTAATTCTAATGGCATTGAGGAAATGCAGATAGAAACCACTGTGCCTGAATGTGATGATTTTCCAATACCAATGGACTGTTGTTTGACTCACAAGAATACCACAGTAAGAAAGTGAAACAGGAGAGTTTTAAAAGCCTTTTAATAAGGTAGCTTTTACTTGTGACTCAGAAGAAAGCAATGCTGTGCTGTATTCAGTGTTGAGAGTAACAGAGTTTGGGAAGACGTTGTTTGATGAAAGTGAAACCAGCTGTGTTTAATTCTGCTACAGTATAGTGTGTGACCACACAGAGCAGTGCAGAGAACAGCAGAGAAGAAAAGTTTTGTTTTTCATTTCTCCTGGTTTTTCCTGTGTTCATCCTTTCATTTGGAGAAGTTAGCCTAGTGCATTTGTTGTGTTTTGAACCTTCGCGTGCCTTTGAAAATCCCCATTGTATAAATAATAAAAATCTTGCAAAGCCTTACCTCATACCTCAACTACAATTCATTCCTACAGAGTAAAGAACTTTTATTCTAAAGGACAGTAAGGCCGCCTATCGGCTGTCAGCCTCTTGGCCCAGCCAGTGGGTGTCGCAATATGTATGAGGTGCAATCAAAAAGTGTCGAGACATGTACAATAATACAAGAAGTATAACACTGACAGTTATTGCACTCAGTCTCCTTTAGTCCCCTTCCGATGGAACTTACTTCCGACAGTGTTCATGCCACTGCTGGAAACAATTTTGAAATGCGTCTTTCAATATGTTGTGAAACTGCTGTGTTGAATTTTTCTTAATGGTCTCCAAGTCATCAAATCTCCTTCTTTTCAGTGGCAATTTCAGTTTTGGAAACAAGAAAAAGTCACAGGGAGCGAGGTCAGGTGAGTACGGAGGCTGAAGGACTTGCTCGATTAGGTGTTTGGTCAAGAACTGCTGGACAAGATGTGATGCATGAGCTGGGGCGTTATCGTGATGAAGCAACCCTTCACCATTCCTGGGCAACTCTGGCCTCTTACGACAAACTGCATCTCTTAAACAAGTCAGAACTTGGATGTAATACTCCTTATTGATGGTTCGGCCTTTTGGAGCATACTCATGATGAACAATAACCTGGTAATCAAAAAAACCTCTGAGCATGACCTTGACATTGTTCCTCACCTGACAGGCTTTGGTCTTAGAGAGTTTGGAGTCTTTTCATTGTTAGGATTGAGCCTTAGTTTCTGGGTCATAACTATAACATCTTTAACATCTTTGTTAGTGATATAGCGGAAGGGCTGTCGGATAAGGTTGGCCTCTTTGCGGATGATACCAAAATCTGCAATAGAGTAGACACCCAGGAAGGTGTAGATAACATGAGGAGGGATCTAGCAAAGCTTGAAGAATGGTCTAGAACAGCGATGGCGAACCTATGGCACGCGTGCCAGCTGTGGCACGTGAAGGCCTTGCAGCTGGCACGCGGGAAGGTCCGCAATTAAGATATGCGGCGCGGCGGGAGGTGAGTGTGCTGGTGTCCAGGGCCGGCCCGTCCATTGAGCAAGAATGTTTTTTGCACAAGGCCCCGCGTTTCAGGGGGCCCCGCGCAAAGAACATTCTGCTTTCCTCAAAATTACATTAAAAAAAAAAAAGCTGGCTCTCTGGCTGCTGCCGCTGTCGCCGCGGCAGAATGCAGTGTCCCGCGGGGCCCCCTCTGCGCCGGCTGAGCCCTCTGCCCGGCTTTCAGATTCGCGAAGGGAGAGTGTCTCTCCCTTGCGTCTCTGTTAAGCCCACAGGGGCTAATGGGAAATTTCCCATCAGCCCCTTTAGACGCGAGGGGTTGATGGGAAATTTCCCATTAGCCCCTGCGGGCTTAACAGAGACGCGAGGGAGAGACACTCTCCCTTCGCGAATCTGAAAGCCGGGCAGAGGGCTCAGCCGGCGCAGAGGGGGCCCTGCGGGACACTGCATTCTGCCGCGGCGGCAGCGGCGGCAGCCAGAGAGCCAGCTTTTTTTTTGGACTGCTAATGGGCTTGGGCTGGGGCTGGGGCTGGGGCGGGGGGGCTGTTAGGACTGCTAATGGGCTGGGGCTGGGGCTGGGGTGGGGGGCTGTTAGGACTGCTAATGGGCTGGGGGGGGTTAGGACTGCTAATGGGCTAGGGGGGGGGTTAGGACTGCTAATGGGCGGGGGGGGGGGCTGTTAGGACCGCAAATGGAGGGGGGGGGGGTTAGGACCGAAAATGGGCTGGGGGGGTGGTGGGTTAGGACCGCTAATGGGCTAGGGGGGGGGGGGTTAGGACCGCTAATGGGGTGGGGGGGGTTTGTTAGGACTGCTAATGGGCTGGGGGGGGTTAGGACTTGTAATGGGCTGTGGACTGATGGGGGCTGTCTGGAAATGGGGTGATGGGGGGGTTAGAACTGCTAATGGGCTATGGGGGGCTGTTAGGACTGCTAATGGGCTGGGGGGGTGGGGGGGCTGTTAGGACTGCTAATGGGTGGGGGGGCTGTTAGGACTGCTAATGGGCTGGGGGGTTAGGACTGGTAATGGGCTGTGGACTGATGGGGGCTGTCTGGAAATGGGGTGATGGGGGTGTTAGAACTGCTAATGGGCTATGGGGGGTGGTTAGGACTGATAATGGGCTATGGTGTCGCGCGCTAGGACAGGAAATGGGCTGATGGGGAGGGGTTAGGACTTGAGGTGGGCTGATGTGGTTAGGACTGGTAATGGGCTGTGGGCTGATGGGGGGTTTTTGGACTGGCAATGGGCTGATGGGGTTAAGACTGGCAATGGGCTGATGGGGTTAAGACTGGAAGTGGGCTGATGGGGGGGTTAGGACTGGTAATGGGTTATAGGGGGGGGCTTAAACTGAAAATGGTGTGATGGGGGGGTTAGGACTGGAAGTGGGTTGATGGGGGGCTAGGACTGGTAATGGGTTGGGGGGTTGCTATGACTGGAAATGGGCTGAGTGGAAGGGGAGGCTTGAATTGCAAATAGCTGATGGGGAGGGAGCTTGGAATGGAAATGGGCTGTGAGGGAAGGGAGCTAGGACTGAAAATGGGCTGATGGAGCAGCTAGGATAGGACTGGAAATTGGCTGTTGGGGGAGCTAAGATTGGAAATGGGCTGTGGTGGGGGCTTGAATTGAAATGGACTCATGGAGGGGTTAGAACTGAAAGTAGGCTCATGGGGGGGGGCTTGGACTGGAATTGGACTGAGTGGAGGGGAGCTATGATTTGACATGGGCTGATGATGGGGCTAGGAAATGACTAGAAGTGGGCTGATGGGGGGCTAGGATTGGAAATGAGCTGATGAAGGGACTCAGACTGAAAATGGATGGGGGAGCTAGGACTGGAAATGGGTTGATGGTGGGCTAGGACGGGAAATGGGCTGATGCAGGGACTAGAAGGGAATGGATGCTGGGTGAGACTGGAACTAGAAGGGAGCTGATGTTGGGGGAGGATTAGAATGGGATGGGGCTGGGAGAGTAAAATGGAGAGGGGAAAAATATTTTGTGTGGGAGGGATGAAAAATCTACAATTGGCCTGGTATTGGGAGAGTAAGTGGGGATTGAGGATGGAGGGGTAAAATTTGTGTGGATGAAATAGGAATGAGGAAAGAGCAAAAGGAGAAAGATTAGTATGTTAAAGCAGATGTAGAGAGAGAGAATGGAAAAAAAACTAGAAGAAAGAAGAAAGAACAAATGGACAGCAGACGATGGACAGTTAGCAGAAAACATGAAGAAACCAGAAGAAAGTGGCTGGAGCAATTGCAACTGAAAAAAAATGCACAAAAGGTAGAAATATCCCTTTATTTTGAATTTATTAACTGGAATATGAAACCTCTGGGAAATGTGCATCATTAACGTCTGTGCTTTGTTTGGTACAAGAGGAAATTAATTTATAGTTTTATTTCTACAGTGTTGTTGTACATTCCAAGTTTGGCTTTTGGGGTTCCCAGTTTAATTATTGCCTTCCTGTTTCTAAATTGAATGAAATCATTAAAACATTATAAATTGCCAATAAATTGAAGTGAAAACCAAAGGATGTGAATCAAATTGATTCTCTGACAATACAAAGATTCCAACCTTTACAAATGATGTTACATAGTTCAGGCAACTTTATAAAGAGTTTTTAGATACTAAAATCTTGTTGTTAAGGTTTAATTGATGTGCTGGCACTTTGAGGAAATTCTTTGGTTTTGTGCGGCAGTTTGGGCACTCGGGCTCAAAAAGGTTAGCCATCACTGGTCTAGAACTTGGCAGCTGAGATTTAATGTTAAAAAATGTAAGGTCATGCATTTGGGCTGCAGCAATCCAAGGGAGCAATATAGTATAGGGGTGAAGTACTTTTGTCTACTAAAGAAGAGCGGGACCTAGGCGTGGCTGTGTCTGATGAGCTTAAAGTAGCTAAACAGGTAGAAAAGGCGACGGCAAAAGCTAGAAGGATGCTTGGGTGCATACGGAGAGGAATGGCTAGCAGAAAAAAGGAGGTGATAGTGCCTCTGTATAATTCTTTGGTGCGACCTCATTTGGAGTATAGTGTGCAATTCTGGAGACCGCACCTTCAAAAGGATGTGAACAGGATGGAGTCGGTGCAGAGGGTGGCTACTAAAATGATTAGTGGGCTTCATTATAAAGCATATGAGGACAGACTGAAGGATCTTAATATGTACACCTTAGAGGAAAGGCGGGATAGAGGTGATATGATTGAGATGTTTAAATACCTCCGTGGCATAAATGTTCAGAGAGAGAGCCTCTTTCAATTGAAAGCAAGTTCTGCTACGAGGGGACATGGGATGAGGGTGAAGGGAGATAGATTCAGGAGTGATATGCGGAAATATTTCTTTACGGAAAGAGTGGTGGATCCATGGAATAGTCTCCCAGTGGAGGTGGTAGAGATGAGGACAGTAACTGAATTTAAAAAAGCATGGGACAAATACAGAGGATCTCTAAAGGTAAAAGGGGGACTGTTGTAGTTGTTGATATGGAAGGACAGACTAGATAGGCCATGTGGTCTTTTTCTGTCATCATATTTCTATGTTTCTATGTCTCTATAATTTATTTTATTTATTTATTTAACTGTATTTATATCCCGCTTTTCACCGGGTCAAAGCGGTGAAAAGCGGGATAAAACCCATGATTCATCACCAGTAATAATCTTTTTGATGAAATTTGAGTCATTTTCAACGCATTCCAATAACTCCTTGGCTGCAGTTGATCTTTTTGGTCAGGGGATAGGAGTTTCGGTATAAATTTTGCAGACACATGTCTCATCCACAAATCAACAATAAGAATGGACTGAACTAACCCGAAACTGATGTCCATGTCCTCAGCAAGCTCCCTGATAGTCAATCGATGTTTTATTTATTTATTTATTTTATTTAATTATTTAACAGGTCTTCTATACTGCCTTATCATACATTCAAGGCGGTTTACCTGGAACAGATATAGCAACGAGCTTTACATAGAACAGGGTTATACAACTTGGAGGTTAATTGGGGTATAACAAGCAATTAACAATTGCTAACTATTTACAAGGAAACTGTCGCAGTGTTTTATGGTCCATTTCGTTAGTGATCATAGTCTTCTGGTGTAGCTCCAAAGTATTCTATGAAAAAGGTGGCCTTTTATTGCTCTCCTAAAGTGTACTAGGTCTTTGATTTCATGTGTTGAGGTGGGGAGATCGTTCCACAGCTGGGGTGCAAACAAGGAGAAGGCTCTATTGCAGGTGGATTGATTTGCTTTCCTGACGTTTAGTGGGGTCTCTAGGATGTCTGCTCCTGTTCTTGTTCTGCAGGAGAGAGGTTATTTAGTGTTTTGAAGATTATTATTATGCTTTTGTATTTGGTGCGTACAGCAACAGGGAGCCAGTGTAGCTGATGGAGCGTGGAGGTTATGTGTTTGTATTTTGCTGTTCCAGTAATGATTCTGGCCACAGTGTTTTGTACCAGTTGTAAGGGGAGAGTTGTTTTCTTTGGAAGTCCATGGTAAATTGCATTGCAGTAATCTATTATAGGCATTATTATGGCTTGGCATACAGTTTGGAAGTCATTGTCGGTGAGTAGTGATTTGAGTTTGCGTAGCATTCTGAGTTTGTGGTAGGCTGATCTGGTCGTCTTTTTGATGTGTGGCTGGAAGCTGAGTTACTGGTCAAAGGTGATTCCGAGGTTTGACTTCCTGTTTATTACTTATGGTGTGGTCAAAGATCTTTATTGAGTCCAGTGGTGAGAATATGATGCTCCTGGTAATGTGCATCAGTTCAGATTTTTTGTAATTTATGAATAGGCTTTGACTGTTGAGCCATTCTGACATTGATTCAAAGCATGCTGTGATTTGTGTGTAGTCTGGATGTTTGATGTTTATGGGGGTGAATACCATAATATCGTCTGGGTATATTCTGCAATGGATGTTGAATTGTTTTATAATGTTGCATATTGGCTGAATATAGACATTGAATAGTAGTACCGAGAGAGCTGAGCCTTGTGGGACGCCTTGGTGTTGGGTGAAGGGTTCAGACTGTTGGGTTTTGCTTCTTACTTGCTGTGTATGGTGGGAGAGGTATGAGAAGAACCATTCTAGCACTGTGCTATTTATCCTCACGTGAGTCTTTGCAGCAGAGTGTTGTGATTTACTGAGTCAAAGGCAGCAGTGATGTCTATGAAGCATAGTACAAAGCCATGGTGTATATTGTCCATGCCTATTACAAGGGTGTCCAAGAGAGATGTAATAAGTGTTTCTACACCGTGATTTTGTTTGAAGCCATATTGGTGGGGGTCTAGTGGGGCGTAGGTGTCTATGTGGTCCTGTAGTTGATGCTGTACACATTGTTCAATTATCTTGGCTATGAAGATGAGGCTGGATATTGGTCGGCAGGAGTTTGGTTCACTTTTGTCAAGATTATTGTTCTTAAGGATTGGTCTGACGGATGCTTTCTTGAGTTGCTGGGGGAGGTATCCTTGGGTTAGTGAGGATTCAACAATCATTTGTAGATGGGGTGTTAGGTATTCTCTTGTCTGCTTGATCCAGGTAACTGGGCATGGGTCAATAGGAGAGGTTGTTGTATTTATGCTGGTTATGATGGAGTTGAGTTGTTGTCTTGATGGGATGTGAAATGTCTCCCATGTTTCATCCGTTATATGCTGTATATTAGGTTTGGTTGGTTTCTTGAGTGGTATTGTGGTAGGCTATTGCCTATATAATAGCCTGTACATGTATGAGCCTGCAAGCTAGGCTGGAGTCCCCACCCCCACTGTTAGAAATAGTAGTGCTGAGAAAGACCAAAGTCAGTGAAGGCTGAGGATCTGCCTTAAACCGCTCTAAACTGCTTTTGATAAGTTTGTATTAATCCTTTATTCCATGCTTTTATGCTGATGCAGTGACCTTGTAGCAGGAATGTATTATGTTTAGAAACTGAGCCTGTGTTAGCATAGCCTGAGAAGGGGGAAGAGGGCCCAGTGAGGGGGTCCCCGACTGGATAGGTGCAGGGGGTGTTGGGACCAATAGAAAGTCTGCCTGTATCAAACTGTGAAGCTTGTATTTAAGGAAGTTGTTCCTGTTTGCCATTGCTCAGTCCTTTGATGCTTGGGCCTTGTGCACAATAAATTGGTTTGGATCCTTGTACTGACTCCGGGTATTATTTATTGCATGCTATCAGTGCTGCCACATGTCTTGGTGCATTGGCCGGGAAATGTGAGTAGTGTGATGGTATTCATGTAGATATACCACGACTTCTCACCTCAATAGGTTTTGTCCGGCCTGGAGCCACCCCTGGCTGATTGCAGAGGGCCTTCGGCACCACCCATCCTCTTGTATCGGGGAGGGCTCCTCCTTGCCTCCGCTGGTGGCCGGTTCCGGCCGGCCTACACCTCGAACCTGAGGGGAGTCCGGGATCCAACCCATGATCTGGTGAGTAGAACTGTTCTGCTAATCAGTCAGTCTGTCAGTCAGTCGGGATTCTGGAATAGTGCTTGAGAGTCTGATCCCTCTCGGGGCAGTCCTAGTAAGTCTCAGAAGTCTTAAAGGTATAAGCGGAGACTGAACCCACCCAACCCCCCAGTCAGTTAGGTTTTTTGGGAATGTCCGGATTTTATTCTGTCTTGAATGTCTGCGTGTGTGAATGAGGTCTTGAATACAGACCAAGTGAGGTGCTGGCTCCTGACTAGTGCATTGCCAGGTCGCGAGAAAGGAGAAAGTGTTTGGTGTTTGTCCTTCATGTTTACCAATTAGGGAATAGTATTAAAAAAACAACTCAGGGGTCACTTCTACAAAGACAGCTGTCTCACTGAGCGTGTGTCTCTCTCTTGCAAGAGTGAGAGGGGGCGTGTCTTTCACACAGCCCGGAGAAAGACAGGAAGAAAGGAATGCCTGGGGAAGGAATGTATCCTTTTCTTAACGCTTTGATGGTTTCAATTATTCTATGCTCTGCAGCTGGGTTAATTCCGGATATCTCTCCATTTAACGACTGCCTTGCGCATATCGCTTCTTGGCTCTCCCAGAACCTTCTCCATCTGAACCCTGCCAAATCCACCGCAATGTGGGTATCTTTAAGCGGCTCTTGTCTGATTATTGCACCTCTGATTGATTCTGTTCCTATCCCTCTGATTTCTTCTTTTTGCTATCTGGGTGTTATTCTTGATTCCACTCTTTCCTTCCATTTACACATTTCTTCCCTCACTCGCCGCTCTTTTCTGTCTTTGCGTCAGATCAGGGCTGTCCGTTCAGTTTTACCCTTCGATTCATTGGTCACTTTGGTATTGGCTCTCGTCATCAGTAGATTAGACTATTGTAATGTTTTCCTAGAAAATCTTCCTAAATATCAGCTTCAAAGACTTCAGTCTGTCCAAAATACCGCTGTTTGGCTTATTACTTTCACTCACCGCTATGATCATGTCACTCCCCTTCTTTTTCGACTACACTGGTTACCCCTTCGGTTTCGGTATCATTATAAATTTCTTATCCTACTTCACCGGGCCATTCACACGGGTGAACCCACTTATCTGGCTGATCTCATCTCCCTCCACACCCCATACCGCCAGCTTCGTTCCCTTCACGCCAACCGTCTAGCTTTGCCCGCTCCTTCACGAGCGCACCTAGAACAGACCCGACACTTGGCCTTTTTCTTTTTGGGTCCTCTTCTTTGGAACACTTTGCCATCTACCTTCCGTCTAGAATCTTCTTATCCGCACTTCAAATCACTACTCAAAACTCACCTGTTTCAACAAGCCTTTGACCTTCCCTCCGACTCCCATTCCTAAGATATGTTGTCCCTGTCATTTTGTCTGTCTGTTTGGTCTTTGTTTAAAGTATGTGTTTGGTTTTCATAATAATTTTAATAGTTTTAACCTGTACTGCCTTTCGTCTTAGTTCTCTGTCATGTCTACATTTTTATGTCCTCTTTTGACTTTTTGCTTTCCTGTTATTTTATGGCGTTCTTTTCCTTACTCTGCAATGTGGACTTTTATTTTGTTTTATTGTACACCGCTTAATGCTTTGGCCATAGCGGTCTATCAAGTGTTTTAATAAAGATAAAGATAATTTGTGCTTATTTCAGGAAAATTGTACCTGTTTTATTCAATATGTTCTAATAGTGATGTTCCTTCTGCTATGGTCATATATTATATATCGTCTTATTAACCCCGTTCGAGTGTTCGAGTTCCTCAATGCATTTATGGGCTTAACCTTGTCTTGTGTATTTTATGTTCCAGTCGTTAGCAAACACTGTTCAAAAAGAAATGATAGAGAAATTAATGAGACTGCTTTTGTTTTCCCTTTGACCTACGAAGTAGAGGTTAAGACCCCTGATAGGACTATGAGACATTCCGAGCCAGTAACTACAAGAAATGCTTGAAATTCTGTCTCTGATATATCTGGGTTTGACTGCATAAGTATTTGTTCATAACTTACGGGAACAACAAAACGAGCTGTAACTGTATTTGTTTAGGATTTATTTAGTGTTTACAGCTGCTTTGTCTAATAATTTACGGCTGCTTTGAGAGCCCTACTGTTTATCTTGTTAAGATAATGCCTGTCTTTCCCGAACTGTAAGATGTGTACTGTGTTTTAAAAGGGTCTTTTAAAGTCTCAGTTTCAGAAGTACAGTCTTAGTTAAAGCCTTTATATAGGTTCAGACAGTTGTGCTTAGTCCACAGGGAAATGCAGCCCACCCCCTTCATCATGTGGGGGAAGGGGCAGATTCTGTTGAAATGTATGACAAGGAGTTTTAGCAAGGGCTTGGGACTTGGCCGTGTAAAAAATGTGAAATTATAAAGTGTCCATTTACACTACAAGCGGGCATTCATTTGCCAGTTCAGGGTCACCCACAGCCAGCGCCCGATGAAGTAGAACCCAGACAGTCCCGATTGCTGTATGCCTTCAGAAGTACAACTACCAGTAAAAGGGCTTACTCACCTTTCATACCACTGATTTACTGAACTGAAAACTGCATTATGCCTCCTACACTGAGAAACCTTAGGATTTGATGGAACTAATGAACAGTATTATGCAGACCCATCAGCTTTGATGGCCCCAAGTGGAATCCAAATATTGCAGGTAGCCCTCACTATATACCCCATGCGATCCAGCAGCCCAGGAGAATTCGCTTATGGTAAATGCAGTTATTGTCAGTCAGTCCCAGAGAGATATAAACCGGACATTGCAGAAACTGGATGGATTTGCGGAAGTTGCTCAGGAAGTATGTGAATTGTGAAAAAAGAAAGTGAATGCAAAATAGCAAAGAAAGCAGTTCTTCTTGCAGCCGCTTTGGTTGAACGATGTAGAGGAGGTTTTCCTAATTGAAAGAGCAAAGGGAAGCGGAAGGGGTCGTGAAAATGATCAGTCCCCACTGGGTGCGAATCAGTGCGTCCATTGCAGAGCAGAAGGACACTAGAGAAGTGCATGCCCGTATCTTGACTCCACCCCCAGGAGGGGAGGACGGAGTACTTGATTTCAGAGTCATGGAAAAATGAACCGAGCACAGTGTTCCAGCAAGAGAGGGAAGCAGCTATTGAGGGAGTGGCAGTTGCAACAGGCTATGACATGGATGAAGACTAGGCCAGACCGGACTCCAAGTTCACCCTGAGTCCCCAGGAGCCTATGGTCTGTTTGCAAATAGGGGACCAATATATGGTAAATACAGGAACAGAACACTCAGTAGCCCCTTTGTAGTCTCGATGCATCACCATTGTCAGAGCCACTGGGAACAGGGCCACCAAGCCATTCCTGCAGAACCGCATGTGTGAACTAGGAGGACAGAAAATAGCGCACCAGTTCCTGTATATGCCTGAATGCCCTATTCCACTTTTGGGCCGAGATATGCTTGCTAAGCTTCAGGCACAGATATCCTTTGCTGAAGGGGGAGAAATGCAAATGACTGTGAACCCAAAACCTGCTGGATTGATGGTGCTGATTGTTCCCCGAGAAGAAGAGTAGCGGTTCTATAGTACATCTCCAGCCAAGACAATTAGCTCCAGAATACCCACCAACCTCTCAGCTCCACCTGAAGTATGGGCAGAAGATAATCCACCTGGCTAACGGAGAACATAGCCCCTGTCATCGTCACCCTCAAGTCAGGAGTGGAACCAGTGCATGTGAAGCAGAATCCTCTTCCTCGACCAGCTATTGAAGGTATCCACTGCCATCTGATGCAACTGCAGTATGGACTTCTCAAGGAGTGCCCCCCTTCTCCCAGTTAAGTAAACCTGGGACAGGGGATTACTGCCCAGTACAAGATCTAAGGCGGGTAAAGGATGCAGTTGAGACTATACACCCAGTAGTACCAAATCCTTATACTCTCTTGGGACTGATCCCCGCTGAGGCTACACATTTCACTGTCCTGAACCAGAAAGAGGCCTTTCTTCTGCCCTACCAGTCAACTTTAGTTTGCTTTTGAATGGCAAGACCCCACAACAGGATGGCGGGGCCAACTCACCTGGACTTGATTACCCCAAGCTACTATGTGAACCCAGGACACAGGGTTCTTCTTCAGTATGTGAATGACCACCAACTCCAAAATGTGAATGTCTACAAGCCACCAGTGAACTCTTGCACCTTTTAATGAGGCTGGATACACAGTCTCAAGAGCCAAAGCGCGCTTATGTCAAACAAGATAAATATCTGGGATTCCAGTTGTCCAGCGGAATTCGACGCCTGGGACCAGAACACAAAGAAGCTGTATGCAGTATTCCCGCTCCAGCCACCAGGAGGCAAGTGTGAGCCTTCTTGGGTGCCGCAGGATACTGTCGTATATGGATCCCCAATTTTGCGCTGCTAGCAAAACCCTTGTATCAAGCTATCAAAGGAATGGAAAAGTCTCCATTGGAGTGGGGACTTGCATAGGATGCAGCCTTTCGATCTTTGAAAAACCGCTCTGATGTGATGTTAGCACCAGCTCTGGGTCTACCAGATGTCCAGAATACCTTTCAGTCTCTATGTCCATGAGTCACAAGGAAATGTTCTAGGAGTGTTGACTCAATCTCTTGGATCTTGGCAACGGCCAGTAGCCTATCTGTCAAAACAATTGGATGTAGTTGCAAAAGGCTGGCCCCCTTGTTTGAGAGCTGTTGCAGCTACAGCCCTCCTAGTGAGCAAAGCTGACAAGCTCACCCCGGGACAAAATCTTCAAGTTACTGTACTGCACTTTGTTCTGACCCTCATGGAACACAAAGGAAGTTTTTGGCTCACGCATTCACGGATGTTGTAGTATCCAAGTATGTTGTACAATTGATGGTCAGTCAAGCTCTGAATCCTGCTGCGTTGTTACCAGTTGGTCGTGACCCCCCTGATCATGACTGTTTAGAAACTATGAACACTATATTCTCAAGTCACCCTGATTCGACTGATGTTCCTTTGGAGAACCCTGAACGGACTTTCTTTGTAGATGGAAGCAGTCCTATCATCATTAATGGACATTGTTGTGCCGGATATGTGGTGGTGACCCTTGATCTGGTAGTTGAATCCACAGCTCTGGCCCCAGAAGCTGCAGCACAGAAAGCTGAACTGATAGCCCTCACTAGAGCACTAACAATAGGGAAAGTGTACACAGATTCCATGTATGCCCTTACAACCTTGCATGCACATGAGGCCCTGTACAAAGAATGCAGGTTGATAACCTCAGGAAACAAGTCCATTAAGTATGATCCTGAGATATTACGATTATCAGATGCATACTGCCTGCAGACCTCAGAACTTAGGAAAAGTAGACTGTATGAATGGAATCCTGGAATCTCAGTAATCTAAACTTTGCCATGAAGTTTACCTGAAGTAGCCCCAGTTCTTCCTATAGCCCTTCTCAGGATAGGTTTAGCCCCTACTAAGTCTTTAGGAGTTTCCCCTTTTGAGATTCTGTATAGGCGATCCCCGCCTATGGTACAAGGAACAAAAGGCGATATGTAACAGATTGGATCTGAAATTACTAGGCAAGAACTATTGGTTTTAAGTTCTGTTTTGCATAGTCATCAGCTGCCCATCAACCTCTGCATCCTTTCAAGCCTGGGGTCTCGGTGTGGATCACGGAATGGAGAAGGACACCGCATTGGAAGGGACCTTAATAAGCCCAACAGCAGTTAAAGTTGCATAGCTTGAACCTTGGATCCATCACAGTCGAGTAAAGCCAGCAGCCGCTCCTGAACTTGGTCATTGAACTTCCGTAAATGACCCTGAAACTCCATTGCGGCTCACTTTGCGATGACAACCACTACTGTAAGAGACTATGAATCTACACCCCTACTCCTGTCACACGTCGTGGGAGCCAGGGTGCAGTGGAAGCTGTGGGAGAAAGACTTTGGGCAGCCCTGGGGTCCCTTGGAATGACTTTTGCCGTACTCTCCCCCCTGTGCAGCCTGCATCACTACTACTCAGACTGGAATACAGATTACTCATCTAAGTCTTAGGATGCCACCACTAGAAAGACGTCCTGGTGGACAGTAAATGCTCCTGAACATTGTTTAGCACTGGATTATTTGTTAGCAGCTGAAGGTGGAGTGTATGGAAAATTGAATTTAACTAACTGTTGTTTGCAGATTGATAATGAAGGCCAAGTTGTTTAAGACATAGCCGAACAGATGCGGAAACAAGCCTATGTGCCAGTCCGGAAATGGCGTAGACTGGAGCTTGATGGATGGTTTGGTTCCATGTTTTCAGGACTGGGTGGCCTGAAAACTCTTGTGTTAGTTGTATTCTTAATATTGGCTGTGTGCTTGTTTCTCCCATGTCTCCTACCCCATTGCTTGCGCACTATAACCTCAGTTATTGATAGCATTGTGAAGCGGCAGACAGCAACTAAAGTGTTGGCTATGTGGCAATATTACCCTATATACCCCAAGATGATGCTGTTACACAAGTATAATATGTGATTTAATTCCCACCCTTTCTAAGTTGCGGGTGAGAATAATCAAAGGGGGGAATGTGGTAGGCTACGGCCTATATAATAGCCTGTACATGTATGAGCCTGCAAGCTAGGCCGGAGTCCCCACCCCCACTGTTAGAAATAGTAGTGCTGAGAAAGACCAAAGTCAGTGAAGGCTGAGGATCTGCCTTAAACCGCTCTAACCTGCTTTTGATACGTTTGTATTAATTCTTTATTCCATGCTTTTATGCTGATGCAGTGACCTTGTAGCAGGAATGTATTATGTCTAGAAACTGAGCCTGTGTTAGCATAGCCTGAGAAGGGGGAAGAGGGCCCAGTGAGGGGGTCCCCGATTGGATAGGTGCAGGGGGCGTTGGGACCAATAGAAAGTCTGCCTGTATCAAACTGTGAAGCTTGTATTTAAGGAAGTTGTTCCTGTTCGCCATTGCTCAGTCCTTTGATGCTTGGGCCTTGTGCACAATAAATTGGTTTGGATCCTTGTACTGACTCCGGGTATTATTTATTGCATGCTATCAGTGCTGCCACAGTATCTGTATTTGAGTTCTATATAGTCAGGTCTTGTGGAGGAATGGAGTTTGGATTATCTGTTCTCGACGGTTCTTTCGTGAGATTGCTTACTAGAGAGAAAAGCTCTCTTGGTTTGTTAATTGATTTCATTATCAGGTTTGAGTGGTATTCCTTCTTGTGACTGTTTATCATATTATAGTATGTGGCTTGCATTTTGTTGTATTTTGTCAAAGTGTTATGGCTTTTGGTTCTTCTCCATTGCCTTTCCATTTTCCTTAGGCGTTTCTTGTGTTCGTTGATTTCACTTGAATACCAGGGGGCGTAGTGTGTTTGTTTGTAGACATGGGTTGGTTTATTTGGTGCTACTGTTGCATTATGGAGAGTTTTGTGCCATTTGGCAATGGTGGTATCAAGGTCTGTTATGCTTTGCTACAGTTACATAGAAACATAAAAATATGACAACAGAAAAAGACCACATGGCCTATCTAGTCTGTCCTTCCATATCAACAACTAGAACAGTCCCCTTTATTCCTTTAGAGATCCTCTGTGTTTGTCCCATGCTTTTTTGAATTCAGTTACTGTCCTCATCTCTACCACCTCCACTGGGAGACTATTCCACAGATCCACCACTCTTTCCGTAAAAAAATAATTCTGCATATCACTCCTGAATCTATCTCCCTTCACCCTCATCCCATGTCCCCTCATAGCAGAACTTGCTTTCAATTGAAAAAGGCTCTCCTCCTGAACATTTATGCCATGGAGGTATTTAAACATCTCAATCATATCACCTTTATACCACCTTTCCTCTAAGGTGTACATATTAAGATCCTTAAGTCTGTCCACATATGCTTTATAATGAAGACCACTAACCATTTTAGTAGCCACCCTCTGCACTGACTCCATCCTGTTCACATCCTTTTAAAGGTGCAGTCTCCAGAATTGCACACTATACTCCAAATGAGGTCGCACCAAAGACTTATACAGAGGCAATATCACCTCCATTTTCTGCTAGCCATTCCTCTCCGTATGCACCCAAGCATCCTTCTAGCTTTTGCCGTCGCCTTTTCTACCTGTTTAGCTACTTTAAGATCATCAGACACAACCACGCCTAGGTCCCGTTCTTTAGTAGACAAAAGTACTTCACCCCCTATACTATATTGCTCCCTTGGATTGCTGCAGCCCAAATGCATGACCTTACATTTTTTAACATTAAATCCCAGCTGCCAAATTCTAGACCATTCTTCAAGCTGAGCTAGATCCCTCCTCATGATATCTACACCTTCCTGGGTGTCTACTCTATTGCAGATTTTGGTATCATCCGCAAAGAGGCAAACCTTACCCGACAGTCCTTCTGCTATATCACTAACAAAGATGTTAAAAAGAATCGAACCAAGGACAGATCCCTGGGGAACACCACTGGTAACATTCTTATTTATTTATTTTATTTTATTTATTTACATTCTCTTATATACCGCGCTATTCTGCATCAGTGTGGTTTACATTGAACAAACTGAAATTACATTGAACAGGGCATTATAACTTGGAGATAACTATTTTACAGGGAACATGGGCTATGGAGGGTTAAGTGGCTTGCCCAAGACCACAAGGAGCACCTGTGGGACTAGAAACCCCAGTCCTTCCGGCCCAAGGTTGCTGTCCTCTAGTGGGATTTGAACCCCCGACCTTCCGGCCTGAAGTACCTTGCCCCAACCACTAGGCCACTCCTCCACTCCTCTTCTCCTCAGAGTGAGCTCCATTTACCTGTACTCTGTCACCTCCCTCCCAACCAATTACTTTAGGGTCCATCCCTAGGGTGCTCAGTTTGTTTATAAGCCTGTGAGGAACAGTATCAAAGGCTTTACTGAAATCTAAATACACCATATCTAGGGCTCTCCCTCGGTCCAACTCCCTGGTCACCCAGTTAAAGAAATCAATCAGATTTGTCTGACAAGACCTGCCTCTGGTGAATCCATGCTGCCTTGGATCCTGTAATCCACTGGACTCCAGAAACCTCACTATTTTCTCTTTCAGCAGCGTTTGCAATAATTTACTCACCACCGAAGTTAAACTAACCGGCCTGTACTTTTCAACCACATCCTTACTTCCGCTTTTGTGTAAAGGCACCACATGAGCCTCTCTCCAGTCCTTTGGCACCACTCCCGACTCCAGTGAGGCATTGAAAAGATCAGTCAGTGGAGCTGCTAGAACGTCCCCATGTTCCCTCAGTATTCTAGGGTGTATCCCATCTGGTCCCTTAAGTTGAGCTAGTTTCTCATGAACACAGTCTTCTGAAAATTGTTCAAGATGTCCCTCGCTTCTGTTCCTGTTTGTGGGTGTTTTCTGAGGTCCTGCTCCTGGTTCTTCATCTGTGAACACAGAACAGAAATATTTGTTAAGCAATTCCTCTTTATCCTCATCAGCTTCTACATATTCCTCCCCTGCACCCTTGAGTCTGACAATACCACTTTTGCCCTTCCTCTTCTCACTAACATAACTAAAAATGTCTTATCCCCCCATTTTATTGCATCGGCTATTTCCTCCTCTTTTTGAATCTTTGCTTTCCTGACTACTTTGCTTGCTTCTCTAAGTTTTTCCAAATATAGATGCCTGTCTTCCTCTCTCTGTGATCTCTTGTATTTCATGAAGGCCTCCCTCTTTCTTCACTTTTTCAGCTACTTCTTTCGAAAGCCATAGTGGTCTCCTTTTTCTTTTACCTTTATTTACCATTTTAACAAAAAGGTTGGTTGCCCTTAAAATATCCCCTTTCAGTTTTACCCACTGTTTTCTACATCCCTCAGCTATTCCCATCCCACTAACAACTCCCTGAGGTATTGGCCCATCTTGGCAAAGTTAGTCTTCCCAAAGTCTAAGACCCTCACCTTTGAATGGATTCTAACAGCCCTAGTCCTAATACTGAACCACACCATCTGGTGATCACTGGATGCAAAATGATCTCCCACTATAACATCAGAAACACTTTCACCATTGGTAAGCACCAAGTCCAGTATGGCCCCTTCATGTGTGGGGTCTGTTACCAATTGCCTGAATAGTTCTCCCTGTAGAGAATCCAGGATCTCTTTACTTCTAGATGATACTGCAGCAGAAATGTGCCAATCAACATCTGGCATATTGAAATCCCCTATCAGTAGCACTTCCCCTTTCCTAGCAAAGCTGCGTATGTCTTCAATTAACTCTCCGTCCACCTCTTCCTCTTGTGAGGGTGGTCTGTATATCACACCAATGCAAATAGATTTCTCTTTCCCTCTTTCTAGTTTAACCCACAATGCCTCCTCTCTCCCTTTTAAGCTCTGTAATTCCAAAGCTTTAATAGTATTTTTTACATATAGTGCCATTCCTCCTCCCCTTCTTCCTACCCTGTCCTTTCTGAATAAAGTATAGCCATGTATAATTACATCCCAGTCATGGTTTTCTGTGAACCATGTTTCTGTAACTGCCACTAAATCCAAGTCAGCCGCTCCCACCAAAGCTTCAACATCAGGGATCTTATTTCCCATGCTACGGGCATTTATACACACTGCTTTCCATATGTTACCCCTGCTACCCATTTCCATAAAGGTATTTAATGTATCACTTACCTGGGGGCTTTCACTTACCAGGGGGCTTTCTTCACCCATCCCCAATGAATCTAGTTTAAAGCCCTCTTTAGTAGATTAGCCAGTCTACTACTGAAGACACATCAACCTTTCTTGGACAAATGGATGCCATCTCTGCTCTGCAACCCTTGGAGCAGCATCCCATGGTCTAGGAAACCAAAAAGCTCTTGATGACGCCATCCACGCGGCCATGCATTCATCTCCAGGATGCAAGCATCTCTACCTTGGCCTTTACCCTCAACAGGGAGGATTGAAGAGAACACCACCTCTACACCTAACTGCTTAACCCTCTGTCCCAGAGCCATGAAGTCACTTTTGTTACGCTCAGAGGGATACCTGGCAGTATCATTTGTTCTGACATGGATTAGCAACATTGGGTAATAGTCAGTGGACTTGATGAGTCTCGGAAAACTCAATGTAACATCTTGGATTTTGGCACCAGGCAGACAGCATACCTCTCTGGACATCAACTCTGGTCGGCAGATGGACACCTCAGTACCCCTCAGAAGAGAGTCACCAACCACCACTACCCTTTGCGTCCTTGTGGTCACTGATTCTTCAACTTTGGGGTACTTGAGCTCTGGTTCTTCCCTTTCCAGGGATGCTTTCACCTCCTCCTCTTCTTCCAGGGCTGCATAATGGTTCTCCAATTCAAAGGCTGGAGAAGTTGGATTGGTGATTTTGCAGGCCCTGGTGACTTGTGTCCAACCTTCATCATTCTGTTGGCACCCATCTTCTCCTCTGCTGGAGAGCTTGGTTGCTGCAAGAAGCATCTCATCAATGTACTTCTCACTGTCTTGAATGCTCCTCAGCCTCGCCACCTCCTCTCTGAGTTTCTCCACTTGTTTCCTCAGAGCTTCAGCATGCAGGCACCCAGTACATGGAACCAGCCCTTTAACTGGCATTGGGACCTCTGTCTAGACAGAGGCAGAAGCTGTAATGGGGGCAACAGCTTTAGCGATACGATTTTTCCCAGCCATTGTTCTGTTCGTGGAGCCTAGGTATCTGTTAAAGCAAAAGAGAGAGATCTACCAAAGTACCAGCTGGTTTCCCAGCTGTCCTTTCAGAGAAAAAACAGTTAAATCTCTTTAATTATATTCAAAATGTGCTGTTCCAAGTTCCTGTGTTTTGTTAAATGGGGAGGTGCCCTATAAAGCAAGACTGCTCTAGGGGTGGGTGGGAGTTGGGGTGGGTAGGGAGGGAACTAACACCTGATTAGGTGTCAGCAGTTCCCAAGAGCTGAGAAAGTTACCAGAGTTTAAAACTTACCCCACTAAAGAAAGTATTTCTACTAAAGCACCAAAAATAATGTAACTTTGCTTTAAAAATATACCAGACCCCTTTTAAGAGCTCCCATTCAGAGAGCTAGCAATTTAATAAAAACAAATCCTCAAATCCTTACTGTTGTTTGACCTGGCAGTACTTCTTCCAGGAATTTGTCTTTGTGAAAGGTTCGAAATCTTCTTTTCTCCTTGAAATTTGCTTCAGGCGTTCGACTCATCATGGGTGGGTTTATGGAGAAGTTGATCATATGGTGATCTGACCAAGGGATTGAGGTGACAGTTATGTGTGCTATCATGTTCTTGATGTAGTGTTGGTTTGGTGTAAATACAAGGTTGAAGGTTCCTCCCAACTTGTGGGTTGGGGTATTTATTAATTGGATGTACTGCAGATCTTTCATTGTTTCCATGAATGTATCTTGATTCTGGGTGGATAATGATGGAATGTTGGGGTCCCCTAGGACTATGAGTGGTTTGTTTTGGATTGCCAGGAAGCAGATTTGTTCTGGTATGGTGGAGAGTTCGTCTTCATTTTAGCTTGGGGCTCTGTATAAGAGGCAGAGTGCTAGATGCTTATTTGAGACTGTTATTATGTTACTTTCTGTGGCTCATATCTTGGATGTGGTATGGAATTGTAGGTATGACTTTGCAATAACTAGCACACCACCGCCTCTGCGTGTTGGCCTTGTGGAGTTGTGTATTCTATACTGTTCGGAGGCCATTTGGTTTATGAGTACATTGTCCGTTTCGGAGAGCCATGTTTCGGTGATGCACATGATGTCTATGTTCTGATTCTGTATGTAGTCCATTATTGTGTGGAATTTGTTCCGTATTGAACGGGCATTGACTAGTGCACAGGAGAGCGTGGTGTCTTGTGGTATTTTGATAGGAGATATGCCTTCATTGCTAGTAGGAGTTATGTGTATTATTCTTCGTGGTCTGTTGTGGTGTTTTGGATTTGTAGCGGTATGTAGCTTGTGTGTTGCATATCTGCCTGTTTGTATAATTGGTATCTGGTGTGTGTGTGATGGTAGTTTGGCTTCTCCAGCATGCGTGTGACCACTTTTGAGGAGTAGGAGGAGAAGGAGTAGTGTGAGTAGTATCTTATTATCCATTTTATTTGTCCTTGCGTGCGTTGCGTGGGTGGCAGTAATTAGGGTTGATTGTGCAGTGACTAATAGAATTGGTTTAACTTTCTGTGGAGTTGACATATGTGTGGTTGCTTTGTTCAGCTGAGTAATGTGTGCAAGTTTTACTCATAGTTCGTCGCGTTCTGTGTCTTGGTTTGTTTTCCGGTCTGTGTCTTGTTTGGAGCTTTTGATTCCCCTGGTTGATGGGCAGGAGGCTTCAGGGTGGTCTTCAGATGGAATTGTTATGCTAGATTCATATCGCCGTATTCTGCCGGGACTGGAATTGTGGTGGCGCCTACTGTCCACGTCTAAGGGCCACGCCAAAGGGCCCTCTGGCGCGGGCTCACCAGTTGCAGGCGTGCCTGCAGCATGCTGCACTTTTAAAAGGTGTTCTCTGCCTGGCTGATGATGCTGGTGGGCGGAGCTTGTGGATCGTTTGCAGAGGAAGGCTGCCTTTGAAGATGGAAGGGCAGGAGGTGGAAAAGGAGCAATCGCAGTCTCACCTCATGTTGCAGCAGATGGTGGTTGTGCCTTAGAGTGTCCGGTGGCAGTATCTGATGTAGGAGTGCTGTTTCCTTCTCTCGGGGCGCTCGGATGTTGATCGCAGCCCCGGTGCCGGCAAAGAGGGTTTGAGCGTATCGCAGCACTCATTGCTTCAACTTTGTCTTCATTCCAGAACATTCGTCACTGTCAACACTTTGGCAACTCTCTTGGAAATGTTTGTACCTGTCATAAACTTGAGCACGACTCAAGCATTCATTGCCATACACTTGATGTAACTTGTCATAAGTCTCTTTACACAAATCTCCAGGTTTCTGGCAGAATTTAATGCAAATTCGCTGTTCAATATTTTCACTCATCATAGATCTGACAAACTGCTTTTACACGATACCAAACATCACGTGATTAAAAAAAGTACAGGTGTGCTACAGCCATGCTACACTCTGCACATGTAGAGTACATAACTAGGTCACTGCATGCTTAATAGCATCATGGTACGACGTATTGTTATATAGCTACATAACAAGTCTCGATACCTACAGCCAAAAAGCCGGAACCTCCAGACTGAAAGTGCACCCTGACGATTCAGTATCTCTTACATTCAGAACACCTCTGAAATGACCACGATATTACTAAAAGAGCACGACATTACAATAGCCCACCAATTGCAATCCTGAGAAGTATCCTGTGTGATGAAGAAGCCCCATTTTATACCTTAAAAGCACAAGATTCACGGCATTTCAGTCCTGAAGCTGATAGGAAAACAGACCATGTGAGCAGCTGTTGCCAGGGACAACAGAAACAAAGGCAGCCACGAGGTCTGAAAAAACACTCAGCTGGGAAGCATGCCCTAGTTCCTGATAGCGTACACCTGAGAAGGGGAAGTGCTTACAGCCCTTATAAGGACAGTGCAGGGAACACAGGGTTAAAACAGCATGAAGAACAAGAAGGGAGAGAACGAGAACGGAGAGAGCTGTTAGAACAAGCTGATTTACCTGAAGCAGCTGGCCGAGAAAAAGCAGGAAGGCTTTCCCACTTTGACCCAGGAAGTGAGTCAGAGCCAGAGGCAAGAAGGATTCACACGAGCAGCTACCCAGAGTCCTACAGAAGGAAGCAGCTAACAGAAGCAGAGA
Organism: Ichthyophis bannanicus; assembly: GCA_033557465.1. Taxonomy (NCBI): domain Eukaryota; kingdom Metazoa; phylum Chordata; class Amphibia; order Gymnophiona; family Ichthyophiidae; genus Ichthyophis; species Ichthyophis bannanicus. The sequence continues at coordinate 290,988,113 of CM066043.1, read as the reverse complement.
GCAGGTGTGAGTGTTCTCTTGATTACAAACCCTGTGGAACACGAAGGCTACGTTACAGCCAGAGTGAATGGAAGCAAAAGGCAAAACCGTATGTATCAGGGAGCTGTGACCTGAGTGTGGTAGGCGAAGGCCTATGCTCCATGCTGATTGAACTAATCAGACAGGCCTGGCTGGCTTGACCTGTAAATGAAGCCTGTGAAGAGGCCCATAGGAATTGCACATTCCCCAACATGCTGCTATTGTAGAATTAGAATTCAGTAAAGCAATTGAATTAGCTTAGACAAGCAGAACTGAACCTGGAAAAATACAGAAAAATATGTTTAAATGCCCACTGATAAGAGAATGCAGCTGTAAGGGATTTAATTGAAACTGCTGACAGAAAGGCTGCAGAGCCCTGCTCCCCTACACGCACAAATTGGCTCAATGGCCTTGGAAGTATGAAAGTAACAAGTTGATGAACTGGCCATTGTAATTGGGACTAGGAGGGGGGCAAAGCAGGTGCTGAGCCCACTCAAAGAACATAATTGGATAATCATATCAGTACCGGGACCAATAGAAGGGGTACGGGAGGTACGGGAGGTTACCGGGACCAATGAAATGTTTTTCTATACCTAGAATGGAGCAAAAGTCTATAAAAGTTGTTGTATTGCCAGAGAACATCGCTCAGCCATTTTGAAATTGATTATTGCTTGAGCCTGTGCACATTAAACTGGCTTGGATCCTTGAAAAAGACTCCTGGTTTTATTTATTGCATGCTTATCTGCTGCTACATGAGGAGTGATTATAGTGGGAAGCTAAGAGTGGTGAATGATAAAAGTTTTGATAGAGTGAATGCTGAACAGCCTCGTGCAGGAAGTCCAAGGTGGGGGCAGGGTTGTTACTCCCCACAGAAGGATTCAAACAGAGAGCTGAGCCAAGGGCAAGTGAAACCTCCAGTGAAAGACAGACATTACCCAGAAGACATATGTATGTCAGAAGAGGACATTATAGAAAGCCCTAAGAGTCAGAGAAAGCCACGCAGGCTAAAACCTGATACTAGGAAGAGAATTTATAAGAACCCTGAGGGGTGGCTTCTCTCTCTCCCAGACGCTAAAGAATACCAGGGCATTTATTCCAGCCCTAGAGAAAGTGCTGCCAGGAAGTTCTGTGACGGCACGGCACAGGGGAATTTGCAAGCAGAGTATAATAAGGAGAATTCTGAGAGCTTGCAAGAGCCGATGATAATTGATACATTCAGTGACTGTTCTAGCTATGGTGACCCGATGGACTGCACATTGGTTTTATCAGATAAAATAGGATCTTTGTGCTAGTCAGAGCTGTATAGTGTGAGAGAAGAAAACACTATATCTCCTGTATTTGAATGCCTAACTTTACTTTGAAGCAAGAAGAAATTGTTCTGGTTATTCCTTTATGTTTTTGCCAGCAACCATAGCTTATTTATTTTGAGTATTTGTGTTTTGTTGTTTTGAATGATCCGACCCCGGGAGGGGAATAAATCCTCATTTGCCTTTACCACTCGAGGCATGCAACTATATTTCTTGCCACCAGATGCAGGCCTGCTAGCCAGGAGGCAGTCTGCCCACCTGGTGGTGACACCTGTCAAAACCGAAAGGAGAACCACAGAAAGATCAAAGGACAGATGTCGTGTACAAAATTCAATGTGGTGAATGTGACGAGAACTATGTTGGCCAAACAGGAAGAAAACTATCCACCAGACTAGACAAACACCAACTAGCCAGCAAAAGACACACTCCACTCTCTCTGACCTCAATCCACGAAGATGCGGAAGGACACAAATTCAACTGGAGCACAACTGAAATCATAGCACAAGCACAAACAAAAAGAGAATTTCTGGAAGCCTGGTTTTTTACCACAAACTCGATAAACAGATATATCGACATAGACCCAATCTACCAGTCCCTGCAGACCAAATTGCTGAGGGACCATCAACAGCAGCAATCACACCCTGGCAACTCCTCAGGGAAACCAACCACTCTATCCCTGTGGACCAAAGAGCTGAGTCACCACCAACCCCAATATAAGGACAAATGCAAGTGTTCAGGCAGATTACCATCTGGAACCCCCAACTGATGATGTCCCCTCAAATGGTGACAAAACGTCTGCAATCAAATTATAAAGCTCGGAGAACAATCCAACATCATCATCGCCACCCTGAGCTACCAATATTCACAAACATCTTAACATATGTATGTGCATAGAACAGACGCTCACCCTTACAACTTCAGTACATGTGTATCTTATAAAGTACATACATGCATGCACAGAGTACACACATGCACATTATTACACCTTTTATAGTACATATTTATCTTATAAAGTACATATGTTTACTCACAGTGCACACAAATACCCTTACACCTTTTGATACATAAAGTACATATGTCCACGCAAAGAGCACACATACACACACACACCTTTATACCTTTTTTGGTACATGTGTATCTTATGAAGTACATACGTCCATGCACAAAGCACACGCACACTCTTACACCTTCTTCGGTAGATGTGTATCTTATGAAGTAGATATGTCCATGCAGAGAGCACATGCACACTGGTACATCTTTGATGGTATATATATATCTTATAAAGTAGATCTGTGCACGAACAGAGCACACGCACACTTTTACACCTTCTTCGGTAGATGTGTATCTTATGAAGTAGATATGTCCATGCAGAGAGCACATGCACACTGGTACATCTTTGATGGTATATATATATCTTATAAAGTAGATCTGTGCACGAACAGAGCACACGCACACTTTTACACCTTGTTCGGTAGATGTGTATCTTATGAAGTAGATATGTCCATGCAGAGAGCACATGCACACTGGTACATCTTTGATGGTATATATGTATCTTATAAAGTAGATCTGTGCACGAACAGAGCACACGCACACTCTTACACCTTCTTCGGTAGATGTGTATCTTTTGAAGTAGATATGTAAATGCAGAGGGTAAACACACTCTTTTACATCTTCTTTGGAGCAAGGGTAAATTTGTATCACAACATTTCCATGCAATGCCCTTATTTGGCAGCTTGACCCCTATCACTTCTACTGTATGATGACCACTAGGGATCAAGATGCTATTTTGAACTCAGAGCCACCATGAGCGTGAGCAACTGTGGGGTCTCTGCTGCTTTCACTACACTACCAGGGACACTAGTAATGGAATTGAGAGGAGGGTCTGCTGCTGAGGGGATCCCTGGTGTCAAAGAGAAAGGGAATTGATGGAAGGGGGCCAGTGGGTAGAGGGGATTTATGTCAGCGAGGTTAGGGAGATAACTGGGGAAGTGCTGACCTCGGCCTTTGTGCCTGCCCCTCAAGCAGCTGCAGATGCCGAGTATATCATTTTTTACATCTAAGTGTATTGTCCTTGTAAAATGGGGACTACAAGTCGATATTGTAGGCTCACCCAAATCACTCCCTCCATGCCCTGACCATGCTTCTTGCAAGCTCTGCGTGGCATAGATCACCATGTGCACCCTCTGTGTATATAGCAGTTTTCTAAAATCGCTATTTGCATATGTAGGTGATCTACATGTTTAAAGGCATATACAGGGAGGCTTCTAAAATAACCCCAGGAGGCACTTTCTTGCCCTCTCATGCTTGACGCCCTGTTATAAAATTACCCTCATACTGGGCCAAGCTTTCTAGGCCTCTCGCATTAGCATGAGAAGATCTTCTCTGCAGATTGATTCCTATTTACTTTTTAAGAGCTTTTGTTCTTCTTAGTCTCTCATGGCTCAAGCAATTCCTCTGCACAGAATAATGACTGATTTCCCTAATTAGCACCAAGAGATATACTTATACTCAGACCTATCGCCTTTGTTCCTCCTCCCCTCTGCACTGGAATCTTGGCTATGTATAAAAAATCCTAAACCAAGTTTGGTGGGGACAAAAAAGTTTCTTCCTGCAGAAAGTCTGTCACTTTCATTAAGATATCATGTGGTTACTGACAAACCCAATAAAGAACACAAACTATTATCATCTAGAAAGAATGTGCAGTAGATTTCAGGAAACAAATCACATGTCTGAATTCAGACTCTGAACATTCATCTACTGTATACTACAGGGAATCATTTAGCAGGTGACACACGTATGGAAGGGCTCGTTCTCAGTAGCTCTGCCTAAAAGACACACGCACGGAAGGGCTCGTTCTCAGTAGCTCTGCCTAAAAGACACATGCACGGAAGGGCTCGTTCTCAGTAGCTCTGCCTAAAAGACACACGCACGGAAGGGCTCGTTCTTAGTAGCCTTGCCTAAAAGACACACGCACGGAAGGGCTCGTTCTCAGTAGCTCTGCCTAAAAGACACAGGCACGGAAGGGCTCGTTCTCAGTAGCTCTGCCTAAAAGACACACGCACGGAAGGGCTCGTTCTCAGTAGCTCTGCCTAAAAGACACACGCACGGAAGGGCTCGTTCTCTGTAGCTCTGCCTAAAAGACACACGTACGGAAGGGCTCGTTCTCAGTAGCTCTGCCTAAAAGACACACGCACGGAAGGGCTCGTTCTCAGTAGCTCTGCCTAAAAGACACACGCACGGAAGGGCTCGTTCTCAGTAGCTCTGCCTAAAAGACACACGCACGGAAGGGCTCGTTCTCAGTAGCTCTGCCTAAAAGACACACGCACGGAAGGGCTCGTTCTCAGTAGCCTTGCCTAAAAGACACACGCACGGAAGGGCTCGTTCTCAGTAGCTCTGCCTAAAAGACACACGCACGGAAGGGCTCGTTCTCAGTAGCTCTGCCTAAAAGACACACGCACGGAAGGGCTCGTTCTCAGTAGCTCTGCCTAAAAGACACACGCACGGAAGGACTCGTTCTCAGTAGCTCTGCCTAAAAGACACACGCACGGAAGGGCTCGTTCTCTGTAGCTCTGCCTAAAAGACACACGCACGGAAGGGCTCGTTCTCAGTAGCTCTGCCTAAAAGACACACGCACGGAAGGGCTCGTTCTCTGTAGCTCTGCCTAAAAGACACACGCACGGAAGGGCGCGTTCTCTGTAGCTCTGCCTAAAAGACACACGCACGGAAGGGCTCGTTCTCAGTAGCTCTGCCTAAAAGACACACGCACGGAAGGGCGCGTTCTCAGTAGCTCTGCCTAAAAGACACACGCACGGAAGGGCTCGTTCTCAGTAGCTCTGCCTAAAAGACACACGCACGGAAGGGCTCGTTCTCAGTAGCTCTGCCTAAAAGACACACGCACGGAAGGGCTCGTTCTCAGTAGCTCTGCCTAAAAGACACACGCACGGAAGGGCTCGTTCTCAGTAGCTCTGCCTAAAAGACACACGCACGGAAGGGCTCGTTCTCAGTAGCCTTGCCTAAAAGACACATGCACGGAAGGGCTCGTTCTCAGTAGCCTTGCCTAAAAGACACATGCATGGAAGGGCTCGTTCTCAGTAGCCTTGCCTAAAAGACACACGCACGGAAGGGCTCGTTCTCAGTAGCTCTGCCTAAAAGACACACGCACGGAAGGGCTCGTTCTCAGTAGCTCTGCCTAAAAGACACACGCACGGAAGGGCTCGTTCTCAGTAGCTCTGCCTAAAAGACACATGCACGGAAGGGCTCGTTCTCAGTAGCTCTGCCTAAAAGACACACGCACGGAAGGGCTCGTTCTCAGTAGCCTTGCCTAAAAGACACACGCATGGAAGGGCTCGTTCTCAGTAGCTCTGCCTAAAAGACACACGCACGGAAGGGCTCGTTCTCAGTAGCCTTGCCTAAAAGACACACGCACGGAAGGGCTCGTTCTCAGTAGCTCTGCCTAAAAGACACACACACGGAAGGGCTCGTTCTCAGTAGCTCTGCCTAAAAGACACACACACGGAAGGGCTCGTTCTCAGTAGCTCTGCCTAAAAGACACATGCACGGAAGGGCTCGTTCTCAGTAGCCTTGCCTAAAAGACACACGCACGGAAGGGCTCGTTCTCAGTAGCCTTGCCTAAAAGACACATGCACGGAAGGGCTCGTTCTCTGTAGCTCTGCCTAAAAGACACACGCACGGAAGGGCGCGTTCTCAGTAGCTCTGCCTAAAAGACACATGCACGGAAGGGCTCGTTCTCAGTAGCTCTGCCTAAAAGACACACGCACGGAAGGGCTCGTTCTCTGTAGCTCTGCCTAAAAGACACACGCACGGAAGGGCTCATTCTCAGTAGCTCTGCCTAAAAGACACATGCACGGAAGGGCTCGTTCTCAGTAGCTCTGCCTAAAAGACACACGCACGGAAGGGCTCGTTCTCAGTAGCTCTGCCTAAAAGACACACGCACGGAAGGGCGCGTTCTCAGTAGCTCTGCCTAAAAGACACATGTACGGAAGGGCTCGTTCTCAGTAGCTCTGCCTAAAAGACACATGTACGGAAGGGCTCGTTCTCAGTAGCTCTGCCTAAAAGACACACGCACGGAAGGGCTCGTTCTCAGTAGCTCTGCCTAAAAGACACACGCACGGAAGGGCTCGTTCTTAGTAGCCTTGCCTAAAAGACACATGTACGGAAGGGCTCGTTCTCAGTAGCTCTGCCTAAAAGACACACGCACGGAAGGGCTCGTTCTCAGTAGCTCTGCCTAAAAGACACATGCATGGAAGGGCTCGTTCTCAGTAGCCTTGCCTAAAAGACACACGCACGGAAGGGCTCGTTCTCAGTAGCCTTGCCTAAAAGACACACACACGGAAGGGCTCGTTCTCAGTAGCTCTGCCTAAAAGACACATGCACGGAAGGGCTCGTTCTCAGTAGCTCTGCCTAAAAGACACACACACGGAAGGGCGCGTTCTCATTAGCTCTGCCTAAAAGACACACGCACGGAAGGGCTCGTTCTCAGTAGCTCTGCCTAAAAGACACATGTACGGAAGGGCTCGTTCTCAGTAGCCCTGCCTAAAAGACACACGCACGGAAGGGCTCGTTCTCAGTAGCTCTGCCTAAAAGACACACGCACGGAAGGGCTCGTTCTCAGTAGCTCTGCCTAAAAGACACACGTACGGAAGGACTCGTTCTCAGTAGCTCTGCCTAAAAGACACACGCACGGAAGGGCTCGTTCTCAGTAGCTCTGCCTAAAAGACACACGCACGGAAGGGCTCGTTCTCAGTAGCTCTGCCTAAAAGACACACGCACGGAAGGGCTCATTCTCAGTAGCTCTGCCTAAAAGACACACGCACGGAAGGGCTCGTTCTCAGTAGCTCTGCCTAAAAGACACACGCACGGAAGGGCTCATTCTCAGTAGCCTTGCCTAAAAGACACACGCACGGAAGGGCTCGTTCTCAGTAGCCTTGCCTAAAAGACACACGCACGGAAGGGCTCGTTCTCAGTAGCTCTGCCTAAAAGACACACGCACGGAAGGGCTCATTCTCAGTAGCTCTGCCTAAAAGACACACGCACGGAAGGGCTCGTTCTCAGTAGCTCTGCCTAAAAGACACACACACGGAAGGGCTCGTTCTCAGTAGCTCTGCCTAAAAGACACACGCACGGAAGGGCTCGTTCTCAGTAGCTCTGCCTAAAAGCCAAGTAATGAGGGAAACTTCACTGCAGCAAAGTCCAGGGCTAGTTTCCCTACAGACTGCGCACATCTCATTTCCCTTGAAAATCTTTAAAGGAAACAAACATTCTCACCTCCTTTTTCTCTGGATATTTTTTCTAACCAAAGCATTTGGGCTGATGCAGAAAGATGAGCGCGCCCTTTGCCGGCAGATAACGCAACTTAAATGCACAAGTTCTGCCACGCCGAACGCAGAAAAGAGATTGACGCACATGTAAATAGCAAAAGTATGCGCACACAGCAATGCCCAGCATATTTACATAATATGCAAATGAGCTGCACATATTCAAATGTAATGCTTATGGAGCGGAGGAGTGGCCTAGTGGTTAGGGCAGCAGCCTAGAGCCAGAAAGACCAGGGTTCAAACCCCACTGGCACTCCTTGTGGTCTTGGGCAAGCCACTTAACCCTCCATTGACTCAGGTATGAATTTAGATTGTGAGGCCTTCGGGGACAAGGAAATACTTACTGTACCTGAATGTAACCTCTCTTGCTCTTCTCCTGGAAAGGTGAGAGCTAAATACTTAAAAAAATAAGGTCTATGCCCAATGCAGAGAATCACGCAGAGGATTACATAACCGACAAAAGCGCAAATATCTCTACACCTGGTCTGAGGTGGCTTAAACATCTTGTGCTTGTAGGGAAAGACTGTTTCAGGGTAAGTACCGGTGAACAGTTACCTTTGATGTGAAATTTTCTGCATGTATCTTTCAGCATATAAGCAAAACTTTGGCATTCAAGAAGAAATGTTTTTTGCTTCTTAACCTTGTGTGTTTTTTGGACACATTTATATTATTTATCTTTTATTTTAGGTCTCTTTGTTGTGATTTCATAAAAGCTGTTTTTAGGTGAAATAATGTTGATTATCATGGAGTGAGCACCAAAATAACCTGCACATCCTGCGCACATAATGTGAGCATTTGACAGTTGCGTATACGGCCATTTGTAGCGTGTCTGTTTGAGCATGCATTGGCTCCCCCCTTTCAACTTTATGCCAAAGTTTTGTATGGAGCTCATTTGCATACTTGCCCTTTACTGCATACTAGCACTGAGGTCTCACGCTATCGGTGTGCTACGAAAATGTGTACACAGCTAATAACACACAACTTCAGCGCCGACTTTCTGCATCAGCCTCATTGTGCATAGTTTTGAAACTCTGAAACTAAACAGCTTGTTGCCTCTCCTGGGCCTGTGTCCCAGGAGCATCTCCACAGAAGCGCGGGTAAAGCCTGTGCAGTCTGTCTTTTATCCATACACAGCATGGACAATTTTCCAAAAGCCCTTTTAGCCATTTTTGACTATTGCAAACTGCCCTGTCTTGCAGTAAGTTTAGAAAGCACTTTTCTTCAACTTGGAAAAGAGACGGCTGAGGGGGGATATGATAGAGGTCTATAAATTAATGAATGGAGTGCAACGGGTAAACATAGATCAGTTGTTTAATTGTTCAAAAAGTAAAGACTAGAGGACACTCAATGAAGCTACAATGTAATCCATTTAGGACTAATAAGAAAATATTTTTTTTCACTAAACGAGAAATCAAACTCTGGAATTTGTTACTGGAGGATGTAGTAAAAGCTGATAGTATAGCTTAAAAAAGGTTTGCACAAGTTCCTGGAGGAAAAGTCCATAAACCATTATTATAGAGGACCCAGGAAATCCACTGCTTACCCAGGGATAAGCATTGTGGAATCTGTGTACCTTTTTGGGAACTTGACAGGTACTTATGACGTGGATTGGCCACTGTTGGAAACATGATATTGGGCTTGATGGACCTTGGTGTGAACCGGTATGAAATTTATCTTTATTTTTCTTATATTCTCATGTTATGTTCATGTATAAGGCAGGTTGTACACATTACAAATGATTGTCCACACTTATGTGCACACCATGGTGAAGTGTTTCTCGGGCACAGTTTGGAGGAGTAGAGGCGGGGTTGTGATATTTCATAAAACACATCAGTATACAGACTTTTACACTTTCTCCAGAGCAGTTTAAATTTGTGAGTGAAGATCTATGAGCCACTGGCATGGTTCTGACAGGTGATTTTATAAACACACAGGCATCAGGTTGCCTTTATAAAACAGCCTCCTGATTCTCACTTTGGCACATAAATCTATTGTAAAATTAGGTTGAAGTTTACTAGTTTGATAGAGAATAAAAAGCATCAAGACAGGTTACAGAGCCAGGATATACAAACAAGTTAATATGAGGAAAGGCTTAAAAGGTTAGGCTCTTCAACTTGGAAAAGAGAAGGCTGGGGGAGATATGACAGATCTATAAATTAATGAATACAGTGGAATGGGTAAATGTTGATTGATTGTTTATGCCATCAAAAAATAGAAAGACTAGGGGCCCCGCAATGAAGCTACAATGTAACCAATTTAAGACTGATCAGAGAAAATATTTTTTTACTCAACACATGGAATTTGTTACCTGACAATGTAATAAAAACAATTAGTGTGGCAGGCTTTAAAAGAGGTTTGGACAAGTTCCTGGAGGAAAGTCCATAAAGCATTATTAAAACAGACTGGGGAAATCCTCCGCTTACTCCTGGGATAAGCAGCATGGAACCTGTGTACCTTTTTGGGAACCTTACAAATACTTTTGACTTGTATTGGCTGCTGCTGAAAAGAGGATTCCGGGCTTGATGGAACTTTGGTCTGACTGAGTATGGCATATCTTATGTTCTTACAATACTGGGGTAATTGAAATCACCCATTATTACTGTGTTGCAAACTTTGTTAGCTTTCCTAATTTACTTTAGCATTTCATCATCCATCTGTTCATTCTGGCCAGGCGGTCGGTAGTACACCCCCACTGCCATCGCCTTCCCCTTTTTCCAAGAGATTTCTACAGTGTATTTTGTTTCCTGTGAAACCCTTATTCAGTGTGATTCAATGCCATCTCTTACACCAATTTGATCCACCCTATCATAGTAACATAATTTGTACCTGTTATTACAGTGTCCCATTGGCTGTCCTCCTTCCACCATGTCTCTGACATGTATATAGTTTTGAAAACATTAAACAAAGTTTTGTTATATGTAAACCACCTTGAGATTATGAAAGGCGGTATATAAAAAAATGTTAGATAAATAAATGGTGATTATATCCAACCCTTCATTCACTGCTACATATTCTAACTCTCCTATATCTACCCTTCATTCAGTGCTATATATTCTAACTCTCCTATATCCACCCTTCATTCACTGCTATATATTCTAACTCTCCTATATCTACCCTTCATTCAGTGCTATATATTCTAACTCTCCTATATCCACCCCTTCATTCACTGCTATATATTCTAACTCTCCTATATCCACCCCTTCATTCACTGCTATATATTCTAGCTCTCCTATAACTACCCCTTCATTCAGTGCTATATATTCTAACTCTCCTATATCCACCCCTTCATTCAGTGCTATATATTCTAACTCTCCTATATCCACCCCTTCATTCAGTGCTATATATTCTAACTCTCCTATATCTACCCTTCATTCACTGCTATATATTCTAACTCTCCTATATCCACCCCTTCATTCACTGCTATATATTCTAACTATTCTCTATCCACCCCTTCATTCACTGCTACATATTCTAACTCTCCTATATCTACCCTTCATTCAGTGCTATATATTCTAACTCTCCTATATCCACCCTTCATTCACTGCTATATATTCTAACTCTCCTATATCCACCCTTCATTCACTGCTATATATTCTAACTCTCCTATATCTACCCTTCATTCAGTGCTATATATTCTAACTCTCCTATATCCAACCCTTCATTCACTGCTATATATTCTAACTCTCCTATATCCACCCCTTCATTCAGTGCTATATATTCTAACTCTCCTATATCCAACCCTTCATTCACTGCTATATATTCTAACTCTCCTATATCCACCCCTTCATTCAGTGCTATATATTCTAACTCTCCTATATCTACCCTTCATTCAGTGCTATATATTCTAACTCTCCTATATCCACCCATTCATTCAGTGCTATATATTCTAACTCTCCTATATCCAACCCTTCATTCACTGCTATATATTCTAACTCTCCTATATCCACCCCTTCATTCAGTGCTATATATTCTAACTCTCCTATATCCACCCCTTCATTCACTGCTATATATTCTAACTCTCCTATATCCACCCCTTCATTCAGTGCTATATATTCTAACTCTCCTATATCCACCCCTTCATTCAGTGCTATATATTCTAACTCTCCTATATCCACCCCTTCATTCAGTGCTACATATTCTAACTCTCCTATATCCACCCCTTCATTCACTGCTATATATTCTAACTCTCCTATAACTACCCCTTCATTCAGTGCTATATATTCTAACTCTCCTATAACTACCCCTTCATTCAGTGCTATATATTCTAACTCTCCTATATCCACCCCTTCATTCACTGCTATATATTCTAACTCTCCTATATCCACCCCTTCATTCACTGCTATATATTCTAACTCTCCTATATCCACCCCTTCATTCAGTGCTATATATTCTAACTCTCCTATATCCACCCCTTCATTCACTGCTATATATTCTAACTCTCCTATAACTACCCCTTCATTCAGTGCTATATATTCTAACTCTCCTATATCCACCCCTTCATTCAGTGCTACATATTCTAACTCTCCTATAACTACCCCTTCATTCAGTGCTATATATTCTAACTCTCCTATATCCACCCCTTCATTCAGTGCTATAAATTCTAACTCTCCTATATCCACCCCTTCATTCACTGCTATATATTCTAACTCTCCTATATCCAACCCTTCATTCACTGCTATATATTCTAACTCTCCTATATCCACCCCTTCATTCAGTGCTATATATTCTAACTCTCCTATATCCACCAATTCATTCAGTGCTATATATTCTAACTCTCCTCTATCCACCCCTTCATTCACTGCTATATATTCTAACTCTCCTCTATCCACCCCTTCATTCAGTGCTATATATTCTAAATCTCCTATAACTACCCCTTCATTCAGTGCTATATATTCTAACTCTCCTATATCCACCCCTTCATTCACTGCTATATATTCTAACTCTCCTATATCCACCCCTTCATTCAGTGCTATATATTCTAACTCTCCTATATCCACCCCTTCATTCACTGCTATATATTCTAACTCTTCTCTATCCACCCATTCATTCAGTGCTATATATTCTAACTCTCCTATATCCACCCCTTCATTCACTGCTATATATTCTAACTATTCTCTATCCACCCCTTCATTCAGTGCTATATATTCTAACTCTCCTATATCCACCCCTTCATTCAGTGCTATATATTCTAACTCTCCTATATCTACCCCTTCATTCATTGCTATATATTCTAACTCTCCTATATCCACCTCTTCATTCAGTGCTATATATTCTAACTCTCCTAAATCCACCCCTTCATTCAGTGCTATATATTCTAACTCTCCTCTATCCACCCCTTCATTCAGTGCTATATATTCTAACTCTCCTATATCTACCCCTTCATTCAGTGCTATATATTCTAACTCTCCTTATCCACACCTTCATTCAGTGCTATATATTCTAACTCTCCTATATCTACCCCTTCATTCAGTGCTATATATTCTAACTCTCCTCTATCCACCCCTTCATTCACTGCTATATATTCTAACTCTCCTATATCCACCCCTTCATTCAGTGCTATATATTCTATCTCGCCTATATCTACCCCTTCATTCAGTGCTATATATTATAACTCTCCTATATCCACCCCTTCATTCAGTGCTATATATTCTAACTCTCCTATATCTACCCCTTCATTCATTGCTATATATTCTAACTCTCCTATATCCACCCCTTCATTCACTGCTATATATTCTAACTCTCCTATATCTACCCCTTCATTCACTGCTAAATATTCTAACTCTCCTCTATCCACCCCTTCATTCACTGCTATATATTCTAACTCTCCTATATCCACCCCTTCTTTCAGTGCTATATATTCTAACTCTCCTATATCCACCCCTTCATTCAGTGCTATATATTCTAACTCTCCTATATCCACCCCTTCATTCACTGCTATATATTCTAGCTCTCCTATATCCACCCCTTCATTCACTGCTATATATTCTAACTCTCCTTATCCACCCCTTCATTCAGTGCTATATATTCTAACTCTCCTCTATCCACCCCTTCATTCACTGCTATATATTCTAACTCTCCTATATCTACCCCTTCATTCAGTGCTATATATTCTATCTCTCCTATATCTACCCCTTCATTCAGTGCTATATATTCTATCTCTCCTATATCCACCCCTTCATTCACTGCTATATATTCTAACTCTCCTATATCCACCCCTTCATTCACTGCTACATATTCTAGCTCTCCTATATCCACCCCTTCATTCACTGCTATATATTCTAGCTCTCCTATATCCACCCCTTCATTCACTGCTATATATTCTAGCTCTCCTATATCCACCCCTTCATTCACTGCTATATATTCTAGCTCTCCTATATCCACCCCTTCATTCACTGCTATATATTCTAACTCTCCTATATCCACCCCTTCATTCAGTGCTATATATTCTAACTCTCCTATATCCACCCCTTCATTCAGTGCTATATATTCTAACTCTCCTATATCTACCCTTCATTCAGTGCTATATATTCTAACTCTCCTATATCCACCCCTTCATTCACTGCTATATATTCTAACTCTCCTCTATCCACCCCTTCATTCAGTGCTATATATTCTAACTCTCCTATAACTACCCCTTCATTCAGTGCTATATATTCTAACTCTCCTATATCCAACCCTTCATTCACTGCTATATATTCTAACTATTCTCTATCCACCCCTTCATTCAGTGCTATATATTCTAACTCTCCTATATCCACCCCTTCATTCACTGCTATATATTCTAACTCTCCTATATCCACCCCTTCATTCACTGCTATATATTCTAACTCTCCTATATCCACCCCTTCATTCACTGCTATATATTCTAACTCTCCTATATCCACCCCTTCATTCACTGCTATATATTCTAACTCTCCTCTATCCACCCCTTCATTCACTGCTATATATTCTAACTCTCCTCTATCCACCCCTTCATTCACTGCTATATATTCTAACTCTCCTCTATCCACCCATTCATTCAGTGCTATATATTCTAACTCTCCTATATCCAACCCTTCATTCACTGCTATATATTCTAACTCTCCTATATCCACCCCTTCATTCAGTGCTATATATTCTAACTCTCCTATATCCACCCCTTCATTCAGTGCTATATATTCTAACTCTCCTATATCCACCCCTTCATTCAGTGCTATATATTCTAACTCTCCTATATCCACCCCTTCATTCAGTGCTATATATTCTAACTCTCCTATAACTACCCCTTCATTCATTGCTATATATTCTAACTCTCCTCTATCCACCCCTTCATTCAGTGCTATATATTCTAACTCTCCTATATCCACCCCTTCATTCAGTGCTATATATTCTAACTCTCCTATAACTACCCCTTCATTCACTGCTATATATTCTAACTCTTCTCTATCCACCCATTCATTCAGTGCTATATATTCTAACTCTCCTATAACTACCCCTTCATTCAGTGCTATATATTCTAACTCTCCTATATCCAACCCTTCATTCACTGCTATATATTCTAACTCTCCTATATCCACCCCTTCATTCAGTGCTATATATTCTAACTCTCCTCTATCCACCCCTTCATTCAGTGCTATATATTCTAACTCTCCTATATCCACCCCTTCATTCAGTGCTATATATTCTAACTCTCCTATATCCACCCCTTCATTCAGTGCTATATATTCTAACTCTCCTATACCTACCCCTTCATTCAGTGCTATATATTCTAACTCTCCTATATCCACCCCTTCATTCACTGCTATATATTCTAACTCTCCTCTATCCACCCCTTCATTCACTGCTATATATTCTAACTCTTCTATATCCACCCCTTCATTCACTGCTATATATTCTAACTCTCCTATATCCACCCCTTCATTCAGTGCTATATATTCTAACTCTCCTCTATCCACCCCTTCATTCACTGCTATATATTCTAACTCTCCTATATCCACCCCTTCATTCACTGCTATATATTCTAACTCTCCTATATCCACCCCTTCATTCAGTGCTATATATTCTAACTCTCCTATATCCACCCCTTCATTCAGTGCTATATATTCTAACTCTCCTATATCCACCCCTTCATTCAGTGCTATATATTCTAACTCTCCTCTATCCACCCCTTCATTCAGTGCTATATATTCTAACTCTCCTATAACTACCCCTTTATTCAGTGCTATATATGCTAACTCTCCTATATCCACCCCTTCATTCACTGCTATATATTCTAACTCTCCTATAACTACCACTTCATTCAGTGCTATATATTCTAACTCTCCTATATCCACCCCTTCATTCAGTGCTACATATTCTAACTCTCCTATAACTACCCCTTCATTCAGTGCTATATATTCTAACTCTCCTATATCCACCCCTTCATTCACTGTTATATATTCTAACTCTCCTATATCTACCCCTTCATTCAGTGCTATATATTCTAACTCTCCTATATCCACCCCTTCATTCAGTGCTATATATTCTAACTCTTCTATATCCACCCCTTCATTCACTGCTATATATTCTAACTCTCCTATATCCACCCCTTCATTCACTGCTATATATTCTAACTCTCCTATATCTACCCCTTCATTCACTGCTATATATTCTAACTCTCCTATATCCACCCCTTCATTCAGTGCTATATATTCTAACTCTCCTATATCCACCCCTTCATTCACTGCTATATATTCTAACTCTCCTCTATCCACCCCTTCATTCAGTGCTATATATTCTAACTCTCCTATATCCACCCCTTCATTCAGTGCTATATATTCTAACTCTCCTCTATCTACCCCATTATACAGTGCAATATATTCTAACTCTCCTATATCCACCCCTTCATTCAGTGCTATATATTCTAACTCTCCTTTATCCACCCCTTCATTCAGTGCTATATATTATAACTCTTCTATATCCACCCCTTCATTCACTGCTATATATTCTAACTCTCCTATATCCACCCCTTCATTCAGTGCTATATATTCTAACTCTCCTATATCCACCCCTTCATTCAGTGCTATATATTATAACTCTTCTATATCCACCCCTTCATTCAATGCTACATATTCTAACTCTCCTATATCTACCCTTCATTCACTGCTATATATTCTAACTCTCCTATATCCACCCCTTCATTCACTGCTATATATTCTAACTCTCCTATATCCACCCCTTCATTCAGTGCTATATATTCTAACTCTTCTATATCCACCCCTTCATTCAGTGCTATATATTCTAACTCTCCTCTATCCACCCCTTCATTCAGTGCTATATATTCTAACTCTCCTATAACTACCCCTTTATTCAGTGCTATATATGCTAACTCTCCTATATCCACCCCTTCATTCACTGCTATATATTCTAACTCTCCTATAACTACCCCTTCATTCAGTGCTATATATTCTAACTCTCCTATATCCACCCCTTCATTCAGTGCTACATATTCTAACTCTCCTATAACTACCCCTTCATTCAGTGCTATATATTCTAACTCTCCTATATCCACCCCTTCATTCACTGTTATATATTCTAACTCTCCTATATCTACCCCTTCATTCAGTGCTATATATTCTAACTCTCCTATATCCACCCCTTCATTCAGTGCTATGTATTCTAACTCTTCTATATCCACCCCTTCATTCACTGCTATATATTCTAACTCTCCTATATCCACCCCTTCATTCACTGCTATATATTCTAACTCTCCTATATCTACCCCTTCATTCACTGCTATATATTCTAACTCTCCTATATCCACCCCTTCATTCAGTGCTATATATTCTAACTCTCCTATATCCACCCCTTCATTCACTGCTATATATTCTAACTCTCCTCTATCCACCCCTTCATTCAGTGCTATATATTCTAACTCTCCTATATCCACCCCTTCATTCAGTGCTATATATTCTAACTCTCCTCTATCTACCCCATTGTACAGTGCAATATATTCTAACTCTCCTATATCCACCCCTTCATTCAGTGCTATATATTCTAACTCTCCTATATCCACCCCTTCATTCAGTGCTATATATTGTAACTCTTCTATATCCACCCCTTCATTCACTGCTATATATTCTAACTCTCCTATATCCACCCCTTCATTCAGTGCTATATATTCTAACTCTCCTATATCCACCCCTTCATTCAGTGCTATATATTATAACTCTTCTATATCCACCCCTTCATTCAATGCTACATATTCCAGCTCTCCTATATCTACCCTTCATTCACTGCTATATATTCTAACTCTCCTATATCCACCCCTTCATTCACTGCTATATATTCTAACTCTCCTATATCCACCCCTTCATTCAGTGCTATATATTCTAACTCTTCTATATCCACCCCTTCATTCACTGCTATATATTCTAACTCTCCTATCTTATTTTTTAGCTTCTAACATTTGCATATGGGCATTTCAAAGTTTGTTTTTGTTCAAATTAACATTCTCGCCATTCGATGACAGGGATAATTTGGAATCTTTCAGCTCAGTCTGGTTTTTACTTAAAGGCACATGGGTTATTTTTACCTTCATTGGAATCTCTCTATAGGGATTCACTAACTTCCCTTTTTGGCTAGTATCCTTCAAAGATACATCATTCTGAAGCATGCATTCTAGGGCGATTGCCAACTTTCCCCCAATATCCAGTTTAAGAGATGTTATAGCTCCTTTTTAAAGGTTAATGCTAGCAAATTGGTTACAGCCTGTTTAAGGTAGAGCCCATCCTTTTGGGAAAACCCCTATTCCCCCCTTTCCCCAGACTTTTGCCCAGTTCCTTGCACCATTGTCTCATCTATGTGTCGAGATTCCTCTTGGGTCCTGTGAATGGCACAGGAACCATATCTGAGAATGTTACCCTGGAGGTTCTGCATTTCAACTTTTTACCTAAACATATAAATTTAGCTTCCACAACCTCCCTCCCACCTTTTCCTATGTCATTGATACCAACATGTACCAAGACAATAAGGTCCCCCTGCAGCACTGTCTAAAACCTTATCTAGCTGGCTGATGAGGTCCATCACATTCATACCAGGCAATCTTAGCTCCCACAAGCCACCCAGCAATCTACATGCCTAATGATTGAATTGCTAATTATAACAGCATAGAGTTACTCACCTGTAACAGGTGTTCTCCAGGAGCAGCAGGAATCAGTCCTCACTTATGGGTGTCATCGACGCCGATGAAGCCCTAGCGGAGCATTTCCCCAGCTTTCCATGAAAACCTTTGGGAATGCTGGCACGCATGCGCGGTTCCCTTCCCGCCTAAAGGTGCCATCTTACCTCAGTCAAATGATATAGCTAAGAACAGCACACAAAAATGTAAAAATTAAACTATGTACAACTGCAACTCCAAGGGGGGGAGGGAGGGTAGTGAGGACTGATTCCTGCTGCTCCTGGAGAACACCTGTTACAGGTGAGTAACTACTCTTTCTCTGGGACCAAGCAGGAAGTCAGCCCTCACTTATGGGTGACTCCCCAGCTCAGGGCTACCAGGAACCCAGGCTGAACAAGAGACCTCCCTCTAGTCTCAGCAACACAGTAAAGGCTTTGCAAGGACACACCCTCCACAGGTAGCCCAACCAAAGGGCAGGAGTTGCCTAGACCTCAAAGAGATACCGGAGTACTGCTTGGCCAAAAGCACTGTCCCTACGGGACTCCCTCTCCAGGCAGTAGTGGGCTGCAAATGTCTGGCTTGAAGACCAAGTAGCAGCCCTGCAGATGTCTTGCAATGGGACAGAGCGGAGGTGAGCCACTGATGCAGCCATTGCCCTCACACGGTGGGCCGTGACCCTACCCTGCAAAGGAAGGTCAGCCGCCTTTTAAGCCCAGGTGATACAGTCAGCCACCCAGATGGACAAGGTACGCTTGAAACAGCACAAGCACTGGCAGGTCAAATGCAAGGCATTGATAAGGCAGGCAAAGAGAGAATTTGAGAAGAAGCTTGCTGCGGAAGCAAAAACGCGAAATAAAGACCTTTTCAAGTACATTCGTAGCAAAAAACCTGTGAGAGAGTCAGTTGGTCCATTAGATGATAAAGGGGTTAAAGGAGCACTAAGAGGCGACAAGGCGATAGCGGAGAGACTGAATGAATTCTTTGCTTCGGTCTTTACTGAGGAAGATGTAGGGATGTTACCAATGACTGAAGTGGTATTTAAAGGTGCGGAAGAATTGAAGGAAATATCGATACATTGGGAAGATGTCTTACAACTATTAGATAAACTGAAGAGTAGCAAATCACCTGGGCCGGATGGTATACATCCAAGGGTGTTGAAAGAACTGAAATATGAGATTGCAGAACTGCTATCAGTAATCTGTGAACTATCATTAAAATCATCTCTAATACCTGAAGATTGGAGGATCGCCAATGTAACACCAATTTTTAAAAAGGGTTCCAGGGGTGATCCGGGAAACTACAGACTAGTGAGCCTGACGTCAGTACCAGGAAAAATGGTAGAAAGCATCATAAAGAATAAAATTACTCAGCATGTAGATAGTCACAACCTAATGGGAGACAGCCAACATGGCTTTAGACAAGGAAGATCTTGTCTTACTAATCTGTTATGTTTTTTTGAAGGAGTGAATAAACAGGTGGACAAAGGTGAGTCGGTTGATATTGTGTATCTGGACTTTCAGAAAGCCTTTGACAAGGTCCCTCATCAGAGACTTTTGGCAAAACTAAAGAGTCATGGGATAGGAGGCAGTGTACTATTGTGGATCAGGAACTGGTTAAAAGATAGAAAGCAGAGGGTAGGGCTAAATGGCCAATTTTCCCAATGGAGAAAGGTGAATAGTGGTGTACCCCAGGGATCTGTGCTGGGTCCGCTGCTTTTTGACATATTCATAAATTACCTGGAAAGTGGAATAACGAGTGAGGTTATCAAATTTGCAGATGACACAAAACTATTTAAAGTTGTTAAAACCCAAGAGGATTGTGAAACATTGCAAGAGGATCTTGATAAACTGCAAGACTGGGCATCAAAATGGCAGATGAAATTTAATGTGGACAAGTGCAAGGTTATGCACCTAGGGAAGAACAACCCAAACTATGGTTACATGATGCAAGGTTCCACATTAGGAACCACCACCCAGGAAAAAGATTTAGGCGTCATTGTGGATACCATGTTAAAACCCTCGGCCCAGTGTGCAGCGGCGGCCAAGAGAGCAAATAGAATGCTAGGTATGATAAGGAAAGGAATGGAAAATAAAACAAAAGATATTATAATGCCTCTATATCGTTCCATGGTGAGACTGCACCTTGAATATTGTGTGCAATTCTGGTTGCCGTATCTTAAAAAGGATATAGCGATTTTAGAAAAGGTTCAGAGAAGAGCCACCAAAATGGTAAAGGGGATGGAAGGATACTCACTCCTATGAAGAAAGGCTAAAAAGGTTAGGGCTCTTTAACCTGGAAAAGAGACGGCTGAGGGGAGATATGATAGAAGTCTATAAATTAATGAACGGAGTGGAACGGGTAAACGTAGATCGATTGTTTATGTTATCAGAATATAGAAAGACTAGGGGACATGCAATGAAGCTACAGGGTAAACTATTTAAGACTAATAAAAGAAAATATTTTTTCACTCAACGTGTAATCAAACTCTGGAATTTGTTACCGGAGGATGTAGTAAAGGCTGTTAGTGTAGCTGGGTTTAAAAAAGGTTTGGACAGGTTCTTGGAGGAAAGGTCCATAAACCATTATTAAGAAGTGACCGAAGATAACAATGCTTGACCCAGTACAAGCATTGCAGAACCTGTGTCTTTTGGGGAAACTGCTAGGTACATATGACCTAGATTGGCCACTGTTGGAAACAGAATACTGGGCTTGATGGACCTTGGTCTGACCCAGTATGGCATATCTTATGTTCTTATGTTCTCCCCAAGTTATTGGGGTCAAAAGAAAGGAAGAGCTGAGAAGCCTTCCTGTGACCTTGCGTACGTTCAAGGTAGAAGGATAAGGCCCTCCTATAGTCCAAGGTATGGAGAACTGTTTCAGCCTGACTTGCATGAGGCCTAGGGAAGAAAGTAGGAAGAACCACCTCCTGGTTGAGGTGGAAAGAGGAGACAACCTTAGGAAGGAACTTAGGGTGAGTCCTGAGGACCACCCTGTTTTTATAGAACCTGGTGTAAGGTCTATCACAGACCAAGGCCTGAAGCTCACTCACTCTCCTAGCTGAAGTAAGGGCTATCAGAAAGAGAGTCTTCCAGAAAAGGAAGCGTAGAGGGCAAGTAGCCATAGGCTCAAAAGGTGGGCGAGTCAGCTGCTGCAAGACCACATTCAGCTCCGACTCAGGAGCAGGAGGATGTATGGGAGGTTTGAGCAGGAGCAAGCCTCTGAGAAACCTAGACACCAAAGGGTGCACAGACAAGGAATGGCCCTCAACTAGGGAGTGGTGAGCTGCCAAAGCAGAGAGGTGGACCCGAACAGAGTTGGACTTGAGACCCTGATTGGACAAGTGCAGCAGGTACTGAAGCACTACTGACACAGTACAGGAGAAAGGATCCTCAGCATGTAGCTGACACCACACAGAGAACCTTTTCCACTTGAGAGCATAGGTCTTCCTAGTGGATTGTTTTCTGGAGGCTAGGACAACTTCCTCAACCTCGGGAGGCAGGCCCCAGGGAGCCAACACTACCCTTGCAGCCTCCATGCCATCAGATTGAGAACTTTGAGATTGGGATGCAGCAAGGAGCCCTGATCCTGAGAGAGAAGGTCGGGTTGCAATACCAGAGGCAGAGGCAGATCCACTGCCAGTTGAAGCAGGAGGGGGAACCAAGGCTGCCTTGGCCACCTGGGAGCTACCAGGAGGACAGAGGCCCTGTCTCGGAGAATCTTGAACAGTGTTCGGGCCACCAGAGGGATGGGAGGAAACGCATAGAGCAGGCCCTGAGTCCAGGGAATCAGAAAAGCATCTGCTGCTACTCTCAGAGGATGCGGTTGCCTGGAGCAGAACCTCGGTAGCTGGTTGTTCAGTGGACTGGCAAACAGGTCTATGGAGGGAAGCCCCAATCTCAAGAAAATCTTTTGAACCACTAAAGGATGTAGCTGCCACTCGTGCGGTTGCAGAATCCTGCTCAATCTGTCGGCTAGGGAATTCTCCTGGCCTGGAAGATAGACTGCTTTGAGGAGCATGTTGTGTTTCAGGGCAAAGGAACAGAGGACCTGGGCCTCCTGGCAAAGGGGCTGGGAACCAGTTCCGCCCTGTTTGTTTACATAGAACATGGCTACCTGGTTGTCTGTCTGGATCAAGACAGACTGTTGTACCAGAGAAGCAGAAAAGGCCTTGAGGGCCAAGCGGATAGCTCTGAGTTCCAGTAGATTGATCTGCTGGGACGCCTCCCAGTGAGACTACAGGCCCTGGGTGCACTTGTCTAGGCAGTGTGCTCCCCAACCCTGCAGAGAGGCATCGGGGGTCAGTACCACTGAATGAGGTGGGATCTGAAAGGGCACCCCCACCAGCAGATTGGGGGGGGTGTAACCACCAGTTGAGGGAGGCCAGGAAATGGTGGGACACTCTGATCCTGTCTCCGAGACTGCCTGAGGCTTGTGACCACTCAGTCCGAAGGCACCACTGGGCAGGTCTCATATTGAGCCTGGCATTGGGGGTCACCTGCACTGTCGACGCCATGTGGCCCAGAAGCCTGAGACAGAGTCTGGCGGAGACCAGGGACCTGTGCAGAAACTTGCTGGCGAGGTCCATGAGCCTTTGTGCTCGGTCCATTGGTAAAAATGCTCTTGCCAGCTGAGAATCCAACCTTGCTCCTATGAACTCCAAGTTCTGGGAGGGGAGCAAAGTGGACTTTGCGAAGTTGATGACAAAGCCCACCTGCTGGAGCAGTTCTATGGTCCTGTTGGTGGCCTGCTGAACTTCTAGGGAAGTCTGGCCTCTGATGAGCCAGTCGTCCAGGTAAGGAAACACAAAGATGCCCTGATTTCTCAGGTAGGCTGCCACCACTGCCAGGCACTTGGTAAACACACCCTGGGAGCGGAGGTCAGTCCAAAAGGCAGTACTCTGTACTGATAATGGTTTCCTCCCACAATGAATCTGAGGTACTTCCTGTGGTCTGGATGAATAAGGATGTGAGTGTAAGCATCTTTTAGATCTAAAGAGCATAGCCAATCTCCCTGCTGGAGGTAGGGCAGAAGTGTTCCAAGAGTAAGCATCTTGAACTTTTCTTTCACTAGAAACTTGTTTAGGTTTCTGAGATCCAATATGGGTCGAAGAGCACCAGTTCTTTTTTGCACCAGGAAATACCTGGAGAAAAACCCGTGAACTTGGAAGTGGGGAGGCACAGGCTCCACCGCCTTGTCCAGCAACAGACCTTTTAGCTCCTGGAGGAGAAGGGCTGTATGCAGGGGAGGCCGGGAAGGTTCCCCTGGGAAGTATGGCGGAGGTAGTTGGTGAACGTGCAGGGCATAGCCTCGATGGACTATGTCCAGCACCCAACTGTCCTGGGTTATCAAGGGCCACTGGTGGGCGAACAAGGCTAGGTGGCCTCCTGTGCAGGGCTGGGTCTGCAAGGGAGCTATGGCTATACTCAAGGAGTCAAAAAACCCCACCCTGCTGAGTGGAAGCAGGGGCTGTAGGCTTGGGGGTCCTCTGCCTACGGGGCCCATTACCCTGGCCCTTGGCTTGCTGACCCTGGGGGGCAGGTTGGACAGCCGGATATTGTGGGTACTGTTTGTACGCAGTGCCCTTCCTCGGGTAAAAGAACTTTTTACCCGAGCCCTTCTTCTTATGAGAAGGGGCAGAGGTCTTCCTCGACAGCATAGTCCTCGTGAGGTGCTCTGTCCCGAGCTGAGCGGCCTTCTCGGCCACAGGCTTGCCGAAAAGGTTTTCACCTCGGCAAGGGACATCAACCAACTTGTCCTGAACCCATGGCTCAAGGTCCGATGACTGCAGCCATGCCTGGCATCGAGCCGCGATGCCGGCTGCCGCTACTCAGGCCAAAGCCTCGAAGCCATCGTAGGCGGCGCGGGACATGAACTTAGAGCATTCCCGGATCCTCGAAGACAAGGACTTAAAACTCTGCAAGGGCTCCCCGGAGAGACCAGCAGAGAAACCGGCCAACTCCTTGGCCAGGTCTCGCAAATACATGCCCATGTACAGCTGGTAAGTCTGGACACGGCAAGCAAGCATAGAGCCCTGAAAGCACTTTCTACCGACGCCATCAAGGCTTCGGGCTTCCCTACCAGGAGGCACCGCGGAGTGCATCTTCTGACTCTTCAGACGATGCATGGCCGATTCCACAACCATGGAATGGTGAGGTAGCTGTGCTTTCTGGAAGCCAGGACTCTTCCGGAGCCGATAGATGGAATCGACTCGCTTGCTCAAAACCGGTGCCGAGGCCAGTGCCTCCCACATCCAGAAGAGGAGCCGTTCCAGCATCGGAGGAACCGGGACAGTAAAGGCCTCCTTCAGAGGAGATCATACTGCAGAGCATCGAGCTCCTCGGCTCGAGGCTCTTCCTCGGGGTCAGCCGGGATAGCCAGGGCAGCGGCCATATCCCAGATAAACTCCGAGAACCTAGTATCCCCCGGAGGGGATCTACTCTGGGGCTCAGACTCTGATGAGTCCGAAGGGACACACCGAGTCTTGAAGGTGTCAGGAGACTCCTCCTCTTCGGTCTCCCAAGCAGACTCGTCCGATGTCGAGTCGAGGTCCGACCCCGCGGGGCCTCTAGGCACCCGCCCCGACGCCGGAGGCAGCGGCGTCGAGACCCTCGGTCCCAAACGGGAGGTCGAAGGAGACCTCGACCGAGGACGACTTCGAGCCGCAAGGGACTCGAGTATCGGCTCGGTCTCCGGGGTCGACTTCGAAGTTGATGTCCCGGTGGTCGGGGCAGATGCGCCCGACAGGCTGGCCATCAGCGCCCGCTGCTGAACCATGAAGGCAGACATACTGCTCTCCAAGGCTGTCAACCTGAGACTCAGCTCGGGTGATGCAGCAGCCCCCGACTCGGGCCCCAGCGGCGCCGGGCCCGACATCGGTACTCGGGGAGGCGAGTCCATGAGGACAACAGGACTTACGTGTCCAGCAGACTCTGGCTCCATGCGAGGAACTTTATTTGTCTTCTCCTGGTCCACGGGCCCGGGACGACGGTCGGGGGTCTGAGACCTGGCCCTAGAGGGCTCAGGGACCTCCTCCGACACCGCCCTCGCGAGCCGCTTCTTCCTCTTACGTTCCCGGTTGGGGGACCCCCTGTCCGAGAAGCTCCGACGCCTCTCAGGATCGGAATCCCGAGATGTCAAGGCCTCAGACGAGGTCCGGGCCCGGGCAGAGGCCGAGTCCGAGAAAAGCCTTTCACTTTGTTGCTGACGACTTCGGAGGGCCTTGGAAGACATTTTTCCACATGGCCCGCACGTTTTAGAATCGTGGTCCAGGCCAAGGCACCGAAGGTAGCAGTCGTGTGTGTCGGTGAGAAACATTATCTTCTTACACCGATCACACTTTTTGAAACCGCTGGAAGCCATCGGGGAGAAAAGGGTCCCCGCGAGGTCAAAGGACCGGCCTTCCAGGGAAAAAGAAAAAGATTTGGCGCGAGCGCCTAGCCACTAAGGGCAAAAACCGAAAAAGGAAAAAAGGGATTCGATACCGGTGTACCGAACCCGGCGGGAGGGGAACCGACGTCGAATCCGAGGAAAAAAGCGAAATAACGCCAAGAAAAAACTTCTCTTTTCCGGGAAAAAAGACACACATCCGATGGGCTTCACGGAAAAAAAGAGACTGAGGTAAGATGGCACCTTTAGGCGGGAAGGGAACCGCGCATGCGTGCCAGCATTCCCAAAGACTTTCATGGAAAGCTGGGGAAATGCTCCGCTAGGGCTTCATCGGCGTCGATGACACCCATAAGTGAGGACTGACTTCCTGCTTGGTCCTGGAGAAGATGGCTACCAAAATGATCAGTGGACTTCATCATAAGGCATATGGGGACAGACTTAAAGATCTCAATATGTATACTTTGGAGGAAAGTTGGGAGAGAGGAGATATGATAGAGACCTTTAAATACCTCCATGGCATAAATGCACAGGAGAAGAGCCTCTTTCGATTGAAAGCTGAAGAAATGACCCACTTAAGAAATGACCCTTTCGTTCATTATGTGATTGATACCTAATTTTGCTCAGTGTAAATATCTCATGTATATAGTTCACCCCTGTTATCCAAGTTTGTACTCCTGTTCGATGTAAAACCAAACAGCATGTTGTTGTGGTCGTTATGTTATAATGTAAACCGCGCTGATGCCGAATAGTGCGGTATATAAGAAATTGTAATAAATAAATAAATATAAATAAAAGCAAGCTCTGCTATGAGGGAACTTGGGATGAAGGTGAAAGGGGATAGGAGTAATATGTGGAAATATTTCTTTACGGAAGGCGTGGTAGATGCGTGGAATAGTCTCCGAGTGGAGGTAGTAGAGATGAGGACAGTATCTGAAGTCAAGAAAGCATGGGACAAACACAGACTTCTAAGGGAGAAAAGGGACTGCAGTAGTTGGTATGGAAGGGCAGACTGGACAGGCTGTATAGTCTGTATCTGCTGACATGTTTCTGTGTGTGTTTATGTGGCTTGGAGTGACCACTGGTACTTGCCATTTCTAAAGTGTTACTAGGCATACGTAGCACTGTACATTCACACAAGAGACAGTCCCTGCCGCACAGAGCTTACTATCTGCTAATACAGGCAGACAGAACAAACAGGGGACTACGGAATTCTTTAGGGAAATGATTATGGTTTATGGTTTATTTAAAAACTTGCTATACTGCCTCTCTCACAGTTGAAGCGGTTTACAATAAAATCAAAACACACCAATAATAGAAACAGAGGAACACCATAAAACTGATAGGACAGAAAGAGAGGAAAAGCCGGGAAGAGGGAGGATCCTAGAGAGTCGCAGGTGAGAGGTCGTAGACCAGTTGAAAAAGATGAGTTTTAAGAGCAGCCTTGAACTTAGGAAAAGAAGATTCCAGATGTAGGGAGGGAGGAAGAGAATTCCAGAGGTGAGGAGCAAGGAAAAAGAAGGCAGAGTACCGGGTACTTTCTAGATATGCCTGTGAAGGAGGGGGTAAATACAGACGATTAGCATGAACCGAACGCAAGACACGAGGAGGGGCATAAGGAATGAGATGAGAGGAAAGATAAGTGGGGGATCCTGAAGGCATAATTTTATGAGTAAGTGTAAGTAACTTGAATTGTGACTGGTGAGCAACAGGGAGCCAATGTGATTTAATGAGCAGAGGAGTTACATAATCTAGTCTAGTGCATGATGTAGTAAACGTATTGCAATGTTCTGTATAGACTGTAAGTGCTGTATCTGATATTTTGGGAGACCAGAATAGAAAGTATTACAATAATGCAGTTTCCATATCACCAGGGACAGAAGTAAAGTGATTAAAGAAGAAGTAGGGAGAATGGAACATATGGAACGGGTCTGACGCAGTGTGAAAAACATCATTTCACTATGGCACTAATGTGAGAATGAAAAGTGAGCGAAGGAACCAGGGTAACAGCACGATATTTCAGAGAGGCAACTGATGGAATGGGATAATCATTAATGGAGGAAGAACCTGATAGCCAAATAACAGAAGTCTTAGAAAGGTTAAGTACCAAACAATTAGAACGGAGCCAAGAAGCAACTAAGTTCAGACAAGAGTTTACAGTGGTAAGGTCAGCAGCAACAGCAGGATGTCATCCACAAAGAAATATGCGGAGATACCCTGCTGTTGAATCAGAGTTGCTAGAGGAGAGAGACAAATATTGAAGAGAAGAAGTGCCAATACCGAACCCTGAGGGACACCTCAAGACAAGGGAAAGAGAGAAGATGTGGAACCCTGAAAAGAGGCAGCATAAGAGCGACCAGAGAGAAAAAAGCAACACCAGTGCAACACAGCGGCACCAAGACCAACAGAAGAGAGATGAGATATAGAAGAAGAACGAGATCAACCAAATCAAAAGCACTTGAGAGATCCAAAGAAATAGCCAGAGAGCTGTCGCTCCTTTCCCAGGAAATCTGGGTTTCATTTAGAACAGAAAGTAAGATGGTTCTGTCTGATCCCTGACTGATGCTCTAAGAGCCTGATACTAGTAGGGGCACGTCCGGGCCGTCCAAATGGCCCCAAGCAAGACAGGCCCATTTGCACCTGATTCTGGACCATGGGGACAAAATGTTTCTGTGGTAGCCAGAATCAGGCCTGAGGATGACCCGGCATGCCCCTGCTGCCTAAGGAGATGTCCTCCTCACAGGCATCCCCAACTCCGGCATCCCCGGGCCCCCTTTTCCCCACTGCCCGACCCAAGGCTGGCCTGCTGTGGCCTGGATTGGGCGGCAGGGACCCCCTCACACTCGGCCCTGGCCCTGGCTCTGGGGGGGATCACTGGGCCTGATCACCGGGTTTTCACTGCTTATTCCACCTTGGAGGTGGAATAAGCAGTGCGTCCCCATGGGCCCGGCAGGACATACAGGGCTGTGACCTGAATCGGTCCTGTACGTCCTGCCAGACTGGTCCGCCCCTGCTCTGCCCCAATTCCGCCCTCTCCCGCCCTCCCCGTCCTGATGCACAGGACGTACAGGGAGAGCCAGAGGGGGAATCGGGCCTGAACGCCTTGTGGGGTTGCACATCCTAAATGACTAGAAGCTGTAGGAAAACCAATTTTTCTAGAATTCTGGAGCGGAATGGTAAATTTGAAACAGGCTGGAAACTAGCGGGAATGGAAAGATCAAGATGCGTTCTTCAGTAAAGGTCGGACAACAGATGTCCAACAGTGGGAACTGTACCTGACGAGAGGCTAGTGTTCAATAAAGAAGGG
The DNA here is from genome assembly GCA_033557465.1 of Ichthyophis bannanicus. NCBI lineage: Eukaryota > Metazoa > Chordata > Amphibia > Gymnophiona > Ichthyophiidae > Ichthyophis > Ichthyophis bannanicus. Next base: position 290,958,626 of record CM066043.1, on the reverse strand, counting down.
TCAGGAAGGGTTCTGAGACCCAGGATGAAGGGATGGGATCCATCAGGGAGGTAGTTTTGAAGAAGATGAGAGAGCTTCAGAGAGATTAGCCAATGTAATGGGGTTAAACTGCATCCAAGTGTGGGAAAGCGTAGTTACTCACCTGTAACAGGTGTTCTCCAGGGACAGCACGAATCAGTCCTCACGGAAGCACGGATGCCACCACGCATGCATGGACCACTTCCCACCCAAGGGTGCCATCTTGTCTCAGTCAGATGACATAGCTAAAGATAGCAAAAAGGATAGAAAAGCAACTCCGCGAGGAGAAGGGAGGTTCGTGAGGACTGATTCCTGCTGTCCCCGGAGAACACCTTTTACAGGTGAATAACTATGCTTTCCCCGGGAACAAGCAGGAAGTCAGTTCTCACATATGGGACTCCCTAGCTACAGGCTACCAAAAACCCATAGAAAACCATGGATATCCCCAAGGTGAGCCGTGAGCAGCAGCAACTCAGTCCAAGTATACAGACTCCAGAAGGACCCATGTGTCCAGTGAGGAACCAACACTCTGGTAGCCTGAACATAAAAGGGTAGGAGGGTAGAAGTTGCCTAACCCCGAACAGATTAAGAAGCATAGCCTGGCCAAAGGCGCTGTCCCATTGGGACTCTCTCCAGGCAGTAATGAACTGCAAAGGCTGAAGACCAGGTGGTGGTCCAGCAGATGTCTGTCATCAGGACGGAATGCAGACTTGTCACAGAGGCCACCATGGCCCTGATGCTGCGTGCCGTGAACCAGTGCTCCAGCAAGAGCCCAGCCTGTTCATAGGCGAGGGCAATGCAGTCCATCATCCAGGTGGACAGAGTCCACTTGGTCACCGCCTCCCCATCCGACTGGGGTCATAGGAAACAAAAAGTTGTGAAGCTTTGCGGTGGCCCTGGGTATACTGAAGGACAGGACCCTCTTACAATCCAGAGTATGGAGGACGGCCTCCACCCTGCTGGCGTGAGGCCATGGAAAGAAGGTTGGGAGCACCACCTCCTGATTGCAATAGAACGAGGATACCAATTTTGGGAGAAATTTGGGGTGCGTGCAGAGCATGACCCTGTTTTAGTAGAACCTGGTGTAGGGCGGCTCTGCCACCAACCCTGACCCTGCAAGCGGATGTGAGCACCACCAGGAAAGATACCTCAAGTGGCAGATAGCCATGGGCTCGAATGGCAGCCTAGTGAGCTGCGTTAGCACCACACTGAGGTTCCACTCTGCCGCTGGGGGCATATGGGGGAAGCTTAGACACCAGGAGACCCTGCAGGAAGTGGGTGACAAGAGGCTCCACTGAGAGGGGCTTGCCCTCGATAGGGTGATGGTGTGCCACAAGAGCATTCAGGTATACCCTGACAGAATTGGATTTGAGCCAGATTGCAACAAATGAAATAGGTATTGCAGCACCAGCTGCACCGAACACAAGAAAGGGTTCACCCGTCACTCTGCGCACCACACCGAAAACCTGTGCCACTTGAAGGTGTAGGCTCGTCTGGTAGAAACAGTAGGCCAAAAGGACCTCCTCCACCTCCTCCCAAGAGGTTGAAAGGGGCCAAGACTACCCTCTCAGCTGCCAAGCTGTCAGAGACCAGGACCCCAGATTGGGATACAGGAGGGAGCCCTTCTCCTGGGACAATAATCCCAAGGCAGTCCCCAGAGGGACAGGAGCCTTTGCCATCAAGCGGAGAAACAGAGGGAACCACGGTTTCCTGAGCCACTGAGGAGAACACCAGAATCAGCGATGCCCTTTCGTGAAGAACCCTGACGAGGTAGGTCCTGGTGAAAGGGAGTCCTGGAGGGCTCTCCTGGGAAGAAAGGGAGAGGCGTCTGTGTCAGGTGGAGGAGGTAATCCTCCTTGACCACTTGGACTGCCCAAGTGTCAGTGGTAACAGCTAGCCACAGATGGGAAAAGTGGATCAGACTTCTTCCTGTGGGCTGCTGAGCTCCTGGCGTTGGAGAGGCTAAGCTCAAGGAGTCAAAAACTCCCACCAGACTGGGCCATAGCATGTGCCTGGGGTTTGGGAGCCTTCTGCTTACAAGGGCCATGCCCGTGTCCCTTGGCCTGCTGACCCTGATGGGGAGGCCTGATACTGTGTGTAGTTTCTGTAAGCAGCTCTCTTCCTCAAAGGGGCTTTTTACTTGAGTCCTTCCTTTGGGAGGGTAGCGGTCTTCTTGGGGAGCCTGGTCCTTGTCATGAACTCGGTCTCCAAATCCACAGCCTTATCAGTCATGGATTTGCCAAAGAGGTTCTCTCCCTGGCAGGGGACATGGACCAATTTGTCCTGAACCCATCGTTCCAGGTCAGAAGACTGTAGCCAAGCCTGGTGTCAGGCATCGATGCCCACCACCGGCTACTCTAGCCACCAACTTGAAGCCGTCATAGGCTGCTCGAGTTATAAACTTGGAGCACACACAAACAGCTTTGGACAGGCTCCAGAAGCACTCTAGGGGCTCCTTTGAAAAGACCAGCTGAGAACCCAGTGAGTTCCTTCGCCAGGTCCCTCAGGTACATGCCCATGTACAGCTGGTATGCCTAGATCCAGCCGATGAGCATCGAGCCTTGGTAGCACTTTCTGCCTAGGGCATCCAGGGTGCGGGCCTCCCTACCAGGGGGCACCAAGGAATTTATCTTTTGGGAACCTGACAGGTACTTGTGACCTGGATTGGCCACTGTTGGAAACAGGATACTTCCCTTGATGGAACTTTGCTCTGACCCAGTATGGCAAATATTATGTTCATATAGATATCATATTAGAAGAAAATGGACATACATTTCATATACAGGGTGGCCCAAAAAAAGTGAGAACATCTCGTAGCATATAAGTTATTTAAAAATTCAAAAAGACAGATGTAAACGATTGACAAATTTTAAAAAAAGACGGTGACCGGAAATTGTTGAAATAAAGACGTTATATAGCTAAAAAGGTAAACAAGTAAACTATTTAAGCTTTTAATTTACGAGATCTTCTCACTTTTTTTTGGCCACCTTGTATATATGGACAATGTTCATAGTAACATAGTGGCTGACAACAGATAAAGACCAACACAGCCCATCCAGGGCCTGCAGAATAAACAATCCGACTCCTCCAGCCCTCGAATTGAACAACCAGTATGCAGGTGGAGGAAGTGGAAGCATCCCAGGAAAAGGAAGAACCAGAGCTTAAGCACTCCAAAGTTACAGAATCAGTGACCACAAGGAAGTGCAGGGTAGTGGTGGTTGGTGACTCTCTTCTGTGGGGTACTAAGGCATCCATCTGCAGTCGAGATTTGATGTCCAGAGAGGTATACTGTCTGCCAGGTGTCAAAATCTGAGATGTTACGGAGAGTTTGCTGAGACTCATCAGGTTTACTAACTATTATCTGATGTTGCTCATGCATATCGGCACAAATGGTACTACTAGGTATCCCTCCGAGCATATCAAAAGTGACTTCATGGCTCTGGGACAGAGGGTAAAGCAGATAGGGGCAGAGGTGGTGTTTTCTTCAATCCTCACTGTTAAAGGTCAAGGTCAAGGCAGAGAAGCTCACATCCTGGAGATAAGTGCATTGCTGCATGGATGATGTCACTGAGAACATTTTGGTTTCCTGGACCATGGGATGATTTTCCAACGGCTGCATAGAGATGGTGTTCATCTGTCCAAGAAAGATCAATGTGTCTTCAGGAGCAGACTAGCTAACCTATTGAAGAGGGTTTTAAACTAGATTTATTGGGGATGGGTGAAGGAAACCCCCAGGTAAGTGAAAGCCTTCAGGTAAATAAAGTATAAAATATCTTTGAAATGGGTAAAAGGGGAAACATCTGGAAAGCAGTATGTATAAATTCCCGTAGTATGGGAAATACGATCCCAGATGTTGAGGCTTTAATGGAAGAGGCTGACTTGGATTTAGTGGCAGTTACGGAGACATGGTTCATGGACAACCATTACTGGGATATAATTATACCGGGGCTATTTTTGTCAGGAAGGATAGGATAGGAAGAAGGAGAGGAGGAATGGCACTATATGTAAAAAACGAATATTATAGCTATAGAATTCCAGGGCTTAAAAGGGAGCGAGGAGGCATTGTGAGCTAAACTAGAAAAAGGGAATGGGAAATCCATTTTCATTGGTGTGATATACAGATCTCCTTCATAGGGAGAAGAAGTGACATAGATTTAATAGAAGACATAAGCAGTATTGCCATGAAAGAAGAAGTGCTACTGATAGATGATTTCAATATGTCGGATGTTGATTGGCACATTCCTGCTGCAGTGTCATCTAGAAGTAAGGAGATCCTGGATTCTCTACAGGGAGAACTATATCGGCAACTGGTAACAGAACCCACACATGAAGGGGCCATACTGGACTTGGTGCTTACCAATGGGGCAAGTGTTCCTGACTTTATAGTGGGAGATAATCTCACATCCAGTGATCAGCAGATGGTGTGGTTCAGTATTAGGACTAGGGCTGATAAAATCCATTCAAAAATGAGGGTCTTAGACTTTAGGAAAACTAATTTTAAGGGGATGGGACAATATCTGAAGGAGTCATTAGTGGGATGGGAAAAGGGGGGAGGGGGGAATGTAGAAACCCAATGGGCAAAACTGAAAGCAAATATTTTAAGAGCAACAAACCTTTTTGTTAGAAGGGTAAATAAATGTAAAAGGAAAAGGAGGCCGCTATGGTTCTGCAAAGAAGTAGCTGAAAAGGTGAAGAAAAAGAGGGTGGCCTTGATTATAATACAAGAGATCAAAGAAAAAGGAAGACAAGCTTCAATATTTGGAAAAAACTTAGAGCAACTAGGAAAGTAGTCAGGAAAGCAAAGAAACAAAAAGAAGAAGAAACAGTTAATGCAATAAAATGGGGGGATAAGACATGTTTCAGATATGTTAGTGAGAGAGGAAGTGCAAAGGTGGTGCTGTCAGACTCAAGGAGGAAGGTGAGGAATATGTAAAAGCTGATGAGGATAAAGGGGAACTGCTTAACAAATATTTTTGTTCTGTGTTCACAGATGAAGGGCCAGGAGAGGACCTCAGAAAACATCCACAAATAGGAGCAGGAGGGAAGGGGATCTTCAACGATTTTCAGAAGACTGGGTTTGGAGGAACTAGCTAAACTAAAAGTAGACAAAGCGATAGGGCTAGATGGGATACATCTGAGCATACTGAAGGAACTTGGGGACATTCTAGAGGCTCCACTGACTGATCTTTTAAATGCTTCTTTAGAGTTGGGAATGGTTCCAGAGGACTGGAGAAAGGCACATGTGATCCCTTTACACAAGAATGGAAAGAACAGATGAGGTTGGGAACTACAGGCTTCTTAGTCTAACCTCTGTGGTAAGGAAATTAATGGAAAAGCTGCTAAAACAGAGGATAGTGAGGTTTCTGAGAAAGATTTAGAAGTAGGGTTTTCAACATTCTGAAAGAGAAAAACCCGCCACCTGTTGCTGCCTGAGCTCCACCTCCCACCCCATGCTCCACCCCATCCCTAGGAATATGACGATGGTCATACGGGCTTTAGCTCCTGCCGGCCACATAGGATAGGATGGGGTACAAGAGGTTGCACTCTTCAGCTCCCTTTGAACTACAGTCCCTTTCTTAATCCCCCAACACACATATGCTCCTCCATGTTATTAAATCCAAACATAGATTCTACAGAACCCCCTGCCCCTCCCCCAACAAAGGGTGCAGAATAGAGCTAGGACATTTCTCCATAGTACTTAAGAACATAAGAACATAAGAAATGCCATACTGGGTCAGACCGAGGTCCATCAAGCCCAGTATCCTGTTTCCAACAGTGGCCAATCTAGGTCATACGTACCTAGCAGTTTCCCCAAAAGACACAGGTTCTGCAGTGCTTGTACTAGGCCAAGCATTGATATCCTGGGTCCCTTTTTAATAGTGGTTTATGGACCTTTCCTCCAGGAACTTGTCCAAACCTTTTTTAAACCCAGCTATACTAACAGCCCTTACTACATCCTCCGGTAACAGATTCCAGAGTTTGATTACACGTTGAGAGAAGAAATATTTTCTCCTATTTGTCTTAAATAGTTTACCCTGTAGCTTCATTACATGCCCCCTAGTCCTTCTATATTCTGATAGCGTAAACAATTTATCCACGTTTATCCGTTCCACTCCATTCATTAATTTATACACCTCTATCATATCTCCCCTCAGCCGCCTCTTTTCTAGGTTAAAGAGCCCTAACCTTTTTAGCCTCTCTTCATAGGAGTAGCCTTCCATCCCCTTCACCAATTTGGTGGCTCTTCTCTGTACTTTTTCTAATAACTCTATGTCCTTTTTAAGATACGGTGACCAGAATTGCACACAATATTCAAGGTGCGGTCGTACCATGGAGCGATACAGAGGCATTATAATATCCTTTGTTTTATTCTCCATCCCTTTCCTTATGATACCTAGCATTCTATTTGCTTTCTTGGCCGCCGCTGCACACTGGGCGGAGGGTTTTAACATGTTATCCACGATGACTCCTAAATCTTTTTCCTGGGTGGTGGTTTCTAATGTGGAGCCTTGCATCTTGTAACTATAGTGTGGGTTGTTCTTTCCTAGGTGCATAACTTTGCACTTGTCCACATTTACTTACCATAAAAAATATCCTCATTCTTTTCTCATCTCACTAACAGCATCATACACCCTTTCAGTACCAAGCATACTGTGAAGGAATACAAAAACTCTACAAAGAAGTAACATAGTAACATAGTAAATGATGGCAGATAAAGACCAGCACGGTCCATCTAGTCTGCCCAGCAATATGGCAGGAGTCTTTGTTTAGGGGTGCACCCACCAGGAGCAGGTGCACCCCTCCCCATGTCTTCACCCCTCCCCATATCTTTGTTTAGGGGTGAACCCACCGCTTCTCCCCCCATCGCTCCATGTAGGACACCCCTATTTGTTGAGAAATTAGATGGTTCAGTTTATTTTGATTTAATCTTGTTGCTGTAAAGTGATCCACTGTGTCTGCCCCAGGTCACTTTGAATTCTGTCACTGTGTTTGCCCCCAGCACCTCCATCGGGAAGGCATTCCAAGCATCCACTACCCTTTCAGTAAAAAAGTATTTCCTGATATTGCCTTTCAATTTACCCCCTTGCAGCTTCATGTCATGCCCTCTAGTTTTACAGCTTCCCCATCTCAGGAAGAGGTTTGTTTGTTCATTATTTCTCTTTAAGTATTTAAAGGTCTGAATCTTATCTCCCCTATCCCTCCTCTACTCCAAAGTGTACATATTTAGGTCTTCAATTCTCTTCTCATAAGGCTTCTGATGCAGGCTCCAAATCATTTTGGTCGCCTTCCTCTGAACAGCTTCCATTTTTTTTACATCCTTTGCAAGATATGGTCTCCAAAACTGAACACAGTATTCCAAGTGAGGCCTCACCAGAGATTTATACAGTGGCACTAGTACCCCTTCCTTTCTGCTGGTAATTCCTCTTTGAATGCAGCCCAACATCCTCCTGGCTTTTGCCACCGCCTTGTCGCATTGTTTTGACACCTTGAAATCTACAGAAATAATCACACCGAGGTCTTTCTCCTGCTCCATGCACACCAACCTCTCGCCCCCTATCGCATACATTTCCTTTGGATTTCTGCTACCCAAGTGCATGACACTGCACTTCTTCGCATTAAATCTTAATTGGCAAGCATTAGACCATTCTTCTAGCTTTTGTAGATCTTTCCTCATGTTACACATTCCCACTGGGGAGTCCACTCTGTTGCAAATTTTCGTGTCATCTGCAAAAAGACAGACTTTTCCATTCAGTCCTTCAGCAATATCACTCACAAATACATTGAACAGTGCCGGACCTAGGACCGAACCCTGAAGCACCCCGCTAATCACCTTCCTTTCATCTGAGTGAGCTCCATTTACCATCACCTTCTGTTGTCTGTCAGTCAACAAATTTCTGATCCAGTTTACCACCTTGGGATCCATCCCCAAACTACTGAGTTTGTTGATAAGCCTCCTATGAGGGACAGTATCAAAGGCTTTGCTGAAATCCAGGTAGATGACATCCATCGCATGTCCTTGATCCAGTTCTCTGGTCACCCAGTCAAAGAACTCAATTTGATTTGTCTGGCAAGATCGTCCCTCAGTAAAACCATGTTGCCTCGGATCCTGTAACCCGCTGCTTTTGAGAAAGTTCACATTCGCTCTTTCAGGAGTGCCTCCATTACTTTTCCCGCCACCGAGGTAAGGCTCACGGGCCTGTAGTTTGACACTTCTTCCCTGTCACCACTTTTGTGTAGCGGTACGATGCCAGCCATTCTCCAGTCCTCAGGAACCTCTCCTGTTTCCAAGGATCTGTTGAAAACGTCCTTTAACGGCCCAGCAAGAACCTCTCTGAGCTCTTTCAGTATCCTGGGATGTATCCCATCCGGTCCCATGGCCTTGTTCACTTTCAGTTTTGCAAGGTGTTCTAACACCTCATCTTCTCTGAATGGTGTGGTATCTACTTCATTCCCTTTTTTATATTTGGGAGTCACAGGTGGTCCTTCTCAAGGATTTTCTTTAGTAAAAACAGAGCAGAAATATTTGTTTAGCAATTTTGCTTTATCAATGTCATTTTCCACGAGTCCGTTCCCAGCACTTCTGAGTCCTGCAATTCCACCTCTGATCTTCTTCCTTTCCCGAATATACCTGAAGAAACGTTTGTCACCACACTTAACATCTTTAGCTATCTTTTCTTCTGCCTTTGATTTTGCTATCCTTATTTCTCTTTTTGTCTCCTTGAGTTTGATCCTGTATTCATTTCTGTGTTCCTCTGCTTGCAAGCTTTTGAATTTTGCAAAAGCTGTGGTTTTTGCCCTTATTTGAGCAGCCACATCTTTGGAAAACCAAATAGGTTTCCTTCTCCTCTTGTTTTTATTTACTTTTCTTACATATTTATCTGTTACCCCTTTCATTGCCCCTTTTAGTTTAGCACATTGCAATTCCACTTCCCTTATCTCCTTCCACCCTGTCAGCTTCTCCTTTAGGTATTTGGCCATTTCATTGAAGTCAGTGTTTTTGAAGTTTAGGACTTTGAGCTTGCTATAATTGGACTGCACCTTGGCTTTTATCTCAAACCACACCGTGTGATGATCACTGTTGCTCACAGGGGCACTCACCCAGACATTTGACATGCTATCACCGTTGGTGAGCACCAAATCCAGCGTTGAGCTTTCCCTGGTTGGCTCCATCATCATTTGTCTAAGTAACGCATCTTGCATAGTGTCCACAATTTTTTTGCTTCTTTCCAGATTTGCAGAAGGAGTAATCCAATCCATATCAGGTAGATTAAAGTCACCCAATATGATCGCTTCCCCCTTTGTTGCTGTCTTGGCAATATCTATAATCAATTCGTTATCTATCTCTTCTATTTGAGTCGGAGGTCTGTAGATTACAGCAGTATGGATGACAGTGCCATCTCCTCTTTCCAACACGATCCAGAGCGCTTCTTCTTTTCCCCATGTCCCCTGCATTTCAGTAGCTTTAATACTGCTTTTGACATACAAGGCTACTCCTCCTCCTCTTCCATTTTCTCTGTCTCTTCTGAATAGATTATAGCCAGGTATGGCTATATCCCAATCATGTGATTCATTAAACCATGTTTCTGTAATGGCCACAATGTCCAAGTCCTTTTCCACCATTAGAGCTTCCAGGTCTGGAAGTTTATTGGCTAAGCTTCGAGCATTTGTGCTCATTGCTTTCCAGCATTTAACTGGCTTGTGTGTGTTTTGCATTGATTTTGTTCTACCCACTTCTTCCCAGTTGCTTTTGATGTGTTTAAAAGTGTGGTTGTTTCTGTTGTTCTGCTTTTGCAGGGGGTGACATCCAGACCTTGACCTTCCCCGTCCGTCGCCCCCTTCTTCTAGTTTAAATGAAAATCGACATACTGCCTGAATTTTTCACGTAGGATTCTTTTGCCTGCGACAGAGAGGTGTAGTCCATCAGCACAGTATAATTTCTTGTTGGTCCATGTGTTTTCCCAGTCGCCAATAAATCTGAATCCTTCTCATTTGCACCAGGTCCGGAGCCATGTATTAAAGCAGTTAATGCGATTTAGCCTTTTTGCCCCCTTACCTAGAACAGGTAGAACTTCTGAGAATGCAACAGTGTTAACAATGGGTTTCAGTTTCTCTCCCAGAGTTTGAAAGTCCTTTTGGACTACAGAGGCACTATTTCTAGCCAGGTCATTTGTACCCAAGTGGATGACAACATCAAGTTTGGAGTGTTTGCTTTCTGTGCTAAGTACATCAATAATTTGGTTTGTATCCCTGCCGGCTGAGGAGCCTGGGAGGCATTTGACTTTCTTCTCTCCTTTGAACTGAGTTCCCAAGTTGGTGTCTCTGATGATGAAATCTCCAAGTAGCAGTAGTTTTCTGTTTTGTGAGTTTTTCTTCATATTTGGTGCTTTAGCAGGAGATTGGGCATTGACTGACTCCTCTAAGAGCCGTTCAGTTTCTTTGGATTGGGCATCCTCATTAACTAAGGCAGAGAATGCATTATGCAGGGATATCTCTTGATGTATAGGATGTTTCTGTGTTACAGGTCAGCCGAAGTCGTAAGGCAAGATATTGAACTGGCTTATTCCCCCGTTCATAAAAGGTTTGCCGTAATTTCCGACGGTTATTATCCAAATCTCTGCAGGCACGCATCTAAGTTGGCGCGTGCTACCTGCTATTGGCGCAAGACCCGTTTAGAGCCAGTCCGAGCATGTTCCAATTGGAGACGGAAAGTGTCCCCCACCAGTTGGCAATATTCCTGTCTCCAAGCCCTCCGAGTACGAGCTGCTTCGGCTATTAGACGACCCCGAGCTGTGGCCTTAAAAGCGTCCCAAACCATGGGGAGTGGAACCTCCCCAGAACCATTTAGCTCAAAAAAGTCAGTTATGAAGCGGCCATGCTCCTGAACAGCGCACTATCGTCGGAAAAATTGAGCATCTAATCGCCAAAGCCACAGTCGCTCACTGCACAGATCCGCCGGAAGAGTAATCCAACATGGGGCGTGGTCCGACCATGTCAATGCCCCATGCCCAGCCTCCACTCTCATCCATCAGTTGCTGATCCAATAGAAAATAATCTATACGGGTATGCACCCAGTGAACAGGTGAGTAATAGATATAACTTTTCTCCCCTTCATGTGTATCTCTCCAAACATCACGCAAGCCTAAATCCAGCATAAGATTCTGCAATGCCTTACTAGGCCCACCAGCCACCCTCCCAGCGCCACCCGTCGAATCCAAATGGGGTACCATGTGGGCGTTACAATCCCCACCCAATATAATAGGGCCTTTCGCCAACTCAGCCAACAAAGCTTTCAGCCGCGCAAAAAAGGTTACTTGGCCTTCATTAGGGGCGTAAATATTAGCAAGCGTTAATAAATGGCCCTCCAATCAAACATTCATAAAGAACCACCTCCCCAAAGTGTCTTTCTTAACCTCCTCCACCCGAAGGGATAAGCACTGATGAAAAAGCAGGGCCAAGCCACATTTCTTCCGTCCATTCACGTCCGACGCTACCCACACCTCAGAGTAAGAATTACGTTTTAACCACCCCTGAGTGCTATTACAAAGATGTGTCTCCTGTAAAAACACAATATCCCCTTTCAAGGATCTCAATTCCGAAAACAGCAATGAGCGCTTTCTAGGGGAATTAAGACCCTTTACATTCAGAGAAATCACTTTCAACATGGGTAATCAATTTCCTTACCACCACAGCCCCTCTCCCCTCCCCAACCCCCCCGTCTCCCACATGGTCACATACCTTAAGCATTAGAAGCAACCCCACACCCAGCAACCGCCTGGCTGTCCTCAGAGGTACACCCCACATCCGCCACCGCTCCCTTCCCCATAAGTTAATCCAGAAACCCCTCCCCTCCCCTCCACCCCCTTTCCCCTACCCTCCCCCATCTGTACTCGCCCCCCATCAAATCCCTCCCCCCTTCCCGTCAGTACCACCTGCCTGCCAAATAACAAACAGGACACGGTTAGACTGACCCCAAGCCCAGCTCCTTCTGGGTCCCCTTGCATAAAAATTATGATAAGGTAATGTAATGTCATATCCCCTTTGTATGACTCACCAGTAGCCTGTTGTTCCTACTATACCCCTCTCCATACCACAACCACATTCCCCTCCGCCCCCATATAACAAAGAGCAAGTACCAAGATCCCCATACTTCCAGAAACCTTTAGTACAATAAGAACAAGAGTAAAGAACAGCTAACTAGTACAAAATTGTTCAGGAGAGCTCAGTCTCAAATCATACCCACGTTTAATTTTCCTGTTTAATGTGTACCCCAGTTATTATACCTGTTCACTGTAAGCACAAATCACGAAATTGAGATGTGCAACTCTTATGTTCATTGTAAACCGCACTGAGGTCGAATAGCGCGGTATAAAAGAGACTGCAAATAAATAAATAAATAAACCCACTGTGATCCATTTGTTCCTGGTGTGTTTGATTCTTTGTGGGAGCGGTGGTGGACTTTGTTCAGTCTGTATCCTAGAAGAGGTGCGCTTCATTGCAGCCAGTTCTTCCCTCAGTAGAGACAATTCTTTATGCATGGCAGCTAGGGCTTCCCTTAGTAGAGTCAATTCGTTTGCATGGCAGATGACCTTCGGCACATAGGACATGCTCTTAGGCTGCAAATGATTCGTCTTGGAATGAAAGTACCACAGGTATTGCACTGAATACAAGACATGCTGGTTAAGAGAATGTGGGTGTATCCCAAGCTATGGGCCACTATATAGGCAATGCAGCCCCAGAAGTGGGTGGGGTGAAGGGGTAGTGTCCCTGCTCCAGTAGGCTTATACCTGTACTGCGGGCACACTCAGTTATCTGTTATGGCTACACAAGGAAATCACGCAGTTTGACTATCCCCAAACGTAATGTAGGACCAGCAATTAGCAATATTCCCAATACCTACAGTTTAACCAACAGTTAATATTCTGTATTTGCAATAAAAACCCAGCAGAGATAGAAAGAAAAAAGCTTAGTCTTAGCTGTGCAGGGCAGCTAAGCTCCGGCTTTTCTGCCCTGCACCGAAGTGACCCAGGACCTTCCAAAAATCTACCATGCCAGCACTAATTTCCAAAACTCATACAACAATGACCCTACTGAGAAAAAGGTAGTACTGTAAATATTTCATCACATCAGAGGGGGGTGGGACCTGCCGGGCCCTCATCCACACAGGAGTTGAATGCTTTTTTTTTTTTTTAAAGTCCAATCCTGGGAAGCCTGCCGCTGTCAATAGAGGGAAAAACGGCAGCGGCAGAGAGATGTCACCGAATTTGATCTTTCGTTATCTTTATCTTTATTAAACATTTTATATACTGCCCAGGCAGCCCTGACATCAGAGCGGTTTACAATAATAAAAATAGCGGCTGTAGGAAAAAGTGAAAAGGAACGCCAAAGTTTTGACAGGATAGTATAGAAAGGAAGGAGCAAGAGAGAACAGAAGATGAATGGTAGGAACATAGGAAAGATGTATCAAGTCTCGGAGGGCGGGGGGGGGGGGAGTTTAAAGTGTCCTGCTGAGGATTGGAGAGAAGATCAAAAGCAACATGAAAAAGGTGTGGTTTTAGCAGTGCTTTAAATTTGGGAAATGAGGTTTCAGAGTGTAGGGTAGGAGGCAGAGAGTTCCACAGTGCAGGGCCCAAATAGAAGAAGGAGATTTCCGGGTCTGATCCAGATGTGCTTTAGTGACTGTGGGAAGGGCTAGGTGATTGACGTGAATGGATCTGAGGAGATGGTGGGGAGTATGAAACCGGAGCAGGCTTGAGAGATACTGTGGCGTGCCTGTGTACACAGTTTTGTGGACAAAAGTGAGTATTTTGTAGTCAACACGGAACTTGAGAGGAAGCCAGTGAAGGTGAATAAGAAGTGGGTGATGTCGTGAGGAGTGAGTGAGTATACGTGCAGCAGTATTCTGTAGAAGTTGAAGGCGATGGAGCTGATATTGAGGATGACCTGCGAGTGACATTACAGTAGACTAACCTGGAAATGACCAATGTCAGGAGGAGTCATGAGGGAGGGTACTGTGAGGAAAGGGTGAACTGCACGGATCTAGAGGAGGAAAAAAAAGAGCACTGAACCAGGGAAGACACGTGCTCATGGAAGGAAAGGGAGGAATCAAGACAGACCCCAAGATACCGAAGCGACTGGAAGAGAGGGACAGGAGTACAAGTAATCTGAGGGGTAAGTAAAGGGCACGGTGTGTGGAGACTAAACCAGATTGCAGCAGATTTTGAAGTGTTAAGATGAAGATTGTTTGTGGACAGCCATGAGTGAATGTCTGATGGGCAGGAGTTCATAGGAGCAAGATCGGGAAACTGGCAACTGGTGTGGTGAAGTAGAATGATATAATCAGCGTAAAAGTAAGAGGAGATACCAGACTGCTGAATAAGTAGGGCAAGAAGTGCCAAGAAGATATTGAAAAGAAGTGGTGCTAGTACAGAGCCCTGGGGGACACCACAGGGGAGAGGATAGTGAGAGAGGTGGATGGCCTGCAGGATACAGAGAAAGAGCGAAGAGAAAGGAATGACTTAAACCAGTGTAGAACAGCACTGTGAAGCTCATAATCGTAAAGACAAGAAAGCAAGAGAGAGTGATTGACCAAGTCAAATGCCATGGAGAGATCCAGTGAGATAGCGAGAGTAATGTCGCCCCGGTTGTGCGAAACGTGAATTTCATTAAGCAGTGAAAGAAGGATAGTTTCTGTGCTGTGACCAGGTCTGAAACATAGAAACATAGAAACATGATGACAGAAAAAGACCACATGGCCTATCTAGTCTGTCCTTTCATATCAACAACTACAACAGTCCACTTTTTACCTTTAGAGATCCTCTGTGTTGGTCCCATGCTTTTTTGAATTCAGTTACTGTCCTCATCTCTACCACCTCCACTGGGAGACTATTCCATGGATCCACTACTCTTTCCATAAAGAAATATTTCCGCATATCACTCCTGAATCTATCTCCCTTCACCTTCATCCCATGTCCCCTCATAGCAGAACTTGCTTTCAATTGAAAGAGGCTCTCTCCCTGAACATTTATGCCACGGAGGTATTTAAACATCTCAATCATATCACCTCTATCCCGCCTTTCCTCTAAGGTGTACATATTAAGATCCTTAAGTCTGTCCTCATATGCTTTATAATGAAGCCCACTAATCATTTTAGTAGCCACCCTCTGCACCGACTCCATCCTGTTCACATCCTTTTGAAGGTGCGATCTCCAGAATTGCACACTATACTCCAAATGAGGTCGCACCAAAGACTTATACAGAGGCATTATCACCTCCTTTTTTCTGCTAGCCATTCCTCTCCGTATGCACCCAAGCATCCCCTTCTAGCTTTTGCCGTCGCCTTTTCTACCTGTTTAGCTTTAAGATCAAGCCTGATTGTCGGGGGTGAAGAGCATGGGTGGAATCTAGGTGAGATGATAGCTGAGCGAAGACAAGGTTCTCCAAAACTTTGGAGAGGAAAGGTAAATTTGATACTGGGCACCAGTTGGCAAGAGTGGCGGGATCTGAAGTTGGCTTCTTTAGTATGGGTCGAATGGTGGCATGCTTCCATAGGGAAGGGAAAGTACCAGATGAGAGGCTGCAGTTGAACATGGTTAATACAAACAGTAGTAGTGCAAGAGAAGGTTCTGAGATCCAGCAGGGAGGAATAGGGTCAGAAGGACGGGCAGTCTTAAAAGATGAAGTGATGGGGGTGGAGCCTGATGTCCAGCGGGATAGACGCTTAACGCTGAAGCTCCCGAGTGGCCTACTCAGAATCCTGACTTTAATACAACTTATCTTTCCAATTGGGCTCTGATCCTACCGGGGTGCCTCGGGGAGATGGCGGGGCACAAGCCAGCGCGTCTAGAATTCGGCTCTTCAACGAACTCACATGGCAAACACTCTAAAACTGAGCCGCCGTCCCCACAGAAGATGGTTCCACTCCGGGAGGGTCCCGCGATGCAGCAGGAGATCTTAGATGAGATCCGCGGCGTGAAAGAACTTGTGCAATCCAACGGTGAAGCACTCAGATCCATGCGGGAAGACCTCGGCAGGCTACAGGAAAGGCTAGAGGGGTTGTCGCTGAGACAGGACAAAATGGAGGGTACTCTTGACTCGCATGCGGTCCGCTTGGCAAAATTGGACAGGGTCGAGCGACAGATGCAGGCCCTTCAGAAGGAGCTGGAGGACAGTAACAACCGAGCCCGTCGCAACAATATACGGCTCGTGGGAATTCCGGAGGGAGCAGAATCAGGAGATATGAAAGAGTTCCTCTCTAAATTGCTTCCCTCCTTGCTTAAAACAACGTTCACCAAGGATTTGGAGATTGATCGGGCCCATCGAGTACCCGCGACTTTGGCGCTCAACCGGAAGACCCCTCGGCCCATCATTCTCCGGTTGTTGAGATATCAGCAAGTTGAACAAATTCTAAACGCTGCCCGTGCAAACCCCCGGCTGGATTATGAGAGCCATCGGATTTCATTCTTCCCCGACCTGGCGAAGCCCACAGTGGACCGCAGGAAAAGACTCCTTGAATTTCGACCGCGTTTGCAGCAGCTTCAAGCGCGCTATGGCCTAATGTACCCGGCGAAACTTAGAGTTACTCTTCATAATCAAACCAGGACTTTTGAGGATCCGGACGTGCTTGCGGCCTATCTGGAAGCCAAAGAAGCGGACCAAATGCGCTGAACCAGGGGCCTTTCATTTGCCCATCGATTTGGAACTGATCGCCATTTTGTGTCGTCGACGCTGCACATGCAGCCTGGTTCGGAGGCCCTGCGGCCTAGCTTATCGTGGCCTGCTGACCGTCGGACTCTCCTGTGAGGGACCTTTCCATAGCATGCACCTCGGTGGGCTCCGGAGCCTATGTAGCTATTACAGTTAATATGTAGAATGTTTGGCCCTCGTTGGGGCTTCCTCCCGCAGACATATGGTCGCCATTAATCATTGGGGTTATGCTTCTTCTCTACTACACTTCGGTGTTTACTTTTGGTTTGGGGGAATACCAGGTATAGTGCTTATTGTATATGATTTGGTTAGGTCTTCTCTGAATCAAGCAGTCAAGATGGGGGATAATGGAAATTGTGTGCATTATGATATTTTTGTCTTGAATAGACTCAGCTATTTCTATGGCCCCATGTAAGCTCTTATCATTGAACGTCAAAGGTATTAATAATCCGATAAAAAGGAAGAAAATCCTTAGCTACTTAAGTCACGAAAATGCTGATTTGGTTTTTCTCCAAGAAACGCATCTAAATGCCAAGGAGACATTGAAGCTCAATGTTAAACCCTACATGGTGGCCGCCTACTCTCCCGCTATAGCGAAGAGATGTGGGGTAGCCATCTTGATTAGGAAATCCTTACAAGCCACTGTTATAGATAGCAGTTCTGATACTGAGGGTCGGTGGTCCCGAGTCCACCTTAAAGTAGGTAATCTTGAACTGACATGTATATGTTTATATGCTCCTAATGTGGATGATCCTATTTTCTTTGCTAACCTTGCCCAGGTTGCACAAGCTTCTGCCAATACTTCGTTAGTAATAGGAGGCGACTTTAACCAGGTGGTTGATCCATTGGTAGATAGGCGACCACCCAGAACGAGTGGTCCCACCAAGAGTCACCTCACGCTAGCGTCGTTGATTAAAGATCTAGCTTTAGTAGACCTGTGGAGGCTGCTACACCCTTCGGACTTAGAATTCACGTTTTTCTCCCCCCCACATCAGTCACAATCTAGGATAGATTTTTTCCTCGTATCCAAAGCATTAATCTCCAGCACGGATACAGCTAAGATACACTCTCTGCACATCTCAGACCATGCTGCTATTTCCTTCCTTTTGAACACTAGTGCACAGAGGGATAATCCACGGGCTTGGTATTTTGATCGGACCCTGCTTGAACAGCAGGATTTTCAGGCTGACATACGGGCTGCCATACAAGATTACTTCCACTTTAACTCACCCCATGATACAATGAACTGGGCATGGTGGGAGGGCTTTAAAGCGTCTATCCGTGCAACCATCACTAGCTATCAAATCCGTTTAGGGAAGCAGCGTAAACGGCAACTCTTAGCACTAGAGCAGCAGATCAAGGCCGGTGAACGTGTTCTTACCTCTCGTACTGACCCATGTGTGTTGATTCGCTTGCAACGCTTGCGTTTCCAATATAACTCGCTCTTAACGACTGCAGCGGCCAAAAATATTGAACTACAGCAAGGGACGTACTATCGGGAAAGCAATCGTGCCGGTAAACTCTTAGCTAACGCTCTGAAAGGTCAAAAAGAAGCCAAACGCGTAGCGGCCCTGCGTAGTCCAACGGGGGGGAATTTAGTCACAAATGATACAGAGATAGTAGAGCTTTTTCGGGATTTCTACACCCGCCTCTATCAGTCAGAATGTGAATTTGACCCAGAGGCTTTTGACCGGCTATTAGCTGGTATACAACGACCGACCCTTTCTGTAGAGGACAAGGAGTCACTAGACCATTCATTTACTCTTTCAGAAATTCAATTCGCACTCAAGCGATGTGCCTCGGGTCGGGCTGCCGGCCCAGATGGCCTCCCGGCGGAATTTTTCAAAACTTTCAGCGCTGATTTGGCCCCATTCCTACAACTCTATTTCTCTGCTTTGGCCAAAGATAGCTCCTTTACAGGATCTTTCTCGACGGCAAATGTTGTAGTCTTTGAGAAAGAGGGGAGAGACCCGATGCTGACTACAAATTACCGTCCAATTTCCCTTCTTAATGCTGATTACAAGATATTTGCAACCATTCTGGCCACTAGATTATCCGATAAAATGCCTGCTCTAATTCACCCAGACCAATGTGGTTTCATATCTGGTAGGTCCACTGCTGATAATGCCAGGACCTTGTGTCATATACTAGCTGCAGCAGCGCATCATGATCAACCCCTCGTCGGCCTCTCTCTTGATGCCGAAAAGGCATTTGACCGCTTAGAATGGCCCTTTCTATATGCGGTTCTCCGCTGGTATGGGTTTGGGGAAGGCTTTCTCCGATACCTTCAAACTCTGTATGCACATCCGACAGCCACTATTTCTGCCAATGCCACAAAGTCTCAACCGTTCAATCTTCATAGGGGCACTCGGCAAGGATGTCCCTTATCTCCTCTGCTCTTTGATCTAGCACTTGAACCCCTAGCCCTCCTCATCCGGCAGGCCACAGATATCCATGGAGCCCCCTTTCAACATAGAGATATTAAAATTTCTGCATATGCAGATGATCTCATGCTTTTTGTATCCTTGGATTCCGTCCCTGCTGTTTTAAAAAAGATTGATAGCTATTCCCTACTCTCGGGATACAAGATTAACTGGACTAAATCTGTTGCCTTCCCTTTGAATCATCGAGTCCATGCTGCGGACATGCAGGCTTTCCCCTTTGTATGGCAGCCCCGTATGGTCAAATACCTGGGGGTTCATTATTGTTATCCATTAGAAGATACTTTTAGCCATAATGCTAAAGAGCTAATCTCCAAAGCGCGCGATCTTACCAACCGGTGGTCTCCTTTAACACTCACATGGTGGGGCCGACTGGAAACAATCAAAATGATGATAGTTCCCAAAATAAATTATATCCTAGAAATGCTACCATGCCTCCTGCCTGCACACATATACAAAGATATAGAAGGTCTCCTGATTCGTTATTTGTGGCATGGCAAACCACCAAGGATAGCTAAG
The DNA here is from genome assembly GCA_033557465.1 of Ichthyophis bannanicus. Classification (NCBI taxonomy): domain Eukaryota; kingdom Metazoa; phylum Chordata; class Amphibia; order Gymnophiona; family Ichthyophiidae; genus Ichthyophis; species Ichthyophis bannanicus. The sequence continues at coordinate 290,938,944 of CM066043.1, read as the reverse complement.
CGTAAGTTACAGGCGGACAAAGAAACTGGAGGGGTCCGGTTCCCAGATTTTCTTAAATATCATAAGGCGTTCCTTCTTAAACAGGGTGCCCGTTGGTTAGATCCCCCGGTAGAAGGTAGGCCAGTCTGGCTCGACATTGAGGAGGAACTCTGTAGGCCAATTCCTCTTACCTACCTTCCCGGCATGACCTTCCAATTAGATTCCCACCATCCACCAATGGTTGTGGATACACTACTCGCCTTTAACACTTTCATTCAGTCTCAGGGACCACAACAGTGCCCGCCATATAGACTCCCGCTATGGCATAACTTGCGCCTTCAAATACAAAATAAACCGATAGCATGGACCCCCTGGTATTCCAAAGGGATATGGATGCCTTACCAATTGATTGCCAGTGAGCGCTGGAAAACTTTTAAAGAATTGCAAGAGGAATTTGGTTTACTAGCAAGAAATTATTTCCAGTGGGTGCAGCTTCAGCACTGCCTTAGGAGTGTTCGGATTCTTCCACTAACTGAAACTAATGATGAAGGTCTAGCAGAGATAATTCGCTCTATTGGGAGTCAATCTGGCGTAGCCTCTAACTTTTATAAAATGTTAAGCAATCATGAGAACAGTAGCATTCCCGCAGTCCAACAAACATGGGAACGGGAACTACAAATCACACTGACTCCTGAGCAATGGAGCCTCTTCTGGAGTAAAGTTGTTCGGGTCTCTCGGTCAGCATCGATAACCCAGACACTTTTCTATTTTGCACATAGAAGTTTCTATACGCCTGTGAAGCTTGCCAAATGGAATGCCAATGTTAATGACAGGTGTTGGAATTGCCACACCGCCATAGGCACACTAGCTCATATAATGTTTGAATGTTCTACACTACAGCAATTCTGGAGTCGGGTCTGGGGTCGTATTCAACTCATTTTACAATTTCACGAGCCTCTCTCTTGGCGGATAGTGGGACTTCGCTCTGCGGCGGGGATCCCCTCTCTTCCAAAGTCGGGCCGCTTTTTGCTAAATTTTTTGATGGGTATAGCTATATCTTTAATCACGAAACACTGGAAAAATAGCTCCCATCTCAGTCCCCATGCGTGGTGGACTCTTGTATGTTTATATAGTAAATATGAACAGATACCACGCCGAATGGCTCCCCACGCCCAAACCATGCATCATGTTTCTAAATGGAATCTGCTTAATGAATATGTGCAAACTGCCAAATGCTCTCATCTAACTGTTTAACTCCATTTATCATGTACACTCATTCATTATGATCTTCACTTGCTCTATACTGGTTCACAAAGAATGAGAACTAATCATTGATTACCCGAACGCTGTATTCCTTTCCTAGAGAAGAAGCTTGGGGGTGGGGGTAAATATGGGGTTGCTTTTATATGTATGGTTTTGTATTTGTATCTTTCTGTATGTCTTTTACTTTGGTTGTGTTATAAACGGAAAATAAAATTTAAAAAAAAAAAAAAAAAAAGATGAAGTGATTAGCTTTGGTGAGCTTGGGGGGGGTCGGAAGGACAGGCAGTCTTATAAGATGAAGTGATAGCTTTGGTGAGCTCCGGCGGGTCGGAAGGACAGGCAGTCTTAAAAGATGAGGTGATAGCTTTGGTGAGCTCAGGGGGTGGGGTTTAGACAGCATGAGGCGGACGCCTCTGGAGCGATTTGTGGGAATTTTTTTCTGCCATGGTGGTTGCCTAACTCTTCCTAATGATAGAGCCTGACTTAGCAGAGAAAAAACAGATTTTCCATGGCCGGTTTTAGGCATCTGCCAGCAGTCGGCCTGACCATTTAAAAACCAGCCAGGCCAGCTGAATACCGGCCAGTTGGCAACCCTAAGAAGAAGTAAAGTGCATTCCTATAAGTTATCAATCACGTACAAGGATACTGCAAAAAAAGAGTAGTGCGCAAAGAGAAGCCTAGTCTTGAGGGCCAAAACCAGTTTCCTCCTGTTGTGTAGGCCGGGAAACATCTGGAAATAAAATAGAACTTAAGCTCCACAAAAAATCATATCCTTTATTTAAAGAAAGCTTTCAAAACCAATACTGTATCATTTTTAGAAACAAAAGAAACAAGAAAAGTTGCTCTAGAAGTAAAATTATCAGTAGAATCTTCAAGAAACACTGTCAGGAGGAGACAAGACATCCAGGCCCTGACCTCTTCTGCCACATCAACCAACAAAGCAGAAGCATAATAACATTTAGATATCAGTACAACATCTGCATTCTCAAGAGAGAGAACCTCTTTAAAGTACTTCCGCAAAAGGATTTCCAAGAAAGTAATGAAATAGAAGAAAAATATAAAAAGCACAAACTCATTTCTAAGGTTATTTTCCATGTACTCAATTTTGTAATGCGGAGTCAAAGTATCTTTAATATGCGATGCTGTGACTTCTTGCCCTGAGGAAACTGAGATTCCAAAAGTTTCAAGTTCTTACAGCAAGAAGCAGTCCTAGAGTAAATATCAGCAAATTTAAGGATTGCTCAGTAACGTGGCACAGCTCAGAAGTGGTTTTAATAATAGAAGATCCAGTTCTAGTAACGACTTTCCATCTATCTTGCAAAGTCACAACCTTATCCAGTTCACATAAAGGAGTTACTGAAGTTGGGTCCCAGGCACTACTTTGAAGGATTTGATGCTCAAGATGGTCGTCTTGGTCACGATTTGTTCCACAAGGTGGATTTCCAAGCTGCAGGCTCTGTCTTGCTGAGATCCTTATCTGTCCTTTTCAAAAGAGGTTCTTTCCATTCCGCCTGTGACTTCCTTCTTGCCTGAGGTGCTGTCTCCCTTTCATGTGAACCAGGTGATCTGCCTGCTCTCCTTCTCTAAGGAGCAGTGTTGGGAAAGGATAAGGAGCTTTGCCTTGTGAATGTTGTGACATAGAAGCCCACACAGAGCCTATGCAGATAGATAGAAAGGAGAAATTTACCTTAGAATCTGTTAGGCAGCCAGCATGTGCAGCTCAGGAGAAGCAAAGGAACAGAGGAGCAGAACTACCACACCCAAGCTATGACGTAGCAGAAAGCTTGGGGATTGATTATGATCACCTGTCCAAGAAAGCACAGTCAGCTTACAACGAACAGGGAGATACAAGCTGGTTGGTAGATCCAGCAAGGGGGAAGGAGAAGGAGGAGGAAGAGGAAGAGAAGCAGAAGCAGAAGGAGAGAGCAGAGGTCAGCAACCAGGGAGGCAGAGGTCACAGAGGGAGAAGCCTGCTGAACAGAGGAAACACTGGGCATGTCACTGGAACAGGAAGCAGCAGAGGCAAGGCTTCAGAGGAATGTGGCAAGGGAAGTGCTCAGACTGCCGGTAGCTGGAGGTCCTACGAGGAACCTGTTTACAGTCCAGAGAGAGAAGCCAGTGCTCCAGAGAGAAGGAAGGCACAACCTGGGGCTAGGAGGATGGCTAGACCGAGTGAGCAGGAAAGTCCCCAGTCCTCACTGCCAGAGGAAAGACCTCAACAATTATACAGGTGGGAGCCTAGCACTGTGAGAGGGAAAGCTAGAAGCTCCATTTGGAACGGAGGGTCAGAGCAGTGCTCCAGACCAGAAATATCTGCAGGAAGCTATAAAACAATCCCTAACAACTGGAGGGTGGAAAAGGAGAGCTGGAGAGGCAACCCTACAGATACAGGTACTCTTAAACATACTTGCACAGAATTGTGTCCCTCTACGCTATCTGAACTTTCAGAGAGGGGTTTTCATAAAAACAGCTGTGAAGGTTTAAACCCAAGCACAACGTATGCTGAAGGTGAGGAGATGCAATGGGAAAGTAACACCAGGGTTCCAGAACAGGCTCCTATGGATTGTACATTATGTCTTGCGGATGATATTGAGTCTTTGTGCTGAAGCCCTGTAAAAAGAGCAAAGAAAAAGAAGATATTTTTCTTTGAGAGAAACTGTTTTGTTTTCCCTGTTTTTGGTTATGCACGTGATATCCTTGGGGGAAGGGGAATAAAGCCCTTGTTTTGTTTTGCCTTAACCACTCGACTTGAGACTATTTTTGACTACTAGAAGATAGAAAGGCAACTCCAACCTTGGGCCCTAGGCAAAGGCTTGCAGCCCCGTGACAAATGGCGTAGTTTTGAGGATTTTTGGTTTATGCATTTGGAATACAACTGGAAAACAGAAAAACTGTGTTGCTGAGGAGCCGACTGAATGTCGCTGGCGGTATCGGCCAGAGGGTTTGAGAACCAGTGAAAAGCCACCTTCTCAAAGCTCGAGTCTACACCCCGCTCAGGTAATAGATATTTAGGCACAGGTGTTGAGGGATTCGGAGGAGAAGGAGTGCTGAGGAAACTCAGAAAAGCTAACCTCTGAAAGAAGTGTGGTACCGCACTTGGTGGGGTTTTTTTTCTGTTTGTCTTACAGAGAAAAACCCAGAGATGGATCCCCACGAAGTCCTTCGCTGGATGAGTTCTCAGTTTGAGAAACAAAGAGAACTGGCACAGCTGACACAAGAACAAGCCGTTGCAGCCATGCAGGCCCAGCAGAAGCCCATGATGGATCTAATAGAAGCTTTGCTGGCAAGCCAGAAGGCAGCGGAGAAAAGGCCAAGAGAGCATGCCTGTTGGGTAGGACCACAGAACTGTGGAGATTTGTCTTTTGGACAGTTGACTGTTGAGGACAATATTGATGACTTCATAGAGGCCTTTGAAAGGGTAGCCCTGAATGTTGGATGGCCGCCTGAGCAATGGGCAGTCCGGCTTGCTACCTCCCTAACGGGAGAGGCCTTAGCAGCCTATAAAGCCATGCCCGCTGCTCTGGCGACATATTATGAGGAGCTTAAAAAGGCCATTCGTGATAGATTAGGCTTAACCCCTATGGTATACAGGAGGATGTTGAGAGCCACTAAGTTCCAACTGGGTGAAACACCTAAGGCGTTGTGCCAAAGGGTGCGAAGCTTGGCATGGAAATGGCTCGCTCCTGAGGGAAAGACCCTCGAATCCGTTATTGATGCCATTGTGCTAGAGCAATTTATGGAGGCAGTTCCTGCTGAGATAAGGTCCTTTTTGACTTTACAAAATTGCCAAACCGCAACAGAAGCAGCCCACCTCACGGAGCGGTTTATGGAGGCTGAGTTGGCCGGTAAACCACAAGGAGGCGCTCGGAGCATGTTTGGCGAGGCAAATTTTGAAAAAGCAATAAAGGAGCCTAGACCCTATGTGAAAGGTGTGACCAACTGTTTGCCTAGGAGAGCTGTTAAAGAGGCAGAAGTAAAATGTTTTAAATGCGGTAAAATGGGTCACAGGCAGAGGAATTGTGTAATGCGAACAGCACTGATAATTGATGACAAATGTATACAAGGTTTCCTTCTGAATGTTGAAGTACAAGGTGTTTTGGCTAGGGCATTGCTTGACTCGGGTGCTGATCAGAGTATGGTCTCGAAAAAACTCTAGCAGGCTATACAAGCCCGCAGGGGGTCAGCGCCGAGCCAATCAGAAGGTAGGACGAAGATTCAATGCGTGCATGGAGCATCCACCTTTTACCCTCTGTATAGAGTTTTAGTAAAAGGGTTAGGAACACTGAGGGAGGTTTTAGTGGCCATAATCCCTAAACTGCCTTATGATATTGTGCTAGGGAGGGATTGGCCCCCGTTTTGTAGAGGGATAGAGAAAGGCATACACGTAAAGGGGGGTATGGTCTCCATCCGGTCCCAGGCCCGAACCTCAGAGATACAGGGTGAACCCCCGGAGGAGGAATCCGACCCTCTAGAGGAGGAAGAGGGACCCACAGAGGATGAGGGTAGACCTGCAGATGAGGCACTAGAAGAGCTTCCCACGCATGAAGAGTTGATTAACGTCCCTTCTAAAAACACTAAGAAAAGCAAGGCGGACAAACGCCGGGAAAGGCACCATAGAGCTCAGGTGAGGGCAGGAATTGAAGCCAGGCAAGGATTGCCCTGGGTGCCTGCGGATCTTGTTAAAAAGTTCCCATCCTTCCCTAGGGAACAACAAGCTGAGCCTTCGAATATGCCAAAAGGGAGAGGGACATTCTCCCCAGATTCCTGATAGAGAAAGAAATATTGTACAGGGAAAGCAATGATCCCCAAACCGGAGCAGTCAGGAAGCAGTTAGTTGTCCCGACTACGTTCAAGGCAGTGGTTCTGAGATTAGCTCACGATCACCCGGTGGGTGGTCATAAAGGCATACAGGGGACCTTGGACCAAATTTTAGCCCGTTTTTATTGGCCGGAGTGTTTATAGAAACGGCTCGTTTCTGTGAGTCTTGTCCTTCATGTCAGCGGGTTACCGCTGCCAAACCCGTGGGGGTGCCTATGATTCCTACCCCCACGATATCGAACCAATACGCCGTATGGCGATGGATATCATGGGACTCCTGTTAAAAACGCCTAGGGGATTCCAGTATATTCTGGTGGTGATAGATCAGGCCACCAGGTTCCCCTGGGCCATGCCTTTGCGAAACATCTCAGCCAGAACCATAGCTTTAGAGCTAATTAAACTCTTCTGTGAAGTGGGATTTCCCCAAGAAATGCTTACAGATAGAGGAAGCAATTTCATGTCCAAATATTTAGCCCAAGTGTGGGACGCATTTGGAATTCAGCATTTAAGAACCGCCGCCTATCAACCCCAATCCAATGGGCTTGTAGAGAGATTAAACCAGACCCTAAAACAAATGCTAAGGTGAGGGCTGGACGGAAAGATGTCAGAGTGGGACATCATGCTCCCGTTTGTCCTGTACGCATGTCGGGAGCGTACACAGGCCTCGTTGGGAGCTTCCCCCTATGAATTAATGTTTGGCCGTGCCCAAGGGGAGTCCTAGATATTTTGAGGAAACAATGGGTGGAGCCTGAAGTGGAAGAAATGGGGGTACCACTTTTTCTTCGAGAGCTGAGGAGTCGCTTGCAGAGGACTTCTCAGGTGTCCGAAGAACACTGGCAAGCTAGTCAGAACGCCAAAAGAGATACTACGATCGAGGAAAGAAACCTCGTCAACTGGCCATGGGAGAGAGGGTGGTGGTACTGATAACAGACGCTGGTCCAAAGTTCGAGGCACAGTGGAAGGGTCCCTATACAGTAGTGGAACAGATGGGCCCAGTTTCATATGCAGTAGAGAATGACAGGGGGCGTCAGGTCTACCATGTCAATGTCCTTAAGCCTTGGCATGAGAGGACAGCGGCAGCTAGTCTCTCTAGAGTACAAGAACATATCGAGACCCGCTCAGTGATTACGTGCTGTGTGAACGTAGATCCACCAGCCCGTAATATCTTAAGGGGGGGATATGTGACGTAGAAGCCCACACAGAGCCTATGCAGATAGATAGAAAGGAGAAATTTACCTTAGAATCTGTTAGGCAGCCAGCATGTGCAGCTCAGGAGAAGCAAAGGAACAGAGGAGCAGAACTACCACACCCAAGCTATGATGTAGCAGAAAGCTTGGGGATTGATTATGATCACCTGTCCAAGAAAGCACAGTCAGCTTACAACGAACAGGGAGATAAAAGCTGGTTGGTAGATCCAGCAAGGGGGAAGGAGAAGGAGGAGGAAGAGGAAGAGAAGGAGAGAGCAGAGGTCAGCAACCAGGGAGGCAGAGGTCACAGAGGGAGAAGCCTGCTGAACAGAGGAAACACTGGGCATGTCACTGGAACAGGAAGCAGCAGAGGCAAGGCTTCAGAGGATCGTGGCAAGGGAAGTGCTCAGACTGCCGGTAGCTGGAGGTCCTACGAGGAACCTGTTTACAGCCCAGGGAGAGAAGCCAGTGCTCCAGAGAGAAGGAAGGCACAACCTGGGGCTAGGAGGATGGCTAGACCGAGTGAGCAGGAAAATCCCCAGTCCTCACTGCCAGAGGAAAGACCTCAACAATTATACAGGTGGGAGCCAGACCAGAAGTATCTGCAGGAAGCTATAAAACAATCCCTAACAACTGGAGGGTGGAAAAGGAGAGCTGGAGAGGCAACCCTACAGATACAGGTACTCTTAAACATACTTGTACAGAATTGTGTCCCTGTACGCTATCTGAACTTTCAGAGAGGGGTTTTCATAAAAACAGCTGTGAAGGTTTAAACCCAAGCACAACGTATGCTGAAGGTGAGGAGATGCAATGGGAAAGTAACACCAGGGTTCCAGAACAGGCTCCTATGGATTGTACATTATGTCTCGCGGATGTTATTGAGTCTTTGTGCTGAAGCCCTGTAAAAAGAGCAAAGAAAAAGAAGATATTTTTTTTGGAGAGAAACTGTTTTGTTTTCCCTGTTTTTGGTTATGCACATATCATCCTTGGGGGAAGGGGAATAAAGCCCTTGTTTTGTTTTGCCTTAACCACTCGACTTGAGACTATTTTTGACTACTAGAAGATAGCAAGGCAACTCCAACCTCGGGGCCCTAGGCAAAGGCCTGCAGCCCTGTGACAATGTCCAGAGGGTACCTTTCTTCTTGCCTGAGGTGCTACATAAGAACATAAGATATGCCATACTGGGTCAGACCAAGGTCCATCAAGCCCAGTATCCTGTTTCCAACAGTGGCCAACTTGGTCATATGTACCTAGCAGTATCCCCAAAAGACACAGGTTCCACAATGCTTGTATTGGGTCAGGCATTGATATCCTGGGTCCCTTTTTAATAATGGTTTATGGACCTTTCCTCCAGGAACTTGTCCAAACCTTTTTTAAACCCAGCTACACTAACAGCCTTTACTACATCCTCCCGTAACAAATTCCAGAGTTTGATTACACGTTGAGTGAAAAAATATTTTCTCTTATTTGTCTTAAATAGTTTACCCTGTAGCTTCATTACATGTCCCCTAGTCTTTCTATATTCTGACAGCGTAAACAATCAATGTACTTTTACCCGTTCCACTCCATTCATTAATTTATAGACCTCTAACATATCTCCCATCAGCCGTCTCTTTTCCAGGTTGAAGAGCCCTAACCTTTGTAGCCTCTTCAAAGGAGTAGCCTTCCATCCCCTTTACCATTTTGGTGGCTCTTCTCTGTACCTTTTTTAATAACATTATATCCTTTTTAAGATACGGCGACCAGAATTGCACACAATATTCAAGGTGCAGTCGTACCATGGAACGATACAGAGGCATTATAATATCCTTTGTTTTATTTTCCATCCCTTTCCTTATGATACCTAGCATTCTATTTGTTTTCTTGGCCGCTGCTGTACACTGGGCGGAGGGTTTCAACATGTTATCCACGATGACTCCTAAATCTTTTTCCTGGGTGGTGGTTCCCAATGTGAAACCTTGCATCGTGTAACCATAGTTTGGGGGGTTCTTTCCTAGGTGCATAACTCTGCACTTGTCCACATTTAATTTCATCTGCCATTTGGATGCCCAGTCTTCCAATTTATCCAGATCCTCCTGCAGTTTTCCACAGTCCTCTTGAGTTTTAACAACTTTAAAAAGTTTTGTGTTATCTACAAATTTGATAACCTCACTAGTTATTCCCTTTTCCAGGTCATTTATGAATATGTCAAAAAGTAGCGGACCCAATACAGATCATTGGGGTACTCCACTATTCACCTTTTTCCACTGGAAAAATTAGCCATTTAGCCCTACCCTCTGCTTTCTATCTTTTAACAAGTTCCCGATCCACAATAGTACACTGCCTCCTATCCCATGACTTTTTAGTTTTGCCAAAAGTCCCTGATGAGGGACCTTGTCAAAGGCTTTCTGAAAGTCCAGATACACTATAACAACCGACTCACCTTTGTCTACCTGTTTATTCACACCTTCAAAAAAACATATCAGATGAGTAAGACAAGATCTTCCTTGTCTAAAGCCATGTTGGCTGTCTCCCATTAGGCCATGACTATTGTGGCGGTCGCGCCCCTACCAGGCGGTTGCCTAGTAGGGACGGGAAGCCATCTCAATTCCTCTTTCCCAAGGATTGTAGTTGTGCCAAGGAGATTATGAACCGAGTGGTTGTTTTAAAGCACACAGGAATTTTATTAGCATCCGTGTCAAAAATGGTTGACAAAATCTTCAAAGCAAATGTACACATTCAGGTCAAAGCAAAATACAGGATTATTCTTCTCCTCTTGAGATAACACTTGTAACCAGTGTTGCAATAATGCTATTTACACAAGCTTCACTTCTTTCCTTTCTCAGGCTTCCATTACTCAGCCTTCATGCACACATTACAGTCCATCTCAGAACAAACTGAAGTTAGGTCACTTTCTTGGCCTGCTACTTCCATGCTTTCAACTGAGCTGTAACTTGGCAATGCTTGTAAGCGTTCTGGCAGTTTATCCTTAATATTCTTTAGCAGATTAAATAGCCTATGCCACTGAATGACCCTTTCTCCTTCTGGTAGGATTTTACTGGACTTTTCCTGTTCAGTGTCCCTGGCAAACCCCTTACTCCTATTCCGGGTTTCCCTAGGCTTTAACCTCTCTTCTGAGTCAGAGCATGTAACACAGGGTTTAGGCTTTATGGCTTTATCTCTCCTACCTTGGAGTCTGGTTGCAGCACCTTCCTTGCTGAGGCTTCTCCGACTTGGCACTCCCTCTGTCTCTGAGCTAGACAGTGACTCTGGGTAAGCTCTCCACTTCCCTTCCTGGGGCTTCTGCTGCCTGCAGATAGACCCTTCCTCCGGTGAGTCTAAGCACTCTTGCCTTAGCTTCCTTAAAGCCAACCTTCTCTCTTTCTCCCTGTTGCCAGTCAGCTTGGTCCTTTGCCTGGAACCTTCCCTGTAGCTTCCTGGGCTGCAGTGCTGGCTGCTCTTGTCTCTGCTGCTGCTCACTTTGTAACTGCTTCTTTCATGGTTACTGGTTCTGCTGTGTTTGCTGCCTCTGCAGTTCCTTGCCTTCCTGGCCTCTCTGCAGTTCCTGGCCTTTCTGGAGTCCTTGGCCCCCCTGGCTTCCTTGGCCCCTCTGCTCACTTTGTTTGTTCTCTCAAACTTAAACGCTGAGCAGGGCAACTCCCTTCCTGACTCCACCCACTTGTACCTCCTACTCTTGCCTGAGGTTGTCATGAGGTCTGGGAGTGGCTTAAACCTAGCACTACCCTCTTGGTTTCTCTCGGGGATTCTGCTGTGCTGTATGTGTTCTAATGAATCCATCCCCCGAGAAGAAGAAAAAGTTCTTCTTTCTCCTTTATTTTCATGCTGGGCTGCCTCCTCCTTACCACACTATCTACATGCTGTGTAATTTTGTTCTTTATGATGGTTTCTACCATTTTCCCCGGTACCCATCGACGGCTACTGGTGCCTCAGTGCGACTATGCCTTCCGATATTCTTCCTTGCTGCTTGCTGACGAAATGAAGGACTTTGCTGACTGGAAGGTCGCCATTATATCCATGACTGGTGGTCCCCATTGGTGAACTGTGTAAAGACGTCCAGATTCAGCTGCCACTCCCCGGCATCCACCTGGACCCTGCTGAGAAAATCAGCCATCACATTGCCCTTCCCCACAATGTGCGCTGCCGAGAGTGCTGTCAGCCGAAGCTCTACCCATGAGAACCAGGCATCCGTATCCTCTGCCATGGCTGCACTTCCTATGCCGCCCTGTTGATTGACGTAGGACACCACCGCAGAATTGTCCGACAACACTTGCACAGCCCAAGCTTCCACCTTTTGCCTTGAACCCTGCAGCATTCGAAAGACTGCTCTCAACTCCAGCCAGTCGATTGACCAAGAGCCCTCTCGAACGGACCATTCGTCTCGCGCGAACCAATCTCTGCAATGGACTCCCCGACTCGCGTCCGTCAATAATGGTAGCCACTCCAGCTGCTTCAGAGATAAACTGGCTTCCAGTGAGCTCGGACGCAGCCCCCACCAAAGAGAGTGCCTGACCTTGCGGTAACAAGGGGGCCGTTTGGTCAACGAATCGGACTGATGTGACACATAAGAACATAAGATATGCCATACTGGGTCAGACCAAGGTCCATCAAGCCCAGTATTCTGTTTCCAACAGTGGCCAATCTAGGTCATATGTACCTAGCAGTTTCCCCAAGAGACACAAGTTCCACAATGCTTGTACTGGGTCAAGCATTGATATCTTCGGTCACTTCTTAATAATGGTTTATGGACCTTTCCTCCAGGAACTTGTCCAAACCTTTTTTAAACCCAGCTACACTAACAGCCTTTACTACATCCACTGGTAACAAATTCCAGAGTTTGATTACACGTTGAGTGAAAAAATATTTTCTTTTATTAGTCTTAAATAGTTTACCCTGTAGCTTCATTGCATGTCCCCTAGTCTTTCTATATTCTGATAAGGTAAACAATCGATCTACGTTTACCCGTTCCACTCCATTCATTAATTTATAGACTTCTATCATATCTCCCCTCAGCCGTCTCTTTTCCAGGTTAAAGAGCCCTAACCTTTTTAGCCTTTCTTCACAGGAGTATCCTTCCATCCCCTTTACCATTTTGGTGGCTCTTCTCTGTACCTTTTCTAAAATCGCTATATCCTTTTTAAGATACGGCGACCAGAATTGCACACAATATTCAAGGTGCGGTCTCACCATGGAACGATATAGAGGCATTATAATATCTTTTGTTTTATTTTCCATTCCTTTCCTTATCATACCTAGCATTCTATTTGCTCTCTTGGCCGCCGCTGCACACTGGGCCGAGGGTTTTAACATGGTATCCACAATGACGCCTAAATCTCTTTCCTGGGTGGTGGTTCCTAATGTGGAACCTTGCATCGTGTAACCATAGTTTGGGTTGTTCTTCCCTAGGTGCATAACTTTGCACTTGTCCACATTAAATTTCATCTGCCATTTTGATGCCCAGTCTTCCAATTTATCAAGATCCTCTTGCAATTTTTCACAATCCTCTTGGGTTTTAACAACTTTAAATAGTTTTGTGTCATCTGCAAATTTGATAACCTCACTCGTTATTCCACTTTCCAGGTCATTTATGAATATGTCAAAAAGCAGCGGACCCAGCACAGATCCCTGGGGTACACCACTATTCACCTTTCTCCATTGGGAAAATTGGCCATTTAGTCCTACCCTCTGCTTTCTATCTTTTAACCAGTTCCTGATTCACAATAGTACACTGCCTCCTATCCCATGACTCTTTAGTTTTGCCAAAAGTCTCTGATGAGGGACCTTGTCAAAGGCTTTCTGAAAGTCCAGATACACAATATCAACCGACTCACCTTTGTCCACTTGTTTATTCACTCCTTCAAAAAAACATAACAGATTAGTAAGATAAGACCTTCCTTGTCTGAAGCCATGTTGGCTGTCTCCCATTAGGTTGTGACTATCTACATACTGAGTAATTTTATTCTTTATGATGGTTTCTACCATTTTTCCCGGTACTGACGTCAGGCTCACCGGTCTGTAGTTTCCTGGATCACCCCTGGAACCCTTTTTAAAAATTGGTGTTACATTGGCGATCCTGCAATCTTCAGGTATTAGAGATGATTTTAATGATAGTTCACAGATTACTGATAGCAGGTCTGCAATCTCATATTTCAGTTCTTTCAACACCTTTGGATGTATACCATCCGGCCCAGGTGATTTGCTACTCTTCAGTTTATCTAATAGTTGTAAAACATCTTCCCGATGTATCGATATTTCCTTCAATTCTTCCGCACCTTTAAATACCACTTCAGTCATGGGTAACATCCCTACATCTTCCTCAGTAAAGACCGAAGCAAAGAATTCATTCAGTCTCTCCGCTATCGCCTTGTCGCCTCTTAGTGCTCCTTTAACCCCTTTATCATCTAATGGACCAACTGACTCTCACAGGTTTTTTGCTACGAATGTACTTGAAAAGGTCTTTATTTCGCGTTTTTGCTTCCGCAGCAAGCTTCTTCTCAAATTCTCTCTTTGCCTGCCTTATCAATGCCTTGCATTTGACTTGCCAGTTCTTGTGCTGTTTCCAGGTTTCGTCGTTTGGCTCTTTTTTCCATTTCCTGAAAGATGCTTTTTTGGCAACAACAGCCTCTCTGACCTGACCTTTAAACCATGCTGGCAGTTTTTTGGACTTCCTTCCACTTTTCTTAAAGCGTGGAATACAGCTGGTCTGGGCTTCCAAGATAGTATTTTTCAACAACACCCAAGCTTGATGTATGTCTTTAACCTTCGCAACTGCTCCTTTTAGTTTTTTCTTAACTGTTTTCCTCATTTTATCATAGTCTCCCTTTCGAAAGTTAAAAGGTAGTACTGTAGTACTGTGGATTTCCTTACTATCCCTCCTCCACTAATTAAATCAAAGGCGATCATGCTATGATCACTATTGCCAAGCGGCCCCAACACCCTTATCTCTTGCACTAGATCTGGTGTTCCACTAAGGACTGTCTCTCTTTCATGTGAACCAGGTGGTCTGCCTGCTCTCCTTCTCTAAGGAGCAGTGTTGGGAAAGGATAAGGATCTTTGCCTTGTGAATGTCCAGAAGGTGCTTTTCTGGCACTTGGAGGTTACAAATTCCTTTCATAAATCCAGCCATCTTTTTGTGCTGTTTGCTGGCCTGCACAAGGGTGATGCAATGGCATTGTCGACTTTGGGGTGCTGGATTAAAGAAACCATTGCCTTGGCATATCTGTTGTGGAACCGGCTGGTTCCGGAGGGTGTACGCACCCATTCTACCCAAGCACTAGCATCCTCATGGGTGGAGTGGAGCTCAGTAGCCCCTGCACACATTTGTTGGGCAGCAATGTGGGCATCACTTTCCACTTTTGTCAGGCATTGCCGCTTGGATGTCCACTTGTGGGGAGACACAGCCTTTGGCTCAAGGGTTTTGCAAGCTGCTGTGTCTTCTTCCTGCCCAGTGGCATTGTAACTTTGGTATATCTCACTTGTCTGGACTGGTCTAGCAGGACGATATGGAAGGTGATATTTTACTTATCAGTTAATGTCCTTTCCTTGAGTCCTGCTAGACCAGTCCAGGGCCTGCCCCTGAAAGAGTAGTTACTCACCTGTAACAGGTGTTCTCCAGGAGCAGCAGGAATCAGTCCTCACATATGGGTGACATTGACGCCAATGGAGCCCTTGCGGAGGATTTCCCCAGCTTTCCAAGAAAGCCTTTGGGAATGCAGGCACGCATGCACGGTTCCCTTCCCGCCTAAAGGTGCCATCTTGCTCAGTCAAATGACATAGCTAAAAACAGCACACAAAAATGTAAAAATAAACTATGTACAACTGCAACTCCCGGGGAGGAGGGAGGGTTGTGAGGACTGATTCCTGCTGCTCCTGGAGAACACCTGTTACAGGTGAGTAACTACTCTTTCTCCAGGACCAAGCAGGAAGTCAGTCCTCACATATGGGTGACTCCCTAGCTCTGGGCTACCAAGGAACCCAGGCTGAACAAGAGAAC
Organism: Ichthyophis bannanicus; assembly: GCA_033557465.1. Taxonomy (NCBI): domain Eukaryota; kingdom Metazoa; phylum Chordata; class Amphibia; order Gymnophiona; family Ichthyophiidae; genus Ichthyophis; species Ichthyophis bannanicus. The sequence goes on along the minus strand of CM066043.1, from coordinate 290,923,707 downwards.
TCCCTCCAGTCCCAGCATCAGAGAAAGGCTTTTCACTGACAGAACCTCCACTGGTAGCCCAACGGAGGGCTGGAGGGCAGGAATTGCCTAAACCTCAAAGAGATTCCGGAGTACTGCCTGGCCAAAAGCACTGTCCCTACGGGACTCCCTTTCCAGACCGTAATGGGCCACAAAAGTCTGGCTTGAGGACCAAGTTGCAGCCCTGCAAATGTCCACCAACAGTACAGAGCGGAGTTGAGCCACTGAGGCAGCCACTGTCCTGACACGATGGGCCGTGACCCGACCCTGCAAAGGAAGGTCAGCCGCCCTGTAAGCCCAGGTGATACAGTCAGCCACCCAGGTGGACAAGGTACGCTTGGACACAGCTAACCCTAAATTATTAGGGTCAAAAGATATGAAGAGCTGAGTAGCCCTTCTATGCCCCCGCGTACGGTCAAAGTAGAAGGATAAGGCCCTCCTACAGTCCAGGGTATGTAGAACTGCTTCAGCCTGGCTTGCATGAGGCCTAGGAAAGAATGTTGGAAGAACCACCTCTTGGTTAAGGTGGAAGGAGGAGACAACTTTGGGGAGGAACTTTGGATGAGTCCTAAGGACTACCCTGTTCCTATAGAAGCGGGTGTAAGGCCTGTCACAGACCAGGGCCTGAAGTTCACTCACCCATCTGGCCGAGGTTAAGGCTACTAGGAAGAGTGTCTTCCAGGAAAGGAAGCGGAGAGGACAAGTAGCCATCGGCTCAAAAGGTGGGCGAGTCAGTTGCTGCAAGACCACATTCAACTTCCACTCAGGAGCAGGAGGACAGATTGGAGGCTTGAGCAAGAGCAAGCCACTGAGAAACCGGGACACCAAGGGGTGAACCGACAGAGTGTCCTTCCACCAGTGACTGGTGAGCTGCTAGAGCTGAGAAGTGGACCCAAACAGAATTGGACTTAAGTCCCTGATTAGATAAGTGCAGTAAGTACTGACGCACTACTGGTACAGCACAGGAGAAAGGATCTTCTGTACGTAGCTGACACCACACAGAAAACCTTTTCCATTTCAGAGCATAGGTTTTCCTAGTGGACTGTTTCCTAGAGGCTAGGACAACCTCCAACTTCCTGAGGTAGGCCCCAGGGAGCCAAAACTACCCTTGCAGCCTCCAGGCCATCAAATTGAGAGCTTTGAGATTGGGGTGCAGAAGGGAACCCTGATCCTGAGAGAGAAGGTCGGATTGCAACCCCAGAGGCAGTGGGGGATCCACTGCCAGCTGAAGCAGAAGTGGAAACCAAGGCTGTCTCGGCCACCTGGAAGCCACCAGCAGGACCGAGGCCTTGTCCTGAAGAATTTTGAACAGGGTTCGGGCCACCAAGGGCATGGGAGGAAACGCATACAGGAGGCCCTGTGACCAGGGAATCAGAAAAGCATCTGCTGCTATCCGCAGAGGATGCAGTTGTCTGGAACAGAACTTTGGGAGCTGTTTGTTCAGAGGACTGGCAAACAGATCTATGGATGGAAGTCCCCATTTCAGGAAAATCCTCTGAACCACCAAAGGATGGAGCTGCCACTCGTGGGGCTGCAGAATCCTGCTCAACCTGTCGGCCAGGTAGTTGTCCTGGCCAGGTAGATACACAACCTTGAGGAGCATGTTGTGCCTGAGAGCAAACAAGCAAAGGTCCTGGCTTCATGACAAAGGAGCCTGGACCCCGTTCCGCCCTGCTTGTTCACATAAAACATGGCTACTTGGTTGTCTGTTTGAACCAGGACAGACTGATGAGCCAGGGTTGGAGAGAAAGTCTTGAGGGCTAACCGAACAGCCCTGAGTTCTAGTAGATTGATTTGCTGTGCGGCCTCCCAGGGAGACCACAGGCCCTGGGTGCACTTGCCTAGAAAATGAGCCCCCCCCCCCCCCAGCCCTGCAGGGAGGCATCCGTGGTCAACACCACTGTGAACCCAGGAATCTGAAAAGGCACGCCTTGCAGTAGATTGGGTGGGTGCAGCCACCAGCGGAGGGAGTTCAGAAATTGTCTGGACACCCTTATCCTGTCTCTGAGGCTGCCTGTGGCCTGTGACCACTGAGTCCGAAGGCACCACTGTGCAGGCCTCATATGGAGCCTGGCATTGGGGGTCACATGTACTGTCGAAGCCATGTGGCCCAGAAGCCTCAGGCAGAGTCTGGCGGAGACCAGTGACCTGCTGAGAAACTGGTTTGCTAAGTTTATCAGTCTTTGGGCTCTGTCTTTGGGCAAGAACGCCTTTGCCAGCAAAGAGTCTAACCTTGCCCCTATGAACTCCAAGTTCTGGGAAGGGAGAAAAGTGGACTTTGTGAAGTTTATTACAAAGCCCAGGTTTTGAAGAAGAGCAATAGTTCTGAGGGTGGCTTGTCTGGCCTCCTGGCACGTCTGACCTCTGAGCCAGTCGTCCAGATAGGGGAAGACAAAGATTCCCTGATTTCGCAGTTAGGCCGCCACCACTGCCAGGCATTTGGTAAAGACCCTGGGAGCAGAGGTGAGGCCAAAAGGCAGTACTCTGTACTGATAATGGTTTCCTCCCACAATGAACCTGAGGTACTTTCTGTGGTCTGGATGAATGAGGATGTGAGTGTACGCATCCTTTAGATCTAAGGAGCATAGCCAATTTCCCTGCTGGAGGTAGGGCAGAAGTGTTCCAAGAGTAAGCATCTTGAACTTCTCTTTCTCTAGGAATTTGTTGAGATTTCTGAGGTCTAGAATAGGCCGGAGGCCACCGGTTCTCTTTGGTACAAGGAAATACCTGGAATAGAACCCTTGACCTTGTAGGTGGGGAGGCACAGGCTCCACTGCCCTGTCCACCAACAGACCTTGGAGCTCCTGAAGGAGAAGATCTGTGTGCAGGGGAGGCCTTGGAGGCTCCCCTGGAAAGTATGGAGGAGGCAGCTGTTGGAAGTGTAGCAGATAGCCCTTGTGGACTATGCTTAACACCCAACTGTCTCCAGTGATGAGTGGCCACTTGTGGGCCAACAGGGCAAGGCGATCTCCTGTGCAGGGTTGGGAGAGCAGGGATGGAGAGGCTATGCCTAAGGAGTCAAAAAACCCCACCCTGCTGAGTGGGAGCAGGGGCCGGAGGCTTGGGAGTCCTCTGCCTACGGGGCCCATTAAGCTGCCCCTTGGCCTGCTGACCCTGTAGGGGAGCCTGGGAGGCCTGGTACTGTGGGTACTGTTTGTAGGCAGTGCCCTTTCTCGGGTAAAAGGGCTTTTTACCAGAGCCCTTCCTTTTGTGAGAAGGGGCAGAAGTCTTTCTAGACAGCCTTGTCCTCGTGAGGTACTCGGTTTCGAGCTGTGCAGCCTTCTCAGTCATGGGCTTGCCAAAAAGGTTCTCACCTCGGCAAGGGACATCGACCAACTTGTTCTGAACCCATGGCTCGAGGTCCGATGTCTGCAGCCATGCCTGGCATCGAGCCACGATGCCGGCTGCCGCAACACGGGCCGAAGCCATCGTAGGCAGCGCGGGACATAAACTTGGAGCATTCCCGGATCCCCGAGGACAAGGACTTGAACCTCTGCAAGGGTTCCCCGGAGAGACTAGCATAGAACCCGGCCAGCTCCTTGGCCAGGTCCCGCAAGTACATGCCCATGTACAGCTGGTAAGACTGGACACGGCAAGCAAGCATCGAGCCCTGGAAGCACTTTCTACCAAAAACCATCCAGGTTCCGGGCCTCCCTGCCAGGGGGCACCGCAGAGTGCATCTTCTGACTTTTCAGGCGATGCATGGTTGATTCCACCACCATGGAATGGTGTGGTAGCTGCGCCTTCTGAAAGCCAGGGCTCTTCCGGAGTCGATAGATAGAATCGACCCGCTTGCTTAGAACTGGCGCCGAGGCCGGTGCCTCCCACATCCAGAAGAGGAGCCGTTCCAGCATCGGAGGAACCGGAACAGTAAAGGCCTCCTTCGGAAGAGAGTCATACTGTAGGGCCTCGAGGTCCTCAGCTCGAGGCTCCTCCTCGGGGTCCGCAGGGATAGCCAATGCAGTGGCCATATCCTGGACGAACTCCGAGAACCAGGTATCCTCCAGAGGGGATCTACTCCGGGGCTCAGACCGGTGAGTCCGACGGGATGCACCGAGTCCTGAAGGTGTCGGGTGACTCCTCGTCCTCCGTCTCCCAGGCGGACTCGCCCGATGAGGAATCGGGGTCCGACCGCGCGGGGCCTGTGAGCACCCGCCCCAACGCCGAAGGCACCGGCGTCAACGCCCTCGGTCCCAAACGGGAGGTCGAGGGAGACCGCGACCAAGGTCGACCTCGAGCCTTCATGGTCTCGAGTATCGGCTCGGTCTCCAGGGTCGACTTCGATGTCGCGGTGGTCGGGGCAGATGCACTAGACAGGCTGGCCATCAGTGCCCACTGCTGTTCCATGAAGGCAGACAATCTGCACTCCAAGGCTGTCAGCCTGAGACCCAGCTCAGGAGACTCAGCAGCCACTGACTTGGGCCCAGGGGCGCCGGGCCCGACGTCGACTCTCTGGGAGGAGAGTCCAGAGGACTACATGACTTACGTGTCCAGCAGACTCCGGCTCCACACGAGGTACTTTAGGAGGCTTCTCCTGTTCCACGGGCCCGGGGCAACGGTCGGGGGTCTGAGACCTAGCTCTCGACGAGCCAGGGACCTCTTCCGACGACGCCCTCGCGAGCCGCTTCTTCCTCTTTCGTTCCCGGTCGGGGGACCCCCTGTCCGAGGAGCCCCGATGGTGCTCGGGATCCGATTCCCGAGATGTCGAGGCCTCAGACGAGGTCCGGGCCCGGCCGGAGGCTGAGTCGGAGAAAAGCCTTTCCTTTTGGTGCTGACAACTACGAAGCGCCTTGGAAGACATCTTTCCACAGGGTCCACAGATCTTAGGATCGTGGTCAGGACCCAGGCACCGAAGGCAGTAGTCGTGTGTGTCGGTGAGAGACATTAGTTTCTTGCACCGATCACACTTTTTGAAACCACTGAAAGCCATCGGGGAAAAAAGAGCCCCCGCGAGGTCAAAGGACCGGCCTTCCAGGGAAAAAGAAAAAAAGGGCGCGAACGCCAGCCACGAAGGGCAAAAAACGAAAAAGTAAGATCGGGCTCGATACTGGTGTACCGAACCCGGCGGGAGGGGAACCGGCGTCAAACCGGAGAAAAAATAGCAAAGGAATCGCAAAAAAATCCAACTATTTTCCGGGAGGACTAGGACACACGTCCGACGGGCTTCACGGAAAAAGAGAGACTGAGCAAGATGGCACCTTTAGGCGGGAAGGGAACCGCGCATGCGTGCCTACATTCCCAAAGGCTTTCTTGGAAAGCTGGGGAAATGCTCCGCAAGGGCTCCATTGGCGTCGATGTCACCCATATGTGAGGACTGACTTCCTGCTTGGTCCTGGAGAAACTGTATTTGCTCTGTTCTTCTGCTGCAGTACCCTTGGGCTCGCTATTGGCTTTGCAGGTTTGCCTTCTATTGACAGCCTTCTGTTTTTAGTTTCCTGTACATAGTTCTCTACTGTTGATTACTCATTGTTGCCCACATTGAGGTTGTGTGAGGCTTGCTATGTTTTTACCATATACTTTGGGACAAATACAGAATGCACCTTGGATGGCTGAGGCTAATAGAGACACAGGGGTGATGTCACTGAAATCTGGGCTTTTTTTGGTTCTTTGTCTCCACCAATCTGCTGGGTAGGGAACACAACTCACTTGTCTGGACTGGTCTAGCAGGGCGATATGGAAATAGGCTTTAAGATGATTGGAAAGGTTGTGATGAAGGGTTCGGAGGATGGAAGTAAAAATGCTGTGGAAAGAAAAGATGATACAATATAAGGGGATGTTATGAAAGGCAAAATGAGATTTTTGGAAGGGCAAATTGTGATGGTTAATAACTTGAGAGAACTTATTATTGTTAAGAATTTAACAAGAGAGTCAAGGGGACATTTGCAGGGAAAACAGCGACGTTCAACTGAAGAATTTGCAATCTTGAACTTTGCAATCCTGTGGTACTATTGAGGGTGAGGAGGCTGTGATGTGATATCTTGTGAGGAGTTCCCATTAGGAGAAGTGCTGGATGATATAAGGATGGTGGCTCTAGCAGATATGAAAAGGATGATGGAGGAAAAGGTTGAAGTTAGAAAAGAGACTGGCTTGTTTTTCAGATGGTGGAAGCCTACAACCTGTAGAACAGATCTATGTAATTTCTGGTGTGGAACTTAAAGCAGGGTTGGTCTGTCCATTAGGTGGGCTAGGCAGCTGCCTAGGGTGGCAAACCTCTGTGGGTGGCATGGAATGGCACTCGTAGCAGACTATAAGCTGAGAGGGGTCAGAAGCAGCAGGCCATGTGTGCCGAAGCAAATGGCGTACCGCAGGCTGTGGCTGCCGCTGCTGCACCAAGCCGAGCCATTGCCCCCCAGACGCCACTGATGGCATTGGCAGCAGCAGGGAACTAGGGGGGACAGTGGTGTGGAACAGCTCAGGTTGGGCAGCGCAACTCAGCTGGGGAGGAATGGCATAACCAGGGCTTCTGGCAGAGGCAGCAGAAACCCTTGGACTGGCCCTGACTTAAAGTGGTTTTAAATGCCAAGGAAGTAAGAATGATCGTCTCTCAATCATTCCAACAAATTTGAGGTCCAGTTACCTGTCCTTTATATCTGTCTTGGAGCCAGTTGTAAATGCTGATTTGTAGTTTTATTAAAGCATGCAGGTATTTCCATTGCAAAATCAGAAAAACACAAACATTTTGGTCCTGCGCACAGCATGTCCCCTTTAAAACTATACATGATGTGATTCAACACAACAGCAGTTCTTCACTGTCGCTACTGCTGTTATTAACATGTGCACATGCCACGCAGACCTCCTTTATTCCAGCTTTCTTCCTTCTCCTAATCTCTGTTAGTATTTCACTATTTTCTCATCATAGCTAGGTGGATGGTAGACCATCAATTTATTTTTATTTATTTAAACTTACTTTTATACTGCCTTTCTACCATTAAAAGCGGTTTACATCAAACCAACAATCTTTACAGAGCATTACATTGCAATGCAAACTGTTGTACAGAGAACCAATAACTTAATAACAAAACCATACACATGGTAAAGTGAACAAAATTAGACCAGTTAATTAAATGTGACATACTAGGGCCGCAGGATGTCCAGAGTAGAGGGTAGTAGTTGGAAAAGTGAACTGTCTAGTGCCTTGTGCACCTGGAGCTGAAGCTGTGTTGAAGTGCTCTCGGAAGAGGTATAGTGAACTGTCTAGGGGGGCTGTGCACCTGGAGCTGAAGCTGTGTTGAAGTGCTCTCGGAAGAGGTATAGTGAACTGTCTAGGGGGCTGCATCAGCAAAGTACTTTTAGTTTAAATTTAAAACACAGAAGAAAGCTTTCTCGTTAAATTTAGAACCCAGCAGAGAGCTTGTAGTTTAACATTCTGGGGAAAGGAGGGGCTCTTCCGAAGGGATGGGCTTCACCTTAACCGGGATGGAACCAGGCTGCTGGCATTAACCTTTAAAAAGGAGATAGAGCAGCTTTTAAACTAGATATTAGGGGAAAGCCAACAGTCGCCCAAGAGCACATGGTTCGGAAGAATGTATCCTTGAAGGATACTACCAAAAGCAGAGAGGTTCCAAAAAAGAGTAAAATAGCCCAAATGCCCTCGAGTATGGAGAAAACAGAGCTTAAGGATCCCAAATTACCCATGTCTACCAATAGCCAAATTAATATCAATAAAATACAGTCTCTAAAATGCTTGTATGCCAATGCAAGAAGTCTAAAAAATAAGATGGGAGAGTTAGAATATATCGCACTAAATGAAAGGTTAGATATGATTGGAATATCAGAGACATGGTGAAAGGAGGACAACCAGTCGGACACTGTGATACCTGGGTACAAACTATATTGTAATGACAGAGCTGATCAAATTGGTAGGAGGGGTTGCGCTCTGTTACAGAGGGCATTGAGTCAGAAAGGATTAAAGTTTTGCAGGAAACAAAATTTGCTGTAGAATCTGTATGGATTGAAATTCCATGTAAAAAGGGGAAGGCGATGGCAGTGGGGGTGTACTATCGACCGCCTGGCCAGAATGAACAAATGGATGATGAAATGCTCAAAGAAATCAAGGAAGCTAACAGGTTACAGCGCAGTAATAATAATGGGTGATTTCAATTACCCCGGTATTGACTGGGTCAGTATCACGGCAGGACATGCTAGGGAGATAAAGTTCCTAGATGAAATAAATGACTGCTTCTGTGAGCAGCTGGTTCATGAACCGACCAGAGGGGAAGCCATATTAGACCTAGTCCTTAGTGGAACAACAGATCTAGTGCAAGAGAAGGTTGTTGGGGCCACTTGGCAATACTGATCATAGCATGATCGCCTTTGATTTAATTAGTGGAGGAGGGAGAGTAAGGAAATCCACAGTACTACCTTTTAACTTTCGAAAGGGAGACTATGATAAAATGAGGAAAATAGTTAAGAAAAACTAAAAGGAGCAGTTGCAAAGGTTAAAGACTTACATAAAGCTTGGGTGTTGTTGAAAAATACTATCTTGGAAGCCCAGACCAGCTGTATTCCACGCTTTAAGAAAAGTGGAAGGAAGTCCAAAAAACTGCCAGCATGGTTTAAAGGTGAGGTCAGAGAGGCTGTTGCCAAAAAAGCATCTTTCAGGAAATGGAAAAAAGAGCCAAACAACGAAACCTGGAAACAGCACAAGCACTGGCAAGTCAAATGCAAGGCATTGATAAGGCAGGCAAAGGGAGAATTTGAGAATAAACTTGCTGCGGAAGCAAAAACGCGAAATAAAGACTTTTTCAAGTACATTTGTAGCTAAAAACCTGTGAGAGAGTCAGTTGGTCCATTAAATGATAGAGGGGTTAAAGGGGCACTAAGAGGTGACAAGGCGATAGCGCAGAGACTGAATGAATTATTTGCTTCGGTCTTTACTGAGGAAGATGTAGGGATGTTACCCATGACTGAAGTGGTATTTAAAGGTGCGGAAGAATTGAAGGAAATATCGATACATCGGGAAGATGTATTACAACTATTAGATAAACTGAAGAGTAGCAAATCACCTGGGCTGGATGGTATACATCCAAGGGTGTTAAAAGAACTGAAATATGAGATTGCAGACCTGCTATTAGTAATCTGTGAACTATCATTAAAATTATCTCTAATACCTGAAGACTGGAGGATCGCCAATGTAACACCAATTTTTAAAAACGATTCCAGGGGTGATCCGGGAAACTACAGACCGGTGAGCCTGAAGTCAGTACCGGGAAAAATGGTAGAAACCATCATAAAGAATAAAATTACTCAGCATGTGGATAGTCATGGCCTAATGGGAGACAGCCAACATGGCTTTAGACAAGGAAGATCTTGTCTTACTAATCTGTTATGTTTTTTTGAAGGAGTGAATAAACAGGTGGACAAAGGTGAGTCAGTAGATATAGTGTATCTGGACTTTCATAAAGCCTTTGACAAGGTCCCTCATCAGAGACTTTTGGCAAAACTAAAGAGTCATGGGATAGAATGCAGTTTACTAATGTGGATCAAGAACTGGTTAAAAGATAGAAAGCAGAGGATAGGGCTAAATGGCCAATTTTCCCAATGGAGAAAGGTGAAGAGTGGTGTACCCCTGGGATCTGTGCTGGGTCCGCTGCTTTTTGACATATTCATAAATGACCTGGAAAGTGGAATGTGGAAAATTGCAAGAGGATCTTGATAAATTGGAAGACTGGGCATCAAAATGACAGATGAAATTTAATGTGGACAAGAGCAAAGTTATGCACCTAGGGAAGAACAACGCAAACTATGGTTACACGATGCAAGGTTCCACATTAGGAACCACCACCCAGGAAAAAAGATTTAGGCGTCATTGTGGATAACATGTTAAAACCCTCGGCCCAGTGTGCAGCGGCAGCCAAGAGAGCAAATAGAATGCCAGGTATGATAAGGAAAGGAATGGAAAATAAAACAAAAGATATTATAATGCCTCTATATCGTTCCATGGTGAGACTGCACCTTGAATATTGTGTGCAATTCTGGTCGCCATATCTTAAAAAAGATATAGCGGTTTTAGAAAAGGTTCAGAGAAGAGCCACCAAAATGGTAAAGGGGATGGAAGGATATTGCTATGAAGAAAGGCTAAAAAGGTTAGGGCTCTTTAACCAGGAAAAGAGACGTCTGAGGGGAGATATGATAGAAGTCTATAAATTAATGAATGCAGTAGAACGGGTAAACGTAGATCGATTGTTTACGTTATCAGAATATAGAAAGTCTAGGGGACATGCAATGAAGCTACAAGCTAAACCATCTAAGACTAATAAAAGAAAATATTTTTCCACTCAACGTGTAATCAAACCCTGGAATTTGTTACTGGAGGATGTAGTAAAGGCTTTTAGTGTAGCTGGGTTTAAAAAAGGTTTTGAGAAGTTCCTGGAGGAAAGGTCCATAAACCATTATTAAGAAGGGACCCAGGATATCAATGCTTGACCCAGTACAAGCATTGTGGAACCTGTGTCTTTTGGTGAAACTGCTAGGTATATATGACCTAGATTGGCCACTGTTGGAAACAGGATACTGGGCTTGATGGACATTGGTCTGACCCAGTATGGCATATCTTACGTTCTTATGTTCTGTGCACCTGGAGTTGAAGCTGTGTTGAAGTGCTCTCGGAAGAGGTATAGTGAACTGTCTAGTGGGCTGTGCACTTGGAGCTGAAGTTGTGCTGAAGTGCTCTCGGAAGCGGTTTAGTGAACTGTCTAGGGGGCACTGTGCTCCTGGAGCTGAAGCTGTGTTGAAGTGCTCTCAGAAGAGGTATAGTGAACTGTCTAGGAGGGCTGTGCACCTGGAGCTGAAGCTATGTTGTGCTCTCGGAAGAGGTATAGTGAACTGTCTAGGGGGGCTGTGCACCTGGAGCTGAAGCTATGTTGTGCTCTCGGAAGAGGTATAGTGAACTGTCTAGGGGGGCTGTGCACCTGGAGCTGAAGCTGTGTTGAAGTGCTCTCGGAAGAGGTATAGTGAACTGTCTAGGGGGGCTGTGCTCCTGGAGCTGAAGCTGTGTTGAAGTGCTCTCGGAAGAGGTATAGTGAACTGTCTAGGGGGGCTGTGCACCTGGAGCTGAAGCTATGTTGTGCTCTCGGAAGAGGTATAGTGAACTGTCTAGGGGGGCTGTGCACCTGGAGCTGAAGCTGTGTTGAAGTGCTCTCGGAAGAGGTATAGTGAACTGTCTAGGGGGGCTGTGCACCTGGAGCTGAAGCTATGTTGTGCTCTCGGAAGAGGTATAGTGAACTGTCTAGGGGGGCTGTGCACCTGGAGCTGAAGCTATGTTGTGCTCTCGGAAGAGGTATAGTGAACTGTCTAGGGGGGCTGTGCACCTGGAGCTGAAGCTGTGTTGAAGTGCTCTCGGAAGAGGTATAGTGAACTGTCTAGGGGGGCTGTGCACCTGGAGCTGAAGCTGTGTTGAAGTGCTCTCGGAAGAGGTATAGTGAACTGTCTAGGGGACTTGTGCGCCTGGAGCTGATGCTGTGTTGAAGTGCTCTCGGAAGAGGTATAGTGAACTGTCTAGGGGGGCTGTGCACCTGGAGCTGAAGCTGTGTTGAAGTGCTCTCGGAAGAGGTATAGTGAACTGTCTAGGGGGGCTGTGCACCTGGAGCTGAAGCTATGTTGTGCTCTCGGAAGAGGTATAGTGAACTGTCTAGGGGGGCTGTGCACCTGGAGCTGAAGCTGTGTTGAAGTGCTCTCGGAAGAGGTATAGTGAACTGTCTAGGGGGGCTGTGCACCTGGAGCTGAAGCTGTGTTGAAGTGCTCTCGGAAGAGGTATAGTGAACTGTCTAGGGGGGCTGTGCACCTGGAGCTGAAGCTATGTTGTGCTCTCGGAAGAGGTATAGTGAACTGTCTAGGAGGGCTGTGCACCTGGAGCTGAAGCTATGTTGTGCTCTCGGAAGAGGTATAGTGAACTGTCTAGGGGGGCTGTGCACCTGGAGCTGAAGCTGTGTTGAAGTGCTCTCGGAAGAGGTATAGTGAACTGTCTAGGGGGGCTGTGCACCTGGAGCTGAAGCTGTGTTGAAGTGCTCTCGGAAGAGGTATAGTGAACTGTCTAGGGGGGCTGTGCACCTGGAGCTGAAGCTGTGTTGAAGTGCTCTCGGAAGAGGTATAGTGAACTGTCTAGGAGGGCTGTGCACCTGGAGCTGAAGCTATGTTGTGCTCTCGGAAGAGGTATAGTGAACTGTCTAGGGGGGCTGTGCACCTGGAGCTGAAGCTGTGTTGAAGTGCTCTCGGAAGAGGTATAGTGAACTGTCTAGGGGACATGTGAACAAGGAGCTGAACCAGTGTTGACGAGCTCACCGAAGAGGTATAGTGAACTGTCTAGGGGGGCTGTGCACCTGGAGCTGAAGCTGTGTTGAAGTGCTCTCGGAAGAGGTATAGTGAACTGTCTAGGGGGGCTGTGCACCTGGAGCTGAAGCTGTGTTGAAGTGCTCTCGGAAGAGGTATAGTGAACTGTCTAGGGGGGCTGTGCACCTGGAGCTGAAGCTGTGTTGAAGTGCTCTCAGAAGAGGTATAGTGAACTGTCTAGGGGGGCTGTGCACCTGGAGCTGAAGCTGTGTTGAAGTGCTCTCGGAAGAGGTATAGTGAACTGTCTAGGGGGGCTGTGCACCTGGAGCTGAAGCTGTGTTGAAGTGCTCTCAGAAGAGGTATAGTGAACTGTCTAGGGGACTTGTGCGCCTGGAGCTGATGCTGTGTTGACGTGCTCTCGGAAGAGGTATAGTGAACTGTCTAGGGGACTTGTGCGCCTGGAGCTGATGCTGTGTTGAAGTGCTCTCGGAAGAGGTATAGTGAACTGTCTAGGGGGGCTGTGCACCTGGAGCTGAAGCTGTGTTGAAGTGCTCTCGGAAGAGGTATAGTGAACTGTCTAGGGGACTTGTGCGCCTGGAGCTGATGCTGTGTTGACGTGCTCTCGGAAGAGAGATGTTTTCAGCTTCTTCCTAAAATCACTCAAGTCAGAACATTTTCTTAGGGTTGGAGGTAGAGAATTCCATAGTGTGGGAGCGAAAAGGGCAAATGCACGGTTACCGATGGTCTGCTTGCTTCTGGCCTTCTGAGGTGTCGACGAGGAGGAGACTGAGTTTAGTGTGGTAACGTAATCTATTGCTGTTGGTTTTGGAATTAATGTCTGGAGGCAGCTTGCTGATTTGTTAAGAAGGACTTTATATATTGTAATTAGAACTTTATATCTGATTCTGGATGAAATGGGTAGTCAGTGAAATTACCTTACTGTAGAATGGGGGTAATGTGGCACCGCTGTGGGCCACTGAAGAATATGCCCAATGTTATACTCTTTTTCATCACACATGGAATTTCTATCCATAAAGAGTCCATACTGCATTTTCTTTCCTGCAGGACTTTAATCCTCTTTGACTATATCAGTCTTTATATATATAGCATTAACTAGGAACAAAAGAAATGCCATCCTGGGTCAGACCAAGGTCCATGTAGCCCAGTATCCTGTTTCCAACGGTGGCCAATCCAGATCACAAATATCTGGCAGATTCCCAAAGTGGCACACAGGTTCCACAATGCTTGTATTGGGACAAGCAGTGGATTTCCCGGGTCCTCTTTTAATGGTTTATGGACCTTTCCTCCAGGAACAGCTACACTAACAGCTTTGGCTACACACAACTTATATAGTGACACTAGAACACAGGATTGGGAGGGAAAAGCAGAAACCGTTAAAACTGAGGAAAACCCAAATGGCTACAAATGATCTATATTGGGACTTTGGTACTGTGAACTTTCCCTTCCCTCCTGCATCTTTCTGCTTCCAGCACAATTGGAACAGATGAGCCAAGGACCAAACACATGAAAAGCCAAACACCTGCAAATAACTGATGCGCATTCAGTATGAAGAGCTTACAAACCTGATTCTTTAGTCAGAGATCAAAGACTGGAATCTGGTAGTAATGGAAATAATCACGAGCTCCAATTTCAACCAGGTCTGGCTCTGGCAAAAGCATGCAAATCTCTCTCAGAAACGTTAACTGGACATAGAAAACCTAACCAACACTGGGGAATAACATTAGCCAAGTGTGCCATATGCCCTATCACGAGAACTTCTGAAACAGTATATGCCCCTTCTACAGATGCGACATAGCAAAAAAACAGGACCTAAGCATTTCTGACCTTGCCACCAATTTGCTATAATCTATATCCTGGTATAAAGGCACCCCATTGGTTATCTTCTTTTCATCTGGTCTTCCAAGATGCCTACTGGCAGTAATTTCAGAACAGGGTGCCTATTGAAAATGTCTAAAAAGGAGCTAGTTTCTAAAGATAGCATGCTGACACTGAAAAGCACTTGAAACAGGGATTTTTTGTCCCGAAATGTGCACGTTGTGTCTTCTGAATGACGATTTATCAAGCTGTGGACATTTCTAAAGATAAGTGTATGTTTTCTAAAAGTTTGGTTAAGAATTGAACCTAAATTGATTAAAATGAAGTTTACCATCTGGTGTGGTTGATAAAAGGTTCTTTCCTCCCTCGGTAGACTCCGACAAAAAATACATGAAAAGTTTTTGTAGGGATCATATTGGTGACTTTCTTTTGCAGGGAGAGGTTAAAGGGCATTGCAATTTAACCTTTCCCGGCATTCACGGCTTCATTGAAACAGCCGCCAGCGTGAAGGTAAAGGCTCTTCACGCTGGCAGGCTGTGCAGAGGGAGCCGGTGCTTCGCGCGAGCTTCCCCGGCCACCTCTGCAGCCCCTTAGACGGCGCGGGGCTCTTCGGAGGGGGGGAGCAGCTAGGACTGGATGGGCTGTGATGGGGGGAAACTGACTGGAAATGGGCTGTGATGGGGGGGGGAAACAGACTGCAAGTGGGCTGTGATGGTGGGGGGATAAACGGACTGGAAATGGGCTGTGATGTGGGGGGGGGTGGGAAACGGACTGCAAGTGGGCTGTGATGGTGGGGGAAGAAACAGACTGGAAATGGGCTGTGATGGGAGGGAACAGACTGGAAATGGGCTGTGATGTGGGGGGGGGAAACAGACTGGAAATGGGCTTTGATGGGGACAGACAGACTGCAATTGGGCTGTAATGGGGGGGACTGCAAGTGGGCTGTGATGGTGGGGGGGAAACGGACTGGAAATCGGCTGTGATGGAGGGGGGAAACGGACTGCAAATGGGCTGTGATGTTGGGGGGAAATGTGGACTGCAAATGGGCTGTGATGGTGGGGGGGGGAATGGATGAAATGGGCTGTGATGGTGGGGGGGGGAAATGTGGACTGCAAATGGGCAGATGAAGAACTGGATTAGGACTGGAAATGGGCTGATGGGGGCTGGAATAGGACGAAGTGGGCTGACGAGGGGGCTAGGATTGGAAATTAGCTGATGGGGGAGCTTGGAGTGGAAATAGGCTGATGGGGGACTGGAATGGAACTGGAAAAGAGCATATGGGGGGCTAGGACCTGAAATGGGCTGATGAGGAGCTGGAATAGGACTAGAAATGGGCTGATGGGGGGAACGTGGACTGCAAATGGATGATGGGCTGGAATAGGACTGGAAATGGGCTGATGGGGGCTGGAACAGGACTGGAAGTGGACTGATGGGAGTTGGAATAGGGCTGGAAATGGGCTGATGGGGGAGCTTGGAGTGAAAATGGGTTGATGGGGGGCTGGAATGGAACTGGAAAATAGCATATGGGGGTCTAGGACTGGAAATGGACTGATGTGGAAGCTTGGGAGACTGGGACTAGAAGGGGGCAGATGCTGGGTGGGTCTAGAACTATAAGGGAGCTAATTTTGGGGGAGGACTAGAAAGGGATGGGGAATGAGAATGGAGAGGGGAAAATATATTTTGTGTGGGAGGGAAGAAAAGTCTACGATGGGCCGGGTATTGAAAGAGTAAGGAGAAATTAGACCTTACCTGCTAATTGTCTTTCCTTGAGTTCTCTCCGGGCCAGTCCAGAACAGATGGGTAGTCAAATCTCCCTCCTCTAGCAGCTGAGGACTGAATTCCAATTCTTGTTGCTAGGTTACACATCGCTCCCTTGGTAACAGCAGCCAGTCTTTATGTAGCAAGCAGCCAATAACAAACCAATAAGAAGAAAACAGCGGAAGAAACAGCGGAAGAGTCCCATTGAAGGTATATAAATGTGCTCTGCGCCTCGTGCCTGACAACGAAAGCACTTGAGAGTGAAAATAGCCAAAGTAAAGGCTATATATATATATTTTTTTTTAAAATAGATAAGCATTAACCACAAAAAACAAGTTTCCATTCTTGAAACACCGAGAAAAACCGACATAAATGAAACGCAAGAAAATACTGATAATAAACAATGAAATTTATAGGTTGGGTTCTGGACTGGCCCGGAGAGAACTCAAGGAAAGACAATTAGCAGGTAAGGTCTAATTTCTCCTTCCTATTCGTCTCTCCGGGCCAGTCCAGAACAGATGGGTAGTACCAAAGCAGTACCTAACCCTGGGAGGGACCTGAGAGCCCCGCTATCACTGCTGAAGCTCCCACCGACGCATCTTGCCTAGCGAGAACATCCAACCTATAATGACGTGAAAAGGCATGAAGAGAAGACCATGACGCCGCACGACAAATATCCACCGGTGGAACCAAGGCCGATTCTGCCCACGAAGTAGCTTGACCCCTGGTAGAATGAGCCCAAAGACCTACCAGAACCGGTTTGCCTCTGGCTTCATACGCGACCTGAATTGCATGTTTTACCCACCGTGCAATGGAAGCCTTGGATGCAGGTTGACCCTTAGATGGCCCTGCAAACAACACAAACAACCGATCAGTCTTACGAAAAGACTCGGTCTCCCGTAGATATCTACGAAGCACACGTCCCATATCCAATTTCCGCAGAGATCGATCGACAGAATCTCCTCCCGAGTTAGCGAAAGTGGGAAGCGAAACTGACTGATTCACATGAAAAGCAGACAGTACTTTCGGGAGAAAGGACGGTACCGGACGCAAGACCACTTTTTCCTCAGAAAACTGAAGAAAAGGCGGACGGCATGAAAGTGCCTGCAGATCCGAAATGCGTCTAGCAGAACACAATGCCACTAAAAAAGCCGTCTTCCAGGACAATTCCCTTAGCGAACTTGAGGAATGAGGCTCAAAGGGAGACTGTGTTAAAGCCCCTAACACTAGGTTCAAATCCCAAGGAGGAACAATTTGACGAAACGGAGGACGAATTTGCTTAGCCGCTCTAAGAAAACGGAGAACATCCGGATGAAAGGAAAGACGTAGTCCGCGAACCGGCCCACGAAAAACTGCCAGGGCCGCTAACTGCACCTTTAAGGTACTCAGAGCAAGACCTTTCTCAAGACCGCACTGAAGAAAGTCCAGAACATCCGGAATGGAAGATAGACGAGCTTTCAAACGGCGATCGGAACACCAAGCTTCAAAAACTCGCCACACCCGAATGTACGCCAATGATGTGGACTTTCTACGAGACTGCAACAAGGTGTTGATTACCGAAACTGAATAACCTTTTCGGCGCAAGCGCCACCTTTCAAGAGCCATGCCGTAAGCAAGAATCGATCCGCCTGAGGCATCCAAACGGGCCCTTGATGCAGCAAATCTGCCTGAGCGGGCAACCTCCACGGTGGAGCCGCTAGAAGACGCATTAGATCGGCATACCAAGGCCGTCGAGGCCAATCTGGAGCAATAAGAATCAACAGATCCTGGTGCATGACAGCTCGCTGAACAACGAGACCCACCAACGGCCACGGAGGAAACACATACAGAAGTTGCCCCAACGGCCAGGGCTGAACCAGACCGTCGAGACCCTCCGACATATGTTCCCTGCGTCTGCTGAAAAAGCGAGTCGCCTTTGCATTGTCCAAAGTTGCCATTAGATCCATTACCGGTTGACCCCAACATACAGTGAGCTCGTGAAAAACTTCGGCATTGAGTTGCCACTCTCCCGGATCTAGCACATGTCGGCTGAGATAGTCCGCTTGCACATTGTGCTTTCCAGCCACATGAGCTGCCGAGAGCGCCGAAAGGTGCAACTCCACCCAGTGAAACAAGCGTTGACTCTCCTCTAGGAGAAGAAGACTTCCTGTCCCTCCTTGGCGATTTATGTATGAGACCGTCACTAAATTGTCGGAGAAGATGCGCACCAACTTTCCCTCCAGAAGACTTGCGAACGCTAACAGCGCTAGACGCACCATTCTGAGCTCGAGACGATTGATGGACCACAGACTCTCTTCCGCCGTCCAAGAACCTTGCGCTATGTGAGTCAAACAGTGTGCTCCCCAACCGGACAGACTGGCATCGGTAGTCACCAAAATCCAGTCCGGCAACGCTAGGGGAACTCCCGCCTGAAGATGGTCTGGAACCAACCACCACTGAAGACTGACCCTGACATGATCGGGACAGCTTAAGCGACGAGAAAGGGGATGCCGTTGTGGAGACCAACGCAAAAGAAGAGCTTGCTGGAGCGGCCGCATGTGTGCTCTGGCCCATGGTACCAAATCCAAGGCCGCTGCCATTAGCCCCAGCAACTGTAAGTACTTCCAAGCTGTCGGCGCTCTTGCGAGCAAAAACCCCGACACATGAGTCAGAAGCTTTCTTACCCGTTCCGGAGGCAACAGAACCATACCTCGGCCCGTGTCGAAGAAGGCTCCGAGATAAGTCAGCTGCTGAACCAGTACCAGCCGACTTTTGGCATGATTCACAACCCAACCTAGATTCTCCAAACAGGACACTACTCGCGCTGTCACCTTTAGCGACTCCTCTCGCAAAGACGCTCGAATCAACCAGTCGTCCAGATAAGGATGAACCTGAATGCCATCCCTGCGCAGTGCCGCCACCGCCACCACCACCAGTACCTTGGTGAAAGTGCGCGGCGCCGTCGCTAGGCCGAACGGTAAGGCCCGAAACTGAAAATGACCCATGGGCACTGCAAACCGAAGAAAACGCTGATGATCTGGCCTGATAGGAATATGCAGATAAGCTTCCGTCAAATCTATGGAAGAGAGGAACTCCCTCGGCCTTACCGAGCGGCTTACAGACCTTAATGTCTCCATTCAAAAATGAGAGACCCGCAAGCAACGGTTCACGTGCTTTAAATCCAACACGGGCCGAAAAGAGCCCTCCTTTTTTGGAACCACAAAATAAATCGAGTATCGACCGAAGCCGTACTGGTCTAATGGAACTGGAACCACTGCCCGGAGCTGCAACAACCGCTGCAACGTGTCATGGACTGCTCTCCTTTTGGTGTCCAACCCGCATGGAGAAAAAACGAAGGCGTCGGTCAGATGAATGGATGAAATGGGCTGTGATGGTGGGGGGGGGAAATGTGGACTGCAAATGGGCAGATGAAGAACTGGATTAGGACTGGAAATGGGCTGATGGGGGCTGGAATAGGACGAAGTGGGCTGACGAGGGGGCTAGGATTGGAAATTAGCTGATGGGGGAGCTTGGAGTGGAAATAGGCTGATGGGGGACTGGAATGGAACTGGAAAAGAGCATATGGGGGGCTAGGACCTGAAATGGGCTGATGAGGAGCTGGAATAGGACTAGAAATGGGCTGATGGGGGGAACGTGGACTGCAAATGGATGATGGGCTGGAATAGGACTGGAAATGGGCTGATGGGGGCTGGAACAGGACTGGAAGTGGACTGATGGGAGTTGGAATAGGGCTGGAAATGGGCTGATGGGGGAGCTTGGAGTGAAAATGGGTTGATGGGGGGCTGGAATGGAACTGGAAAATAGCATATGGGGGTCTAGGACTGGAAATGGACTGATGTGGAAGCTTGGGAGACTGGGACTAGAAGGGGGCAGATGCTGGGTGGGTCTAGAACTATAAGGGAGCTAATTTTGGGGGAGGACTAGAAAGGGATGGGGAATGAGAATGGAGAGGGGAAAATATATTTTGTGTGGGAGGGAAGAAAAAGTCTACGATGGGCCGGGTATTGAAAGAGTAAGGAGAAATTAGACCTTACCTGCTAATTGTCTTTCCTTGAGTTCTCTCCGGGCCAGTCCAGAACAGATGGGTAGTCAAATCTCCCTCCTCTAGCAGCTGAGGACTGAATTCCAATTCTTGTTGCTAGGTTACACATCGCTCCCTTGGTAACAGCAGCCAGTCTTTATGTAGCAAGCAGCCAATAACAAACCAATAAGAAGAAACAGCGGAAGAAACAGCGGAAGAGTCCCATTGAAGGTATATAAATGTGCTCTGCGCCTCGTGCCTGACAACGAAAGCACTTGAGAGTGAAAATAGCCAAAGTAAAGGCTATATATATATTTTTTTTTTTAAAATAGATAAGCATTAACCACAAAAAACAAGTTTCCATTCTTGAAACACCGAGAAAAACCGACATAAATGAAACGCAAGAAAATACTGATAATAAACAATGAAATTTATAGGTTGGGTTCTGGACTGGCCCGGAGAGAACTCAAGGAAAGACAATTAGCAGGTAAGGTCTAATTTCTCCTTCCTATTCGTCTCTCCGGGCCAGTCCAGAACAGATGGGTAGTACCAAAGCAGTACCTAACCCTGGGAGGGACCTGAGAGCCCCGCTATCACTGCTGAAGCTCCCACCGACGCATCTTGCCTAGCGAGAACATCCAACCTATAATGACGTGAAAAGGCATGAAGAGAAGACCATGACGCCGCACGACAAATATCCACCGGTGGAACCAAGGCCGATTCTGCCCACGAAGTAGCTTGACCCCTGGTAGAATGAGCCCAAAGACCTACCAGAAAGTGCGCGGCGCCGTCGCTAGGCCGAACGGTAAGGCCCGAAACTGAAAATGACCCATGGGCACTGCAAACCGAAGAAAACGCTGATGATCTGGCCTGATAGGAATATGCAGATAAGCTTCCGTCAAATCTATGGAAGAGAGGAACTCCCTCAGCCTTACCGAGCGGATTACAGACCTTAATGTCTCCATTCAAAAATGAGAGACCCGCAAGCAACGGTTCACGTGCTTTAAATCCAACACGGGCCGAAAAGAGCCCTCCTTTTTTGGAACCACAAAATAAATCGAGTATCGACCGAAGCCGTACTGGTCTAATGGAACTGGAACCACTGCCCGGAGCTGCAACAACCGCTGCAACGTGTCATGGACTGCTCTCCTTTTGGTGTCCAACCCGCATGGAGAAAAAACGAAGGCGTCGGTCAGATGACAATTGAACTCGAGAGCATAGCCCTCGCGGATAATCTGCAGTACCCACTTGTCGGAAGTAATGGCGACCCAAGCGGAGAGAAACTCCTGTAACCGACCACCCACCGGAAACTCCGCTTGGGCCGGCCTCGCTTCATTGTGGTTTTTTAAGGGTAGCGGAAGGAGCTCCAAAGTAGCCTCTACCGGAACCTCTAGCACCCTGAAAGGACTGCCCCCGGAAAGGAAATCGACCTCGCTGATAGGGAGTAAAGCGAGCCCCCCTAAAACGGCGAAATTCACGCCCTTGACCCCTAGTAAAGGAGCCCTGCTTAGCTGATTTAGGACGGTCCTCGGGCAAACGCCCTCCCTTGGAGTCTCCTAAATCTTTAACAATTTTCTCCAACACCTCTCCAAAAAGAAGCTTCCCTTTATAAGGGAGTTTACTGAGACGTGCCTTGGAGGAGGCATCTGCTGCCCAATTCCGTAACCAAAGAAAACGACGAGCAGCAACCATGGAAGCCATAGACTTCGCAGAAATGCGAATCAAATCGTAAAAGGCATCTGCTAAATATGCCGCTGCCGACTCCAACTTTGCCCCCTCACTAGAAGGAGCCACTGCATCAGATGGTGCAGAGGACTGCTGACCCCACCGAATCGCAGCTCTGGACACGTATGCTCCACAGACGGACGCTTGAAGCGTCAGAGCACTGGCATCAAAAGCCTGTTTCAACAGACCTTCTAACCTACGATCCTGCATGTCTTTAAGAGCCGCAGCCCCCTCTACGGGTATGGTAGTTTTTTTGGTGACAGCAGACACCAGCGCATCCACCTTTGGCATACATAGGAGCTCCTTCTCCTCTTGAGACATAGGATACAACCGAGCCAAAGCTCTAGCTCCTCTTAATGAAGCCTCAGGGCATTCCCACTCAGACTCTATCATCTGTTTGATTACCCGATGCAGAGGAAAACATCTTTGCTCCGTTTTGAAACCCTGCAGCAAGGGGTCTTCCAAAGGTTCCTGTTGAACCACCTGCGGAATGATACTAAGCGCTGTAAGGGACTGTGCAATCAAAGCTGGTAACTCCTCTTTTCTAAACACCCTAAAAATATTTGGATCCTCACCCGGACCCAACTCTCCTTCCTCTAAGTCCGCGGGCCAAAAATCCAAACCCTGCTCAGACATAAGTTCCCCTTGTTCAGGCTCTAAAGTCTCAGCCTCTAAAGAAACTGAATCCAATTTAGACTCCTTTACATCTGACAAAGGAGGAACTTCTTCACAAGGGGCAG
This sequence comes from Ichthyophis bannanicus, assembly GCA_033557465.1. NCBI lineage: Eukaryota > Metazoa > Chordata > Amphibia > Gymnophiona > Ichthyophiidae > Ichthyophis > Ichthyophis bannanicus. Next base: position 290,901,342 of record CM066043.1, on the reverse strand, counting down.
ATTGGTTAGAAACCCCCATCTGTGCCAATTGTGGAGGGTCCAATAAAACCAGAAGAGAAGCCTGCGATTTTTTTAACAAATAAGCTCTATGAAACGCGAGGATGAAATCAGCTGAAAGCAAAGGATCCGGTGCCTCTGCAATCACAGGCAACACAGGCTGAGCAGGAGTTTCTGTCACATGACGAGATTTCGCTTTCCTTTTACTTGCTTTAGGCAGTGGAGCTGAAGGAACGGAAGACGCTGCTAAAATGGCCGCCGCTCCCGCGTTCTCAGCCAACGGCTGCAGCGAAGAAAAAATGGTGCTGCGAATCTCCTTTGCTGTCCTGCATAACGCGGACCAAGCGCACAGGCACCGAAGGCACTTTGAAAAACCGACAAGGTACAGGAAACAACAAAAAAACGCACCGGAGAAACCGAGTAACAGAGAGAGGTGAGAAAACATCCGCGGCACAGCACTGAATAGAAAATAACTGATACTAACGCCGGTTAGACAGACATGCTCTCTAGCCCTTTAGGAACCGCTGCCAGCGATCCTGTAAGTGAAGAGCCTACTAGGAAAGAAACAGTAGCTTGGGCCCCCAGATCTGTTCTTACCAATTACCTTTAGCTGAGTAGAGGAGACAGGCTCTGTCCCATACTCTGAACCGTTTAACCGGCTACTGACACTGATGTTGTCACAGTATAAAAACAATATAAATCAGAGTAAAGTGCTTAAATACCCTGCTAGGGCACAGCACTACCTCTTCAATGAGAACTCTTCCATATAATAAGAAAAATAAAGAATAATAACAGAGAACAGGTGGGGAGACAAATCTTCACACATCCAGCTCAGCTGCTGAGGACAAAAAGACTGGCTGCTGTTACCAAGGGAGCGATGTGTAACCTAGCAACAAGAATTGGAATTCAGTCCTCAGCTGCTAGAGGAGGGAGATTTGACTACCCATCTGTTCTGGACTGGCCCGGAGAGACGAATAGGAAGTGGAGATTGAGAATGGAAGGGTGAAATTTGAGTGGATGATAAAGGAATAAGGAAAGAAATGGAGGAAAGAGCAAAAGGGGAAAGATCAGTATGTTAAAGCATATATAGAGAAAAAATTTGGAAAAAAATCTAAAAGAGAAGAAAAGACAAATGGATAGCTCGCAGAAGACACAAAGAAACCAGAAGAAAGTGACTGGAGCAATTGCAACTGACAAAGAAAATGCACAAGCAACAAAAGGTAGAAAAACACTTTTTTTATTTTGAATTTATTAACTGGACTATATCAGCTCTGGGAAATGTGCATCGTTAACGTCTTTTGTGTTTTGTTTAGTACAAGAGGAAATTAATTTATAGTTTTATTTTTCCAGTGTTCTTGTACATCCCAAGTTTGACTTTTGGGGATCCCAGTTTAATTATTATCTTCCTATTTCTAAATTGTGATCCCTTGTTCTTTGGTGACGGTCTATGTTCTGCATTTTAACCAAGCTGAGGTATTCTGTTCATGTAGTTTCTATTTGACCATGTCACTTGTTCTCTTTCCCCAGTAGGATATGCATTGGTATTCTCTGAGATGTATTGGTTTAATATTTGCAGTGTTGCCTTTTGATGGGTAGGGTTTGTTGCTTTGTGAGTCCTGGCAGAGCTGTTATGATATGGTGGATTTGCTATGAGTTCTAAATGGTCAGTGTTTATAGTACTTCCTAATGGGCCTGGCGGTTGGCACTGGAATATAGTAACGTAGAAAGCTGTCTTTCTTTATCCAGACACTCATTAAGAAGCATGTTTACTAAAAATGCATGTTAACATTATGCAAATATTTATGCAAATGAGGCTCCATATGCAAATGAGGCCCCGCAATTAATCTCCGCACATGGCCCCACACCCCCCTTGGGCTGCCCCTGGCTTTAGGCATTGTCTAATTTTATAAGAGCCCATTTATGTGTGTAAAATACTGTTTTATGCACAAAAATGGTTTATAAAATGACCCTCAATATGTTGCCTTTAATCTGCAGAATTCTGTAACTTAGAAAAATATTTTTTCCTAATCTACCTGGATATCCACAGGGTGAGCACAAATTCTGCCTGGATTTGCAGCTTTTAATTCAGACAGTTTCTCCCAGTTTCTGGAATGTCGCTGTTCATATCTGTCAAACCATTCTGTCCATGTCACATCTGATAGAGAGAAAATGAAAAGTCAGAAGTTGTATCTGGTCTTGCAGACATGTCTCTCCTTTAATTTATGTATTTCTTTAACAATGTTTTTTATACTGCTGTATCTACTAGTCACAGTACTTTACAGGGAACAGATTAGATCGAAAACTCAAACATTACATGGAACACTTTAAATATGATAAAACTAAATAAAACTGTACAAAATAAACTGTGCAATATACACACAATGAGGGGCAGAGCTGAAAGTTAACTATGCGGCACATGGGTATGGCATTCATAGGGCAAGGTGTAACACTTAATTGGTGTCATTTGAAAGACTGAAACTGCCGACTGCTAGATTTGTACCAGATTCAGAGATGCAATGAGAAACACTGTCTTTTAATGGAAGAGGGACTTTGAGCCATATGAATTTAAACGTGAGTGCTGGCACTTAATGTGTATATCCAGTGCCGCTGTATGTGTAAGAAGAGACATATTACGAAGTCACCGCACCCGCACCAGCACCATGGCTTTACTACAGCAGGCTTAAACTAAAAGGCACATTTTAGAAAGGCCTTTTATGAGATGGAAGGGACATGGAAGTGAAAAAGTCTGCAAACCTCTGTCAACTTTAGAAGAAAGAGGGTGCACGTGTGATGCCAATGTCAAATCAACATATCTCTGCCCCTCAAAATGAACATGATTGTTAAAAATGGGCCACACATCGAAGGAAGTGTAGGAACACGAGGGAACTAGCATTCATGTGCGGTGGGAGGAATCATTTCACAAATATACACGTGGGAAAAATTGAGAGGCAACGCCCATGTGCAACACTGGCACTTCATGTTTATTAATTTTGTGAATCACTTTTCATATAAACAGCAAGGTGGTTACAATCTAAAAAAGAAGAAATATCTACAAATGTAAAAAAGAACAGTAAATCAGAAAGAGTTGAACAAGGAAAATACATTAAGGTGTAAAACTAAAGCAAATTAAAAATATCCCTACTGTCCAAAAGACACGTGCAGTAAGGGTATAAAAGGAAACTTCAAGCCAGTTCGGCTGCCAACAAAAAATGGCAACAAGACTCCCAAGAAGAGCGCACACAAATAAATGTTTTTTGCAATCTTTTAAAATTTTGATAGTTCAGATATAAGAAGGGATGCTATTCTATCATAAAGGGTCTAGGTAGGAAAAGGAGGACCTAAAGGTGATCTCACTTTTTATTGCTCATGTGGTTGGTAAGCATTAGAGTGAAAACTTGTGAAGTGTGAATAGGACAGACAGATGGTCGGTAAGCAGAAGAGTGAATAGGACAGACAGATGGTTGGTAAGCAGAAGAGTGAATAGGAGAGACAGATGGTCGCTAAGCAGAAGAGTGAATAGGACAGACAGATGGTCGGTAAGCAGAAGAGTGAATAGGACAGACAGATGGTCGGTAAGCAGAAGAGTCTTGAAGGACTAGAAAAAGGGACTGTTACTTCTGGAGAGAGATCTGCAACTGTGAGTATATACTTCTGGTAATTTTCTAAAAGGAATTTTTTGTATTGAAGCTAATCTGTGAACCCACTATTTTTTGTTAAATCAGTCAGGGCCTAGTAGCAGCAGTTTAAATTTAAAACACAGAAGAGAGCTTTCTGGTTACATTTGGAACCCAGCAGAGAGCTTGTAGTTTACATTTAATTGTCACTCAGGGCCTAGCATCAGAAAAGTACTTTTAGTTTTAAAACACAGAGGAGAACATAAGAACATAAGATATGCCATACTGGGTCAGACCAAGGTCCATCAAGCCCAGTATTCTGTTTCCAACAGTGGCCAATCTAGGTCATATGTACCTAGCAGTTTCCCCAAGAGACACAAGTTCCACAATGCTTGTACTGGGTCAAGCATTGATATCTTCGGTCACTTCTTAATAATGGTTTATGGACCTTTCTTCCAGGAACTTGTCCAAACCTTTTTTAAACCCAGCTACACTAACAGCCTTTACTACATCCTCCGGTAACAAATTCCAGAGTTTCATTACACGTTGAGTGAAAAAATATTTTCTTTTATTAGTCTTAAATAGTTTACCTTGTAGCTTCATTGCATGTCCCCTAGTCTTTCTATATTCTGATAACGTAAACAATCAATTTACGTTTACCCGTTCCACTCCGTTCATTAATTTATAGACTTCTATCATATCTCCCCTCAGCCGTCTCTTTTCCAGGTTAAAGAGCCCTAACCTTTTTAGCCTTTCTTCATAGGAGTATCCTTCCATCCCCTTTACCATTTTGGTGGCTCTTCTCTGAACCTTTTCTAAAATCGCTATATCCTTTCTAAGATACGGCGACCAGAATTGCATACAATATTCAAGGTGCGGTCTCACCATAGAACGATATAGAGGCATTATAATATCTTTTGTTTTATTTTCCATTCCTTTCCTTATCATACCTAGCATTCTATTTGCTCTCTTGGCCACCGCTGCATACTGGGCCGAGGGTTTTAACATGGTATCCACAATGACGCCTAAATCTTTTTCCTGGGTGGTGGTTCCTAATGTGGAACATTGCATCGTGTAACCATAGTTTGGGTTGTTCTTCCCTAGGTGCATAACCTTGCACTTGTCCACATTAAATTTCATCTGCCATTTTGATGCCCAGTCTTCCAATTTATCAAGATCCTCTTGAAATTTTTCACAATCCTCTTGGGTTTTAACAACTTTAAATAGTTTTGTGTCATCTGCAAATTTGATAACCTCTCTCGTTGTTCCACTTTCCAGGTCATTTATGAATAAGTCAAAAAGCAGCGGACCCAGCACAGATCCCTGGGGTACACCACTATTCACCTTTCTCCATTGGGAAAATTGGCCATTTAGCCCTACCCTCTGCTTTCTATCTTTTAACCAGTTCCTGATCCACAATAGTACACTGCCTCCTATCCCATGACTCTTTAGTTTTGCCAAAAGTCTCTGATGAGGGACCTTGTCAAAGGCTTTTCTGAAAGTCCAGATACACAATATCAACCGACTCACCTTTGTCCACCTGTTTATTCACTCCTTCAAAAAAACATAACAGATTAGTAAGACAAGATCTTCCTTGTCTAAAGCCATGTTGGCTGTCTCCCATTAGGTTGTGACTATCTACATGCTCAGTAATTTTATTCTTTATGAGGGTTTCTACCATTTTTCCTGGTACTGACGTCAGGCTCACCGGTCTGTAGTTTCCAGGATCACCCCTGGAACCCTTTTTAAAAATTGGTGTTACATTGGCGATCCTCCAATCTTCAGGTATTAGAGATGATTTAATGATAGTTCACAGATTACTGATAGCAGGTCTGTAATCTCATATTTCAGTTCTTTCAACACCCTTGGATGTATACCAAGGGTGTTGAAAGAACTTTCTGGTTAAATTTCATACCCAGCAGAGAGCTTGTAGTTTAAATTTCATAAGAAGTTAGAACCTAGCAGCAGCTAAGAGCTATAATTTAAATCAAATCAGAATATAGCTTACCTCAGCAGCACAAGACAGCGTACTGTGTAGCATCCCATCCATCCATCCATCCCATTGTAGCTTTATAGGTACTTACACACCTTAAAAGACAGGAGGTGCTCTCATGTGAAGCTCATTACCCAAATCAGTCATACACTAAGGGCCTGAGATTAGTTAAGCTTCAGGTGAACAAGGTATATTACACGTATTAGGTACAGTTTTATAAGTATAAATATCCATAGCAACCCTTAGGAAGTAAAGAACTTAGATCTAAACACAAACTTAAAACTAAGATGCAGACAGCAGTCCAGCAGCGGGATGGGGGCTTTCCAGTCTTTTGCATTGAGTGTCACATGTATGATTTTCTCCCAGTCAGTGAGAGGTCTTACGTGTGCACTAGGTGCAAGGAGCTCTTTGCTCTCAGGGAATGAGTCCATTCTCTAGAGGCTAAAGTAGCAGACTTGGAAAGCATAAGACAGACAGAGAGGTACATAGGCGAGACCTACAGGGATATAGTCCTGAAGTCCCACCTCCAGTCTGGCAGCATCCCTGTAGCCATGGAGGAGAGAGGTCACGTGACAGGAGAGCATCACCCTGGTATGGCAGGAAGTGATCCTGTAACTAGGACCTGTCCTCCAGTTGATGTAAAACCCTCTCGCACCGAGGATGTTTCTCCAGGGCCATGTGCCCATGAGGAAAGGGTTAGGACAGCCGTTATAGTTGGTGATTCGATCATTAGGCATGTAGATAACTGGGTGGCTGGTGGACTCGAGGATCGCCTGGTAACATGCCTGCCTGGTGCGAAGGTAGCGGACCTCACGCGCCACCTAGATAATGTCTTAGATAGTGCTGGGGAGGAGTCTGCTGTCTTGGTACATGTCGCTACCAATGACATAGGAAAATGTGGTAGGGAAGTTCTGGAGGCTAAATTTAGGTTTTTAGGTAGGAAGTTGAAATCCAGAACTTCCAGGGTAGCATTCTCCGAAATGGTTCCTGTTCCACGCGCAGGACCCAAAAGGCAGGCAGAGCTCCGGAGTCTCAATGCGTGGATGAGACAATGGTGCAGAGATGAGGGTTTTGGATTTGTTAGGAAATGGTGAACATTCTGGGGAAAGGAGGGGCTCTTCCGAAGGGATGGGCTTCACCTTAACCGGGATGGAACCAGGCTGATGGCATTAACCTTTAAAAAGGAGATAGAGCAGCTTTTAAACTAGATATTAGGGGAAAGCCGACAGTCGCCCAAGAGCGGATGGTTCGGAAGAATGTATCTTTGAAGGATACTACCAAAAGCAGAGAGGTTCCACAAAAGAGTAAAGTAGCCCAAATGCCCTCAAGTAGACAGAGCTTAAAGATCCCAAATTACCCATGTCTAACAATAGCCAAATTAATATGAATAAAATACATTCTCTAAAATGCTTGTATGCAAATGCTAGAAGTCTAAAAAATAAGATGGGAGAGTTAGAATATATAGCACTAAATGAAAGGTTAGATATGATTGGAATATCAGAGACATGGTGGAAGGAGGACAACCAGTGGGATACTGTGATACCTGGGTACAAACTATATCGAAATGATAGAGCTGATCAAATTGGTGGAGGGGTTGCTCTCTATGTTAGAGAGGGCATTGAGTCAGAAAGGATTAAAGTTTTTTGCAGGAAGCAAAATCTGCTGTAGAATCTATATGGATTGAAATTCCATGTAAAAGGGGGAAGGCAATGGCAGTGGGGGTGTACTATCAAGCGCCTGGCCAGAATGACCAAATGGATGATGAAATGCTCAAAGAAATCAAGGAAGCTAACAAACGTTACAGCGCAGTAATAATAATGGGTGATTTCAACTACCCCGGTATCGACTGGGTCAGTGTCATGTCCTAGTTCCTAGATGAAATAAATGACTGCTTCTTGGAGCAGCTGGTTCATGAACCGATCAGAGGGGAAGCCATATTAGACCTAGTCCTTACTGGAACACCAGATCTAGTGCAAGAGATAAGGTTGTTGGGGCCACTTGGCTATAGTGATCATAGCATGATCGCCTTTGATTTAATTAGTGGAGGAGGGATAGTAGGGAAATCCACAGTACTACCTTTTAACTTTCGAAAGGGAGACTATGATAAAATGAGGAAAAACAGTTAAGAAAAAACTAAAAGGAGCAGTTGCAAAGGTTAAAGACGTACATCAGGCTTGGCTGTTGTTGAAAAATACTATCTTGGAAGCCCAGACCAGCTGTATTCCACGCTTTAAGAAAAGTGGAAGGAAGTCCAAAAAACTGCCAGCATGGTTTAAAGGTGAGGTCGGAGAGGCTGTTGCCAAAAAAGCATCTTTCAGGAAATGGAAAAAAGAGCCAAACGACGAAACCTGGAAACAGCAAGGCATTGATAAGGCAGGCAAAGGGAGAATTTGAGAGGAACCTTGCTGCGGAAGCAAAAATGTGAAGTAAAGACCTTTTCAAGTACATTCGTAGCAAAAAACCTGTGAGAGAGTCAGTTGGTCCATTAGATGATAAAGGGGTTAAAGGAGCACTAAGAGGCAACAAGGCGATAGCGGAGAGACTGAATGAATTCTTTGCTTCAGTCTTTACTGAGGAAGATGTAGGGATGTTACCCATGACTGAAGTGGTATTTAAAGGTGCGGAAGAATTGAAGGAAATATCGATACATCGGGAAGATGTATTACAACTATTAGATAAACTGAAGAGTAGCAAATCACCTGGGCTGGATGGTATACATCCAAGGGTGTTGAAAGAACTGAAATATGAGATTGCAGACCTGCTATTAGTAATCTGTGAACTATCATTAAAGTCATCTCTAATACCTGAAGATTGGAGGATCGCCAATGTAACACCAATTTTTAAAATGGGTTCCAGGGGTGATCCGGGAAACTACAGACCGGTGAGCCTGACATCAGTACTGGGAAAAATGTTAGAAACCATCATAAAGAATAAAATTACTCAGCATGTAGATAGTCATGACCTAATGGGAGACAGCCAACATGGCTTTAGACAAGGAAGATCTTGTCTTACTAATCTGTTATGTTTTTTTTGAAGGAGTGAATAATCAGGTGGACAAAGGTGAGTCAGTTGATATTGTGTATCTGGACTTTCAGAAAGCCTTTGACAAGGTCCCTCATCAGAGACCTTTGGCAAAACTAAAGAGTCATGGGATAGGAGGCAGTGTACTATTGTGGATCAGGAACTGGTTAAAAGATAGAAAGCAGAGGGTAGGGCTAAATGGCCAATTTTCCCAATGGAGAAAGGTGAATAGTGGTGTACCCCAGGGATCTGTGCTGGGTCCGCTGCTTTTTGACATATTCAAAAATGACCTGGAAAGTGGAATAACGAGTGAGGTTATCAAATTTGCAGATGACACAAAACTATTTAAAGTTGTTAAAACCCAAGAGGATTGTGGAAAATTGCAAGAGGATCTTGATAAATTGGAAGACTGGGCATCAATATGGCAGATGAAATTTAATGTGGACAAGTGCAAGGTTATGCACCTAGGGAAGAACAACCCAAACTATGGTTACACGATGCAAGGTTCCACATTAGGAACCACCACCCAGGAAAAAGATTTAGGCGTCATTGTGGATACCATGTTAAAACCCTCGGCCCAGTGTGCAGCGGCGGTCAAGAGAGCAAATAGAATGCTAGGTATGATAAGGAAAGGAATGGAAAATAAAACAAAAGATATTATAATGACTCTGTATTGTTCCATGGTGAGACCGCACCTTGAATATTGTGTGCAATTCTGGTGGCCGTATCTTAAAAAGGATATAGCGATTTTAGAAAAGGTTCAGAGAAGAGCCACCAAAATGGTAAAGGGGATGGAAGGATACTCCTATGAAGAAAGGCTAAAAAGGTTAGGGCTCTTTAACCTGGAAAAGAGACGGCTGAGGGGAGATATGATAGAAGTCTATAAATTAATGAACGGAGTGGAACGGGTAAACGTAGATCGATTGTTTACCTTATCAGAATATAGAAAGACTAGGGGACATGCAATGAAGCTACAGGGTAAACTATTTAAGACTAATAAAAGAAAATATTTTGTCACACAACGTGTAATCAAACTCTGGAATTTGTTACCAGAGGATGTAGTAAAGGCTGTTAGTGTAGCTGGGTTTAAAAAAGGTCTGGACAAGTTCCTGGAGGAAAGGTCCATAAACCATTATTAAGAAGGGACCCAGGATATCAATGCTTGAACCAATACAAGCATTGTGGAACCTGTGTCCCTTGGGGAAACTGCTAGGAACATATGACCTAGATTGGCCACTGTTGGAAACAGAATACTGGGCTTGATGGACCTTGGTCTGACCCAGTATGGCATATCTTAAGTTCTTATGTTCTTATGACAGATAGATGGTCGGTAAGCAGAAGAGTGAATAGGACAGATAGATAGATGGTCGGTAAGCAGAAGAGTGAATAGGACAGACAGATGGTCGGTAAGCAGAAGAGTGAATAGGACAGACAGATGATCGGTAAGCAGAAGAGTGAATAGGACAGACACAGATGGTCGGTAAGCAGAAGAGTGAATAGGACAGACAGATGGTTGGTAAGCAGAAGAGTGAATAGGACAGACAGATGGTTGGTAAGCTATAATGGGGTGCATCTTTGTCAGTTCTTCAAGTGTTGGCTGAACAGGCGAGCTATATGATTTAATATAAGGAGATAAATTAGGTACGCTGTCTGATATGGTGCCGGCAGACAGATAAATCAGGCAGATATGATACAGGTAGATAAATCAGGCACGCTATCTAGGCAGATAAATCAAGCAAATATGATGCAGGCAGATAATTCAGGCACGCTATCTAGGCAGGTAATCAGGCACGCTAACTGATATGATACAGGTAGGCAGATAATTCAGGCACTCTGTCTGGGCAGATAAATTAGGCATCTATGATACAGGCAGATAAATCAGATATGCTATCTAGGCAGATAAATCAGGTACTCTGTTTAGTCAGGTACGTCAGGCAGATATGATGCAGGCAGATAAGTCAGCACGCTATCTAGGTAAGAGGATCAGGTACACTATTTCCCTGTTTGTTCGGTCTAGGGGTCAGTGTTCAGATGGTGGTTTTGTGTTTTACAGCCTTTGGTCAGAGTGGTGTGTGAGTCTTACTTGCGTCTTCTCTCGCTGGGTTGGTGGCTCTCGCTGGGTTGGAGGACCCAAGCGCTCTTTCCTCCTCTGGCCCTGCCTACGCTCTCCGAGCAGGATAGAGCTGCAGGGAACCGGATTGAGCCAGCATCACCCTGCCCAATCGGGGCAGCCTGCAGAAGCCCGCAGCACCTTTAAAGGAAGCGCCATCGGGTGCACGGAACAGAGGACCCCAGCGCTCTTTCCTCCTCCGGCCCTGCCTACGCTCTCCGAGCAGGATAGAGCTGCAGGGAACCGGATTGAGCCAGCATCACCCTGCCCAATCGGGGCAGCCTGCAGAAGCCCGCAGCACGTTTAAAGCAAGCGCCATTGGGCACACCCACACCTGGTGGGCCCGCGCCTGAGGGCCTCGCCAGAGCGCTCTTTGGCTTGGCCCTTAGGCAGAGGCCAAACCCTGAGGCCACACACTGCCACCGAAGCAACCAGAAACGGAGCCACCAACCCAGCGAGAGAAGACACAAATAAGACTCACACACCACTCTGACCAAAGGCTGTAAAACACAAAACCACCATCTGAACACTGACCCCTAGACCGAACAAACAGGGGATAGTGTACCTGATTCTCTTACCTAGATAGCGTGCTGACTTATCTGCCTGCATCATATCTGCCTGACTTACCTGACTAAACAGAGTACCTGATTTATCTGCCTAGATAGCGTATCTGATTTATTTATTTATTTATCAGTTTCTTCTATACCGCCCCTTCCAGAGATCAAGGGCGGTTCACATTAAACAAGTAACAGTTATGTATACCTGAGTATACTTTACATGCAACGGTGTTTTAACTATGTAGAGCAGAGCTACATGGAACAGTAATACAACTATTTGTAACTATTTACAAAAACTATTCACAAAAGTTCATCAGTATCAGTTTGTTTAAGGCATTTGCAGAAAAATAAATGGGTTATTAGTAAGGGGTCTGGCGGTGTTAGTCATTTGTTGTATCTTGTGACATGCAGGTGTGTTTTTGTGATTGCTGGGGGGGGGTGCTCTGTTGGTGGGGGAGCTCGAAGTGATTCGTGAAGAGGTGGGTTTTGAGGTCTCTTTTGAATTGGTGAAGGTCTTTCGTTAAGCGGAGTGTTAATGGGAGTTCGTTCCATAGTGTGGGGGCGGCAAAGGAGAAGGCCCTGGCGCTTGTTGTTGACTTCATCTTCCTAATATTTGCTTCTATGATGAGGGAGTGCGTAGCGTTTTGTCTGCGCGTTCTTGTAACTAATGGGGTATGTAGTAGCGTGGATAGGTGTGAAGGTGAGATGTCATAGAGGAGCTTGAAGGTTGTTAATAGGATTTTATACTTTATTTGGCTGTTGATAGGGAGCCAATGCAGTTCAAACAGTATTGGGGTTACGTGGTCTGTTAAATTGGCTTTCATGATTAATTTAGCACATATGTTTTGGGCTCTTTGCAATAAGTTGGTAGTTTTTTGTGGGAGACCAATAAGGAGACTATTGCAGTAGTCGAAATGAGGGGTGATGAGTGTACTGACTACTGATCTAAAGTCATGTGTGTCAAGGAGGGGTCTTAGGTTTTGTATTGTTTTGAGTTTGTAGAATATTGTTTTTACTGTCTGTTTTATGTGGGGGATCATGGTAAGGGTGTGGTCAATTATTATGCCTAGATATTTTACCTCTTCCTTAATAGGTATGGTTGTTTATTGTGATTGATGTTGGGTGTATTGTCAGGGATAGGTTTTCTCATTATAAACATTGCTTCTGTTTTTTTGAAGTTGATGCTGACGTAGTTGGCTTCAAACCAAGAGGTGGTCTCATTCATAGATTGTTATATTTGGGGTTGCTAGTGTTTATGGGAATGGCGAGCATGTCGTCGTCAGCGTATATGAAATAGTTGATTTTGTGTTTTTTAAATATATTTGTAATGGGTTGTAGGTATAAATTGAAAAGAAGGGCGGAGAGGGATGAGCCTTGTGGGATGTCCTGACCTTGTGGGAAGGCTTCTGATATATCTTGGTCTAATTGAACACATATTAATCTTTATTTATTTACAGTTCTTATATACCACGCTATTTGGCATCAATGCGGTTTACAAATAACAGAAACTTGCATCAGAACAGGATCTTTTGCATACATTGTAACAGGGTCTGTAACATGGAGTGTAACAGGGGGAAACTATATACAATTAAACAATAATAGTTGTGAACTATTTACAGTTTTTATATATCAACTTGGTGAATCGTACTGGAGAAGACCTTAAAATCTATGAACATTGGGGAGTTCCTGAGTGTAGGTCTGTTTAGAGTCTCGTCGGTGATTACGTTGTTGGAGCTTTCGAGGCTTCGTGTGTATGTTGTAGTGTGTGGAATGATTGCGTTGGGTTAGGGTTGACAAAGTGTAGGCAGAACAAGTGGTGTTTAAGGGCTTTTCTGAATTGTGAGAGGTCATTGATTATTCGGAGTTGAGGTGGGAGGTCATTCCAACATTTAGGAGCATAGAATGCAAAGCTTCGATTTCTAGTTGTTTGAGAGCATCTAGTGAATTCAATTGGAGTAGTCAGCGTATTGACGGATACTGATCTTCTTAGCCTGTTTGCAGGAGTGATTGTCAAGAGTGCAGAGTGGGAGAGGGGGGACAGTTGGTTAATTGCTTTGAATGTTAGTAGTAGTACCTTGTAAGTGATCCTGGATTGCACCGGTAGCCAATGTAGGTCCATAAGTATGGGTGTGATGTGTTCTCTTCTGGATATGCCTCAAAGAACCCGGGATGCTGTATTTATTGCCATCTGAAGTGGATTGAGGGTATTCTTAGGAAGGCCTTGTAAGATAATGTTGGCGTAGTCGAAATGTGGCTTTACAAGTGTTTGGAATACCGTTCTGAAATTGTCAGGGGCAAGTAGTGGCCTTAGGTGTCTTAATGTCTGTATCTTATTATAAATTGCCTTGGTGGTATTCTTTGTGTTCCTTGAAATTGAGTTGTTGGTCAATTGTGACACCCAGGTAGCGTATAACCGATTTACAAGGTAGTGTGATATGTATGATTTAAACCATTTGATAACTGTCAGTTTATCTGCCTGTATCATATCTGCTGCCTACATAGCATACCTGATTTATCTGCCTGTATCATAGATGCCTAATTTATCTGCCCAGAGTGCCTGAATTATCTGCCTACCTGTATCATATCAGTTAGCCTGCCTGATTACCTGCCTAGATAGCGTGCCTGAATTATCTGCCTGCATCATATCTGCTTGATTTATCTGCCTAGATAGCGTGCCTGTTTTATCTACCTGTATCATATCTGCCTGATTTATCTGCCTGCCGGCACCATATCAGACAGCGTACCTAATTTATCTGCTTATATTAAATCATATAGCTCGCCTGTTCACCCACCATATTTGAAGAACTGACAAAGATGCACCCCATTATAGCAATAGCCAGCTTCTACCTCCTCGCTGGGCTACCCACCAGATCCCTTGCCCTTAATCCAGCCTACAGCCCCATACCAATCTTATGGCGCGATGGGAAGAGATGGGCAGGTAACCCTCATCACTCTTCAACAGAAGCCAGTCGCAAGCTCCACCCCCACATACTGCACATCTCTCTATAACATACCAAAAAACCCCACACTGAGAAATGCTCGCACCCCCACATGCTGAAATGTGCCCTCGTCAATGCCCACTCAATCCACAAGAAATGGCCAGTTGTCACAGATTTGATAACCCTCCACGATCTGGACATCCTAATGATCACAGAGACATGGCTATCCGAATGCGACACTACTCTTCTCAACCAGATGTTACCCCCCAACTTCTCACTCCACACCTGCTACAGAGCAAATCTTAGAGGTGGAGGAGCACTCATCCTCTCCAAAACAGAGTTACAATTTCAATTGATTAACACCTCCAGCACAACCCACTTAGACACTAACAAGGGAACCACTCCCAGATCAACCATACATGCCGCAACTACAGGATTTTGCCGAATATCTTCAATCAAAAATGCTCCAGACCGACAAGACCACGAGCCCCACAAACACACCTCTACACAAACCACCCCACCCAACACCACTGACCAAATTCACCACCCTGTCAAAGAGAGAAATAAAGGACACCATTGCCTCCATCAACACCACCACTGCACCAAACAACCCCTGCCCCGCGTTCTGGATAAAAGAACTACGTTGCAAGCTTAGCCAATTCCTGAATAAACTCATGGATCAGTCATTTTCAACCGGATCATTCCCACAAAGACTGAAGCATACCTCCATCAGAACACTGCTGAAAAACAATAAACTGGACCCCCTTAAGGTCGAATCGTTTAGACCAATCTCGAGCATCCCACTGCTTGCCAAAATAATTGAAAAAGTAGTCAAATGCCAAATACAAAACTATATCGAGACTCACGCCCCCTTGGACTCATGTCAGCACGGTTTCAGGGAGGCACATTTAGCTGTTTTAGCTGTAGCTGTATTTTTTATATCCCGCTTTTCACCGGGTCAAAGCGGTCAATTGGGAGATACATTTAACACGAGGGGATATGACACACATACGCTAATACTTACAGGGAACATGGGCAATGGAGGGTTAAGTGGCTTGCCCAAGACCACAAGGAGTACCTATAGGACTAGAAATCCCAGTCCCTCCAGCCTGAGATTGCTGTCCCCAGGTGGGACTTGAACCCCCGGCCCTCCGGCCTGAAGTACCTTGTCCTAACCACTAGGCCACTCCTCCCACATGGCGTTGAAACCCTCCTCACCACTCTATTTAATACTATAATTTCCGGAATCGACAACATCCGACAAGGGTTTGCCCTGATCTTCATGGATATCGCAGCGGCTTTCGACTCCATAAGCCACAAGATACTCCTGGGGTGTCTTGAGGATAAGGGAATACAAGACTCAGCGCTAGGCTGATGCAAATCCTACCTGACCAACAGATGGCAGCACGTGAGAACTGGCACCACAACCTCGGAACAGTTCCCACAAAAACAGGGTGTACCACAAGGATCCTCACTATCAGCTCTAATGTTCAACATATACATGCAGCCCATCTGCACCCTGATCCGCTCATTCAACGTCAACTGCCTGGTCTACGCAGATGATGATCTACTTTACATGCCGTTCTCAATGGACCAGCCAGACTTTTCCCCACTAACCAGCTGCTTTGACGCAGTGGCCAACTGGCTCCATACACAAAATCTCTGAATAAACCACAACAAGACAGACGTCCTCTTCATCACGAGGAACCAAGGTTTCACCCCCCAGCTTCCTTAAAGGTGAAGAACGCCGAACTGATAGTAAAACCCACAATCCGCTACCTAGGTGTCACCTTAGACCAATCGCTGGACATGAAAACTCACATAAACACAGTAAAGAAAATATACCACAAAGTACGGACACTACAACACCTACAGCCTCTACTGGACCGCGAAGACTTCCGAACAATCTATCAAGCCCTAGTAATCCCACACTTCAATTACGCCAACGCGATCCTATATGGGCTCCCGCAAGCATCACTGAACTCGCTTCAGCTGGCGATGAATGCAACCGCCAGAATTCTATACGGAGCCGCTAGAATGGACCACATCACACCAATCCTGAAGAGACTCCACTGGTTACCAGTCCATGGCAGACTATGCTTTAAGATCCTAGTAATGACCTTCAAGGCCATAAACAATCAACCCTCCACCTCCATCACCGAGCTAATCCACCCCACACCCCTGAACAGACCCAGAAGATCCACAGCTGTCAACACACTGATAATTCCAAAGGAAACAACAAAATGTACCCGCATAACATCTAAGAGGGCTTTCATGCTCTACGCACCCAGATGCTGGAATGCCCTCCCCATGGCCATTCGAGCAATCACCAACCTGGCCCATTTCAGGAAGGCACTGAAGCACCACCTATTCACACAGCATTACTCAGATGACAGCCCAACAGGTCAGCTCGCAAACAGGCCCACCAATCACCAAGACCCCCTCACCAGCACACCCAGCACACTAGAAGGCAGCTAGCCCCACCGCTGCAACCCCATGTATATATCATTATGTACAGTACAGTTATTAATGTAAATAATTTGTAGAAAGTTACTCCAGTTCTCTATCCAAGTTATATTTCCTGTTTATTGTAAATACAATGCAGCCATGACTGCATTGTATAAGATTTTGTTGAATGTACACCGCACTGATATTGAATAGCACGGTACAGAAGAGATAATCATAGCTTTATAGGTACTTACACATCTTAAAAGACAGGAGGTGCTTTCAGGTGAAGCTTATTACCCAAATCAGTCATACACTAAGGTCCTGAGATTAATTAAGCTTCAGGTGAACAAGGTATATTAAACGTATTAGGTACAGTTTTATTGGTATAACCCCTAGTAAGTAAGAACTTAAAGATCTAGACACAAACTTAAAAACTAAGATGCAGACAGCAGTCCAGCAGCGGGATGGGGGCTTTCCCGTCTTTTGCATTGAGTGTCACATGTATGATTTTCTCCCAGTTGGTGAGAGGTCTTACGTGTGCACTAGGTGCAAGGAGCTCTTTTCTCTCAGGGAACAAGTCCGTTCTCTAGAGGCTAAAGTAGCAGACTTGGAAAACATAAGACAGACAGAGAGGTACATAGACGAGACCTACAGGGATATAGTCCTGAAGTCCCACCTCCAGTCTGGCAGCACCCCTGTTGCCATGGAGGAGAGAGGTCACGTGACAGGAGAGCATCACCCTGGTGTGGCAGGAAGTGATCCTGTAACTAGGACCTGTCCTCCAGGTGATGTAAAACCCTCTCGCACCGAGGAAGTTTCTCCAGGGCCAGGTGCCCATGAGTGAAGGGTTAGGACAGCCGTTATAGTTGGTGATTCGATCATTAGGCATGTAGATAGCTGGGTGGCTGGTGGATGTGAGGATCGCCTGGTAACATGCCTGCCTGGTGCGAAGGTAGCGGACCTCACGCGCCACCTAGATAAGGTCTTAGATAGTGCTGGGGAGGAGTCTGCTGTCTTGGTACATGTCAGTACCAATGACATAGGAAAATGTGGTAGGGAGGTTCTGGAGGCAAAATTTAGGCTTTTAGGTAGGAAGTTGAAATCCAGAACTTCCAGGGTAGCATTCTCCGAAATGCTTCCTGTTCCACGCGCAGGACCAAAAAGCCAGGCAGAGCTCCGGAGTCTCAATGCGTGGATGAGACAATGGTGCAGAGATGAGGGTTTTGAATTTGTTAGGAACTGGGGAACATTCTGGGGAAAGGAGGGGCTCTTCCGAAGGGATGGGCTTCACCTTAACCGGGATGGAACCAGGCTGCTGGCATTAACCTTTAAAAAGGAGACAGAGCAGCTTTTAAACTAGATATTAGGGGAAAGCCGACAGTCGCCCAAGAGCGGATGGTTTGGAAGAATGTATCCTTGAAGGATACTACCAAAAGCAGAGAGGTTCCACAAAGAGTAAAGTAGCCCAAATGCCCTCAAGTATGGAGCAGACAGAGCTTAAAGATCCCAATTTACCCATGTCTAACAATAGCCAAATTAACATGAATAAAATACATTCTCTAAAATGCTTGTATGCAAATGCTAGAAGTCTAAAGAATAAGATGGGAGAGTTAGAATATATAGCACTAAATGAAAGGTTAGATATGATTGGAATATCAGAGACATGGTGGAAGGAGGACAACCAGTGGGACACTGATACCTGGGTACAAACTATATCGTAATGACAGAGCTGATCAAATTGGTGGAGAGGTTGCGCTCTATGTTAGAGAGGGCATTGACTCAGAAAGAATTAAAGTTTTGCAGGAAACAATCTGCTGTAGAATCTATATGGATTGAAATTCCATATAAAAGGGGGAAGGCAATGGCAGTGGGGGTATACTATCGAGCACCTGCCCAGAATGACCAAATGGATGATGAAATGCTCAAAGAAATCAAGGAAGCTAACAAAAGTTACAGCGCAGTAATAATAATGGGTGATTTCAATTACCCCAGTATCGACTGGGTCAGTGTCACGTCAGGACATGCTAGGGAGATAAAGTTCCTAGATGAAATAAATGACTGCTTCTTGGAGCAGCTGGTTCATGACCCGACCAGAGGGGAAGCCATATTAGACCTAGTCCTTAGTGGAACACCAGATCTAGTGCAAGAGATAAAGGTGTTGGGGCCACTTGGCAATAGTGATCATAGCATGATCGCCTTTGATTTAATTAGTGGAGGAGGGATAGTAAGGAAATCCACAGTACTACCTTTTAACTTTCGAAAGGGAGACTATGATAAAATGAGGAAAACAGTTAAGAAAAAACTAAAAGGAGCAGTTGCGAAGGTTAAAGACGTACATCAAGCTTGGGTGTTGTTGAAAAATACTATCTTGGAAGCCCAGACCAGCTGTATTCCACGCTTTAAGAAAAGTGGACGGAAGTCCAAAAAACTGCCAGCATGGTTTAAAGGTGAGGTCCGAGAGGCTGTTGCCAAAAAAGCATCTTTCAGGAAATGGAAAAAAGAGCCAAACGACGAAACCTGGAAACAGCACAAGCACTGGCCAGTCAAATGCAAGGCATTGATAAGGCAGGCAAAGAGAGAATTTGAGAAGAAGCTGTCTCCCATTAGGTTGTGACTATCTACATGCTGAGTAATTTTATTCTTTATGATGGTTTCTACCATTTTTCCCGGTACTGACGTCAGGCTCACTGGTCTGTAGTTTCCCGGATCACCCCTGGAACCCTTTTTAAAAATTGGTCTTACATTGGCGATCCTCCAATCTTTACGTATTAGAGATGATTTTAATGATAGTTCACAGATTACTGATAGCAGTTCTGCAATCTCATATTTCAGTTCTTTCAACATCCTTGGATGTATACCATCCGGCCCAGGTGATTTGCTACTCTTCAGTTTATCTAATAGTTGTAAGACCTCTTCCCGATGTATCGATATTTCCTTCAATTCTTCCGCACCTTTAAATACCACTTCAGTCATGGGTAACATCCCTACATCTTCCTAAGTAAAGACCGAAGCAAAGAATTCATTCAGTCTCTCCGCTATCGCCTTGTCGCCTCTTAGTGCTCCTTTAACCCCTTTATCATCTAATGGACCAACTGACTCTCTCACAGGTTTTTTGCTACGAATGTACTTGAAAAGGTCTTTATTTTGCGTTTTTGCTTCCGCAGCAAGCTTCTTCTGAAATTCTCTCTTTGCCTGCCTTATCAATGCCTTGCATTTGACTTGCCAGTGCTTGTGCTGTTTCCAGGTTTCGTCGTTTGGCTCTTTTTTCCATTTCCTGAAAGATGCTTTTTTGGCAACAGCCTCTCTGACCTCACCTTTAAACCATGCTGGCAGTTTTTTGGACTTCCTTCCACTTTTCTTAAAGCGTGGAATACAGCTGGTCTGGGCTTCCAAGATAGTATTTTTCAACAACACCCAAGCTTGATGTACGTCTTTAACCTTCGCAACTGCTCTTTTAGTTTTTTCTTAACTGTTTTCCTCATTTTATCATAGTCTCCCTTTCGAAAGTTAAAAGATAGTACTGTGGATTTCCTTACTATCCCTCCTCCACTAATTAAATCAAAGGCGATCATGCTATGATCACTATTGCCAAGTGGCCCCAACACCTTTATCTCTTGCACTAGATCTGGTGTTCCACTAAGGACTAGGTCTAATATGGCTTCCCCTCTGGTCGGGTCATGAACCAGCTGCTCCAAGAAGCAGTCATTTATTTCATCTAGGAACTTTATCTCCCTAGCATGTCCTGACGTGACACTGACCCAGTCGATACTGGGGTAATTGAAATCACCCATTATTATTACTGCGCTGTAACTTTTGTTAGCTTCCTTGATTTCTTTGAGCATTTCATCATCTATTTGGTCATTCTGGGCAGGTGCTCGATAGTATACCCCCACTGCCATTGCCTTCCCCCTTTTATATGGAATTTCAATCCATATAGATTCTACAGCAGATTTTCTTTCCTGCAAAACTTTAATCCTTTCTGAGTCAATGCCCTCTCTAACATAGAGCGCAACCCCTCCACCAATTTGATCAGCTCTGTCATTACGATATAGTTTGTACCCAGGTATCACAGTGTCCCACTGGTTGTCCTCCTTCCACCATGCTTCTGATATTCCAATCATATCTAACCTTTCACTTAGTGCTATATATTCTAACTCTCCCATCTTATTCTTTAGACTTCTAGCATTTGCATACAAGCATTTTAGAGAATGTATTTTATTCATGTTAATTTGGCTATTGTTAGACATGGTTAAATTGGGATCTTTAAGCTCTGTCTGCTCCATACTTGAGGGCATTTGGGCTACTTTACTCTTTTGTGGAACCTCTCTGCTTTTGGTAGTATCCTTCAAGGATACATTCTTCCGAACCATCCGCTCTTGGGCGACTGTCGGCTTTCCCCTAATATCTAGTTTAAAAGCTGCTCTATCTCCTTTTTAAAGGTTAATGCCAGCAGCTTGGTTCCATCCCGGTTAAGGTGAAGCCCATCCCTTCGGAAGAGCCCCTCCTTTCCCCAGAATTTATTTATTTATTTTATTTATTACAGTTTCTTATATACCGCACTATTTAGTATCAGCGCGGTTTACATCATAACATAACGACCATGACGACAAGCTGTCAGGTTTTACATCGAACAGGAGTACAAACTTGGATAACAGGGTTAACTATATACATAAGCTATTTACACGGCATGATAGGTAAAAACAGATAATGCATGTAAGGGCCTTTCTAGAGTGGGTCATTTCTTGAGGGATATCTAGGATCAATTGCTGGCTCGGAAGTATTGGAGGAAAAGGTGGGTTTTAAGAGCCTTCCTGAACTGATATAGATTGGCAATGGTCCTAATGTCTGGGAGTAGAGCATTCCAGCATTTGGGGACATAAAAACTGAACGCCTTGTTTATGGTTGTCGTGTTGGACTTTGTCGATGCCTTTGGTGTTAACAAGTTTACAGAATGTTCCCCAGTTCTTAACAAATCCAAAACCCTCATCTCTGCACCATTGTCTCATCCACGCATTGAGACTCCAGAGCTCTGCCTGCCTTTTGGGTCCTGCGCGTGGAACAGGAAGCATTTCTGAGAATGCTACCCTGGAAGTTCTGGATTTCAACTTCCTACCTAATAGCCTAAATTTTGCCTCCAGAACCTCCCTACCACATTTTCCTATGTCATTGGTACGGACATGTTCCAAGACAGCAGACTCCTCCCCAGCACTATCTAAGACCTTATCTAGGTGGCGCGTGAGGTCCGCTACCTTCGCACCAGGCAGGCATGTTACCAGGCGATCCTCGTGTCCACCATCCACCCAGCTATCTACGTGCCTAATGATCGAATTACCAACTATAACGGCTGTCCTAACCCTTCCCTCATGGGCACATGGCCCTGGAGAAACTTCCTCGGTGCGAGAGGGTTTTACATCACCTGGAGGACAGGCCCTAGTTACAGGATCACTTCCTGCCACACCAGGGTGATGCTCTCCTGTCACGTGACCTCTCTCCTCCATGGCAACAGGGGTGCTGCCAGACTGGAGTTGGGACTTCAGGACTATATCCCTGTAGGTCTCGTCTATGTACCTCTCTGTCTGTCTTATGTTTTCCAAGTCTGCTACTTTAGTCTCTAGAGAACGGACTTGTTCCCTGAGAGAAAAGAGCTTCTTGCACCTAGTGCACACGTAAGACCTCTCACCAACTGGGAGAAAATCATACATGTGACATTCAATGCAAAAGACTGGAAAGCCCTCATCCCGCTGCTGGACTGCTGTCTGCATCTTAGTTTTAAGTTTGTGTCTAGATCTTTAAGTTCTTACTTACTAGGGGTTGCTATGGGTATTTATACCAATAAAACTGTACCTAATACGTTTAATATACCTTGTTCACCTGAAGCTTAATTAATCTCAGGTCCTTAGTGTATGACTGATTTGGGTAATGAGCTTCACCTGAAAGCACCTCCTGTCTTTTAAGATGTGTAAGTACCTATAAAGCTATGATTATCCCAGACAGATGGTCGCTAAGCAAAAGTGTGAATAGGACAGACAGATGGTCGCTAAGCAGAAGAGTGAATAGGACAGACAGATGGTCGCTAAGCAGAAGAGTGAATAGGACAGACAGATGGTCGCTAAGCAGAAGAGTGAATAGGACAGATAGATGGTCGCTAAGCAGAAGAGTGAATAGGACAGACAGATGGTCGGTAAGCAGAAGAGTGAATAGGACAGACAGATGGTCGGTAAGCAGAAGAGTGAATAGGATAGACAGATGTATGAGGGGTTAGTAAAGAAGCTAAACATTGCTTTTGACCAGAAATGAAGGCCTGACGAGTCAAAAGAGCGATTTTAAACTGTATTGTATAGACCGTGAGTAACCAATGTTGTTCTCGCCAAAGTGGAGTAACATGGGAATAATGATTTATGCCATAAAGAAGCCTAATTGGCATAGGCTGGTCAGTTTGAAGCCTTTATAACTGTGCCCTGCCTATCCCAGCCAATAATCAGTAACAGTAGTCAAATTTAAGATAAGACAGTGGAGGACATATTGGACATCATTCAGTTTTATTAAATGATGGATGGCTTTGATCTTTCTTAATGAAAAGAAAAGATGAATGGACAAGATAAGAGACATGTGCCTCAAAAGTGAGATGGGTATCTAGAGTGGGATCTAATATTTTTTACAGACTCTGTGATTGAAATGAAGCTCCCACATGGGAACCAGATGGCTTCTGTTTTATCTGTATTTAATTTGAGTCAGTGGGCCTCAAGCCAGTTGACTGTTTATGTTTCTTTAAAACTTTATATACCGCCCTTACAGAAAAGTACCTAGGCGGTTTGCAATCAATAATACAATTCATGAATTTAAAAAGGATCCTGCAGAAAAAGGAAAAGGAACGCCAATAAAACCTCTAAAGGAAAGGAAAGAAATAGAGACAGTGGACAGGGGGGGAAAAGAAAGGAACAATAGGTAACAAACATAGTGGGTAAAAACCAGCAATGGGAAGGGAAGGGAAGAAGGAAGCTGGGGAGACGTTATTTTATCTTATTAACTTGGGGGAGGAGAGGGAGGTCGAAAGCTGCGCAAAAGAGGTGAGTTTTCAGTTGTGTTTTGCAAGATTTAAAAGAGATCCAGTCGAAGGGTGGAGGGAAGTGAGTTCCAGAGTCTTGGGCCAAGATAGAAAAAAGCTGAGGACCGAGTGGATTCTAGGTGAGCCTGGGATGGGGAGGGGAGGGGAGGGGAGGTACATGCGGTTAATGTGGATGGAACGGAGGGAATGGTGGGGGGTATGGAGGCGGACCTGATCGGCAAGATAAAGGGGAATACCAGTGTGGATAGCTCTGTGTACATAGATGAGGATTTTAAACTGTATTCGATAGGTGATGGGGAGCCAGTGTTGGTGCAAAAGAAGGGGTGTGACATGGTCGAAGCGGGATTCATGAGTGAGGATACGGACGGCAGGAAAGCTGAGATTGGGGGAGACCGGCCAGGGAGACATTACAGTAATCGAGACGTGAGATAACCAGAGAGAGAAGCAGTGTAGTCATAGAGGAAGAGGAGAGGAAAGGGCGAACAGTGCGGAGTTGTGTTAGAGCGAAAAAAGAGCATTGAACAACAGAGGAAATGTGACCTTTAATGGAAAGAGCAGAATCAAGAGTGACACCCAGATATCTGAGGGAAGAGACCATAGGGGTAGGTGTAGAAGACAGCAAAGGTATAAGGGGAGGAGGGGGATAACCAAAAGTGAACCAAATTGCTGAGGTTTTGGTGAGATTGATGTGGAGAAATTTCAAAGAGATCCGGGAGGCAACGGAGGAAAGACAATCGTTAAGAGGGGTGATGTCTGCAGCAGAGGAATCGGCATGATGAAGAAGAAAGATATCGTCGGCATAGTAATAGGCAGAGACACTGTGTTGTTGGATTAAAAGAATGAGAGGGGCCAGAAAGATGTTGAAAAGAAGGGGAGCAAGGACAGAGCCTTGGGGGACACTGCAGGGGAGGGGAGTGGAAGGAGAGGAGGTAGAACCGGATAGGACGGAAAAAGAACGGCAGGAAAGAAAAGAGGAAAACCATTGCAAGACCAGACCGGAGAGGCCGGCATCCTGAAGCCGACCCAGGAGAGTGTGATGGTCCACCAAGTCAAAAGCAGCAGAGAGATCCAGTGAAACAGCAAGAGAAAAGGAACCACAATCGTTAGCAGCATGTAATTCATTAAGGAGTGAAAGAAGAACAGATTCTGTGCTGTGACCAGGGCGAAAACCAGATTGACGAGGGTGAAGGATAAGAGAAGCCTCAAGGTGAGATGAGAGTTGAGAAAAGACCAATTTTTCTAAGAGTTTAGAAAGAAAGGGAAGGTTAGAGATAGGGCGCCAGTTTGAGGGGGAAGAGGGATCCAGGGAAGCTTTCTTTAGGATGGGGCGAACCAGTGCGTGTTTCCAAGAAGAAGGAAAGATACCAGCGGCCAGACTAGAATTAAAAATAGAAAGGATAAAAGGGGAGAGTGCAAGGGATGATTCCAGTAGCCATTGGGAGGGGAGGGGAGGGGAGGGGATCAGTGGGGCAAGTGTTGCATCTAGACGCTGATTCAAAGGGAAAAGATGAGGAGGAGAGGAGTTAATAGAAAATAGGATTGGAATGTCCTCTGCATTAGCAAATATTACAGCCCCAAGACTTTGTAGTAGTGTCAGGAAAGGGGACAAGAAGCTGTGAAGGGTGGGGGACAGGATGGATCCCTGTATACCATGGGTTTTTTGAGCAGATGAAGCAGCTTTCCAAGAGACAAAGTAAGACCTATTGGTCTAAATCAATTTAGCATCATTCCAGAGATCCCTAAGGATTCCAGTCATGCCAACAACATCTGATGGTCAAAGAGGTCAAGTGCTGCACTTTAAATCAAGGGAGATCAAAATGTAATCTTTCACTTAATTATGATTAAGACAAATTGTACCGATTAATCGTATAGATTTTAAGAGAGAGGTCTTTGTACTTTTACATGTGTCTGTACAGTGCTG
The DNA here is from genome assembly GCA_033557465.1 of Ichthyophis bannanicus. Classification (NCBI taxonomy): domain Eukaryota; kingdom Metazoa; phylum Chordata; class Amphibia; order Gymnophiona; family Ichthyophiidae; genus Ichthyophis; species Ichthyophis bannanicus. Next base: position 290,875,676 of record CM066043.1, on the reverse strand, counting down.
ACTACACCTTGTAGCATAGTAGTAATAGTCGTAGTAGGTACTATAACCTAGCCAAAAATGAGACTAAAAAGAATGAAGATTATTAAGAAATTTACCAGCTGTTTTAAAAAATGACCTTCTCCAGAATCTTGGACATGAATGGCGAGTTAGCAACTGGCCTGTAGTGTGAAGACAAAGAAATCCAGACTGGTCGTTTTAAGAAGAGGCCTAATTACAGAGGTTTTCCAAACAGTAGGAAAACAACCTTCCATTTATTCTTTGTGTTTGTTCCATGCTTTCTGGTAGAGATGAGGACGGCATCTGAATTCAAGAAAGCATGGGACAAACACAAGGGGCATATTTAAAGTGGTTTAATGGGCTATGCAGTGGGTAGCGGGATATTCAGTGCCGCCGAATATCCCTTTCTACCTGGTTTATGGAACGTACGAAGCATGAACCAAGGGAAGTTGGAGGTGGTCAAGAATGAAATGGAACGTGTACAACTTGATCTGTTGGGTGTCAGCGAACTGAAATGGACTGGCATCGGGCACTTTGCATCAGATGATCACATGGTCTACTATGCTGGAAATGAAAAACAAAGAAGAAATGGTGTTGCATTTATAATAAAGAAGAAACTTGCAAGAACTGTAATGAAATACAACGCAGTCAGCGAACGCTTAATCTCTATTCGTCTACGAGGATTGCCTATCAACACAACTATAATTCAAGTATATGCCCCAACAACAGCTGCAGAAGAGAATGAAATTGAAGAGTTCTATGAACAAGTACAAGCTGAAATTGACAGAACATGCAAACAGGATATCCTGATAGTCATGGGTGACTGGAACGCAAAAGTTGGCAACAAAGAAGAAGGCAAAGTAGTTGGAAAATATGGACTTGGCAACAGAAATGAAGCTGGAGAAAGATTGATAGATTTCTGCAAGACCAATGATCTATTCATCTCAAACACCTTCTTCCAGCATCACAAGCGACGACTGTACACATGGACTTCACCCAATGGATTGTATAAAAATCAAATTGACTACATCTGTGGAAGTCAACGATGGAAAAGCTCTGTAACATCAACAAAGACAAAACCTGGAGCTGACTGTGGTACAGATCATCAACTACTAGTATGCAAACTTAAGCTAAAGTTGAAAAAGAGCAAACCACTCATGAATGCACCAAAATATGACCTTGAGAATATACCACTGGAATTTAAAGACTGCCTGCAAAATCGATTTGCTGCTTTAGATACAAATGACAGAGCTCCGGAAGAGTTATGGAATGACATCAAGAAGGTTGTGCTGGAAGAAAGCGAGAAGTCTCTACAAAAGGTGAAAAAGCAAAAACGGCCAAAATGGATGACGGAAGAAACTCTGAAAATTGCCCAGAAACGCAGAGAAGCTAAAGCCAAAGGAGAAAGAAAGACAATCGCAGAACTCAACAGAGATTTCCAACGTGCAGCAAGACAGGACAAGGAAAAGTACTACAATGACACTTGCAAGGAAATAGAAGCAGAAACTATTAGAGGAAAAACAAGATCGGCTTTCCTAAAGCTGCGAGAGTTAAAGAAAAAGTTCCAGCCTCGAATTGGAATGTTACAAGATGCTCAAGGTTCTATGTTGAATGATCTGAGAAGATCAAGAAAAGGTGGAAGGAATATACAGAGTTTTTATATGATAAAGATCAAGTGGACCAACAGCCGTTTCAACCTATACCTTATGATCAGGAACCATTGGTGATGAAAGAAGAAGTTGAAGCAGCATTGAAAGCCTTATCAAAGAACAAAGCACCAGGCATTGATAGCATTCCCATAGAAGTATTGCAGCAATCTGATGCAGCTGTTACCGTACTTACAAGGCTCTGCCAAGAAATATGGAAGACAACATCATGGCCAACTGACTGGAAAAGATCTGTGTTTATACCAATACTAAAGAAAGGTGATCCAACTGACTGTGGAAATTATCGCACAGTCGCTCTGATCCCACATGCCAGCAAGATTCTACTGAAGATTATTCAAAAGAGACTACAGCCATACCTAGAACAAGAACTACCTGAAGTGCAAGCAGGGTTCAGGAAAGGGCGAGGAACGAGAGACATCATTGCGGATGTGAGATGGATCCTTGAAAAGACTAAAGAATACCAAAAGGATATCTATTTGTGCTTTATCGACTATAGCAAGGCTTTTGACTGTGTAAACCATGAGAAACTCTGGGCCACATTAAGAAGCATGGGTATACCAGAACACCTGATCGTTCTCTTGCGTAATCTGTACATTAATCAAGAAGCAACAGTTCGAACGGAACAAGGAGAAACAGAATGGTTTAAAATAAGCAAAGGTGTAAGACAAGGCTGCATACTTTCCCCCTACCTGTTTAATTTATATGCAGAACAAATCATCAGAGAAGCAGGACTGTATGAAGACAACAGAGGTGTGAAGATTGGTGGAAGACTCATCAACAACCTTCGCTATGCTGATGATACCACATTACTGGCTGAAAGCGAAGATGATCTGAAACATTTGCTTCTCACAATCAAAGAACATAGTCTCAAAATGGGCCTGCACCTTAATGTAAAGAAGACAAAGATCATGACAACTGGCATAATCAACAGGTTCATCGTTGAAGGAGAAGAAATTGAAATCGTGAACAACTTTAACCTACTTGGATCAACTATCAATAAAGAAGCAACAAGCAGTCAAGAAATCAGACGACGCATTGCTCTTGGCAGAATGGCTATGAAAGACCTAGATAAGATTCTCAAGAGCAGAGATGTCTCTCTCCATACAAAGATTCGACTTGTTCAAGCCATGGTATTTTCAATAACATCATATGGATGTGAAAGCTGGACAGTGAAAAGACAGACAGGAAGAAAATTGATGCCTTTGAATTATGGTGCTGGCGGCGAATACTGTGTATACCATGGACTGCCCGAAGAACAAACCAGTCGGTACTAGAGGAGATCAAACCTAAGCTTTCTTTAGAAGCTCAGATGACAAGACTTCGACTTTCATACTTCGGACACATCATGCGAAGAGAGAGATCATTAGAGAAAGACATCATGCTTGGCAAGATAGAAGGTCAACGCAAAAGAGGAAGGCCAGCAATGAGATGGATCGCTACAATAACAGCAGCTACGGGTACCAGTCTGTCGTCAATGAGCCGCCTGACTGAAGACCGAACACAATTTAGGATAGCTATCCAGAGGGTCGCCATGAGTCGACTCCGACTCGACGGCACTTAACAACAACAACCTGGTTTATATGTTCTGACACTAGAAGGCTGGCATCGGGAGTGGCATCGGGAGTGGCATCGGGAGACAGCCAGTCAGTAGCAATATCGAGCCATTGGCCAGTTAACCCTAACCACTCACTGCTGCAACCCCTCACCAGGACCTACAGTGGCAGCAATGGCCTGAAACAGCCCTGTGGTGCTTACCTTAAAACTTCGGTGCCATGGGGCTGTCTGCTTCCGTCCCCACCGATTGCTGACTTCCTTTTGTATGGGGGTGGAAGGAGCTTCCACCTCAATGCAAATAGGAAGTCAGCATCAGGCACTGGTGTGGGCTTAAGCAAACAGCCCCACGGCGCTGACGTTTTAAGGTATGCACCGAGTGTCTCTTTCAGGCTATTGCTGCCGCTGGAGGTCCCATTGAGGGGCGGCAGCAATGGGCACCTCCAGAGGGCTGGCGCTCTATAAGATCACCCTAGTTCGCCTAATGATAGCGACGGCCCTGCTTGAAAGATATAAGCTAAATCCTGTTCCCTTTCCTGCAGAATCTTTATCCTGTCAGACTCGATGCACTCTTCACCATACAACACCACTCCTCCAGTAATTTGATCCATCCTATCCTTGGCATGGAGGAGTAGCCTGTGATTAAAGCAACACCCTTGAGACTACAAGACCAGGGTTCAATTCCCATTGGCACTCCTTGTGGCCTTGAGCAAGTTGCTTTATCCTCCATTGCTTGGAAAAAAGGCCTGGCAATCTACTTCCTGTCACACCTTGTCAAGAAAACACAGGAACTGCTGGGTCACCAGGATGCAATGGCACATACATTATTGCGATACAATTTGTACTCTGGTATCACAGTGTTCCAGTGGTTATTCTCATTCCTCTAGGTCTCAGAGATGCCTATAATATCTGTCTCTTCATCTAGCACTTTATATACTATGTCTCCTATCTTATTTGATTAGGCTTGTAGCATTTGAATAGAGACATTTTAAGGTATGTTTGAACTTAAAACCTTTGTAGTGGTTTAGGATGCCTCAACTTCCCTGTTATGATAGTATCCTTCAAAGATACCTCACTCTGAGCCACGTTCTCCTGAGTGACTATGGGCTTTCACCCAGATTCCAGTTTAAAAGCTGTTCTATTAGCGGGGGGCAGGAGGGGGCAGGCATCGGGGCAGAGCAGGAGTGGAGCAGGGGTGGGCCAGCCCGGCAGGACATAAAGGGTTGATTCAGGTCATAGCCCTGTAAGTCTTGCCAGGCCTGTGGGGACATGCTGCTTAAGCAGCACAAATCCTGTGATCGGGCCTGGGGATCCACCCCCACCTGGGGCCAGAACCGGGTGCAGGGAGGACCCCACCACCCGATCCAGGCCACAGCAGGCCAGCTGTGGGTCGGGTGGTGGAGAAAAGGGGGGGCCAAAGCCACGGGAGTCGGGGGCGCCTATGGGGAGGACGTCCCCATAGGCAGCAGGGGCATGCCAGGCCATCCACGTGCCCGGTTCTGTGCATCACGGGAACGTTTTGTTCCCGCGGTCCAGAATCGTATCCAAACGGATCAATCTTCCTCGGGGATGTCCGGATAGCTCGGACATCCCCCTACCTGAATCAGGCTCCACGACTCCAGAACTTTGCCTCTCTCTTGGGCCCTGCGTGTGAACAGGAAGCATTTCTGAGAATGCAAGCTCGGAAGTCCTGGATTTCAACTTTCTATTTAAACACTTAAATTTGGCTTCCAGAACCTGTCTCCCATATTGTCTATGCCATTTGTGCCCACATGCACCAGGACAACCAGCTCTTTCCCAGCACTGTCTAAATTGCTATCTAGATGACGCATGAAGTTTGCTACTTTTGCACCAGGCAGGCAAGTGACCAGGTGATCCTCATGCCCATCAGCCACTGAGCTATCTACATGCCAGTGATCAAATCATCATCTAAGATGGCCATCGTAACCCTTCCCTTTTGGGCAGAAGCCCATGGAGACATTTTCTTGGTGGAAGAGGATATTACATTCACTGGAGGGCAGGTCTTGGCTACAGAATCATTTCCTGCCATATCAAGGTGATGCTCTCCTTCCAGGTCACATCTCTCTTCCAAGGCAGCACAGAGACTGCTGACTGGGTGTGGGATTTCTTTACTATGTCCCGGTAAGTCTCCTCTCTATACGTCTTTGCTTGCCTTGGCTCCTCCAAGTCTGCTACTCTAGCCTCCAAAGATCTTGTTCCTGTGAGAGCCAGGAGCTCTTCGCATCCAGTGTACACATCCGACTTTTCATCAACTGGGAGATAATCATATATATATAGCATTCAATGCAAAAGACCGGATAGGTTCTATCCCACTGCTGGACTGCTGAATACATGTTGTGTTGGTAAGGTGCTTAGTTGTTTAGAGTTGCTAAAGGCATAGGGTTACCTAACCTAATATGAAGGGCTTTAGGATTTTTTGGTATATTGTATGCTACTAGTTTGTATTTGCTTCCCATTTAACTACTAATCTATTAAGGGGTAATCACTTGCTGATGAAAATACCCTGTGATGAGAAATTTAATTCCTATTCCTAAATGGGATAACTGACTATAAATTAAGGGATGTGCCTGGGGTGAATGATGAATGAGGAATCTAAATAATATGTGGGTGTCCATGCATGGAGGCCATGGAGAGCAGGTGGAGCTTGTGGGAGAGAAACTGTGTGCTACTGAGATGATGGTGGGAGCCCGAATGATAAAGCTACAGAAGCACCTTATGAAATGAATACTCAGGAGTTCTCCATCAATCCTCGGGACTGATGGAGAACTCAGTCACATTTCAGGAGAACCACAATGAATATGCATGAGAGAGATTTGCATACAATGGAGGCACTGCATGCATATTCATTGTGGTTCTCCTGAAATCCAACTGGCTAAGTGCATCCCGAGGACTGGTTGAGAAGCCCTGCTCTACAGAACGTTAATCTTTGTAGCTTCTGGACCCCCACGCCGCTGCTATATTAGTGCTTGGCAGCCTTAGGGAAGTGAGTACAGCCAGCCATTTCTGAGCCAACTAACTTCAATATTTAAAACAGAATGTTCCGAAATTAGTATGACTGCTAGTGGGGCCTGAATTCCCTGCCCCAGAGATGCATCTGGAAGTAGAAGACGACTCCATGCGATGTGGAAAGTAAGTCAGAGGGATCACATAGCCGCTTCGGGGCTGCTTGTGTCACCTTTTCAATGGAGGGTAATGATGGCAGTAAATTGTGCTCGGGGCAGTACTCAGTGTGCATTACAACAGGTGTTAGAAAGAACTGTATGATTTTCTCGGGGCAACATCCTGTGATTTTCATATGTGGAGGAACCATGAGCCTTCAGGATGAATTCTGGCAGCTGAGACCGCTCACTGCCCATGAAGAACCCTCTTGTCATACTGCTGATTGACGTTCCAACAGCTGTCACAAAGGTACAGGAAGGAAGGGCAGATAATGTTGGAGTATCACATTTTCCCTATGTTGCTAAGTAAAACATATTTCTTACTTTGAACCCATTCACTGACTGACGAAACATTAAAGTAACTTCCATTCTCAGCTTGGAACATCTTGAATACTTTGGCTGAAGCACATCCTTTGTGGCCTGACAAAAAGAACAGATAGAGAGAGTTAGCACTGTAGCCTGGTAATGCTGAAAGCCCATTTTGGGGCTATAAACTCTGCATGGCGTCGAATGTGTGACAGCGTCATATTCATGTGGAGATGGAGAACCCAGAAGAGTGAGGCAGCTGGATAATGGTTGAGTCAGCGATGGTGCCATGTAGGTGACCTAGACTTGATTCTTAACCCACTCCTAGAGCATCCAGTGCCTCTAGATAGGAAGGAGTGAACAGTGACACTTGTTGGCCAGCCAGGGTGCAGCACTGGGAAGCTCTAGAGTGAGAAGAATATTCTCTCATGCTCAGAGGAGGCCTCTGTGGAGCAGGAGAGGCTGAGAAAGGGGTGTGGGAGTAAATGAGAAATAATCCACAGGCAAAAATTATAACTGCACGCTGTAAATAACTGCTACCATTTTTGAAGATAGATTGATCAACCCCTGTTGAGGCCACACGTGCACAAAGCTCTCGCTCTGACCTCCCCAAAAATGAAGGGCTAGAAGTTCATGTATACAGTGAGGCAGACAGAGGACTGGATCAGATTGCTACTTCTGCGGCTGTGGCCTTTCCCAGATCCCAAGGAGGAGATGAGTGGTCAGTGGCTGGATGTGAGGTCAACGGCAGGCTATGGTAGTGGGCTGATAAATGATAAATATCACTGGATACTGGTAGATAGTAAACATGATGTACGAGAATCCTGCATAATAAGTCTTAGTGTACTGGTAATGTACATATGTCTAAACATGTACCTTCATACTGCACGTGCTCCTCGACTGCAGACGATGGATCCCCTTTCACTGCAATGAAGCTCCAAGGATGCCTGAGGAAATGGCGGCAGAGTCACTATTAGACAGTGTGAGCCCAGGAGAGGTTACAGCACAGGCTCCTTCCCCAGGGACAGACGGTGCAGAGATCCCTGCCTCCGGGGGTGATACAAGACAGAACTGGGTTATACTGCACAGACCTCCAAACTCTGAGGGACCGGGTCCCACTATATAGACCTTTACCCCACGTGAGACAGGAAGAAAGGGAAACGTCCCGCTTCATCACATACAATTATGCTCTGCTCATCTTCTTAGGCTCCTGCTATTTGCATACAGACTATTTAAAACACAGGAGCGGGGGTTCTCTCCATAACCTGCCTAGCAGCCAATAGCCGTAATCTGGAATATTTTATCTCTGTTTTAGATTTAAATGCATTGGGGCTGCTTTGAACTTACCACAGTCTCTCAAATGGGATATTCTCATTTCAGGTAGGTGCCAACTTGAGTGTCGGATAGAATCAGCCAAGCCAGAGAGGAGTCGCACAAACATATAATACTGGATCTCAAAATTGGGCAAACTGGGCAAATAGCTTAAGGAGGCCGTGAGAAGGTAGTTGGAGATGAATATTGGGCTCAACTAAAAGGAGGTAAAGCAAGGACACATCTTTTTTGTCAGGCAGGTAAAGAAAAGTAAGAGGACAAGAAAATTGAACTGGTTTATTAAGGAGTTGTTGAAAATATAAAGACCAAAATGTTAGCATTCCAAACGTAGGAAGGATCACAAAAAGAAGAAAATGGAAGAATATCTGGTACATCTGAAAGAGGTCAGGGTGGCAAAATTGTGAGTGGAATTAAAAATAGCTAAAGTGAGATGGAATTGTACAATTGGGAGGAGAGAAAGACAAATGTGTTGAAGGCAGAAAGAAGCAGTGAAATGCTCACTAATAATTTGTTCTTTATTTAATAGCTTTTCTATCCCGTAGATGCAATCAAGGTGTCCTCTATGGGGCATGTTTACTAAAGGTTAGTGTGCATTAAGTGCATCTGCACCCCTAGAAATAAAAGGACTTGGGACATTTACCACACGTTAAATCCTTTAGTAAACATACCCCTATGGCTTATCGATTTATCATACAACACAAAGAATCATGAAACTCACAAAACACAATAAGCTAACAGTGAAAGAAAACCCAAAGGTGTTTATGTTTAATAGATTTCATATACCACCCTACATTACAAAAAGCAGAGCGGTGTACAATTGTCAGAAATCACAAGAATGGCCAACGGCCTAGAAAAGGAAAGGAAGTTATAATATTGATAGGACAGCAGAGAGTAAGTCATGCATACCAGACAGAGGAGGAGAACACACTGAAGGACAAGAGATCATATAGAAGGAGTGAGAAGGTCAAAAGCAGAGGAAAATAAGTGGGTTTTCAGGCGTGATTTGAAGATAGGGTAATTTTGTTCAAGTCTGAGGTAAGTTGGCAGTGAGTTCCAGAGTGCGGGTCCAATAAAGAAAAAAGCAGAGGAGTGAGTAGATTGCAGATGGGCCCAGGAAGGAGAGGGGAGGTGGAGGCGGTACACAAGGAGTGACTGGAGAGTGCGACTACGTGTGTGAGACTGGATGAGATCGGCTACATATTAAGGAGTGTCTGTGTGTAAACAACATGGTGCACAAGGATGAGAAGCTTAAATCGAATACGATCTATGGGGAGCCAATGAAGATGAAGAAGGAGTGGGGTGATGTGATCCAGACGGGAAGAGTGGGTAATGAAGATGAAGGAGGAGTGGGGTGATGTGATCCAGACGGGAAGAGTGGGTAATGAAGATGAAGGAGGAGTGGGGTGATGTGATCCAGACGGGAAGAGTGGGTAATGAAGATGAAGGAGGAGTGGGGTGATGTGATCCAGCCGGGCAGAGTGGGTAATGAAGATGAAGAAGGAGTGGGGTGATGTGATCCAGACGGGAAGAGTGGGTAATGAAGATGAAGGAGGAGTGGGGTGATGTGATCCAGACGGGAAGAGTGATTAATGAAGATGAAGGAGGAGTGGGATGATGTGATCCAGCCGGGAAGAGTGAGTAATGAAGATGAAGGAGGAGTGGGATGATGTGATCCAGACGGGAAGAGTGGGTAATGAAGATGAAGGAGGAGTGGGGTGATGTCATCCAGACGGGAAGAGTGGGTAATGAAGATGAAGGAGGAGTGGGGTGATGTGATCCAGCTGGGAAGAGTGGGTAATGAAGATGGAGGAGTGGGGTGATGTGATCCAGCCGGGAAGAGTGGGTAATGAAGATGAAGGAGGAGTGGGATGATGTGATCCAGACGGGAAGAGTGGGTAATGAAGATGAAGGAGGAGTGGGATGATGTGATCCAGCCGAGAAGAGTGGGTAATGAAGATGAAGGAGGAGTGGGATGATGTGATCCAGATGGGAAGAGTGGGTAATGAAGATGAAGGAGGAGTGGGATGATGTGATCCAGACGGGAAGAGTGGGTAATGAAGATGAAGGAGGAGTGGGGTGATGTGATCCAGACGGGAAGAGTGGGTAATGAAGATGAAGGAGGAGTGGGATGATGTGATCCAGCCGGGAAGAGTGGGTAATGAAGATGAAGGAGGAGTGGGATGATATGATCCAGCCGGGAAGAGTGGGTAATGAAGATGAAGGAGGAGTGGGATGATGTGATCCAGATGGGAAGAGTGGGTAATGAAGGTGAAGGAGGAGTGGGATGATGTGATCCAGACGGGAAGAGTGGGTAATGAAGATGAAGGAGGAGTGGGGTGATGTGATCCAGACGGGAAGAGTAGGTAATGAAGATGAAGGAGGAGTGGGGTGATGTGATCCAGACGGGAAGAGTGATTAATGAAGATGAAGGAGGAGTGGGATGATGTGATCCAGACGGGAAGAGTGGGTAATGAAGATGAAGGAGGAGTGGGGTGATTTGATCCAGACGGGAAGAGTGTGTAATGAAGATGAAGGAGGAGTGGGGTGATGTGATCCAGACGGGAAGAGTGGGTAATGAAGATGAAGGAGGAGTGGGGTGATGTGATCCAGCCGGGCAGAGTGGGTAATGAAGATGAAGAAGGAGTGGGGTGATGTGATCCAGACGGGAAGAGTGGGTAATGATGCATGCTGCTGTGTTTTGAATGCATTGAAGCCTACATAACTGGGATTGAGGAATGCCAGCAAGAGCAGAGCTGCAGAAATCAAGGCGTGACGTGCTGAGAGAGAGAACAAGAGTGGGGAGACCTTGTGGAGTGAGGAAAGGAGGAACAGCATGGATCTGACGGGAGGTGGAAGAAGTACGTTTTTGTGATATTGGAAATGTGATCATGAAAGGAGAGATCAGAGTCAATGAGAACACCAAGGTACCAAAAACAGGAGACTAGAGGGATAGAGGAGCCGGCAAAGGACGGGGCTAATTGGGGGCAAGGACTACCATGGGGGAACCAAATAGCAAATGTCTTGGAGAGACTCAGGTGTAAGCAGTTGGAGGTGAGCCAGCTGGCAACAGAAAGGAGACAGGAGTTGAGGGGGGAAAGATCCAGAAGAAAAGGGGAGGTGTGGTGAAGCAGGACAAGGTCATCCGCATAGAAGAAAGCCGGTATTCCAAATTGCTGGATCAGAAGAGCGAGAGGTGCCAGGAAGACATTAAACAAAAGAGATGCCAGCACTGAGCCTTGAGGAACACCACAGTGTAAAGGGATTGGGTCAGAAGAAGCGAAGAGTGGGGAAAAACAGAATAAGACCGGGAGAAGAGAATGAAACCACCGAAAGACAGTGCCACGGAGACCAGCTTCATGTTGATGGGAGAGAAGGAGAGAGTGATCCACAAGGTCAAAAGCTGCTGAGAGATCTAAGGATACTGCCACCGAAATATCACCACAGTCATGTGCAACATGCAATTCGTTGAGGAAAGCGAGGACGACTGTTTCTATGCTATGACCTGGACGGAAACCTGATTGACGTGGATGAAAAAAGTTAATAGTGCCCAAGTGATGAGAAAATTGAGTAAAGACTGCCTTTTCAAGTATTTTGGAAAGAAAAGGGAGGTGAGAGACTGGCCGGTAGTGAGCAGGGACGTGAGGGTTTCTTAAGAATTGGGCATATCAGTGCATGCTTCCAAAGGTGAGGGAAAGTACCAGTAGAAAGGCTAGTATTAATCATTTTAAGGATGGAGGGAGGGAGAGCAAGAGAGGGTGTAAGAAGCCATGAAGAGGGAATAGGATCAAGGGAGCAGGTGGTCTTGCTTGAAGAGGAGATAGACTTATATTTAGAAACACTTAGGGGCTTGTTTACAAAGCCGCGGTAGCGGTTTGCGATCGTAATCGGAGCCGCGGCCCCATTGATTTCAATGGGGCCGTGGCTGCGATCGCGATCGCGAACCACTACCGCGGCTTTGTAAACAAGCCCCTTAGAGAAGCAGCACCTAGGGAAGAACAACCCAAACTATGGTTACACTATGCAAGGTTCCACATCAGGAACCACCACCCAGGAAAAAGATTTAGGCGTCATCATGGATAACATGTTAAAACCCTCGGCCCAGTGTGCAGCGGCGGCCAAGAGAGCAAATAGAATGCTAGGTATCATAAGGAAAGGAATGGAAAATAAAACAAAAGATATTATAATGCCTCTATCGTTCCATGGTGAGACCGCACCTTGAATATTGTGTGCAATTCTGGTCGCCGTATCTTAAAAAGGATATAGCGTTATTAGAAAAGGTTCAGAGAAGAGCCACCAAAATGGTAAAGGGGATGGAAGGATACTCCTATGAAGAAAGGCTAAAAAGGTTAGGGCTCTTTAACCTGGAAAAGAGACGGCTGAGGGGAGATATGATAGAAGTCTATAAATTAATGAACGGAGTGGAACGGGTAAAGGTAGATCGATTGTTTACGTTATCAGAATATAGAAAGACTAAGGGACATGCAATGAAGCTACAGAGTAAACTATTTAAGACTAATAAAAGAAAATATTTTTTCACTCAACGTGTAATCAAACTCTGGAATTTGTTACCGGAGGATGTAGTAAAGGCTCTTAGTGTAGCTGGGTTTAAAAAAGGTTTGGACAAGTTCCTGAAGGAAAGGTCCATAAACTATTATTAAGAAGGGACCCAGGATATCAATGCTTGACCCAGTACAAGCATTGCGGAACCTGTGTCTTTTGGGGAAACTGCTGGGTACGTATGACCTAGATTGGCCACCGTTGGAAACAGGATACTGGACTTGATGGACCTTGGTCTGACCCAGTATGGCATATCTTATGTTCTTATGTTCTAGCAAAGTAGTCAGGAAAGCAAAGATTCAAAAAGAGGAGGAAATAGCCAATGCAATAAAATGGGGGGATAAGACATTTTTCAGATATGTTAGTAAGAAGAGGAAGGGCAAAAGTGGTATTGTCAGACTCAAGGGTGAAGGGGAGGAATATGTAGCTGATGAGGATAAAGTGGAATTGCTTAACAAATATTTTTGTTCTGTGTTCACAGATGAAGAACCAGGAGCAGGACCTCAGAAAACCCCCACAAACAGGAACAGAAGCGAGGGACATCTTGAACAATTTTCAGAAGACTGTGTTCGTGAGAAACTAGCTCAACTTAAAGTAGACAAAGCGATGGGACCGGATGGGTTACACCCGAGAATACTGAGGGAACTTGGGGACGTTCTAGCAGCTCCACTGACTGACCTTTTCAATGCCTCGTTGGAGTCAGGACTGGTGCCAAAGGACTGGAGAGAGGCTCATATGGTGCCTTTACACAAAAGCGGAAGTAAGGATGTGGTTGAAAACAACAGGCCGGTTAGTTTAACTTCAGTGGTGAGTAAATTATTGGAAACACTGCTGAAAGAGAAAATAGTGAGGTTTCCAGAGTCCAGCGGATTACAGGATCCGAGGCAGCATGGATTCACCAGAGGCGGGTCTTGTCAGACAAATCTGATTGATTTCTTTGACTGGGTGACCAGGGAGTTGGACTGAGGGAGAGCCCTAGATGTGGTGTATTTAGATTTCAGTAAAGACTTTGACACTGCTCCTCATAGGCGACTTACAAACAAACTGAGCACCCTAGGGATGGACCCTAAAGTTACTGCTTGGGTTAGAAATTGGTTGGGTGGGAGACGACAAAGAGTACAGGTAAATGGAGCTCACTCTGAGGAGAAGGATGTTACCAGTGGTGTGCCCCAGGGATCTGTCCTTGGTTCGATTCTTTTTAACATCTTTGTTAGTGATATAGCGGAAGGTCTGTCGGGTAAGGTTTGCCTCTTTGGGAATGATACCAAAATCTGCACTAGAGCAGACACCCAGGAAGGTGTAGATAATATGAGGAGGGATCTAGCTAAGCTTGACGAATGGTCTAGAATTTGGCAGCTAGGATTTAATGTTAAAAAATGTAAGGTCATGCATTTGGGCTGCAGCAATCCAAGGGAGCAATATAGTATAGGGGGTGAAGTACTTTTGTCCACTAAAAAAGAGCGGGACCTAGGCATGGTTGTGTCTGATGATCTTAAAGTAGCTAAACAGGTAGAAAAGGCGAAGGCAAAAGCTAGAAGGATGCTTGGGTGCTTACGGAGAGGAATGGCTAGCAGAAAAAAGGAGGTGATAGTGCCTCTGTATAAGTCTTTGGTGTGACCTCATTTGGAGTATAGTGTGCAATTCTGGAGACCGCACCTTCAAAAGGATGAGAATAAGATGGAGTCGGTGCAGAGTTGGCTACTAAAATGGTTAGTGGTCTTCATTATAAAGCATATAAGGACAGACTTAGGAATCTTAATATGTATACCTTAGAGGAAAGGCAGGATAGAGGTGATATGATTGAGATGTTTAAATACCTCTGTGGCATAAATGTTCAGAGGGGAAGTCTCTTTCAATTGAAAGCAAGTTCTGCTATGAGGGGACACGGGATGAGGGTGAAGCAGGATAGATTCAGGAGTGATATGCAGAAATATTTCTTTACGGAAAGAGTGGTGGATCTGTGGAATGGTCTCCCAGCGGAGGTGGTGGAGATGAGGACAGTAGCTGAATTCAAAAAAGCATGGGACAAACACAGAGGATCTCTAAAAGAAAAAAGGGGACTGTTGTAGTTGTTGATATGGAAGGACAGGCTAGATAGGCCATGTGGTCTTATTCTGTCATCATATTTCTATGTTTAATGAGCTCAGAAATAGTAAGTAGGTGAAATGACACCCAGCTGTGAGAGAGCAAGGCGACAGGAGGAGGAGAGGGGGGGGGGGCGGAGAGGGGATGACATTGGGGTGGGACAGTGTTGTAGAGATACACAAAGATCTAAGATTTTTGAATTAAAAAAGGATGCCAACTGCTGAGGGCTGGGGGGCTCCCACAATGAAACCAGGACCCTGGATAATTCCCACTGTCATCTTTTAGAGCCAGATAAATATTGCCTGAACTACCAGTTGCCCATATAAAAGGTATCCATTGAGAGGGGAAAGAGAGAAGGGGGAGGGGGAGTCTAGCAGAAGAGTTTTGTTTGGCTATTCCTTTGAATATGGACAAGGCCCGCTAGTTCTTTCAGCAGACATAACCTCCTTTTCCCTTTACTAGCACAATGCACAATGATCACTGGCAGGAGCAGAACATACCTAAATCCAAGACGCGGGAAATGTCTGCTGCCTAGTTTGGTGACTGTTTGCTTGGCAGAGTCATCTAAGTGTCTTGAGCCCTCATCATTTACTGCCACTGAGAGGATGGCGCCATCTTCAATCTGGTTCAGATACTGGGACAAACGCTTACTTTCCTCTTTCGATTTATAGGTATCAAACCTAAAGAGAAAGTAAACAATATAACACTAGGCATTAGATCAATAATACAGTAGTAGATTACAAGGGGTTGGTAGGTTCCTCTCAGAACAGGCCAGTCAAGAGGAGAATATGAGTGAGGTGAGCTCTTCTCTGAAGACTTCTTGCCCATGTTAGGATACCATTGAGAACTTTATTTTTCATCTGGAAGAAGTTTACATAGTATTTCTCAGCATACAACTTACAGTCACCCAAATTCACAAGTCTTTCTTTTAAGAATAAACGGTAGTCTCCTGCTCTTGCAGCTCTTTACTGCTCTATGAATTAGTTTGCACTCAGTACAATCTTTCTTTACTGTTGTTGTGCAGAAGTGACATTGCAAAATTCTCTCAAAACATCCCCTCAGCCTAGAAAGTGATGTACCCTTCTGGCTCATCACCTTTCCCCATACTCTTAGGGGACGAGTGTATTTTACCAACCCCAGCTCTTTTAAGGCTCACAGCTATGAAAAAAACCACTACACTCAAAAACAGGAGCAAAAATCGAACCCATAAAAGAAAGACTGGAACATAAAAAACTAAAATTCTATTTAAGGCAAAATAATCAAAAATATTTTGAAAAATCAGTAATTCAAACTTAACCTGATCTTGACCTTCACCATGACATCACCGAGCTCAAAGGGAGGTCTTACTGGCGATTTACATATCCACCCGCCATTCCCATTACTTCATCGCTTGTGTGTGACGCCAAAGGCTGGGCATAGAAAGCTTCCCATACACAAAACAATTAAAGGGCACATTGGCTTTGCCCGAGGTTTCCCTTTGGCTATTACCCAAAGCTAAGATCCCGCCCCCTATATTGTGAATGTGAGAGCTAGAAGAACCAATTCCATTCAATAAGGCCATTTAATCTATTAGGTACCATGATGTTCCAGTGAAAAAGAAAAGATTGTCCCCGCTGAAGTAACTTGAGAGCTATATTCATATCTCCTCCCCCTAATAGATTAACCAGTTCCAAAGTAGGCTTTGCAGGTTCATTGTGTATTTCGAGATGTAGTGCATTTCGCATACTGCAGGGGGTGCCACCTGTGTGATATGTTTGTTCACACACATCATGGCCAAGGGATAGTAGGGGTGGCCATAGTCGGTGTGGGTGATGTGTGGTCTGTAAGTATACTATTGAATTGCTAGAATTTTCACATGTGTCTTTAAGGCGCACCTTCAGATTAAAGAGTTTAACATCTTGTTTCAGTGTGGGGGTGGTCTATGTGATCCTCTGAACTTGTCAGAAATTGTACATTGGGCAGACCTCCCAAATGTTTAAGAGCCATATAATTGAGCATACTTCGGCGATTCGGAGGGGGTTGGAAAGAGCACCCTTGGTGGCCCATTGGAGACAAGCAGTACATAGTGTGAAGGATTTACACTGTTTTCCTTTAACAGGTTAATCTAGTAGGGAAGGAGATACAAGTATAGCTCTCAGGTTATTTCAGCAGGGACAGTCTTTTATTTTTCATTGAAACGCCTGATGGGTTAAATAGCCCTATTGAATGGAATTGGTTCTTCTAGCTCTCCCATTCACAATATGTATTTATTTATTTAACAGGTCTTGTATACTGCCTTATCTATAATCAAAGCGGTTTATATGATAAACAAACATGATACATGCCAGTTATATATTACATAGCGTGTGAGGTGGTGGACATGCGGGAGATTCTTGGTAGTAACTTATTTGCAAAGAGGCATATATACAATATTTACAAGACAGTGTCATGGGGGGAGGGGGTGTTGTGCATTAAATGATGGCTCCATAGTGTTCTGTGAAGAGGTAGGTTTTGAGTTTCTTCCTGAAGTCTTTGGCATCAGAGGTGATTCTCAATTCATCTAGAGGGAGTTCCAGAGGGCCAGTGCTGCTAATGGCAGTGCTCTTGCAGATATGGATTGTGTGGTTTTGGAGTAAATGCTAGGGGTCTGTTACATCATCTGGGTATTGTGCTTATGTTCGTGTTGATAAAACTCTTGAGAATGTCAGGGGATAAGTTGTGCTGGATCTTGTATATGTTAAGATCTGTTTTGAATCTGATCCTGGAGGCAATTGGAAACCAATGCAGTTGGCGCAGGAGGAGAGTGATATGTTGGTGTTTTGATGAACCGGTGATGATGCGGGCAGCAGTATTTTGCACCATCTGTAAAGGTTGAATTGTCTGTTTGGGAAGTCCATGAAATAGTGTGTTGCAGTAATCCAGTATGGGCATGATTACAGCTTGGCAGACAGTTCTAAAGTAGTCTTGACTGAGAAGTGGTTTGAGTCTTCTTATGATGGCCAACTTGTGGTATGCACTTCTGGCAGTCTCCCTCATCAGAGACTTTTGGCAAAACTAAAGAGTCATGGGATAGGAGGCAGTGTACTAATGTGGATCAGGAACTGGTTAAAAGATAGAAAGCAGAGGGTAGGGCTAAATAGCCAATTTTCCCAATGGAGAAAGGTGAATAGTGGTGTACCCCAGGGATCTGTGCTGGGTCCACTGCTTTTTGACATATTCATAAATGACCTGGAAAGTGGAATAACGAGTTAGGTTATCAAATTTGCAGATGACACAAAACTATTTAAAGTTGTTAAAACCCAAGAGGATTGTGGAAAATTGCAAGAGGATCTTGATAAATTGGAAGATTGGGCATCAAAATAGCAGATGAAATTTAATGTGGACAAGTGCAAAGTTATGCACCTAGGGAAGAACAGCCCAAACTATGGTTACACGATGCAAGGTTACACATTAGGAACCACTACCCAGGAAAAAGATTTAGGCGTCATTGTGGATACCATGTTAAAACCCTCGGCCCAGTGTGCAGCGGCGGCCAAGAGAGCAAATAGAAAGCTAGGTATCATAAGGAAAGGAATGGAAAATAAAACAAAAGATATTATAATGCCTCTGTATCGTTCCATGGTGAGACCGCACCTTGAATATTGTGTGCAATTCTGGTCGCCGTATCTTAAAAAGGATATAGCGATATTAGAAAAGGTTCAGAGAAGAGCCACCAAAATGGTAAAGGGGATGGAAGGATACTCCAATGAAGAAAGGCTAAAAAGGTTAGGGCTCTTTAACCTGGAAAAGAGACGGCTGAGGGGAGATATGATAGAAGTCTATAAATTAATGAACGGAGTGGAACGGGTAAACATAGATCGATTGTTTATGTTATCAGAATATAGAAAGACTAGGAGACATGCAATGAAGCTACAGGGTAAACTATTTAAGACTAATAAAAGAAAATATTTTTTCACTCAACGTGTAATCAAACTCTGGAATTTGTTACCGGAGGATGTAGTAAAGGCTGTTAGTGTAGCTGGGTTTAAAAAAGGTTCCTGGAGGAAAGGTCCATAAACCATTATTAAGAAGGGACCCAGGATATCAATGCTTGACCCAGTACAAGCATTGTGGAACCTGTGTCTTTTGGGGAAACTGCTAGGTACGTATGACCTAGATTGGCCACTGTTGGAAACAGGATACTGGGCTTGATGGATCTTGGTCTGACCCAGTATAGCATATCTTATGTTCTTATGGAATTCCAGGAAGTTCTGCATACCAAGTTGTAAGCTCTTGAGAACTCTGCTGATAGGTGAAACTTGCATTTGTTGAATTTTTTCAAGAGTATCGACAGTATCTCCAGCTGAGATGTTCAAGAGATATGCTGTGCCGATATTGAAGATACCTTAGGAGTCAGTCCCGCCCTTAGCCAGGGCATAATATTTGCCCAGTGCTGGGAAGAGGGAGGCTGAAGAAGTTTGTCATGGTCAACTTATTATGGACTGTTTGGAATTAACAGGTTTCTTGGAGCAATCTGCGGAAGACCAGTTTCCCTCTTTTTCCTTGTTGATTATGGGGTAGATTCTGAGCAGTGTTTAGCGGGAATGGACGTCCGGTGGTGATTCCACCCACAGAGCTTCCCGCACATACAGCAGAGATGTGCAAGAAGCTCTGTATGGCGGCGGAAGGGGGCATAAGAACATAAGAACATAAGATATGCCATACTGGGTCAGACCAAGGTCCATCAAGCCCAGTATTCTGTTTCCAACAGTGGCCAATCTAGGTCATACGTACCTAGCAGTTTCCCCAAGGGACACAGGTTCCACAATGCTTGTATTGGTTCAAGCATTGATATCCTGGGTCCCTTCTTAATAATGGTTTATGGACCTTTCCTCCAGGAACTTGTCCAAACCTTTTTTAAACCCAGCTACACTAACAGCCTTTACTACATCCTCCGGTAACAAATTCCAGAGTTTGATTACACGTTGAGTGAAAAAATATTTTCTTTTATTAGTCTTAAATAGTTTACCCTGTAGCTTCATTGCATGTCCCCTAGTCTTTCTATATTCTGATAAGGTAAACAATCGATCTACGTTTACCCGTTCCACTCCGTTCATTAATTTATAGACTTCTATCATATCTCCCCTCAGCCGTCTCTTTTCCAGGTTAAAGAGCCCCAACATTTTTAGCCTTTCTTCATAGGAGTAGCCTTCCATCCCCTTTACCATTTTGGTGGCTCTTCTCTGAACCTTTTCTAAAATTGCTATATCCTTTTTAAGATATGGCGACCAGAATTGCACACAATATTCAAGGTGCGGTCTCACCATGGAACGATATAGAGGCATTATAATATCTTTTGTTTTATTTTCCATTCCTTTCCTTATCATACCTAGCATTCTATTTGCTCTCTTGGCCGCCGCTGCACACTGGGCCGAGGGTTTTAACATGGTATCCACAAGGACGCCTAAATCTTTTTCTTGGGTGGTGGTTCCTAATGTGGAACCTTGCATCGTGTAACCATAGTTTGGGTTGTTCTTCCCTAGGTGCATAACCTTGCACTTCTCCACATTAAATTTCATCTGCCATTTTGATGCCCAGTCTTCCAATTTATCAAGATCCTCTTGCAATTTTCCACAATCCTCCTGGGTTTTAACAACTTTAAATAGTTTTGTGTCATCAGCAAATTTGATAACCTCACTCGTTATTCCACTTTCCAGGTCATTTATGAATATGTCAAAAAGCAGCGGACCCAGCACAGATCCCTGGGGTACACCACTATTCACCTTTTTCCATTGGGAAAATTGGCCATTTAGCCCTACCCTCTGCTTTCTATCTTTTAACCAGTTCCTGATCCACAGTAGTACACTGCCTCCTATCCCATGACTCTTTAGTTTTGCCAAAAGTCTCTCATGAGGGACCTTGTCAAAGGCTTTCTGAAAGTCCAGATACACAATATCAACCGACTCACCTTTGTCCACCTGTTTATTCACTCCTTCAAAAAAACATAACAGATTAGTAAGACAAGATCTTCCTTGTCTAAAGCCATGTTGGCTGTCTCCCATTAGGTCATGACTATCTATATGCTGAGTAATTTTATTCTTTATGATGGTTTCTACCATTTTTCCCGGTACTGATGTCAGGCTCACCGGTCTGTAGTTTCCCGGATCACCCCTCGAACCCTTTTTAAAAATTGGTGTTACATTGGCGATCCTCCAATCCTCAGGTATTAGAGATGATTTTAATGATAGTTCACAGATTACTGATAGCAGGTCTGCAATCTCAAATTTCAGTTCTTTCAACACCCTTGGATGTATACCATCCGGCCCAGGTGATTTGCTACTCTTCAGTTTATCTAATAGTTGTAAGACATATTCCCGATGTATCGATATTTCCTTCAATTCTTCCACACCTTTAAATACCACTTCAGTCGTGGGTAACATCCCTACATCTTCCTCAGTAAAGACCGAAGCAAAGAATTCATTCAGTCTCTCCGCTATCGCCTTGTCGCCTCTTAGTGCTCCTTTAACCCCTTTATCATCTAATGGACCAACTGACTCTCTCACGGGTTTTTTGCTACGAATGTACTTGAAAAGGTCTTTATTTCGCGTTTTTGCTTCCGCAGCAAGCTTCTTCTCAAATTCTCTCTTTGCCTGCCTTATCAATGCCTTGCATTTGACTTGCCAGTGCTTCTGCTGTTTCCAGGTTTCATCATTTGGCTCTTTTTTCCATTTCTTGAAAGATGCTTTTTTGGCAACAACAGCCTCTCTGACCTCAGCTTTAAACCATGCTGGCAATTTTTTGGACTTCCTTCCACTTTTCTTAAAGCGTGGAATACAGCTGGTCTGGGCTTCCAAGATAGTATTTTTCAACAACACCCAAGCTTGATGTACGTCTTTAACCTTTGCAACTGCTCCTTTTAGTTTTTTCTTAACTGTTTTCCTCATTCTATCATAGTCTCCCTTTCGAAAGTTAAAGGGTAGTACTGTGGATTTCCTTACTATCCCTCCTCCACTAATTAAATCAAAGGCGATCATGCTATGATCACTATTGCCAAGTGGCCCCAACACCCTTATCTCTTGCACTACATCTGGTGTTCCACTAAGGACTAGGTCCAATATTGCCTCCCCTCTGGTCGGTTCATGAACCAGCTGCTCCAAGAAGCAGTCATTTATTTCATCTAGGAACTTTATCTCCCTAGCATGTCCTGTTGTGACACTGACCCAGTCGATGCCGGGGTAATTGAAATCACCCATTATTATTACTGCACTGTAACTTTTGCTAGCTTCCTTGATTTCTTTGAGCATTTCATCATCCATTTGTTCATTCTGGCCAGGCGGACGATAGTACACCCCCACTGCCATCGCCTTCCCCTTTTTACATGGAATTTCAATCCATAGAGATTCTACAGCAAATTTTGTTTCTTGCAAAACTTTAATCCTTTCTGACTCAATGCCCTCTCTAACATAGAGCGCAACCCCTCCACCAATTTGATCAGCTCTATCATTTCGATATAGTTTGTACCCAGGTATCACAGTGTCCCACTGGTTGTCCTCCTTCCACCATGTCTCTGATATTCCAATCATATCTAACCTCTCGTTTAGTGCTATATATTCTAACTCTCCCATCTTGTTTTGTAGACTTCTAGCATTTGCATACAAGCATTTTAGAGACTGTATTTTATTCATATTAATTTGGCTATTGGTAGACATGGGTAATTTGGGATCTTTAAGTTCTGTCTGCTCCATACTCGAGGGCATTTGGGCTACTTTACTCTTTTTTGGAACCTCTCTGCTTTTTGTAGTATCCTTCAAGGATACATTCTTCCGAACCATGCGCTCTTGGGCGACTGTCGGCTTTCCCCTGTTATCTAGTTTAAAAGCTGCTCTATCTCCTTTTTAAAGGTTAATGCCAGCAGCCTGGTTCCATCCCGGTTAAGGTGAAGCCCATCCCTTCGTAAGAGCCCCTCCTTTCCCCAGAATGTTCCCCAGTTCCTAACAAATCCGAACCCCTCATCTCTGCACCATTGTCTCATCCACGCATTGAGACTCCGGAGCTCTGCCTGCCTATTGGGTCCTGCGCGTGGAACAGGAAGCATTTCGGAGAACGCTACCCTGGAAGTTCTGGATTTCAACTTCCTACCTAAAAGCCTAAATTTAGCTTCCAGAACCTCCCTACCACATTTTCCTATGTCATTGGTACCAACATGTCAATTGGACCATTAGATGATAGAGGGGTAAAAGGTGCAATAAGAGGAGACAAGGCTATAGCAGAGAGACTGAATGAATTCTTTGCTTCGGTCTTTACTGAGGAAGATGTAGGGGTGTTACCCAAGACTGAAGTGGTATTTAAAGGTGATACTGCAGAGGAATTGAGAGAAATATCGCTACACCGGGAAGATATATTACAACTATTTGATAAACTGAATAGTAGCAAATCACCTGGACCGGATGGTATACATCCCAGAGTGTTGAAAGAACTGAAATATGAGATTGCAGACCTGTTATTGGTAATCTGTGAACTTTCATTAAAATCATCTGTAATACCTGAAGATTGGAGGGTCGCCAACGTAACACCAATTTTTAAAAAGGGTTCCAGGGGTGACCCGGGAAATTACAGACCGGTGAGCCTGACGTCAGTACCAGGGAAAATGGTAGAAGCCATCATAAAGAACAAAATTACACAGCATGTAGATAGTCATGGCCTAATGGGAGACAGCCAACATGGCTTTAGACAAGGAAGATCTTGTCTTACTAATCTGATCTGTTTTTTTGAAGGTGTGCATAAACAGGTAGACAAAGGTGAGTCGGTTGATATAGTGTATCTGGACTTTCAGAAAGCTTTTGACAAGGTCCCCCATCAGAGACTTTTGGCGAAGCTAAAAAGTCATGGGATAGGAGGCAGTGTACTATTGTGGATCGGGAACTGGTTAAAAGATAGAAAGCAGAGGGTAGGGCTAAATGGCCAATATTCCCAATGGAAAAAGGTGAATAGTGGAGTACCCCAGGGATCTGTACTGGGTCCGCTACTTTTTGACATATTCATAAATGACCTGGAAAAGGGAATAACTAGTGAGGTAATCAAATTTGCAGATGACACAAAACTGTTTAAAGTTGTTAAAACCCAAGAGGATTGTGGAAAACTGCAGGAGGATCTGGATAAATTGGAAGACTGGGCATCCAAATGGCAGATGAAATTTAATGTGGACAAGTGCAAAGTTATGCACCTAGGAAAGAACAACCCACACTATAGTTACAAGATGCAAGGCTCCACATTAGAAACCACCACCCAGGAAAAAGATTTAGGAGTCATCGTGGATAACATGTTAAAACCCTCCGCCCAGTGTGCAGCGGCGGCCAAGAAAGCAAATAGAATGCTAGGTATCATAAGGAAAGGGATGGAGAATAAAACAAAGGATATTATAATGCCTCTGTATCGCTCCATGGTACGACCGCACCTTGAATATTGTGTGCAATTCTGGTCACCGTATCTTAAAAAGGACATAGAGTTATTAGAAAAAGTACAGAGAAGAGCCACCAAATTGGTGAAGGGGATGGAAGGCTACTCCTATGAAGAGAGGCTAAAAAGGTTAGGGCTCTTTAACCTAGAAAAGAGGCAGCTGAGGGGAGATATGATAGAGGTGTATAAATTAATGAATGGAGTGGAACGGATAAACGTGGATAAATTGTTTACGCTATCAGAATATAGAAGGACTAGGGGGCATGTAATGAAGCTACAGGGTAAACTATTTAAGACAAATAGGAGAAAATATTTCTTCTCTCAACGTGTAATCAAACTCTGGAATCTGTTACCGGAGGATGTAGTAAGGGCTGTTAGTATAGCTGGGTTTAAAAAAGGTTTGGACAAGTTCCTGGAGGAAAGGTCCATAAACCACTATTAAAAAGGGACCCAGGATATCAATGCTTGGCCTAGTACAAGCACTGCAGAACCTGTGTCTTTTGGGGAAACTGCTAGGTACATATGACCTAGATTGGCCACTGTTGGAAACAGGATACTGGGCTTGATGGACCTCGGTCTGACCCAGTATGGCATTTCTTATGTTCTTATGTTCTTAAGACAGCAGACTCCTCCCCAGCACTATCTAAGACCTTATCTAGGTGGCGTGTGAGGTCCGCTACCTTCGCACCAGGCAGGCATGTTACCAGGCGATCCTCACGTCCACCAGCCACCCAGCTATCTACATGCCTAATGATCGAATCACCAACTATAACTGCAGGCCAGGGGAGGAGCAAGGGCAGGCTGGGGGCATGACACCTACCCCAGACATATAGGGCCGATTCAGAGGTTGGCCCTGTACATCCAGGGTTGGCTATTTAAATGGGGGACTTATTCAGAAGTGAAATAAGTCTCCCTGGACGTCGGGAGCTGCTGGAGCTGGGGCACGGAGAATAGGTGAGAGGGTGCCCTACAGCCTGACCCTAGCCACGGAAGGCCCGATCAGGGGTCAGGCTATGAAGAACACAGAGTTTGCTGTTGCTGCTTGAAGCCATGGTGCCATGATGTTGTGGTACTGCAGCTCAATGCAGGAGCCAGGCAGAGCTCACTGGGGATGTGGCTGGACATCCGGGATGCCTGAATCGGGGCACGTCCCGGACATCCAGCCATTATGCCACAATTCTGCTCCCGTGGGGCCATCTAGCCCCTGCTGGAGCAGAATTGGCTGCATACCCCGGGCCGTCCGGATATCCGGACGGCCCCGGGACACACAACTCAGAATTGGCCTCTATGTGTTTGCTTGAGAGAACTGGATTATGAAAAAGATTTAGAGGCCACTATTAAAAGTGATTAACACAGTTAGTGCCTTTGAATACCCCAACATTTCCTCCTTGTATATAGCTCATTTTGTATATAGCGCTTCTTGTACATAGTTATAGTACAATACTACCTACTTGACCACACTGTAACGTCCCACTGCATACCTCCACCCTCGTTCTATGTAACACATTTGGTTGAATTGTAAACTGCTTTGATTTAAGGATAAAGCAGTATAAAAATCCTTTTAAATACATGAATCAATCCCTGGGTGCCCCCACTGAATGTCTCAGTTGTTTAGCATCAAGGTGCTCAAGGGGGAGGAGCAGACGCAGCACCTGAGGATAACGAGCTAGTGGCAATATATTCAGCCATTAGACGGTTATCCCATGGCAGCAAAGTTAGCCTAATTTTCACTGTCATAACTAACCAGACAATGTCTGAAGATTGCCGCTGCCTGATTAGTTGTGGTGCTATCCGGGTGACCCAGACATTCAAAGCTAGTGACCGGATATGGCCCAGCATTGAATATCTGGGTTTAAAGTTAAGGGGTGAGGGGCTAGCTGAATATCCCCCCTTAGAATTTATGATCATGGAGTAAGGATCTTTCCTGATATTGCTAAATCCTCCTGGAAAAGGAGAAAGCATTTCTTCTTTATATGGTCTAAAGTCTTGCAGATGGGTGCTCTCTTTTTCCTGAGCTTTCCTGTAAATCTTTGCTTAAATATCAGGGTCTTCGCTATATATTTTTTGAACTCTAATAGTTGTCTGTCTTTCTGAGCTCTAAAATAAGCAATGTACCAACTTTGAGGGAGTTTTCCCTAATTAGGTTTGCTCTATGAATACTTATGCTTGTCTTGCACTTTTCATTGGAAGTTTTGGGATCTAGCCCCCTTCGAATTTGTGAACTAATGGAGGAATGGAGTATTGATTTTTATTTTCTCCTTATTTGTGTGGAGGCATAGTCCAACATGTGCATCCAGGACCCTGTGCACCCAATCAGAATCAGGACGCACAGAGGTAGACCCGATTCCGATTCCGTGGGGGCTAGACATAACCCGCAGGATCAGAATTGGATCTAGGATGTATATGTGCAGGCCATTTGGCCATTGCCCTGGCACCGTGACTCCATTCAGGAGCCGTGATCCCCAGCCGCCAACAACACTTTCCTTTCCCCAAATCTGGCCTTCCATGGCCAGGGTCGGGCTGTGGGGAACCACCTTCACTCCCTCACCTTCCTTACATAGCCCAGACCTGCCATCCCCTGACATCCAGTGGGACTTATTCCACTTCCGGGGTGCAATAAGTCCCCAGTCCAGTCTGCCAACCCCGGGCGTACAGACCCAACTTCAGAATCAGCCCTGTACCTCCAGGGTTGCGGACCGCACACTACCACCCTAGCTCTGCCTCCGCAACGCCCCCTCCCACCCCCATCTAAGTCTCCCTGTACAAACTCCTATGGGACATCCATCCCCGCTATTCATGGGACACAATAGACCCCATATTTTATACTGTATTTTCCTTTTCCTAAGCAAGTGTTTTACTTGGGATTTTATTTAAAACTTGAGAAATAAAAAATAAAATAAAATAAATCTACTTTTGCCCCTGGCATGGAGGAATGGCCTAAGGGCTGAAGCAGCAGCCTTGGCAGCCAAAAGAAAACAGAATTCAAGTCCCACTGTCAATTTTTGTGGTCTTGGGCAAGTCACTTGACTCTCCATTGCCTCAGGGACAAGCTTAAATTGTAAGCCTCTGGAGTCAGGGAAATGTTGAATGTAGTTTGCCCTTCAACTGCTACTTGAAAGGCATGAGCTAAATACATTTACTGTTTCTAAAATCTGTATTTCCCTTTTTAATATTTTAAATTTAATTTAGCTCATGACTTTCTTAGACGTTCAAGGCAAGTTACATTCAGGTACAGAAGCTATTTTTACACCAGGTTTGTACCTGAGGTAACAAAGGATGTAGTGACTTGCAGCAGTAGGATTGGAAGCTGGCTTACCTCATTGTCAGCCAAGTTAATCTGCTCTGGTGTGTATGGTTGATGTAAGAGACTAAGCCCATATGCTTCTGGCAGTGAATCCATACAATGGGCAGACTAGATAGGCCAGGTGGTAAGGACAAACTAGATAAGCCTTGTGGTAAGGTCAAACTAGATAGGCCATCTGATAAGGGCAGATTAGATAGGCCTTGTGGTAAGGACAGACTAGATAAGCCTTGTGGTAAGGTCAAACTAGACAGTCCATGTGGTAAGGGCAGACTAGATAGACCTTGTGGTAAGGGCAGACAAGATAGGCCATGTGGTAAGGGCAGACTAGATAGACCATGTGTATAAGAACATAAGAACATAAGATATGTGGGAGGAGTGGCCTAGCGGTTAGGACAAGGTACTTCGGGCCGGAGGGCCAGGGGTTCAAATCCCACCTGGGGACAGCAATCTCAGGCCGGAGGGACTGGGATTTCTAGTCCTATAGGCACTCCTTGTGGTCTTGGGCAAGCCACTTAACCCTCCATTGCCCATGTTCCCTGTAAGTATTAGCATATGTGTGTCATATCCCCTCGTGTTAAATGTATCTCCAAATTGACCGCTTTGACCCGGTGAAAAGCGGGATATAAATACAGCTAAATAAATAAATAATAAATAAAATAAAATAAATAGGCCATACTGGGTCAGACCAAGGTCCATCAAGCCCAGTATTCTGTTTCCAACAGTGGCCAAACTAGGTCATATGTACCTAGCAGTTTCCCCAAGGGACACAGGTTCCACAATGCTTGTATTGGTTCAAGCATTGATATCCTGGGTCCCTTCTTAATAATGGTTTATGGACCTTTCGTCCAGGAACATGTCCAAACCTTTTTTAAACCCAGCTACACTAACGGCCTTTACTACATCCTCCGGTAACAAATTCCAGAGTTTGATTACACGTTGACTGAAAAAATATTTTCTTTTATTAGTCTTAAATAGTAGCTTCATTGCATGTCCCCTAGTCTTTCTATATTCTGATAAGGTAAACAATCGATCTACGTTTACCCGTTCCACTCCGTTCATTAATTTATAGACTTCTATCATATCTCCCCTCAGCCGTCTCTTTTCCAGGTTAAAGAGCCCTAACCTTTTTAGCCTTTCTTCTTGGGGTATCCTTCCATCCCCTTTACCATTTTGGTGGCTCTTCTCTGAACTTTTTCTAAAATCGCTATATCCTTTTTAAGATACGGCGACCAGAACTGCACACAATATTCAAGGTGTGGTCTCACCATGAAACGATATAGAGGCATTATAATATCTTTTGTTTTATTTTCCATTCCTTTCCTTATCATACCTAGAATTCTATTTGCTCTCTTGGCCGCCGCTGCACACTGGGCCGAGGGCTTTAACATGGTATCCACAATGACGCCTAAATCTTTTTCCTGGGTGGTGGTTCCTAATGTGGAACCTTGCATCGTGTAACCATAGTTTGGGTTGTTCTTCCCTAGATGCATAACCTTGCACTTGTCCACATTAAATTTCATCTGCCATTTTGATGCCCAGTCTTCCAATTTATCAAGATCCTCTTGCAATTTTCCACAATCCTCTTGGGTTTTAACAACTTTAAATAGTTTTGTGTCATCTGCAAATTTGATAACTTCACTCGTTATTCCACTTTCCAGGTCATTTATGAATATGTCAAAAAGCAGCGGACCCAGCACAGATCCTTGGGGTACACCACTATTCACCTTTCTCCATTGGGAAAATTGGCCATTTAGCCCTACCCTCTGCTTTCTATCTTTTAACCAGTTCCTGATCCACAATAGTACACTGCCTCCTATCCCATGACTCTTTAGTTTTGCCAAAAGTCTCTCATGAGGGACCTTGTCAAAGGCTTTCTGAAAGTCCAGATACACAATATCAACCGACTCACCTTTGTCCACCTGATTATTCACACCTTCAAAAAAACATAACAGATTAGTAAGACAAGATCTTCCTTGTCTAAAGCCATGTTGGCTGTCTCCCATTAGGTCATGACTATCTACATGCTGAGTAATTTTATTCTTTATGATGGTTTCTACCATTTTTCCCGGTACTGATGTAAGGCTCACCGGTCTGTAGTTTCCCGGATCACCCCTGGAACCCTTTTTAAAAATTGGTGTTACATAGGCGATCCTTCAATCTTCAGGCATTAGAGATGATTTTAATGATAGTTCACAGATTACTAATAGAAGGTCTGCAATCTCATATTTCAGTTCTTTCAACACCTTTGGATGTATACCATCCGGCCCAGGTGATTTGCTACTCTTCAGTTTATCTAATAGTTGTAATACATCTCCCCGATTTATCAATATTTCCTTCAATTCTTCCGCACCTTTAAATACCACTTCAGTCATGGGTAACATCCCTACATCTTCCTCAGTAAAGACTGAAGCAAAGAATTCATTCAGTCTCTCCGCTATCGCCTTGTCCCCTCTAGTGCTCCTTTAACTCCTTTATCATCTAATGGACCAACTGACTCTCTCACAGGTTTTTTGCTACGAATGTACTTGAAAAGGTCTTTACTTCGCATTTTTGCTTCGCAGCAAGCTTCTTCTCAAATTCTCCCTTTGCCAGCCTTATCAATGCCTTCCATTTGACTTGCCAGTGCATGTGCTGTTTCCAGGTTTCGTCGTTTGGCTCTTTTTTCCATTTCCTGAAAGATGCTTTTTTGGCAACACCCTCTCTGACCTCACCTTTAAACCATGCTGGCAGTTTTTTGGACTTCCTTCCACTTTTCCTAAAGTGTGGAATACAGCTGGTCTGCGCTTCCAAGATAGTATTTTTCAACAACAGCCAAGCCTGATGCACCTCTTTAACCTTTGCAACTGCTCCTTTTAGTTTTTTTCTTAACTGTTTTCCTCATTTTATCATAGTCTCCCTTTGGAAAGTTAAAAGGTAGTACTGTGGATTTCCTTACTATCCCTCCTCCACTAATTAAATCAAAGGCGATCATGCTATGATCACTACTGCCAAGTGGCCCCAACAACCTTATCTCTTGCACTAGATCTGGTGTTCCACTAAGGATTAGGTCTAATATGGCTTCCCCTCTGGTCGGTTCATGAACCAGCTGCTCCAAGAAGCAGTCATTTATTTCATCTAGGAACTTTATCTCCCTAGCATGTCCTGACGTGACACTGACCCAGTCGATACCGGGGTAGTTGAAATCACCCATTATTATTACTGCACTGTAACATTTGTTAGCTTCCTTGATTTCTTTGAGCATTTCATCATCCATTTGGTCATTCTGGCCAGGCGCTCGATAGTACACCCCCACTGCCATTGCCTTCCCCCTTTTACATGGAATTTCAATCCATATAGATTATACAGCAGACTTTGTTTCCTGCAAAACTTTAATCCTTTCTGACTCAATGCCCACTCTAACATAGAGAGCAACCCCTCCACCAATTTGATCAGCTCTATCATTACGATATAGTTTGTACCTAGGTATCAGTGTGTCCCACTGGTTGTCCTCCTTCCACCATGTCTCTGATATTCCAATCATATCTAACCTTTCATTTAGTGCTATATATTCTAACTCTCCCATCTTATTTTTTAGACTTCTAGCATTTGCATACAAGCATTTTAGAGAATGTATTTTATTCATATTAATTTGGATATTGTTAGACATGGGTAATTTGGGATCTTTAAGCTCTGTCTGCTCCATACTTGAGGGCAATTGGGCTACTTTACTCTTTTGTGGAACCTCTCTGCTTTTGGTAGTATCCTTCAAAGATGCATTCTTCCGAACCATCCGCTCTTGGGCGACTGTCGGCTTTCCCCTAATATCTAGTTTAAAAGCTGCTCTATCTCCTTTTTAAAGCTTAATGCCAGCAGCCTGGTTCCATCCCGGTTAAGGTGAAGCCCATCCCTTCGGAAGAGCCCCTCCTTTCCCCAGAATGTTCCCCAGTTCCTACAAATCCAAAACCCTCATCTCTGCACCATTATCTCATCCACGCATTGAGACTCCGGAGCTCTGCCTGCCTTTTGGGTCCTGCCCGTGGATCAGGAAGCATTTCGGAGAATGCTACCCTGGAAGTTCTGGATTTCAACTTCCTACTTAAAAGTCTAAATTTAGCCTCCAGAACCTCCCTACCACATTTTCCTATGTCATTGGTACCGACATGTACCAAGACAGCAGACTCCTCCCCAGCACTATCTAAGACCTTATCTAGGTGGCGCATGAGGTCCGCTACCTTCGCACCAGGCAGGCATGTTACCAGGCGATCCTCACGTCCACCAGTCACCCAGCTATCTACATGCCTAATGATCGAATCACCAACTATAACGGCTGTCCTAACCCTTCTCTCATGGGCACCTGGCCCTGGAGAAACTTCCTCGGTGCGAGAGGGTTTTACATCACCTGGAGGAGAGGTCCTAGTTACAGGATCACTTCCTGCCACACCAGGTTGATGCTCTCCTGTCACGTGACGTCTCTCCTCCATGGCAACAGGGATGCTGCCAGACTGGAGGTGGGACTTCAGGACTATATCCCTGTAGGTCTCGTCTATGTACCTCTCTGTCTGTCTTATGCTTTCCAAGTCTGCTACTTTTGCCTCTAAAGAATGGACTCGTTCCCTGAGAGCAAAGAGCTCCTTGCACCTAGTGCACACGTAAGACATCTCACCAACTGGGAGAAAATCATACATGTGACACTCAATGCAAAAGACTGGAAAGCCCCCATCCCGCTGTTGGACTGCTGTCTGCATCTTAGTTTTAAGTTTGTGTTTAGATCTAAGTTCTTTACTTACTAAGGGTTGCTATGGATATTTATACTAATAAAACTGTACCTAATACGTGTAATATACCTTGTTCACCTGAAGCTTAACTAATCTCAGGACCTTAGTGTATGACTGATTTGGGTAATGAGCTTCACCTGAGAGCACCTCCTGTCTTTTAAGATGTGTAAATACCTATAAAGCTACGATTATCCCAGGGGTGGGTGGATGTGGGGAGGGAGGGAGAGAGGGAAAAAACACTTATTAAAAGAGGGCTGCTACACAGTACCCTGTCTTGTGCTGCTGAGGTAAAATATATTCTGATTTGATTTAAATTATAGCTCTTAGCTGCTGCTAGGCTCTACCTTCTTATGAAATTTAAACTACAAGCTCTCTGCTGGGTTCTAAATTTAACCAGAAAGCTCTCTTCTGTGTTTTAAATTTAAACTAAAAGTACTTTGCTGTTACTAGGCCCTGAGTGATTATTAAATTTAAACTGCAAGCTCTCTGCTGGGTATGAAATGTAACCAGAAAGTTCTCCTCTGTGTTTTAAATTTAAACTTAAACTGCTGCTACTAGGCCCTGACTGATTTAAGAAAAACAGTGGGTTCACAGATTAATTAGCTTTAATACAAAGAATTCCTTTGTATGATTTTCTCCCAGTTGGTGAGAGGTCTTATTTGTGCAGAAGATGCAAGGAGCTCTTTGCTCTCCAGGGTAAACTTCCAGGGTAGCATTCTCCGAAATTCTTCCCGTTCCAAGCGCAGGACCCAAAAGGCAGGCAGAGCTCCGGAGTCTCAATGTGTGGATGAGACGATGGTGCAAAGATGAGGGTTTTGGATTTGTTAGGAACTGGGGAACATTCTGGGGAATGGAGGGGCTCTTCCGAAGGGATGGGCTTCACCTTAACCGGGATAGAACCAGGCTGCTGGCATTAACCTTTAAAAAGGAGATAGAGCAGCTTTTAAACTAGATAATAGGGGAAAGCCGACAGTCACCCAAGAGCAGATGGTTCAGAAAAATGTTTCCAAGAAGGATACTACCAAAAGCACAGAGGTTCCAAAAAAGAGTAAAGTAGCCCAAATGCCCTCGAGTATGGAGCAGACAGAGCTTAAAGATCCCAAATTACCCATGTCTACCAATAGCCAAATTACTATGAATAAAATACAGTCTCTAAAATGCTTGTATGCAAATGCTAGAAGTCTAAAAATCAAAATGGGAGAGTTAGAATATATAGCACTAAATGAGAGGTTAGATATGATTGGAATATCAGAGACATGGTGGAAGGAGGACAACCAGTGGGACACTGTGATACCTGGGCACAAACTATATCGTAATGATAGAGCTGATCAAATTGGTGGAGTGGTTGCGCTCTATGCTAGAGAGGGCATTGAGTCAGAAAGGATTAAAATTTTGCAGGAAACAAAATTTGCTGTAGAATCTCTATGGATTAAAATTCCATGTAAAAAGGGAAAGGCGATGGCAGTGGGGGTGTACTATTGACCGCCTGGCCAGAATGAACAAATGGATGATGAAATGCTCAAAGAAATCAAGGAAGCTAACAAAAGTTACAATGTAGTAATAATAAAGGGTGATTTCAACTACCCCGGTATCGACTGGGTCAGTGTCATGTCAGGACATACTAGGGAGATAAAGTTCCTAGATGAAATAAATGACTGCTTCTTGGAGCAGCTGGTTCATGAACCGACCAGAGGGGAAGCAATATTAGACCTAGTCCTTAGTGGAACACCAGATGTAGTGCAAGAGATAAGGGTGTTGGGGCCACTTGGCAATAGTGATCATAGCATGATCACCTTTGATTTAATTAGTGGAGGAGGGATAGTAAGGAAATCTACAGTACTACCTTTTAACTTTCGAAAGGGAGACTATGATAAAATGAGGAAAACAGTTAAGAAAAAACTAAAAGGAGCAGTTGCAAAGGTTAAAGACTTACTTCAAGCTTGGGTGTTGTTGAAAAATACTATCTTGGAAGCCCAAGCCAGCTTTATTCCACGCTTTAAGAAAAGGGGAAGGAAGTCAAAAAAACTGCCAGCATGGTTTAAAGGTGAGGTCAGAGAGGCAGTTGTTGCCAAAAAAGCATCTTTCAGGAAATGGAAAAAAGAGCCAAACGATGAAACCTGGAAACAGCACAAGCACTGGCAAGTCAAATGCAATGCATTGATAAAGCAGGCAAAGTTAGAATTTGAGAAGAAGCTTGCTGCGGTAGCAAAAACGCGAAATAAAGTTTTTTCAAGTACATTCGCAGCAAAAAACCTGTGAGAGAGTCAGTTGGTCCATTAGATGATGGAGGAGTTAAAGGGGCACTAAGAGGCGACAAGGTGATAGCAGAGAGACTGAATGAATTCTTTGCTTTGGTCTTTACTGAGGAAGATATAGGGATGTTACCCATGACTGAAGTGGTATTTAAAGGTGCGGAAGAATTGAAGGAAATATCGATACATCAGGAAGATGTATTACAACTATTAGATAAACTGAAGAGT
This sequence comes from Ichthyophis bannanicus, assembly GCA_033557465.1. Lineage (NCBI taxonomy): Eukaryota > Metazoa > Chordata > Amphibia > Gymnophiona > Ichthyophiidae > Ichthyophis > Ichthyophis bannanicus. Next base: position 290,841,050 of record CM066043.1, on the reverse strand, counting down.
AGCAAATCACCTGGGCCGGATGGTATACATCCAAGGGTGTTGAAAGAACTGAAATATGAGATTGCAGACCTGCTATTAGTAATCTGTGATCTATCATTAAAATCATCTCTAATACCTGAAGATTGGAGGATCGCCAATGTAACACCAATTTTTAAAAAGGGTTCCAGGGGTGATCCGGGAAACTACAGACCGGTGAGCCTGACGTCAGTACCGGGAAAAATGGTAGAAACCATCATAAAGAATAAAATTACTCAGCATGTAGATAGTCATGGCCTAATGGGAGACAGCCAACATGGCTTTAGACAAGGAAGATCTTGTCTTACTAATCTGAAACTTACTTTTCCACCCTCTCTTCCTTTCCAAAGGTGAAAGATTGAAGAGTTCTAAGAGGATAACCAATACTCAGGGAGCCTGGAGGAGAGAACTGAAAGAGTTATGGATGCCATCCAGGTGCCCACCAAGCACGGAGTGCTGAAGTTGACACCCACGGATGTTCACCAGGAGACTTGAAGATTAAGGAGTCTTCACAAATAGGAACATAAGTTATGCCATTCTGGATGAGACCAAAGATCTATCAAGTCCAGTGTCCTGTTTCCAACAGTGACCAATCCAGGTTCCCAAAAGGTAGACAGATTCCATGCTGCTTATCCCAGGGTAAGCAATGGATTTCCCCTATCAACCTTAATAATGGTTTATGGACTTTTCCTACAGGAACTTTTCCAAACTTCTTTAAAACCGAGTTACACTAACAGCTTTTAATACATCCTCCAGTGACAAATTCAAGAATTTGATTAATCATTGAGTGAAAACATATTTTCTCTGATTAGTCTTAAATATGTTACATTGTAGCTTTATTGTGTGCCCCCGAGTCTTTCTGCTTTTTGAAGGAGTAAACAATTGATCTCCATTCACCTGCTCCACTCCATTCATTATTTTATAGACCTCTACCATATCCCTCCTCAGCCATCTTCTTTCCAAGTTGAAGAGCCCTAACCTTTTAAGCCTTTCATCGTAGGGATATCCTTCCATTCCCTTAACTAATTTGATAGCTCTTCTCTGTACCTTTTCTAATTCCGCTATATCCTTTTAAAGATATGACACCCAGAATTGCACACAATATTCAAGGAGCAATCACACCATGGAGCAATACAAAAGCATTATAACATCCATTGTTTTATTCTCCATTTCTATCCCTATGATTCCTATCATTCGTTTTGCTTTCTTGGCAACTCCTGCACATTGAGCAGTTGGTTACATAAGAATATAACATAAGAACATAAGAAATGACTTAGTAGGCCAGACCAAGATCCATCAAGCCCAGTATCCTCTTTCCGAACAGTGGCCACAAGTACCTGGAGGTTCCCAAAGTGGCACACAAGTTCCACAATGCTTGTTCTGGGGCAAGCAGTGGATTACCCGGGTCATCTTTAATAATGGTTTATGGATTTTTCCTCCAAGAACTTGTCCAGACATTTTTTTGAACCCAGCTACACTAACAGCTTTTACTACATCCTCCAGTATTGAATTCTAGAGTTCGATTACGCATTCAGTAAAAAAATATTTTCTCTTATTAGTCTTAAATAGGTTACATTGTAGCTTTATTAAGTGTCATCTAGTCTTTCTACTTTTTGATGGTGTAAAGAACTGACTTATGTTTACCCGTTCCACTCCATTCATTCATTTATAGACCTCTATCATATCCCCCCTCAGCTGTCTCTTTTCCAAGTTGAAGAGCCCTAACCTTTATTCTTCTCCTCATAGGAGTATCCTTCCATTCCCTTTACCACTTTTGTCGCTTTTCTTTGTACCTTTTCTAATTCAGCTATATCCTTTATAAGATATGGTGGCCAGAACTGCACATAATATTCAAGGTGCGGTCGCACCGTGGAACAATACAGAGGCATTATAATATCCTTTGTTTTATTCTCCATTCCTTTCCTTATGATACCTAGCATTCTATTTGCTTTCTTGGCCACCGCTGCACACTGGGCGGAGGGTTTTAACGTATTATCCATGATGACACCTAAATCTTTTTTCCTGGGTGATGGTTTCTAAGGTAGTACTTTGCATCGTGTAACCATAGTTTGGGTTCTTTCCTAGGTGCATAATTTTGCACTTGTCCACATTAAATTTCATCTGCCATTTGGATGTCCAGTCTTCCAATTTATCAAGGTCCTCTTACAATTTTTCACAATCCTCTTTCATTTTAAAAACTTTAAATAATTTTGCGCCATCTGCACATTTGATCACTTCACTCGTTATTCCTATGTCCAGGTCATTTATGAATATGTTAAAAAGCAATGGGTCCAGCACAGATCTCTGCATACACCACTATTCACCATTTTTCATTGAGAAAATTGGCCATTTAGCCCTACTCTCTGCTTTTTATCTTTTAACCAGTTCCTGATCCACAGTACTACACTGCCTCCTATCCTATGACTTCTTAATTTTGCCAAGAGTCTCTCATGAGGGACCTTGTCAAAGACTTCATGAAAATCCAGATACCCTATATCAACCGGCTCAACTTTGTCTACCTGTTTATTCACACCTTCAAAAAGATATAACAGATATGTAAGAAGACAAGATTCTCCTTGCTTAAATTCATGTTAGCTTTCTCCCATTAAACCATGTCTATCTACAAGTTCAGTAATTTTATTCTTTATAATGGTTTCTACCATTTTGCCCGGTACTGACTTTAGGCTCACCGATCTGTAATTTCCCAGAACCCTTTTTAAAAATTGGAGTTACATTGGCCATTCTCCAATCCTCAGGTACTACAATGATTTTAATGATGGTTCACAAATTATGACTAGTAGATCTACAGTCTCATATTTCAGTTCTTTCAACACCCTCAGATGTGTACCATCCAGTCCACGTGATTTGCTACTCTTCAGTTTATCAAACAGTTGTAATACATTTTCCCGGTTTATCGATATTTCTTTCAATTCTTCCGCTACATCACCTTTATATACTATTTCAGGCACGGGTAACTTCCCTATATCTTCTTTTGTAAAGACCAAAGCAAAGAATTCATTCAGTCTCTCTGCTAGACCTTGTCCTCCCTTAGCGCCCCTTATACCCTTCTATCATCCAATGGTCCAAATGACTCTGTCACAGGTTTTTGCTATGAATATTCTTGAAAAGGTTTTTATTATGCGTTTTTGCTTCCATGGCAAACTTCTTTTCAAAGTCTCTCTTTGCCTGCCTTATCAATGCCTTGCATCTGACTTGCCAATGATTATGTTGTTTCTATTTATTATTTATTTATTACAGTTTCTTATATACCGCACTATTCGATATCAGCGCGGTTTACATTATAACAAAAAGACCATAACAACAAGCTGTTTGGTTTTACATAGGAGTACAAACTTGGATAACAGGGGTGAACTATGTACATGAAATACAATGTTCGTCATTAGGCTTCTTTTTCCATTTCCTGAAGGATGCTTTTTTGGCAATATCTTGAAGGACTACCAAAAGGGACTGCTTCTGCTGGAAAGAAATCTGCCCTTGTAAGTATTTACTTCTGGGAAATTCTCTAAATCTTTGGAAAAAGGGATTTTTTGGGGTTAAAACTAATAAATCTGTGTGTTTCAGTATCCAGTATATTTGTTAACTCGGTCAGGGCCTAGTATCAGCAAATAGCCGATATTCAAGGTATTATCCATGATGACGCCCAGGTCCTTTTCCTAGGTGGTGGTTCCTAATGTGGATCCTGCATCATGTAACCATAGTTTGGATTGTTCTTTCCTAGGTGCATAACTTTGCATTTGTCCACGTTAAATGTCATCTGCCATTTAAACACCCAGTCTCCCAATTATCAAGGTGCTCTTATTGTTTATTGTTTACAGAACATTTGATATACCGCCCCCCATTACATCGGGGCAGTTTACAATATAAATAAAACCTTAGATGAGAGAGAGAAAAAGAAATTACAACAAATTAGAGGAAAGGAGAGATAGCGAGTAGAGCGTTTAAAGGAGGAGAGGAGAATGGGGTTATGAGGTGTCATAGAGAGTCATGAAAAGCGGAGGAGAAAAGATGGGTTTTGAGGAGAGAGCGGAATTTAGGGTAGGATTCTTCCAAGCGGAGGGCCGTAGGTAGTGAATGCCAAAGGGAGGGACCAAGGTAGAAAAAAGCTGACTTACGAGTGGATTGGAGGTGTGCACAAGAGGGAGCTGGAAGGTTTAGGCGGTTGACATGGATGGACTGAAGGCTGTGAGTGGGGACGTGAAAGGTCAGTAAATCAGAGAGGTATTGGGGTCTGTGGAGATAGATAGCTCGATGTACTAGGGTAAGGATTTTGAAGGGAATCCGGAACTGCAGTGGCAACCAGTGGAGGTGTTGCAACAGAGGGGTGATGTGATCACGTGGGGAGGCATACAAGATCATTCAGGCAGCTGTGTTCTGTATTAACTGTAACCGATGTTGTTGACATTGGGGGATACCAGCATAAATGGAGTTACAGAAGTCTAGCCTGGTTATAACCAAGGACAGAAGGAGGGTAGTGAGAGCTTGAGAAGATAGGAAAGGCCGAATAGCACGAATCTGCCTAAGACAGAAGAAGGAATATGGGAGATGTGGTCATGAAAAGTGAGAGCGCTGTCGAGAATGACACCGAGATAACGGAGTTTAGAGACCGTGGAAATAGGGGTACCGGAAAAGGAAGGAGTAAGAGACGGAATGGGAGAACTGTGGGTGAACCAGATAGCTGCCGTTTTAGAAACATTAAGAACCAGACAGTTGGAAGAGAGCCAAGAGGAAACTAAGGATAGGCAAGTCTCCAGAGGAGTAATATCGGGCTGGGACGAGGAAGTATGATGTAGAAGAAAAATGTCATCGGCATAATAGTATAATATTAATTGTAATTTTTCACAATCCCCTTATGATTTGACAACTTTGAATACTTTTGTGCCATCTGCAAATTTGCTCACCTCACTCATTGTTTCCATCTCCAGGTCATTTATGAATATGTTAAAAGCAGCGGACCCAGCATTACCAGGTACTTGGACAACCCGGCCTAGGTAGGTCAGAAAGGGGATGTCTTTGTTCTGAGACTAACATGTCCTGCCCTGACATTTCATATACTCAGATGAGCTGCGGCAAGCCAATATGATGTTTGGAGTATGTATTCATAGGAAAGTTTCTTTGGTTGGGAAATATTCGCCGCTGCAATATAAGCACAATTTGCAGCCATGAAACAAGCACTGTTTTGCACCATGTTGATGGTCAGGAGCAGATATAGGCAAGGAGGACTCAACAACCAGGACCTGACGTGCTTGTGCTGCTCTGAAATCACATTGCGACATGCATCTCCTTTGCTCTTTCCTGGACATGCCTCTACCATGTCACTCTGGTACCGGACGTTCTCACGCGGGGGGTGTCTATATATCCGGCTTTCTAAAACGGTTCTGGTACCGGACCTTCTCACGCGGGGGGGGGGGTTTATATATCCAGCTTTCTAAAACGGTTCTGGTACCGGATGTTCTCACGCGGGGGGGGGGGGGGTGTGTATATATCGGGCTTTCTAAAACAGTCCTGGTACCAGACGTTCTCACGCGGGGGGTGTCTATATATCCGGCTTTCTAAAACGGTTCTGGTACCAGACGTTCTCACGCGGGGGGTGTCTATATATCCGGCTTTCCAAACGGTTCTGGTACCGGACCTTCTCACGCGGGGGGAGGGGGGGTGTTTATATATCCGGCTTTCTAACAACCAGGACCTGACGTGCTTGTGCTGCTCTGAAATCACATTGCAACATGCATCTCCTTTGCTCTGTCCTGGACATGCCTCTACCACGTCACTCTGGTACCGGACGTTCTCAAGTGGAGGGGGGGGGGTCTATATATCCAGCTTTCTAAAACGGTTCTGGTACCAGACCTTCTTACGCAGGGGGGTGGGAGTTTATATATCCAGCTTTCTAAAACGGTTCTGGTACCAGACGTTCTCACACGGGGGGGTGTCTATATATCCGGCTTTCTAAAAGGGTTCTGGTACCAGACATTCTCATGCGGGGGGTGTCTATATATCCGGCTTTCTAAAATGGTTCTGGTACCGGACTTTCTCACGTGGGGGGGGGGGGTTATATATATTCGGATTTCTAAAACGGTTCTGGTACCGGATGTTCTCACGTGGGGGGTGTATCTATATATCTGGCTTTCTAAAATGGTTCTGGTACCAGACGCTCTCATACGGGGGGGGGGCTGTCTATATATCTGGCTTTCTAAAGCGGTTCTGGTATGGGACCTTCTCACGCGGGGGATGTCTATATATCCAGCTTTCTAAAACGGTTCTGGTACCAGACCTTCTCACGCGGGGGGGGGGGGGGGTTATATATCCGGATTTCTAAAACGGTTCTGGTACCGGACGTTCTCACGTGGGGGGTGTATCTATATATCTGGCTTTCTAAAACGGTTCTGGTACCAGACGCTCTTATACGGGGGGGGGGCTGTCTATATATCTGGCTTTCTAAAACGGTTCTGGTATGGGACCTTCTCACGCGGGGGATGTCTATATATCTGGCTTTCTAAAACGGTTCTGGTACTGGACGTTCTCACGCGGGGGATGTCTATATATCTGGCTTTATAAAATGGTTCTGGTACCGGATGTTCTCACACGGGGGATGCCGATATATATCTGGCTTTCTAAAACGGTTCTGGAACTGGACGTTCTCACGTGGGGGTTGTCTATATATCTGACTTTCTAAAACGGTTCTGGTACCGGACGTTCTCATGTGGGGGGTGTCTATTGTGATAAGGAGAGTTGTGTGGACCGAATGGAATGGGAAGGAAATGAGGGATACACCTTTAAAAGTAAAGGCAAACAGGGGTTCCCATGGAAACCACAAGCTTTCAGAGCATGTACTAGCTAGAGCTAAACCCTGTCCCAACAATGACGTAAGAGCTAGTTTGAGCCCTAACGAACTTCACATGTGCAGCAAGGAGGGAGTGGCTGGTGAGAAAAGCCGTTTTTAGGCTACCTCAGAGTTTAGTAAGAAAAGGAAGCTAGGAGAAAGGAAGCCAGGAGGAAGGAAGCCAGGAGGTGAACCAGGAAGCGAACTAGCAGGGAAGTCACGGAACTCAGAACAAGCTAAGGAAGCTAAGGAGGATTCTGGAGATGCTGCTGAGCCCTATTCTCAAGGAGCACTGAAAGCAAACCTGAAGCTTCTTCCAAAGCAACCCAGAGAGAAGGTAGAAAGGCTTACCTTTACCCGGGGAAAGAGCTCTGACTGTAGAGAAAGCATTGCACGTTGGAAAGGTACATGTGCTTCAGTCCCTAACAAGAGCTGTGCTGAGGATATTGTTAAGGAGCTAAGGTTCGGCGCTGAGCAAAGTCAGGACAGGAACGCAGTAAAACCAACTCCAGCCAGGAGTAAAAGTATTCCAAGTAAGTGCCCTGAGACAGCTTCAGATTCTATGTTCAAATTCTTACAAGAGAATCAAACTCCTTCCCTAAGCAGTGTACATGAAAACCAGAGAGAACAGTTTATAGGACATCTGCAAGCGATTCTAAATAAGCTTCAGTTTAAACCTGATTATAAAAGTTCCTTAGAAGAGAATGCTAATGGAGCTTGTGAAGATATGATAATAGATGTTGATGAAGCACCTGTTGATAGTGACGTGTGACGTATGTGAAATGGATTTCTCTTTATGTGAAGCAAACAGCTTGGACTTACGCTGAGTTAACTCTGCATGAGAGAAGTGCATAGCTGTTTCTAAACCTGAGAAAGAAAGACATTTTGTGGAAACTTTTAAGTTTGTCTGATCAGTTCTTCAGCCTTGGCTGTGGAAAGCTGGTATTGCAGAGAAGCCTGAGCAGAGCTGTGAATAAAATAGTACTACTGTCATTTGATTCTCAACTTTCAGTTGTTCCTGTTATCCTATTATTTTGGAGAAATAATCCATGCCATGTCTTGCGTTAAGAATTCTATGCGAGGGGGAAAACCCAGAATAAAAGTTATTTGTTTGCCTTGAACCCCATGTGGTCACAATACTTTGTTGGAGAGTAATTAAACTACAAGTCCCAGCATCCACTGCTGGCGCAGTAGGCTTGAGACATTGCTCGAAAACAAATAAGGCAGCCCTTTTGCTGTTCAGCCATTGGCCCTAGGCAAGGGGTATGACACTATATATCTGGCTTTCTAAAATGGTTCTGGTACCGGACGTTCTCATGCGGGGGATGTCTATATATCCGGCTTTCTAAAACGGTTCTGGTACTGGACCTTCTCACGCGGGGGTGTCTATATATCTGGCTTTCTAAAATGGTTCTGGTACCGGACGTTCTCACGCGGGGGGGGTGTCTATATATCCGGCTTTCTAAAACGGTTCTGGTACTGGACCTTCTCACGCGGGGGGTGTCTATATATCTGGCTTTCTAAAACGGTTCTGGTACTGGACCTTCTCATGTGAGGGGTGTCTATATATCCGGCTTTCTAAAACGGTTCTGGTATTGGATGTTCTCACGCGGGGGGTGTCTATATATCTGGCTTTCTGAAACGGTTCTGATACTGGACGTTCTCACGTGGGGGGTGTTTATATATCCAGATTTCTGAAACGGTTCTGGTACTGGACATTCTCATGTGAGGGGTGTCTATATATCCGGCTTTCTAAAACGGTTCTGGTATTGAATGTTCTCACGCGGGGGGTGTCTATATATATGGCTTTCTGAAACGGTTCTGGTACCGGACGTTCTCACGCGGGGGGTGTCTATATATCTGACTTTCTAAAACGGTTCTGGTACCAGACGTTCTCACGTGGGGGGGGGGGTGTCTATATATCCGGCTTTCTAAAACGGTTCTGGTACTGGACGTTCTCACGTGGGTAGTGTTTATATATCCGGCTTTCTGAAACGGTTCTGGTACCGGACGTTCTCACGCGGGGGTGTCTATATATCTGGCTTTCTAAAACGGTTCTGGTGATGTCTCATGATTTGCACAGCTCTGTGCCCATTTGCAGATGTCCAATGCACAAAGAGAGCTTCTAAAATGACTCCTATAGGGTCTGAATATCAGTCCCTATATGTATAATTTATATTTATTTGTGAACCCACCCCAGTAATGCCCAATTCCCCTCTCTTGCCCCATGTATAGCAGATTAATGATATTCTGCTATATAATGCTGTGTATTTAGAAAAGAAACAGCACTTAGACATTTAGCATGGTGCTGAACATCTAAGTGCTTTTGAAATTTCTTTAGTCATATTATCTATCTATTTATTTATTTATTTGTAAAGATTTGGTATGACGGTGAACAATAACAGCCAATCAGTAACCAAAACAAAAAATACGTAACCAAGAAGACAACAGGAGACGTAGTGAACTAACACAACAATCTTTTGAGGAGACTGGTGTAAGCGGGGAAACAGAAGGAGGGGAAGATGAGGCAAGTAAAAGTGGAACTAACGCCGGGAAGCCTATAGGTCACAAGTGTCTATTGCTGGAAGGCCTGTGTGAAGAACCAGGAATTCAAATCTGACTTAAACATCGATCCGTCTAATTTTCTTTTCTTCCTACATTTTTCTTTATTGCTCCTTCTTCAATTTCTTTCCTATTTTAGTTTACAGTCTTCATTTCTTTAGCCTTACCTTATTTATTTCTCCTCTTGCTCTTTGGTTTCTGCAGACCCGATATTCAGTGGCAGTGGCTAGTCACCGCCGCTGGATATTCATCTCTGGACCCAGCAGTGCATATCTGGTTTGCCCGGATGGCCGTGAAGCTAACCAGGCGCCACTTCCTGGTTATTGCCGGCCGCCGCCCCTGGAACTAGGGAGTGCAGTGGCGCCCTCTGTGGATATCCGGCGGAACTGTTAGTGCCAGATATCAAGAATTGTTTACAATATTTAAAACGTGATAAGCTTGCATGAATGCACTAGGACAAAAAGTTACCATAAAATGCAAATTACACAGTCCTATGAAGAAGAGAGTAAGAGGAGAGACACAACTGGGACCTGCATAGACTTACCGGTCACAGTGAATCACGGCTCCTGATTTTGGGTGAATAACATGAACAATGATGCCACGGTGACCCCAACTCTTTTCAAAATAGTAGCCTCCCTGCTTCATGCCACCAGGATGAAGAGTTTTATTCAAGAAAGTCCAGGACATCTTTTTCTTCCCATGAATCTCCAGAGTGCCCCCTCGCCCCACACCAATGTACTTTCTTCCAAAGTAACTATGTGACTGCTCACCGTCGTCTGTCCTACAAAGAAAGGAGAGAACCTCATTAGCTCTGTGCTCACCTTTCCCTGCCCTTCCGTTTATTGTGTGACTACATCTAAATTGAACTTTGAATGAGGTATATTTGGGTTTTAGTAAAGCTTTTCACATTCTTCCACATATAGAGGCAATTCTATAAGGGGGGCACCTAGGTGCCCATGTCTCCTTTATAAATACTAGTGCAAGTGGCGGAAATTCCACTTTGAATACAGGTGCAAACGTTCACAAGTAAACCTACATAAATTAAGATAGTTTATAATCGATGCGCAGACTTGCAAACTGCACCAATGCGCTGCCCAGACCACATCCCCCGGCTATGCCTATTAGCAAGTCCATATCTTCACGAAAAGACTCAAACGTTCATGCCAGCTGGAATTTTATAATAGGCCATTTATGCACACGTCAGCACAAATGTGTAAAAATGTCTCGTAAGTTAACTGAGCAGCACAAGGGCAAACCCACAGGTCGTTAACTGGATTAGAAATCAAGTGATAACCAAAAGATCCAATTATGGAGTTGAAGATGGAATTACCAACCCAAAGCCAAAATCAAGCCAGTTCATTGTTTTTTATTTAATGAGAGTTTATTTGATCCAAGTTATCAACATCACAATGTCATCATAGGTTAATGCAGAAGAGGAAGAAAATGCAGTTTACAGCACATGGCTTCATGCGAGAATGAGAACATCGCATCCGACCTGCCTCCTTCTCGGCCTGATTTGAACATAAGAACATAAGATATGCCATACTGGGTCAGACCAGTAACACTTCATAAAAGATTGATATGTGCACAGCTACATGGGGCTACTTTGATTCACTACTTGAAACAAATCACAAGCCCTAGGGGTTAAGGATTTTTAAGGAGCCTAAACTGTTTGCTCACGATGATGCCTTTTTAGATAAATGGAATGGCATTCTTAATAAATGTGCGATTGCTTTAATGATGACAATTGTTGATACTCGTGCAGTCAAAGAAAATCGATTAAGGAATCTATTAAACAATGCACAAACACTAATGCATGTTATTTAACATGGGACCTGAGTTAACATAACGCACCCTAATGCTGAATTAATATGCATTAACATTAGCACAGCTTAGTAACTAGACTCCAAAATGGTAAAGAGGATGGAAGGATACTCCTATGAAGAGAGGCTAAAAGGTTTAGGGCTCTTCAAACTGGAAAAGAGACGGCTGAGGAGAGATATAGCACAGTTACTTACCTGTAACAGGTGATCTCTGGGAACAGCAGGAATTAGTCCTCACATATGGGTACGTCGGTACCGACGGAGCCTGCGCGGGAAAGCTCCCCAGCTTCCCAGAAAGAAAGCTTTTGGGAGCCTCCCACAGCGCCTGCGCGCTGCTTTCCCGCCTTTCCTAACCAACTCTCCTCAGTTCAAGTTTAAAGCTGAGACAATAGAGAGAGAGAGGAAAGGAAAGATAGAGAGAGAGATACAACTCCTAGGGGAGGTGGGAGGGTTGTGAGGACTAATTCCTGCTGTTCCCAGAGATCACCTGTTACAGGTAAGTAACTGTGCTATCTCCAGGAACAAGCAGGAATAAGTCCTCACATATGGGGACTCCCTAGCTAAGATGCCTGGGAGATCCCCAAGGGTATGAGACCCTGAAGGGTTCCTCGTCTTCCTATGGATCTCAGGCATCCATTAAGGGACGGAGGGCAGGAGTTGTTTAAGAATGGAACAGGTGTCTGAGGACAGCCTCACCAAACAAGGCATCCCGGCGGGAGTCCTTGTCCAAACAGTAATGGGCTGTGAAGGTATGAACCGAGGCCCAGGAGGCTGCTCGACAGATCTGGTCGATGGACACAGAATGAAGATGAGCCATAGAGGTGGCCATGGCCCTCACATTGTGAGCTGTAACATGGCCTTCCAGAGAAAGGTTCTTACTCTGGTAAGCAAAAGAAATACACTGAGCAATCCAATTGAACAGTGTTCTTTTAGAGACTGGAAGTCCTAAATGAGAAGGATCAAAAGCAACAAAAAGCTGGGAAGACTTTCTATGTTGCTGTGTCCTGTGTAAGTAAAAAGCAAGAGCTCTTTTACAATCTAGAGTATGAAGATTCCTCTCTGCACTGGATGCATGAGGAGCTGGAAAAAAGACAGGTAAATATACCTCTTGATTAAGATGAAAAGGTGAGACCACTTTAGGCATAAAGTGAGGATTTGTCCTAAGGACTACCTTATCATGATGGAACCTTGTATAAGGTGAATTAGCCACTAAGGCCTGCAGTTCACTGATGTGGCGAGCAAAAGTGATTGCAATAAGGAAAATAACCTTCCAGGAAAGAAATTTCAAGGAAGTAGTGGCTAAGGGTTCAAAAGGTGGCTTCATAAGCTGACCATGAACCAAGTTTAAGTCCCATGCCACCGGAGGAGGTCGAATGGGAGGTTTAGTTAAAGTTAGGCCTCTCATGAATCTTGCAATAAGAGGATGAGAGGAAATAGGTTGTCCATTGAGAGGCTTAAGGGATGCTGCAATAGCACTCAAATGGATCCTTACTGAATTCGTTTTAAGGCCTGCATTGGAGAGATGCAGGAGATATTCCAATAGAGAATTCACAGGAAGTGCCAGAGGGTCAAGACCCTTTTGAGCACACCAAATAGAAAATCTTTTCCACTTAAAAGCATAGGAACGCCTAGTGGAAGGTTTTCTGGAAGCATGGAGGATATCCTTCACTTGCTTAGAAAGATTGAAGTATTGAAGGTCTAGGCCTTCAGTAACCGAGGTGAAGGGACTTCGGGTTTGGATGCCACAAAGTCCCTTCCTCCTGGGACAGAAGGACTGGTGCAGCTCCCAAGTCCAGGGAGGGGGCTTGGGAGAGATGCAGAAGTAGAGGGTACCACACTTGGCATGGCCAGCGTGGAGCTATGAGGATCATAGATCCTTGATCCCTCTGGAGTTTGAACAGAGTCTTGGAAATCAAAGGAATGGGTGGAAAGGCATACAGGAAGCCCTGACCCCAATGAAGGAGGAAGGCATCCTTGGCCTGAACTCCCTGACACGGAATTCTGGAACAGAACCGGGGAAGTTTGGCATTCCACGGACTTGCAAAGAGGTCTATGTCCAGGGTTCCCCATTCTTGGAAGATTCTGAGTACCTGATCCATGTGCAGGGACCATTCGTGTGGAAGCAGAACTCGACTGAGTCTGTCTGCCCAAGAGGTTTGGATTCCTGGGAGGTATACTGCCAGGAGATGGATTTGATGCTCTCTGGCGAAGGCCCATAATCTCAGAGCTTCGTTGCAAAGCGACAGAGAGCCAGTTCCTCCTTGCTTGTTTATGTAAAACATGGCTACTTGATTGTCCGTATGAATGAGGACTGTCTTGTAGCTGAGGAGGGTATGAAAGACCTTGAGAGCTAGGAACACTGCTCGAAGTTCCAAGTGGTTGATATGAAGAGAGGTCTCCTGTGGGGACCAAGTGCCTTGGGTGGAGAGGTCTTGTAGATGAGCTCCCCAACCTGTTTGGGAGGCATCTGTTGTGAGGGTTGCTTGGGGTAACAAAGGTTGGAAGGGGGACCCCAGCAACAGATTTTGAGTGGACATCCACCATTGGAGAGACCAAAAGAGACATTTGGAGGTTGCTATTTGGTCTGAGAGAGCTCCTGAAGCTTGAGTCCACTGGGTGGACAAAGTCCATTGAGCTGCTCTCATGTGTAGGCGAGCATAGGGTACCACATGTACTGTGGAAGCCATATGGCCTAGCAGTTGTAGCATCTCCCTGGCAGTTAAGTGGCTCTTTGACTGACTGAATCTGGGAGGCTAACTGCACTAGATGCGCCTGGTGCGGTTCAGGGAGATCTGAGCCTCTGACTGGGTTGGAGCTCGGATGAGCCAGTCGTCCAGGTATGGGAAGACAAATATTCCCAGAGTGCGTAGAAATGCAGCAACTATTGCCATGCATTTGGTGAACACTCTTGGAGCAGAGGCTAGACCGAAAGGAAGCACTCTGTATTGGTAATGTTTTCCCTGGAACAGAAAACGTAGGAATTTTCTGTGAGATGGATGGATGAGGACATGAGTGTACGCATCCTTGAGATCAAGAGAACAAAGCCAATCCTGACTCTGCAGGTATGGAAGGAGAGTGCCTAGAGAAAGCATCTTGAACTTCTCCTTGCATAGGAATCAAGTCAAAAACCCTGAGGGGGTTGGGACTGCTGGGTTGTAGCAGTCCCTGCAGGTTTAGGCCTGGCCTGTTTAGGTTGCTGACGCTTAGTAGCAAAGCGACCTGTAGAAGATTGTTGGCCAGAAGTGGAAGGAAATCTGCTCCTTTTGTAAAAAGGCTTTTTGAAAGGTTTTTTCTTGGCAGGAATGGAGGTTGACTTGGAAAGTCTATCCAGAGCAGAATTCTCTGCATCCATTTGAGTGGCCTTTATTTGCCACTCTTTGCCAAAGAGATTTTCACCCGTACAAGGCAGATTTCCTAACCCATCCTGAACCCAGGGCTCTAGATCGGAAACCTGGAGCCAAGCAATTCTGTGAGCAGCTATGGCAATGCCTGAGGCTCTGCTGGCACCTTCAAAGGAGTCAAAGGCTGCCCTGTTGGAAAACTTTGAAATGTCTTGAGTATGCTTAAGCCAAAGAAGGAACTCATCCCTTTTATCCTCAGGAAGAAAAGGGAGAAAGTTGTGCAGCTTTTGTGCAACTTCCTTTAGAAACATACCCATATAAAGGCTATATGAGTTGATTCTGGCAATAAGCATGCTGGCTTGGAAGATTTTCCTACCAAAAGCATCCAAGGTCCTGCATTCTCTTCCTGGAGGAGCAGAAGAGTGTCTTTTGGTACTCTATCCTTTTCATAGCTGACTGCACCACAATGGAGTGGTGAGGAAGCTGAGTTTTCTGAAATCCAGGAGAAGGAGGGACACGGTACATAGTGTCCATTCTGCGAGAATGAGGAGAAAGGGTGAGAGGAGTCTCCCATAAGTCAATCATATGTTCATGAAGAATTTCATGAATTGGCAAGGTGACTGCCTCTCTGGGAGCCTTAGAGTATCCTAAAATATCAAATTTATTTGCTCCAGGCTCTGTTTCAGAGGTTACTGAAATAGAGAGTCCTTTAGCCACTTCTATAATGAAGTCTTGAAAGGACAAATCCTCTGGAGGAGACATTCTCCTTTTTGGAGAAGTAGGTTCCTCAGGAAGGGTAATGGATACTTCAGGAGACTCATCTGATGAATCAGAATCATCAGAGGAATCAAAGTATCGTCTGTCCCCTTCCAATGATAGATACGCGTATCGATCGGTACCGACATCGGACGTTCCCGGTACCGGATCGGTACCAAGAAATAGCCCTGGACAAGGAACCGAAGTCGGTATCCTGGCCGATGTCGATGCAGTCGGTACCGGTATCGGCGCTGGTACCGACAACGGAACTCGTTGCGGTACCGTCGGCGTCGCAGCATTAATAAAAGCCATTATAGCCTGCTGCATGGATTGAACAGTGTGATCCATGGACGCCACGACTGCCTGGATGTCGGTACCGGGAGAAGGTGCCGGTACCCCAGAGCAGTCTAACAGGTGATCGGTCGAGGCCATGCCATCGATGTCAACCTGTAACCCCATAGGAGGAGCTTTGGAAGCCGGAGCTTCCCACCGGGGTTGTTTGGCTGGGGCAGGATCCTCGAAGGCAAGCCCGGAGGCATCTCGATGCTTAGAGGGAGATTTTCCCTTCGAGGACCTGCTAGGTTTATGTTTGGTTACCTGAGACCCATCAGGAGAGGAAGACCTGGAAGATGTCGATTGCACCGCCGGTGCATCCGTGGGAAACAGCACATGGAGCTTGGCTGCTCGGTTCTGTAACCCTCGTTTAGACATTAGAGAGCAGGACTGGCAATCCGGAATGGAGTGTTCAGGACCCAAACATTTAAGACACCATTCATGGGTGTCTGTAACAGAAATTGTACCGCTACACTTAGTGCATTTTTTGAACCCGGAGGCTGGTTTTTCCATGAGGGAAAATTTTTTTGTGGGTCTGTAGGCCTAAGAAGAAAAATACACCAAGTGATTAAAAAATATATATATATTTTTTTTAGAAAGAAAAGACCGGCGGTACCGGTCCAGCGTCGGGGAAGGCAGACACGCGACCAAAGAAATAAATTAAAATAAAGAACTTCTTCAGCAGTGACAGGAACACGACCTGCTGGCTCCGCCCGAAAGAAGAACTGAGGAGAGTTGGTTAGAAAAGGCGGGAAGGCAGCGCGCAGGCGCTGTGGGAGGCTCCCAAAAGCTTTCTTTCTGGGAAGCTGGGGAGCTTTCCCGCGCAGGCTCCGTCGGTACCGACGTACCCATATGTGAGGACTTATTCCTGCTTGTTCCTGGAGATGATAGAGGTCTATAAATTAATGAATGGAGTGTAATGGGTAAACGTAGATTGATTGTTTACGTCATCAGAATATAGAAAGACTAGGGGACATGCAATGAAGCTACAGGGTAAACTATTTAAGACTAATAAGAGAAAATATTTTTTCACTCAACGTGTAATCAAACACTGAATTTGTTACCGGAGGATGTAGTAAAAGCTGTTAGTGTAGCTGGGTTTAAAAAAGGTTTGGACAAGTTCCTGGAGGAAAGGTCCATAAACAATTATTAAAAGGGACACAGGTTATCACTGCTTGACCCAATGCAAGCACTGAGGAACCTGTGCCTTTCTGGAAATTGCTAGGTACTTATGATCTAGATTGGCCACTGTTGGAAACAGGATACTGGGCTTGATGGATCTTGGTCTGACCCAGTATGGCATATCTTATGTTCTTAAAACCAGATATGTCTCGAGAAATATTGGATCAAAGAACTCAGGAATTGCAACAGATGTTAGGCCAGTTTAGAAGTTCATTGCATCAATAAAAAATTAAAGAAGGATAAAGTAGATTATTCTGTTGACCCTGTATATCCTTGGATGCGTACGGATACTAATGAATGAAATAAAAAATGTTTCCTCTAATGAATCTGATAGCAGTGAGGAAGAGCACAATGACTCACCAAAGCCTGCAGAATCAGCTCCAAGTCCACCATCCCTTGAACTGAAGAACTAGTGTGCAGCACTGGAAGTACAGGAGGTGCAGCACTGGAAGTACAGGAGGTGCAGCACAGGAAATACAGGAGGTGCAGCACAGGAAGTACAGGAGGCGAAACAAAGGAAGTACAGGAGGTGCAGCACAGGAAGTACAGGAGGCGAAACACAGGAAGTACAGAAGGTGCAGCACTGGAAGTACAGGAGGTGCAGCACAGGAAGTACAGGAGGCGAAACACAGGAAGTACAGGAGGTGCAGCACAGGAAGTACAGGAGGTGCAGCACTGGAAGTACAGGTGGTGAAACACAGGAAGTACAGGAGGTGCAGCACAGGAAGTACAGGAGGCAAAACACAGGAAGTACAGGAGGTGCAGCACTGGAAGTACAGGAGGCGAAACACAGGAAGTACAGGAGGTGAAAATATCACAGGAACAAAAAGAACCAAAGCTCAAACATCCAGAAGTTGGAGAATCAGTGACCTGAGGATTTCAAGATGGCGAAACAGTGCGACAAGGTGGTGGCAAAAGCCAGAAGGATGCTGGGTGGCATACAGAGAGGAATTACCAGCAGAAAGGAAGAGGTACTAACGCCACTGTACAAGTTGCTGGTGAGGCCTCACTTGGAATACTGTGTTCAGTTTTGGAGACCATATCTCGCAAAGGATATAAAAAGACTGGAAACAGTTCAGGGAAGGCGACCAAAATGATTTGGAGCCTGTGCCAGAAGCCTTATGAGAAGAGACTTGAAGACCTAAATATGTAAACTCTGGAAGAGAGGAGGGACAGGGGAGATATGATTCAGACCTTTAAATACTTAAAGAGTATTAATGAACAAACAAACCTCTTCCAAAGACGGGGAAGCTGTAAAACTAGAGGACATAACATGAAGCTGCATGGGGGTAAACTGAAAGGCAATGTCAGGAAATACTTTTTCACTGAAAGGGTGGTGGATGCTTGGAGTGCCCTCCCGATGGAAGTGGTGGGGGCAAATACAGTGACAGAATTCAAAATGGCATGGGACAGACACAGTAGATGCCTTTATAGCAACAGGATAAAATCAAAATAAGCATAACTATCTCTTATATCTGAACATATAGGGGTGACCTACACGGAGCGGTGGTTACACCCCTAAGCAAAGGCATGGTGAGAGGTGATTCGCATGGAGCAGCAGGTGCACCTACTCTTGCCGCCTTGCTGGGCAGACTAGATGGACCATACTGGTCTTTATTTGCCGTCATGTACTTTGTTACTATGTTACAGGGAAGTAAAGGATAGTGATGGTTGGTGGCTCCTATGGGGTACTGAGATGTCCATTTGCTGATCAGACTTGATGTCCCAAGAGGTATGCTCTCTGCCAAAATCCAAGATGGAGAGTTTGCCAGGACTCATCAAACCTACTGACTATTATCCGATGCTGCTCAGCAATGTCGGCACAAATGATACTGCTAGTTATTATTCCGAGCACATCAAAAGTGACTTCATGACTCTGGGAGAGAGGGTGAATCAGACAGGTGCAGGTGGTGTTCTCTTCAATCCTCCCTGTTGAGGATAAAAACAGAGGAAAAGAAGCTTGCATCCTAGAGATGAATGCATGATTGCGTGGATGACATCATTGAGAGTGTTTTGGATTCCTGGACCATGGAATGATTTTCCAAGGGCTATTGAGCAAAGATGGGTCAAAGTATCTTCCTCAGAAGACTGGCTAATCTACTGAAGAGGGATTTAAACTAGATTCCTTGGGAATGGGTAAAGAATGCTCCCAAGTACATAAAAGACCTCAGGTAACTAGAACATTAAATACCTCTATAGAAATGGGAAAAAGGGGCAAAAAAAAAATGGAAAGCGGTATGCATTAATGCACATAATATGGGAAATAAGATTCCGGATATTGAGGCTTTAATCTCTTAACTGGGGAAAACAAGTTAACTCATCCTTCCTTTGCTATTTAGCAATGGGGAATCCAAGTTAACGCGCCTTCAGATTACTGTCTGTCCCCCAATCACCGCCAGCACATGCTACAATTGGAGCAGTACAGCTGAGCTGCTCCATCGCGGGTCCAGAAAACTGTGGGGAATTTAGATGAGCTTACTGCCTTGCAGCGATCGCCAATCAGTCCTGTTCCCCGATCACCGCTGGCATCAGCGATCGCTCAGGGCAGTCTGACAGACACTACCACGGGTCCAGAAAACAGCGGCAACCCTCCTGCCAAAACCGGAGCAGCTCAGTCATGAATAGATACAGCTGAGCTGCTCCGTTGGGGATGGTGAAGAAAGCCCCCCCCCCCCGGTAAACGAAAGCCCACAGGTAAGTGAAACATTAAATACCTTTATAGAAAGAGGTAAAATGGTCAACATCTGGAAAGCAGTGTGTATAAATGCCCGTAGCATGGGAAATAAGATCCCAGATGTTGAGGCTTTAATGGAAGAGGCTGACTTGGATTTAGTGGCGGTTACAGAGACATTGTTCACGGACAACCATGACTGGGCTATAACTATACCAGGTTATACGTTATTCAGAAAGGACAGGGCAGGAAGAAGGGGAGGAGGAGTGGCACTTTATGTAAAAAATAATATTAAAGCTATGGAAATACAGGGCTTAAAGGGGAGAGAGGAGGCAGTGTGGGTTAAACTAGAAAGAGGGAAAGATAAATCTATTTGCATTGGAGTGATATACAGACCTCCCTCACAAGAGGAAGAGGTGGACAGAGAGTTAATTGAAGACATGCGCAGCATTGCTAGGAAAGGGGAAGTGCTACTGATAGGAGATTTCAATATGCTGGATGTTGATTGGCGCATCCCTGCTGCAGTATCATCTAGAAGTAAGGAGATCCTGGATTCTCTACAGGGAGAACTATTCAGGCAATTGGTAACAGAACCCACACGTGAAGGGGCCATAGTGGGAGACCATCTCGTATCCAGTGATCACCAGATGGTGTGGTTCAGTATTAGGATTAGGGCTGATAAAATCCATTCAAAATCGAGGGTCTTAGACTTTAGGACAACTAACTTTGCCAAGATGGGCCAATACCTCAGGGAGTCGTTAGTGGGATGGGAACAGCTGGGAGATGTAAAAACAGTGGGCAAAACTGAAAAGGAATATTTTAAGATCAACCAACCTTTTTGTTAGAATGGTAAATAAAGGTAAAAGGAAAAGGAGGCTTCTATGTTTCTCAAAAGACGTAGCTGAAAAGGTGAAGAAAAAGAGGGAGGCCTTCATGAAATACGAGAGATCACAGAGAGAGGAAGACAGACATCTATATTTGGAAAAACCTAGAGAGGCTGGCAAAGAAGTCAAGAAAGCAAAGATACAAAAAGAAGAGGAAATAGCCAAGGCAATAAAATGGGGTGGGGGGGGGGGGGGTGGAAAGGGGGGGATAAGACATTTTTCAGATATGTTAGTGAGAGGAGGAAGGGCAAAAGTGTTATTGTCAGACTCAAGGGTGAAGGGGAGGAATATGTAGAAGCTGAGGAGGATAAAGTGAATTGATTAACAAATATTTCAGTTCTGTGTTCACAGATGAAGGGCCGGAAGCAGGACCTCGGAAAACACCCATAAACAGGAACAAAAGCGAGAGGCATCTCAAACAATTTTCAAAAGAATATGTTTGTGAAGAACTAGCTAAACTAAAAGTGGACAAACCGAAGGGATCAGATGGGATACATTTGAGAATACTGAAGGAACTTGGGGACATTCTAGCAGCTCCACTGACTGACCTTTTCAATGCCTCTTTGGAGTCAGGATTGGTGCCTGAGAACTGGAGAGAGGTACACGTGGTCCCTTTACACAAAAGCAGAAGTATGGATGTGGTTGAAAATTACAGGCCGGTTAGTTTAACCTCAGTGGTGAGTAAATTATTGGAAACGCTGCTGAAAGAGAAAATAGTGATGTTTCTAGTGTCCAATGGATAGCAGGATCTGAGCCAGAATGGATTCACCAGAGGCAGGTCTTGTCAGACAAATCTGATTGATTTCTTTGACTGGGTGACCAGAGAGTTGGACCTAGGGAGAGCCCTAGATGTGGGGTATTTAGATTTCAGTAAAGCCTTTGACACCGTTCCTCACAGCCGACTTATAAACAAACTGAGCACCCTCAGGATGGACCCTAAAGTTACTGCTTGGGTTAGAAATTGGTTGAGAGGGAGGCAACAAAGGGTACAGGTAAATGGAGTTCACTCTGAGGAGAAGGAGGTTACCAGTGGGGTGCCGCAGGGATCCATCCTTGGTCCGATTTAACATCTTTGTTAGTGATATTATGGTTTGTCTCTTTGCGGATGATACCAAAATCTGCACCAGAGTAGACACCCGGGAAGGTGTAGATAACATGAGGAGGGATCTAGCTAAGCTTGAAGAATGATCTGGAATTTGGCAGCTGAGATTTAATGCTAAAATATATAGGGTCATATATTTGGGCTGCAACAATCCAAGGAAACAGTACAGTATAGGAGGTGACATACTTGTGTCCACGAAAGAACGGGACAAATGCGTGATTGTGTGTGATGATCTCGAAGTAGCTAAACAGGTAGAAAAGGTGATGGCAAAAGCTAAAAGGATGCTTGGGTGCATAGGGAGAGGAATGGCCAGCAGAAGAAAGGAGTAGATAGTGCCCCTGTATAAGTCTTTGGTGTGATCTTATTTGGAGTATTGTTTGCAATTCTGGAGACCGCACCTTCAAAAGAATATAAACAGGTTGGAGTCTGTGCAGAGAGTGGCTACTAAAATAGTTAATGGTCTTCGTTATAAAGCGTATGAGGACAGACTTAAGGACCTTAATATGTATACTTTAGAGGAAAGGCGGTACAGAGGTGATATAATTGAGATGTTTAAATGAGAGGAGGAGTGGCTTAGTGGTTGAGGCAGGGTACTTCAGGCCGGAAGGTCGGGGGTTCAAATCCCACTAGAGGACAGCAACCTTGGGCAGGAAGGACTGGGGTTTCTAGTCCCACAGGTGCTCCTTGTAGTCTTGGGCAAACCACTTAACCCTCCATAGCCCATGTTCCCTGTAAAATAGTTATCTCCAAGTTATAATGCCCTGTTCAATGTAATTTCAGTTTGTTCAATGTAAACTGCACTGATGCAGAATAGCGCGGTATATAAGAGAATGTAAATAAAATAAATAAATAAATACCTCTGTGGCATAAATGCACAGGAGGAGAACTTCTTTTGATTGAAAGCAAGCTCTGCTACAAGGAGACATAAGGTGAGGGTGAAAGGGGATAGATTCAGGAGTAATATGCAGAAATATTTATTTAAGGAAAGAGTAGTGGATCCATGGAATAGTCTCCCAGTGGAGGTGGTAGAGATGAGGACAGTATCTAAATTCAAAAAAGCATGGGACAAACACAGAGGCTCTCTAAAGGAAAAAAAAAGGGGACTGTTGCAGTGGTTAATATGGAAGGGCAGACTAGATAGTCCATGTGGTCTTTTTCTGCCGTCGTGTTTCTGTGTTTCTATGGGTATGATATAAGACTTCCTTCACAGAGAGAAAAAGTGGAAGGAGGTTAAATTGAAGACATTTGCAGTATTGCTATGAAAAGAGAAGTGTTGTTGATAAATGATTCCAATATGCTGGTTGTTGATTTGGACGTCTCTGCTATGGTATCATCTAGAAATAAGGAGATCCTGGATTCCCTACAGGGAGAACTATTCTGGGAACCAGCAACTGAACTGACATGGAGGCGGGCCATACTGGACCTGGTACTTACGGATGGGGAGAGTGTTTCTGATATTATAGTGGGTGATCATCTTACATGCAATGATCAGAAGACGGTGTGGTTCAATATTAGGACAAGGGCTGATTAAATCCCGTACTTAGTTCAAAACCCTGGTACATAAAGCTATTCATGTTGCAACTCCTGAATATTTCTTCATTGATCACCCTATATGCCCCTACCCATACTCTTCATTCTTTACATGGTTTCAGACTATATATTCCACCACCATCCCTAGTCAAATACAAGTCTACTCGTCAATCTGCATTTCTATTTTAGCCTCCTCCTTCTGGAACAATTTACCCACCTCCCTTCCATAGAGCCTAGCTTCATATACTTTATGAAGGCACTCAAAACACATTTGTTTGAATCTGCCTTCTGACTCCTTTTGGTCAGTCTCCTTTCAATGTTGAGGTACCGCTGAACCATTACCTGGCAGAGCCAAAACCCTCCCCGCTTCCCTTTCTTTCTCTCTGCTCTGACCCACCTTTCCCCCACCTCCTAGCTATGTTTTGTTTTCTGTTTTTCTTATTGCCTATGAACATTATTTAGTAACTACAGTAATAAGCTGCCTTACCACAGGTAAAATAAAGGAGAAAAAAGGCTTCAGATTACACGGATCAGGCAGACATGACACAGCACGTCATTGCCATCTCCATCACATCAATAGCCAAAAAAACTCCTTATCAATTATTATATTTTTCAGTTTTCAATTTTCAATATTTTATCTTATACCAAATTGTACTGTAAACAATACTCCTTTCTAGAGCATGTCTTCAACACAGCTTAACTGAAGTGGTCTCCAAGGCATCTATCAAACACCCCGACGCCACCATCTTGACGACGAAGCGTTTCACAGTGTGCTTTCTGAAGGGGTTTAAATAATCACACAGAACATGCTTTAGAAGAGAGTAAAAGAAAAATATGTAACCTGTGCAAAGAACTTCTAGACACACTACCCCCATAGGAATGATAATATACATCAGCTGACAAACAGACAGCCCAGAACAAGATATAACCCACAGCAACAGATAAAAACACAGCCATGAGTTTAAAAGAGGCTCCATCATACGAGAGACAGCTCTAATGCAGACCTCCCATCTCTCATGAACGAGGAAAACACCAAACCGATAGAAACACACTCACCCGATCTGACCAACAGTACCACTTGACTTGCTGACATAATGCACAGTTCAACACAATCAAAAAACGCCGAGCATGAGCAGAATGTAAATACAGCCAACCTAAACCCAATAGGCTCAAACCTGTGCCAATCAGATAGCACATTCACATCATCAGAAGAAAACCGCGTCTTATGTCAGCTCTAAAGTAAATTAACTCAAACCACACAGGTCAAAGGGCACGATCAGATGAACATAAAAAAAAACACGGCCAGTACCTGATTCAAATCCTCACCAACCTACACTGTTGGGTCAAAAGTAGAACCAAAACAAATTGATCCTCCCTCCCTCTCATCTAGACACATAAAATGCCAGTCTATTTGAGAATTCAGACCTTTGGGGCAAACAGTATCTAAACAGAGTCCATTTTTGTTCTCTAAATTCCAGGGACTGTTCTCTGGTATGTTCACCAATCCCAGCTCCAATTTGGTCTATACAGAAACATCTCAGGTGAGCAAACACATGATGTTGCTCTTTACAATGCTGAACCATGGGTGCTTCTAATTTCCCACAACGTAAATGACTCCCGTGCTCGCCCATACACAATTTAAAGGGCCAGGTAGTTTGTCCAATATATATAACAAGTTACATGAACACCTAATGACAAACTACAAAACTAGAGTCACAGGTAGTGTTATGATGCAACCGATAATCACATCCTTTATAGACTGAGCAATGACCAGAAGGTTGATGTCCAGAAAAAAACTTTACAGCCCCACTAGGCCTTCTCAGTACACTAGGGGGTATGTTTACTAAAACCCCGTTAGGGTGCGCGCCACGCTAGTGTGCGGATGCCATATAAGGAGTGGACGTTTCAGTCAGAAAAAAGCAAAACTGGGATTAATCATGCACTAATGTGCGCTGCGCTCAAGTGCGCCCCGCATATTAGCGCATGAGAAAGTTGCGCGGGAAGCATAAGTGGCGCGCTGATGTACAAGCACAGGAACAGAGCCACAGTACAATGGTTAAGACACTGACCAATGGTGCAGGGATCATGGGTTCAATCCCCCACTGTGCCCAATGAAGAAGGCTGGCTGAGGCATTACCTATTATGGGGAAGATTGCTTTAGGAGGCATTTTATCTTTATTTTAATTATCTCTACTAGCAAACGCACTCTCAAAGCGTGTTAACATAAGGTGCCCCATAAGGCACATTTTAAAGTGCACTGTCCGCCAAGGCACCCTAGAATGTTGCTTATAGGGCGCTTTATAGGGTGCCGTATGAGGTACCGCAAGGTCAAAGCACTGTTTTTGATGGCAGCACTGTGCAGTTTAAGAAATGAAAATTATAAGTAGGTGCGCTGACATGCAAGGAGGAGCAGCAGTGTAGCACAATGGTTAAGACACTGACCAATGGGGGCATTTTATTTTTATTTTAATTAGTGCTGCCAGCAAACACACCCTCAAAGTATTGTAACATAAGGTACTGCATAAGGCGCCTCATAGGGTACCCCAGAGGGCACATTTTAAAGTGTACTGTCCGCCACGGCACCCTACAATGTTGCTGAAAGGGTGGCCTATAGGGCACCATATAGGGTGCCCTATGAGGCACAGCAAGGTCATAGCACTGTGTTTGATGGCAGCACTGTGCATTTAAACGCATGGAAATCTGAAGTAGGTGTGCTGACATGCAAGGAGGAACAGCAGTGTAGCACAATGGTTAAGGCACTGACTGATGATACAGGGGTCATGAGTTTGCTCCCCAGTGTGCCTAATATGTAAGGCTGGCTCAGGCATCAGCTTTGCAATGTGTGTATTGTTTCCTGCAGCACTTCATTTGTATTTTATTAATTGCTGCCAGCAAACACACCCTCACGTGCCATAACTGAAGGTGCCGCATAAGGCACCCTATAAGGCACTCCATAGGGCACATTATAAAGTGCACTGTCCGCCATGGCACCCTAAAATGTCCCCTATAGGGCACCCTATAAGTCGTTCCACAGGATAACGTATAGTGCACCTTATATGGACGGTAACCATAAGGTGCCCTATAGGGCGCCCTATAAAGCGCCCACTGAGGCACCTTATGGGTACAGTACGCAGAGAGTGTTTTTGCTGGCAGCAATAATGTACATTAAAAAGAGATAATGCTTTGGGCAGCCCTATCAAATAACCCCACTGTGGGTTTGAACCCATGACCTCTGGCTCCACAGGCAGTGAAGTAACCAGTGGGCTACAGCTCTATAGCTGCTAGCAAGCCCCTGGCTGGCTGTAGAGGGACTGCACGTCACCACACAGACAGTCTGCTGTGGTCACCAGGATAGGGTTAGGCCACCCGTACCCATGATGCACTGCACATGCAAATCAGCTGTCCACAGATGAACACAAGATGGGGTATGCACCCCCACAGCACCTCAGCCTGGTAGGGGGAACTGACCATGTCTACCCCCACAGCACCTTGGTCTGGTAGGGGGGTACTGACCGTGTGTGTTACTGGCACAGAGTAGCTACACACCGTCACATTGTGCGGGTACTGTGCTCACCCTGAGTGTGCGGTGGGGCGCCCAGCACCAGGTCCACAGCACCTTCCATGGCAGAAATAGGCCATGCTGCAGGTCCCCAGCAGTGCTAATGTGTGAGATAGGTAGTTTCTGCAGAAGCACCTTGGATATATCTGTCTGTCTCAGTCAGGTGTAGCCCCTATGGACCCCTAGGAGGATTATGTACCACCACCCTCCTCCTCCAGGGCTGAGGGTGGTAAACAGGGTCTCCCATCAACAGATGCACATTCTACCTCTCTGCAATGGTGGCAGTAGAGGGGACCATCAACCCCGGTCCTGCTGGGGAACAGACACCCTACAGGGCAGTCAATGCAGCTCTGTACACATCCATAACGCAATAGCAGACAGACATTAGGCCTGGATATGCTAAGCTGCACCCCACCACTATCTGATATTCTCCTGCAGCAAGCCTTCAGCTGCTGCACCCTGCAAGGCGATCCATCAAGACACATACCAGCTGCAAACAGTCTGCTAGCTAGTCCATAGTGCATGTTCCTGGTGGAAATGCGTGCACCCAGAACTGGGATGTCAGCATACACAACAAGCAGATAAGTCAGTGACTGGGCTCCAAAAGGAAAACCATAAATATCACATGAAAGAAATATTATATAGCACTATGGGGGTGCCTAGCCATGCTGTGGTCACTGCACAGTCAGGGTGAGAGTGATCTCCCAGCAGGACATGCTGAGGCCACCCTGTCTGTGTAGGTGGTGGCCGGGCACTAAAATGTCCCAGCCAGTGCCCTATGCCCTGTGCAGATGCATCCTGTCCTGGCTATACCCATGGTACCTTGCTCCTCATTATGCACATTGGCAGGCCAATACTGGCATCAGTGCTGACAGTGTGGGCTGTGGAGGGTGTTTGCAGCCACCACACACTGGATAGACAGACAGACACCCCCACACCTATGCCAGCATTGTGCTACTATAGAGGAGTTTAGCAGCCCTGGCCACCACACCAGTCCTGGGCACAGTACAGGCATGGATATGGTACGCAATACTGTTGGGGGTCACTCCCCAGGATGGTAAACACTGTTAGAGACCAGACCTGAAGCACACACCACAGACATCAGAAAGGTTGTTATGATGAAGCTCAATCAGCAAACTGTGCTTAACGTAGGAATTGCTATCTACCAGTAATCATAGCAAATGTTTGATAGCTGTGTACCGTATACCCAGGTGTAGGGTGGCATTGCTAAGGTATGCAAGTGCTAGTATTGGGAGATGCACGCAGGGCCCGATGTCCTGCCTCTCCAGGTGTTTGGCCCTCCAGGACTGCATTTGGGAGACTCTGCTCTAGATAATGCGCCTGTTTATGGTGTCTGTGCTCGGTGGGGTAAAATATAGGTGTATTAACCATGCGTATGTTCTCTGCAATAAAGGTTTGTCCTTACTATCACGGTTTAGTTGTGGGAAAAATATGTGGACCGGATTGGCAGTAGCCCCAGCTGGGCTTTGAACCTGTGACCTTCTGTTCTTGCACACACTGTCTGTGTGCACTGCACCACCGTGTTGCCACAGATATGCTGCATTCCCTGGGGAGTCCATGACTGTACATCCGACAGGGCCTGTTTGTTGCAGTGCATGGCACCCACCTGGACAGGGCTAGGCCATGGTCTGCTGTTGCCACCAGCTGCTGCCACCTACACCACCAGTACCGCTCCATCCTTAGATTGGAGACAGCATAAACCCTGAAGGATTTGTGGCCCTCCAGGACTGCATTTGGGGGAATCTGCTCTAGGTAATGTGCATGTTTCTGGTGTCTGTGCTCTGTAGGGTAAAATAGAGGTGTTTGACCCTTGCTTATGTTCTCTGCAATAAAGGTTCGTCTTTACTATCACGATATAGTTGTGGGTAAAATATGGGGACTGGATTGGCAGGAGCCCCAGCTGGGGCTTGAACCTGTGACCTTCTGTCTCCAAACACACTGGTTGTGTGCACTGCACCACCGTGTTGCCACAGAGACAGTGCATTCCCTGATGATACCATGACTGTTTGTCCGGCAGGGCCTGTCTGTTGCAGTGCATTGCACCCACCTACACAGGGCTAGGCCATAGTCTGCTCTGGGCAGCTGCCACTGCCCCCCTTCACCTCCAGTACCCCTGTGCCACCATGCTGACATGCCCTTCTGCTGGTGGTGCTGGTGGTACGCAGTCTCAGGCCATCCTGTGTTCGGGTAGGCGGCTACCTATGGTGCGGGTTCTGGGGTAGGGGTGCCTGCATATCTGTCCGCATGTCCCCCAATCACTGCCTGCCAATTTCTGTGCCCTTGGGGGAACCTGCTGGGTACTGTCCCCTGTGACACTGTGCTAAACACTCTCGTGCCCATGTTGGGCCCTCATCAGTTGCTGTCTGGCTGCTGTTCAGTTTCAGCATTCCTAGGTGCCATCTAGGCATCTGCCTAGTCCGCAGTGTGCCCCAGCTGCACCACAGCATGTGCCGCCTGCAGCCCTCTGAATCCCCTTTCCCAGCATCTGTCCAGTTGCCCATTCCGACCTGCCCGCCCTGCTGTTGTGGAACATGTGCATGCCATAGGTAACCTGTCCAATGGAGAGGGAAACCCTGATCAGTGTTATTTCACTGCGGGATCATTCACCTTGTATGGGGACGGAGCGTAGACCCTTCTAAAATTCATATTTATTTTTTGGAGCTTTGTTGGGAGTGCTTTTTGATGTTTCCCATTACTCTCAGTATTGCCCAGCTTGCTTATGATTTTTTTATATTTTGTTGGGGTCATTTTTAATGTTTATTTGCCCTTTTGTTCCATGCACATGTATCACACTGCTCAATTTTTGTAGGTTTCCCTGGTTTTGCTGTACATTGCTGACAGAAATGGTTTCTCTTCCCTTTAAATCGGCTCTACCGCGAGGTTTTCACTCACGGTATTTTTTTGCTTGAATTTCAGCCCCGCTCGTGTGCGGGGGAGTCTCTCCCCTCCCACTCTCCACCTATTGACCCCGTCTCTCCGCCCCTGGGGAGCCTTCCTCCGCCCTCTGAGAGCCTTTCCATGCCTTTATCGCACATCAGCGCGCCACACACATGAGCAGGCACTTTAGTGCGGCGCGCACGTGTGGGGGGCACAAAAACGCATCATTAGCGTGCGCTAAGGAACCTTAGCGCACGCTATTGTGCGCCGTGCACTTGAGCGCAGTTTAGTAAACATACCCCTAGGACTTAACAAATCTTTCAAATTATGATTCCGGGACCAGACACACCGAGGGGTTAAATTACATAAACCAGGGGTTGCTCTTATCATCTGAAAACAGCACCAAATAATCCTCTGGAGTCTATAATTAAGCGGAGAAAATTTAGTTATAAAGTGTACAAATTCACCATCCTTATCTAGACATTTATTTCCAACAGTGGACAACAACCATTCTCTGCTATTAAACTTGGCCCATCTGAACGTCCTATTAATAATTTCACCTGGGTATCCTCTAGAAAGAAAAGCCTGGGCCCAGCACTGTTCAATGTATTTGTGAGTGATATTGCTGAAGGACTGAATGGAAAAGTCTGTTTTTTTGCAGATGACACAAAAATTTGCAACAGAGTGGACTCCCCCAAGGGAGTGGTTAACATGAGGAAAGATCTACAAAAGCTGGAAGAATGGTCTAATGCTTGGCAATTAAGATTTAATGCAAAGAAGTGCAGAGTCATGCACTTGGGAATCAGAAATCAAAGGGAAATGTATGCGATAGGGGGCGAGAGGTTGGTTTGCACGGATCAGGAGAAAGACCTTGATGTGATTTATTTCTGAAGATCTCAAGGTGGCAAAACAGTGCGACAAGGCGGTGGCAAAAGCCAGGAGGATGTTGGGCTGCATACAAAGAGGAATTACCAGCAGAAAGGAAGAGGTACTTATGCCACTGTACAAGTCACTGGTGAGGCCTCACTTGGAATACTGTGTTGTGTTTTGGAGACCGTATCTTGCAAAGGATGTAAAAAGACTGGAAACTGTTCAGAGGAAGGCGACCAAAATGATTTGGAGCCTGCGTCAGAAGCCTTATGAGATGAGACTTGAAGACCTAAACATGTACACTTTGGAGGACAGGAGGGACAGGGGAGATATGATTCAGACCTTTAAATACTTAAAGGAAAATAATGAACAAACAAAACCTCTTCCAAAGACGGGGAAGCTGTAAAACTAGAGGGCATAACATGAAGCTGCAAGGGGGTAAACTGAAAGGCAATGTCGGGAAATACTTTTTCACAGAATGGGTGGTGGATGCTTGGAATGCTCTCCCGATGGAAGTGGTGGGGGCAAACACAGTGATGGAATTCAAAATGGCATGGGACAGACACAGTGGATCCCTTTACAGTAACAGGATAAAATCAAAATAAACTGAACCATCTAATTTTTCAACAAATAGGGGTGTCCTAAATGGTGGGTTCACCCCTAAACAAAGACATGGGGAGGAGTGGCCTGCACAGAGCAGCAGGTGCACCTACTCTTGCCATCGTACTGGGCAGACTAGATGGACCATACTGGTCTTTATTTGCCGTCATTTACTATGTTACTATGTAATTGTCGAGATTGACCAACAAAATCGGCCAAATCTGAACAGTTACATCGATACCGAATAAACTGAGAAAAGGGAAGTCCCTCTCGCATTTTTTGGGGATGGGCACTAGAATAGTGCAAAAACTTATTTCTATCAGTTTTCTTTCTATACAATGAAGTGCCACAACCAGAATCCTGTCTCACTATCCAAACATCTAAAAATGCAATCTCATTCTCATGAAAAGAAAGGGTAAATTGAATGTTAGAATGGAGATGATTTAACCATTGATGAAATTCTAACAGCTTTTCTCCTAAGAAACCATGGGGAAAGTAACCTGCAGGAAAGTAGAGCAGGAACAGCTCCCAAATAAGTCACACCATGTGATGCAGCTGGATAATTGTGTCTGAGGATGGGCTCCCTTGTGGTACAGCGGAGGACCTTAGATTGGGTGCAGGACTGGTTGCAAAAAGGACAGACTTGCTAGTCTCATGGAGGGCTAAGAATTTAACCAAGTGCAATACGTTTGAGGATTGGTATAAACTGAAGGTATAGGGAAATGTTGTTCTGCCCTTGCAGCCCTACTGGGCAGACTGGATGGACCATGCCAATCTTTATCTGCCGTCACCATTATGAAGGTCATTCCAGAAAATGAAAGAGGATTTTGTACTTGCAGCGGGGACATTTATCTGCCAAAAAGTCCCTGAGTACATTTTGAAACAGTACTGAAGTACACGTCGATACAGCAGCGGCTCGAGGCAATCTGCTATCTGTGGCAAGGAATGAGATGACAATCCCCTCCCTCCTGGAGCGGGGGGGGGGGGGTGAGCTTTCTCAAAACTTGTGTAGGAGTGGAAAGCTCACCAGTCCCAGCCCCAAATCCGTATCCCCTTCTCAGCATTCTTAGTTCAGCTTTCCACCGTGCCACTGAAGGGCAAGCTTGATCTGGAAAAAAGCGGTAGGAAGGCAGTGGCAGGCCAGAGGCAGAAAAATCAGAAATAAACACAGTTGCTTTTGGTTCCTCCAAGCGAAGGTGGCTGAAGGGTGTTGTGGGGCCATGTGCGGAGACTAATTGCAGGATCTCATTTGCATAAATATTTGCATATCTACTGGGCCTCATTTATATAAATCAAATTTATTTTATTTTAAATGTATATGCTGCTCTCACTTGGTTTGCAGCTCGTCGTGCTGTGAGGCTTATGTGCATCAGTGATGCTGAGGGCTAAGCTATCAGTAGTTTAACTACTGGCAGGGTCTCCCAAGATGGACAGGTCTCAGCTGAGGTGCCAGACCAAGACAAACCATCCATCTGGGCAGCAGCGGAATGGGACAGTGTTGGCGGTGGAAGATCATATTTCTGTGACAACAGCAACACTACTAAACTTAAACTACACAGAGGAAAGGCCTGGCAATTTACTTCTGTATCTTGCCATGAAAACCCAATGGACAGTGACAACAAAACAAATTGCACTATACTGCTGGAAGATGAGACCCCCGGTCGGAAGGCACTCAACTAGCTACTGGGGAGGAGCTGAAGACTTTTCAGAGTAAAGCCAGCATTTATGATGTGATTGGATCAAAGCCCTCAGGACGTCTCTGCTGATGTAGCTGCGCATGAAATGAGAGACAGAAGCTGTAAAGATGTCTTACACCTGGAACATGGAACAAATGAAGCATGAACCAAGGGAAGTTGGAGGTGGTCAAGAATGAAATGGAACGTGTACAGCTTGATCTGTTGGTTTTCAGAAAACTGAAATGGACTGACATGAGGCACTTAGTATCAGATGATCACATAGTCTACTATGATGGAAATGAAAGACAGAAAAAATGGTGTTGCATATATAATAAAGAAGAAACTTGCAAGAACTGTAATGAAATACAATGCAATAAGTGAACGCTTAATCTCTATTCGTCTACAAGGAATGCCTATCAACTCAACTATAATTCAAGTATATGCCCAACAACAACTTCAGAAGAGGATGAAATTGATGAGTTCTATGAACAAGTACAAGCTGAAATTGACAGAACATGCAAACAGGATATCCTGATAGTCATGGGTGACTGGAACGCAACAGTTGGCAACAAAGAAGAAGGCAAAATGGTTGGAAAATATGGACTTGGCAACAGAAATGAAGCTAGAGAAAGACTAATAGAATTCTGCAAGAACAACGATCTATTCATCTCGAACACCTTCTTCCAGCAACACAAGCGGTGACTGTACACATGGACATTACCCAATGGATTGTACAAAAATCAAATTGACTACATCTGTGGAAGTCAACGATGGAAAAGCTCTATAACATCAATAAAGACAAAACCTGGAGCTGACTGTGGTACAGAATACCAACTACTAGTATGCAATCTCAAGTTAAAGTTGAAAAACAGCAAGCCACTCAAGAAAGTAGCAAAATATGCCCATGAGAATATACCACTGGAATTTAAAGGTTGCCTGCAAAATTGATTTGCTGCTTTAGATACAAATGACAGAGCTCCAGAAGAGTTATGGAATGACATCAAGAAGGTCGTGTTGGAAGAAAGCGAGAAGTCTCTACAAAAGGTGAAAAAGCAAAAACCATAATGGATGATGGAAGAAACTCTGAAAATTGCCCAGAAATGCAGAGAAGCTAAAGCCAGATGAGAAAGAAAGGCAATAGCAGAACTCAACAGAGATTTCCAACATGCAGCAAGACAGGACAAGGAAAAGTACTACAATGATGCATGCAAGCAAATAGAAGCCGAAGCTATTAGAGAAAGAACAAGATCGGCTTTCATAAAATTACGAGAGTTAAAGAAAAAATTCCAGCCTCAAATTGGAATGTTACAAGATGCTCAAGGTTTTATGTTGAATGATGCTGAGAAGATCAAGAAAAGGTGGAAAGAATATACAGAGTTTTTATATGATAAAGATCAAGTGGACCAACAGCTCTTTCAATCTGTACCTTATGATCTGGAACCATTGGTGATGAAAGAAGAAGTCGAAGCAGCATTGAAAGCTTTATCAAAGCACCAGGCATTGATGACATTCCCATAGAAGTATTACAGCAATCTGATGCAGTTGTTACCATACTTACAAGGCTCTGCCAGGAAATTTGGAAGACAACATCATGGCCAACTGACTAAGAACATAAGATATGCCATACTGGGTCAGACCAAGGCCCATCAAGCCCAGTATCTTGTTTCCAACAGTAGCCAATCTAGGTCATACTGTAAGTACCTGGCAGTCTCCCCAAAAGACACAGGTTCCTCAATGCTTGTATTGGGTCTAGCAGTGATATCCTGGGTCCCTTTTAATAATGGATTATGGATCTTTCCTCCAAGAACTTGTCCAAACCTTTTTTAAATCCAGCTACACTAGCAGCTTTTACTACATCCTCCAGTAACAAATTCCAGAGTTTGATTACACATTGAGTGAAAAAATATTTTCTCTTATTAGTCTTAAATAGGTTATACTGTAGCTTCATTGCATGTCCCCTATTCTTTTTATATTCTGATGACGTAAACAATCGATCTACACTTACCCGTTCCACTCCATTCATTATTTTATAGACCTCTATCATATAAGAACATAAGAACACAAGATATGCCATACTGGGTCAGACCAAGGTCCATCAAGCCCAGTATCCTGTTTCCAACAGTGGCCAATCTAGGTCATACGTACCTAGCAGTTTCCCCAAAAGACACAGGTTCCGCAATGCTTGTACTGGGTCATACATTGATATCCTGGGTCCCTCTTAATAATGGTTTATGGACCTTTCCTCCAGGAACTTGTCCAAACCTTTTTTAAACCCAACTACACTAACAGCCTTTACTACATTCCAGTAACAAATTCCAGAGTTTGATTACACGTTGAGTGAAAAAATATTTTCTTTTATTAGTCTTAAATAGTTTACCTTGTAGCTTCATTGTATGTCCCCTAGTCTTTCTATATTCTGATAACGTAAACAATCGATCTACATTTACCCGTTCCACTTCATTCATTAATTTATAGACTTCTATCATATCTCCCCTCAGCCGTCTCTTTTCCAGGTTAAAGAGCCCTAACATTTTTAGCCTTTCTTCATAGGAGTATCCTTCCATCCCCTTTACCATTTTGGTGGCTCTTCTCTGAACCTTTTCTAATAACGCTATATCCTTTTTAAGATATGGCGACCAGAATTGCACACAATATTCAAGGTGCGGTCTAACCATGGAACGGTATAGAGGCATTATAATATCTTTTGTTTTATTTTCCATTCCTTTCCTTATGATACCTAGCATACTATTTGCTCTCTTGGCTGCCGCTGCACACTGGGCCGAGGGTTTTAACATGTTATCCACAATGACGCCTAAATCTTTTGCCTGGTTGGTGGTTCCTAATGTGGAACCTTGCAATGTGGAACCATAGTTTGCGTAGTTCTTCCCTAGGTACATAACTTTGCTCTTGTCCACATTAAATTTCATCTGCCATTTTGATGCCAAGTCTTCCAATTTATCAAGATCCTCTTGCAATTTTCCACAATCCTCTTGGGTTTTAACAACTTTAAATAGTTTTGTGTCATCTGCAAATTTGATAACCTCACTCGTTATTCCTCTTTCCAGGTCATTTATCAATATGTCAAAAAGCAGCGGACCCAGCACAGATCCCTGGGGTATACCACTATTCACCTTTCTCCATTGGGAAAATTGGCCATTTAGCCCCACCCTCTGCTTTCTATCTTTTAACCAGTTCCTGATCCACAGTAGTACACTGCCTCCTATCCCATGACTCTTTAGTTTTGCCAAAAGTCTCTGATGAGGGACCTTGTCAAAGGCTTTCTGAAAGTCTAGATACACTATTTCAACCGACTCACTTTTGTCCACCTGTTTATTCACACTTTCAAAAAAACCATAACAGAATAGTAAGACAAGATCTTCCTTGTCTAAAGCCATGTTGGCTGTCTCCCATTAGGCCATGACTATCTACATGTTGAGTAATTTTATTCTTTATGATGGTTTCTACCATTTTTCCCGGTACTGACGTGAGGCTCACCGGTCTGTAGTTTCCCGGATCACCCCTGGAACCCTTTTTAAAAATTGGCTTTACATTGGCGATCCTCCAATCTTCAGGTATTAGAGATGATTTTAATGATAGTTCACAGATTACTAATAGCAGGTCTGCAATCTCATATTTCAGTTCTTTCAACACCCTTTGATGTATACCATCCGGCCCAGGTGATTTGCTACTCTTCAGTTTATCTAATAGTTGCAATACATCTTCCCGATGTATCGATATTTCCTTCGATTCTTCCGCACCTTTAAATACCACTTCAGTCATGGGTAACATCCCTACATCTTCCTCAGTACAGACCGAAGCAAAGAATTCATTCAGTCTCTCCGCTATCGCCTTGTCACTTCTTAGTGCCCCTTTAGTTCCTCTATCATCTAATGGACCAACTGACTCTCTCACAGGTTTTTTGCTACGAATGTCTTTGAAAAAAATCTTTATTTTGCGTTTTTGTTTCCGCAGCAAGCTTCTTCTCAAATTCTCCCTCTGCCTGCTTTATCAATGCCTTGCATTTGGCTTGCCAGTGCTTGTGCTGTTTCCAGGTCTCGTCGTTTGGCTCTTTTTTCATTTCCTGAAAGATGCTTTTTTTTGGCAACAACAGCCTCTCTGACCTCACCCTTAAACCATGCTGGCAGTTTTTTGGACTTTATTTATTTATTTTTATTTTATTTCAGTTTTTTATATACCGCACTATTTATAATCAGCGCGGTTTACAGATGAACACAAAGACCAGAACAACAGGCTGTTCAGTATTACATATAACAGGAGTATAAACTTGGATAACATGGGAGAACTACCCAGGAAAAAGATTTAGGCGTCATTGTGGATACCTTGTTAAAACCCTCGGCCCAGTGTGCAGCGGCGGCCAAGAGAGCAAATAGAATGCTAGGTATGATAAGGAAAGGAATGGAAAATAAAACAAAAGATATTATAATGCCTCAATATCGTTCCATGGTGAGACCACACCTTGAATATTGTGTGCAATTCTGGTCGCCGTATCTTAAAAAGGATATAGCGATTTTAGAAAAGATTCAGAGAAGAGCCACCAAAATGGTAAAGGGGATGGAAGGCTACTCCTATGAAGAAAGGCTAAAAAGGTTGGGGCTCTTTAGCCTGGAGAAGAGACGGCTGAGGGGAGATATGATAGAAGTCTATAAATTAATGAACGGAGTGGAACGGGTAAACGTAGATCGATTGTTTACCTTATCAGAATATGGAAAGACTAGGGGACATGCAATGAAGCTACAGGGTAAACTATTTAAGACTAATAAGAGAAAATATTTTTTCACTCAACGTGTAATCAAACTCTGGAATTTGTTACCGGAGGATGTAGTAAAGGCTGTTAGTGTAGCTGGGTTTAAAAAAGGTTTGGACAAGTTCCTGGAGGAAAGGTCCATAAACCATTATTAAGAAGGGACCCAGGATATCAATGCTTGAACCAGTACAAGCATTGTGGAACCTGTGTCCCTTGGGGAAACTGCTAGGTACGTATGACCTAGATTGGCCACTGTTGGAAACAGAATGCTGGGCTTGATGGACCTTGGTCTGACCCAGTATGGCATATCTTATGTTCTTATGTAACTATATACATAGAATAAATAATCAATAATCCTTCCACTTTTCTTTAAGCGTGGAATACAGCTGGTCTGGGCTTCCAAGATAGTATTTTTCAACAACACCCAAGCTTGATGTAAGTCTTTAACCTTTGCAACTGCTCCTTTTAGTTTTTTCTTAACTATTTTCCTCATTTTATCATAGTCTCCCTTTCGAAAGTTAAAAGGTAGTACTGTGGATTTCCTTACTATCCCTCCTCCACTAATTAAATCAAAGGCGATCATGCTATGATCACTATTGCCAAGTGGTCCCAACACCC
This sequence comes from Ichthyophis bannanicus, assembly GCA_033557465.1. Taxonomy (NCBI): domain Eukaryota; kingdom Metazoa; phylum Chordata; class Amphibia; order Gymnophiona; family Ichthyophiidae; genus Ichthyophis; species Ichthyophis bannanicus. The sequence goes on along the minus strand of CM066043.1, from coordinate 290,803,027 downwards.
TTATCTCTTGCACTAGATCTGGTGTTCCACTAAGGACTAGGTCTAATATGGCTTCCCCTCTGGTCGGTTCATGAACCAGCTGCTCCAAGACGCAGTCATTTATTTCATCTAGGAACTTTATCTCCCTAGCATGTCCTGCCATGACACTGACCCAGTCGATACCGGGGTAATTGAAATCACCCATTATTATTACCACGCTGTAACTTTTGTTAGCTTCCTTGATTTCTTTGAGCATTTCATCATCCATTTGTTCATTCTGGCCAGGCAGTCGATAGTACACCCCCACTGCCATCGCCTTCCCCTTTTTACATGGAATTTCAATCCATAGAGATTCTACAGCAAATTTTGTTTCCTGCAAACCTTTAATCCTTTCTGACTCAATACCCTCTCTAACATAGAGCGCAACCCCTTCACCAATTTGATCAGCTCTATCATTACGATACAGTTTGTACCCAGGTATCACAGTGTCCCACTGGTTGTCCTCCTTCCACCATGTCTCTGATATTCCAATCATATCTAACCTCTCATTTAGTGCTATATATTCTAACTCTCCCATCTTATTTTTTAGACTTCTAGCATTTGCATACAATCATTTTAGAGACTGTATTTTATTCATATTAATTTGGCTATTGGTAGACATGGGTAATTTTTTATTTTATTTATTTATTTAACAGTTTTTATATACCGCACTATTCATCATCAGTGCGGTTCACATTAAACAACAAAATACCTATCAATATATAACTGATCTAGGTGTACAGATAACAGGGGAGGTAAACTGGGAGTGAACCAGGGATAACTATATACAATTAAATATGTTACATCAAGGTTTGGTATTTGCAGGGATGCAGTATTTTCCACATTTTGAAACTTTGTACTGGGTTGTTGTTACGTGTAAAAGTTAGATGAGCAGGCGGAAGGCAATTCTAGGGTATGTATGGTAGCTTGAAGTGCAAGGTGAATAAATAGTGCTTGATGGACTTTCTGAATTGGGTGATGTCTCTGATTGATCTGATGCTAGGAGGTAGTTTGTTCCAGCACTTGGGAGCATACAACACAAAATTTGGGATCTTTAAGCTCTGTCTGCTCCATACTAGAGGGCATTTGGGCTACTTTACTCTTTTTTGGAACCTCTCTGCTTTTGGTAGTATCCTTCAAGGATACATTCTTCTGAACCATCCGCTCTTGGGCCACTGTTGGCTTTCCCCTCTTATCTAGTTTAAAAGCTGCCCTATCTTCTTTTTAAAGGTTAATGCCAGCAGCCTGGTTCCATCCCGGTTAAGGTGAAGCCCATCCCTTCGGAAGAGCCCCTCCTTTCCCCAGAATGTTCCCCAGTTCCTAACAAATCCAAACCCCTCATCTTTGCACCATTGTCTCATCCACGCATTGAGACTCCGGAGCTCTGCCGGCCTTTTGGGCCCCGCATGTGGAACGGGAAGCATTTCGGAGAACGCTACCTTGGAAATTTTGGATTTCAACTTCCTACCTAAAAGCTTAATTTAGCCTCCAGAACCTCCCTACCACATTTTCCTATGTCATTGGTTCCGACATGTACCAAGACAGCAGACTCCTCCCCAGCACTATCTAAGACCTTATCTAAGTGGCGCCTGAGGTCCGCTACCTTCGCACCAGGCAGGCATGTTACCAGGCAATCCTCATGTCCACCAGCCACCCAGCTATCTACATGCCTAATGATCGAATCACCAACTATAACGGCGGTCCTAACCCTTCCCTCATGGGCACATGGCCCTGGAGAAACTTCCTCAGTGCGAGAAGGTTTTACATCACCTGGAGGACAGGTCCTAGTTACAGGATTACTTCCTGCCACACCAGGGTGATGTTTTCCTGTCACGTGACCTCTCTCCTCAATGGCAACAGGGATGCTGCCGGACTGGAAGTGGGACTTCAGGACTATATCCCTGTAGGTCTCGTCTATGTACCTCTCTGTCTGTCTTATGTTTTCCAAGTCTGCTACTCTTGCCTCTAGAGTACGGACTTGTTCCCTGAGAGCAAAGAGCTCCTTGCACCTAGTGCACACATAAGACCTCTCACCAACTGGGAGAAAATCATACATGTGACACTCAATGCAAAAGACTGGAAAGCCCCCATCTCGCTGCTGGACTGCTGTCTGCATCTTAGTGTTTAGTTTTTGTTTAGATCTTTAAGTTCTTTACTTACTAAGGGTTGCTATGGATATTTATACCAATAAAACTGTACCTAATACGTTTAATATACTTTGTTCACCTGAAGCTTAATTGATCTCAGGTCCTTAATGTATGACTGATTTGGGTAATGAGCTTCACCTGAGAGCACCTCCTGTCTTTTAAGATGTGTAAGTACTATAAAGCTATGATTATCCCAGGGGTGGGTGGGTGAGGAGAGGGAGGGAGGGAAATAACACTTATTAAAAGAGGGCTGCTACACAGTACCCTGTCCTGTGCTGCTGAGGTAAGCTATATTCTTATTTGATTTAAATTATAGCTCTTTGCTGCTGCTAGGCTTTAACTTATTATGAAATTTAAACGACAATCTCTCTGCTGGCTTCTAATTTAACCAGAAAGCTCTCTTCTGTGTTTTAAATTTAAACTAAAAGTACTTTGCTGATACTAGGCCCTGAGTGACTATTAAATTAAAACTACAAGCTCTCTGCTGGGTATTTAATGTAACCAGAAAGTTCTCTTCTGTGTTTTAAACTTAAACTGCTGCTACTAGGCCCTGACTGATTTAACAAAAAATAGTGGGTTCACAGATTAAATAGCTTTAATAGAAAGAATTCCTTTCAGAAAATTCCCAGAAATATATACTCACAATTGCAGATCTCTCTCCAGAAGTAACAGTTCCCTTTTCTAGTCTTTCAAGACTGAGGATCACAGAGCTCTGGTTGAGCTATTTATGCCTGTGCTGCTGAGGTAATTTAATTTAATTTAATTTTAATTTAATTTAATTAACAGTTTCTTATATACCGCATCTTCCCAAGATCAAATGCGGTTTACATAGAACAAGACAACATAACAGACAGGTGTCTGTTTTTACAGTGAACAACTTAGAACCAGCTTCCTGGATGACTAACAGTCCTTGCTTAGATAGAAGGAGTCTTTCAAAATGGCCTTTTGAACTGCCACCTGGTGTTAACACCTATTGAAAAGGTTTCACAGGTCTCTTGCCCCCTAGGTAGAAGGCCTCTTTGTAAAGGTCTCTAGAAGACTTTATTTGCTGCTCAAAGAGTACTGACCCTGTTTTGCCTTTTGTGCTAATCTATATTCTTATTTGATTTAAATGAGCTCTTTGCTGCTGCTAGGCTTTAACTTATTATGAAATTTAAACTACAAGCTCTCTGCTGGGTTCTAAATTTACCCAAACGTAATAATATCGCCAAACCCCTGTGAAACACACTCAACTTTTTTTGTTGGATAATACCGGAAAGTGACATGGACTGAAAACCATGTTCTCCACACGGCGATATCCTATTTAATCATTGTAGTTAAAAAACTCGAGAAATCATCTCAAAAGTAATATCTTGTTACTTAGCTGATTTGAAAGCTGGAGCACGACGTGCACGTTTCGGGTAGGACACCCTGTTTCAAGTGTTAACATATCATGTGCAATTCCTTAATGGGACGCTGCAAAACAGCTGTTTCTTAAGAGGACAAAACTTCTGTGAATGGCTATACTCTGCCTTCACTCAATCAGGCCACCAATTGGAACAAGAGGAAATTCCCACTAATCAGGGAATACCTCAACCAATCGGATGACATCATACAAAACTCATCCATTCAACTTCTTTATTGAGCCCGGTGGGTTGGACAGTGTCCAAACGAAAGATCCATGACTGTTCCAATCGTTGAAGTTTATTAACTCTATCGCCTCCACGAGGGTCAGGGGGCACAAAATCAATAACAGTCCAGCGTAGATCCTGGTAATGATGTTGAAAACGCTGACAGTGATCCACCATAGGAGCTGTCTCTACATGTAAGCATAATCGTGAAGCATGCTCTCCCATACGCACCTTGATAGCGTGTTTTGTACGGCCCACATAAACTAAGGGACAGGGACATTGAACTAAATAAACTACAAAAGTTGTGGTACAATCAGTCTCCCATCTTCTCCGATAGGATCGACCAGACAAAGGATGGATCCAATATAGTCCCGTCAAGGACAATGCACAGTGTGTACAATTGTGACAAATATCATGTCCCCTATGTTGAAATGATGGAGCCAAAGGTCTGTCAATCGGTAAAGTAGTTTGAGCCACAAGATCACCTAGATTGGCTCCTCTTGAAAATGCTATCATGAATGATCGGCGAAAACAAGGAAGAAGTTCCAACACTGCTCCAGCTTTCAAATCAGCTAAGTAACAAGATATTACTTTTGAGATGATTTCTCGAGTTTTTTAACTACAATGATTAAATAGGATATCGCCGTGTGGAGAACATGGTTTTCAGTCCATGTCCCTTTCCGGTATTATCCAACAAAAAAAGTTGAGTGTGTTTCACAGGGGTTTGGTGATATTATTACGTTTGGAGAGATCATTTGGATATCACTATTTGGGGGCTTTTCTTGCTTGATTATTTATTAATCGTCCCAACATTGAAAAATGGCTACTGATACTTTTGCTTACACGGATGAATTTTTAGACTCTTTAAGGAATCGACCTTCTTTATTTGACCTCCCCTCAGTGGGTGAAACGGTGGGAGATAGCCCCACAGTCTCAGATTTAAAGGCCCTTAAGAAACGGCTGATTAGATTGCAGATGCATAATGCCTCTATGACACGGTATTTAAAAACACATATCATTCCACGGGGCTTACGTATGACTCGTGCCCCCAAAATGTTTACATTTGATACGGATTTCTTGTTGAGGTGGAATCAAATATCAAACAAATGTAGTTTTGACCTTATAGCCTTAATTGTGGAGCGTACTATTAAGGAGGAGACAGTAATTACTAAACAAATTGATGAGTTACAAGCCTCTTTGAAAGCAAAATTGGAATTAGATCTTTACCAAATGAGACTTGAAGATATGGAACGGCAATTAAAAGGTTTCTTTGAACATCTGAAATCTTTAAAACAAAAAAAGTTCTTTAGAGATAAGACGGACTATGATAATGACCAGGTATACTATTGGATGTATACTTCTTCAGATATAGAACATACTAAACATGTGACCTTTGATAGTTCTTCGGGAGATACGGATGATTCTGACAATCCCAAATCTAAGAAATCATTTCAGGTTTTTCAGCGAGGTCAAGGTCGAGGCGGACGTCCTCGCCGTGTCTATCAAACCAGTCAATGGGATCCTCCGATGACACGACAAAGAACACGACAACAAATACCTCCATAGTAGTTACAGTGGCAAATGCTACATTGACTGCTGACCAACAACGTCTTCTCAATTATGGCCTTTCTTTCGTACCGACGGTTTCCTATGACCCTTTTAAAATGAGGGTTCACTTACACAAGTTTTTTAGGAAATTACGTATTACACATTTTTTTGCAGATCAACCTGTGCAGACAGATGATTCAGTTGTACGTCCATTGTCTACTTGGTTACCAGCTGGAACACCTGATCCTTCTATTTTAACATACCAGAATCTGGTTCTACAAGATTTAATTCGATTAGAACAAGGTACTCCATCTTCATGGGTTAACCTAGATAAGGCAGGTTGGGCTACTCTACAAGGTGTGAAACACGATGCAACCCTTACTATTCGGCGGGCGGACAAAGGGGGAGCAATTGTGGTACAACCTACTTCAACATATATAGCTCTTCTGAGAGCCCATCTGTCTGACACGGTCACTTATCGATTGATACCACAAGATCCTACTTCAGAAATTCAGGGTACGATAAAATCTTTAATGGAAGAAGCATACCGCTCAGGATGGCTGACACGAAAGGAATATCATTTTCTAACACCAGCAAGTCCTAAAGTTCCGATATTATATCTAGTTCCTAAGATACATAAATCGTTGGTTTCTCCTCCGAATAGACCTATAGTGTCTTGCAGGGCGTCTGTTCTGGAACCCCTATCTCAATTTTGCGATGTTTTTTTTGAGTCAAGAGGCGGGACAAGTATGCTCTTTTTTGCGTGACACAGCTCATTTTCTTCAACTTTTGGCACAATCTGCATTCCCCACTTTGCCATTTCTGATGGTAACATTAGACGTTGCTGCCTTATATACCAACATCAATCAAGCGGAGGCATTAGAACTCCTTTCGACTAGATTTATCTATGCGCCGGTGCGCCTTCCTCGTTCATTTTTGATGGATCTGATCACATTAGTTCTAACACGCAACTATTTTTTGGCATTGGGGCAGTATTATTATCAGATTTTTGGTATAGCGATGGGGGCATCAGTGGCACCCTCCATTGCTACCCTGTACATGGCCGATTTTGAAGAATGTTATTTATATAAGTCACCTTATTTTCATCAGATCCCTTTTTGGAAACGTTACTTAGACGATATTTTCTTTTTGTGGACAGGGTCCAACCTTGAGTTACAAGATTTTTTGACTTGGCTGAACTCTGTAAAAACCAATATGTCCTTTACAGCTACATTCTCTGACCATCAGATTGATTTTTTGGATATAACGGTGTATAAGGAGCCAAAAGGATTTCGTACCTCTCTTTATCGTAAATCCGTACAGCGAAATAGTCTCCTTCAATATTTATTTACATTCTCTTATATACCGCGCTATTCTGCATCAGTGCGGTTTACATTGAACAAACTGAAATTACATTGAACAGGGCATTATAACTTGGAGATAACTATTTTACAGGGAACATGGGCTATGGAGGGTTAAGTGGCTTGCCCAAGACCACAAGGAGCACCTGTGGGACTAGAAACCCCAGTCCTTCCGGCCCATGGTTGCTGTCCTCTAGTGGGATTTGAACCCCCGACCTTCCGGCCTGAAGTACCTTGCCCCAACCACTGGGCCACTCCTCCACTCAAAGTTTCCATCCACAACCTTTGAAAAGGGGCCTTCCGTATGGTCAATTTCTACGGATTCGACGCCTCTGCTCGACTTTGGATGACTTTAAAACACATGCAGCGGAGCTTGGTCAATGACTACGGGCCCGGGGGTATCCCCATAAAGTTATTCGTCTAGCATACCGCAGGGCATTATACACACATCGTGAATGGTTGTTTCTTCAGCGAACTCCCTCTCCAGAATCATCATCGTTACAACCTATAGTTGGCATTTTGCCCTATATGTCATTTAGTACAGCTGTGGCAGCTATTCTACGTAAACACTGGTCAGTGTTGGAACTTCTTCCTTGTTTTCGCCGATCATTCATGATAGCATTTTCAAGAGGAGCCAATCTAGGTGATCTTGTGGCTCAAACTACTTTACCGATTGACAGACCTTTGGCTCCATCATTTCAACATTGGGGACATGATATTTGTCACAATTGTACACACTGTGCATTGTCCTTGACGGGACTATATTGGATCCATCCTTTGTCTGGTCGATCCTATCGGAGAAGATGGGAGACTGATTGTACCACAACTTTTGTAGTTTATTTAGTTCAATGTCCCTGTCCCTTAGTTTATGTGGGCCGTACAAAACGCGCTATCAAGGTGCGTATGGGAGAGCATGCTTCACGATTACGCTTACATGTAGAGACAGCTCCTATGGTGGATCACTGTCAGCGTTTTCAACATCATTACCAGGATCTACGCTGGACTGTTATTGATTTTGTGCCCCCTGACCCTCGTGGAGGCGATAGAGTTAGTAAACTTCAACGATTGGAACAGTCATGGATCTTTCGTTTGGACACTGTCCAACCCACCGGGCTCAATAAAGAAGTTGAATGGATGAGTTTTGTATGATGTCATCCGATTGGTTGAGGTATTCCCTGATTAGTGGGAATTTCCTCTTGTTCCAATTGGTGGCCTGATTGAGTGAAGGCAGAGTATAGCCATTCACAGAAGTTTTGTCCTCTTAAGAAACAGCTGTTTTGCAGCGTCCCATTAAGGAATTGCACATGATATGTTAGCACTTGAAACAGGGTGTCCTACCCGAAACGTGCACGTTGTGCTCCAGCTTTCAAATCAGCTAAGTAACAAGATATTACTTTTGAGATGATTTCTCGAGTTTTTTAACTACAATGATTAAATAGGATATCGCCGTGTGGAGAACATGGTTTTCAGTCCATGTCCCTTTCCGGTATTATCCAACAAAAAAAGTTGAGTGTGTTTCACAGGGGTTTGGTGATATTATTACGTTTGGAGAGATCATTTGGATATCACTATTTGGGGGCTTTTCTTGCTGGGTTCTAAATTTAAGCAGAAAGCTCTTTTCTGTGTTTTAAATTTAAACTAAAAGTACTTTGCTGATGCTAGGCCCTGAGTGACTATTAAATTAAAACTACAAGCTCTCTGATGGGTATTTAATGTAACCAGAAAGTTCTCTTCTGTGTTTTAAATTTAAACTTAAACTGCTGCTACTAGGCCCTGACTGATTTAACAAAAAATAGTGGGTTCACAGATTAAATAGCTTTAATAGAATTAATTCCTTTCAAAACATTCCCAGAAATATATACTCACAATTGCAGATCTCTCTCCAAAAGTAAGAGTCCCCTTTTCTAGTCTTTCATCCATCTCTTTTCCAGGTTGAAGAGCCCCAACCTTCTTAGCCTCTCTTCATAGGGGTACCCTTCCATCCCCTTTACCATTTTGATGGCTCTTCTCTGCATCTTTTCTAATAACGCTATATCCTTAAGATATGGTGACCAGAATTGCACACAATATTCAAAGTGCAGTCGTACCATGGAACGACACAGAGGCATTATAATATCCTTTCATCTATTTTCCATTCCTTTCCTTATGATACCTAGCATTTTATTTGCTCTCTTTGCTGCCACTGCAACACTGGGCGGAGGGTTTCAACATGTTATCCACGATGACGCCTAAATCTTTTTAGTGTGGGTTGTTCTTCCCTAGGTGCATAACTTTGCACTTGTCCACATTAAATATCATCTGCCATTTTGATGCCCAGTCTTCCAATTTATCAAGATCCTCTTGCAATTTTCCACAATCCTCTTGGGTTTTAACAACTTTAAATAGTTTTGAGTCATCTGCAAATTTGATAACCTCACTTGTTGTTCCCTTTTCCAGGTCATTTATGAATATGTCAAAAAGCAGCGGACCCAGCACAGATCCCTGGGGTACACCACTATTCACCTTTCTCCATTGGGAAAATTGGCCATTTAGCCCTACCCTCTGCTTTCTATCTTTTAACCAGTTCCTGATCCACAGTAGTACACTGCCTCCTATCCCATGACTCTTTAGTTTGGCAGAAAGTCTCTGATGAGGGACCTTGTCAAAGGCTTTCGAAAGTCCAGATACACAATATCAACCGACTCACCTTTGTCCACCTGTTTATTCACTCCTTCAGAAAAACATAACAGATTAGTAAGACAAGATCTTCCTTGTCTAAAGTCATCTGGAAAAGATCTGTTTTTATACCAGTACTAAAGAAAGGTGATCCAACTGACTGTGGAAATTATCGCACAATCGCTCTGATCCCACATGCCAGCAAGATTCTACTGAAGATTATTCAGCAGAGACTAAGTGCAGGGAACTCTTTGCTCTCAGGGAGCGAGTCCGTTCTCTAGAGGCTAGAGTAGCAGACCTGGAAGACATAAGTAAGACAGAGAAGTACATGGACGAGACCTACAGGGATATAGTCCTGAAGTCCCACCTCCAGTCTAGCAGCATCCCTGTTGCCATGAAGGAGAGAGGTCACGTGACAGGAGAGCATCACCCTGGTGTGGCAGGAAGTGATCCTGTAACTAGGACCTGTCCTCCAGGTGATGTAAAACCCTCTCGCACCGAGGGCGTTTCTCCAGGGCCATGTGCCCATGAGGGGAGGGTCAGGACAGCTGTTATAGTCGGTGATTCAATCATTAGGCATGTAGATAGCTGGGTGGCTGGTGGACGTGAGGATCGCCTGGTAACATGCCTGCCTGGTGCGAAGGTAGCGGACCTCACGCACCACCTAGATAGGATCATAGATAGTGCTGGGGGGGAGTCTGCTGTCTTGGTACATGTTGGTACCAATGACATAAGAAAATGTGGTAGGGAAGTTCTGGAGGCTAAATTTAAGCTTTTAGGTAGGAAGTTGAAATCCAGAACTTCCAGGATAGCGTTCTCCGAAATGCTTCCTGTTCCACGTGCAGGACCCAAAAGACAGGCAGAGCTCCGGAGTCTCAATGCGTGGATGAGACAATGGTGCAAGGATGAGGGTTTTGGATTTGCTAGGAACTGGGGAACATTCTGGGGAAAGGGGGGGCTCTTCCGAAGGGATGGGCTTCACCTTAATCAGGATGGGACCAGACTGCTGGCATTAACCTTTAAAAAAGAGATAGAGAAGCTTTTAAACTAGAAAATAGGGGAAAGCCGACAGTCACCCAGGAGCGCATGGTTCGGACAAAGGTATCCTTGAAGGATACTACCAAAAGCAGTGAGGTTCCAAAAGGGGGTATAGTAGCCCAAATGCCCTTGAGTAAGGAGCAGACAGAGCATAAAGATTCCCCATTACCCATGCCTACCAATAGCCAGATTAATATTAATAAAATACAGTCTCTAAAATGCTTGTATGCCAATGCTAGAAGTCTAAACAATAAGATGGGAGAATTAGAATATATAGCATTAAATGAGAGGTTAGATATGATTGCACTCTCAGAGACATGGTGGAAGGAGGATAACCAGTGGGACACTGTGATACCTGGATACAAACTATATCGTAATGACAGAGCTGAACAAATTGGTGGAGGGGTTGCACTCTATGTTAGAGAGGGCATTGAGTCAGAAAGGATTAAAGTTTTGCAGGGAACAAAATATGCTGTAGAATCTCTATGGATTGAAATTCCATTTATGAAGGGGAAGGTGATGGCAGTGGGAGTATACTATCGACCACCTGGCCAGAATGAACAAATGGATGATGAAATGCTCAAAGAAATCAAGGAAGCTAACAAAAGCCACAACAGAGTAGTAATAATGGGTGATTTCAATTACCCCGGTATCGACTGGGACAGTGTCACAGCAGGACAAGCTAAAGAGATAAAGTTTCTAGATGAAATGAATGACTGCTTCTTGGAGCAGCTGGTTCATGAACCGACCAGAGGGGAAGCCATACTGGACCTAGTCCTTAGTGGAACGCCAGATCTGGTGCAAGAAATAAGGGTGTTGGGACCACTTGGCAATAGTGATCATAGTATGATCATGTTTGATTTAATCAGTGGAGGACAGATAGTAAAGGAATCCACAGTACTACCTTTTAACTTTCAAAAGGGTGACTATGATAGAATGAGGAATATAGTTCGGAAAAAACTAAAAGGAGCGGTTCCAAAGGTTAAAGACTTACAGCAAGCTTGGGTGTTATTTAAAAATACTATCCTCGAAGCCCAGACCAGCTGTATTCCACGCATTAAGAAAAGTGGAAGAAAGTCCAAAAAACTGCCAGCATGGTTTAAAGGTGAGGTCAGAGAGGCTGTTGCTGCCAAAAGAGCAACCTTCAGAAAATGGAAAAAAGAGCCAAATGATGAAAACTGGAAACAGCACAAGCACTGGCAAGTTAAATGCAAAGCATTGATAAGGCAGGCAAAGCGGGAATTTGAGAAGAAACTTGCTACGGAAGCAAAAACACGAAATAAAGACTTTTTCAAGTACATTCGTAGCAAAAGGCCTGTGAGAGAGTCAATTGGACCATTAGATGATAGAGGGGTAAAAGGTGCAATAAGAGGAGACAAGGCTATAGCAGAGAGACTGAATGAATTCTTTGCTTCGGTCTTTACTGAGGAAGATGTAGGGGTGTTACCCAAGACTGAAGTGGTATTTAAAGGTGATACTGCAGAGGAATTGAGAGAAATATCGCTACACCGGGAAGATATATTACAACTATTTGATAAACTGAATAGTAGCAAATCACCTGGACCGGATGGTATACATCCCAGAGTGTTGAAAGAACTGAAATATGAGATTGCAGACCTGTTATTGGTAATCTGTGAACTTTCATTAAAATCATCTGTAATACCTGAAGATTGGAGGGTCGCCAACGTAACACCAATTTTTAAAAAGGGTTCCAGGGGTGACCCGGGAAATTACAGACCGGTGAGCCTGACGTCAGTACCAGGGAAAATGGTAGAAGCCATCATAAAGAACAAAATTACACAGCATGTAGATAGTCATGGCCTAATGGGAGACAGCCAACATGGCTTTAGACAAGGAAGATCTTGTCTTACTAATCTGATATGTTTTTTTGAAGGTGTGCATAAACAGGTAGACAAAGGTGAGTCGGTTGATATAGTGTATCTGGACTTTCAGAAAGCTTTTGACAAGGTCCCCCATCAGAGACTTTTGGCGAAGCTAAAAAGTCATGGGATAGGAGGCAGTGTACTATTGTGGATCGGGAACTGGTTAAAAGATAGAAAGCAGAGGGTAGGGCTAAATGGCCAATATTCCCAATGGAAAAAGGTGAATAGTGGAGTACCCCAGGGATCTGTACTGGGTCCGCTACTTTTTGACATATTCATAAATGACCTGGAAAAGGGAATAACTAGTGAGGTAATCAAATTTGCAGATGACACAAAGCTGTTTAAAGTTGTTAAAACCCAAGAGGATTGTGGAAAACTGCAGGAGGATCTGGATAAATTGGAAGACTGGGCATCCAAATGGCAGATGAAATTTAATGTGGACAAGTGCAAAGTTATGCACCTAGGAAAGAACAACCCACACTATAGTTACAAGATGCAAGGCTCCACATTAGAAACCACCACCGAGGAAAAAGATTTAGGAGTCATCGTGGATAACATGTTAAAACCCTCCGCCCAGTGTGCAGCGGCGGCCAAGAAAGCAAATAGAATGCTAGGTATCATAAGGAAAGGGATGGAGAATAAAACAAAGGATATTATAATGCCTCTGTATCGCTCCATGGTACGACCGCACCTTGAATATTGTGTGCAATTCTGGTCACCGTATCTTAAAAAGGACATAGAGTTATTAGAAAAAGTACAGAGAAGAGCCACCAAATTGGTGAAGGGGATGGAAGGCTACTCCTATGAAGAGAGGCTAAAAAGGTTAGGGCTCTTTAACCTAGAAAAGAGGCGGCTGAGGGGAGATATGATAGAGGTGTATAAATTAATGAATGGAGTGGAACGGATAAACGTGGATAAATTGTTTACGCTATCAGAATATAGAAGGACTAGGGGGCATGTAATGAAGCTACACGGTAAACTATTTAAGACAAATAGGAGAAAATATTTCTTCTCTCAACGTGTAATCAAACTCTGGAATCTGTTACCGGAGGATGTAGTAAGGGCTGTTAGTATAGCTGGGTTTAAAAAAGGTTTGGACAAGTTCCTGGAGGAAAGGTCCATAAACCACTATTAAAAAGGGACCCAGGATATCAATGCTTGGCCTAGTACAAGCACTGCAGAACCTGTGTCTTTTGGGGAAACTGCTAGGTACGTATGACCTAGATTGGCCACTGTTGGAAACAGGATACTGGGCTTGATGGACCTCGGTCTGACCCAGTATGGCATTTCTTATGTTCTTATGTTCTTATGTTCTTATGACTACAACCATACCTGGAACAAGAACTATCTGAAGTGCAAGCAGGGTTCAGGAAAGGGAGAGGAACGAGAGACATTATCGAGGATGTGAGATGGATCCTTGAAAAGACTAAAGAATACCAAAAGGATATTTATTTGTGCTTCATTGACTACAGCAAGGCTTTTGACTGTGTAAACCATGAGAAACTTTGGGCCATATTAATAAGCATGGGTATACCAGAACACCTGATCGTTCTCTTGCACAATCTGTACACTGATCAAGAAGCAACAGTTCGAATGGAACAAGAGAAACAGAATAGTTTAAAATTAGCAAAGGTGTTTGACAAGGCTGCATACTTTCCCCCTATCTGTCTAATTTATATACAGAATAAATCATCAGAAAAGCAGGATGGTGTGAAGATTGGTGGAAGACTTATCAACAACCTTCGCTATGCTGATGATGCTACATTACTGGCTGAAAGTGAAGATGATCTGAAACATTTGCTTCTCACGATCAAGGAACGTAGTTTTAAAATGGGCCTGCACCTTAATGTAAAGAAGACAAAGATTATGACAACTAGCAAAATTAATAAGTTCATCTAATTTCCCAACAAATAGGGGTGTCCTACACGGAGTGGTGGGTTCACCCCTAAACAAAGACATGGGGATGGATGGCCTGCACAGAGTGGCAGGTGCACCTACTCTTGCCATCTTACTGGGCCATCTAGATGGACCATACTGGTTTTTATCTGCCGTCATTTACTATGTTGCTGTGTAAGACATTTAAATCATGGAGATCTTTAACCTACTTGGATCAACTATCAATAAAGAAGCAACAAGCAGTCAAGAAATCCAACACCACATTGCTCTTGGCAGAATGGCTATGAAGGACCTAGACAAGATTCTCAAGAGCAGACATGTTGCTCTCCATACAAAGATTCGACTTGTTCAAGCCATGGTATTTTCAATAACATCATATGGATGCGAAAGATGGACAGTGAAAAAGATAGACAGGAAGAAAATTGATGCCTTTGAATTATGGTGCTGGCGGCAAATACTGCATATTCCATGGACTGCCTGAAGAACAAACCAGTCAGTACTTGAGGAGATCAAATCTAAGCTTTCTTTAGAACCTCAGATGACAAGACTTCGACTTTCATACTTTGGACACCTCATGCAAAGAGAGAGATCATTAGAGAAAGACATCATGCTTGGCTAGATAGAAGGTCAATGCAAAAGAGGAAGGCCAGCAATGAGATGGATCGATACAGTAACAGCAGTTACGGGTGCCAGTCTGTTAACAATGAGCTGCCTGATTGAAGACCGAACAAAACTTAGGACAACTATTCAGGGGATCGCCATGAGTTGACACCGACTCGATGGCACTTAACAAAAACATGCTGCCTATCTAAAATTTTAAGCGGCTTTCAAAGCAGTCCTTCACAAGCCTCTTTTTTGTCCTAACAATGACTTAGGAGTGTATTTACTAAACATTAATGTGTGCTAAGTGCCACTATAGCCATAGACATAAATGGGTGTTGCTGTACTTAGCACACATTCAAATTTGTGAAAGCACATTAACCTTTAGTAACCATGCCTCTTACATAGTAACATAGTATTTGACAGCAGATTAAGACCATCTAGTCTGCCCAGCAAGGTGGCAAGAGTAGTTGCACCCACTGCTCTGTGCAGGTCATCCCTATTTGTTGAGATAGCAGAGGCAGTTAAGGTTTTTTTAATTTTAACCAGTTGCTATAAAGGGATCCATTGGAGTGGAGGAGTAGCCTAGTGGTTAGAACACTGGCTTGGTAACCAAGCAACCAGGGTTCAATTCCCACTAGCACTCCTTGTGGCCCTGGGCAAGTCACTTAACCCTCCATTGCCTCGGAAGAAAGGCCTGGCAATCTACTTCTGGTGACACTGCCAAGAAAACCGAGGAGCTTCTGGGTCACCAGGAGTCAGGACTGACTCAAAGGCACACATTGCATTTTTGAATTCTGTCACAGTACTTGCCCCCACCATTTCCATCGGGAGGGCATTCCAAGCATCCACCACCCTTTAGTGAAAAAGTATTTCCTGACATTGCCTTTCAGTTTACCCCCTTGCAGCTTCATGTTATGTCCTCTAGTTTTGCAGCTTCCCCATCTTTGAAAAAGGTTTGTTTGTTCATTAATACTCTAAGTATTTAAAGGTCTGTATCATATCTCCCATGTCCCCCTTCTCCTCTGGAGTATACATATTTAGGTCTTCAGGTTTCTTCTCATATGTCTTGTGCCACAAGCACCAAATCATTTTGGTTGTCTTCCTCTGAACTGTTTCCAGTCTTTTTATATACTTTGTGAGATATGGTCTCCAAAACTGAACACAATATTCCAAGTGAGGCCTCACCAGCAACTTGTACAGTGGCATTAGTACCTCTTCCTTTCTGCTGGTAATTCCTCTTTGTATGCAGCCCAACATCCTCCTGGCATTTGCCACCGCCTTGTCGCACTGTTTTGCCACCTTGAGATCTTCAGAAATAATCACAACAAGGTCTTTCTCCTGATCCGTGCACACCAACTTCTCGCCCCCTATCACATTCAATTTCCTTGGATTTCTACTGCACTTCTTCACATTAAATCTTAACTGCCAAGCATTAGTCCATTCTTCCAGGTTTTGTAGATCTTTCCTCTTGTTCTCCACTCCCTCAGGGGAGTCCACAATGTTGCAAATTTTCATGTCATCTGCAAAAGGACAGAATTTTCCATTCAGTCCTTCAGCAATATCACTCACAAATACATTGAACAGTACCCGTCCCAGGACCAATCCCTGGACACGCCACTAATCACCTTCCTTTCATCCAAGTGAGTTCCGTTTACCATCACCTTCTGTTGTCTGTCAGTCAACCATTTTCTGATCTAGTTCATCACCTTCGGACCTATCCCCAGGCTGTTTATTTTATTGATAAGCCTCCTATAAGGAACAATATCCAAGGTTTTGCTGAAATCTAGGTAGATCACATCCATTGCATGCCCTTGATCTATTTCTCTGGTAACCTAGTCAAAGAACTCACTCAGATTTGTTTGACATGATCGTCCTTTGGTAAAACCATGTTGCCTCAGATCATACAACCTATTGGTTTTGAGAAAGCCTACTAGTTCAGACTCTCACTTAATGACTATCTGAAAATCATTTGCATGTACAGTGAAGTTAAAGAAAGGCTACCATATTTCTGCATTACTATCTTCCAGTGCCAACTACCAGGTGCATTACTACAAAACCCTGCTCATTTAAAACCCATAGCAAATCTGCGATATCATAACATCACTACCAGGACTCACACAACACCTAACCCTATTTATCAAAAGGTAGCACTACAAATATTAAACCAATACATCTCTTCCAGGGAAAAGAGAACAAGTGGGTCTACTACACAGAAACTAGACTAACAGAATAGCACAGTTCTGTCATGCACGCAAAACAGACAGACTGTCACCAAAATACAGAACAAGAAATATCAAGACAATTGAACTGAGAGCCCCAAAAGCCAAACGTTGAATGCACCACAACACTGGAAAAATTAAACTATGAAATTGATTTCCTCTTATACTGAACAAAGCGCAAAGACATCAGCGCACATTTCCCAGAGCTGACATATTCCAGTTAATAAATTCAGAATAACATAGGGTTTCTTCTTCCTTTGGTTGTTAGGAAATTTTATTTTTCAGTTGCAATTGCCTCTGTGTACTTCATGTCTCTTCTAACTCCATTGTCTGCTGTTCATTTGTCCTTTCTTTTCTTGTCCAGTTCTTCTTCATTTTCTGCCTACAACTGCCTCTGGCATACTGATCTTTTACTTATCATTCTTTTCTCCATTTCTTTCTTTATTCACTCATCCACTCAATTTCAACCCTCTGTCCTCAATGCCCTTATGACTTTTCACCTAACAATTTTCCATCTACTCTTCTAACCTCCAGCCCAACTCCCCCATATCTCATCTCTCCCTGGCTAGCCTCTTATTCCCCTCTGTGCCACCTAGGTCCCTTCCACCACCCATTTTCTTCCTTCTTAGATATTCATTAACTCTGTCTTTCCTCCTTCCTACCCCAGCATTCACTCTTTTGCCCCTCTCTTTCAACTCTTCCCTCTGTATAAACATTTTACTTCCCTGCCACACAAAATACCTGTTCCCCTCTCCATCCTCACTCCCCCAGCTTCTTTTTTCCTCCTCCACCAGCCCCAGCCCCAGCCCCAGCCCCTTCTATTCCTCCCCCAGCATCAGCTCCCTTCTAGTTTCAGTCTCTCTCAGCATCCGCTCCCTTCCAGTCCCTACCAGCATCCACTCCCTTCCAGTCCCTACCAGCACCCACTCCCTTCCAGTCCCTACCAGCATCAGCTCCCTTCCAGTCCCTACCAGCATCAGCTCCCTTCCAGTCCCTACCAGCATCCGCTCCCTTCCAGTCCCTACCAGCACCCACTCCCTTCCAGTCCCTACCAGCATCAGCTCCCTTCCAGTCCCTACCAGCATCCGCTCCCTTCCAGTCCCTACCAGCACCCGCTTCCTTCCAGTCCCTACCAGCATCCACTCCCTTCCAGTCCCTACCAGCATCCGCTCCCTTCCAGTCCCTACCAGCACCCGCTCCCTTCCAGTCCCTACCAGCATCCGCTCCCTTCCAGTCCCATTCTCCCCATCCCCCAGCATCAGCTCATTTCCAGTCCTAGCTACCCTGTATCAGTTCTCCTCCAGTCCCAGTCCCCCCCAGAATCATCTCTTCCAATCCCAGGTACCCCATCCCCTAGCATCAGCCCATTTCTAATCCTAGCCCCCCAATATCAGCCTCCTCTAGTCCCAGTCCTTCCCAGTATTGTCTTCCTTTCAATCATAGACTCCCCATCCACTAACATTAGCCCATTTCCTGTTCTAGCTCCAGTAGCAGTCCTCTTCCAGTGCCAGTGGCTCCCCCCTCCCCTCATACACACACATACATATGATCCCACACCACGAGGGGCACCAAGTGCCTCTGACTGGCTTAAGAGGGAACCAGTAAAGCTGGAAGCCTGGCACCCCGGCTCACCTCTACACAGCCACAGGAGTAAAGAGCCGCTGAAGCGTTTCCCTTTTTCTCCCATGGCTGCGCTAGGTTGTAGCTGCTGGTGCTACATAGAGGTTCAAAAGGGGCACTTTCTGTCAACTAAGCATGAAGTAGGATGGTCAGAAATTGAAAAGTCAATGGCCATCCCTTACATTTTTATAGAGTTGCTACTAAATTTTCCTTTATCTTAATTAGTCCTTTTTGCGTTTTTAAGATTTTAACTTTGGTTGAGCATGGCTCGTTTTATTTATTTATTTATTTACTTTTATTCTTTGTATTTGTTGGTATTTTGACATATTTTAAGTATTTCATTGTATTTTTTGTTATTTGATTTGTTTTATATTCATTGTTCTAACATTATTTATGTTTTTATGAAGCTATACCCCCCCCCCCCCCCCCGAGGAAGGCGCATGCTGAAACGCGTTGGGGTAATACTGCAATAAATGTTGAACCTGCAGCCATCTACTCTCCGCTGTTTGTCTGCTGTGTTTTTTTGTGAGAGAGGTCTGCTCTGTTTTGGACATCCCTTACATTTATCCATGCTGAAATATTAAGCACACGACAAAGACCAAAACTGTTCATAATTTCAGTCATCCACCATCTTGGGTCCTCAGAACAATGCTTGTATGTTATGATGTTAGGTTTTATTAAATCATTGACCTAGGCACAGTTTTCAAGCAATAGCCTAAAGACCCACGGAACTGATGTATGGCATGAACAGAATGTAACCTGTTGGCAAAAGTAAAGAACGAAAAACTTTGTTTTGTGTTGTTGCTCTGGGGGTCCAGCACCGCTCTGGGGCTACAGGAAGCAGTTATGAAGGATTTTTTTCCTTCTCTGTAGCTGCAGGGAAGGTAGAAAAAGCTGGTGTGTTTTTTAAATCATAAAATGGCATTGGGGATTTGCTGGTACTCCTGTGGCTGCGATTTGCAGCTGCATTGTTTTTTTTTACTTCGGAGCTCTGAGAACCAGCAGCCACATATAAAAGAAAAAAAAGAGAAAAATTGATGTGAGGCCTTGGGCTTGTAGAGAGAATCATGTTGTGGTGGCATGCTCTGAGGCTTGAGTGGAAGTCATTGAGAGGTCTGGAGCTGTGATTAGGAACATCGCGGCTGATCCAATCACAGCTGGAAGAGCAGCAGAGCATTGAGGAAGGCCGCAGATGCCACGGCTCTTCCCTGTAGAGGGGAGGGGATGGAGGTGGAGTCAGGCCTGATAGAGACCCTGATGAGGTTAAACAGGGGCACTTCCTTCCCTAATATGATAGAAGTCTATAAATTAATGAACGGAGTGGAACAGGTAAACGTAGATCGATTGTTTACCTTATCAGAATATAGAAAGACTAGGGGACATGCAATGAAGCTACAGGATAAACTATTTAAGACTAATAAAATAAAATATTTTTTCACTCAACGTGTAATCAAACTCTGGAATTTGTTACCGGAGGATGTAGTAAAGACTGTTAGTGTAGCTGGGTTTAAAAAAGGTTTGGACAAGTTCTTGGAGGAAAGGTCCATAAACCATTATTAAGAAGGGACCCAGGATATCAATGCTTATTTATTTATTTATTTACATTCTCTTATATACCGCGCTATTCTGCATCAGTGCGGTTTACATTGAACAAACTGAAATTACATTGAACAGGGTATTATAACTTGGAGATAACTATTTTACAGGGAACATGGGCTATGGAGGGTTAAGTGGCTTGCCCAAGACCACAAGGAGCACCTGTGGGACTAGAAACCCCAGTCCTTCCGGCCCAAGGTTGCTGTCCTCTAGTGGGATTTGAACCACCGACCTTCCGGCCTGAAGTACCTTGCCCCAACCACTAGGCTACTCCTGCACTCCAATGCTTGACCCAGTACAAGCATTGTGGAACCTGTGTCTTTTGGGGAAACTGCTAGGTACATATGACCTAGATTGGCCACTGTTGGAAACAGAATACTGGGCTTGATGGACCTTGGTCTGACCCAATATGGCATATCTTATGTTCTGATGCTCTACTGGCATATCTTATGTTCTGATGCTCTACTGCTCTCCCTGCTGTGATCGGCGCACCATCAGCTGTCCCCAATCACAGCCCCAGACCTCCTGATAACTCCCACTCAAGCCTCAGAGCATGCTTCTTTAGCCGGTTAGGGGTGTGTGGGGCCATGTGCAGGCAACATTCCTGCACATGCCTCAGGACAGCCCTGCCTCCAAGCAATCAGCCTAGTTCGTCCCGAGCTTGAGCGGGAAAAAAAAAGCAAGGTGGAGGGCATTTGCGTCTGTGTTTATTTTTGATTTTGCCGCCTCTGGCCTGCCACTGCCTTCCTGCCACTTTTTTTCTTGCTCGGACAAGCTTGAGCAGGAAAAAAAGTGATGGAAAGGCAGTGGCAGGCCAGAGGCAGCAAAATCAGAAATAAACAGAGCCGCGACTGCCAGAGTGCCGCCCCCTTGAAAGAGCCGACTGAGGCAACCACCTCAGGTAGCCCTTGCGTCCATAGCACTAGCACGGGGATCTCAGAACATGCCCAGAAGGGGTGGAATGGGGATGTGGTCAGCCGCAAAGGCATATAAAGTGTATTCAGGAAAGGCCCATCTATGCTTTCAGTGTTTCCCACAGAAGTCCCCGTTATTCCTGCGGAAATGTGGAATAAGGGCAGGACTTAGAAAAAATTCTGTTCTGCTCTTCAATGCATCCCATACCGAACAACGGTCGTGACAAGTATGTTTTAAACTGGTGTGTCTGCAGTCTGGAAAAACACAAGATGCAGTTTTAAAGGACAGAAAGCAGAGGTGAGGGAAGGTTGTAAGGTAAAGAAACATTAATAAACATCTCTACAGAAATATTACAAAGTGCAATAGTGTTTATTCTGGCTATGCTGACATTTGCTATCTGTGCTAAAGAAGTTAATCTAGCATTTCCTAACAATTCCTTGAAGGACTAGAAAAAGGGACTGCTACTTCTGGAGAGAGATCTGCAATTGTGAGTATAAACTTCTGGGAATTTTCTGAAAGGACTTTTCTGTATTGAAGCTAATTAATCTGTGAACCCAGTGTTTTTGTTAAATCAGTCAGGGCCTAGTAGCAGCAGTTTAAGTTTAAATTTAAAACACAGAAGAGAACTTTCTGGTTACATTTCATACCCAGCAGACAGCTTATAGTTTAAATTTAATAGTCACTCGGGGCCTAGTATCAGCAAAGTGCTTTTAGTTTAAATTTAATACACAGAAGAGAGCTTTCTGGTTAAATTTAGAACCCAGCAGAGAGCTTGTAGTCTAAATTTCATAATAAGTTAGAGCCTAGCAGCAGCAAAGAGCTGTAATTTAAATCAAATAAGAATATAGCTTACCTCAGTTGCACAGGACAGGGTACTGCATAGCAGTCCTCTTTTAATAAGTGTTATGTCCCTCCCTCCCTCCCCACACCCACCCACCACTGGGATAATCCTAGCTTTATAGGTACTTACACATTTTAAGACAGGAGGTGCTCTCAGGTGAAGCTCGTTACCAAAATCAGTCATACACTAAGGACCTGAGATTCATTAAGCTTCAGGTGAACAAGGTATATTAAACATATTAGGTACAGTTTTATTGGTATAAATATCCATAGCAACCCTTAGTAAGTAAAGAACTTAAAGATCTAAACAAAAACTTAAAACTAAGATGCAGACAGCAGTCCAGCAGCGAGATGGGGGCTTTCCAGTCTTTTGCATTGAGTGTCACATGTATGATTTTCTCCCAGTTGGTGAGAGGTCTTACGTGTGCACTAGGTGCAAGGAGCTCTTTGCTCTCAGAGAACGAGTCCATTCTCTAGAGGCTAGAGCAGCAGACTTGGAAAACATAAGACAGATGGATAGGTACATAGACGAGACCTACAGGGATATAGTCCTGAAGTCCCACCTCCATTCTGGCAGCATCCCTGTTGCCATGGAGGAGAGAGGTCACATGACAGGAGAGCATCACCCTGGTGTGGCAGGAAGTGATCTTGTAACTAGGACCTGTCTCCAGATGATGTAAAACCCTCTTGCACCGAGGAAGTTTCTCCAGGGCCAAGATCCCAAATTACCCATGTCTACCAATAGCCAAATTAAAATGAATAAAATACAGTCTCTAAAATGCTTGTATGCAAATGCTAGAAGTTTAAAAAATAAGATGGGAGAGTTAGAATATATAGCACTAAATGAGAGGTTAGATATGATTGGAATATCAGAGACATGGTGGAAGGAGGACAACCAGTGGGACACTGTGATACCTGGGTACAAACTATATCATAATGATAGAGCTGATCAAATTGGTTGAGGGGTTGCACTCTATGTTAGAGAGGGCATTGAGTCAGAAAGGATTAAAGTTTTGCAGGAAACAAAATTTGCTGTAGAATCTCTATGGATTGAAATTCCATGTAAAAAGGGGAAGGCGATGGCAGTGGGGGTGTACTATCGACCACCTGGCCAGAATGAACAAATGGATGATGAAATGCTCAAAGAAAACAAGGAAGCTAACAAAAGTTACAGCGCAGTAATAACAATGGGTGATTTCAATTACCCCGGTATCGACTGGGTCAGTGTCACGGCAGGACATGCTAGGGAGATAAAGTTCCTAGATGACATAAATGACTGCTTCTTGGAGCAGCTGGTTCATGAACCGACCAGAGGGGAAGCCATATTAGACCTAGTCCTTAGTGGAACACCAGATCTAGTGCAAGAGATAAGGGTGTTGGGGCCATTTGGCAATAGTGATCATAGCAATGATCGCCTTTGATTTAATTAGTGGAGGAGGGATAGTAAGGAAATCCACAGTACTACCTTTTAACTTTTGAAAGGAAGACTGATAAAATGAGGAAAATAGTTAAGAAAAAACTAAAAGGAGCAGTTGCAAAGGTTAAAGACTTACATCAAGCTTGGGTGTTGTTGAAAAATATTATCTTGGCAGCCCAGACCAGCTGTATTCCACGCTTTAAGAAAAGTGGAAGGAAGTCCAAAAAACTGCCAGCATGGTTTAAAGGTGAGGTCAGAGAGGCTATTAACAAAAAAGCACCTTTTTTTCTCTAGAGGCTAGAGTAGCAGACTTGAAAGACATAAGAAAGACAGAGAGGTACATAGACGAGACCTACAGGAATATAGTCCTGAAGTCCGACCTCCAGTCTGGCAGCATCCCTGTTGCCATGGAGGAGAGAGGTCACGTGACAGGAGAGCATCACCCTGGTGTGGCAGGAAGTGATCCTGTAACTAGGACCAGTCCTCCAGGTGATGTAAAACCCTCTCGCACTGAGGTTTCTCCAGGGCCTTGTGCCCATGAGGGAAGGGTTAGGACAACCGTTATAATTGGTGATTCGATCATTAGGCATGTAGATAGCTGGGTGGCTGGTGGACATGAGGATCGCCTGGTAACATGCCTGCCTAGTGCGAAGGTAGCAGACCTCACGCGCCACCTTGATAAAGTCTTAGATAGTGCTGGGGAGGAGGAGGAGGGTTTTGGATTTGTTAGGAACTGGGGAACATTCTGGGGAAAGGAGGGGCTCTTCCGAAGGGATGGGCTTCATCTTAACCGGGATGGAACTAGGCTGCTGGCATTAACCTTTAAAAAAGAGATAGAGTGATCCAAGATGGTGGCGGAGTAGAATGCCAAGGTGAATAGATCTGAGCCGGCTCCTGCACTCGCCGCTAATGGGGAAAAAGAGGAAACAGAATGCCCAGAAACCCTCCGGCACCTCGTCTCCGGCGGACCAGCTGGTGCAGTCTTCAATTGACGGCTTTTGTACCCCCTCAGCCTATATGGCTTTGGGGGATCCGCAGAATGTTTCTGCGAATCTGAGTATCGAAGGGGTTTCACTTAGCCCCGTTCAAGCCTGGATGTCACTTCGGGGAGGGGCAGCAGAGCATTGTGTCTCCGGGTCGGGAGGTCAATGCGGATGTGGAGGATGCTCCCGCGAAGCCTCACTTGGTGGTTGTTTCTGCAGCCGGTGGTCGAGTGGGATCTCCTCCCTCCGGTGGTGGCACTGGTGTGGAGCAGGTTGCAAGCAGCTTCCTCGGTGTCCCGGTGGTTCAACTTCCTGGGAGTGTGATGAAACCTGCGCTTGTAACATTAGATAGCTTGTGGTAAGCTATCTACACCCTTCAGCAGTCCCTTCTGCCTTTTGTGGGGGCAGTTTATCAAGAGTTGTCAGAGATTAAAGTGCGGTGCTCTTCAATGTCTTCAGAGGTGGTGGCTCAGGCCGCTAGAGTCTCGCAACTTGAATTAAAGGTGGAGGAGCTGTAGTCTGTTAATATAAAAGACCAGTCAATACAGGCGAGGAGAATATAATTTTTGGATAAACAATTGCAGAAGAATAACTTGAGATTCCCGAATTTTCCCCGGTCTCCATTGATGGCTCCTTTGGACTTGCTCCGTAAGTACTTTATTGATGTCTTTCAGATGCCTGCTGAATCTCTCCCTCCAGTGGTAAGGGCTCAATATGCGACGATCTCTTTGTTGGAGGTCGGTGAGCAGCAGGGTTCTGGTGCAGAGCCCGTGCCCCCTCAAATGGACCTTTCGGGGGTTTTGGAGAGCTCTTTAGAGGTGGTGACCAACAGAGCTACTATGTTGGTTCATTTTGCCTTTGAATCGGACAGGAACACTGTACTTAAACTATACTTTCGTAAAATGTCAGTATCTCAGTTTATGGGCTCAAAAATTCTAATTTTTCCTGATTTGGCTAGAGACACACAAAAAAGGCGAAGGGCATTCCTGGTATTATGCCAGAGAACGATAGCCTTGGGGGCGCAATTTAAGTTAAGATATCCTTGTAAATGTGTGGTTAACTTTCAATCTAAACAATTTATGTTTTTTGAGTCACAACAACTATTGCAATTTTTACAGTGTAGGGAACTTGGAGGGGTGGGTGTTAGTCCCATATCAGCTGCCATATAATGGGAACAATGCTCCTATGATTTTCTTTTTTCCATATGAATGTGTATGATGCCTAAGTATTAATATTGTTATTTCTTTTTTCTTGGATCATATTGTGGTGTATTTTTTTTGGTCTATTCCAGCAGTATTATTGTATTTACTTGTGTAGATTTACTTGTTTATTCTTTTGGGATGACAAGGTAGTGTGTTATTTGTAATTCTGATTCTTATTCAGAGGGTTTCTGGAGTTTAATGTTAAAATTCAATAAAGTATAACATTTTTAAAAAAAAGGAGATAGAGCAGCTTTTAAACTAGATAATAGGGGAAGCCAACAGTCGCCCAAGAGCGCATGGTTCGGAAGAATGTATACTTGAAGGATACTACCAAAAGCAGAGAGGTTACAAAAAAGAGTAAAGTAGCCCAAATGCCCTCGATTATGGGGCAGACAGAGCTTAAACATCCCAAATTACCCATGCCTACCAATAGCAAGATTAATATAAATAAAATACAGTCTACAATGCTTGTATGCAAATGCTAGAAGTCTAAAAAATAAGATGGGAGAGTTAGAATATATCGCACTAAATGAGAGGTTAGATATGATTGGAATATCAGAAACATGGTGGAAGGAGGACAACCAGTGGGACACTGTGATACCTGGGTACAAACTATATTGTAATGATAGAGCTGATCAAATTGGTGGAGGGGTTGCACTCTATGTTAGAGAGGGCATTGAGTCAGAAAGGATTAAAATTTTGCAGGAAACAAAATTTGCTGTAGAATTTATTTATTTATTTATTTGAAAAACTTTTATATACCGCCACTTCCCAAGATCAGTGGCGGTTTACAGGGAACAAAGGAAATAAGTACATGGAACATTAAGCAACATTGTGTCTATATACAAAGAACAATATAAACCAAAGTAATTATTTACAACTTATAACAAAAACTTTTCAATATTAAACCAAAGTAACTTATAACAAAAACTTTTGAATATTTACAAACTGCGGCATTTATAACCTGTGACATCAATCAGCTTTGGATAGTGTTAAATTGTAAGTGAGTAGTTAGTATTGACAGATTGAGCTATGGGGGGTGAGAGGCCAGATCCGAGAATTGGTAGTAATGTTGGGTGAATAAGTATGTTTTCAGTTCTTTTCGGAATGTTTGGAGATCTTTTATCTCCCTTAATTGGTCAGGGAGGTTATTCCATTGTGTAGGTGCTACATATGAGAAAGCGCTGTTGCTTGTTATTTGCTTTGTCTTTCTTATTGAATCTGGTACTTGAATGGTATTAAGGTTCTTCCTTCTTCTCAGTCTATTATCTAAATGGCTATGAATCAGTGTAGATAGATATGATGGGGCGATATTATTAACTAACTTAAATGTAGTCAATATGATTTTATATTGGATCCTACTGGCAACAGGAAGCCAATGTAAAGAGTATAAAATGGGAGACATGTGGTCAGACAATTTAGCCCTTGAAATTATTTGTGCAGCAACATTCTGAGCCATTTGAAGTATATTTTGATTCTTCTTTATTTATTTTATTTATTTTATTTATTTAGTATACATTTGTATACCGCTACTTCCAGCGATCAGCAGCGGTTTGATTACAAATTACAATAGTCAAGGTGGGGTGTTATTAGAATTTGAGTAATGGTTCTGAAATCGTCTTTTTCTATTCTATAAGTGGTCTAAGCTGCTGGATAGTTCTAAGCTTGAAATAGATTGTTCTAGCTATTTTCTTAATGTGAGAGGTGAAGCTAAGAGTCCTATCAAGGGTGACTCCCAAATATTTTATTTCCTGCTTCACTGGGAGGGAGACGTTTTGGAGTTTAATGTCTGACGGAGGTGAGAAGTTAGGGTTTCTCGAAGTAAATAGTACTTCCGTTTTCTTAAAATTAATGTGCACATTCCTTGATCGAAGCCATAGTTCAGCTTCAGAGAGGCAGGTTGATAAGTTATCATAGTTAGGGTCATTTGTGTTAATCGGGGTGTACAACATAATATCGTCCGCATAAATGTGGTAGATTATATTATGTCTTTTGAAGATGGTGCATATCGGTTGTAGATATAGATTAAACAAGAGGGCAGAAAGTGATGAGCCTTGTGGTATTCCCTATTCTTGTGGAAATGGTGGTGATGCATCTTGATCTATTTGTACATATTGTGAATGGTCATATATATATGATTTAAACCATTTGAGAGCTACCTCTTTTATACCTAATTGGCTAAGTCTAGAGATTAGAATGTTATGGTTTACACTGTCAAATGCAGCAGAGATGTCAATAAATACCAATATGAAGGCTTGTTTGATGTTGTCCATGCCTCTGACAAGGGAATCAAGGAGGACAAGGAGTAGTGTTTCTACGCCATAGAAGGGGCGAAACCCGTATTGATGTTCATCAAGTGGTGTCGAGGTATCTACAAAATCCTGAAGCTGGATTTGGACAACTTTTTCGATGATTTTAGTCAGGAAGGGGATACTAGCAATAGGTCTGTACAAGGATGGATCATTGCTATCTAGTAATTTGTTTTTTAAAATTGGGCAGATTGCTGAGAGTTTGAGTTCTTTTGGTAGTATACCCTGTTGTAATGATTTATTTACTATATCTAAGATGTAAGGGGTTAGTTCTAGTTTTGTTGCCTTAATCCAGGCTACCGGGCATGGGTCCAAGAGGGATGTGGTTGTATTAAGTTTTGTAATTATATTTAGTAATTGATTTCTATCGATGAGATGGAAAGATTTCCATTCACTGATGACATTTATTATTGTGGGAAAGGGATCAGGTACTGATGGGACATTTTGCTTAAGTTTGCCAGCAAAATAGTTTGCTAATGATTGGAAATTAATAAGAATCTTGTGAGTGCTGGTAGGGAGGGCTTTAGATAATGACTTTATAATTTCAAATAGTTCCCTTGGGTGGTTAATAGCTTTAGATAGGATTGCTGTATGGTATTGTTTCTTGGCGTTATTTGTAGCTAGTTTGTAGGAATTAAGAGTTGCAAAGTATAGTTCCCGTATTTCTGGGGGGGGGGGGGGTTGTTTTGTTTTCCATTTAGCTTCCAACCTTCTGAGCTCTTTTTTAAAGGTAGCAAGTTCAGGAGTATACCATTTTTCAAATGTTCTTTTATGGGATATGTTAGCTTTGTCAGTTAATGGTTTGGCCGCTGTTTTTATTGTAGTGTTTCAATTAGCAAGACTGTTTAGTTCTTTGTCCTGCTGAGGTATAATTGTTTCAAGAAACATATCTGATACAAAAGGTCAAAACCTTGGACCTTGGTGTGTTTTAGTGTGATGAGCGGTAGGGTTATGAGGAATGTGAATGGAGAATCGAATCAAATGATGGTCAGACCATGGGATCTGAGTTATGCTAGGAGGAGTGTATTGGGGTAATCTAGTTATTTGTTCAGGAAGGAAAACTAGGTCAAAAGTATTCCCTTTAATGTGTGTAGGGTAGGTGATTGTTTGTTTAAAACCCATTTCCTCCATTGAGTCAAGGAAAGTCATTGATTGGTTATTGAGAGAAGCCAGATTAAAGACTCCAAGAATAATATGAGGCTTATTCATGGAGGCTTTACATGCAGATTCCAGAACAACGGTTATATTTTGTGGGTCTGATATGGGAGGTCTGTAGAAGAGGCAAATAGCTATGTTTCTGTTTTCTATCTTTAGAATATCCATGCCTTCTTGGTTATCACAAATGGTGGATGAGCAATTAAGAATGGATTTTGCTATTATGAGTACTCCTCCCCCTTTCTTTTTATCTCGGTTGCAGTTGAACAATGAGTACCCATTTACATTTAGCTGGTTTAGAATAATTGTGTTGGATTCGGTTATCCAGGTTTCTGTGATGCAAAGAAAATCAGGTTTCTCATCAGTGATGAGGTCTGTTATGAGAGGGATTTTATTTCTAACTGATCTGGTGTTGATGAGAATAATTTTTAGATTTTGTGATTGGTTATATATTTTTTTTATTATATCCCCTGGTGTTAATTTTATTTGAATCAACCTTTTAGTGTGACTTTTTAGGTGTGAATGGGGAGGGTATTTATAAGTGAAGGGGAGTGTGTTGTAATGATAAGGGTATTCTTGTCTAGGGAGGTGCGGAATAATATGGATGTTAGCAGATCCAAGGAGGTTCAGGGGGGTGGAGAGTATATATAGGTTGGGGATGGGTGTGAGAAGTAGAACAAAAGAGAAACATAGGACATTCAGTAAAAGTGAGGTTAGTTTCTTAGGCCTCATTCTGGTTTAGTTCAGAAGTTGGAATGTTGCAATTATGAGGTCAACAGGCTGCAGGGACTAAAGGTTAGAATGTTGCAAGTATAAAGTGGAGTAAATTATACCAGTTTCCAGTTAAAAATTTACAACTTTCTGAGTGAACAATACAGTTTAGCTGATACAATGAGACATTTGTTACATTTGTTGCGAACAGTCATAGGTTAACTCAACAATATGTACAGTAGTGAGGTGGTAAAGGAGGGAAACCTTATCTCTAGAATCTTAAAATAGCTAGCAGTTTAAAGGTTAAGTATCATACCTTATTATCAGGGATGTTATTTTCTTTTTTTACCACTCCGAAGGGCCACGAAAGGATTAAAGTTTTGCAGGAAACAAAATTTGCTGCAGAATCTCTATGGATTGAAATTCCATATAAAAAGGGGAAGGCGATGGCAGTGGGGGTGTACTATCGACTGTCTGGCCAGAATGAACAAATGGATGATGAAATGCTCAAAGAAATCAAGGAAGCTAACAAAAGTTACAGCACAGTAATAATAATGGGTGATTTCAATTACCCCAGTATCGATAGGGTCAATGTCATGGCAGGACATGCTAGGGAGATAAAGTTCATAGATGAAATAAATGACTGCTTCTTGGAGCAGCTGGTTCATGAACCAACCAGAGGGGAAGCCATATTAGACCTAGTCCTTAGTGGAACACCAGATCTAGTGCAAGAGATAAAGGTGTTGGGGCCACTTGGCAATAGTGATCATAGCATGATCGCGTTTGATTTAATTAGTGGAGGAGGGATAGTAAGGAAATCCACAGTACTATCTTTTAACTTTCGAAAGGGAGACTATGATAAAATGCGGAAAATAGTTAAGAAAAAACTGAAAGGAGCAGTTGCAAAGGTTAAAGACTTACATCAAGCTTGGGTGTTGTTGAAAAATATTATCTTGGAAGCCCAGACCAGCTGTATTCCATGCTTTAAGAAAAATGGAAGGAAGTCCAAAAAACTGTCAGCATGGTTTAAAGGTGAGGTCAGAGAGGCTGTAGTTGCCAAAAAAGCATCTTTCAGGAAATGGAAAAAGGAGCCAAACGACGAAACCTGGAAACAGCACAAGTACTGGCAAGTCAAATGCTAGGCATTGATAAGGCAGGCAAAGGGAGAATTTGAGAAGAAGCTTGCTGCGGAAGCAAAAACGCAAAATAAAGACTTTTTCAAGTACATTTGTAGCAAAAAACCTGTGAGAGAGTCAGTTGGTCCATTAGATGATAGAGGGGCTAAAGGGGTACTAAGAGGCGACAAAGCCATAGCGGAGAGACTGAATGAATTCTTTGCTTCAGTCTTTACTGAGGATGATGTAGGGATGTTACCCATGACTGAACTGGTATTTAAAGGTGCGGAAGAATTGAAGGAAATATTGATACATCGGGAAGATGTATTACAACTATTAGATAAACTGAAGAGTAGCAAATCACCTGGGTTGGATGGTATACATCCAAGGGTGTTGAAAGAACTGAAATATGAGGTTGCAGACCTGCTATTAGTAATCTGTGAACTTTCATTAATATCATCTGTAATACCTGAAGATTGGAGAATGGCCAATGTAACGCCAATTTTTAAAAAGGGTTCCAGGGGTGATCTGGGAAACTACAGACCGGTGAGCCTGACGTCTGCACTGGGAAAAATGGTAGAAACCATCATAAAAAACAAAATTACTCAGCATGTAGATAGTCATGGCCTAATGGGAGACAGCCAACATGACTTTAGACAAGGAAGATCTTGTCTTACTAATCTGTTATGTTTTTTTGAAGATGTGAATAAACAGTTGGACAAAGGTGAGTCGGTGATATAGGGTATCTGTACTATTGTGGATCAGGAACTGGTTAAAAGATAGAAAGCAGAGGGTAGGGCTAAATGGACAATTTTCCCAATGGAGAAAGGTGAATAGTGGTGTACCCCAGGGATCTGTGCTGGGTCCACTGCTTTTTGACATATTCATAAAAGACCTGGAAAAGGGAATAACGAGTGAGGATATCAAATTTGCAGATGACACAAAACTATTTAAAGTTCTTAAAACCCAAGAGGATTGTGGAAAATTGCAAGAGGATCTTGATAAATTGGAAGATTGGGCATCAAAATGGCAGATGAAATTTAATGTGGAGAAGTGCAAAGTTATGCACCTAGGGAAGAAAAACCCAAACTATAGTTACACGATGCAAGGTTCCACATTAGGAACCACCACCCAAGAAAAAGATTTCGGCGTCATTGTGGATAACATGTTAAAACCCTCGGCCCAGTGTGCAGTGGCGGCCAAAAGAGCAAATAGAATGCTAGGTATCATAAGAAAAGGAATGTAAAATAAAACAAAAGATATTGTAATGCCTCTATATCGCTCCATGGTAAGACCGCACCTTGAATATTGTGTGCAATTCTGGTCACCATATCTTAAAAAGGATATAGCTTTATTAGAAAAGGTTCAGAGAAGAGCCACCAAAATGGTAAAGGGGATGGAAAGATACTCCTATGAAGAAAGGCTAAAAAGGTTAGGGCTCTTTAACCTGGAAAAGAGATGGCTGAGGGGAGATATGATAGAAGTCTATAAATTAATGAACGGAGTGGAATGGGTAAACGTAGATCGATTGTTTACATTATCAGAATATAGAAAGACTAGGGGACATGCAATGAAGCTACAGGGTAAACTATTTAAGACTAATAAAAGAAAATATTTTTTCACTCGTGTAATCAAACTCTGGAATTTGTTACCGGAGAATGTAGTAAAGGCTGTTAGTATAGGTGGGTTTAAAAAGGGTTTGGACAAGTTCCTGGAGGAAAGTTCCATAAACCATTATTAAGAAGGGACCCAGGATATCATTGCTTGACCCAATAGAAGCATTGTGGAACCTGTGTCTTTTGGTGAAACTGCTAGGTACGTATGACCTAGATTGACTACTGCTGGAAACAGGATACTGGGCTTGATGGACCTTGGTCTGACCCAGTATGGCATATCTTATGTTCTTATGTTCTTAATTCCTATGTTCTGAAAAATGGGACTGTTGATGTCAGAATAGTATGTGAGTGGGATGGAAAATATTCTTGTTTGGATGAGAAATGCAGATCAGCTGTTCTTGATTGGTGTAGGGCATCTTTTTGGCAGAAATATGTTTTTGTGACTGCAAATGAGAGTGTACATAGGATGAGGGTATAAGGGGATAGATTCAGGAGTAATATGCAGAACTATTTCTTTATGGAAAGAGTGGTAGATGCGTGGAATAGTCTCCCAGTAGAGGTCGTGGGACACAAGGACAGTATCTGAATTCAAAAAAGCATTGTAGACCTTTATCAGAGGTGCAAGCACAACTAAGGAGTGCTTCTACTGCCATGTATGCTTTGATGCAAGCTATGTCAGGACAGACATATCACCTTCTACTTGTTTTTATAACATCTGCATGCACTGAGATAACTTTGCAGGTTCTAGGCATGCAACAGACTAGTATATATTGTCTGGTTGGCATCACCGTTGATGTATCATCAGTAGTTATGTGTAGTCTGCATGAGCACAGCACTGCCAGTGAGAGGAGCAGCTGAGGAGATGCATGTTCTAACAATGGAGGCTGGTTGTGTGGAGACGGACAGGATCAGAAACATGCGTCTTTCCAGAAGACGGTGAGCGCAGGGACATTCAAACCATTTCCTGCATCATGTGCTGTTATGACAGAGAGGGCCTCTGTTTCTCCATAGTGGTTTGTGCATGCCTGGCCGCAAACATCTGTGTTCCCGATTCCGGAATCTTTGGCACGTCTATACCTGCAGTTAAAGAATCGAGTTTGGACGTGCTCGCGGGCTGGATGTGCATGTTATGGAATTGGACTTCACGTTACTGGGTTAAAAGCAAAGGAACGTATAACATAAGCAAAAGAAAGAGAACAGGATGGAAATCTAGAGGAAACACTGGGGAACTGAACATAAGAACATAAGACATGCCATACTGGGTAAGACCAAGTCCATCAAGCCCAGTATCCTGTTTCCAACAGTGGCCAATCTA
The DNA here is from genome assembly GCA_033557465.1 of Ichthyophis bannanicus. NCBI lineage: Eukaryota > Metazoa > Chordata > Amphibia > Gymnophiona > Ichthyophiidae > Ichthyophis > Ichthyophis bannanicus. The sequence continues at coordinate 290,769,255 of CM066043.1, read as the reverse complement.
GAGGAAACACTGGGGAACTGAACATAAGAACATAAGAAATGCCATACTGGGTAAGACCAAGTCCATCAAGCCCAGTATCCTGCTTCCAACAGTGGCCAATCTGGGTCATAAGTACCCAGCAGTTTCCCCAAAAGACACAGGTTCATCAGTGCTAGTATTGGGGCAAGCAGTGGATATTCTGGGTCCCCTTTATTAATTAATTTATTTATTTTATTTAACCAGTTTTCTATACCACCTTATCCTTCAATCAAAGCAGTTTACATTATGTAATCACATCAAACAGGTACTGGATACATACCCTTGTCCTCAAAGGGCGCACAATCTATGTGTACCTGAGGCAACGGAGCGTTAAGTGGCTTGCCCAGTGCCACATGGAGTGCCTGTAGGACTAGAAACCCCAGTTCCTCTGGCCTGAAATTGCTGTCCCCAGGAGGGACTTGAACCCCTCCGGCCTGAGGTACTGTGTCCCAAACACTAGGCCACTCCTAGTTGAGTTGATTCATAAGAAGGGGTTAGTGGTTTCTTATTGCAGGTTACCTCATTGTCAGCCAAGTTAATCTGCTCTGGTGTGTATGGTTGATGTAAGAGACTAAGCCCATATGCTTCTGGCAGTGAATCCGTACCATGGGCAGACTAGATAGGCCATGTGGTAAGGACAGACTAGATATGCCTTGCGGTAAGGTCAAACTAGATAGGCCATGTGATAAGGGCAGATTAGATAGGCCTTGTGGTAAGGTCAAACTAGACAGTCCATGTGGTAAGGGCAGACTAGATAGGCCTTGTGGTAAGGGCAGACTAGATAGGCCTTGTGGTAAGAGCAGACTAGATAGGCCATGTGTATTTATATATTTATGTATTTATTTATTTAACTATTTTCTTTTATACCGCCCCTTCCAGAGATCAAGGGCGGTTTACATATAACAGTTTAACAGTCTTGTATACGTTTGTATACATTTTACATTGAACAATAGAAAATCAACTATTTACATTGAACATTAAATTTAACTTTGTTGGTATTAAAGCAAAACAAACATCAAACTTTTTACAAATGTATATTTACAGTGGTTGTGTGTAGTGTATAGGGCAGATACTGGTGTAGGTGTTGGAATTTAATTCCTTTTATGTCGTAATTGGGGCGTGTATGGGGAGAAGGACAGACATGTAGTTAGATTGTTGGGATTAAGGGAGTTTGTTGTGGGGCTGGCTTTGGGGAGTAGGGGATTTCAAAGTGTTCAGTGAACAGGTAGGTCTTTAACATAAGAACATAAGATATGCCATACTGGGTCAGACCAAGGTCCATCAAGCCCAGTATTCTGTTTCCAACAGTGGCCAATCTAGGTCATATGTACCTAGCAGTTTCCCCAAGGGACACGGGTTCCACAATGCTTGTATTGGTTCAAGCATTGATATCCTGGGTCCCTTCTTAATAATGGTTTATGGACCTTTCTTCCAGGAACTTGTCCAAACCTTTTTTTAAACTCTACTACACTAACAGCTTTTACTACATCCTCCAGTAGCAAATTCCACAGTTTGACTACACATTGAGTTAATTTTTTTTTCTCTTATTAGTCTTAAATAGGTTACCCTCTAGCTTCATAGCATAAACCCCTTGTCTTTCTATATTTTGATGGCGTACAAAACTATCTATGTTTACCCATTCCTCTCCATTCATTAATTTATAGACCTCTATCATATCTCCCTCAGCCGTCTCTTCTCCATATTGAAGAGCCCTAACCTTTTTAGCCTCTCTTCATAGGAGTATCCTTCCATCCCCTTCACCATTTTGGTGGCTCTTCTCTGTACCTTTTCTAATAACACTATATCTTTTTTAAGATAGGGCGACAAGAATTGCACACAATATTCAAGGTGCGGTCGCACCATGGAACGATATAGAGGCATTATAATATCCTTTGTTTTATCTTCCATTCCTTTCCTTATGATATCTAGCATTCTATTTTCTTTCTTGGCCGCCGCTGCACATTGGGCGGAGAGTTTTAACATGTTATCCACGATGACGCCTAAATATTTTTCCTGGGTGGTGGTGCCTAATGTAGAACCTTGCATTGTGTAACCATAGTTTGGGTTGTTCTTTCCTAGGTGCACAACTTTGCACTTGTCCACATTAAATTTCATCTGCCATTTGGATGCCCAGTCTTCCAATTTATCAAGATCCTCTTGCAATTTTCCACAATCCTTATGGGTTTTAACAACTTTGAATAGTTTTGTGTCATCTGCAAATTTGATAACCTTACTCGTTATTCCCATTTCCAGGTCATTTATGAATATGCTAAAAAGCAGCGGACCCAGCACAGATCCCTGGGGTACACCACTATTCACCTTTCTCTATTGGTAAAATTGTCCATTTAGCCCTACCCTCTGCTTTCTATCTTTTAATCAGTTCCTGATCCACAATAGTACACTGCCTCCTATCACATGACTTTTTAACTTTGCCAAAAATCTCACATGAGGGACCTTGTCAAAGGCTTTCTGAAAGTCCAGATACACTATATCTACTGGCTCACCTTTGTCTACCTGTTTATTCACACCTTTAAAAAAACATAGATTAGTAAGACAAGATCTTCCTTGTCTAAAGCCATGTTGGCTGTCTCTCATTAAGCCATGACTATCTACATGTTCAGCAATTTTGTTCTTTATGATGGTTTCTACCATTTTTCCCGGTACTGATGTCAGGCTCACCGGTCTGTAATTTCCCAGATCACCCCTGGAACCTTTTTTAAAAATTGGTGTTACATTGACGATCCTCCAATCTTCAGGTATTACAGATGATTTTAATGATAAGTCACAGATTATTAATAGTAGGTCTGTAGTCTCATATTTCAGTTTTTTCAACACTCTTGGATGTATAGTATCCGGTCAGAGGGAAGAGACAATGTGGACAAGGAAAAATCAATTAATAAGGAGAGACTAGAAAAATAACAAAAAAATAAAAGAATCTTAAAGAATCATAAAGAATCATAAAAGAAGACACTAATAATAGATTGAAAAATACAAAGTTTTACAAATATTTCATTATGCCCCCTGTTGCAGCTAAAGTGCATAGGTGGGGAAGTTGAGGTGAGGGCGGCAGGCCTGGAAGGAGGGAGTAGGATTGGGAGAGTGATAAGAGTGCGCGTATGTGTGACAACAGCATGTGTGTCAGGAAGGAGATAGATAAAGCCTAATCAATGCTCATCTGAGGAGAGGGGAAGAACGTTCACCCCTCCCCTCCATCAATCTGAGCTCCCTACCCCTTGCTTCCCCTTAAAAAAACAGGCAAACTACACCTTTGAAACTGGAAGAGATTGGGCCGAATATTCTTATTTAATATACTTATTTAATGTAAATTTGTTAATTGTATTATATCATGTGTCACCACGTGGCCAGCCCTCTGCTTAGGGCGCAGAGGGTTGGTCTGCCATGATAATCCTCTATTCAGAAAGTGAGACTACGGCTGTGGCTCTTGTAAGGCCTCTTGGGAGTTGTAGTCCCTTTTTTAGCTCTCTGATAAAGAAGCAATTGTAGTCCGAGTGTTTAAGGCAAAATGACAAGGATTTATTCCCCTCACAAATAGAACTTTGGTGCAGAACAAAAATAGGACAGTCTCCAGGAGTTTAGCATGAGGCTTATATACAATAACTAAGGTAATTGCTTATTCACTCTCTGGTTCCAAGCATGCAGTGCTCGTTGCAAGTACAAAATGGAAAACAAAACAGCTTCTCACAGCAAAGAAAAATAGTTCCTATTTCTTTGCTGTTTCTCAGCACTTTTACTTCAAGGTTTAACACAGTGACTCAATGTTGTCAGCCAAACAAAGCGTGCAATCCATTTGCATATCTGCTACTTCATCAACATTAGAGTCTATTTGCATATCTTCTGTCTCAGGACTAACAGCGTTTGTCTGCAAACTGTTACTATGGGATTTAAGATAACTTCCCTCTGTAAACTCAGGTGTTTGCCCTTTCCACAACTCAAAACAGCACGGGTTTAAAATACCTGTTGCTCTGGAGTTTCTTCTTTGGCTCTCCTCTAATTCTTGGCAGCTATGAGGAAATACCTTTGTGCTGGGCTCCCACCTGTGCAAAACTCTGAAGGCTTCCTTCTGACTGAAGGGCTCCCTGCTCTCTCCGTTCCAGCCAGTTCCTGGTCACAGGGCATGCCTTCCCTCCTCCTAGCCTGCTGGCTTTTCTCCCAGACCTGTAGGTAGTTTCTTTATCCGGTATCCAACCCTCAGGAGTTTCTGAGCCTCCCCAAGCCCGTCTTACCGGAGGTCTCTCCTCTCACCTGTCTTTGCTGTCCAGGACTCCTCTTTCTCCTCCTTTCCTTCCTTGTGTGGCTTCTTTTCCTTCTCTGCCACAACTCCAACTTTCTCTGCTGCCACGGCTCCAACTGCCGTCTGAACTGCAATTACCACTCCAGCCTGCACTCCAGCCTCCTCTCCAGCTTCCTTTCTCTCCTGCTTCTCCTCTCCCTTTTCTGGGAGCTAATGACGAGGTTTTATAATTCTGTTCCCCTGGGCTTGGCTCTGCTCTCAACCTGAACAGGTGTGACTGATCAAGCTCCAGGCTTGCTGCTACCTCAGAGCTTGGGCGTGTCAGCTCAGCTCCTGTCTTTCTCTGTTTATCTTTTCTTTGTAAACAGTGAGCCATGTGTTCTAGCTGCCTGTCAGTTTTAAAGGTGGAATCTTTCTTTCTCTCTATTTCCATGGGCTCCGTAGGGGTCTTTACATCACACATGTTCAATGTAAACTGTTCCATGTAATAAGGTGTTCTATTGTAAACCACGCTGATGAATAACGCGGTATATAAAACCAAATAAAATAAATAAATCAATAAATATTTGAAAGGCATTTACATGGTTTACAGTCCTGTAAACCATGTAAATGCCTCTAACTGGGAAATTCAATGGCACTAACACGGTTAGTGTTGCTGAATATTCACGATCTTCTCCCTTACATGCTTAGCATTGGGGCGTGTCGTGGGTATTGCAGGGAGGATGGCAGCAGCGATAGTCAATAACCGGGCAGCATGCAATATCACACTGCCCAGTTATCCACTGCATCTGGGAGGCTTGAGGCAAACCTGGATAATAATCAAGGCCGGGTCCTCATATGACCCGGCATTGAATATCCAGGGTTAAGGGTCGGCGCACACGGCACATAGCCGGCATAACTCAATATTGTGCCCATTATGTACAACATCTGAATATGAAAGAGCGTGCTCGGATTTATCGCTTAAACCCATAGAACCTTCTGGCCTCGATCAAAAAACTGAATGAATGACGCTTATACGGGACTGGTTGAATAACTGCTAGATACTGGTCATGTATTTGGAGGTGTGGTTAATACCACATTGGGTTTTTTTATTGCAGAAAAACCATCAATATGGAGTAAACTGGTTGTGCTGGATGGCATGAAAATTTAAAAAAAGGTCCTCTGAAGTCTGGATGCAGATAAGTACTCAGAGGGCAATACTGAATCGGAGGGATGCTATTGAGTGCTGAATATATAAACTGCTGAGTGGATGTTATATGTATCGCAGGGTTTGAAGGACCTATCCTGAATGTTCTGACATGGTCAAACGAAAAGCCATTGAAAAACTGGGACAATTTTTAAATGATTTGAGATTAGTGGGATGATATATCCTTAGGTGGCATCAGATGATACGTTTTACATAGGACTGATGGTGATGTGAGTTGAATCTGGCTTGGTAACCTGCGTCACAGGCTTTGCTTGTCTGCAGCAGTTTCACTCAGGTGTGTTGAGGTCCTTCATACAAATTAATTTTTAAATACGAAACTATTGTGATGTACTAAATATATTTTATGTATGAGTTTCCTGATATTGAACTTTATTTATTTTGATGCCTTTATGAAATAGGCACAATATACATTTGTGTGCAAAGGTTTGTAAGTTTCAAAGAATCCCTATGTGAATAGAAACTGCCACAGTGCAAAGCTAAATATGACATTTTTCTGCACTTTTTAATACAAAATTACTATTAATTCGCTAATTTCAACAAATTTAAAATAAAAAGTGAATATGGTATGTATAAAAATTTGGATACCCTTCCAGTTAATTCATTGCTACTTTGTTAAAAGTTGTTAATGAGGCTTAAAACCTTGATTGACTTATTATGCCTTCAATTAATTAGGTGAAGACAATTTCACAACACAACAAACACACTGACCCTTCTAATCTTTCAGGCTGTCAACTTATCATTGCTGTTTTTCTACGTTCAACAACCATGAACTCTTCTAAGCAGGTGTTTGAGCAATTGAAAATGAAGATAATAAAAAAAAATCTCAAAACATTCCAACTAGCAATTTCAGCTATGAGAAACACTGTTCAGGGATAATAATTTGGAGCATTACTTCTGTGGCTATAGTCATGATCTTTGCAGTTTTGTCTTGGTAAGTGGAACAAACATTTCAGCCAGAAGAAAACCACAACATGATGGCTAATACACTGGTTCCACTTACTAAGACGCAGTGTGACCTGATCAGCAGTACTAGAAGCAGAGAGCGCTGTACAACGGAGTAAGCATTCGGCTCCGATACGCCCCTCCCACAAAGAACCTACAATCTAAGTGGATGCCTGAGCCAAAAGGAGATAAATTGCTTTGCCCAAGGTCACAGAAGTGGCAGTATCAGAAGCGAAACTTGAAGCCTAGCTTCTCCGCTTCTCGGCCCATTGCTCTAACCACAGGAACAGCAGCTTTCAATCCAACTAAGAGTTCATGCACTTTGCAACCTTGCTCGATTGGACAGAAACCTGTAAATGGCTTTGAAAATCCAGTTGCCCTATAAAAGCTGTTGTATTCTATAATGTCAAATATTGCAAGGGATATGCAGGGAATGAGACATGGCAGTATTAAGGTAGCTGCTACAATCCCCTTTCCTCTGTTCTCCTACCCCTGAGGCAGGGGCGGCCCAAGGGGGGTGCGGGGCCATGTGCGGAGACTCAGTGCGGGGCCTCATTTGCATAACGGGCCTGATTTGCATAAATATTTGCATAATGTTACCATACACTAACTTTTAGTAAACATGCCTCTTAATGAGTGTATGGATAAAGAAAGACTAAAAGATTTCTACATTACTATAATCCAGTGCCAACCGCCAGGCACATTAGGAACTACTACAAACACTGCCCATTTAGAACCCATAGCAAACCCGCCGTATCCTAACAGCACTACCAGGACTCACAAAGCACCAGACCCTACCTATCAAAAGGCAACACTGCAAATATTAAACCAATACATTTCAGAGAATAACAATACATGACCTACTGGGGAAAGAGAACAAGTGGCAATGTCAAATAGGAATTACATAAACAGAACACCTCAGCTCAGTTACACATGCAGAACATACACCATCCCCAAACAAGGAATCACAATTTAGAAACAGGAAGACAATAATTAAACTGGGAACCCAAAAAGCCAAACTTGGAATGTAAAACACCACTGTAGAAATAAAACTATAAATTAATTTCCTCTTGTACTAAATAAAGCGCAGACGTTAATGATGCACATTTCCCAGAGCTCACATATTCCAGTTAATAAATTCAAAATAGAGATATCTTTCTACCTTTTGTGCATTTTTTTCAGTTGCAATTGCTCCAGCCACTTTCTTCTGGTTTCTTTGTGTCTTCTGCTAACTCTCCATCATCTGCTGTCCATTTGTCCTTTCTTCTCTCTTCTAGTTTTTTTCCATTCTCTCTCTACATCTGCTTTAACATACTAATATTTCTCCTTTTGCTCTTTCCTCATTCCTATTTCATTCACTCAAATTTTACCCCTCCATCCTCAATCCCCACTAACTCTCCCAATACCCAGCCAATTGTAGATTTTTCTTCCCTCCCACACAAAATATTTTTCCCCTCTACATTTCACTCTCCCAGCCCCATCCCATTCTAATCCTCCCCCAACATCAGCTCCCTTCTAGTTCCAGCCCCACCCAGCATCAGCTCCCTTCTAGTCCCTGCATCAGCCCACTTCCAGTCCTAGCCCCCCATCAGCCCATTTCCAGTCAGCCCCCCCATAGCCCATTGCCAGTCCTAACCCCCCCCCCATCAGCCCACAGCCCATTACCAGTCCTAACCCCATCAGCCCACCTCAAGTCCTAACCCCTCCCCATCAGCCCATTTCCAGTCCTAGCCCCCCATCAGCCCATTTCCAGGCCATCAGCTCATTTCCAATCCCAGCCTCCCATCAGCCGACTTTCTAGTCCTTTCCTAGCCCCACCATCAGCCCATGTCAAATCCTAGCCCCCTCCACTCAGCCCATTTCCATTCCAAGCCCCCGTCCCCATCAGCTATTTGCAGTTCAAGCCTCCCCTTCCACTCAGCCCATTTCCAGTCCTAGCAACCCCCCAACTCATTACCAGTCCTAGCCCCCCATAGCCCATTACCAGTCCTAAGCCCCCCATCAGCCCACTTCCAGTCCTAACCCCCATCACTCCATTTTCAGTCTTAGCCCCCCCATAGCCCACTACCAGTCCTAATCCCCCATCAGCCCACTTCCAGTCTTAACCCCATCAGCCCATTTCCAGTCCTAGCCCCCCCTTAGCCCATTACTAGTCCTAACCCCATCAGCCCACCTGAAGTCCTAAACCCATCAGCCCATTTCCAGTCCTAGCCCCCCATAGCCCATGACCATTCCTAACCCCCATCAGCCCACTTCCAGTCTTAACCCCATCAGCCCATTTCCAGTCTTAGCCCCCCCATAGCCCATTACAAGTCCTAACCACCCTCCCCCCCATCAGCCCAGGGAAAATTTAAAATAAAAAAAAAGCTGTCTGCTGCCACTGCCGCCGTGGCAGCGGCAGAATCGAGTGTCCCATGGCCACTGTTCCCTCTAAGCTGTGCGCGCACGCACACACCTCACTGAGCGAGCGCACATACTTTACAACAGAGCGCACAAAAATTATGACTCTGATTCTGATAGAAAACAACACAGACATCTTAAAATTTAAAAGTTACGATTGTAATTACTAGAAATTTCCCGCTTCATTTAGTAATCGTCTATTTTCATTTAATTTGATTAAAATCAATGTGGTGTACATACTGTATTCTGACGTGTAGTCAAATTTTTAAGTATATAACTACGAGTGTCGTTATGTGGTGCACAAAAATTTAAGCTTCCTTCAAAGGCTGCACACAGCTGATATTTTATGCGCACACAGCCTACAGACAATTAGAGGGAACATTGCCCGTGGCCCCCCCCTGCCCGGCAGAGCCCTCCCTCCCTGCAACATCAGCTCTCTCTGCGCGGGCTTTTCAGAGCCGCGAAGGGAGAGTTTCCTGTTTCCCATCAGCCCCAGCGGGCTTAACAGAGCTGCGAAAGGGAAACTCTCCCTTCGCGGCTCTGAAAGTCAGCGCTGAAGGGACTGATGCAGGGAGGGAGGGCTCTGCCAGGCGGGGGGGGGGGGCCGCGGGACACTCGATTCTGCCGCTGCCATGGCGGCAATGGCAGCAGAGAGGGTTTTTTTTTTTTAAATTTACTTTTAAAGCAGAATGTTGTTTGCGCGGGGCCCCCTGAAATGCAGGGCCCTGTGCAAAAAACATTCTCGCTCAATGGACGGGCCGGCCCTGCCCTGAGGACACCACCACTTTCCTGCTACAGAGATGCTCATGGTTTTCCCTTTAAAGCACTTGGCCATGAGTAATTGTACCAGATGAGCCCATATTCAGACTGACTACACTCCACCCAAGTGCATCTAGAACAGTGCAGCCAGCTGCTTTCACCCGCTTTCAATAATAACATTTACCTAAGCAAAGAATCTGAGGAAAATGTCACCAGAACTCCCTATAGGAAGAATGACACCTTTTTAACAGGGTTCTTGCACCTCTTATAGCGTAAGAATGTGAGAATGTTCTCTCTCAATGACTGTTCACAACAGGTCTAAATAGGATCACAGACCTCAAGCCCATTCAAGCTCCTTCAAGGTCTACCACAGGGTTCAGCACTATCTTCATTGCTTTTCAACATCTTTATCCAACCCCTCTGCAATGTTATTCAGAGTTGAAAAATCCATTACCACCTTTATGCTGCTCCACCAGCAACCCCGACTACTCCATAATCAGCAGATGCCTAGAGGCAGTTACGAGCTGGCTAAGCCTCCACAATCTACTCATTAACCCCCATTAAAACAGACGTCCTACACATAACTAGGCAGCCATCCTTCTCTCCTCTGCCGACAATAAATTTTTCAAACCTAACACTGCAAGTAAAGCAACAAGTAATATACCTGGACATAACTCTGGACCAGTCCCTGAACTTCAACGCTCATATTAAGCAGGTTACCAGAGCAGTATACTATCTTTATCTTTATTAAAACATTTGATAAACCGCTACGGCCAAAGCATAGAGCGGTGTACAATAAAAGGTCCACATTACCGCTCTTCTAGCAAACTGCTTCTACCTGCGCCCTTCTCTTCTACTGCTACCTCCAGACTTCGCTCCTTTCACCTTGCTGCGCCTTATGCCTGTAACAAACTACCCGTGTTTGTATGTCAGGCACCTTCTCTGACCCTCTTCATATCCAGGCTGAAAACTCACCTCTTCGCTGCTGCTTTTGGATCTTGACCCACCTGATCTCCTTTTTCTTTCCCTTGCTTTATCCCTGCCTACACCTTCTGTGTTGTCTGTATTGAGCAGATTGTAAGCTCTGATGAGCAGGGACTGTCTCTCACATGTCTGTGCAGCGCTGCGTACGACTTGTAGCGCTATATAAATGCTCAGTAGCAGTAGTAGCATCAAAACCCTGCAGAACCTCTGACCTGTGCTTACATAAGAACATAAGATATGCCATACTGGGTCAGACCAAGGTCCATCAAGCCCAGTATTCTGTTTCCAACAGTGGCCAATCTAGGTCATATGTACCTAGCAGTTTCCCCAAGAGACACAAGTTCCACAATGCTTGACCATGAAGACTTCAGAAACGTCTGCCAGGCCCTCATCACCCCCAGCTTTGACTATGCTAACATTATCTATCATGGCCTGCCGAAATCCACACTACAGCCTCTACAGCTTGCACAGAATGTAGCAGCCAAACTCATTACGGATACCAATCGTCACACTAACATAACACCCCTATTGAAGCAACTACACTGTCTCCCCATCTGCAGCAGAGTGAGGTACAAAGTGGCACTGACAATCTTCAACCAACTACCTACAACCTGAAGTGATCCAGGCGAGTACAACCTCGAGCTCTGCGGACAACATCTTTCAACATAAATTGCCCCAACCATCACCCCTATCCAAATTTGAAAAAATATCACGCAGAGAGATTGAAGACACTATCGCTTCAATCAACGCCACTACCGCACCCAATGACCCATGCCCAGCGTTATGGATAAAGGAGTTACGATGTGACTTAAGCCAATATCTGAGCGAATTAATAAGCCAATCTCTTACAACCGGATCGTTTCCACAAAGTCTGAAACAAACATCAATCAGACCACTCCTGAAAAATAACAAGCTGGACCCAACGAAAGTGGAATCATACAGACCAATTTCAAGTATCCCCATGCTTGCCAAAGTAATCGAAAAGTTAGTACAGCGCCAGATCCAACAGCATACTGAAGCCCCACTGGATCCTTCCCAGCATGGATTCAGAGAAGCACATGGGGTAGAAACCCTCCTCACCACCCTATTTGACCACTTAGTCTCTGGAACCGACAAAATTCACCAAGGATTTGCACTCATATTCCTTGACATTGCTGCGGCCTTCGACTCGGTGAGCCACGAGATCCTCATACAACGCCTCAGCGAGAAAGGAATCCAGGGAACAGCCCTAAAGTGGTGCAAGTCATACTTGACTAATAGATGGCAACATGTAAGGTCTGGCTCCACAACCTCTGAACCGTTTTTACAAAACCAGGGTGTACCACAGGGTTCGTCACTATCTGCATTGATGTTTAACATCTACATGCAGCCCATATGCGCCCTAGCACGTTCTTTCAAGGTCAACTGTCTAGCCTACGCGGACGACATCCTCCTATACATCCCATTCAGGACCAACCAACCAGACCTCTCCCCTCTAACAAGATGTTTTGAGGCAGTAGCAGAATGGTTCAACACACAAAAACTTGAGAATCAACTACAGCAAAACAGATGTCCTATTCATCTCAAGGAACCATGACTTCACCCCTCCACTCTCTTTAAAAATCGGCAACACAGAACTGAAAACCAAACCCACAATCCGCTACCTTGGCGTTACACTGGACCAACAACTGGACCTGAAAACCCACATAAACACAGTAAAAACAGTATACATGAAAATAAAGACCTTAAAACATCTCCGACCACTACTCGACTTCAGCGACTACCGATCAATCTATCAGGCACTAATATTACCACATTTCGACTACGCCAACGTAATCCTGCATGGTCTACCTCAAACAACGCTAGCTCCACTCCAGCTCGCAATGAACACTGCTGCGAGAGTACTAACAGGGGCTTCACGGAGAGAGCACATAACACCAGTACTGATGAACCTCCATTGGTTACCGATTCAAGCAAGAATCCTCCACAAAGTTCTAACCTTAACATTCAAAGCCTTAAACACATTGACACCTACAGCTATCAACAAGATGATACATAAAGTACCACAGAACAGAAACAGAAGACCCATGATGCAAAACACCCTAGAGGTCCCAAAGGTAACTATTACATTGTTTACTGTCAAAAAATTGTTCCATGTAAAACAAGCCCTTGCTTTGTTGACTGTTGTTCAATGGTGGGCCGCATTTGAACTCTGGAAGATGCGGGATATAAATGATTGTTAAATAAATAAATAAATAAATAAATAAATAAATAATAACGAAATGCACGAAAGCAACAACAAATAGGTCCTTTACAATTTATGCACCTAGAGCATGGAATGCCCTCCCCACCTTTATTCGAAACATCACTTACCTAACCCACTTCAGGAAGGCATTAAAGCAGCACCTGTTCACCACATACTACCCTGAATCCAGCCTTAGTGATCATACATGTGGCCCCTCAGACAATCACTCACTACAACTAAACAATCAGACTCAGCATGAAAAAGGATAATCAACTGTTCCCTCAGAAGTACTCCCTGAAATTGAATTCAGACTCCCAGTGTAAATAAGATGTAGATATGTTCTGCCTGAAATCATATACCAGTGTAAATACAATGTAAATAGTTTCCCCCAGTTACTTCCAAGTTGATCTCCCTGTTTATTGTAAATACAACTCAAAGTGCCTGTGTTGTATAGTTGCTGTTAAATGTAAACCGCTCTGATCTAAAATAGAGCGGTATAGAAAAACTGTTAAATAAATAAAATCTTCAGGACCATCCTCCAGCTATCAGCTGAAACCCTTCGGGCTCTTCTTAACAAGCCCCTATGCCAGAGATCACGGAGAAGCACAAACCACACTGTCCTTGCAATACCAACCTCAATCACACACACCAGCACCTCCATCTCCAATACAGCCTCTGCTTTTACACACCAACCATCTGGAACTCAGACCTTTGCTCACTCAGACCTTGGGGACTTTCGCCACAAGTTAAAAACATTTCTTTTCATGGAGTATTTTGGCTCAGACACCTAGCCACCCTCTTACTAGCTGCCCACACCTAGAATATTTTCACCCTGTATTATTTTACCTGCAACATAGCCCATAAGTCAACCTGGCTCCCAGCACACCCATGTGCAACAGCTTTGCTCTACGAATGATTACCTACACACTGCACAGTTTTAACCTACAGTTCTGTCCCTCGTTGACTTATTTTGCACAGTTTAAGTTGTACAGTTGAGTTGTTCAAAGTGTTCCATGAAATGTTCGAGTTCTATGTAAATCGCCGTGACTAGTAGATACTGTGGTATAAAAGATTTGTTAAATAAATAAATGTGAGGGATTCTCAGATCCATAAGCTACCTTCCATAGAGGAGGATTGTAAAGTTACTGTTGAAAGGGCAATCTTCACTTCCAACCTGCAGCATTCCTTCATTTTCAATCAATATATGTCTTGTGCGCAATGTAATCCAATGCCCATTATCTTCAATAATAAGTTTTCCTGGGAAAGACAGAAAGAAAGTGATGAGCATATCATATTCACACCTGGGCCTTTTGGTACATTCAGGTTTTGTCCAATATGATCTGAGATATTTAGGGATGATAGAACTATTCAGTACAGTTACAGAAAAGACATTTGGGCAAATCTGAGATGGAGCCACAATGGAAGGTCCATTAATGCACTTTTCTTTGCCCAAAGGCAAGCATAGAGGGGTTACTCATGCATATTTATCCATGGATATATTCACTTCCGCTCAGAACACCACCTGCTCACGGAAAGCAGCTCTCACTGGGGCTACGTTTAGAAGGAGCTGGCTAAAAGGGGTATTTTAGTCATTTATATGCAGAAATGGTCTCTTACAGAATTGCACCAAGCATAAAAGTATGTTTTAATTGCATGACATGTACTTCTGCTGTGGGCATGCACAGGGGCAAAGAGCACAAGTACTCACATAGATTATAGAGCACCATCATTTCCGTGGATACTTGCAACATACAGGTGCAGCTCTAGTGTTACTCTAGATAGCTGTGCCTTAAATTAAGGTGAACCTTTGGTCACGTGCTGGAATTTTAGAAAGAAAAGTAGCTGCCTTCTTTTCTTTATAAAATAGCCACCTTTTGGCTGCCTAGTTATAAAATTACCCTCATGTCTTTTTGCTCACACAGGAAATTACATCGGCCAGGCCACGAAACCTTATCACCTACTATTTTCATGATCCAGAAAGAGCTTGTGTGTGAAATTATATCTGGCTATACTTTATTCAGGAAGGACAGGATAGGAAGAAGGGAAGGAGGCGGCACTGTGAGTTAAACTAGAAAGAGGGAATAAGGAATCCATTTGCATTGGTGTGATATACACATCTCCTTCAAGGGGAGAAGAAGTGACAGAGATTTAATTGAAGACATTTGCAGTATTGCTACTGATAGGTGCTGATTGGCACATCGCTGCTGCGGCGTCATTTGTGCGACATGCACACATCCACTCCCTTCAGCTTGAAACAAAGCATCCCTCAAGGTTCATCGATCTCATCAATGTTAGTCAACATTTTTATACAACCAATCTGTAACTTAATTAAACATCACAACATACACTACCGGCTGATGACATTATGATTTTCAGTCCAGTTCATATCCACAACACTGACCTCCAACCTATAACCAAATGCATGGAAGATATTATCAACTGGTTAGGAGAGAACAACCTTGCAGTAAATTTTAATAAAACAGAGGCATTGTTCACCACGAGAGATTACTCATTTAAGCCCCCACAAGAAACTGGCCTACTACACTGAACCATCAAGGTACAGAAAGAAGTCAAATATCTTAGTGTCATCCTGAATCAAAGCCTTAGCCTTCAACCGCACATTTAGAAAACTACGGCAAACGCATATTACAAAACGAATCTCCTCAAGAACATAAAGCCACTACACCTGGATCACTTTCACACTTTATTTCAAGCAGTCGTCACATCGGTCCTAGACTACAGAAATTTGCTATACCAAGGTTTCTCATAGTGCTCCATACACCCCTCCAACTGGCACAAAATACAGCCGCCCACTGTGATCACTGGAAGTTCCAAACAAGATCACATAACCCCCAAACTTAACCAATTACACTGGCTTTCAATACACTCCCGGTTCAAATTCAAGACAAGCCTCATAATTTTTAAAATCCTACACCACTCCTTTGCAGACATCCTACAGGAACTAATTGTGCGAGACACCAGTACCCGGCCCAGGAGAGCTGACAATAAAATTATGATTGCCTCCCAATCTGAATTCAAAAACTCCAAACATGACATCGACAAGGGCAGTTTCCCTCTCTGCACCAGTGTTATGGAACTCCCTGCTGGAAGATATTAGAATCACGACAGACATCAAGGACTTCCATAAAAAGCTAAAGACACACCTCTACACTGAGCACTTCGGACACATTACTGAAGTAAATACATTATCCTCTAACCCTGATATTGCATCTCACCTTATTCCAGGTATCTCATAGCCCAATGTCCGCCATTCTTTACTGTATATAAGTTCCTTTGTATATAAGTTCAACTTTGTTTTCATCATGCCAATAATCTTGTACTTGTTAAGTTATTGTTTCACCTCAATCATTATACTATATAAGCTTCATGTTTAATGTAAACCACTTTGATTGCAGGATAAGGCAGTATAAAAAAACTGTTAAAAAAATAAATCTAAAAGTAAAAAGATTCTAGATTCTCTACAGGGAAAACTATTCTGGCAACTGGTAACAGAACCCATACATGAGAGGGCCATACCGGGTCTTGGTGCTTATGAATAGGGAGAGTGTTTCTGATGTTGCACAGACTCTCTTCTACCAGAAAATGAGGATAGTCAGACCACTCCTCAACCAGACCCATTTCCGGACAGTCTCCCAGGCCTTAACCGTACCCCATCTAGACTACTGTAACATACTTCTCCATGGACTTCCAGCCCGTCAATCCACCCACTGTAGATGCCCATGAATATAGCTGCGAGACTACTAACCAGCACCCCCATGATCATATTACTCTGATGCTCAGGAACCTCCATTGGCTTCCTATAAGAGCCCACGCTAAATACAAAGCACTGGTTACTATCTTCAAAGCGCTGCATCATCTATCACCAGAGTATCTGCAAACCCTGATAAAAAGACCATCAGTCAATTGTTCTAGAAGGATCATCAATCAAACTACTCTCGCTATCCCTGCAGATAACAAGAAATACAACACTGGAACCTCAAATAGGGCATTCTCCCTGTTTGCCCCAAGCTAAAGTTGAAAAAGAGCAAACCACTCATGAATGCAGCAAAATATGACCTTGAAAATATACCACCGGAATTTAAAGACTGCCTGCAAAATCGATTTGCTGCTTTAGATACAAATGACAGAGCTCCAGAAGAGTTATGGAATGACATCAAGAAGGTTGTGTTGGAAGAAAGCGAGAAGACTCTACAAAAGGTGAAAAAGAAAAAATGACCAAAATGGATGACAAAAGAAACTCTGAATATTGCCCAGAAAAACAGAGAAGCTAAAGCCAGAGGAGAAAGAAAGACCATCACAGAACTCAACAGAGATTTCCAATGTGCAGCAAGACAGGACAAGGAAAAGTACTACAATGACACATGCAAGGAAATAGAAGCAGAAACTATTAGAGGAAGAACAAGATCGGCTTTCCTAAAGCTACGAGAGTTAAAGAAAAAGTTCCAGCCTCGAATTGGAATTTTACAAGATGCTCAAGGTTCTATGTTGAATGATGCCGAGAAGATCAAGAAAAGATGGAAGAAATATATAGAGTTTTAATATGATAAAGATCAAGTGGACCAACAGCCGTTTCAACCTGTACCTTATGATCGGGAACCACTGGTGATGAAAGAAAAAGTTGAAGCAGCATTGAAAGCCTTATCAAAGAACAAAGCACCAGGCATTGATAGCATTCCCATAGAAGTACTACAGCAATCTGATGCAGCTGTTACCGTACTTACAAGGCTCTGCCAAGAAATATGGAAGATAACATCATGGCCAACTGACTGGAAAAGATATGTGTTTATACCAATACTAAAGAAAGGTGATCCAAATGACTGTGGAAATTATCGCACAATCGCTCTGATCCCACATGCCAGCAAGATTCTACTGAAGATTATTCAAAAGAGACTACAACCATACCTCGAACAAGAACTACCTGAAGTGCAAGCAGGGTTCATGAAAGGGTGAGGAACGAGAGACATCATTGTGGATGTGAGATGGATCCTTGAAAAGACTAAAGAATACCAAAAGGATATCTATTTGTGCTTTATCGACTATAGCAAAGCTTTTGACTGTGAAAACCATGAGAAACTCTGGGCCACATTAATAAGCATGGGTATACCAGAACACCTGATCGTACTCTTGCACAAACTGTACATTGATCAAGAAGTAACAGTTCGAACGGTACAAGGAGAAACAGAATGGTTTAAAATAAGCAAAGGAGTATAACAAGGCTGCATACTTTCCCCTACTTGTTTAATTTATATGCAGAACAAATCATCAGAGAAGCAGGATTGTATGAAGACAACAGAGGTGTGAAGATTGGTGGAAGACTCATCAACAACCTTCACTATGCTGATGATACCACATTACTGGCTGAAAGTGAAGATGATCTGAAACATTTGCTTCTCACAATCAAAGAACATAGTCTCAAAATGGGCCTGCACCTTAATGTAAAAAAGACAAAGTTCATGACAACTGGCATAATCAACAGGTTCATCGTTATAGGAGAAGAAATTGAAATTGTGAACAACTTTAACCTACTTGGATCAACTATCAATAAAGAAGCAACAAGCAGTCAAGAAATCAGACAACGCATTGCTCTTGGCAGAATGGCTATGAAAGACCTAGATAAGATTCTCAAGAGCAGAGATGTCTCTCTCCATGCAAAGATTCGACTTGTTCAAGCCATGGTATTTTCAATAACATCATATGGATGTGAAAGCTGGACAGTGAAAAAGATAGACAGGAAGAAAATTGATGCCTTTGAATTATGGTGCTGGCGGCGAATACTGTGTATACCATGGACTGCCCGAAGAACAAACCAGTTGGTACTAGAGGAGATCAAAGCTAAGCTTTCTTTAGAAGCTCAGATGAAAAGACTTCGACTTTCATACTTTGGACACATCATGCAAACAGAGAGATCATTAGCGAAAGACATCATGCTTGGCAAGATAGAAGGTCAACGCAAAAGAGGAAGGCCAGCAATGAGATGGATCGATTCAATAACAACAGCTACGGGTACCAGTCTGTCAACAATGAACCGCCTGACTGAAGACCGAACACAATTTAGGATAGCTATCCAAAGGGTTGCCATGAGTCGACTCCGACTCGACAGCACTTAACAACAACAACAACAACAATGCTTCTGTATCGTTCCACAGTGTGAATAATGTGTGCAATTCTGGTAGCCAAATCTTAGAAAGGATATAGCGTTATTGGAAAAGGTACAGAGAAGAGCCACCAAAATGGTAAAGGGGATGAAAATATACCCCTATGAAGAGAGGCTAAAAAGGTTAGGGCTCTTCAACCTGGAAAAGAGACGGCTGAAGGGAGATATGATAGAGGTCTATAAATTAATGAATGGAGTGCAATGGGTAAATGTAGATCAATTGTTTACATCATCAGAATATAGAAAGACTAGGGGACATGCAATGAAGGTACAGGGTAACCTATTTAAGACTAAAAAGAGAAAATATTTTTTCACTCAACGTGTAATCAAACTCTGGAATTTGTTACCTGAGGATGTAGTAAAAGCTGTTAGTGTAGCTGGGTTTAAAAAAGGTTTGGACAAGTTCCTGGAGGAAAGGTCCATAAATCATTATTAAAAGGGACCCAGGATATCACTGCTTGATCCAATACAAGCATTGACTAACCTATGTCTTTTGGGGAAACTGCTAGGTATGTATGACCTAGATTGGCCACTGTTGGAAACAGGATACTTAGCTTAATGAACCTTGGTCTGACCCAGTATGGCATATCTTATGTTCTTACCTGCTGTCACCCTCCAACCCTCTCACTCTCGAGTCATTTGAGGACTTATATCCCAGTTGACCAAGTTCCTACTCTCAAGAAGGGAGAACTATCCAGCCTGTCAAGAGGACCTGCCTTTTTAACCAAATAGTGTAGTTACTCACCTGTAACAGGTGTTCTCCGGGGACAGCAGGAATTAGTCCTCACATAAGGGCGACATTGGCACTGACGGAGCCCGCATGGAAGCATCTTCCCAACTTGCAAAGAAAGCCTTTGGGAGATGCACCATGCATGCGTGGTCCCCTTCCTGCCCAAGGGTGCCATCTTGCCTCAGTCTAATGACATAGCTAAGATGGCCAAGGAAAAATAAAAGAAAATGCCATAAGGGAGCAACTCCAAGGGAAGGAAGGAGGGTTGTGAGGACTGATTCCTGCTGTCCCTAGAGAATACCTGTTAACAGGTGAGTAACTACGCTTTCTCGGGGAACAAGCAGAAAGGCAGTCCTCACATGTGGGACTCCCCAGCTACAGGCTACCGAGAACCTGTAAAAATGTCACAGCAACTTGTAAAGGGTGAGCCGTGATCAGTAGCAGTCGAGTCCCTACTGGGAGACTCTTGCAAGACTAAGTGTCCGGCAGAGAACCAGCACCCTGGTAGCCTGAACACAGAAGGATTGGAGGTAAGGAGTTGCCTACACCCTGAAAAGATTACAGAGTATGGCCTGGCCAAAGGCGCTGTCCCTTCAGGACTCCCTCTCCAGGCAGTATTGAGCTGCAAAGGTATTGACCGAAGACCAGGTGGCGGCCCAGCAGATTTCCATCATGGGGATGGAATGCAGATTTGACACAGAAGTAGCAATGGTCCTGACACGATGCTCCATGACCTTCTAGTCCAGTGAAATCCCTGTCTGCTCATAGGCAAGGGTGATGCAGTCTGCCACCCAGAATTTGCTTAGTCACTGGAAGCCCCAGACGGCTGGGGTCATAGGATACAAAAAGCTGAGGTGCTTTTCAGTGGCCCTGGGTCCATTGCAAATAAAAGGACAGAGTATGGAGAATGGTCTCTGCCCTGCCAGCGTGAAGCCTCGGAAAGAAGGTGAGAGCACCACCTCCTGATTAAGGTGGAAAGGGGACAACACCTTCAGCAGAATCTTGGGGTATGTACAGAGCACCACTCTGTTCTTGTAGAACCTCATGTAGGAAGGCTCTGCCATTAGGGTCTGCAGCTCGCTGACTCTGCGAGCTGATGTGAGTGCTACCAGGAAAACAACATTCCAGGAGAGGTACCACAGGTGACAGGAAGCCACTGGCTGAAATCGTGGATTAGTGAGCTGCAAGAGCAACACAATGAGATCCCACTCAGCCACTGGAGGTCCCACAAGAACCAAGACACAAGGGGCTGAGCCGAGAGGGTCTTCCCCTTAATGGGATTGTGGTGCACTGCGATAGTGCTCATGTGTACTCTGACCGAATTGGACTTTAGTCCCACCTGCAACAGGTGGAGCAGATATTGGAGTACCATTTGTACCGATCAGGAGAAAAGGTTTAACCATTTTTTGGCATACCACACTGAGAAGTGGCGCCACTTGAAGGCGTACGCCCTTCTTGTGGAAGCCTTATGAGAGGCTAGGAGAACCTCTTCCACATCCTGTGGGAAGTTGAAGAGAGCTAGCGCTACCCTTTCAGCAGCCAAGCCATGAGTGACAGGGACCCCAGATTGGGGTGTAGGAGAGAGCCCTGCTCCTATGAGAGTAGCCCTGGAGCTCGGCCCAGCGGAATCAACAATACCGTCGATAGGGAGAGGAGCAGTGGGAACCAGGGCTGCCTGGAACCGATGAGCTATCAGCATTAGTGATGCTCTCTCACGCTGGACCTTGAATAGGGTCTTGGCGACCTGAAGTGTTGGTGGGAAGATGAACAGAAGGCCTTCCATCCATGGGATGAGGAATGCATCCTCTTCCATCCGGGACGGATGCGGCTGGTGGGAGCAGAATCTGGGCAACTGCGTGTTGCTCGGACTGGCAAACAGGTCTATCGAGGGAACACTCCAGAGACGAAACAGCCAGGAGGCTACTACTGCATCCAGGAGCCACTCATGTGGCTGGAGGACTCTGTTCAGCTTGTCTGCCAGGGCACTGTCTTGGCCCAGGAGGTAAACTGCCCTTAGGAGCATGCTGCATAGGAGCAGAGGGTTACCGCCTCCTGGCAGAAGGGGTATGACCATGTTTCCCCTTGTTTGTTTAAGTAGAACAATGCAACCTGGTTGTCGTTCTGCATCAGCACAGAGTGGTGCTGCAGCTGGTGGCAGAAGGCTCGGAGGGTCAGAAATATTTCCAGGAGCCCTAGCAAGTTGATTTTCATTTGGGATTGCCTCTGGGACCAGCCGCCTTGCATCTGGAGGCCCTTGCAATGCACTCCCCAGCCCAGTAGAGAAGCGTCCATGGTAAGAACCTTCTGGGGGGTGGGTGCCTGGAAGGGCATCCCGGCCTGATGGTGATGTGGAATCTGCCACCATCTGAGGGAGTCCTCCAGCTGATGGGTCACTTTCACTCTGTCCCTGAGCCTGCCTGTGGCTTGAGTCCACTGAGAGTGGAGGCACCACTGGGCTGCCCTCATTTGCAGATGGGCATATGGGGTCACGTGAACCGTGGAGGCCATGTGTCCCAAAAGGCGGAGTAGAAGCTGGGCAGGTAGCACCCAGCATCAGTGAACCTCTGAGGCTAACCCCCTGAGGCATTCTGACCTCTCCTGAGGGAGGAAGGCTTTTGCCTGGACGGTATCTAGTTGTGTCCCCTATAAACTCTAGGAGCTTGACCAGAGTGAGGTGTGATGGGGTAGTTTATGAGAAACCCCAGATGCTGCAGGGTGTTTATAGTGAACCCGCTGGTGCATTGTGCCTCTGTAGCTGTTCCCCCTTTATGAGCCAGTTGTCCAGATAAGGGAAGATGAAGACCCCTTGGAGCTGGAGGTGGGCTGCAATCACCATGAGGCACTTTGTGAAGACCCTTGGTGATGAGGCCAGACCAAAGGCAGCATTCTGTATTGGTAATGCTGTCCCCCCACCACGAAACGGAGGTATTTTCTGTGGCTGGGATAAATTAGGATGTGTGTGTAGGCGTCCTTTAGGTCTAAGGAGCACAGCCAATCTCCCTGCTGGACGAATGGCAGCAGTGTCCCAAGGGAGAGCATCTTGAACTTCTCCCTGACCAGAAACCTGTTGAGCTCTCGCAGGTTCATCCTGTGCCCCAGAGATGTTTCGGCACTGGCTCCACTGCCTTATCCTGGATTAGGCCTGCTAGCTCAGTGAGAAGCAGGGTCTGGTAAAGGAGAGGTCTGGTAGGCTCTCCTGTGAAGTACGGGTGGTGCCTGGGACTTGTAGCACCCAGGTATCAGTGGTGATGGCTGTCCACCTGTGGAATAACAGGACTAGGTGCCTCCCCTGTGGGCTGCAGAGGACCCCATGGGGGGATGGAGGTCACACCCAGGTAGTCGAAAGCTCCCCTCAGGCTGGGCCAGGGCTGGCGCCTGAGACTTCAGGGTCTTTTGCTTTCGAGAACCATGCCCCAGGACTTTATGCTGCTGGCCCTGTTGAGAGGCCGAGAAGACCTGGAAATGCGGGGTACTGCCAAAGCCCCCCTTCTTCCTCAGGAAGGAGGGCTTCTTTCCTGAGGCTTTCTTCTGGGGTTGCACCAAGGTCATCTTCGAGAGCCTGGTTCTTGTCAGGAACTCGATTTCTAACTCTGCAGCCCTGTCTGCCATGGTTTTTCCGAATAGGTTCTCTCCTATGCAGGGGACATCAGTAAGTTTGTCCTGCATCCATTATTTTAGGTCAGATGACTACAACCATGCTTGGCGTCGTGCCCCGATGCCTGTGGCAGCCACCCTGGCTGAAGACTCGCAGCCATCGTAGGCTGCTCGAAATAAAAACTTTGAGCACTCTTTTACTGCTGAGGTCAGTGACTTAAACCTCTGTAGGGTTCCCCAATGAGCCCTGCCAAAAATTGCCCAAGCTCCTTTGATAGTTCCTTTAGGTACATGCCAATATAGAGCTGCTAGGACTGGATCTGGCAAGTTAGCATCGAGCCCTGAAAGGTCTTCCAGCCAAGGGCATCGAGGGTTCAGGCCTCCCTTCCAGGTGGCACTGACAAATGAGTTTTTTGGATTTTGAGCCAGCGCATGGTTGACTCCACGACCATTGAGTTGTGGGGAAGCTGGGTCTTTTGGAACCCAGGGCTTCAGCGTACCCAGAACATGGCGTCAAGATACCTACTGACAACTGGTACCAACGCCGGTGTTTCCCACATCCGGAGGAGGCGATCGAGCATCGGAGGCACCGGTACCGTAACAGTTTCCTTAGGGGGTGCCTCCTATTGGAGTATCTCCAATTCCTCAGGACATGGGTCCTCCTCATCCTCAGTCTCAGTCTCGATAGTGCGAGCCTTTGCCATGTCCTGCACAAAATCAAGGAGAGAGACATCCTTGGGCACGGAATGGCAAAGGGGCATCAGGGGAGACAGGTCCATATCTCGGTGTCGCCTTGTGTCCAGGAATTCTTCGTCCTCGCTCTCCCATTCAGGCTCGACATCCAAGTATGAGTCCGATGCCACGCAATTATCTTGGTCGAGGTCCATGCCAGGCAGTCGATGACCTTTGGAAGATCTGCGGTCCAGGCTTCAGGTGCTCACTGGGGTGGACTGGTGCCCTGATGAACAGAATCGGGACCTTGTTCAGTGCCGGGGACTCTCGAGGCCAATAGCGCTTGAAACATGGACCATGGAGTCTATCGCACGTGTTAGAGGTCCGCCTGCTTGAATCCCTGTGGTGCAATGAAGGTGAGGGCCAGCTGAGGTGGGATCCCACCACCCCTCTTCCGAGAGTGGCGAGCGCACCACCAGCCCATCTTACCCGCCCCATCAGAGACATGTAGCATGGGGGCGCACGATAGGACCCGAAAGATGGTGAACTATGCCTGGGCAGGGCGAAGCCAGAGGAAACTCTGGTGGAGATTCGCAGAGGTCCTGATGTGCAAATCGGTCATCCAATCTGGGTATAGGGGCGAAAGACTAATCGAACCATCTAGTAGCTGGTTCCCTCCAAAATTTCCCTCAGGATAGCTGGTGCTCTTTCTGGAGGTTTTATCCAGTAAAGCAAATGATTAGAGGTCTTGGGGCCAAAAAGATCTCAAACTTTAAATTGGTAAGCCGCCCAGCTCACTGACATGGAGCCGGGCATGGAACGCAAGCGCCCAGTGGGCCACTTTTGATAAGCAGAACTGGTGCTGCAGGATGAACCAAACACTGGGTTAAGGTGCCCAATGCCGACACTCATCAGACCCCAGAAAAGATGTTTATTGATATAGACAGCAGGACAGTGGCCATAGAGGACAGGCTTAATGTCCAGGGAAGCCCTCGGTGTCGAGGGTCCCATTGTCGGGGTGGATGAACCAGAGCAACTGGACATAAATGCCCATTGCAGAGACACTGCTGCCTATGACTGCCACCCTGGTCTCCATACCAGTTGGCTCTGCAGCCTTCAACATGGGCACCAAGGGCTCTGGGCCCAGTGTCAGCACTGTCAAGGTGGAGTCCTCGATAAGGATGGTTCCCACTCTGACTCCTCAGACTCATGCCTGGGACTGCGGGATCTGGAGTGGGATTTCTCCTTCTTCCCAGAACCATCCTCTGAGGCGGTCTTCGAGGGTTTTGTCTTCTTGTGATCCACTTCTGGGAATTTACGCTTGGAGGAACTGCAGCCACAGGAATCTGAAGAAGCTCGGGGTTTGCGGGACGCTGAGGTATCAGAGGGGCCCTGGTGTATGGTGTTGCCGGAGACTCTAGTGCAGTCAGACTTCTGGAAAAGTTTTTCCTACTTCTGATGATGGCTCTTTAGGGCCTTGAAGTCATAGTTCTGCAGAGTTTGCAGTCTGAGTCGTTATGTTCTGGGCCGGGGCACTGGAGGCAGCAGTCATGCGGGTTGGTGAGAGACATCATTTTGCTACACCGACTGCACTTTTTGAAACCACTGGAGGCCATCAGAAAAAGAGAGTTCCCGCCGCCCAGCAGGGGTCCAAAACGTTTGGTTGAAAAAGGGCGCAAACATCGTTGAGGGACATCTCAATGAAAAAAGAGAAAAACGAATGAATGAATCTGAGGAGCGATGCTGAGGTGATCTGGCTCGGGGGCAAGAAGGAACTGGTATGCAAACCGGAGAAAAATGTAACAAAAATCACATTTGTTCCAGGGGAAACTGGACAAATGTCCAGAGAACTCCATAGAAAAAAGGAGACCGAGGCAAGATGGCACCCTTAGGCAGGAAGAGGACCATGCATGCGTGGTGCATCTCCCAAAGGTTTTCTTTGAAAGCTGGGGAGATGCTTCCATGCGGGTTCTATTGGTGCCGATGCCATTGATCTGTGAGGACTGACTTCCTGCTTGTTCCCAAAGAAAGAGAATTTTTACCCCCAGTTAGTGAATGATGGCAAAGACCGCCTTCAAAGATATAAATAAATATTGATAACTAGTACTCATAACATGAAGGTGTCCTTTACCAGCACACTGGTCCTATAACATAAATGTGGCCTCCACTGGCACACAACCTCTGCAGCTGAAAATGGCACCACTACAAAATCCTCCTGACATCTTAATCTACATACACATGGAGCCCAATTCTAGCAGAGGCATATCCGGGCCATCCGGATGTGGCCCAAGCAGGATGGGCTCATTAGGACCCGGTTCTGTACTGCGGAAACAAAACATTTCCGTGGCATACAGAATTGAGCCCGGTGTGCCCCTGCATGCCTGCAGGGATGTCCTCTCCACAGGTTCCCTCTGACTCCTACGGTGCAGAACCCCTCTTCCCCTGCACCTGGCCCTGGCAAGGGATGTCCGGCCCCGATTGCTGGGTCCATGCTGATTATGCCATCTTCGAGGTGGAATAATCAGCACGTCCCCCTTGACCCCACAGGACATACAGGGCCTTGATCTGAATCGGCCCTGTATGTCCTGCTGCCTCGGCCTGCCCCCGCTCCACCCAGACCCCATCTCTTCCCCCCCCCCCCACCTCCCCACCGGCTCTCACAATCCTGCTGCTGTAGCCATGGGGGGAGAGTCGGAGGGGGAATAGGGGCAAGATGGCTTGCAGGGCTGCACGTCCTGCCAGGACATGGTTATGACATGGTTAGATGTTCAATCATACGGTCAGCATTGACTTATGGTTTTTAAAGATTACTAACTCTGGGTTTTATGCTTTGTGAGACTGTGTCAGAAGAATGTGGTGATTGTTTGTATAAATAAAGTAAATGTTTATTCTATTTTATGCACCAAACTGCACCATTTTTCCAAAGGTTTAAAACCCTTCTCGACTTATTTATTTATTTAATTATAAGCTTTTATATACAACCACTTCCATAGATCAGTGGCAGTTTACAATGAAACACAAACAGGTTACATTATAACATTCATGAACTTATGCACAAATAACATATTGAGTCCCTCACTTGGTTTGCAGCTTGTCGTGCTGTGAGGGCTTGTGTGCATCAGTGATGCTGAGAGCTAAACTATCGGTAGTTTAACTACTGGCAGGGTCTCCCAAGATGGACAGGTCTCAGCTGAGATGCCAGACCAAGACCCATCTGGGCAGCAGCAGAATGGGATAGTGTTGACGATGGAGGATCACAATTCTGTGACAACGGCAACAACACCAAACTTAAACTGCGCGGAAGAAAGGCCCGGCAATCTACTTCTGTATCTTGCCATGAAAACCCAATGGATAGTTACAACAAAACAAATTGTGCTGTAGTGCTGGAAGATGAGACCCCCAGGTTGGAAGGCACTCAACTAGCTACTGGGGAAGAGCTGAAGACTTTTCAGAGTAAAGCCAGCATTTATGATGTGGTTGGATCAAAGCCCTCGGGACGTCTGACTGCTGATGTAGCTGCGCATGAAATGAGAGTCAAAAGCTGTAAAGATGTCTTACACATTGGAACATGGAACGTACGAAGCATGAACCAAGGGAAGTTGGAGGTGGTCAAGAATGAAATGGAACGTGTACAACTTGATCTGTTGGGTGTCAGCGAACTGAAATGGAATGGCATCGGGCACTTTGCATCAGATGATCACATGGTCTACTATGCTGGAAATGAAAGACAAAGAAGAAATGGTGTTGCATTTATAATAAAGAAGAAACTTGCAAGAACTGTAATGAAATACAATGCAGTCAGCGAACGCTTAATCTCTATTCGTCTACGAGAAATGCCTATCAACACAACTATAATTCAAGTATATGCCCCAACAACAGCTGCAGAAGAGAATGAAATTGAAGAGTTCTATGAACAAGTACAAGCTGAAATTGACAGAACATGCAAATAGGATATCCTGATAGTCATGGGTGATTGGAACGCAAAGGTTGGCAACAAAGAAGAAGACAAAGTAATTGGAAAATATGGACTTGGCAACAGAAATAAAGCTGGAGAAAGTGATAGAATTCTGCAAGACCAACGATCTATTCATCTCAAACACCTTCTTCCAGCAACACAAGCGGCGACTGTACACATGGACTTCACCCAGTGGATTGTATAAAAATCAAATTGACTACATCTGTGGAAGTCAACGATGGAAAAGCTCTATAACATCAACAAAGACAAAACCTGGAGCTGACTGTGGTACAGATCATCAACTACTAGTATGCAAACTCAAGCTAAAGCTGAAAAAGAGCAAACCACTCATGAATGCAGCAAAATATGACCTTGAGAATATACCACTGGAATTTAAAGACTGCCTGCAAAATCGATTTGCTGCTTTAGATACAAATGATAGAGTTCCAGAAGAGTTATGGAATGACATCAAGAAGGTTGTGTTGGAAGAAAGCGAGAAGTCTCTACAAAAGGTGAAAAAGCAAAAACGGCCAAAATGGATGACAAAAGAAACTCTGAAAATTGCCCAGAAACGCAGAGAAGCTAAAGCCAGAAGAGAAAGAAAGACAATCACAGAACTCAACAGAGATTTCCAACATGCAGCAAGACAGGACAAGGAAAAGTACTACAATGACGCATGCAAGGAAATAGAAGCAGAAATTATTAGAGGAAGAACAAGATCAGCTTTCCTAAAGCTACGAGAGTTAAAGAAAAAGTTCCAGCCTCGAATTGGAATGTTACAAGATGCTCAAGGTTCTATGTTGAATGATGCTGAGAAGATCAAGAAAAGATGGAAGGAATATACAGAGTTTTTATATGATAAAGATCAAGTGGACCAACAGCCGTTTCAACCTGTACTTTATGATCTGGAACCATTGGTGATGAAAGAAGAAGTTGAAGCAGCATTGAAAGTCTTATCAAAGAAAAAAGCACCAGGCATTGATTGCATTCCCATAGAAGTATTGCAGCAATCTGATGCAGCTGTTACCGTACTTACAAGGCTCTGCCAAGAAATATGGAAGACAGCATCATGGCCAACTGACCGGAAAAGATCTGTGTTTATACCAATACTAAAGAAAGGTGATCCAACTGACTGTGGAAATTATCGCACAATCGCTCTGATCCCACATGCCAGCAAGATTCTACTGAAGATTATTCAAAAGAGACTACAATTATATCTGGAACAAGAACTACCTGAAGTGCAAGCAGGGTTCAGAAAAGGGCGAGGAACGAGAGACATCATTGCGGATGTGAGATGGATCCTTGAAAAGACTAAAGAATACCAAAAGGATATCTATTTGTGCTTTATCGACTATAGCAAAGCTTTTGACTGTGTAAACCATGAGAAACTCTGGGGCACATTAAGAAGCATGGGTATACCAGAACACCTGATCGTTCTCTTGCACAATCTGTACATTGATCAAGACGCAACAGTTCGAACGGAACAAGGAGAAACAGAATGGTTTAAAATAAGCAAAGGTGTAAGACAAGGCTGCATACTTTCCCCCTACCTGTTTAATTTATATGCAGAACAAATCATCAGAGAAGCAGGATTGTATGAAGACAAGAGAGGTGTGAAGATTGGTGGAAGACTCATCAACAACCTTCGCTTTGCTGATGATACCACATTACTGGCGGAAAGTGAAGATGATCTGAAACATTTGCTTCTCACAATCAAAGAACATAGTCTCAAAATTGGCCTGCACCTTAATGTAAAGAAGACAAAGATCATGACAACTGGCATAATCAACAGGTTCATCGTCGAAGGAGAAGAAATTGAAATCGTGAATAACTTTAACCTACTTGGATCAACTATCAATAAAGAAGCAACAAGCAGTCAAGAAATCAGACGACGCATTGCTCTTGGCAGAATGGCTATGAAAGACCTAGATAAGATTCTCAAGAGCAGAGATGTCTCTCTCCATACAAAGATTCGACTTGTTCAAGCCATGGTATTTTCAATAACATCATATGGATGTGAAAGCTGGACAGTGAAAAAGATAGACAGGAAGAAAATTGATGCCTTTGAATTATGGTGCTGGCTGCGAATACTGTGTATACCATGGACTGCCCGAAGAACAAACCAGTCGGTACTAGAGGAGATCAAACCTAAGCTTTCTTTAGAAGCTCAGATGACAAGACTTTGACTTTCATACTTTGGACACATCATGCGGAGAGAGAGATCATTAGAGAAAGACATCATGCTTGGCAAGATAGAAGGTCAACGCAAAAGAGGAAGGCCAGCAATGAGATGGATCGATACAATAACAGCAGCTACGGGTATCAGTCTGTCAACAATGAGCCGCCTGACTGAAGACCGAACACAATTTAGGATAGCTATCGGTGTCACTTCTTCTGGCTCTCCATTTGTGCTCACGTTTTCTTAGTATTTGTTTAAGTTTTCTTAACTCGATGGTGTACCAGTTTTTTGTTTCTTTTTGTCTCTTCTTGTACTGCTTTTTAATGGATTGCGCTGCTTTCAAAATATTAGGCGACATATAAACAAACCGAGCACCCTAGGGATGGACCCTAAAGTTACTGCTTGGGTTAGAAATTGCTTGGGTGGAAGGCGACAAAGAGTACAAGTAAATGGAGCTCACTCTGAGGAGAAGGATGTTACCAGTGATGTTCCCCAGGGATCTGTCCTTGGTCCGATTCTTTTTAACATCTTTGTTATTGATATAGAGGAAGGGCCGTTGGGTAAGGTTTGCCTCTTTGCAGATGATTCCAAAATCTGCAATAGAGTAGACACCCAGAGGAAGGTGTAGATAACATGAGGAGGGATCTAGCTAAGCTTGAAGAATGGTCTAGAATTTGGCAGCTGGGATTTAATGTTAAAAAATGTAAGGTCATGCATTTGGGCTGCAGCAATCCAAGGGAGCAATACAGTATAGGAGGTGAAGTACTTTTGTCCACTAAAGAAGAGCGGGACCTAGGCGTTGTTGTGTCTGATGATCTTAAAGTAGCTAAACAGGTAGAAAAGGCGACGGCAAAAGCTAGAAGGATGCTTGGGTGCATACGGAGAGGAATGGCTAGCAGAAAAAAGGAGGTGATAATGCCTCTGTATAAGTCTTTGGTGCGACCTCATTTGGAGTATAGTGTGCAATTCTGGAGACTGCACCTTCAAAAGGATGTGAACAGGATGGAGTCGGTACAGAGGGGTGGCTACTAAAATGATTAGTGGGCTTCATTATAAAGCATATGAGGACAGACTTAAGGATCTTAATATGTACACCTTAGAGGAAAGGCGGGATAGAGGTGATATGATTGAGATGTTTAAATACCTCCGTGGAATAAATGTTCAGGGAGAGAGCCTCTTTCAATTGAAAGCAAGTTCTGCTACAAGGGGACATGGGATGAGGGTGAAGGGAGATAGATTCAGGAGTGATATGCGGAAATATTTCTTTATGGAAAGAGTAGTGGATCCATGGAATAGTCTCCCAGTGGAGGTGGTAGAGATGAGGACAGTAACTGAATTCAAAAAAGCATGGGACCAACACAGAGGATCTCTAAAGGTAAAAAGTGGACTGTTGTAGTTGTTGATATGGAAGGACAGACTAGATAGGCCATGTGGTCTTTTTCTATGTTTCTAGTGTTCCAGCTGGTGATGATATCATCTAGATTTGAGCCTTCAGTGTTTATGCACAGGATGGTATCTTTGAGGAATGTTTCCTTGTTCAATGTTTTGGACCTGTTTATGAAGCGAGATGATTTGTTGCTTTTGAGGTGTGTGAGCATGGCTGGGATGGTAAAGTCCAATTGAAAATGATAAGTCCATGGAAAGGGAAGCGCCTTAGGAAGGGAGTATTGCTCATCTTGTAAGATAAGGAAGGACAGGAAGATAAGGTCTAAAGTGTTTCTTTTCTGTGGGTGGGTGATTGGACAGTTTGTTGGAACCCGAGGTCTTGCAAAGCATTTAAGAAATGTGATGTGTGTGTAGGTTGCAGGGATGGCGTGTTACAGTCGCCAAGGATGATGTGGACTTTGTTTGATGTTAAGGTGCAGCCGTTTCAAGAATAGAGGAACGGCTGTCTGGACTGGGGAGGGTGGTCTATAAAATAGGCCACTTTTGGTATGTTTATTCTCAGTGATGATCACATCCATGTTTTCAATGTTTTTGCTTAAATGAGTGAGAAGCCAAGGTCTTTTTTGGCCAAAATTAGGACACCCCCTCCCTCTTTGTTAGATCTTGAGCAGTGGAATAAATTGTAATTGGGACTGTTAGTTGGTTAATAGTGACTGTGTCTGCAGTAGATAGCCAAGTTTCTGTAAGGCAGAGAATACCGGGTTTGTCATCATTCATGAGATCTGTGATTACTGGAATTTTCCTCCTAATGGATCTGCAGATCAGGAGTGTTATTTTCATAGGGTGGGTGGTATGATTAGTGACATTTTTAGAGAGATTCTGTGTGGCTGTAATATAAATAAGTCTGGGTTTAGGGTGTGTTTGTGATATGAAAGGTGAAGTATAATATGCATAAGATTGAATGTTTCTGTAATGGCGAGTTTGTGCTGGTGTGTGTCTCTGTTTTGTGTGTAGAAGATAAGTATAAAATGTGAGATGATTCAGAAATTGTACAGCAACAATAGAACAATAGTTCAGGAAAGGAAGAATAAATTTCAGATTACAAAATTGAGTAGAGTGAGTTGTAATATTATTTGTTGTCACTAGTATCTATGTGAGATGTGCAAAGTATTTTTAATGCTGATTATCTATGTATTGGATAGGTAAAAGAGAAAACTCACAATATAGTCCATCTGGAGTGATCGGCTGTGTGGTTTCGTCGAGATATGTAGATGTTTCTCGTTATTGCTTGTAGACAGATTTTTTATATATATGAGCCACCTAAGTGCCCCCTAAGGGCCACACCAAAGGGCCCTCTGGCGAGGTCCTCAGGCATGGGCGCGCCTCGGAGCATGCTGTGCTTTAAAGTTCTGGATGGCGGCTCTGATTGGCCTTTGGTGCAGGGAGCAGGAGGGGGTTCCTTGCTGTTCCCTGTGCTGAACGCCGATCGGGAGCTGGTTGATGGTGGCGGCTGCCTTCCTCTGCCCCTTGACCCCTTCCCTCTATCTCTAGCCTTATCCCCCCTTCCCTCCCCCTTCTTCCTGGTACGACTGCCCCCTCTGTCCTTTCAAGATGATGTAGTTCATTTCTACTTTCTGGTTGTGTTTTATGGAATTGTAAACCGCTCTGATGGTATATATAAAGTGTTGAAATAATATTTAATATTTAACATATCTTTTGGGGATGATATTTATTGGCAGCGGCAGGGCTGGTGTCGTTTCTTTAACAGTGACTCGGATATTCAATGCTGTGCCCGGTTAGTGTTTTGGATAAGCAGGTAGCAGGGATATTCAGCCGCTGGCCACTTAGCGGACATCCTTTAAAGTGCCTCTCTTAGGCCGCTGACCGGTTACCTTTGCATCGCTTCTGGAATACCCCAGTGCCATGCGCTTAGCATCGGGGAATTTAACAGTATTAGGACAGGATATTTAGCAGCCCCCAAATGTCTATGTGCAACTGACTATCCCGCTCTCTGTGAGTAAAGAGGTTAGCAGGTCTGCAAAAGTATTAATCGTTTTCAATATACAAATCACCATCCTGCAGCTTTTGTTGTGAATGTAATAATTCAAACTCAGTCCAATTAAACCTTGCAAAACTGCAGCCACCTCAAGAACCCATGTAAAGATTTGCCTTGAACCTCCTGCATGCTTGGGTACAGTTTTGTAGACAAAGCAGCAAGGTAGAGATATGGTGAATGATTGCTCGTCTCTCAGGAAGAAAAGGCACACGCTGGGGTGGCTGGGGCACGGCGGACGTACTGTCTCCCTGGTCCCCAAACTGCTGTCCGCTATCACTGCTGCGGTTTTAATTTCCAGGAAGGAAGATAAGACTTTTAAATGTCTGCTGCAGCTTGTACCAAGCAGCTGTCCTTAGTCTGTGGGGGTGGCAGTGGCCATTTTGTTTACAAGAATTTGGCAAAATATTTGGCCTGTTTTTGCTTGAACTTACTTTGGTCCTTACAATTACAGGCCACTAGATTTTCTCACCAACATACTGAAGGAAAGTTGAAGGCAATGTGTCAGTGCATACCTGTTACCTGCAGACTAAACATCAGTTTTTCAAAGAGAAAAATTTCCCTTTCGAAACGGAATCACAAAATGTGAGTGCAGAAATCAATACTTCTGATTTATAAGGTCTTTTCCCATGAAAACGTATGTATGCACTTTCAGAAATCCACTAAAAAGAATGGGCCCGATACTGAAAGTGATTAACGCAGTTAGCAGACCTCTGGGGGTGTTCCAGGCACAGCTCCCAGCAATTAGACCGCAGCAATAATGATCCGCTGCCTGGTTCTCACATTGCTAGGCCTAACTTTCACCACAGAAGTGAAGTGATATCCAACCGCGGCACAGATAGCTTCAAGGCAAATCCAGGCAACTTGGATATTCAATGCTGGGGCCCAGATATGGGGTCTAAAGTTCACTAGCAGTGGCTGCTACTGCTGAATATCGGGCTCAGTGTATGCGGCATCTTGGTTTTTTTTTACAAAAGCTCCAAGGTGGTTTGCAATGAAGTCAGTGGGCTGTGGTGACCTATAGTTCACCATGTCGTACTATCTGCCCAAATAATGCATAGCTTACTCAGAGAGAGGTTGAATATTGCCAGCCTTCCCCTCATCTTGCCCCATACCTGGCCCCTTCATATTTGAGTAGTTTTGGCCCAATTAAGGATATAAAGAGCCCAGTACTACCCACAGAATTTCTGAAAATGTAGAGAGGAGCAATGTTCCCTCTAATTTTCTGTAGGCTGTTTGCGCATAAAATATCAGCTGTGTAGCTTTTGAAGGAAGGTTAAATTTTTGTGCACCACATAATGACACTCGGAGTTTTATATACTTTAAAATTTGACTACATGTCAGAATACAGTATGTAGACCACATTGATTTTAAACAAATTAAATGAAAATAGACGATTAGTAAATGAAGCGGAAACTTTCTAGTAATTACAATCACATCTTTTAAATTTTTAGAGCGTCTGTGTTTGTTTTCTATCAGAATCAGAACCGTAATTTTTGTGCACTCTGTTGTAAAGTATGCACGCTCGCTTGGCGAGGTGTGTGCGCGCGCACACGCGCACAACTTAGAGGGAACAGTGGAGAAGAGCGAACTACAGGGTCCCCTCATGCCTCTGAATGTAAAATGTGTTTTGAAAATCAGCCTGAGTAGACATAAAATGCAATCCAAACTCACACAAAAACATTTCTTTCTTCTTTCTGTTCCCCTAGCCTTTGGCATCCTCTTCCTCTGCACTTGCATCTTAAGACCTCTTAGAAGCCCTCAAGGTGCACTTGAAGACACACCTTTTTGGGCTAACATTTGGGGGCCAGTGATGCTACGTAGGAGTGCGGAGCATCAGCAGACAGCTGTTTGTGACCTGCCTTTTTCGCCTTTTATCTTCTTTCCTCTCTGGAATTGTAGTTCTTTATATATTTTTTACTCTGTTTTAACTTTTATTTCTTATTTGTCCTTTTAATTCTAATTTTATTGTATACTGCCTTGATATGCATTCTAAAGGCAGTATAGCAAATGTAAATAAATGATAAACCCTGGTCCCATCGCACTACTTCCTATGCATTTACCTGTACTTTGCACCCCCCAGGACACACATTTATCAATGTATTGGCTACATACATCTAACGGCACGCAGAAGTAGTGGGAAACTTTTGAAAATGCCATTTCTGTGATAAAACCCCATTATATACGTGTCAACGCTTTGGGAAATTATCCCTCTCCCCTCAATTCATTGTGTGTGAGGGAGGGGGGATAAAATAAACAAATATCAATGATAGCTTCCAGGAATTTTAGCATTTGTACTGGGGTGAGGGGTAGAACCAAAAACCCACCATCTGCCCCTTTGCCTTTTCCCCTTATCTCTCTGGTTGCTGACGCCGTGAGATGCAAACCACTGTCTGGACCGAAGCTCCAGTGGTCCTCTGCAGTCCGCGGCTTCTGATTTCTTACAGAAATAAGAGGGTTTCATGGAGATCATCGGGCAATAGCTCTTTTAAGAAGTCTGCCATTTACCTTTGTTCCCACCTCTTCTGCTAGGGAGTCCGAGTGGCCATATTTCATTAGTCTAGAAACTGTGTGGGACGCCATCCAGGGCTCACAGAACTCATTGAACTTTACAGCACAATCTTTGTCTCAACATACTACACAGATTTCTGCAGAAATGTCACATTGTCATTCAGAATTAAATTCTTTACAAGAGACCCTTTCAGGTCAGGAGACTAGAGTTAAAGTTTTAGAGCCTCATAATTCTGTTCTGATAAAGGATAATATGGCAATGCAACTGAAAATTGAGACTCTAGAAAATATTAATCGGCACATGACTCTTCATCTGCTTAATTTTCCTAAGCTGAGAACTTCTTCCCCTTATGACTTGTTCAAGAAATATTTAATGGAGGTGATGAATATTCCAGAATCCTCTCTTCCACCCACAGTAAACATTTATTATATTCCGCAAGGGAAAATTTCCTCAGAAGCTGTGCACTGGGGACTGATTTTGATGTGCTTAATGTTGATTCTTGAGCCGTCTGTAGAGGAAGCACCACAACTATCTACCAAGATTGGTTGTTAAGAATGTTCTTCAAGGTTAGAGATGTATTATTTTTGAATTGTAAAATTAGAATGTTTCCTGATGTACCCAGGACAAGTCAGAACAGGAGGGAGCAATTCCTGTTACTGCGGCCCCAGAGTTTGAATTTGGGGGCTATTTTTCATCTGCTTTATCCTTGTAAATGTTTGGTGGTGTAACAAAGTAACAGGTTTAATTTTTATGAACCGTTTCACTTAACTGTATTTATTTAACAGGTTTCTTATACCTCTTTATCATTTCAGTTAAAGTGGCTTACATTGTAACTTAAACTTCGAAATGTACATTAAACAGGGACATTGATAATGTGGATTTTTCTGAGGGTTAAGTGACTTGCCCAAGGATAGAAGGAGTGCTAGTGGGAATTGAACCCTGGTCTCTTGTCTCCCAAGCCAGTGCTCTAACCACTAGGCTCCTCCTCTACTCCACTTAGTTGTGCAAAAACGGTTGTAGTGTTGCTTCCCCCCTCCCTCCATGTAACGGGTTTGGTTAGATGGGACCTGCCTGTTTTTGCTTAGTCTTTTCCTTTACTTATTGCCACTGTGATCTTTGACTCAGATTTTGTTACACGTCCTCTAAAAACTTGAGGACTAATGTGCCTGTAGATTTTTGCGGCATTTCCTGTTTTCTGTTAAGCAATTGTCTTGCTGATTTCTATGAAATGAATAAGTACAAAAGGAAAGTCTGCCGTTCTCTGTAGTTACCTCTGTCGGTGATGTGAATGGAGTGGACTGTCACTGAGGTGCTTACAAGCAGCTTTCTGCCATGAGCAATGTAAACTTGATCCTGGTGGTGCCCTGGATGCCAGGGGCGAAGTTCAGGGTCCTGATCGGGGCAGACTGCTGCAAAAGAAGAAACATTTCTTGAAAAGGTTGAACTGCATCACAAACTGTTCACATTTCATCCAGTTCTTATTCCTTACCCCCAATCCTGCACCCCTCTCCCCTCACCTCCTCTCCCCTGTGCCCCCAACCCTGCATCCCTCTCCCCCTACACCCCTCTTCCCTGCACCCCCAACCATGCACCCTTCTCCCCTTACACTCCCTCTCACCTGTACCCTCTCCCCTGCACCCCCAACTCTGTACCCCCTCTCCCCTGCACCCCAATCCTGTGTCCCCTTCCCCCTACACCCCTCTCCCTTACATCCCCCTCTCCCCTGAACCCCCATCCCTGCACCCCCTCTCTCCCCTGCACCCTTCTCCCCTGCACCCCACTCCCCAGCATCCCCTTTCCCCAGCACCCACAACCCACAACCCACCACCCCTATCCCCTGCACCACTATCCCCTGCACCCCATTCCCCTGCGCCCCCTCTCCCCTGTGCCCCCTCTTCCCTGCACCCCTTCCCCTGCACCCCCAACCCTCCACCCCGAGCCCCTGCACCCCTCTCCCCTGCGCCCCCTCTTCCCTGCACCTCTTTCCCCTGCAGCCGTGATTCTGTTTGCTGCCTGTAAAAATACTACATCACTGCGAACATCTAAGACATTGCACACCACCAGGGCAATGTTCCTCAGGCACTTCCTGCAAATTAGCAGAGGCACAACTATATTAAAAGCAAGCAACATGTTCTTTAGCGGTCCATACAGCTTCTCAGATTTTCTCCACAGCAACAAGTTACAGGGTCAATATTCCAAAGGACTTACCCAGTGAGCAGCACCTGCGAATCGGAGAGTCAGTGGCATTACCTGGACAGTGCTACTGAAATTTCCTCTAGTGCCAGTGTGGTCTGTGGGTAGAGCTGAAGCAGGACCAGCATTTATCTGGGTAGCAACGATTTTCAGCAGCACTATTCAGATAACAAGTCACATAACTGAGGGGTGCACAAAAGCCATCGTAAGTGGCTGAGTAATGCAAAGATCTGACACTTACTGCTAAATACAGATATTCAGCGATGGCCAGTATCCGCATACCATTGCTACAGTACATATCTGAATTCTTTTACCCAGGGTGGCAACATTTTTTTTAAAAAGCTGACCGCCACTGGGTGAATATTAGCCCCATGGATTAAGTATTTCCCATACTGAAAAAAGCTGGGGATTTCAGGAGATCCGGGAAACTACAGACCAGTGAGCCTGACATCAGTAAGAAAAACCAAGAGAAGAATGAGGTATCCGCAGGGGTAGGTGGGAAAACCAGGAGCGTAACCCAAGGACCAGGCCTACACGTCTGCACTTTCCCTCTTATGTCTTTTTACAACCAAGGTGTGCATGAAAGTTTCCCTTGGAAATCATCCCTTCTAAGCTTCTTCAGCGATGGCCGTCATATGGTTGTTTTAAACGGTTTTTCTTTTCCTTGGCTCATTGTTTTTTCTGTTTTTTTCTGTTTGCCAAGTTTGATTTGTTATTTAACAATGTTTGTTATGTATATGACTATGCCAATACATTAGAGTGTTAGAAGAACATTTTTTTAAATTATTTTTTTCAATGTATTTAAGCTTTTCAGTAACTAAGGTACAATATTAGTTTCTACTTCTCAGCAACCATGGCACAATATGAGTTTTAACGTCATTACCTTTCTTCTAATTCACATAGATTGAGAGGAGCATTTTGCTTGTTTACACATTGTTGCTACACCCTGTGGTAATGTATCATATGTTTTTATAAGTTGTATATTTCTATGTAATATCCTTACAAGAAAAAAAATTATTTTTCCCCTTTTTTGTCTTGCCAATTTGGATGCCCTTGTCCCTTCCCCCTTTTTTCTGTAATACTGTGTTTGTAAATATTTTTTTATTATCTAATATATATGTTTTAATGTATGCTTTATTTAATTTTTAGACCCCTGAAGAAGGCCTCCGGCCGAAACTTTTTAGTTGGGTCCTCCAATAAACCTTGTTTGTACAATCACACCGACGTGTAGGCCTGGTCCTTGGGTTCCGCTCCTGGTTTTCCAGCCTGACATCAGTACCAGTATCACGAAGTCGATTGGGAACCCCCCAACACTCGGTCACGCTCCCGGCAAAACCAGCCTCCTTAGTTGTGAACCTGACTGGTAGCGATTTACCTGCATCTCACGAAAAACTTCTTAATTATGGGTTGTCCTTCGTACCGACGGTTAGGTATGATCCCTTTTCTATGAGGATCAGTTTACATCGTTTTTTCCGAAAATTGCGGATTATGTTGTTTTTTCAAGATCGCCCTGGATCTGTGGTCAAACCTGAGTCTCGGTGGTTACCTCCAGAAGCGAGGGCAGATCCAATCATTTCCACCTTTCAAGCTTTGGTGATGCGGGATATTGTCGATTTGGAGCGAACACCCTCACCACATTATTCCAATATGGATAAAGAGTATTGGCGGGCACTTGGTGAACTGTCTTCGGACCCTAAGTTGGTGGTCCGGAAGGCTGATAAAGGGGGGAGCATTAGTCTTGTTGGATTCGGAAAATTACATGTGCCAATTACAAACCCATATTCAGGATGTTTCTATTTACAAATTGTTGGAGGAGGACCTTGTCGAGGATCTTAAACGTTTAATTCTCTCTCTAGTAGAAGAAGCATATCATCATGGTTGGATCACTTTGAAGGAGAAAAAATTCCTGATAGTAACACGTCCACAGGTGCCAACGATTTATCTTGTACCTAAAATCCACAAATCTTTGCTTGCACCCCCAGGGAGACCTATAGTCTCTTGCCGAAATTCAGTTTTAGAGCCGCTGTCTATTTTTTGCGATGTTTTCTTGAAATGGGAGGCTGTGGAAGTTCCGTCCTTTTTGAGGGATTCTACACATTTTTTGCAATGTATTTCAACTCTGACATTTCCATCTGGTGCGTTCCTGGTGACCTTAGACGTCACAGCGCTCTATACTAACATTGATCAGCATGAAGCTTTGGCGCTGTTAGAAAATGCATTTCGGTTTGCTCCCGCCCGTCTTCCTAAGTCTTTCTTATTGGCTTTGGCCCATTTAGTATTGACTAGAAATTATTTTTTGGCTGATGGACAATTTTATCAACAGACTTCTGGCATAGCCATGGGGGCTACTCTGGCACCATCTGTGGCTACTCTATACATGGGTGAAATGGAAGAGTCTAAGATAAAGACATCGGGATTATATCAACATGTATTATTTTGGAAAAGATTTTTAGATGACGTCTTTTTCATATGGACTTCGGATTTAGTCTCCCTTCATGTTTTTTTGGATTGGCTCAATCAATTAAAACCGAATATAAAGTTTACTGAACATATCTCTGCTGACCACATTGAATTTTTAGACATGGAGTTATTTGTGGAAGGGGATCATCTCATTTCATCTTTGTATAGAAAGCCAGTTCAGCGTAATAGTTTACTCCACTATCAAAGTCATCATCCGGGCCCTTTAAAATATGGCTTACCTTTTGGTCAATTCCTGCGCCTCCGCCGCCTATGTCACTCTACGTCTGATTTTAAAACACATGCTTTAGAGTTGCGTCAGCGTCTATTGGATCTGGGATATCCAGTGCAGGTAGTAACCCGTTCGTATAAGAGGGCACTTCACATTCATCGGGAATGGCTACTTGATCCCCAGTATTCTTCATCGGAGTCCTTACCTAGTGAAGCTGTGGTGGGTGTTTTACCGTTCACCACACGGAGTTCAGCCATAGTACGGATCTTGTGCTCCCATTGATCTATGTTAAGCTTACATACGTGTTTTAACAAACCTTTGCGCCTGGCCTTTTCACGTGGACCTAATCTCAGTAATAAATTGGTGAAGACATCATTGCCTTTGGATAGACCGATACCATCTGGTTATGATGGAGGTCATTCTCCTTGCAACAATTGCGTCTACTGTGAACAGACCCTTTCGGGCCGTGGTTGGCAGCATCCTGACACTCAACGTGAATTTGTTCGTCGTTGGAAGACGACATGCCTCACGACTTTTGTGGTCTATTTTTTGATTTGCCCGTGTGGGCTTCTGTATGTGGGACGCACTATTCGCACTATGAAAAATCGATTGGCAGAGCACGCTTCGAGACTTCGCAATAAGGTTCTATCAGCTCCAATGGTTGAGCATTGTGTGTCTTTGGCACATGGATTCAACACATTGAAATGGACAGTTATTGATCATGTCCCCCTCGATCCACGGGGGGGGTGATCGTGAGTCGCGTTTACAGCGATTGGAACAGCGATGGATATTTACTCTTAATTCTGTTCATCCTCACGGGCTCAATAAGGAAATTGAGTGGGTTACCCTTTTGTGACGTGGACTCTGACGTTGTCCAGTTCGTACTGAGTGTTTAACCAATGGCGGTGTGAACATTCCTGTCAGTGGAGTGCTCCTCCTTCGATTGGTTCATCCCTTGTTTATAAGTCTGGTGTATTTGTCTGCCATTTCTAAATGAAGATCCCAAGCCGTGATGACGGTGTTTTTATTGCCTGGAAGAAAAGTCATAAGCACTTGACACAGGGGACCACCCGAAACGTGCACGTCGTGCAACTTCATTCATGGCAATTTTTGGAGAAAGGAACATGGACTAAAAAAAGCTTTTATTGAAGATAAGTGATTATTTAAACATATGCACTCGATTTGGGGTGAAAATATAATAAAAGGAGGTTTCCGTCTGGTGGGGGTTGGTCATACAATTCCAGCCCTCCCCCGGTTGGCTCCGACAAAAGAAAAGAAACAAAAGTATATATCAATTTCAATGTATGCATTAGTGGGATTTTGTTATGTTGGTGGAAATGTTTGGAGTAGTTTAAATTATCCACAGCGACTAGGGGGTGTTTTAGGGTTGACATCAGTACCTGGCAAAATGCTAGAAACTATTATAAAAAACAAAATTACTGAACATGTAGATAGTCATGGTTTAATGGCTTAAAGCCCCCATAGATTTAACAAAGGAAGGTCTTGTCTTACTAATCTGTCATATTTTTTAAAGGTGTGTATAAACAAGTAAATAAAGGTGAACTGGTTGATATAGAGTCTGATCCCAGAAGGGGCACATCTCGGCCGTCTGGATGCCTCCAAAGAGGATACGCCTGTTAGGACCCGATTCTGCACCACGGGAGCCAGACGTTCTCATGGGTACATCACCATGGGGACGTTTTCCCTGCTTGACCTTCAGCCTGCCAGCATGCTGACCTCTGCTTCCCTACCACCCGATACCCGGCGGGAGCAACAGAGGTCCGAATCTGGTGACGGAGACCTACCATAAGGTCGACCCTGCCTCGAGGGTGGTCTCATGTTGAAACCCTCCGCCCAGTGTGCAGCGGTAGCCAAGAGAGCAAATAGAATGTCATAAAGAAAGGAATGGAGAATAAAACAAAGTATATTATAATGCCTCTGTATCGTTCCATGGTGCAACCGCACCTTGAATATTAGAAAGCGTTCATAGACAAGGTACAAAGAAGAGCCACCAATGCTTTAAATAGTTTTGTATCATCTGCAAATTTGATAACCTCACTCGTT
This sequence comes from Ichthyophis bannanicus, assembly GCA_033557465.1. Classification (NCBI taxonomy): domain Eukaryota; kingdom Metazoa; phylum Chordata; class Amphibia; order Gymnophiona; family Ichthyophiidae; genus Ichthyophis; species Ichthyophis bannanicus. The sequence continues at coordinate 290,726,267 of CM066043.1, read as the reverse complement.
ATTCATAAATGACCTGGAAAAGAGAATATGTCAAAAAGCAGCAGACCCAGCACAGATCCCTGGGGTACTCCACTATTCACCTTTCTCCATTGGGAAAATTGGCCATTTAGCCCTACCCTCTGATCTCTATCTTTAGCCAGTTCCTGATCCACAGTAGTACACTGCCTACTATCCCATGACTTTTTAGTTTTGCCAAAAGTCTCCCATGAGGGACCTTGTCAAAGGCTTTCTGAAAGTCCAGTTACACTATATCAGCCGACTCACCTTTGTCTACCTGTTTATTCACATCTTCAAAAAAACATAATAGATTAGTAAGCCAAGATCATCCTTGTCTAAAGCCATGTTGGCTGTCTCCCATTAAGCCATGACTATCTACATGTTCAGTAATTTTGTTCTTTATGAAGGTTTCTACCATTTTTCCCGGTACTGATGTCAGGCTCACCGGTCTGCAGTTTCCCGGATCACCCCTGGAACCCTTTTTAAATATTGGCGTTACACTGGCAATCCTCCAGATATTACAGATGATTTTAATGATAGTTCACAGATTACTAATAGCAGGTCTGCAATCTCATATTTCAGTTACTTCAACACCCTTGGATGTATACCATCTGGTCCCAGTGATTTTCTACTCTTCAGTTTATCAAATAGTTGTAATACATCTTCCCGGTGTATCGATATTTCTTTCAATTCTTCCACAGTATCACCTTTAAATACCACTTCAGTCATGGGTAACATCCCTACATCTTCCTCAGTAAAGACTGCAGCAAAGAATTAATTCAGTCTCTCCGCTATAACCTTGTCCCATCTTACTGCTCCTCTATCATCAAATGGTCCAACTGATTCTCTCACAGGTTTTTTTTGCTATGAATGTACTTGAAAAAAAGTTTTTATTACGCGTTTTTGTTTCCACAGCAAGTTTCTTCTCAAATTCTCTTTGCCTGCCTTATCAATGCCTTGCATTTAACTTGCCAATGCTTGTGCTGTTTCCCGTTTTCGTCATTTGGCTCTTTTTTCCATTTCCTGAAAGATGCTTTTTTTTGGCAACAACAGCTTCTCTGACCTCACATTTAAACCATGCTGGCAAATATTTGGACTTCCTTCTACTTTTCTTAAAGCATGGAATACAGCTGGACTGGGCTTCCAAGATAGTATTTTTAAACATCCAAGGTTGATGTAAGTCTTTAACCTTTGCAACTGCTCCTTTTAGTTTTTTCTTAACTATTTTCCTCATTTTATCATAGTCTCCCTTTCAAAAGTTAAAAGGTAGTACTGTGGATTTCCTTACCATCCCTCCTCCATTAATTAAATCAAACGCGATCATGCTATGATCACTATTGCCAAGTGGCCCCAACACCCTTATCTCTTGCACCAGATCTGGTGTTCCACTAAGGACTAAGTCCAAAATGGCTTTCCCTCTGGTCAGTTCATGAAACAGCTACTCCAAGAAGCAGTCATCTATTTCATCTAGAAACTTTATCTCCCTACCATGTCCTGCCGTGACACTGACCCAGTCAATACCGGGGTAATTGAAATCGCCCATTATTATTACTGTTCTATAACTTTTGTTAATGTCCCTGATTTCTTTGAGCATTTCATCATCCATTTGTTCATTCTGGCCAGGCGGTCAATAGTACACCCCCACTGCCATCGCCTTCCCCTTTTTACATCGAATTTCAATCCATACAGATTCTACAGTGAATTCTGTTTCCTACAAAACTTTCATCCTTTCTGACTCAATGCCCTTTCTAACATAGAGGACAACCCCTCCACCAATTTGATCAGCTCTATCATTGCAATATAGTTTGTACCCAGGTATCACAGTGTCTCATTGCTTGTCCTCCTTCCATGTCTCTGAGATATCAATCATATCTAACTTCTCATTTAGTGCTATATATTCTAACTCTCCCATCTTATTTTTTAGACTTCTAGCATTTGCATACAAGCATTGTAGAAGCTGTATTTTATTCATATTAATCTGGTTATCGGTAGGCAGGGGTAATTTGGAATCTTTAAGCTCTGTCTGCTCTGTACTCAAGGGCATTTGGGCGACCTTTGTCTTTATTGGAGCCTCTCTGCTGATGTGCCCTAACTTCATTTTTTGGGTAGTATCCTTGAAGGAAACATTGTTCTGAACCATGCACTCTTGGGCAACTGTCGGCTTTCCCCTATTATCTAGTTTAAAAGCTGCTCTATCTCCTTTTTAAAGGTTAATGCCAGCAGCCTGGTTCCATCCTGGTTAAGGTGAAGCTCATCCCTTCGGAAGAGCCCCTCCTTTCCCCAGAATGTTCTCCAGTTCCTAACAAATCCAAAACCCTCATCTCTGCACCATTGTCTCATCCACGCATTGAGACTCCGGAGCTCTACCTGCCTTTTGGGTCCTGTGTGTGGAATGGGAAGCATTTCAGAGAATGCTACCCTGGAAGTCCTGGATTTCAACTTCCAACCTAAAAGCCTAAATTTAGCCTCCAGAACTTCCCTATCACATTTTCCTATGTCATTGGTACTGACATGTGCCAAGACACAGACTCCTCCCCAGCACTATCTAAGACCTCCCTATGCTCCTGCTGGAGTCCGGTGCCATAGCATTTTGTCGCCATGGCACCGGATGCTATGCAGAAACACAGCCAGCCTGACACTGTGAGTATGCATTCCCCCACTGCCTGACCCTTGGAGGGAGATGCCAGGGCTGGGATCGGGCAGTTCCTTGCCCAATCTCCGCCAATTGTCGGACTTATTCCACTTCAGGGGTGAAATGTCAGACATCCATCTTTGCATCGCTGGATATACAGGGCCATGATTGGAATAGGCCCTGTATATCCGGGGTTGTGGACTCGCCTCCGCTTTGCCCACTCTCTGCCATGTCGTCGCCCCTTCCTGCCCCTTTCCGGAGCTTCTTGCACAAAGGCCCTATACATGTGAGGAACTATCGGGCCAGAATAGGCAAACAGCAGAGGTTTTACGTTCAAACCGGACGTACATCCCCACTATTCACTGTTTTGAATGACCTCCTTAGGGAAGAACAACCCAAACTACAGTTACACAATGCAAGGTTCCACATTAGGAAGCACCACCCAGGAAAAAGATTTAGGCATCCTCATATATATTATATTAAAATCTTCTGCCCAGTGTGTAGTGACAGCCAAGAAAGCAAATAGAATGCTAGGAATCATAAGGAAAGGCATGCAGAATAAAACAAAAGATATTATAATGCCTCTGCATTGCTCCATGGTGTGACCACACCTTGAATAGTGCATGCAGTTCTGGTCACTATATCATAACAAGGATATAGCAGAATTAGAAAAGGTGCAGAGAAGAGCCACCAAAATGGTAAAGGGGATGGAAGGCTACTCCTATGAGGAGGGGCTACAAAGGTTAGGGCTCTTCAACCTGGAAAAGAGATGGCTGAGGGGAGATATGATAGAGGTCTATAAATTAATGGATGGAGTGGACCAGGTAAACGTAGATCGAAGAGAAGAGCAACAAAAATGGTAAAGGGGATGGATGGATATCTCTATGAGGAAAGGCTTAAAAGGTTAGGGCTTTGCAGCTTGGGAAAGACGACTGAGGGGAGACAAGGACTTGAAGGATTTCAGGAAAAAGCTTAAGACTCACCTCTTTCAGACACATTACAACCTAACCTAGTCAGGATGTCATATACTATTTGAGCAACATGCCCACTTAAACTAATCATAACAGCAAGAAATGCGTCCTGTATTTATGTAAAGTATGTATATAGGTAAAGCCGCTTCTCAAGCAATCAAATGTATATATGTAAAGACTCCTCTCAAACAATCATATGTAAATCTGTAACCGTTTGATGTACCTATTACCCATCCCTGCAATCTTACTGTATGTTCTAATTCTGGCCTGTACAGCCTCTCCCTTTATGTATAGAAAACCGCTGCTGATCGCTGGAAGTAGCGGGATACAAGTGTACACTAAATAAAATAAAATAAATAAAAATGATAGAGGTCTATAAAATGATGAATAGAGTAGAACAGGAAAATGTTTACTCCTTCAAAATTAGAAACACTGGGGGATACACAATGAAGATACAATGTAGCACATTTAAGACTAATAAGAGAAAATATTTTTTCGCTCAATGCATAATCAAACTCTGGAATTCGTTACCAGAGGATGTAGTAAAAATTGATAGTGTATTTAAAAGAGATTTGGACAAGTTCCTGGAGGAAATGTCCATAAACCACTATTAAAGAGGACCAGGGAAATCCACTACGTACCTATTGGACAAGCAGCATGGAGTCTACATATCTCTTGGGAGCTTGCCAGGTTTTTGTGACCTGGATTGGCCACTATTGGAAACAGGATACTGGGCTTGATGGAACTTGGTTTGACCCAATATCCATATCTTATGTTCTCTGCCTGTGCATTTATGCCACAAAGATATTTAAGCATCTTTATCTTATCTCCCCCTCTCTGCCTTTCTTCCAAAGTACACATATTGAGATCTTTAAATCTGTCCCCATATGCCTTATGACAAAGACCACTAACCATTTTGCTAGACATGCTCTGCACAGATTCCATCCTGTTTTTACCAAAACCAAAATGAAGCAGAGACACTATCAGCTCCTTCTTCCTGCTGGCCATTCCTCTCTCTGTGCACCCAAGCATCCTTCTGGCTTTCACCATCAACTTTTCTACGTTTTCATCCATCTCAAGATCATCAGAAACAATCACCTTCAGATTCCGCTCTTCTTTTGTGGAAAGAACTTTGCCTTCTATACTGTACCACTCCCTTGGATTTTGGCAGCTCAAAGGCATGACCCTGTATGTTTTATCATTAAATCTCAGCTGCCAAATTCTTGACCATCTTTCAAGCTTCATTAGATCCCTACTCATATTATCTACATCATCCTGGATGTCTACTGCATATTTTGGTATCATCTGCAAAGGCAACTTTACCCAACAGCCCTTCTGCAATATCACTTACAAAAATGTTAAAAAGAGTCATACCTGTGGCATATCACTGGTAATGTTTTCTCCTCAGAGTTAGTTCCTTTGAATGTTCTCTCTCCCCTTCAATCTGTTCAACACTCTGATGTGCGGCTAACCTCCCGCCAGCCTCGTCATGCCCATAGTACCCCTCTTCTCAAGTCACTTCATTGGCTCCCTATCTGTTTCCGCATCCAGTTCAAACTTCTCCTGCTGACCTATAAATGCATTCACTCTGCAGCTCCCCACTACTTTCTTCTCTTATCTCTCCCTACACCCCCCCCCCTCGGGAACTCCACTCTTCTGGCAAACTGCTTCTATCTGTGCCCTTCTCTTCTATTGCTAACTCCAGACTTCGCTCCTTTCACCCTGCTGCACCTTACGCCTGGAACAAGCTACTTGTGTCTGTACGCCAGGCACCTTCTCTGACCCTCTTCAAATCCAGGCTGAAAACTCACCTCTTCACTGCCGCTTTTGCATCTAGAATCGCCTAATCTCCTTTGTGTTTCCTTACCATTTCCCCTAAATGTATTCCATGTACTATGTTGTCTGTCTTGACTAGATTGTAAGCTCTGATGAGAAGGGACCATCTTTTGCATGTGTCTGTGCAGCGCTATGTACGTCTTGTGCACTATACAAATGCTCAGTAGTAGTAGTAAGCTGCTTTCTGAACATTGTGAGGTCCAAGATTTGTCTCAGGGTGTGGGGAAGAGAGTTCCAGAGTTTTGGGGCATATAAAGAGAATGCTCTCCTAGAAGTGGATTGGTTGCTTCTTGTAAATCCCTTGTGTAGAGGAACCATAGGTGCTCTTATCCAGTCCTCTACTCTTATCCAGTCCTCTACGAACACTCCCAACTCTAAAGAAGCATTGAAAAGGTCAGACAGTGGCACCACTAGAACTTCCCCAAGTTCCTTCAATTCTCTCGGATACATCCCTTCCAGCTCCATTGCTTTGTCTACTTTTACTTTAGCTAGTTCCTCACAAATCCACTCTCCTGAAAAGTGTTCAAGATGTGCCTCACATCTGTTCCTATTTATGGGTGATTTCTGAAGTCCTGCTCCTGGCCCTTCATCTCTGAACACAGAAAGCGTAGTTACTCACCTGTAACAGGTGATCTCCGGGAACAGCAGGAATTGAGTCTTCACATATGGGTATCGTCGGCGCTGATGGGCCCATGCGGGAACACTCCCCAGCGACATATAGGAAAGCTTTTGGGAGCATCCCACTGTGCCTGTGCTGCTGCCTTCCCGCCTTTCCAACTCTCCCTCTTCAGTTGGGTTTGTAGCTGAGACAAAAGGAGAGAAGGAAAGAAAGAGAGAGATACAACTCCTAGGGGAGGTGGGTGGGTTGTGAAGACTCAATTCCTGCTGTTCCTGGAGATCACCTGTTACAGGTGAGTAACTACGCTATCTCCAGGAACAAGCAGGAATGTAGTTTTCACATATGGGGACTCCCAAGTTTAGAGATGCCAGGGAGATGATCCCATAGAACAGCTAAACCTAGGCTGAGGTGGGTCATGCTTCCTCCCAAGGATCTCTGGTATCGAAACCCGGGATGGAGGGTAGGAGTTGTTCTAAGTCTGAAAGAGATGCTGGAGAATAGCCTGGCCAAATGAGGCATCCCGACGGAAGTCCTTCTCTAAGCAGTAATGGGCCACAAAGGTGTGGACCGAGGATCAAGTGGCTCCTTTGCAGATGTCATCAATCGACACTGAGCGAATGTTGGCCATAGAGGCAGACATTGCTCTAACATTGTGACCTGTGACATGACCTTCGAGAGAAAGTACTTTACTCTCATAGGTAAAGAATATGCAGCCTGCAATCCACCTGGAGAGTGTTCTCTTGGAAACTGGTAAACCCAGGAGGCTGGAATCAAAGGCAACAAAAAGCTGAGAAGCCTTTCTATGCTGCCTAGTTCTCTGAAGGTAACAGGCTAAAGCTCTTTTACAATCTAGAGTGTTTAAGATTCCTTTCTGCATTAGAGGCATGAGGCCTAGGGAAGAAGACAGGAAGATAAACTGACTGGTTTAAATGAAAAGGTGAAACCACCTTTGGCATAAAGTGAGGATGAGTCCTAAGGACAACTCTATCATGGTGGAACCTTGTGTAAGGAGGATCAGACACTAAAGCTTGTAGCTCACTGATGCATCTTGCAGAAGTGAGGGCAATTAGGAAGATTACCTTCCAAGAAAGAAACTTCAGGGATGTAGTGGCTAAGGGCTCCAAGAGAGGCTTCATGAGCTGTCCAAGGACAAGATTTAAATCCCATGCCACGGGTGGTGGCTTAATGAGAGGCTTAGTTAAGAGTAAACCCCTCATAAACTGCGCTACAAGCAACTGAGGAGACAGGTTGTCATCAAAGGGCTTGTGGAAAGCCGCAATGGCACAAAGGTGGACTCTTACTGAATTATTTTTAAGTCCAGAGGATGAGAGGTGGAGGAGATACTCCAGTAACGCCTCTACTGGAACTGAAAAATGATTAAGTTCCTTCTTTGAACACCAGATAGAGAACCTTTTCCACTTAAAGGCATAAGCCCACCTTGCCAAAAGGATATCCTTAACCTGTTGAGAGAGGTTGGCATCCTGGAATTCTAAGCTCTCAGCAACCATGCCATCAGGTGTAAAGACCGAGGATTTGGGTACAAAAGCGTCCCGTTCTCCTGGGATAGAAGATCTGGAGCATATCCCAAGTCCAGAGACCTGACTTGAGAGAGATGTAGGAGCAGTGGATACCACGTCTGTCATGACCAGTGTGGGGCTATGAGGATCATATGGCCCCTGTCTCTCTGGAGTTTGAACAGAGTTTTGGGAATGAGGGGAATGGGTGGGTAGGCATACAGGACGTTCTGACCCCAGTGGAGGTGGAAAGCATCCCTTGTTTGACTGTTCCAAGCTGGAATTCTGGAACAGAATCGGGAAGTTTGGCATTCTGAGGACTTGCAAATAGGTCTATATCTGGGGTTCCCCAGATTCGAAAGATTCGAGCAATCTGTTCTGAATGAAGAGACCACTTGTGTGGCAGCAGCACTCGACTGAGTTTGTCTGCTAGAAGATTCTGTGCCTGGGAGATACACTGCCAGTAGGTGAATCTGAAGGCCTCTTGTGAAGGACCAGAGGTGTAGAGCTTCGTTGCACAATGCCTGAGAGCCTGTTCCACCCTTCTTGTTCACACAGAACATGGCTACCTGATTGTCCGTCTGGACAAATACTGTCTTGTAGCGCAGATGGTCCTGAAAAACTCGAAGAGCATAGAAAATGGCTCTGAGTTCCAGTAGATTTATGTGAAGATTTATCTGAAGCAAATCCAACAACATATTGACACCTCATCCCCCCTAGACCCCTGCCAACACGGGTTTAGAGAAACTTATAGTGTCGAAACACTACTCACCTCACTAACTAACACTCTCGTTTGCGGCTTAGACAACATCAAAACTGGTTTTGTGCTGATCTTCCTAGACATCGCCGCAGCATTTGACTCCATTGACCATGATCATCTACTAGCTCGGCTCCACGAGAAGGGGATTCAGGGTCTAGCCTGGGATTGGTGCAAATCTTATCTCTAAGACCGATGGCAGCAAGTCAGGATTGGCTCTAATACATCAGAACCGTTCCAACAAAAGCAGGGAGTACCATAAGAACATAAGAACATAAGATATGCCATACTGGGTCAGACCAAGGTCCATCAAGCCCAGTATTCTGTTTCCAACAGTGGCCAATCTAGGTCATATGTACCTAGCAGTTTCCCCAAGGACACAGGTTCCACAATGCTTGTATTGGTTCAAGCATTGATATCCTGGGTCCCTTCTTAATAATGGTTTATGGACCTTTCCTCCAGGAACTTGTCCAAACCTTTTTTAAACCCAGCTACACTAACAGCCTTTACTACATCCTCCGGTAACAAATTCCAGAGTTTGATTACACGTTGAGTGAAAAAATATTTTCTTTTATTAGTCTTAAATAGTTTACCCTGTAACTTCATTGCATGTCCCCTAGTCTTTCTATATTCTGATAAGGTAAACAATCGATCTACGTTTACCCGTTCCACTCCGTTCATTAATTTATAGACTTCTATCATATCTCCCCTCAGCCGTCTCTTTTCCAGGTTAAAGAGCCCTAACCTTTTAAGCCTTTCTTCATAGGAGTATCCTTCCATCCCCTTTACCATTTTGGTGGCTCTTCTCTGAACCTTTTCTAAAATCGCTATATCCTTTTTAAGATACGGCCACCAGAATTGCACACAATATTCAAGGTTCAGTCTCACCATGGAACGATACAGAGGCATTATAATATCTTTTGTTTTATTTTCCATTCCTTTCCTTATCATACCTAGCATTCTATTTGCTCTCTTGGCCACCGCTGCACACTGGGCCGAGGGTTTTCACATGGTATCCACAATGACGCCTAAATCTTTTTCCTGGGTGGTGGTTCCTAATGTGGAACCTTGCATCGTGTAACCATAGTTTGGGTTGTTCTTCCCTAGGTGCATAACCTTGCACTTGTCCACATTAAATTTCATCTGCCATTTTGATGCCCAGTCTTCCAATTTATCAAGATCCTCTTGCAGTTTTCCACAATCCTCTTGGGTTTTAACAATTTTAAATAGTTTTGTGTCATCTGCAAATTTGATAACCTCACTCGTTATTCCACTTTCCAGGTCATTTATGAATATGTCAAAAAGCAGCGGACCCAGCACAGATCCCTGGGGTACACCACTATTCACCTTTCTCCATTGGGAAAATTGGCCATTTAGCCCTACCCTCTGCTTTCTATCTTTTAACCAGTTCCTGATCCACAATAGTACACTGCCTCCTATCCCAGGGTTCCTCCCTCTCCGCGCTGCTCTTCAACATATACATGCAGCCAATCTGCGAAATCACCCGAGCCTTTGGAATATCATGCCTTATCTATGCAGATGACGTGCTGTTGTTTTCAACTTTCAACATCACACTTCCAGATTACACGACTCTAGTTGATTGTTTCAACTCAGTAACAGTCTGGCTCCTCAACCAGAACTTAAGGATAAATCTCAAAAAAACGAGGTCCTAACCATCACCAGAAACAAAAACTTCTCTCCTCCAACATCCCTAACGGTGAAAGATACCGAACTACCAATCAAGTTAGCCATACGCTAGCTGGGTGTGACACTAGATCAGCAACTAAACTTCAAAGAGCACATAAGCCACACAGTAAAGTCTGTCTATTCCAAGATCAAGACCCTTTGCCACCTAAGACCTATGCTAGATCCTGACAGCTTCCGCACAATATTCCAGGCTCTTGTCATACCTCATTTTGACTACGCAAACGTTATACTGCAAGGCCTCCCCAAAAACACACTTAACCCTCTGCAATTAGCGATGAATGCTGCTGCCCGTGTATTGTGTGGGACCTCAAGACGAGAGCACATATCCCCTGTCCTAAGAGATCTACACTGGCTCCCGATAAGCTGTAGGATCTCCTTTAAGGCCCTGCTAATCACTTTCAAGGCCATAAACAACATTGCGCCCCCCTCAATCTCCATGCTCATTTCCCAACCTCCCAACAACAGAGCCAAGAGGTTGCACTCCTCCAATACCCTTATTACGCCAAAAGTATCCACAAAGTGGGTACAATCGGGCATTTGTGTCCTACACACCCAGATCATGGAACAACCTCCCACATGACATCAGAGCAATCAAGGACATCACTCAATTTAGAAAGGCCCTCAAGCACCATTTGTTCATTACGTACTTTTTACAACACAACAATCCCCCTCACGCCCCACACCCTCACGCATACCATCCCTCAATCTGATAGCCTAACAGCATACACAAGTTTGATAAGAGGAAGTGGCCCATAAATGGACATGGTCAACACTGGTTCTCACTCCCTGCTCCACCCTTGTAACATCATCCCCTGTTCTACCCTTGTAACATTATTGACACAGCAGTATGTAAATTGTACATAGTTTTCCCTGTTTTTTCTCCAAGTTGTTTTCCCTGTTCGATGTAAACTCGGGAGTGCCCTGCGGTCCTCGAGTCGTTCTATTAACTGTAAACCGCACTGATGATAAAGAGCGCAGTATAAAAGAAATGTTAAATAAATAAATTAAATAAATAAAATAAATAAAGACAAGTCTCCTGTTGGGTCCAGAGACCTTGAGTGAAGAGATTGTCCGTATGAGCCCCCCAACCTGACTTGGATGCATCCGTCGTCAAGGTAGCTTGGTGCAGTGGCTTCTGAAAAGGTGACCCTACGAGAAGGTTTTCTCGTGTTTGCCACCACTGAAGGGATGAAATGAGGCATGCAGAGTTTCTGATTTTGTCCCCCAGACGACCAGACACTTATGTCCACTGAGAGGCTAGGGTCCACTGGGCTGCTCGCATGTGTAGGCGAGCATAGGGGATCACATGTACAGTTGATGCCATATGCCCCAGCAACTGAAGCATTTCTCGAGCAGTCAGGAAAGTTTTCATAGCTGCTTGAGAAGCCAGTTGAACTATTCAAGCACAGCGGAGTTGTGGCAGGAAAGCCCTTGACTGCCGTGTGTCTAGAAGAGCCCCTATAGAGACTAAGAAGGGGTGAGATGGGATTTTGGGAGATATATGACAAATCCCAAATATTGCAAGATTTGCATCATGCAGGAAAGAGCGGAGCTGGCTTCTGGAGCTGTTGATGCTCGGCTCAACCAGTCGTCTAAGTAGGGGAAGACGAATATCCCTAGTGTCCTTAAAAATGCTGCTACTATGCCATGCATTTTGTGAAAACTCTGGGGGTTGAAGCCAGGCCAAAGGGTAGCATTCTATACTGGTAATGTCTTCCCTGAAAGAGGAATCGAAGAAACCTCCTGTGTTCTGCATGAATGATATGTGTAAAGGTGTCTTTTAGGTCTAGAGAATATAGCCAATCTTGACTCTGGATGTAAGGGAGAAGTGTTCCGAGAGAGATCATTTTGAATTTTTCTCTGAAGAGATACTTGTTTAACTCCCTGAGGTCCAGTATGGGCCTGTACCCTCCTGTTTTCTTTGGTATAAGGAAGTAGGGGGAGTAAAAGCCCAGGCTTGTTGAGGAAGAGGTACCTCCGCTATCGCTCCCTGAGCAAGGAATGAGGTGACCTCTTGACACAAGAGAGTGGTGAGGGGGGCCGAGAACTGAACTCTCTTGGAGAAGAGAGAGGGGGCATACTGTGGAAGTGGAGTTTGTACCCCTCTGTCACTATGGAGAGAGTCCAATTGCTGCCTCCTCTTGGCAAAGTAACACAGTCTGCCTGGAATGTTGAGAGGCTCTGGTATTTCTAGAGGAAGGATGACTAGGTTCTCTAGGAATGAGTCAAAGACCTTGTGGAGGCTGTGTCTGCTGAGCTGGTCGAGCTCTGGGGACTTGAGCCTTCCTTTGTTGTTTCGGCTGCTGCTGCCCTTTCTGGGGAGCATGGATTGGACAGTGGGCAGTTTGGGTGTAAGAAGGGTAGAATTTCTTTTTCTTGTTGAAAAAGGGCTTCTTTACAGCCTTTTTCTTAGCTGGGTTGGCAGTGGTCCTAGATAGTCTATTTAAGTTAGAGTTCTCAGACTCAAGCTGAGAAGCTTTATCCTGCCAGTCCTTGCCAAAGATGTTTTCTCCTGTGCAAGGAATATTGCCCAGCTTATCTTGCACCCAGTGCTCTAAATCAGATGCTTGTAACCAAGCAATCCGACATGCACTGATAGAAATAGCAGAGGTCTTGCTAATGCATTTAAAACAATCAAAAGTTGCCTTGTTCATGAACTTAGAAACATTTTGGGCATGCTTAACAAGAATAAGGAAATCATCCCTCTTGTCATCGGGGAAAAGAGGAGCCATGAGTTTCAAATCCATAGTAACTTCTTGAAGAAACATCTCCATGTAAAGTATATAAGAATTTATTCTGGCTGACAGCATAGAGGCCTGAAAGCATCGACGACAAAGGCATTGAGAGTCCTCACCTCACAGCCCGGAGGATTAGAGGAATGTGTCTTGGCACTTTTGATCTGGCGCATCGCCGATTCCACAACCATGGAATGGTGTGGTAACTGCATTTTTTGGAACCTGGGACACAGCGGTACCCGGTACATTGTATCAAGCCTTCGAGAATGTGGAGAAAGCATTAAGGGTGTTTCCCACATTCTAAACATGAGATCATGCAAAATCCGGTGTATGGGAAGGGTTGCAGCCTCCTTAGGGGCTGCCGGATACTGAAGAATTTCAAGTTCTTTAGCTCTCGGTTCCTTCTCGGGAGTCACGTTGATCAAGACGCCCCGAGCCACATCCTGTATAAAGTCTTGAAAAGACATGTCCTCCAGAGGAGACATCCGACGTTGTGGTGAAGGATAAGGATCCCCCAGAAGAACCGCTCTGGTATCGATGGATTCATCAGAATCATCGGATTCGGAAGACCCGAAGTATCAATGGGCCGGGTGCTCTCTTACTGCCTGTCGACGGTACTGATTGAAGTCATAAGATCATAAGATATGCCATACTGGGTCAGACCAAGGTTCATCAAGCCCAGTATCCTGTTTCCAACAGTGGCCAATCTAGGTCATACGTACCTAGCAGTTTCCCCAAAAGACACAGGTTCCACAGTGCTTGTATTGGGTCAAGCATTGACATCCTGGGTCCCTTTTTAATAACACAGGTCTGCGACTAAAAAGCTGCTTGATTAGTTTCATCTAATTTCCATGTATTTTGGTGTGCTGAAAACAAATAAAATATTGAAAAACTCCTAGACGTCATGATTTGCCACAACATGCAAAATTGTCTTCAAAATTTTTTTTTTAAATTTTTTATTTATGAAAATTTTACAATTAAATCAAGAAAGTTAACAAACACTCTCTTGAAGAAACAGGATGACACAAAGAAAAGAAATTCCAAACAAATAAGCAAATCTCATGCAACAAAGAAAAAACAATGTGTCAATCCAAACCAAGTCCACAAACAGGGGCCTTTCACAGAAACATAATACCAAATAAGCAAGAAATAAAGCAACAAATCAAATTCAGACATTTCAAACATAAGCTCATTAGGAGGTAACAATAGAGGATTCTAGTCTCCTGGCACTGATGAAGGCTAACAGCTGGGAAGGCTAAAAAAAGACATAGGAAACAGCCTGGTATTTTACCAAGCATTTGCAAGGATGCTTAAGGAAAAAGAGCCCCCCCAGCTGTAAAACCCCTGATCGTAACAAGAGAAACTCCCTACGGTGTTTCTATGTTTCTCTCGATAAATCTGGGTACATACGGACAGCAAAACCTCGGAAGGGAACCTTTCTTTTACGGAAAAAAGGTTTTAACATCCACTCTCTGTCTGAGAGTAGGGCAAAAGTTACAAGTAAAGTGGAAGGCTCCAAAATATCAGTACCAGAATTTTCCAACAGACTAGTAACATTTAAATTATCACCTTGATCTAATCCACTCTACTAGAAGTAACACGCTTCCCTGTAGGCAGATAATAAATTTTTACCAAAGGTGGCATTAACTCAGGAGAAACTCCCAAAGTATAAAGTAAATACTCTTTAAACATATCCTTAGCACTTATAGAAGATGACCTAGGAAAATTAGCAATTCTCAAATTATTAAGACGAGAAAAGTTTTCCAACTGCTCCAGCCTCATATGTACTGATAAAAAATTCCTTTTAAAGGTATCAGACAGATCTTCCAAGCTGGATAATCTATTCCGTATAGCTTCTTCTTCACCCAGCACTCCAGACAATTTCTGCTCCAATTCAGTTACAGTTCTCATCGTCGTGTGAACTTTAGTTGATAAAGTAGAGATTTGAGGAAACAAGGCTTCACCTAACGAGGCAATAGCGTTCCATATGGACTCTAGTGTAAAATTCACCGGACGCTGCAGGGAGAAAACCAGCTCTGTATCCATCACAGGGGCAACCTCCTCCATCTGTACCAGCGACTCACCTCGCCGTGCGGGAAGGAGAAACTGACCCACAGACACTCCACTCTCAGACGCCGATGATAAAATACATGGGAGCACAATCTCAGCTCCATTACTCGGCTCCTCGAGCCCACCTTTTCCTGGCCCAAACGAGGTAACACCTCTCACCGGCACCGCAGGGGAGGACACCTCCAGGAAGCCCTCCGGCAATGCGGAACTACGAGGAACCTTCGGCGCCGGGCTCAATGCTGGGGAGGACGAAACTGCCGAAACGGCTGCCGAGCTATCCAGCTCCGACGAAACTGCTAGCCGGCTCACTCCTCCAGACACGTCTGAACTCTGTGGTGGACGCAATAGGTAAGAGTCCAAAAATTGTCTTCAAATTTATCAAATTTTTTCACATTATTATTAATTAATTCAAATTACTATTAATTAATTCACATAAGTGCATTTAAGATATAAAATGCCAAAAAAACCTTAAAGGGGTTGTCCGAGTTATGTAAAATAAAATATAGCACTGTAAATCTGATGGTCAGTAATATATACATAAGCTAAGCAAGTTTTAAGTCCGTGCTTCTAATGGTAGAAGAGGTTAATCTTTCCTGAAGAATCCAGTGGGAGGGAGACACAGGGCAGATAGCAGCAGCTCCTGTCAGTGCAGGGGGGGCGTGGCCAGCACTGTGACGTCTCGTGTACAGACACACAGCTGCTCTCTCCTGCATGCCACACTTGTGCACGAATCATCATCAGGTTCTTGGTTCTAGGCTGTTCACACTTTTTCATCGCAATTCGTGTTAGCTCGTCATTCTTCAACCGTTATGTTATGGCTCCGCGAAAGTGTATTAATTCACCAGACAGTTTCTGTTTCATCTGTGGTGAATATACAGTGTTGAAGCAACAGCAGAATATTACAGACTTTGTGAAAAAAGTATACTTTGCATACTTTGGACTAAAAATTGGAGATCAAGATAAAGTCTGGGCGCCTCATAAAGTGTGCAAACGGTGTGTTGAGGACCTCCGAAACTGGTTCAAGGGTAAGAAGAAATCTTTCTGTTATGTGATTCCTATGGTATGGCGAGAGCAAAAGAACCATAGTGATGACTGTTACTTTTGTTCATGCAATGTGAAAGGGTTTAATTCCAAATGGAAGCATTCCATTTCATACCCCAATCTTCACTCGGCAATTCGTCCCATCCCCCATGGCACAGATATACCAGTACCCAAGCCCCCTGCTACCTTGGAAGAGATACCTAGCTCCGATGAAGGTGAAGTCATACCTGAACCAGATGACAAATCAAGTTCTGACTTTGAAGATGATACAAGACCAAAACTGTTTTCTCAGGAGGGGATGAATGATTTGGTAAGAGACTTGAATCTTCCCAAAGATGCCGCTGAGTTATTTGGATCAAGGCTGAAAAGCAGGAATTTATTGTTGCCAGGAGTGTCATCTTCATGGTTCAGACATCGTGAAAAGGAGTTCGTTCCTTACTTCACCCAGGAAGACAAGTTGGTTTATTGCATCGATGTCGAAGGTCTGATGGGTCAATTTAAAATCCAATATGATTCAGAGCAATGGCGTCTTTTTATAGATTCTTCAAAAAGAAGTCTCAAAGCAGTTTTACTCCACAACGGTTTTTACGCTTCCATACCTGTAGGTCATTCCGTACACTTGAAGGAAACCTATGAGAACTTGGAATTGGTTCTTCGTAAACTTAAATATGAAGACCATGGTTGGCAAGTGTGTGGGGACTTGAAGGTCTTGTGCATGCTGCTCGGGCAACAAGCTGGGTATACCAAATATCCTTGTTTTCTGTGTCTATGGGACAGTCGAGACCGACAAAATCACTGGACCAAGAAGAGTTGGCAGCCGAGGGTGCTAACAGTCAGTGAAAAAAAAGTCCTCCGAGAAATTTTGGTACCTTCCCATAAAGTTCTTCTACCACCTCTCCACTTAAAATTGGGGTTGATGAAGCAATTCGTAAAATCACTTCCAAGAGATGGAGAATGCTTCAAATACTTGGTCATCATGTTTCCAGGCCTGTCGGAGGCAAAACTGAAGGAAGGTGTGTTCATCGGACCAGACATTAGAAGGCTTATAGTTGATCAAGAGTTTGTCAATACCATGATGGATCCTCAAAAAGAAGGGTGGATTGCATTTAAAGAAGTCATACAGAAATGTTTAGGCAATAAAAAAGATCCTCACTACAAAAAGATCGTCGGACGAATGCTGAAACCAAGACATTAAAGAGATGGAAAGGAGATACCAGGGAAAATGGAGCATTACAATGATGGCAGACTACTGTTGGATGTTTAAGAGAAACAACACTAGGCCTAACCGGAGTTTAGCAATGATACTTCACAAAAATGAAAAACAACTCCACACTTTAACCAAATGTAGCACTAGTAACTGTGCACTATAAAGGCTTTTAGTGCCGTGACATCGGGGAGCACAGACCTCAGAATAATCCTCAGATATTCATCGAATACTTCAAAGCCAAGAAACCTGGCCTCAGTAATCCAGCATGAGGAAATTTACATCAACGGTCTGTAGCCAACCCCTCCATCCGTCAAACAGCACCAAAGAGCCTTAAATATCACAAAACACTGATGGTAATTCAAACTAGAAGTCGCTTTAACAGATATTCATTCTCATAAAGTAATCACAAGCAAATATAGCAAAGCAACCTATCATAGGGCCCTCAACATTTAACATTTAACATCTCCACATTTAAACATGTTCCAAACCAGGAGAAGGCTCCTATATAACAGAATAACCCATCAGCATAAAATAGCAGTCTTCAGCTCAATCTTCCAAGATGGTCATGTCAGTAACAACCCCCGCCACAATCAGACATCCTTCTTAGCGTTTCGCAGACGCTGCCTCAGGGGGGTATACTATAAAACAAATAAAAACAATAAAAGAGTGCTAAATTTTCATACTACAAAAAGAAAGAAATACACTCCCCTATGTCAGAGCAAATAAAGCCTGAATGCCTTACCTGACCGGCGTCTTCTCCACGGACGCACTATTCAGCTCAGATGACGCTCAACTCAACTGACGACCTTCAATCAAGATATCCAAAAACCGGCGTCTGACGTCATATCCACATCTCAATCGGAAACAAAACCTACCAAGCTTGCTTCACAGATTACGTATCAGATGCAAGCATGCCAATCAATATTGAAATTCAACCCACCTGGGGCCACCGTTCGGAGCATAAATATCCACCTCTGCTCACGATATATCAAAAATTGCTCACGAGACAGATCTCTAAAACCTTTAACTACCTGCTCAATCCCAAAACACTGCAAATCGTTAAACTCATGTCCCAGCTCCAAACAATGACTTACCAACGGCGCCTCTCGCCGTTTGCACCGCAACCTACTACGATGTTCCCCCAAACGTATAAACAAAGGGCGAATCGTTTTACCCACATACAATAAACGGCAAGGACAAAAAATACCATATACTATATAATCAGATTTACAGGAGGTGCAAGATCGTAAAAGGAATTCCTTACCTACATACACAAATCTATCAGTCTCCCAGCATACAGCACAACATGTGCACTCAACACAGCGGACATGCCTACCCCTTCGTTCTAACCGCATATCATCCGGCAACCGGGACGGGCTTAAAATCTCCTTGAAATTCCGACCCCGCTGCCAAACACACCTAAGGCTTTTATCACCAAGACCAGGGAGAGACTGTAATACATTACTGTGCCGGCGCAGGATCCGCTGGATCCGCATACTAAAAGGAGAGTATCTAGAAATGAAATTCACACAGTCCTCTTTATGAGCTGGCCTCTCCTTAGGGGTCAGCAACCAACCCCGATCATTATACAACGCACGCTTATATGCCCTCTCTACCACTGCTACAGGATAACCTCTATCCAAAAAGGCCTTCTTCAAAAAGCGAGCCTGTACCTTAAAATCTTCCCTGGAAGAACAATTGCGCCGATAACGCAAAAACTGCGAAAAGGGCAAACCCCTAATCAACCCCCTAGGGTGAGCGCTAGAGAAGTGTAGAAAAGTGTTCCGATCAGTTGTTTTCCTATGTACAGTAGTAGTAGGGTTGTTACTGCCATGACCGTCTTGGAAGATTGAGCTGAAGACTGCTATTTTATGCTGATGGGTTATTCTGTTATATAGGAGCCTTCTCCTGGTTTGGAACATGTTTAAATGTGGAGATGTTAAATATTAAATGTTAAATGTTGAGGGTCCTATGATAGGTTGCTTTGCTATATTTGCTTGTGATTACTTTATGACAATGAATATCTGTTAAAGCGACTTCTAGTTTGAATTCCCATCAGTGTTTTGTGATATTTAAGGCTCTTTAGTGCTGTTTGACGGATGGAGGGGTTGGCTACAGACCGTTGATGTAAATTTCCTCATGCTGGATTACTGAGGCCAGGTTTCTTGGCTTTGAAGTATTTGATGAATATCTGAGGATTATTCTGAGGTCTGTGCTCCCCGTTTTCACGGCACTAAAAGCCTTTATAGTGCACAGTTAGTACTGCTACATTTGGTTAAAGTGTAGAGTTGTTTTTCATTTTTGGGATGCTTCAGAGAGACATTCCAGATGCTACTCACAAGCATAAATGCACCAAGAAGAGCCTCACAAGGAAGAAGAATCGAGTTTAGTGTGTGTAGGTGAGCTCATTTCAGTCCAAAAAAGGATTTTCATGAAAATATTGTAATAAAACTTTAATTTTATAAGTCTATTTCCATTTATTTTGAGGTATTGCCTTATTTAACATAGTTACCTAAATTGTCAGGAAACATGATGTCCTATGACAAAATGGAGGTCATTTTCGGATTCAGCGCACCAAAAAACATAAAGATTACGTGGAATAACCAAAACAGTTCTCGGAAAAATTTTTTTTGCAGACCTGTGAATGGTTTATGGACCTTTCCTCCAGGAACTTGTCCAAACCTTTTTTAAACCCAGCTACACTAACAGCCTTTACTACATCCTCCGGTATCAAATTCCAGAGTTTCATTACACGTTGAGTGAAAAAATATTTTCTGTTATTTGTCTTAAATAGCTTGCATGTCCCCTAGTCTTTCTATATTCTGATAATGTAAACAGTCAATCTACGTTTACCCGTTCCACTCCGTTCATTAATTTATAGACTTCTATCATATCTCCCCTCAGCCATCTCTTTTCCAGGTTAAAGAGCCCTAACCTTTTTAGCCTTTTTTCATAGGGGTATCCTTCCATCCCCTTTACCATTTTGGTGGCTTTTCTCTGAACCTTCTCTTCTTTGAACCTCGGAATGCCTCGATACCAGACCCTCTATGCCGGACACCGATTCTAGAACCTGCATGGGTGGTAGCATGGAGAGCGGCGCAATGGTAGCTGCAGATACATCCGGTACCGGTACCGGTACCGATGGCTGTGGGACCGATTGTAGCGGCTTTAGCGGTACAGAGGCTGCTAACAAGGCCGCAAGACTGTGCTCAATGGTTAGGATGCATTGATCCATGGAGCCTGCTGATGTCTGGGTGTCAGTACCGGCGGAGTGGGCCACAACCCCAGAACATGGCACCAAGAGCTCACTGGAGGTGGACGCCTCAGGAACATCTTGGAACCATGTTAATGCTTTGGAGGTAAGGACCTCCCACCGGGGATGTTTGGCTGGTGTATTCTCCTTGAGGGCAATGCTAGAAGCATCTTGATGCTTAGAAGGAGATCTACCCTTTGAGGATCAACCAGTCTTCGAAGAAGACCTGGGTTTGGTTACCTGAGATCCATGGGAGGAAGATGAAGCCCTGAATGACGTTGATGCGATGGACATTGCATCTGAGGCAAAAAGGGTGCCAAGCTTCGCAGCTCTATTCTGCAGGCCCCTCTTTGTCATCTTTCTGCAGAGGAGACACTCCGATGGAGAATGGTCTGGGCCCAAATATTTAAGACACCAGTCATGGGTGTCGGTGGCAGAAATGGTACCGCCACATTTTGAACATTTTTTGAAACCACTAATTGGTTTCCCCATTTTGAAAGAAAATTTGGCCTAGTGCCCAAAATGGCGCCAAAGCACCAAGAGGGGACAGACCCTCAAGAAAAAGTATTTTTTTTTTTTTTTAGAAATAATAAAAAAATAAGGAAGACACCGGCGGTACCGGTATGGGCATCGACAGGAAGGCAGATGCGACCACAAAAAAGAAAATTTTCTGCGGTGACAGGAGTTGCTGCTTGTCGGCTCAGCAGAAAACAAAAAACTGAAGATAGTTGGAAAGGCGGGAAGGCAGCAGCACAGGCGCAGTGGGATGCTCCCAAAAGCTTTCCTATAGGACTCTGGGGAGCGTGCCTGTGTGGTTTCTGTCAGTGCCGACGACACCCATATGTGAAGACTACATTCCTGCTTATTCCTGGAGATCAGAAATATTTGTTAAGCAATTCAGCTTTATCCTCATCAGTTTCTACATATTCCTCCCCTTTGCCCTTGAGTCTGACAATACCACTTTTGCCCTTAATATTCTCACTAACATATCTGAAAAAGGTTTTGTCCCCCCATTTTACTGCATTGGCTAGTTTTTCTTCCAGTTGTATCTTTGCTTTCCTGACTACTTTCCTAGCTTCTCTTAGCTTTTACAAATATTGATGCTAGTCTCAATTTTCTGTGATCTCTTGTAATTTATGAAGGCCACTCTCTTTTTCCTTACCTTTTCAGCAGTTTCTTTCACGTTTTGTTTACTGCTTTTCTACATCCCCCAGTTGTTCCCATCCAGCTAATGACTCTTTGAGGTATTGTCCCATCTTGACAAATTAGATTTCCTAAATTCTAGGGCCATCACCTTTGAATGAACTACCTCAGTCTTTTTTCTAATATGAAACCAGACCATCCAATGATCAGTGGATGCAAGATTATCAGTAATTATAACATCAGGAACACTATCCCCATTTGTGAGCACCAGATCCAGTATGGCCCCCTTCCACATGGGTTCTGTTACCAGTTGTTAGAATAGTTATTCCTATAGAGATTGCAAGAGCAGGGATCTCCCAATCAACAGCCGGCATATTGAAATCACTTATCTGTAGCACTTCTCCTTTCAGTAATATTACAAATGTCTTCAATTAAATCTCTCTGCACTGCTTCTGCCTGTGATGGAAGTCTGCATATCACACCAATGGATGCTCCATTCCCTCTTTCCAGTTTAACCCACAGTATGTCCTTCTTCCCCCATAAGCCCTGCAATAGCTTTAATATTATCTTTTACATGTGGAAAGGAATTTTAGGAGGGGCATCCAAGTGCAATCTAGAATGTCTAAACTCAATTGTCTGAAAAACAAGTAGGCACATCCAGGTGCAGACACAATTTCACAAACAGGGACTTGTCCGATATGGACGTCTGTGGGGGCATCTACACAGGCATTCCCAGAACCGTCTTTCAGAACCTGGATGTCTAGGAGAGCCTAATGCAGGCTAGGAATAGGGCAGCCAAGGTTCAAATTCCACAGCTGCTCTCATTGGCATTGTGCTGAGTACTGGCAAGGATGGAGTGCTATCTTCTCTATGCCCTTTGGATGTTTTCCAGCCAAAACAAGCAATTTTCAGATGCCTGTTCAAGCCTTGAGAAGGTGTAAATTTAGATGCAATGCCAGATGTCCATGATATTTCTGAGATAAGGTGGGGATTTCCATGTACCTGGGAATGCCCCTGTCACGCCTCTACCACACCCCCTTTCAGACTTGGATATCCTCACATTGGGGATGTCCCTAGAGCTGGCTTCTAAAATGGCTCTGGAGACGACTTTGTGCTTTGGACATCCTTATGACCATTTTTGGATGCCCAAAGCATGAATAGGGCTTCCAAAATTACCCCCATAGTACCACTCTTCCTCCCTTTCTTCCTACCTTGTCCTTCCTGAATAAATTATAGCCTGGATATAATTACATCCCAGTCATGGTTCTTCCACTGTAAATCACTGGAACCTCACAATTCAAAAAGCAGCTGCCCCTACACACTCCACGCATAGACAGTTAAAAAAGACAGAAAAATGGTTCACGAAAGAACTAGTGAACCTAAAAAAACAACTGAGAAAACAAGAAAAGAAATGGAGGAAAACTAAATCTGCCGAGAATAAATCCCAATACTTAAATACACTCAACGAATACAAGAATAAATAGTTTTAATAATTTACTGTTCTGTTATATGTAAAAAGTTAAAAAGTTCTTGTTCAATGTACTGTTATACGAACGTATACAAAACTGTTAAATTGTTCCATGTAAACCGCCCCTGATCTCTGGAAGGGGCGGTATAGAAGAAATAGATAAATAAATAAATAAATAAAATGAACCATGTCTCCATGACTGACATTAAATCCAAGTTATCCTCTTTCATTAAAGTCTCAGGATCCAGAATCTTATTTTCCATACTATGGGAGTTAATGCACATTGCTTTCCAGATGTTGCCCCTTTTTCCTATTTCTACAGAGGTATTTAATGTTTTATTTACTTGGAGGCTTTTCTCACCAATCCTCAATGAATGTAATTTAAAACCCTCTTCACTAGGTTAGCCAGTCTGTTGCAAAAGGCACTTTGGAGAGGTGGACACTATCTCTGCTCAGCAACCCTTGGAAGATCATCCCATGGTTCAAAAAACCAAAATGCTCTCAATGATAACGTTCACTCAGCCATGCATTTATCTCTAGAAGGCAAGCTTCTCTGCCTTGGCCTTTATCCTCAACTGGGAAGATTGAGGAGATCACCATGTGAGCACCTATTTTCTTCATCCTCTCTCCCAGAGCCATGAAGTCACTCTTGATACACTCGAAGGAATAACTAGTAGCATCATGTCTGCCAACATGGATAAGAAGCATTTGATACCAGTCAGTAGACTTACTGAGTCTCAGCAAACTCTTTTTAACATCCCAGAATTTGGCATCTGGCAGACAGCATGCCTTCCATGAAGTCAAGTCTAGTCAGCAGATGGACATCTCAGTACCTCTTAGAAGAGAGTCCCCAACTACCACTACCTTATTCTTCCTTGTGGTCACTGATTTGGCAACTTTGAATACCAATTCTTCAATTTGAGGAATGGTAGAATTGGAGTTGGAGTGTTAATTCTGCAGGCTCTGGTGACCCATGTTCTGCTTTCTTCTTTCAGTACTACACCAACTTCATGTCTGTTGGAGAGCTTGGACACCTCAAGAAGCATTTCATCAACATACATCTCGCTGTTGCAGATGCGTCTCAGCCTTACCACCTCTTCTCACAGCTCCTTCACTTGCTCTGAGGGATTCAGCTTTCAGCATCTTGCAGACAGAGCCATTGCTTCGCCTGGGATCAGGCTGTCCATCTGGACAAAGGCAGAAGCTGTAACGGGGGCAACAGTTTTGGCATTATGATTTTCCTCAGCCATAGTTCAGTTGCTGGAGCTTTGTCACCTTTGGAAAGAAATGAGAAAAAGGCCTCCAAAGTCCCTAACATTTGCACAGTATGGGGGAAATAACAACATCTCTTTCCATTTCTCTGGTGCTACACTGCCTGCAGAGTCTGGCTTCTCTGAATTTCTGTTTCAGTTTTGTGTACATATTTATGTTTTTGGTTTGTGGTCCTTTCTTCTCTACTTAGTAAGGGTCATCGGATTCTGACCAAGAGTTACAGTATGATAGCACAGAGTTTCTACGAAGAGATCTGCACTTTACTACCCTCTCGTTTGCATATTCTTTATTTATTTAACTGGTTTTCTATACTGCTTTCTCCTTCAAAGCAGTTCACATTGAAACAAGTGACAGAAACAAAATGTTACATTATAATGTTATGGCAAAAACATTTAAACTGTTAACATTATAACATTTAGGGTGTTGCCATTTTCTGGGCAGCCTACTTGCGTGAGCTTTGGAAGTTGGTGCTGTTATGGAAAGGGTAGATTTGCTCTGTAGTTTCTGAGTGACTTCTGTAGGTTTTTGTATTAGTTCACAATATGTCTGATACTAGACAGGGTTTATGTTGCTCTTACTAGAATTAGATTTTTTTTGTACATTGAGTTCTATGGGGAAATGTCCTCATTCTGCTCCGCACCCATTGTTTGTTGATGAAGGTGTTTTTGTTGATGCAGGATATACGTTCAAAAAAGTAAAAGCAAGAATCATAGTGTAAACACAAAGAGATGAGTGTGGAGTGAGGTTGGGTCTTGGAATGATAAGAGAATAAGAATGAGGGGTGCTAAAAGGGTTAGGGGGAAATGGTGGGGGCAGAAAGGGATTTGGGTATAGAAAGGAGAGTTTGGGGTGACAAGAAGGGAAAAGAGAAAGGGATGTGATGGGGTGGAATGGCTAGTCCCGCCCCCTACCAATCTCCGCATCCAGTTCAAACTTCTCCTACTGACCTACAAGCGCATTCATTCTGCGGCTTCTCACTACCTTTCCTCTCTTATCTTTCCCTACATATCACTTCTCTGGCAGATCCCTTTTATCTGTGCCCTTCTCTGCCACTGCCACTGCCAACTCCACACTCATTCACTGCATCTTCCTCCTCCATATTCCAGGAACAAACCACCTGAATCAATGTGTCTGGCTCTTACTCTGGCCCTATTCAAGTACAGGCTGAAGACCCAATTCTTTGAGGCAGCTTTTGGATCTTGATGCTCCTCATACTTTTGTCCATCTTACCATACTCTAGTCCACAGTTTTGCGATGTTTTTCATTGTGATTAGATTATAATCTCCAAACAGCAGGGACTGTGTTACATCTATATGTACAGCATTCTGTACACCTTGCAGTGCTATATAAATGATTAATAGGAGTAAAAGAGAGAAGTGAGGACTAAAAGGAAGGGAATGATGGGAGGTGCACAGAGTAAGGGAAGTTCAAGGCACAAGAAAGGAACAGCAAAGAGATGGAGCAGAGGAGGGAGTGAGGGGTGGAGTCAGGATAGGAAGAGAAAGAAGTGGGGACGTAAAAGGAGGTAGGGAAGAGGAGGAGAAGGGAGAGGGGAGTGTGGGTGGGGTCAGGATAGGAAGAGAAGGTAGTAGAGAAGTGAGAGGAGGCAGGGGAGAGGAGTATAATGGAGAAGGGAGTGTGGGGGCGGGGTCAGGATAGGAAGAGAAGCTATTGGGGAAGAGAGAGGAGGTAGGGGAGAGGAGGAGAAGGGAGAAGGGAGTGTGGGTGGGTTCAGAATAGGAAGAGAAGGTAATGGGGAAGTGAGAGGAGGTAGGAGAGAGGAGGAACAGGGAGAAGGAAGTGGGGTTGGATCATAAAAGTTAATGGTGAAGAGAGAGGAGATAGGGGAGAGGAGAAGGGAGAAGGGGGTGTGGGGTGGGGTTAGGATACGATCAGAAAGTAGTGGGGAAGTGAGAGGAAGTAGGGGAGAGGAGGAGGAGGGAGAAGGGAGTGAGGGGTGGTGTCAAGATAGGAAGAGAAGGTAGTGGGGAAGTGAGAGGATGTAGGGGAGAAGAGGTAGGAGAGAGGACGATAACGGAGAAGGGAGTGTGGGGTGGTGTCAAGATAGGAAGAGAAGGCAGTGGGGAAGTGAGAGGATGTAGGGGAGAAGAGGTAGGAGAGAGGATGATAAGGGAGAAGGGAGTGTGGGGTGGTGTCAAGATAGGAAGAGAAGGTAGTGGAGAAAAGAGAGGAGGTAGGGGAGAATAAGGGATAAGGGGAGTGTGGGGTGGGGTCAAGATAGGAAGAGAAGGTAGTGGGGAATTGAGAAGAGGTAAGGGAGAAGGAGGAGGGAGAAGGGAGTGTGCAGAGGGGTCAGGATAGGAAGAGGTAGTGGGGAAATGAGAGGAGGTGGGGAGAATAAGGGAGAAGAGGAGTGTGGGGTGGGGTCAAGATAGGAAGAGAAGGTAGTGGGGAAGTGAATGGAGGTAGGGGAGAGGAGGAGAAGGGAGAGAGGAGCATGAGGTGGGGTCTGGATAGGAAGGGAAGGTAGTAGGGAAGTGAGAGGATCTAAGGAAGAGGAGTATAATGGAGAGGGGAGTGTGGGGTGGGGTCAGGATAGGAAGAGAAGGTAGTAGGGAAGTGAGAGGAGGTAGGGGTGAGGAGAATAAGGAAGAAGGGGCGTGCGGGGTGGTGTCAAGTTAGGTAGGGATAAAGGAGAAGAGTAGTGTGGGGGCAGGTTCAGGATAGTAAGAGAAGCTATTGGGGAATTGAGAGGAAGTAGAGGACAGGAGAATAAGGAAGAAGGGGAGTGTGGGGTAGTGTCAAGTTAGGAAGAGAAGGTAGTGGGGAAGTGAAAGGAGGTAGGGGAGAGGAGCAGAAGGGAAAGTAGTAGGAAAGTGAGAGGATCTAGGGGAGAGGAGTATAATGGAAAAGGGAGTGTGGGGGTGGGGTCAGGATAGATATAGAAGGTATTAGGGAAGAGAGAGGAGAAAAGGGAGAAAGGAGTGTGGGTGGGTTCAGAATGGGAAGAGAAGGAAATGGGGAAGTGAGAGGAGGTAGGAGAGAGGAGGATCAGTGAGAAGGAAATGTGGGGTTGGATCATAAAAGGTACTGGTGAAGAGAGAGGAGATAGAGGAGAGGAGAAGAAGGGATAAGGGAGTGTGGGGTGGGGTTAGGATAGGAACAGAAAGTAGTGGAGAAGTGAGAGGAGGTGGCGGAGGAGGGTATGGGGAGAAGGGGGAATGTGGGGTGGGGTCAGGATAGGAAGAGAAGTTAGGGAAGACGTGAGAGGAGGTAAGGGAGAGTAGCATAAGGGAGACAGTGCAGGATAGGGTCAGGATAGAAACAGTAGGTAGTGTGAAAGCGAGAGGAGGTATGCGGAGGCGGAGAACGGAGAAGGAAGTATGGGGTGTGGTCAGATAGGAAGAGAAGGTAATGGGGAAGTCAGTGTAGGTAGGCGAGGGAAGGATAAGTGAGAAGGGGAGTGTGGGCTGGGGTCAGGATAGAAAGAGAAGGTAGTGGGGAGGTGAGAGGAGGTAGGGGAGAGAAGGGAGTGTGGGATGGTGTAATGATAGGAAGAGAAGGTAGTGAGGAAGTGTGAGGGGGAAGTGTGAGGAGGAGAAGGGACAGAGGTGTGTGGGTGAGGTCAGGATAGAAAGAGAAGGTAGTTGGGAAATGAGAGGGTAGGGGAGAGGATGAGAAGGGAGTGTGTGGGGTGGTGTCATGATGGGAACAGAAAGTATTGGAGAAGTATTGGGGATGGGGTCAGGATAGGTAGAGAAGGTAGTGGTGAAGTGTGAGGAGGTATGGGAGAGGAGGAGAAGGGAGAGGGGAGTGTGGGATGGGGTCACAATTGGAAGAGAGGGTAGTGTGGAAGTGAGAGGAGGAAGAGGAGAGGAGGAGAAGGGACAGAGGTTTGTGGGTGAGGTCAGGATAGAAAGAGAAGGTAGCTGAGAAATGAGAGGGTAGGGGGGAGAAGGGAGAGGGGAGTGTGGGATGGGGTCACGATTGGAAGAGAGGGTAGTGTGGAAGTGAGAGGAGGAAGAGGAGAGGAGGAGAAGGGACAGAGGTTTGTGGGTGAGGTCAGGATAGAAAGAGAAGGTAGCTGAGGAATGAGAGGGTAGGGGGGAGAAGGGAGAGGGGAGTGTGGGGTGGTGTCATGATAGGAACAGAAGGTATTGGGGAAGTGAGAGGAGGTAGGGGAGAGGAGGAGAAGGGAGTGTGGAGAAGGGTCAGGATAGGAAGAGAAGGTAGTGGGGAAGTGAGAGGAGGTAGGGGAGAGGAGAAAAAGGGAGAAGGGAGTGTCGGGTAGGGTCAGGATAGGAAAAGAAAGTAGTGGGGAAGTGAGAGGAGGTAGGATAGAGGAGGAGAAGGGAGAAGGGAGTGTGGGATGGGGTCAGGATTGGAAGAGAAGGTAGTTGGGAAATGAGAGGCGGTATTGGAGAGGAGGAGAAGGGAGAGGGGAGTGTGGGGTGGGGTCAGAATAGGTAGAGAAGGTAGGGGGGAAGTGAGGGGAGGTAGGGGATAGGAGGAGAAGGGAGAGGGGAGGGCGGGGTGGGGTCAGGATAGGAAGAGAAGGTAGTGGGAAATGAGAGGAGGTAGGGGAGAAGGGGTAGGGGAGAGAAGGAGAAGGGAGAGGGCGTTGGGATCAGGATAGGAAGAGAAGGTAGCAGGGAAGTCAGATGAGGTAGGGGAGAGGAAGGGAGGAGAATAAGGGAGAAGGGAGTGTGGGGTGGGGTGGGGTGTTGTTAGGATAGAAAGAGAAGGTAGTAGGGAAGGTGGAGGAGGAAGGGGAGAGGAGGTAAAGGGAGAAGGGAGAGGGGAGTGTGGCATTGTGTCAGGATGTTATTTATTTATTTATTTTATGTGGACAGTTTTCTATACCGCCCCTTCCAGAGATCAGTGGTGGTTTACATAGAACACAAGTTAGATAGAACTAAGTGTAACTATATACACAGAACACAGCAAGTTACATAGAACAAAGTATAACTATCTAGAGTGTAACTGAACTATGAACATTGTATCTTGTTAAGTATTTACATTGAGACATAAAGCAACATGGTAGCAGTTTTTTAATGATTGTTATACCAAGCAGGGGCTGAATATGCTTTTGGGGAGTTTATGAGGTATGCAGTTTTGCCTCTGATTAGGTTATGCCTTGTGTTGGGGGGGGGGGGGATGTGATTGGGTGCTGGAGGTGTTGTGGTTGATGTAGTGTTCAATGAAGAGTAGAGTCTTTAATTCCTTCCTGAATATTTGTATGTCTGAGTGATCGTAGTGAGTCTGGTAGTGAGCTCCAAAGTACTGGGGCTGTGAAGGTAAATGCTCTGTTGCTTGTTATCTGTTTGGTTTTATGTATGGTACTGGGACTGTGAAGGTAAACGCTCTCTTGCTTGTTATCTGTTTGGTTTTACCTATGGTACTGGGGCTGTGAAGGTAAATGCTCTGTTGCTTGTTATCTGTTTGGTTTTACCTATGGTACTGGGGCTGTGAAGGTAAATGCTCTCTTGCTTGTTATCTGTTTGGTTTTACCTATGGTACTGGGGCTGTGAAGGTAAATGCTCTGTTGCTTGTTATCTGTTTGGTTTTATGTATGGTACTGGGACTGTGAAGGTAAACGCTCTCTTGCTTGTTATCTGTTTGGTTTTACCTATGGTACTGGGGCTGTGAAGGTAAATGCTCTCTTGCTTGTTATCTGTTTGGTTTTACCTATGGTACTGGGGCTGTGAAGGTAAATGCTCTGTTGCTTGTTATCTGTTTGGTTTTATGTATGGTACTGGGACTGTGAAGGTAAACGCTCTCTTGCTTGTTATCTGTTTGGTTTTACCTATGGTACTGGGGCTGTGAAGGTAAATGCTCTGTTGCTTGTTATCTGTTTGGTTTTACCTATGGTACTGGGGCTGTGAAGGTAAATGCTCTGTTGCTTGTTATCTGTTTGGTTTTACCTATGGTACTGGGGCTGTGAAGGTAAATGCTCTGTTGCTTGTTATCTGTTTGGTTTTACCTATGGTACTGGGGCTGTGAAGGTAAATGCTCTGTTGCTTGTTTTCTGTTTGGTTTTACGTATAGTACTGGGGCTGTGAAGGTAAATGCTCTGTTGCTTGTTATCTGTTTGGTTTTACCTATGGTACTGGGGCTGTGAAGGTAAATGCTCTGTTGCTTGTTTTCTGTTTGGTTTTACGTATAGTACTGGGGCTGTGAAGGTAAATGCTCTGTTGCTTGTTTTCTGTTTGGTTTTACGTATAGTACTGGGGCTGTGAAGGTAAATGCTCTGTTGCTTGTTTTCTGTTTGGTTTTACGTATAGTACTGGGGCTGTGAAGGTAAATGCTCTGTTGCTTGTTATCTGTTTGGTTTTACGTATAGTACTGGGGCTGTGAAGGTAAAACAGAGTTACTTACCTGTAACGGAGTTCTCCGTGGACAGCAGGATAAGTCAGCCACACCTGGTGACGTCATCCGACGGCGCCATGACGGAAGTGCTCTCTAGCTCAGAAGCTTCTGAGCATGTGGGAGGTCCCACCTCCCCCCGGCCCGCCCCCAGCCGACCAGTAAGTGACTAGCTATACCCATGCGGCTAGGTGCGGGCGCGCAGGCCACCCTCATGCAGGGGAGGTGGGAGGGAATGTGTGGCTGACTTATCCTGCTGTCCACGGAGAACTCCGTTACAGGTAAGTAACTCTGTTTTCTCCTAGGACAAGCAGGATGTGTCAGCCACACCTGGTGTCTCCCAAGCTATGCAATCACGCTGAGGAGAATGAGGGAGGCATGCGTAGAGCAGCAATTGTGTTTATTAAATAACGTGACAACAAAGTGCAACAGCAGAGGTAGACTGTGCAATAACGTCAGTGCATATCCACGGAACAACTGTGGAATAGCCTAAGTGTGCAATCAATCAATGCGATACAACATTTGAGCAATCAAGCAAGCCATGCGATACAACATCAATCAATGCAATACAACATTTGTGCAATCAATAAACAAAGTGACCTAACAACAGTGCAATAACAGCAGTGCAATCACAACAGTGCAATCAGTTCAACAATATGACACTTGAACAACTTTACGACAAGCCCGTAGGGCCTGGTATTGACTGGGATGAGTGGTTATGAAGCTTCCACTCAGCCCTGGGCTGGCTCCTTAGAGCCCCCAACCGAGGGTGTCGTAGCGGCAGAAAGGACTGCTCGGCCAAAGGAGCCGTCGTTCTCCGCGTGGATGTCCAGGCAGTAGTGCTTCTGGAAGGTCAGTTGAGAGGACCAGGTAGCCGCTCTGCAGATTTCGCTCACCGGCACCTCCTGAGCACAGGCCAGAGAAGCGGCTAGAGCGTGGAGCTGATGCGCACTCGCCCTGTTTGATGGGAGTGCGCCCGCTTTCTGCAGGCAATAGGCCACGCAGGCTGAGATCCAACAGGAGAGTGTTCGTTTGGAGACAGGTCTCCCAGGCCTGTTTGGGTCAAAGGAGACAAAGAGCTGGGCCCCCAGTCGAACTGCGGACGTCCTGTCGAGGTAGATGCGCAAGGCGCGTACACAATCCAGTGAGTGAAGACGTTGCTCCTCAGGGGAAGAGTGTGGGGCTGGGAAGAACGATGGCAGCTCCACCGTCTGGTTGACGTGAAAAGCGGAGGCAACCTTAGGCACAAACTTGGGATGAGTCCGCAGGGATGCCCGGTTGTGGTAGAGCTTCGTGTAAGGCGGGTGCGCCACCAGAGCCTGCAGCTCGCTGACCCTTCGAGCTGAGGTGATGGCGACAAGGAAAAGAGTCTTCCAGGAGAGGAATTTTCCGGGTGCTGTGTTCAATGGTTCGAAGGGCTCCTGCGTAAGTTGTTGCAAGATGACGTTAAGGTCCCATGAAGGTACCGGCTTCTGTACCGGAGGTTGCAGATTTCGCAGGCCTCTCATGAAACGTGTCACAATGGGAAGAGAGGCTATGGAGCCGGAGCTTGGGTACTCCGGGCTCCCGTGCAAAGAGGCAATAGCCGCGAGGTGCACTTTGATGGATTGTGGTTTTAAGCCGGAGCTGAAGAGGGAGGTGAGATATTGAAGGACAATGGGTATTGGGCAAGAGGTTGGCTGAACTCCTAGGTCCTTGCACCATATACTGAAGCGTTTCCACTTCAGACTGTAGGCTTTTCTGGTTGACGGTCTCCGGGAAGCTAGAACAATCTGCTGTACCTCCGAGGGTAGGCCGGAATCGTTGAGGGTTGCCTCTTCAGCCGTCAGGCCGTCCAGGCCCGAAATGTTGGAGGTCATCCTTTCAGCCTCCAGGCTGTCAAGGCTAGAGTCTGGAGGTTGGGGTGTAAGGTGGTACCCCCATCTTGGGTTACCAGATCTGGTCTCAGAGGAAGCCAAATTGGAGGCTCTTGGGCGAGCTGCAGCAGTAGGGAGAACCACATCTGCCTGGGCCAGTAAGGGACGATCAAGATCACATGCGCTTTCTCTTTGATGATGTGTTGCAACGTGGCTGTCACGAGCGGTGTTGGAGGGAATGCGTACGCCAAGTCCCAGGTCCTCCACGGGACTGCAAACGCATCGGAGGCCACCCTCTGCTGAGACGGGTGTTTGGAGCAGAACAAGGTGCATCTGGTGTTCGCTTCGGTGGCAAAGAGATCGATCTGGGCCACTCCCCAGCACCAAAAGAGGTCGCGGGTCACTTCCCTGTGAAGCATCCACTCGTGAGGTTGAAGCTGTCTGCTGAGCCTGTCCGCCAGGACGTTCTGGTCCCCTGGGAGGTAAGTCGCCTGCAGGATGCAGTTGTTGGTTAGCGCTTCGGCCCATGTCTCGAGAGCTTCCTTGCATAATGTACGGGATCCCGTGCCCCCTTGTTTGTTTATATAAAACATTGTGACTTGGTTGTCTGTTTGCACCAAGATTGCTTTCCCCGTCAGATATGGCCTGAACGTCCGGAGGGCATATTTGACAGCCCGCAACTCGAGGACATTGATGTGAAGGGCACGCTCCTCTCTGGTCCAGGCTCCTTGGGTGCTGAGATGCAATAGATGAGCCCCCCATCCCGTTGAGGATGCATCCGTGGTGAGGACGCGTTGATGGGAGAGGGGTTGCAGATGCTTGCCTACTGAAAGGTTGTTCGTGTTCATCCACCAACGGAGACTCCGGACGACGTTGGGGGAGATCGGAATGGGCGTATTGAGTGGTTGGGATAGCTGCTTCCAGTGACTCCGCAGGTGCCATTGGAGGGTGCGCATATGGAGTCTCGCCAGCGGAAGGACCGATGTCGTCGCCGCCATGTGGCCTAGCAGGCGCATGATCCCGCGGGCTGAGGTGTGCTTCTGTGCCGACACTCTCTTGGCCAGCTGGACGATGATACTGATCCTGGGCTCGGGCAGGAAGGCCTTGCAGGTCTTGGTATCGATCATCGCCCCGATGAACTCCGTCCACTGCACAGGCTCGAATCGGGACTTTTCTTTGTTGAGCAGGAATCCCAGCCGGAGTAGCAAGTGCGCTGTTTTGCGGACTGCCGTGCGGAGTTCGGGGGGCAGAGCTCGCCGACAGGAGCCAGTTGTCCAGGTAGGGAAAGATGGCGATGCCTTGTCTGCGGAGGTGTGCAGCGGCAACCGCCACGCACTTCGTGAATACCCTGGGCGCAGGGGATAGGCCAAAGGGCAGAACCCGATACTGGTAATGGCAACCCAGCGCTATGAATCTGAGAAATTTCCTGTGGGAAACGTGGACAGGAATGTGGGAGTACGCATCCTGTAAGTCCAGCGTGACCATCCAATAGCCCGCTCTGATGAGAGGAAGGATGGAATTGAGTGAATACATCCTGAACTTCTCCTTCCTGATGAAGTAGTTCAGCTTTCGGAGGTCCAGGATGGGACGGAGGTCCCCTGACTTCCTGGGAATTAAGAAGTACCGGGAGTAGAATCCAGTGTTGATTTCGTCTGGAGGCACCCTCTCTATTGACCGTGCCCGGAGAAGTTTCTGGAGGAGGTCCGAGAGAGGCTGTTTCTGATGAAGTGGAGGCTGGCTGATGGGTGGCTTTCTTTGCCGTGGGAGGGAAGAGAAGCGCAAGCGGTAGCCCGTCTGTATTATCTGAAGAACCCACTTGTCTGATGTGATGTCTTGCCAGGCCGAGTGAAAATGAGTCCGGCGACCCCCGACCGGGTGGTCCCCGGGATCCAGAGAGAGGCCCAGCCAGTCCGGATAGTCAGAAGGAGGAGGTGTCTTTCCCGGAGTGTGACTGGTTGGTTTGTTTTTGTTTGCGTTGTCGCTGTTGTTGCCTCTGAAAAGGCGGCTTGTGATAGTTCTGCTTGAACCTAGGCGTCTGCCACTGGCGGTTTGAGACATAATATTGCTTTGACGGGGCAAAGGGCTTGCGGGAATAGCCCCCTTTCCGTGTCCAGGAGGGGCGTTCGAGTCCGTCTGCAGCCAGAGTCTTCAGAGTGGTGCAGTCTTCTTTCAGCCCGTGCACCGTGTCGGCGACTTTGTCCCCAAAAAGGGAGTCGCCAGAGCAGGGTGTATCCGCTATCCGGTCATGGGTACTATCGGAGAGCCCTGATGCCCGGAGCCATGCCCAGCGACGGGCAGATATGGCCGTGCCTGCTGTGCGTACGGCCGTGTCGAAGGCGTCAAAGGCTGTACTCATCAGGTGCTTGCTGCATTCCGCTATTTCCTGCATGGATGTAGCGGCAGAAGTACGTGAGTCCTTGGGGAGGTCCTGCAGCTGGCGTTTGAGGTCAGCCAGGAGGGCGTCCTGGAACAGGACATGTTGAAATTGATGCGCTGCTATCTTGGCGCTGAGCATTGCGCCTTGAAACACTTTCCTCCCCACCTCATCCAGACGCTTTGGGTCCCGGCCTGGTGGGTGCACGGCCTGGGAACGTGTGGACTTGGCTCTTTTGAGTGCTGATGCCACCACTATTGACTGGTGGGATAACTGAGGCTTGTCGAATCCAGGTGCCATGTGGATGATGTATTTCGTGTCCAGGCGTCTGGAGCAAGCATGGCCCGACGCTGGGGATTGCCAGAGGGTCAACTGTTTCTCCTTCAACTTTCGGTGGAGGGGAAGAGCCATGGCAGGTCTTGGGCCGCTGAGGTACTTCATGACCTCCAGTTCCTTCTCCTCGGGCGAGCCCTCTGTGGCCAGCCCCAGCTTGGACACCACCTTCCGGAGAAATTTTGGATATGTTAGGTCCTCCAGCACTGGTGTCGGTGGATCCTCCATGGCATCTGCTTGGCTCTTGGAGGTGTCAGAGCCTCGTCCCAAGTCCTCCCCGTCGCTCCCTCCGGAGTCCTGCTGCGCCGGGGAAGGTGTGCCCGGTGTAGAAGGGGCTGGGGAGAGAGTCCGCGCTGGGGAGGGGGTCCATGCCCTGGATGGTGACAGGCTAGGGAGTGATTGCTCCGAGACAGATCATGCCCCCGACGGAACAAGCGTCTGACCTTGGTCCAGCCGATGGGGTGCAGTTTGCTCAACAAGGCGGTTAAGGAGCTGAAGGATGGCAGAGGAGGTGGAGTCTGAGGACCGGCTGCTTCTGTGAGAGCTGGATCTCCTGCTCCTCTTATGGCTCCGGTGGGACTCCCCGTGGGAAGCTTTCTCTCTCGATGGGGATCGATGCCTGTGCTTGGCTGTCCTCTTCCTGCCCTTTTCCCCGACCTGCTGTGTGCTGGAGCAGTGCTCAGAGTTTCCCACGTTGCCGTTTGAGTGGTGCCTGCTTCTGTCACGCCGGCTTTCAGCGCTGGTGCGATCAGCACACTTCACAGAGTCTCTGTGCTCCGCGCCGTCCAGGGACTCCCCTGCCACAGGGGATGTCTGTCGGCGCCGATCGCCCTCGGCGTGATTTTCCGCGGCGCTCCGAATCCCCTCTGCAGCGTGCGCAGATGTGCTGGGCAGGGGGGAGAGCTGTCGGCGCCGATAGCCAGCGGCCCGATCCCTTTCCCGGAGCTCCTCTGCCGCTTGAGTAGACGTGCAGGGCAGAGGGGAAGGCTGCCGGCGCTGACCGCTGGATCCGGAACTGCTGCGCCCAATAGGAGTAGAGGGGGCGTGTCCGGAGGAGGAGCCTGGCGGGTCCACGATGGCGGCGCCATTTTCAAACTCTTCTGAAGGGCCGCATGGCCGGGATGAACGGGCCGGAGCACTGCTTTCCGCAGGGGGGCTTACCCGACGGGTAGGGGCCTCTCCGGAAGCATGACAACTCGCGGGGGAAGCGGCGCTTGATCCCCGCTGAGTGGGAGCCCTCCCTTCTTCCGATCTAAGAGGTACTTCGGCACGGGGGAGCTTAGCAGGCCTGGAGGGTTTATTCTCCTTACTTTTGCGATGCTCCGGGTTCCGTTTAGCAGGGGATCTGCTTGCCGCCGCCGCGGAGGAGAGTAGTTCCTTCAACGATTGTTCCCGGTGTTTTCTTGCCCTGGGAGACATCCGGGCACAACTGGCACAGTTTTCCACCTGATGTGAGGACCCCAGGCATCCGATACAATGTTGGTGAGTGTCCGAGAGGTTCATTTTTCTCTTACAGAGCGGACACTTCTTGAAGCCCGGTTTAGGCATGAAGAAAGGAATTGTAGTAGGTTTATTGTAGGAGAGCTGTAATTTCCGTCCTGAGGCAAGGCGGAAGAAAAATAACTGGTCGGCTGGGGGCGGGCCGGGGGGAGGTGGGACCTCCCACATGCTCAGAAGCTTCTGAGCTAGAGAGCACTTCCGTCATGGCGCCGTCGGATGACGTCACCAGGTGTGGCTGACACATCCTGCTTGTCCTAGGAGAAATGCTCAGTTGCTTGTTATCTGTTTGGTTTTATGTATAGTACTGGGACTGTGAAGGTAAATGCTCTGTTGCTTGTTATGTGTTTGGTTTTATGTACTGTATAGTACTTGGACTGTGAAGGTAAATGCTCTGTTGCTTGTTTTCTGTTTGGTTTTACGCATAGTACTGGGACTGTGAAGGTAAATGCTCTGTTGCTTGTTTTCTGTTTGGTTTTACGCATAGTACTGGGACTGTGAAGGTAAACGCTCTGTTGCTTGTTTTCTGTTTGGTTTTATGTATAGTACTGGGGCTGTGAAGGTAAACGCTCTGTTGCTTGTTATCTGTTTGGTTTTATGTATAGTACTGGGGCTGTGAAGGTAAATGCTCTGTTGCTTGTTATCTGTTTGGTTTTATGTATAGTACTGGGGCTGTGAAGGTAAACGCTCTGTTGCTTGTTATCTGTTTGGTTTTATGTATAGTGGGGGGAATGTTGAGGAGGTTCAGTTTACTTTTCCTTCTGTTTCTGGTTTTGAGCTGAGCAGTCATAAGGGGTGACAGATATGATAGTGCAATGTTGTTGTGTAGTTTGAATGTTGTAATTATCACTTTCTATTTTGAGCGACTTGCTATTGGGAGCCAATGGAGATTTTGTAGGATAGGAGTGATATGGTCAATTAAGTGTGCCTTGGTTATGATTTTGGATGGAAAGTGAAGGTAATGGGGAAGAGGAGGTAGGAGAGAGGAAGAGAAGGGAGAAGGGATGGGATCAGGAGAGGAAGAGAAAGTAGTGGGGATGTGAGAGGAAGTAGGGGAGAGGATGAGAAGGGAGAGGGGAATGTGGAATGGGGTCAGGATAGAAAGAGAAGGTAGTGGGGAAGTGAGAGGAGGTAGGGAGACAAGGAAAAAGGAGAAGGGAGTATGGGGTGGGGTCAGGATAGGAAGAGAAGGCAATGGGGAAGTGAGAGAAGGTAGGGGAGAGGATGAGAGGAGAATAAGAGAGAGGGAAGTGTGGGGTCAGTCCGATAAGGAAGAGAAGGTAGTGGGGAAGTGAGAGGAGTTAGGGGAGAGGAGGATAAAGGAGAAGCAAGTGTGGGGTGGGGTCAAGATACCAAGAGAAGGTAGTGGGGAATTGAGAGGAGGTAGGGGAGAGGAGGAGAAGGGAGAGGGGAGTGTAGGGTGGAGTCAGGATAGGAAGAGAAGGTAGTGGGGAAGGGAGAGGAGGTAGGGGAGAGGAGGAGAAGGGAGAGGGGAATGTGGGGTGGGGTCAGGATAGGAAGAGAAGGTACTGTGGAAGTGAGAGGAGGAGGAGAAGGGGGCGTGGGGTGGGGTCAAGATACCAAGAGAAGGTAGTGGGAAAGTGAGAGGGGGCAGGGGAGAGGAGGAGAAGGGATAAGGGAGTGTGGGGTGGGGTCAGGATAGGAAGAGAAGGTAGTGGGGAAGTGAGAGGAGGTAGAGGAGAGGAGAGGAGGTAGAGGAGAGGAGGAGAAGGGAGTGTGGGGTGGGGTCAGGATAGGATAAGAATGTATTGGGGAAGGGAGAGGAAGAGAAGGGAGAGGGGAGTGTTGGGTGGGGTCAGGATAGGAACAGAAAGTAGTGGGGAAGTGAGAAGAGGTAGGAGAGAGGAGGATAAGGGAGAAGGGAGAGTAGTGTGAGGTCAAGATATCAAGAGAAGGTAGCGAGGAAGTGAGAGGAGGTACGGGAGAGGAGGAGAAGGGAGTGTGGGGTGGGGTGGGGTCAGGAAGAGGAGGTACTGGGGAAGTGAGAGGATTTAGGGGAGAGGAGGAGAAGGGAGAAGGGAGTGTGGTGTGGGTTCACGATACCAAGAGAAGGTAGTGGGGAAGTGAGAGGAGGTACAGTAGATGAGAAAAAGGGAAAAGGGAGTGTGGGGTGGGGTCAGCATAGGAAGCGAAGGTACTGGGGAAGTGAGAGGAGGTAGGGGAGAGGCGGAGAAGGGAGAGGGGAGTGAGAGGTGGGGTCAGGATAGGAAGAGAAGGTACTGGGGAAGTGAGAAGAGGTAGGGGAGAGGAGGAGAAGGACGAGGGGAGAAGGGAGTGTGGGGTGGGGTCAAGATAGGAAGAGAAGGTACTGGGGAAGTGAGAGGAGGAGGGGGAGAGGAGGACCACGGAGAAGGGAGTGTGGGTGGGGTCAGGATAGGAAGAGAAGGTAGTGGGGATGTGAGAGGAGGTAGGGGAGAGGAGGAGAAGTGAGAGGGGAGTGTGGGGTGGGGTGAGGATAGAAATAGAAGGTAGTGCGGAAGTGGGAGGAGGTAGGGGAGAGGAGGAGAAGGGAGAGTGGGGTTGGGTCATCATAGAAAGAGAAGGTGGTGGGGAAGTAAGAGGAGGTAGGGGAGAGGAGGATAAGGAAGGAGTGTAGGGTGGGGTCAAGATAGGAAGAGAAGGTAGTGGGTAAGTGAGTGGAGATAGGGGAGAGGAGGAGAAGGGAGTGTGGGTGGGGTCAGCATAGGAAGAGAAGGTAGTGGGGAAGTGAGAGGAGGTAGGGGAGAGGAGGAAAAGGGAGAGAGAGTGTGGGTGGGGTCAGGATAGGAAGAGAAGGTAGTGGGGAAGTGAGAGGAGTTAGGGGAGAGGAGAGGAGGAGAAGAGAGAAGGTAGTGGGGAAGTGAAAAGAGGTAGGGGAGAGGAGGAGAAGGGAGAAGGAAGTGTGGTTTGGGGTTAAGATACCAAGAGAAGGTAGTGGGGAAATGAGAGGAGGTTGGGGAGAGGAGGAGAAGGGGGAAGGGCGTGTGGGGTTGGGTCTAGATAGGAAGAGACGATAATGGGGGATTGAGAGGGGTAGGGGAGAGGAGGAGAAGGGAGTGTGGGGTGGATTCAGGATAGGAAGTGAAGGTAATGGGGAAGTGAGAGGAGGTAGGGGAGGGGAGGAAAAGGGACGAGGGAGTATGGGGTAGGGTTAGGATAGGAAGAGAAGGTTGTGGGAAATTGAGAGGATGTTGGGGAGGAGTAGAAGGGAGAAGGGAGTGTGGGCTTGGGTCAGGATAGGAAGAGAAAGTAGTGGGGAAGTGAGAGGAGGTAGGTGGGGAGGATAAGGGAGAAGGGAGTGTGGGGTGGGTTTAGAATAGGAAGAGAAGGTAGTGGGGACGTGAGAGGAGGTAGGGGAGAGGAGGAGAAGGGAGAGGGGAGTGTGTGTGGGGGGGTAAAGGTACCAAGAGAAGGTGGTGGGGAAGTGAGCGGAGGTAGGAGAAAGGAGGAGAAGGGAGAAGGGAGTGTGGGGTGGGGTCAGCATAGGAAGAGAAGGTAGTGGGGATGTGAGAGGAGGTAGGGGAGAGGAGGAGAAGTGAGAG
This sequence comes from Ichthyophis bannanicus, assembly GCA_033557465.1. Taxonomy (NCBI): domain Eukaryota; kingdom Metazoa; phylum Chordata; class Amphibia; order Gymnophiona; family Ichthyophiidae; genus Ichthyophis; species Ichthyophis bannanicus. The sequence goes on along the minus strand of CM066043.1, from coordinate 290,686,116 downwards.
GGGAGTGTGGGGTGGGGTGAGGATAGAAATAGAAGGTAGTGCGGAAGTGGGAGGAGGTAGGGGAGAGGAGAAGGGAGAGTGGGGTTGGGTCATCATAGAAAGAGAAGGTGGTGGGGAAGTAAGAGGAGGTAGGGGAGAGGAGGATAAGGAAGGAGTGTAGGGTGGGGTCAAGATAGGAAGAGAAGGTAGTGGGTAAGTGAGTGGAGATAGGGGAGAGGAGGAGAAGGGAGTGTGGGTGGGGTCAGCATAGGAAGAGAAGGTAGTGGGGAAGTGAGAGGAGGTAGGGGAGAGGAGGAAAAGGGAGAGAGAGTGTGGGTGGGGTCAGGATAGGAAGAGAAGGTAGTGGGGAAGTGAGAGGAGGTAGGGGAGAGGAGGAAAAGGGAGAGGGGAGTGTGGGGTGGGGTCAGGATAGGAAGAGGAGCTGGGGAGAGGAAGAGAAGGGAGAAGGGAATATGGGGTCAGCATAGAAAGAGAAGGTAGTTGGGAAGTGAGAGGAGGTAGGGGGAGGAGGAAAAATGAGAAGGGAGTGTGGGGTGGGGTCAGGATAGGAAGAGAAGGCAATGGGGAAGTGAAAGAAGGTAGGGGAGAAGAGGAGAGGATAAGAGAGAGGGAAGTGTGGGGTCAATCAGACAAGGAAGAGAAGGTAGTGGGGAAGTGAGAGGAGGTAGGGGAGAGGAGGAGAAGGGAGAGGGCAGTGTGGTGTGGAGTCAGGATAGGAAGAGAAGGTAGTGGGTAAGGGAGAGGAGGTAGGGGAGAGGAGGAGAAGGGAGAGGGGAGAGGGGAGTGTGGGGTGGGGTCAGGATAGGAAAAGAAGGTACTGGGGACGTGAGAGGAGGGAAAGGGAGAAGGGAGTGTGGGGTGGGGTCAGCATAGGAAGAGAAGGTAGTGGAAAATGTGAGAGGGGGTAGGGGAGAGGAGCAGAAGGAAGAAAAGAGTGTGGGGTGGGGTCAGGATAGGAAGAGAAGGTAGTGTGAAAGTGAGAGGAGGTAGGGGATAGGAGAGGAGGAAAAGGGAGAAAAGAGAGTAGGGTGGGGTCAGGATAGGAAGAGAACGCATTAGGGAAGGGAGAGGAGGAGAAGGGAGAGGGGAGAGTTGGGTGGGGTCAGGATACGAACAGAAAGTAGTGGGGAAGTGAGAGGAGGTAGGAGAGAGGAGGAAAAGGGAGAAGGGAGCGTGGTGTGGGGTCAAGATACCAAGAGAAGGTAGTGGGGAAGTGAGAGGCGGTAAGGGAGAGGAGGAGATGGAAGAAGGGAGTGTGGGGTGGGGTCAAGATACTAAGAGAAGGTAATGGGGGAGTGAGAGGAGGTAGGGGAGAATGGAGAAGGGAGTTTGGGGTGGGGTCAGGATAGGAAGAGAAGGTAAAGGGGAAGTGAAAGGGGTGGAAAAGGGAGAAGGGAGTGTGGGATAGGGGCAGATAAGAAGAGAAGGTAGTGGGGAAGTGAGAGGAGGTAGGTGGGGCAGGATAAGGGAGAAGGGAGTGTGGGTTCAGGATAAGAAGAGAAAGTGGGGAAGGAAGAGAAGGTTGGGGAGAGGAGGAGAAGGGAGTGGGGCGGGGTCTGTACAGGAAGAGAAGGTAGTGGGAAAGGGGGAGGAGGTAGGGGAGAGGAGGTTAAGGGAGAAAGGAGAGGGGAGTGTGGGTGGGGTCAGGATACATAAGAACATAAGAACATAAGATATGCCATACTGGGTCAGACCAAGGTCCATCAAGCCCAGTATTCTGTTTCCAACAGTGGCCAATCTAGGTCATACGTACCTAGCAGTTTCCCCAAGGGACACAGGTTCCACAATGCTTGTATTGGTTCAAGCATTGATATCCTGGGTCCCTTCTTAATAATGGTTTATGGACCTTTCCTCCAGGAACTTGTCCAAACCTTTTTTAAAACCCAGCTACACTAACAGCCTTTACTACATCCTCCAGTAACAAATTCCAGAGTTTGATTACACGTTGAGTGAAAAAATATTTTCTTTTATTAGTCTTAAATAGTTTACCCTGTAGCTTCATTGCATGTCCCCTAGTCTTTCTATATTCTGATAAGGTAAACAATCGATCTACGTTTACCCGTTCCACTCCGTTCATTAATTTATAGACTTCTATCATATCTCCCCTCAGCCGTCTATTTTCCAGGTTAAAGAGCCCCAACCTTTTTAGCCTTTCTTCATAGGAGTAGCCTTCCATCCCCTTTACCATTTTGGTGGCTCTTCTCTGAACCTTTTCTAAAATTGCTATATCCTTTTTAAGATATGGCGACCAGAATTGCACACAATATTCAAGGTGCGGTCTCACCATGGAACGATATAGAGGCATTATAATATCTTTTGTTTTATTTTCCATTCCTTTCCTTATCATACCTAGCATTCTATTTGCTCTCTTGGCCGCCGCTGCACACTGGGCCGAGGGTTTTAACATGGTATCCACAAGGACGCCTAAATCTTTTTCTTGGGTGGTGGTTCCTAATGTGGAACCTTGCATCGTGTAACCATAGTTTGGGTTGTTCTTCCCTAGGTGCATAACCTTGCACTTCTCCACATTAAATTTCATCTGCCATTTTGATGCCCAGTCTTCCAATTTATCAAGATCCTCTTGCAATTTTCCACAATCCTCCTGGGTTTTAACAACTTTAAATAGTTTTGTGTCATCAGCAAATTTGATAACCTCACTCGTTATTCCACTTTCCAGGTCATTTATGAATATGTCAAAAAGCAGCGGACCCAGCACAGATCCCTGGGGTACACCACTATTCACCTTTCTCCATTGGGAAAATTGGCCATTTAGCCCTACCCTCTGCTTTCTATCTTTTAACCAGTTCCTGATCCACAGTAGTACACTGCCTCCTATCCCATGACTCTTTAGTTTTGCCAAAAGTCTCTCATGAGGGACCTTGTCAAAGGCTTTCTGAAAGTCCAGATACACAATATCAACCGACTCACCTTTGTCCACCTGTTTATTCACTCCTTCAAAAAAACATAACAGATTAGTAAGACAAGATCTTCCTTGTCTAAAGCCATGTTGGCTGTCTCCCATTAGGTCATGACTATCTATATGCTGAGTAATTTTATTCTTTATGATGGTTTCTACCATTTTTCCCGGTACTGATGTCAGGCTCACCGGTCTGTAGTTTCCCGGATCACCCCTCGAACCCTTTTTAAAAATTGGTGTTACATTGGCGATCCTCCAATCCTCAGGTATTAGAGATGATTTTAATGATAGTTCACAGATTACTGATAGCAGGTCTGCAATCTCAAATTTCAGTTCTTTCAACACCCTTGAGGAGCGTGGGAGAGAGGTTAGTGGGGAAGTGAGAGGAGGTAGGGGAGAGGAGGAGAAAGGAGTAGGGAGTGTGGGGCAGGGTCAGGATAGGAAAAGAAGGTAGTGGGGAAGTGAGAGGAGGTAGGAGAGAGGAGGAGGAGAAGGGAACGTGGGGTGGGGGGTCAAGATACCAAGAGAAGGTTGTAGGGAAGTTAGCGGAGGTAGGGGAGAGGAAGAGATGGGAGAAGGGAGTGTGGGGTGGGGTCAGCTTAGGAAGAGAAGGTAGTGGGGAAGGGAGAGGAGGTAGGGGAGAGGAGGAGAATGGAGAAGGGAGTGTGGGGTGGGGTCAAGATACTAAGAGAAGGTAATGGGGGAGTGAGAGGAGGTAGGGGAGAATGGAGAAGGGAGTTTGGGGTGGGGTCAGGATAGGAAGAGAAGGTAAAGGAGAAGTGAGAGGGGTGGAAAAGGGAGAAGGGAGTGTGGGATGGGGTCAGATAGGAAGAGAAGGTAGTGGGGAAGTGAGAGGAGGTAGGTGGGGCAGGAGAAGGGAGAAGGGAGTGTGGGTTCAGGAAAAGAAGAGAAAGTGGGGAAGGAAGAGAAGGTAGGGGAGAGGAGGAGAAGGGAGTGGGGCGGGGTCTGTACAGGAAGAGAAGGTAGTGGGGAAGAGGGAGGAGGTAGGGGAGAGGAGGTTAAGGGAGAAAGGAGAGGGGAGTGTGGGTGGGGTCAGGATAGGGAGAGAGGTTAGTGGGGATGTGAGAGGAGGTAGGGGAGAAGAGGAGAAGGGAGAAGGGAGTGTGGGGTGGGGCCAGCATAGTAAGAGAAGGTAGTGGGGAAGTGAGAGGAGGTAGGGGAGAGGCGGAGAAGGGAGAAGGGAGAGTGGGGTGGGGTCAGCATAGGAAGAGAAGGTAGTGGGTAAGTGAGAGGAGGTAGGGCGAGGAGGAGAAGGGAGAGGGGAGTGTGGGTTGGGATCAGGATAGAAAGAGAAGGTAGTGGGGAAGTGAGAGGAGGTAGGAAAGAGGAGGAGAAGGGAGTGAGGGATGGGGTCAGTATTGGAAGAGAAGGTAGTGGGGAAGTGGGAAGAGGTAGGGGAGGGGAGGATAAGGGTGTGTGATGTGGGGTCAGGTTTGGAAGAGAAGGTAGTGGGTAAGTGAGAGGAGGTAGGGGAGAGCAGGAGAAGGTAGAGGGGAGTGTGAAGGGAGAGGGGAGTGTAGGGTGGGGTCAGGATAGGAAGAGACGGTAGTGGGGAAGTGAGAGGAGGTAGGGGAGAGGAGGAGAAGGGAGAAGGGAGTGTGAGCTGGGGTCAGGATAGGTAGAGAAGGTAGTGGGGAAGTGAAAGGAGGTGGGGAGAGGAGAAAAAGAGAGAGGGGAGTGTGGGGCGGGGTCAGGATATGAAGAGAAGGTAGTGGGGAAGGGAGAGGAGGTATGGGAGAGGAGGAGAAGGGAGAAGGGAGTGTGGGGTGAGGTCAGGATAGGAAGAGATGCTAGTGGGGAAGGGAAAACAGGTAGCGGAGACGAGGAGAAGGGAGAGGGGAGTGTGGGTGTGGTTAGGATAGGAAGAGAAGGTAGTGGGGAAGTGAGGAGAGGTAGGGGAGAGAAGGAGAATGGAGAAGGGAGAGGGGAGTGTGGGTGTGGCCAGGATAGGAAGAGAAGGTAGAGGGGAAGTGAGAGGAGGTAGGGGAGAGGAGGAGAAGGGAGTGTGGGGTGGTGTCAGGATAGGAAGAGAAGGTAGTGGGGAAGAGAGGATGTAGGGGAGAGGAGGAGAAGGGTTAGGGGAGTGTGGTGTGGAGTCAGGATAGGAAGAGAAGGTAGTGGGGAAGTGAGAGGAGGTAGGGGTGGAGGAGAAGGGGGAAAGGGGAGGGGAATGTGGAGTGGGGTCAGGATAGGAAGAGAAGGTAGTGGGGAAGTGAGAGGAGGTAGGGGAGGAGGATAAGGGAGAAGGGAGAGGGGAGTGTGGGTTGGGGTCAGGATAGGAAGAGAAGGTAGTGCGGAAGTGAGAGGGGGAGGAGAGTATGGGAGAGGAGGGTATGGGAGAGGGGAGTGTGGGTGGGGTCAGGATAGGAAGAGAAGGTAGAGTGGAAGTGAGAGGAGATGGGGGGAGGAGGGTATGGGAGAGGGGAGTGTGGGTGGTGTCAGGATAGGAAGAGAAGGTAGTGTGGAAGTGAGAGGAGATGGGGAGAGGAGGGTATGGGAGAGGGGAGTGTGGGTGGGGTCAGGATAGGAAGAGAGGTAGTGGGGAAGTGAGAGGAGGTAGGGGGAGGAGGGTATGGGAGAGGGGAGTGTGGGTGGTGTCAGGATAGGAAGAGAAGGTAGTGGGGAAGTGAGAGGAGATAGGGGAAGGAGGGTATGGGAGAGGGGAGTTTGGGTGGGGTCAGGATAGGAAGAGAAGGTAGTGGGGAAGGTGAGGAGATAGGGGGAGGAGGGTAAGGGAGAGGAGGGTATGGGAGAGGGGAGTGTGGGTGGGGTCAGGATAGGAAGAGAAGGTAGAGTGGAAGTGAGAGGAGATGGGGGGAGGAGGGTATGGGAGAGGGGTGTGTGGGTGGTGTCAGGATAGGAAGAGAAGGTAGTGTGGAAGTGAGAGGAGATGGGGAGAGGAGGGTATGGGAGAGGGGAGTTTGGGTGGGGTCAGGATAGGAAGAGAAGGTAGTGGGGAAGTGAGAGGAGGTAGGGGGAGGAGGGTATGGGAGAGGGGAGTGTGGGTGGTGTCAGGATAGGAAGAGAAGGTAGTGGGGAAGTGAGAGGAGATAGGGGAAGGAGGGTATGGGAGAGGGGAGTTTGGGTGGGGTCAGGATAGGAAGAGAAGGTAGTGGGGAAGGTGAGGAGATAGGGGGAGGAGGGTAAGGGAGAGGAGGGTATGGGAGAGGGGAGTGTGGGTGGTGTCAGGATAGGAAAAGAAGGTAGTGGGGAAGTGAGAGGAGATAGGGGGAGGAGGGTATGGGAGAGGGGAGTTTGGGTGGGGTCAGGATAGGAAGAGAAGGGAGTGGGGAAGTGAGAGGAGATAGGGGGAGGAGGGTCTGGGAGAGGGGAGTTTGGGTGGGGTCAGGATAGGAAGAGAAGGTAGTGGGGAAGTGAGAGGAGGTAGGGGAGGAGGGTATGGGAGAGGAGGGTATGGGAGAGGGGAGTGTGGGTGGTGTCCGGATAGGAAGAGAAGGTTGTGGGGAAGTGAGAGGAGATAGGGGGAAGAGGGTATGGGAGAGGAGGGTAGAATTAAGCTCTATGCCGGATAAGAAATTGTAACTGAATAACTCTAGTGCTTAAAAACACTAAAATTCGTGCCGAAAATCTGTGACGTGCCATTCGGGGCGGGAAGTGGATGACGTGCTAGATCTCGGCATCCATGTGAGAAATAATGCTATAGTGTGGAACTAAAAAACTGCATCTACCCTGCCATTCTAAACGAGACTGAAAAAATTTTCTTGACCACGTTATCTCTGTAAAGCGTGATTTGACAATTTTGTTCAAAGGTGTATAACTAAGAAAAATTATTGATAGTCTGGGTATTAATAGAAGACGCATAAAATTAAACAAAAAACACCACTGGTCTAATTGTAGAAAAGCCGATAGCGAAGGACAAAATATGATGGGCGAGCCTTACATGGTAAAAGATCATTGCAAATACATTCCTTAACAATACCAGTGTAAAGACGATTTGATAAAGATAATACTGAAAGTAAGCTTGTCTGTACAGGGTGGTGTACACAATCAGACTGTCAAAGAAAACCTGAGAAAGAGTTAATTTTGTTCAGAACTTTGCTTAGAAATAAACTTCATATATTTGCTTACTAAGTAAGTGAAGAGGTACAAGTCCTGTAAATAAGAAAAGGGGCAGGCTGTCCTCTAGCCTTGCAGTCTCAGGGTTATTAGATATCAAGCAGTCAGCAGTAAATAGTTATGTCTTGGAATACATGTATGTCTCCTCATACTGACCTATGCTGATTAGAAATTGACCTATGATGTGATAAATACGTAATATCTGACGTGGAATAATAAAGTGAAATTATGCTGTATCCTCCAAAAGAGCCTTATAAATAAAGTGAACCATAGCTAATAATTAGAGTAAACAAAGAGAACTTGTTTATATTTGTTTCTCTACGCAAAGCTTTGGTGTATCTATATAGATGTGTGTGGTATTTTATTGCTGTCTCTTAGATGCTCTTCTCATTGCTTTGAATGTAGTTTTCTGTGACTCCAAGAGCCCTGCAGGTTGCTGGTGAGGGGGGGGGGGGCAAATGGAAGCCCACAGTTGGTGCCGTGCCGGTCTGCAGATTTCTCCATTCCTGGCAAGGGTGGAAGGTGTTTGTGAGTATTGTATGGTGACAGCAATGGGTAATCTGTTAGGTAAACGAGAGTTATCTCTGTTGTGTGAATGGCATGACAAGGCTAAGGTTTTAGCTGTTCAGAAAGGTAGCCCTTCTTTTTGTATGCGTGAGAAGTATGGGGATATGGCTACTAATTATATTGTACACTGGTATGCAGTGACTAACGTCAATGTGCTTCTACAGTTTCCTTTGGAGGGAACATTTTCTATAGATAAACTTCATTATCTGGAATGTGCTTTGCAGGCTAAACATAAATTATGTGATGCCCGTGAAGGGCTGGTGTTTAGTTGGTGGCAGCAAATGGCACATAATATGAAGAATGATTTGTTTGTGTTAAAGAATGCTGGTAAAGCGGGTGAACCACAGGAGAGTGATAATGACCGGGCAGGGAAATTCCCAGTCATTTTTTCTCCAGAGTATGATGCAGATGTGGCTGCAATGGTAATTGGAGCTGGAAGAGTTCCAAGTGCGTCCCCATTGTCTCCCCCTGTTTCTTGTGAGAGTTATGTAACTTCTGAAAGGGGGAGGATCACTCATGCAGCAGAGCTAAGGGAAGAGATAAGGAATAAACAAAGGATATTGGGGGATGCACAAATTGAAGATTTCAGTACTTGCAATGTTTCTCAGCTCAGAGAAGTGAATGCCCTTCTTAGCTGTGAAATAGAAAGTATTGTACATATAATAGAATCCTTAAAGGGAATAGTAAGAAATGATATTTCTGCTACAAAGGAATTGGGAATTTCTAGTAAACCTATTGATGTTATTGCAAAAGATCTGGATAAGCATTTTATGACCTATAGAGAAAAATGTGATCAATTACATGGTGCTATAAGTTTTCTTCAAACTGTTTTACGTCAACATAATAGTCCATGTTCTACTTGGGCTGATCTAGATAATTTGCTTAGAACTGTGTTTTATAACCCAGCTGATGTTCATAGGGTCACTCATCCAGTTTGTTGCATACCCTGTGATAGATTTCCAACAGAAGACTCAAAGAGATAATTTTGTTTCAGTGGTTATTGAATTCCTTACAGTAGTATGCAAACTTGTAAAAGGATTGGTTGAGATTAACATCTCTAAGGCAGAATAGGGGTGAAAAAGATTTTCACACTAGGTGTATGCAAGCGTTTAAAGACTATTCTGGTGCGGCAGAGGACACACTTTCAGAATTCACCAATTGTTTTTGTAAATGGTTTAATCCCGTGAGTAAAAGGAATTTTTGAAACTTTAATAATAGATTGGCCAGCTAGAACAGCTGATGTAATTCTGGAAGGAGCTCGGTACAGTGGGCTGACATTTGATGTGAAATGACTAAATTTCTCAGCTTGCAGATTGCTTATATGTAACTTCCCAGGAGCAGGGGGAGGGGTAGGGTCAGAGCGAGAGGATGGTCAGAGAGCTGATTTCCCTCCTCCCCCTCCGGTAGCTGCTGATTTCACTCTATCCTGGCTGAATGGGAAGATATATCTCCAGCTGTATTCTCTTTGAAGTGCCGTTTTCTGCAGATGCCAGTATCATTCATCCTGGAGAACTTTCTTCTACTTTATGGACAGTGCTGGGATCAGATATCGGATGTCTTTCTATCCCGCCTGTGAGGATCATCATGAAACCTGGAATTCAGTTTCCTAGACTCAAGCTGTGTCCACTGCCAGCAGCTGTCGGTGAAGGAAGTTGTTCTGTGCTTGAAGATCTCCAGACACAAGGTGTCATTTATCCTACAACTTCTTTATGTAAGACTCCAGTTCCTCCTATACTAAAGGCTGACGGTAAGACTTATAGATTTGTGCGAGTCCTACGAGACCTGCTTATTTTCAGTATGAATTGGCAAAGAAAAAAAACCAGTTTTGTTTTTATTTTATTTCTTTTTGAAGGATACACTGCTAGACCTGCATATTTTCACAGGCCCTAAGGACTGAATTATTTGATGTAAGACTCAACCATTCCTCTTTAGTTCATTATGTGAATGATTTGCTTTTAATGTAGACCAAATTGCGTATGTTATTGGTCAGATTTCTTGTCTTTATTAGCTTATATTGCTGAATTAGGTTAAAGATTAATTTGTCTCAGCCGCAGTTTGTATCTTAACCTGTTATTTTCCTGGGTATTGCCCTAACACTCTCTGGTTGTGCAATTACCTCTGCTAGATTGGAATCTATTTTATCATTGTCTTTTTGGTGTTGATGTGTAGATTTCTGGGTTTACTATTGTTCTGTAAATAAGAGCTAGCAAATTTCTCAGATCTTACTGCTCCTCTTTGTCCCCACATTATCACAGTGGGAGGTTTGTTTTAAATGTAGAAATGTACTTGGAAATGCGCCATGTTCTTGTCTATGATTATTCTTTACTATTCAAATTGTTTGTGGCTATTTCTGATTTCTCTGTTGTCTGTGTGCTTTTGTGAGCTTTCCTGACTGGTTGTAAGCCAGTGAATTGATGAAGTGACTTTGGGACTCCCGCTATGTCTATGTAGTGGTGGCTTTTGCAATTGAATCTCATTGATTTTCTGGTTCTACAGCGCCTCTTGCCAGCACAAGTTGCAGTTTTGAACTCCAAAGGACATCCTTCTGCTGGAGATTTGTGTCATAGGACAACCATTTTGGGAACCTAAAAGACGCTCTTCTGGTATCAGTGCACTGACATTGCTGTATTTAGCACCATTAAATATGACTTTGTTTTTCCTTTCATCTTTCTTGCAGCGATAGCAAGATACCTCCTTTGAAACCCAGGGTCGGACTTCGTGCTGTCCAGGGCTGCTGGAAAGAGGATCATCTGCTTATTTGTCCTGACCATCTTTTGTTTCTACTTGCCCTGTTCCTGCATCATGAGCTTTACCGCTGTGGCTATGCATTTTGTCTTTTTGGTTCTCTGGTATCCCCTGAACTTGTTATTGTTTTCTTTGGCATAGCTTGTCTGCACTGTTGCAGGACTGGCACTGTAGGGTCAGCATAGGGTCAGTTATTAAGATTCCTGCCTGCCGAACTCATTTAATTTTGCTTTTGCAGTCCGTTTTGTAGATTTGCCCTGTGCCAGAGGAGGGAGGTGGTATTCATCTGGCGGTCACTTGTCTATTCCCAAAGGTCACTTATGCACTCTGATACAGGATTGAGCTTCAAATTGGACAAAAGCCCTTCCCTTTGCCCTTAAGGCAGTATGTATTTCCCCCAGCCTGACACCATATGAAATAGTTACTGGACGCCCAGCTACTTCTCCACATGCCTTGGCAGTTATCCCAGACCCCCAGTGGTTGCGCAGCGATATCTTAATTTATTGTGCACGATTGCACTCAGCCCTGTCTGTTTCCCCTTTATTGAAGGTGAATCCTCAACAAGATGCTCCTCCAGAATCATCCCATCGGGACGTGAAACCAGGGGATTGGGTCCTCATTAAGAATTTGCATCCAAAGACGCTTCTGGCTCCGAAATTCCTAGGTCCATTTCGTGTACTTCTGGTGGGATATTCAGCCTGTAAAGTGGAAGGACATTCTCATTGGATATATCTTACGCAGTGTAAGAAGGCTCCCTCACAAGATTCAGAAGATTCCCCGCATCCATGATTCAAGAGATACAACGCAGACTTCTCGGACAACAGTGATATGGCAGAAAAGACTTTTTAAAGTACTTTCAGTGAAAAGAATGGTGACATCACAGAAAAAGATTATTGTATTAAGTAGATTCTGAATGGACCATTCATGCAAAATGCTCTTGTTTGGCATTTATAGTATTGCTTAGAGGGATGAGGTCATTTTAGATTGGTGTTTTTCCTGATATATATGTAATGACCTTTAGGTACTTAACCTCTACTTCATAAATTTATTGAGCCTTAGAGGCTACTCATAGCTACAGTATATATCTTCATTATATAAAGGAGAGTATTAAGAAGAGTAGGTATATTTTCAGTTTTGATTTAGTATATTTTTAAGTAATTATAGTTTTAGATATTTAAAAGTTTTTGCTAAGAATGTTTTTATATCTAATCCTAGTTATGCTGAGGCATATTAGTAGTAGTAAAAGCGATGCTGCAGTTAGAACCTTGGGAATGTTATGATGAATATTCAAATATTTTCGAGTCACAGGTACACTCAGTGACAAAACATTTCAATTTATCAGATTGTACAGTGTGTCTTCCATCTGTGACAGCTACTCAGCATGGATTTCTACCTAGGGTTAGGCCTAAGACCTTTGAGGAGTTTCGTGACATAGCCTTTAATCTAACTTCTGTACAATGGTCTCATACAGGCCCAGAACCTAGAATAGTTAGTCCTATGCCTCTGCAACATCCTCCAATATGTTTTATGGCTCAGGGTAAGGGAAGAAAGGTAGGGGATACTCCATGGAATGTTTGTAGACTAGTAATGCTGCATAATTCTTCTATCTGGTATAAGAAATCCCTTGTAGGAAACTCTTATATTTCAGTGGTACTGGTTTCAGAAACCGTACTTTTGTTTCAAGTGAGAGTTATATAAGTTATTTTTCAGCTCTATTTGATTCTGTTTCTTCATTTTGGATTCATTATCCAGGCCTTTGCAAGGCTTATTAGCATCATTGCTTGGCATTTTGGGGATTCTCATTTTAGGAGCATTAATTCTCTGTGTACTATCAGCTTGCTGTAAGAAATCAGTGGAATCACTGACCCCTACAATGATGTTACAGATTGACCCAGAAACTAGTTTTAATTCCACTTCAATGGCAATGTCTGAGTTTCCTTACTTTGGGAATGATTCTTTACAGAATCAGAGGAGGGACTGAAAGTAAGCTTGTCTGTACAGAGTGGTGTACACAATCAGACTGTCAAAGAAAACCTGAGAAAGAGTTAATTTTGTTCAGAACTTTGCTTAGAAATAAACTTCATATATTTGCTTACTAAGTAGGTGAAGAGGTACAAGTCCTGTAAATAAGAAAAGGGGCAGGCTGTCCTCTAGCCTTGCAGTCTCAGGGTTATTAGATATCAAGCAGTCAGCAGTAAATAGTTATGTCTTGGAATACATGTATGTCTCCTCATACTGACCTATGCTGATTAGAAATTGACCTATGATGTGATAAATATGTAATATCTGACGTGAAATAATAAAGTGAAATTATGCGGTATCCTCCAAAAGAGCCTTATAAATAAAGTGAACCATAGCTAATAGTTAGAGTAAACAAAGAGAACTTGTTTCTATTTGTTTCTCTCCGCAAAGCTTTGGTGTATCTATATAGATGTGTGTGGTATTTTATTGCTGTCTCTTAGATGCTCTTTTCATTGCTTTGAATGTAGTTTTCTGTGACTCCAAGAGCCCTGCAGGTTGCTGGTGAGGGGGGGGGCAAACGGAAGCCCACAAATACCTACAAAACTTATGAACCGGCACAAAATTATTTAAACGTGCATACGGAATTCATTATGTGAAATGAAATAAAAATAAACCAGACTATTAAAAGACCAAAGAAGAAGGAGGGGGGGGGAGGGGGGTGTTAAGATTAGTAGGTTTTTTTTAAACACATATCCACTACAATTCTTTTCTAATCATGTTGATTTATTGGTGTTTCAATTGTGCTTGCAGTGATTTTCTTCTTATGCGCTACTCTCGCTTGTAGAACCCATCCTAGTGTCGGATATGTAAGTACAAACATGGATGTTTCTTTTCAACCAAGGAACAGTTTCTTGTCTTAACACGGTTTTTATATAATTCCCCAGTACACACTATATTAAAATTTTATATCATACAAAAAATTTTTTATCATACAATGAGTTTCTCCAGTCCTCATTGGCATGACTCAGGTTACCATCGCGAATCTTAGTTCTATAACAATAGAGTTGACTTGTCCTAATCTCCCTTATGCTGTCTAGGTTGGTAATTTTACTTTAAAGGTATTCGGTAATATTTTAGTTGCGTCTATAAATGATTACCTAATGTTTGTTCAAATTATATTTTTAGTGGTCCTTTTCACACGCGCAATTTGCGCTTGCATCAAAACACCCCTTTAGTGTCACATACGTAAGTAAGCATATTCTTTTCCTTGCAAGTCCTAGCACAGCTACAGTTTCTTCCTCTCTCTTGGATACAATTTTGTATTGGTGTTTTCAATGTTTTTCCCCCTTTTATTTCTTTTTTGAATCATGTATAAGTTTTTTTCCTTCATTTCCCTCCCCCTCCTCCTCCCCCCTCCCTTTCCCCTTTCCCCTTTCCCCTTCCCTCTCCCTCCTCCCCCCTCCCCCATCCCCCTCCCCCCCTTCCCCCTCTCCCCTCCCCTTTCCCCCCCCTCTACCCCTTCTACCCCCCTTCCCCCTCCTCCTCCCTCCCCTCCCCCTCCCCTTTCCCCCTCTTTTTCTTTCTTTCTTTCTCTCTCCCTTCCCCCTCCCCTCTTCCCTTCCTCTCCCCCTCCTCCCCCCTTCCCTCCTCCTTTCCCCCCTCCCTCTTTTCCTCCCCCCCTTCCTCTCTCCTTCCCCCTTCTCTTTCCCTCCTCCTCTATTTCACATTAATCTTGTGGGTTATATTAATGTCATTGTATTATTTATAACACGTCTGTTACAAATTTCAATGAGACACAAAAAAGTGCAGTATTTTGCATTCAGTATTTGATACATAACTTGTATGTACAATTCCTAGTATATCTTTTTATCTTTTATGTGGTTCTTCCACCTTGCGTTTGGACTTTTATTTATTTATTCATTTTAACTTATTTTATAAAAATATTTTATGTTAATCATATGATTTTGCACTTCGCCATGAGTATTATGTTGTGTACATGTAGGTGCTTTTACTATTGTTCATTATTTATTGTTATCAATGTTTTAAATCTTTTTATGGTTATTGTATTTTTAATTTTTGACTATTAATTATTGTATTGTTTAGTTGTGTGCCCGCTGAAGAAGGCGAAAGCCGAAACGTTTAGGGGATTCAATAAATTTATCTCACCAATTCATGACTCTTGCTCCTTGTGTTTTCTTTTGGCTTTCACTGCCACTTTAATCTCACTAATAAAACCCAATGGATAGTTACAACAAAACAAATTGTGCTGTAGTGCTGGAAGAAGGAAGATGAGACCCCCCAGGTCGGAAGGCACTCAACTAGCTACTGGGGAAGAGCTGAAGACTTTTCAGAGTAAAGCCAGCATTTATGATGTGGTTGGATCAAAGCCCTCAGGACGTCTGACTGCTGATGTAGCTGCGCATGAAATGAAAGTCAGAAGCTGCAAAGATGTTATACACATTGGAACATGGAACGTACGAAGCATGAACCAAGGGAAGTTGGAAGTGGTCAAGAATGAAATGGAACGTGTAAAACTTGATCTGTTGGGTGTCAGTGAATTGAAATGGACTGGCACTGGGCACTTTGCATCAGATGATCACATGGTCTACTATGCTGGAAATGAAAGACAAAGAAGAAATGGTGTTGCATTTATAATAAAGAAGAAACTTGCAAGAACTGTAATGAAATACAGTGCAGTGAACACTTAATCTCTATTCATCTACGAGGAATGCCTATCAATACAACTATAATTCAAGTATATGCCCCAACAACAGCTGCAGAAGAGGATGAAATTGAAGAGTTCTATGAACAAGTTCAAACTGAAATTGACAGAACATGCAAACAGGGTATCCTGATAATTATGGGTGACTGGAACGTAAAAGTTGGCAACAAAGAAGAAGGCAACAGAAATGAAGCTGGAGAATGATAGAATTCGGCAAGACCAACGATCTATTCATCTCAAACACCTTCTTCCAGCAAGACAAAGGGCAATTGTACACATGGACTTCACCCAATGGATTGTATAAAAATCAAATTGACTACATCTGTGGAAGTCAACGATGGAAAAGCTCTATAACATCATCAAAGACAAAACCTGAAGCTGACTGTGGTACAGATCATCAACAACTAGTATGCAAACTCAAGCTAAAGTTGAAAAAGAGCAAAACACTCATGAATGCAGCAAAATATGACCTTGAGAATATACCACTGGAATTTAAAGACTGCCTGCAAAACCAATTTGCTGCTTTAGATACAAATGACAGAGCTCCAGAACAGTTATTGAATGACATCAAGTTTGTGTTGGAAGAAAGCGAGAAGTCTCTACAAAAGGTGAAAAAGCAAAAATAGCCAAAATGGATGATGGAAGAAACTCTGAAAATTGCCCAGAAACGCAGAGAAGCTAAAGCCAGAGGAGAAAGAAAGACAATCACAGAACTCAGAGATTTCCAACGTGCAGCAAGACAGGACAAGGAAAAGTACTACAATGACACATGCAAGGAAATAGAAGCATAAACTATTAGAGGAAGATCGGCTTTCCTAAAGCTACGAGAATTAAAGAAAAACTTCCAGCCTCGAATTGGAATGTTACAAGATGCTCAAGGTTCTATGTTGAATGATGTTGAGAAGATCAAGAAAAGGTGGAAAAAATATAGAGTTTTTATATGATAAAGATCAAGTGGACCAACAGCCGTTTCAACCTGTACCTCATGATCCAGAACCATTGGTGATGAAAGAAGAAGTTGAAGCAGCATTGAATGCCTTATCAAAAAACAAAGTACCAGGCATTGATGGCATTCCCATATAAGTATTACTGCAATCTGATGCAGCTGTTACCGTACTTACAAGGCTATGCCAAGAAATTTGGAAGACAACATCATGGCCAACTGACTGGAAAAGATCTGTGTTTATACCAATACTAAAGAAAGGTGATCCAACTGACTGTGGAAATTATCGCACAATCTCTCTGATCCCACATGCCAACAAGATTCTACTGAGGATTATTCAAGAGAGACTATAACCATACCTGGAACAAGAACTACCTGAAGTGCAAGCAGGGTTCAGGAAAGGGCGAGGAATGAGAGACTTCATCGCGGATGTGAGATGGATCCTTGAAAAGACCAAAGAATACCAAAAGGATATCTATTTGTGCTTTATCGACTATAGCAAGGCTTTTGACTGTGTAAACTATGAGAAACTCTGGGCCACATTAAGAAGCATGGGTATACCAGAACACCTGATAATTCTCTTGCAGAATCTGTACATTGATCAAGAAGCAACATTTCGAATGGAACAAGGCAAAACAGAATGGTTTAAAATAAGCAAAGGTGTAAGACAAGGCTGCATACTTTCTCCCTACCTCTTTAATTTACCGTATTTGCAGAACAAATCATCAGAGAAGCAGGACTGTATGAAGAAGACAGGTGTGAAGATTGGTGGAAGAATCATCAACAACCTTCGCTATGCTGATGATACCACATTACTGGCTGAAAGTGAAGATGATCTGAAACATTTGCTTCTCACGATCAAAGAACATAGTCTCAAAATGGGCCTGCACCTTAATGTAAAGAAGACAAAGATCATGACAACTGGCAAAATCAACAGGTTCATCGTTGAAGGAGAAGAAATTGAAATCGTGAACAACTTTAACCTACTTGGATCAATTATCAATAAAGAAGCAACAAGCAGTCAAGAAATCCGACAACGGATTGCTCTTGGCAGAATGGCTATGAAAGACCTAGATAAGATTCTCAAGAGCAGAGATGTCTCTCTCCATGCAAAGATTTGACTTGTTCAAGCCATGGTATTTTCAATAACATCATATGGATGTGAAAGTTAGACAGCTAAAAAGATAGACAGGAAGAAAATTAATGCCTTTGAATTATTGTGCTGGCGGCGAATACTGTGTATACCAGAGGTACTCAAATCCAGTCCTGGAGGGCCGCAAACCAGTCAGGTTTTCGGGATATCGCTAATGAATATGCATGAGATAGATTCAAATACAATAGAGGCAGTGCATGAAAATATATCTCATGCATATTCATTAGGGATAGCCCGAAAACCTGATTGGTTTGCGAACCTCCAGGACTGGATTTGAGTACCTCGGTGTATACCATGGACTACCCAAAGAACAAACGAGTCAGTACTAGAGGAGATCAAACCTAAGCTTTCTTTAGAAGCTCAGATGACAGGACTTCGACTTTCATACTTTGGACACATCAAGCGAAGAGAGAGTTCATTAGAGAAAGACATCATGCTTGGCAAGATAGAAGGTCAAAGCAAAAGAGGAAGGCCAGCAATGAGATGGATCGATACAATAACAGCAGCTATGGGTACCAGTCTGTCAACAATGAGCTGCCTGACTGAAGATCGAACACAATTTAGGACAACTATCCAGAGGATCGCCATGAATCGACACCGACTTGACAACACTTAACAACAACAACAATAAACCACATTGAAAGTCATTTGGTCTTCTTTTGACCTTTTCTAATGCATGTTCGCCACTGCTTGCCACCATTTTCCCACGTGGCCTTTGGCTCCCGCAGAGCTCTTAAAAGCAAAAGCTTTAAGGTCCGCTCCCGACTTTCGTGCCGCCATCCGCTCTGCCCTCGCTGCTCCAGACTCGAGCCCATATCCTCCGGTAACCGAGGGACTCTTTATTTCGGCTTTTTTTCCCCCCTGTGGGTGCTCAATAACTCAGGATCACCAGGGCACCGTTTTCAAGCAGCCATCACCGCGCTGACGTCACCGGAACTCTCTCTAATGCATGTAATATATTTTATCTGCATTTCCAAAATGGCCTTTTTTGAAATAATGTCCACACCTCTTGCAAACTTTGGATTCTAGCAGTCACTCCTTTTAGTTTTTACTAATTTCTTCATGATATTATAGTGTCGCTTTTTAAAGTTAGATGCTAAACTAACAGACCAGGATTCAGTTCCCAATAGCACTCCATGTGGCTTTGGGAAAGTCACTTAACCCTCCACTGCCTCAGAAGAAAGGCCTGGCAATCTATTTCCAGTTGTATTGCCAGAAAACCCAGGAGCTGCTGGGTCACCAGGAGTCAGCCTTGACTCAAAGGCACACATTGCATTTTTTGTTTGGAAGATGTGTGTGCCAGCAAAAGTGGCTGTTTAAATGTGTGCCTGTATTTTCTAAAATGTGCAGAAAAGGCTGCATAGTTTATAAAATATGGACAGCATGTTCAAAACAGTTTAGCTGGTTAGCAGGACCTGCTAACCGGCTAAACCGTAGTAATCCCAATATTCAGTCACACTACTGGGACAGTGCCGCTGAATATCCCACAGCCACACAAAAGAAACCTAGTTAAAACTGTGGCTGTGTGCGGGCAGATGGGAGGCGATCCAGGCAGCTGCTAGCCACATACTAAATTAGGTGAATTACCGTCCTGACGTTATCTGGTTAGCAGCTGAATATCGCCAGTGATTGGATAGCAACGGCACTTCCCAGTGAAACTGGGTATTCAGGGCTGGACACAGGAGAGATTCTGGAGCTGCATATCTGGTTTAATTAAAGTGGGGCTGGCCAGGTGCCAACGCTAAATATTGTGTAAACACCTCCTGAAATAGGTCCCATCTGTTGAAATGTGCGTTCTTACATGGGTGTGTATAGACTGTACCTGCACAGTTCTATGCGATGTATGTGCTGACTTTGCAGGTGCAACCAAATAGACTCCCAAGGCTCAGGAGCCAAATTTCTGGGGGGAGGAAACATCCTGCTACTTCTCACTCTTACCTATGGTGCTTTACAGCCAGTTCCACACACAGAGGTCATTTTATTACAGGTGCCACGTGTGGACGCTTACAGAGGTCTCCATGCAGGAGTGTGTGGCACAGAAAGCGCTTTGAATGTAGGTGCAATGACTTGGAGCTGCTCATGAATAGCTGTATTTGACACGGATATGCATAGATTAAGGTACAGTATTGTATAGTTACATGTGCATGTGAAAACTCCACCCAAACCACATCTCTGGCTATCCTTACCAGCACCGTAAGTGCCTTCTTGCTATACTATTTACTTTGAAGTTGATCGGTAATTTATGAGAAACCATTTACATGTACATGTGACGACATATATGCAGGAATGACTTTTTAAAATTACCTCCAAAGAGCCTCTGCCCCAGAGAGCTTATCGTTGCAATATGTACCTGTGGCAATATATGTAGCATGTCAACATTTTAGTAACATGTTATATGAAATAGTAAAGATAAAACCTTGTGAATCTCAGAGAGAAACTATAAGCTATACTGAGCAGCAAAAGAAAGCTATTACCTTGCTCTTTTCCGGCCAAATTTCCTGGCCTGTAACAGATCTATGGTTTGGAGAGACTGGGGGAAGAGATACATGAAAGAGGGAAAAATATATGTTTTCAAATGCTTTTGATAATATTCACACATTCCTATATGACATGCTGGTCCAGGGGGAAGGAGATACTACTACTGTACCTGAATGTAAGTTGCCCTGAGTTACTCCTGAAAAGGGCATGATTTCAATCCCAATATTAAAGTGCACTGACCTGCAGACCCGCCAGGAAGGATGGGAAAGTGAGAGATGAGAGTGAAGAGCACTGTCCTGGCCCAGCTGAACTTCATGTCACTGAAGATCCGAGCTCCTGCAAAGAATGAACACCACTGCAAATCAGCTGCAGGAATGAGAAGAATTTAATTTGTCTTTATATAAAAGATTTTCTTGGAGTATTTACTTATTGTTATTCTTGCCTACCCAAATACTCAAAACAATTTATAATAGGAAAAACAGTAGCATTTTATAAAACATTTCGGTCATTAAATTCAATATGAATTATAAGTGGTTTCCAAAGACAGCATAATAATAAATGACAGGCCCAATATTCAAAGGCATGAACCTGCTGTGCGCTCTGATGCTAAGCGGCTAATGTCGGCGCATCCCAGAGCAGCACCTGGCAATAACCATGCAGCAGCGATACTGAGGTTGGCCTAACTTTTGCAGCTGAACCTAACAAGGCAGCGGCTGAATACTGTAAATCAAATAATATTCTTTGTTGACCCTGTTAACATCTCACTATAGCTCCCTTGCTCTGTGTAAGGTTTTTATTTGTTGATTGTAAACCACTTTGAATACAAGATAAGGCGGTATAGAAAACTTGTTAAATAACTAAATATTGCCACTGCCCAGTTAGCTGATGGCAATCCAGGTAACCCTGATATTCAATGCCAGGACCTAGATATGGCCCTGGCATTGACTATCTGAGGCTAATGTTCTGTGATGGTGGCTAACCGTTGCTGCTGAATCTCAGGCCTGACATGCCTGGGCATTGCCTTCTACCCCAACATGAAGAATCTCTTCAGGAAATGCAGAGAGGAGGTTAGACACT
Source organism: Ichthyophis bannanicus (assembly GCA_033557465.1). NCBI lineage: Eukaryota > Metazoa > Chordata > Amphibia > Gymnophiona > Ichthyophiidae > Ichthyophis > Ichthyophis bannanicus. Next base: position 290,665,454 of record CM066043.1, on the reverse strand, counting down.
ATTACTGGAAAATATAATGAACTATCTAAATCCAGAGGGCTGCAGAATCTGAGGCAATAAGGTTTTATCTCATGCCAAATAAATCGGACTGACTTCTTCGATAGACGACTAGAGAAGTGGATCTCTGGGCTACTTGGATTTCAGCAAAGCTTTGATATGTTTCCACATAGAGTAACCTGGAAGTGAAAAGGATTAGAAACTGGTTGGAGGAAAGGGGACAGAGAGTAGTGCTATACAGAATTCATACGGAGGAGCTAGTGTCGATGAACATCATGCTGAGAGGTATTTACAGGTTTGCAGGTCTGCAAATCATGGAAATGCCTTTGGACCCGTAGGGCCCAATCTTCCCAAAAAGCTAAGCTTCTACATTTAGGCTCCTAAATTTATGCTCTATTTTCAGCCAGACTTAGGAGTCTTAGGTTTTCAGCTGAAAATTCATCCTAAATTTAGGAGCTTAAAATTTATGGGCCCACTATTCAGTGCTGGTGGCTAGCACTACTAACATAGCTAGCCGCCATCACTGAACAGTAAATTTGGATATTTGATGCTGGGGTCCTATCCAGGTTTCCCACTGCAAACCAGTCAGCGGCGATATTGAGCCATTGCCCGGTTAGCGAATGCATTGGACGTTAGGCCAGGGTTTCCTGCGCCTGGCCTTCATTGCATATTGCTAACCAGGCAGTGGCTCGATATCATCACTGAGCAGTTTGCGATTGGCTCACCTCCATCCCGCCCTGGAACGCCTTGATGCTAAGCAGTACAGCGCCAGCAGCCACAGATATTCAGCAACACAAACCATACTAGTGGCACTGAATATCGCACTCATCACAAGTAAGAGGGTTAGCAGCTCTGCTGGCTGCATTAACTGCTGTGAATATCAGGCCCTAGGCCTGCCATTCATTTGACTAGATTTATGAGCCTAATATAGGTGCCTAGTGCTGAAAATCAGTGCTAAGCTCCTAGGGCCCAATATTCAGGGGAAAGGGTTAGCCACTCCCTTATCTTTAGACCCAGATATGCAATGTTGAGGCCAGATCTAGGCCCCGGCGTTGAATACCTGGGTTGCCTGGATACCCATGACGCTAACTGGGCAGTGGTGATAATGAGCCGCTGCCTGTTTGACTTCAGCAGCGAACGTTAGCCAGGCCTTTCAGGTGCCATTTCAATAACCAGGCAGTGACTCAATATTGCCCAGTTCTCGAGGGGTGCCACCACCGGTCTGCTGCTGAATACTCCGGCCAAGGGCGTTAATGTGGTTGGCATGTCTGCTTACCATGTTAATCCTTTTCAAAATCAGGTCCCTAACTTTCTTTCACAGCCCTAAATCTGCCCTGTTGCCTCCCATTTTTTATTCTACTAAATTTAGGAGTTTAGTGGAATTTTAAGAAAATCTTTATGCATTCACTCAACTCTAGTAATTTTTCAAAGAAGCCAATGTAGAATAATAATTCGCAAACTTAGCAGCATAAATCCTTTTAATATTGGGCTCATTTTAAGGGCCTGATATTGAGATGGGCAGGCGATGCGCCACAGTGACGCACAGCCTGCCCGCCGACCCCTCTAACCCGGATTTTCACTTCCGTGCCGGCGGAAGTGAAAATCCAGGTTAGCCCGGACAGCCACAGAGGCTACACGGGTAGCAGTGATTTTCGTTGCTATCCACACAGCCTCTGCATCCTAAACATAGGCAAGGTTTTTCCTCGCTTATCTTTACGGTGCAGAGGGCCACGTGGGTAGCAATGAAAATCCGCTCCACCCCGGAACACCCCTTACACGCCCCGGTGCTATCCGCCTAGCACTAGGGCGTGTTAAGGACTTAGCCAGGATTTTCCCAGTTAAGGCCTTTACATAAGTAACTAAGGAAATTACCCATGTAAATGCCTTCAAAAATTGGGCCCATGGTTTACAGACCTGTAAACTGTGTAAACTCCTCTAAGCGAGATATTCAATGCTCTGACGTCCCCTTCGAAGGGCGGTATATCAGGTTTTAAAAAACATAGAGATAAACACTAACACAGTTACTGCCGCTGAATATCCCCGGGTAACACAGCTATACGCCCTGATGCTAACTGCTTAGCATGGGAGCATTCCAGGGTCGGTACCCACTGCTTTCCGGTCAGCTGTGATATTGAGCCACTGCCTGGTTAGTGTTGTTGTTGTTAAGTGCCGTCAAGTCGGAGTCGACTCATGGCGACCCTCTGGATAGCTATCCTAAATTGTGTTCGGTCTTCAGTCAGGCGGCTCATTGTTGACAGACTGGTACCCGTAGCTGCTGTTATTGTATCGATCCATCTCATTGCTGGCCTTCCTCTTTTGCGTTGACCTTCTATCTTGCCAAGCACGATGTCTTTCTCTAATGATCTCTCTCTTCGCATGATGTGTCCAAAGTATGAAAGTCGAAGTCTTGTCATCTGAGCTTCTAAAGAAAGCTTTTAGGTTTGATCTCCTCTAGTACCGACTGGTTTGTTCTTCGGGCAGTCCATGGTATACAGAGTATTCGCCGCCAGCACCAAAATTCAAAGGCATCAATTTTCTTCCTGTCTATCTTTTTCACTGTCCAGCTTTCACATCCATATGATGTTATTGAAAATACCATGGCTTGAACAAGTCGAATCTTTGTATGGAGAGAGACATCTCTGCTCTTGAGAATCTTATCTAGGTTTTTCATAGCCATTCTGCCAAGAGCAATGCGTCGTCTGATTTCTTGACTGCTTGTTGCTTCCTTATTGATAGTTGATTCAAGTAGGTTAAAGTTGTTCACGATTTCAATTTCTTCTCCTTCAACGATGAGCCTGTTCATTATGCCAGTTGTCATGATCTTTGTCTTCTTTACATTAAGATGCAGGCCCATTTTGAGACTATGTTCTTTGATTGTGAGAAGCAAATGTTTCAGATCATCTTCACTTTCAGCCAGTAATGTGGTATCATCATAATAGCGAAGGTTGTTGATGAGTCTTCCACCAATCTTCATACCTCTGTTGTCTTCATACAATCCTGCTTCTCTGCTTTATTTATTTTTATTTACATTCTCTTATATACCGCGCTATTCTGCATCACTGCGGTTTACATTGAACAAACAGAAATTACATTGAACAGGGCATTATAACTTGGAGATAACTATTTTACAGGAAACATGGGCTATGATGATTTGTTCTGCATATAAATTAAACAGGTAGGGGGAAAGTATACAGCCTTGTCTTACACCTTTGCTTATTTTAAACCATTCTGTTTCTCCTTGTTCCGTTCGAACTGTTGCTTCTTGATCAATGTACAGATTCTGCAAGAGAACGACCATGCTTCTTAATGTGGCCCAGAGTTTCTCATGGTTTACACAGTCAAAAGCCTTGCTATAGTCGATAAAGCACAAATAGACATCCTTTTGGTATTCTTTAGTCTTTTCAAGGATCCATCTCACATCCGCAATGATGTCTCTTGTTCCTTGCCCTTTCCTGAACCCTGCTTGCACTTCAAGTAGTTCTTGTTCCAGGTATGGTTGTAGTCTCTTTTGAATAATCTTCAGTAGAATCTTGCTGGCATGTGGGATCAGAGCGATTGTGCAATAATTTCCACAGTCAGTTGGATCACCTTTCTTTAGTACTCGTATTGGTATAAACACAGATCTTTTCCAGTCAATTGGCCATGATGTTGCCTTCCATATTTCTTGGCAGAGCCTTTTAAGTACGGTAACAGCTGCATCAGATTGCTGTAATACCTCTATGGGAATGCTATCAATGCCTGGTGCTTTGTTCTTTGATAAGGCTTTCAATGCTGCTTCAACTTCTTCTTTCATCACCAATGGTTCCCGATCATAAGGTACAGGTTGAAACGGCTGTTGGTCCACTTGATCTTTATCATATAAAAACTCTATATATTCCTTCCACCTTTTCTTGATCTTCTCATCATCATTCAACATAGAACCTTGAGCATCTTGTAACATTCCAATTCGAGGCTGGAACTTTTTCTTTAACTCTCGTAGCTTTAGGAAGGACGATCTTGTTCTTCCTCTAATAGTTTCTGCTTCTATTTCCTTGCATGCGTCATTGTAGTACTTTTCCTTGTCCTGTCTTGCTGCATGTTGGAAATCTCTGTTGAGTTCTGTTATTGTCTTTCTTTCTCCTCTGGCTTTAGCTTCTCTGCGTTTCTGGGCAATTTTCAGAGTTTCTTCCGTCATCCATTTTGGCCGTTTTTGCTTTTTCACCTTTTCTAGAGACTTCTCGCTTTCTTCCAACACAATCTTCTTGATGTCATTCCATAACTCTTCTGGCGCTCTGTCATTTGTATCTAAAGCAGCAAATCCATTTTGCAGACAGTCTTTAAATTCCAGTGGTATATTCTCAAGGTCATATTTTGCTGCATTCATGAGTGGTTTGCTCTTTTTCAACTTTAGCTTGAGTTTGCATACTAGTAGTTGATGATATGTACCACAGTCAGCTCCAGGTTTTGTCTTTGTTGATGTTATAGAACTTTTCCATCATTGACTTCCACAGGTGTAGTCAATTTGATTGTTATACAATCCATTGGGTGAAGTCCATGTGTACAGTCGCCGCTTGTGTTGATGGAAGAAGGTGTTTGAGATGAATAGATCATTGGTCTTGCAGAATTCTATCAGTTTTTCTCCAGCTTCATTTCTGTTGCCAAGTCAATATTTTCCAACTACTTTGCCTTCTTCTTTGTTGCCAACTTTTGCGTTCCAGTCACCCATGACTATCAGGATATCCTGTTTGCATGTTCTGTCAATTTCAGCTTGTACTTGTTCATAGAACTCTTCAATTTCATTCTCTTCTGCAGCTGTTGTTGGGGCATATACTTGAATTATAGTTGTGTTGATAGGCATTCCTCATAGACGAATAGAGATTAAGCGTTCGCTGACTGCATTGTATTTCATTACAGTTCTTGCAAGTTTCTTTTTTATTATAAATGCAACACCATTTCTTCTTTGTCTTTCATTTCCAGCATAGTAGACCATGTGATCATCTGATGCAAAGTGCCCGATGCCAGTCCATTTCAGTTCGCTGACACCCAACAGATCAAGTTGTACATGTTCCATTTCATTCTTGACCACTTCCAACTTCCCTTGGTTCATGCTTCGTACATTCCATGTTCCAATGCGTAAGTTAGTGGTTAGTGACCCATGGGTAAAGATAGGCCAACTTTTGCCCCCCCTATCTTTACCTGCGGGTACTAACCAGCCACTTCCCAGCTTGCTTCCAGGCTGTATGGCTGGTCTGGATATGGCCCCAGCATTGAATATTCAGGTTTTGTGTTCAGGTGCTGGAATCGCGCTAGTTATCTCCGCTGAATATCGGGCCCTAAGCTTCTCAATTAGGATGAATTTTCAGCTAAGTGTGGCTGAAAATAAAGCATAAATTTAGGTGTCTAACTTATGATCCTAAATTTAGGAGTACAACTCTTTTTGAATATGGGGACCTCTGAGTTTTTGCCCATTTTTTAAACTTTTTCAGCGAGCTCTCTACCCAGGTGTTCAAGGTTAAGAAGTTCCATTAACTAAGTGACCAATAAGTAAACATGGACTTTCTAATCTGTTCCAATTTTAATTTCCAGGACAGGACAACTAGAAGATGAGCTTGTGAAGACCTTAGAGATCATGATAGACAATAAGGGATAAGAGAGGAAATGTATAACCACTTATCCAGAATAGAAAATTCTGTGAGCCATGATCGATATTTTGAACTTTATTTTGCTTGACTATCTTTCATACACAGATAACACAGTAGCCTAGCACTGGGTAACCTGTCATCATGCCCTGGGACTCACATCTCAATCCTCTCTGCTCTGGCGCTCTCTACCTGAGTCACAAGGTCTCCCTGGTATAGCCTGGAGGTCTGCTGCAGCTAGTACTTAAAACTGAATCCACTGCACCTTCCTGGTTGAGATGCTACAGGGTATGTAAAAGATAAAATACCAGTCTGCAATCCTCCCTTCTTGCTCCCCACCTGAATCCTTCACCCAGTAACATTGGTATCCTTCGTGTCTTGTCTTTACCTGACAGATGAATTCCAGGACTCGCCCAGGTACTCTTGGATGCAGGAAACTAAAAGTTCTGACAGGTTATAGATGGCATGTCATTACTTCAGGAGTTGTACTGTACATGGGATTCAGACTTTTTAATCCTCTCCCTTCACTTCAGAAGCATGACTGAGGCACAAAGAAGCAAACTGTGCCACACTGCCAGAGAACTGTCAAGACAACAACTTTGTGAAGTGTCTGAACATGAAATGAAAGCTATGCAGTGGTGTTAAAGGTGTGTCAGAAGCTGAGAATATCAGAGAAGCAGAGCAAGGGGAGCAAGAGCGCAGAGAGAGAAATGTGCAGGGCTGAAGACCACCAAACCTGAAAGAAAAATCATTACAGTGCTGTGAAATCCAAGTACAATGAGAATTACAATTTCTTACCATGATAGCCATGTTTAACTGAAACCATTTTATTCTCATGCAATAAAAAGAGTGTGTGTATTAAACAATCTACAAAGCTGGAACAATAACATGAATTCAGAAGCAGCTCTACTTTCTTCAGCACAGTTCATTGGCTATGTAGAATCAGCTGCTAAAATAATTGGACAACAGCAGACTACCTTGCAGAGTAAATCAGCATGACCACGTTAGGATATCTTGTCCTGTATTAAGATCCAAAAGGTTTACAGTTTTGTCTTTGCCATTAAAGCTAGTAGGAGCTCATCACGCTACAGTCAGAAGACATTTTTAGGGACCTACACAAATGCAGCCAATGCTCATCTGTCTGCACAGACCTACTAGACCATCTCTAAACATCTGGGGCTTCATCCAGCCACTGTCAAACAGACTGGGGATTACTCGAGAAGACTTATTTGCAATTTCCACTTGGAAATGGTTATTTTATAAAGTGCTGAATTTACATGCCGATATCCATAATATATAGAAATTGCAAGTGTGTATGTCAGGGCGTGGTTGGGACATAGCCTGGGCGGGTCAAAAATCTACACCTTTTCCCCATTTCATATAGGGAATGCACGTGTGTCACCAAACATGTCCATATCAGGATTTACAGCTTCTCCTGGGCATGTTTAGGTTCCAGGGCTGGGGCAAGGATTGGAAGCACCCTGCACCCCCATTGCTGCTAAAAGACCAACTTGGGACTTTTCCAGTACAATGCAGCATACACAGATGTACTCATCAGCAGGGCCAGCCCAAGGGTTTCTATGACCCCAGGCAGGCTCCCAATCCCCCATGCCATGCCACGCTGCTCCCCCCAGGACTGATTTTCTCACTCAGGTAGGAGGGGGCATAGCAAATCCTCCCTTCCCAGAATCAGCAGCACAGCCACCACTTCAGCATCATGGGGGGGGGGTCTTAAAGTATCCACACACGTGCCGCTCCTGTCCCCCTCCGACAGCAGACGTGGCTGTGCGCACACATGCAAGTACTTTAAGACCCGTCGCAGCACTGACGTGGTGACAGAGATTGTTATTTGCCCACCAGGGTCCGCCACCCAAGGCAACCGTCTAGTTCATCTCGTGGACACGTCACCCCTGCTCATGAGCTTGAATTTGAAATATAAAAGTAAGTCAGAAATAATTGCTGTCGTATGAGCATGTTGGGCTGATCCAGTTCCTCTTGCCTGTAGAGAGGAACCACCAGTGCACTAGATCGCTGTCAAGACAACAGCTGCTTAGTGCTTATGACCAGCCTGGGCATAGATCCCAATGTGATGAAATGGACCAGAAATTGGTTGACTGATAGACAACAGAAAGTGGAGGTAAATGGAATCACTCAGAGGAAAGAAAGGCGAGTAGTGGAGTACCTCAAGGACTGGTCCTGGGATCAGTTCTGTTTAATGATTTTGTGAGTGATATTGCTGAAGGGTTAAAAGGAAACGTTTGCCTTTTTGTGGATGACCCAAAGATTTGCAACAGAATGGACACCTCAGAAGCAGCAGACAACATGAGAAAAAAAATCTCTAAAAATTAGAAGAATGGTCTAATGCTTGGTAGTTAAAATTCAATGTGAAGGGGGGGCGGAGCCTGATGTCCAGCGGGTAGGACGCTTTGCGTTGAAGCTCCCGAGAGGCCTACTTAGAATCCTGACTTAATACCTATACAAATTTACTATTTCGCTCCGAGCTGACCGGGGCACCTCGGGGGGGATGGCGGCCCATAAACCAGCGCGCTTGGACTTCGGGTCTCCTTCTTCTTCTCACGGAAAACGCTCCAAAACAGAGGTGTCCTCCCCGCAGAAGATGGTTCCATTTCGTGAAAACCCCGAAATGCACCTGGAGATTTTGGAGGAAATACGCGGCGTGAAGGAATTGGTGCAGTCCAATGGAGAAGCGCTTCGAGCCATGCGAGAAGACTTTGGAGTGCTCCAGGACCGACTTGAAAGTCTTTCATTACGGCAGGACAACATGGCGGGGGTCCTCGACTCGCACGAGGTGCGCTTGGGCAAACTGGACAAGGCTGAGCGCCAGATACAGAATCTTCAAAAGGAGTTAGAAGATAGCAATAATCGAGCCCGTCGCAATAATGTGAGGCTCCTCGGAATACCGGAGGGGGTGGAAGCAGGAGATATAAGAGAATTCTTGCTCAAAACTCTTCCCTCCTTGCTGAAGATCACTTTTCACAGAGAACTGGAAATCGATCGCGCACACCGTGTTCCTGCCCACATGGCGCTCAACCGCACGACCCCCCGGCCTATTATCTTTAGCTTGCTACGATATCAACAAGTGGAACAAATTTTACATGCTGCCCGAGCGAATCATCATTTGGAATTTGAAGGTCGTAAGGTCTCCTTCTTTCCTGATTTGGCAAAGCCTACCGTTGACCGTCGGAAGAAACTCCTTGCTTTTCGCCCTCGACTTCAACAGCTACAGGCTCGCTTTGGCCTGTTGTATCCAGCAAAGCTCCGAGTGACTCTCCACAACCAAACCAGGACGTTCGAAGATCCTGATCTACTATCAACATTTTTAGACTCCAAAGAAGCAGAGCAGATGCGCTAATCCCAAATCTTGGACTCTTATCTGCCGGCTCTATCCGCCATTTTGAAGGGCCCGATGCGGCGGTCATAGCCAAGCACAGAAATAGCCTGGACTTTCTTTCTTTCTCTATATGACTTTTTGTTTTTTGGTCTCCTATCCCTTCATGATGTGTGCCTCGGTCGGATTCGGAGCACGCACAGTCCTACAGGTTATGTGTTTTTTCAATTTCGGCCTTCTCTGGGGTTTCTCCCCGCAGACACATGGTCGCCAGTAATTTTGGGGTTTTGCTTCTCCTCTACCGTACTGCGGTTTTCTTTGTTAATGTGGGGCGCTTCATTGTATTATATTAGCTTATTTTTCCTATGTCATGTGTACAGCCAGATACAGTCAGTTTGAGGGACATAGTGAAATTATGTGTGCTATCATGCTCAGAATTTTTAACTTTTCTGAATGGCCTTATGTAAAATCTTATCATTCACCGTCAAAGGCATTAATGGTCCACTCAAAGGAAAGAACATCCTTAGCTATCTTAGCCATGAGCATGTTGATTTAGTGTTTCTTCAGGAAACGCATTTAAACTCTGCTGAAACACTGAAACTCGATGCTAAGCCTCATATGGTAGCTGCCTATTCTCCCACCGTTTCCAAATGGTACGGGATAGCCATTCTGGTTAAGAAGTCTTTGCACGCTACTGTACCTGATATTAGCGCTGACAAGGAGGGTAGATGGGCCCGTGTACACCTTGAGGTTGGAGATAGTGAATTCACGTGTATTTGCATTATGCCCCGAATGTGGACAACCCTGCTTACTATGCAAGTATTGCGCAGTTGGCCTTGGCCTCTGCCAATGCTCCATTAATACTTGGTGGCGATTTTACTCAAGTGTTCCCTCAATCTTTTCTTCTCAAACAAGGTGCTCGTTGGTTGGAAGATCCAGTACCGAGTAGACCTGTGTGGCTAGATATAGAAGCGGGCCTTAGCAAACCGATTCTTCTTACCTTTCTCCCTGGTATGACTCTCCCATCAGACTCCCACTATCCACCAATGCTTTTAGACACTTTAGGTGCCTTTAATACTCTTATGCAATCTTTAGACTCCCGACTCTGGTCAGTGCAACTTCAGCATCGCCTTCGGAGCACTAGAGTACTCCCGCCATTGGCATTCTTTACCTAAGGTTGATTGGAGACTTTCCGATCTCTCGGTAGTTCACCGGGTGTAGCATCCAATTTTACTAAACCTTATGTAATGCTGTCACTAGAGATACCCCTATAGCGCAGAAAGTATGGGAGAGAGAATTGCATGTGACTTTGACCTCGGAGCAATGGAGCCTTATCTGGAGTAGAGGGACGCGGGTTCCTGATCCGCCTCACTCACTCAGACCCTCTTCTTTCTAGCCCACCGGTGTTTTTACACTCCTCACAGATTAGACAAATGGAACACTACTCAGGGCAATGGTTGCTGGACACGTCCTGCGGCCATTGGTTCATTGCCTCATGTTATGCATGAATATCCCGCACTACAGTATTACTGGCGTCGGGTCTGGGGTCGTATTTAGTCTATCTCGCACTCTCAGGAGCCCCTTTCTTGGAGGATAGTGGGACTTCGCCCAGTTGCGGGGATCCCCTCTCTCCCAAAAATGGCTTATCTCCTTTCGAACTTTATGCTTGGCATTGCTATTTCCCTAATTAAGTAATACTGGAAAATTAGCTCCCATCTGAGCCCCAATGAATGGTGGAATCATGCCTGTCTTTACAGTAAATATGAACAAATACCTCGTCTGTTCGCTTCCTCCGTTCAGACTCCTTCTCATTGGTCTCAACGGAAGATGCTCAATGACTATGTACATTTTGCTAAATGCTCTCATCTGACTGTCTAACTTTGTATATATCTCTGTCCCATGATCATGCTGTATTGTAGATACTCTTTTGATCGTTTGATGTATAATCACTGTTAATTGGAAGCGCTCACATGCTGATATAATCGGGTAGAGAAGAAGCATCGGGGTGGGGGGTAATGGGTTTACTTTTCCTTATTGTATACTTGTTTTGTCTCTTTTGGTGTGTTGTTTCTTTTGTTTGTTGCAAAATGAAAATAAAAGTTAAAAAAAAAAAAAAAATTCAATGTGAAGAAGTGGAAAGTGCTCTTGGGATGTAGAAATTGAAAGGAGCTGTGTGCAACAGAGGGTGAGAGGCTGATGTGCACAGACCAGGAGACAGACCTCATGGTGATAGTGTTTGAGGATTTCAAGGTGATGAAACACCAAATGCAGAAGGGCACTAGCTTGCATACAGAGAGCAATAATCAACAGAAGGAATGAGGTATTAATCCCCTGGAACAAGGCATTGGTGAGGCCTCACTTGGAGTACTGTATTCAGTTTTGGAAGCCGTACTTCATGAAGGATATAAAAAGACCTGAAATGGTTCAGAGGAAGGTAACCAAAATTATATGGGGCCTGCCCCAGAAGACATATAAGAAGAGGTTTGAAGACCTAAATATGTATCTCCTAGATGAGAGAAGGGATAGAGGAGATATGATATGGATATTTAAGTACTTAAAATGTATTAATCGACAACAAAATTATTTTAAAGATGAGAAAGCTGTAGAACAAGAGGGTATAATCTTAACTCACACATTAATAACATTAACAAAGGGGAAGAAGAGTTGGGAATAAAATCCTTTCAAAATACAAGCATGCCAACCAAAAATTGTTGGAAGGCAATGAGCACAAATGCTTATGGTCTAGGTAATAAAGTTCCTGATCTGACCTGGAAGCCCTGATGGTGGAAATGGACTTGGATATTGCAGGCACTAAGGAAATATGGCTCAATGAGTTTCATGAATAGGACAGCACCATAACTGGCTATAATCTATTTGGAGGGATTGAGAGGGCAGAAAAGCAAAAGGAGTAGCCCTCTATGTCAAAAACAATATTAAATCAGCCGAAATGCAGGAGACATGTTGAAAAGAAGAAGCACTGTGGATTATTTTGGAAAGAGGAGATGGCACTATCATCCATACTGGTGTAGTCTACAGACTTTAAACCAAAGAATGTACAAAGACTTCATCAATGATATTGCACAGGAGATAATGAAGTAAGAATTGATGATACTGGGTGACCTTAATCTACTGGAAATGAACTGGAGTATTCCTTCTGCAAAGCTGGAAAAAAGAAGAACGATCACGGATGCCTAAGGCTTACAAAAGCTTTTTGCTCACACTGTTGTTAAGGAACCCACCAGGTAAGGGGTGACATTGGATCTCGTATTCACCATTGGAGATATGGGCTCGATATTCGGCAGTGGTCGCAAGCATGATTACATTGGGCACATCCAGCTACTAGAATTGAACATCTGGGTCAGCTGGTGAAACAGGAAGATAACCAAGTAGCAGCAATATTCAGCCACTGAGGGAGAAATGGGCAGTGGCTGAATGTTCCCACTGACTGATTATCCCCAGGTTCCACCCACAAAATTTCTGGATGCTAATCGGTTAGCATCAGGGCATCGAACAGTGGTACCCGCGGATATTCAGCAGCCTCAGGGCATCGAACAGCGGTACCCGTGGATATTCAGCAGCATCAGGGCATCGAGCAGCGGTACCTGTGGATATTCAGCAGCCTCAGGGCATCGAGCAGCGGTACCCGTGGATATTCAGCAGCATCAGGGCATCGAGCAGCGGTGCCTGTGGATATTCAGCAGCCTCAGGGCATCGAGCAGTGGTACCCGCAGATATTCAGCGGCCTCAGGGCATCGAGCAGTGGTACCTGTGGATATTCAGCGGCCTCAGGGCATCGAGCAGTGGTACCCACGGATATTCAGCGGCCTCAGGGCATCGAGCAGTGGTACCCGTGGATATTCAGCGGCCTCAGGGCATCGAGCAGTGGTACCCGCGGATATTCAGCAGCCTCAGGGCATCGAGCAGTGGTACCCACGGATATTCAGCAGCCTCAGGGCATCGAGCAGCGGTACCTGTGGATATTTAGCGGCTTCAGGGCATCGAGCAGTGGCACCTGTGGATATTCGGCAGCCTCAGGGCATCGAGCAGTGGCACTTGTGGATATTCAGCAGCCTCAGGGCATTGAGCAGCGGTACCTGTGGATATTCAGCGGCCTCAGGGCATCAAGCAGTGGTACCTGTGGATATTCAGCGGCATCAGGGCATCAAGCAGTGGTACCTGTGGATATTCAGCGGCCTCAGGGCATCGAGCAGTGGCACCTGTGGATATTTAGCGGCTTCAGGGCATCGAGCAGCAGTACCCATGGATATTCAGCGGCCTCAGGGCATCGAGCAGCGGTACCTGTGGATATTCAGTGGCTTCAGGGCATCGAGCAGTGGTACCCGCGGATATTCAGCAGCCTCAGGGCATCGAGCAGTGGCACCTGTGGATATTCAGCGGCCTCAGGGCATCGAGCAGTGGTACCTGTGGATATTCAGCGGCCTCAGGGCATCAAGCAGTGGTACCTGTGGATATTCAGCGGCCTCAGGGCATCGAGCAGTGGTACCTGTGGATATTCAGCAGCCTCAGGGCATCGAGCAGCGGTACCTGTGGATATTCAGCGACTTCAGGGCATCGAGCAGCGGTACCTGTGGATATTCAGCAGCCTCAGGGCATCGAGCAGTGGCACCTGTGGATATTTAGCAGCTTCAGGGCATCGAGCAGTGGTACCCGCGGATATTCAGCAGCCTCAGGGCATCGAGCAGTGGTACCTGTGGATATTCAGCAGCCTCAGGGCATCGAACAGTGGTACCCGCGGATATTCAGCAGCCTCAGGGCATCGAGCAGTGTTACCTGTGGATATTCAGCGGCCTCAGGGCATCGAGCAGCGGTACCTGTGGATATTCAGCGGCCTCAGGGCATCGAGCAGTGGCTCCTGTGGATATTCAGCAGCCTCAGGGCATCGAGCAGTGGTACCTGTGGATATTCAGCAGCCTCAGGGCATCAAGCAGTGGTACCTGTGGATATTCAGCGGCCTCAGGGCATCGAGCAGTGGTACCTGTGGATATTCAGCGGCCTCAGGGCATCGAGCAGTGATACCTGTGGATATTCAGCAGCCTCAGGGCATCGAGCAGCGGTACCTGTGGATATTCAGCGGCTTCAGGGCATCGAGCAGCGGTACCTGTGGATATTCAGCAGCCTCAGGGCATCGAGCAGTGGCACCTGTGGATATTTAGCGGCTTCAGGGCATCGAGCAGTGGTGGTACCTGTGGATATTCAGCAGCCTCAGGGCATCGAGCAGTGGCACTTGTGGATATTTAGCGGCTTCAGGGCATCGAGCAGTGGTGGTACCTGTGAATATTCAGCAGCCTCAGGGCATCGAGCAGTGGCACTTGTGGATATTCAGCGGCATTAACCATGTTAGTGCTGCTGAACATCTTGCTTAGTGGCATTTACATGATTTGTAAGTCTGCAAACCGTGTAAATGCCTTTGAATATCAGGCCCAGTGTGTCTAATGTCTGGGTGGGAGCCCACTTGAGCAGCAGTGAACATCACACTGTGTGGTCTGAGGTAAAAGCCATGGCAGAGCCTAAGAAAATCAAGCTCAAAGTCCTAGATTTCAAGAATACTGACGTCAGTAAAATGGGAAAGTACCTGAAGGAGCAGCTGGTAGGGTGGGATGAGATAAGGGAAGTGGAAGAGCGGGTGGGCTAAACTGAAAGAGGCTATAAAAAGGGCAAAAGATGGATATGTAAGGAAAGTCAATATAAACCAGAGGAAAAGGCAACTGTGGTAGTGTGGCGTGCGGTGGGAAGAGGTTTTCTTTAATACACAGGCCAGGGAAAACAAAAGCACTTTTTATTCTATCCCACACTGGGTGATAGCTGGCTGGCCCCCAAACTTAAAAACGTAACTGTGATACACCTTTATGGGGGGGAGCAGGGGCATGCACAGTGACCTAGGTTTCAGCAATTGGCTCCTAGATTTTTAGGCTGGCTCCTTGTTTTCTAGAAAATGTGTCAAGGCTTGGTTTACACTACTGTAAAGCATTGCTGCAGACATTAAGAGAGGCAGCGGCAAAGGTAGGTTGGGGGGAAGTGGCAGGAAGATGCTGCCCATGGATTAGGGGAGGTGGAAGACAGATAAAGTGAACATGACATGGGATGGGACGGAGGACAGATGCTGGGCTGGAGACATGCTGGAAGCAGAAGGAAGGCGAGAAGAAGAAGGATGATGCTGTACACCTGGATGAAGACATGCTGGATACCTGGGAGGTGGATATGATGGGATGGGAGATGAATGACACCTGAGGGGTGGTAAGGAAGGGAAGATGCTAGACACCTGGAGGAAGGGCTAAGGAGAAATGCTGGACTGGGAGGGTGGGGAAGGGAAGAGAAGGTGAAATACTAGATAGGGAGCAGGGGGAAGGGGCGAGAAAGGAAAATGCTGGGCATGGAGTAGGGAGAAGGGCTTTGGTGAGAAGAGGGAGTTAGTGAGAGAGTGGGGAAGGAGGGAGAGAGATGGGGAATAGGAGGGACATGCAGTGAAAAAGGGGGAGACTGAGGACTGATTGAGGAAGAGGGGTGAAATCAGAAGGGATCAAAGAAGCAGAAAAACAAATGGAAAAAAGCTGAAAGATGACCAAACTTTGGCCTTTTCTATTAAAATACAGCAGAACCCGGCTCGCATTGATACTATTGCGAGGACTGTGGATCTTATTAAAATTCAAGTAGAAGAACATGGAAGTCAACTTGCAAGATTTTCTGACTTGAACTCTGCTTTGGTTAAAGATAATGTGGCTCTACGCTATAAGTTAGAGGTTTCGGAGAATTCTGCTCGAGCAATGAATTTGAGGGTTTTGAATTTCCCAAATTCGAAGGGGGTTTCGGCCCATGATATGTTTAGGCGATATTTGATGGAAGTTCTAAGGGTTCCGCAAGAATTTATATCACCTCCAACAAAAGTTTACTATCTCCCAACTGGGAAGAATGTGTCAGATGCCTTGGAAGGGGACTCTAATCTAGATGCTTTAAATGTGTCCGAGTTACTTGATATTTTGGGTTCCGAGGTTTATAAACTCTCTACTTTGCTAGTATCTTGTGCTTTGGTCTCAGATAAAGAATGGCTGCTTAAAATGTTTTTTTAAAAAGCAGTTGGAAACTTTCTGTGGTTATACAATTTCCTCATATAGCTACAGAGGAGAAAGCAATTTCTCCTTCATAAATCTGGAGTTTTGCAACGTGGGGGGTTCTTTTTATTTAAGATTTTCTTGCAAATGCTTAGTGATTTATAAGTCTGTTAGGTATATTTTCTTTCAGCCTGATGAACTAGGCACTTTTATAAATGCCTAGTTGTCAGTTTTATCTCTTCCTGAGCCACAATAATGTATTTAAAATTTCTCAAATACTGGTTAATTTCTGGGGTTTCTCAGTGGTCGTCTTAATTTCCTAAATGTGGATAAATTTCTTTTATCTTACTTGAGGGGTTGCTCCTACCTCAGGTTTATTGTTCCCCTCCTCCTAATTCTGTTGTGGATTACAAGAGATTTTTGGGTCATTTTCCTCTTTTTCACTTATACTTCTGAACTATTTGCCCATGGTATCTCTTTTCTGTATAGGACTTTTGTCTTGATGATTTGTTAAAATTCAACCTTTTGATTGGTTTAGTATGTTGGATGACGTCAGACGCCATGTTTAAAAGCGCTTCTCTGAAAGTTCTTCTTTCATTCATGTGAACTGATGGCTCTTTGATTGGTGATGACAGTTTGACCTGAAGCAGGGCGGATTGAAGTGTGAGCCCAAAACGCAGGACTGTGTCGTGTCTCCCACCTTGATGATTTGGCCGTGGCAGTTAAGTTTATCTTGTATTTCTCACTGCTGGTTTGATTAAAACGGACTATCACTTACCAAAGTCTGGGAGTCTGGTTTCCATGACCCCGGTACAGGGTATTATGTGGTCCAACAAAAAATGGTGAAAGAACTGTTGCTCTCCCCACTCTTCATTGTGTGAATATTCCCGAGCCGGGTGAGGGTGTTTGGCTCCTGGGTTGGCGTTTTTTGCCTCAGTGTTTGGAAAATTCAATAAATAACATTTTTTAAAAAGCTGAAAGATCTATGTTAGAGATGGATGTAGGAAACGAAGTTAAGATAGGAGGCGAGAAAGGAACAAATAGACGTTACCCGGGGTACAGCATTAAGAGAAGAGAGACAGACAAAAACAGAAACCACTGACTGCAAGAGAGATGATCAAGTAAAAATGGCCAGATCGGTAGTAAAAAATAATTTTATTTTGAATATAATGATTGGAATATGTCAGTTTTAGGAATTTACATTTGCAATTTTTATAATTTTGCACAGTACAGTGGGAAAATGCGTCACTGTTTCTATTTCTTTGGTGATTTGTTTGCTTGTTGCTGTCATGAGATAGATGGAAAGAACAGAGTGACTCTCCTTCCCTCGCCCAATCCTGGAACTAAGCCCTCCCCACTCTCCCACTGACGATGGATGAATGTACAGCATTTCCCACCAAAACATCTGGTAGCTTATAAAAGAAGTAAAGAGAGAAGTCGGGATGACAAAATAAAATGGCTATAGATGTGACAAGAGGAGACAAGACCTTTCCGGCAGATTAGAGGGAGGAGGAAGGCCAGAGGTGGAATTGCAAGACGCAATAATGTTAAGGACTGATTTGTGGAAAGTGACCTGGAAAAAGAAGAAATACTGAACATAGTAACATAGTTTATGATAGCAGATAAAAAGCAGTATGGTCCATCTAGCAGTATGGTCCTGCTCCGTACAGGTCACCCTATTGGTAAGGTATAAGAAATAGTTAAGTTTATTTTGATTTTATCCTCTTGCTATAAAAGGATTCACTGAATCTATCCCATGCCATTTTGAAATCAGTCACTGTATTTGCCCCCACCACCTCCATCTTTTCATCCTCTTTACCATTTTGGTGGCTCTTCTCTGTACCATTTCTAATTCTGTTATATCCTTTTTAAGATACAGCGACCAGAATTGCACACAATATTCAAAGTGCGGTCTCACCATGGAACAATATAGAGGCATTATAATATCCTTTGTTTTATTTTCCATTCCTTTCCTTATCATACCTAGCATTCTATTTGCTCTCTTGGACGCCGCTGCACACTGGGCCGAGGGTTTTAACATGTTATCCACGATGATGCCTAAATCTTTTTCCTGGGTGGTGGTTCCCAAAATGGAACCTTGCATCGTGTAACCATAGTTTGGTTTGTTCTTTCCTAAGGGCATAACTTTCCACTTTTGCACATTAAATTTCATCTGCCATTTGGACACCCAGTCTTCCAATTTATCAAGATCCTCTTGCAATTCTTCACAATCTTCTTGGGTTTAAGTAGCAAAAATCGGCTTGTACCCCAAAAATGTTACTGAAACAAAAATTGTAGCAATTTCACAGGCAAAGACCCCTGCTGCGAAGGTCTTAACTAGCTGAGCTCAGCATTTGCTCTTGCCAAACACAAGCGAAGGCTATTATTTAAAGCTACAGTTTAATCAAGACTGAAATCTGAGCGAAGATGGAGCACAGGCCTGGTACCTGACCGACTGCAAATGAGGTTGATGTGCTAAGTGTTAAATCATTTCAATGTTGTTGTTGTTGTTGTTAAGTGCCGTCAAGTCGGAGTCGACTCATGGTGACCCTCGGGATAGCTATCCTAAATGGTGTTTGGTCTTCAGTCAGGTGGCTCATTGTTGACAGACTGGTACCTGTAGCTGCTGTTATTGTATCGATCCATCTCATTGCTGGCCTTCCTCTTTTGCGTTGACCTTCTATCTTGCCAAGCATGATGTCTTTCTCTAATGATCTCTCTCTTCGCATGATGTATCCAAAGTATGAAAGTCGAAGTCTTGTCATTGGAGCTTCTAAAGAAAGCTTAGGTTTGATCTCCTCTAGTACCGACTGGTTTGTTCTTCGGGCAGTCCATGGTATACACAGTATTCGCCGCCAGCACCATAATTCAAAGGCATTAATTTTCTTCCTGCCTATCTTTTTCACTGTCCAGCTTTCACATCCATATCATGTTATTGAAAATACCATGGCTTGAACAAGTCAAATCTTTGTATGGAGAGAGACATCACTGCTCTTGAAAATCTTATCTAGGTCTTTCATAGCCATTCTACCAAAAGCAATGTGTCGTCTGATTTCTTGACTGCTTGTTGCTTCTTTATTGATAGTTGATCCAAGTAGGGTAAAGTTGTTCACGATTTCAATTTCTTCTCCTTCAACGATGAACCTGTTGATTATGCCAGTTGTCATGATCTTTGCCTTCTTTACATTAAGGTGCAGGCCCATTTTGAGACTATGTTCTTTGATTGTGAGAAGCAAATGTTTCAGATCATCTTCACTTTCAGCCAGTAATGTGGTATCATCAGCTTAGCGAAGGTTGTTGATGAGTCTTCCACCAATCTTCACACCTCTGTTGTCTTCATACAATCCTGCTTCTCTGATGATTTGTTCTGCATATAAATTAAACAGGTAGGGGGGAAAGTATGCAGCCTTGTCTTACACCTTTGCTTATTTTAAACCATTCTGTTTCTCCTTGTTCCGTTTGAACTATTGCTTCTTGATCAATGTACAGATTGTGCAAGAGTACGATCAGGTGTTCTGGTATACCCATGCTTCTTAATGTGGCCCAGAGTTTCTCATGGTTTACACTGTCAAAAGCTTTGCTATAGTTGATAAAGCATAAATAGATATCCTTTTGGTATTCTTTAGTCTTTTCAAGGATCCATCTCATATCCGCATTGATGTCTCTTGTTCCTCGCCCTTTCCTGAACCATGCTTGCACTTCAGGTAGTTCTTGTTCCAGGTATGGTTGTAGTCTCTTTTGAATAATCTTTAGTAGAATCTTGCTGGCATGTGGGATCAGAGCGATTGTACGATAATTTCCACAGTCAGTTGGATCACCTTTCTTTAGTATTGGTATAAAGACAGATCTTTTCCAGTCAGTTGGCCATGATGTTGTCTTCCATATTTCTTGGCAGAGCCTTTTAAGTACAGTAACAGTTGCATCAGATTGCTGTAATACTTCTATGGGAATGCTATCAATGCCTGGTGCTTTGTTCTTTGATAAGGCTTTCAAGGTTGCTTCAACTTCTTTTTTCATCACCAATGGTTCCCGATCATAAGGTACAGGTTGAAACGGCTGTTGGTCCACTTGATCTTTATCATATAAAAACTCTGTATATTCCTTCCATCTTTTCTTGATCTTCTCAGCATCATTCAACATAGAACCTTGAGCTTCTTGTAACATTCCAATTCGAGGCTGGAACTTTTTCTTTAACTCTCGTAGCTTTAGGAAAGCCGATCTTGTTCTTCTTTTAATAGTTTCTCCTTCTATTTCCTTGCATGCGTCATTGTAGTACGTTTCCTTGTCCTGTCTTGCTGCATGTTGGAAATCTCTGTTGAGTTCTGTGATTGTCTTTCTTTCTCCTCTGGCTTTAGCTTCTCTGTGTTTCTGGGCAATTTTCAGAGTTTCTTCCGTCATCCATTTTGGCCGTTCTTTCTTTTTCACCTTTTGTACAGACTTCTTGCTTTCTTCCAACACAACCTTCTTGATGTCATACCATAACTCTTCTGGAGCTCTGTCATTTGTGTCTAAAGCAGCAAATCGATTTTGCAGGCAGTCTTTAAATTCCAGTGGTATATTCTCAAGGTCATATTTTGCTGCATTCATGAGTGGTTTGCTGTTTTTCAACTTTAGCTTGAGTTTGCATACTAGTAGTTGATGTTCTGTACCACAGTCAGTTCCAGATTTTGTCTTTGTTGATGTTATAGAGCTTTTCCATTGTTGACTTCCACAGAGGTAGTAAATTTGATTTTTATACAATCCATTGGGTGAAGTCCATGTGTACAATCACCGCTTGTGTTGCTGGAAGAATGTGTTTGAGATGAATAGATCGCTGGTCTTGCAGAATTCTATCAGTCTTTCTCCAGCTTCACTTCTGTTGCCAAGTCCATATTTTCCAACTACTTTGCCTTCTTCTTTGTTGCCAACGTTTGCGTTCCAGTTCACCCATGACTATCAGGATATCCTGTTTGCATGTTCTGTCAATTTCAGCTTGTACTTGTTCATAGAACTCTTCAATTTCATTCTCTTCTGCAGATGTTGTTGGGGCATATACTTGAATTATAGTTGTGTTGATAGGCATTCCTCGTAGACGAATAGAGATTAAGCGTTCGCTGAATGCATTGTATTTCATTATTTTATCATTTCATTATTGTATTTCATGTTCCCTGTAAAATAGTTATCTCCAAGTTATAATGCCCTGTTCAATGTAATTTCAGTTTGTTCAATGTATACCGCACTGATGCAGAATAGCGCGGTATATAAGAGAATGTAAATAAATAAATAAATAAAATTACAGTTCTTGCAAGTTTCTTCTTTATTATTTATTTATTTATTTATTTATTTTAGTTTCTTATATACCGCACTATTTAGTATCAGCGCGGTTTACATGGAACAGTGAAACATAATGAACAAACGTTAGTTTTACAGAGAACAAGGAAATACAACTTGGATAACTTAGGGAAACATGCACATCAACTATTTACATATGTAGCAGTAAGCTTTGCATAGTGGGTTATGAACCTACAGAAAGATATTAAGTATAGGGACTAATATGTAGAGGTTTCTGGAAGGAAGATGTGGCTATGGTGGAGTATGGTTGATCTGGTAATGTTGTATAAATAAGTAATGTTTTAGTGCTTTCCTGAATTGTGTGAGATCGGTGATGGCTCGGATTGCTGGTGGTAATATGTTCCAACACTTGGGAGCATAAAGACTGAAAGCCCTGTTTGACGTTGTTAGTGTGCATTTTGTTGATGCACTTGGGATAGTTAGAGTGTTTGCTGATGTGGATCTTCTGGATCTGTTAGGTGGGGTGGGCTGAATTAGATCCACTAGTTGTGAAGCGGTTATGCCGTTGATGGCTTTAAAGGTAAGCGTCAGAGTCTTGAATAGTATTCTTCCGTGTGTTGGGAGCCAGTGGAGTTGAAATAAGATGGGTGTGATGTGGTCAAATCTCGATGCTCCAGAAAGAACTCTAGCAGCGGCGTTCATGGCTAGCTGAAGGGGGTTCAGAGTAGACTGTGGGAGGCCTTGGAAAATGGCGTTGGCGAAATCAAAGTGGGGTAGGATAAGAGCTTGGTATACAGTCCGGAAGTCACTTGGGTCCAATAAAGATCTGAGGTGTTTGAGTGTCCGGATCTTGAAATATACGGCTTTGACAATGTAGGATATGTGAAGCTTCATGTCCAAGTGTTGATCTAGAGTAATTCCTAAGTATCGAATTGTAGACTTTGTTTGGAGTTCAGCTTCTCTCACTTTTATATGAGGTGGTGGGGTAAAATTCGGATTTCTTGTGATGAAGAGTACCTCCGTTTTCTTATGTTGAATACGGAGGTTTTGAGATAGAAACCATTCTGATACTGCATCAAAACATTCAATGAGAGGTGAGAGGTCCATTTGCTTTGTGGAGAATGGCATGTAAAGAAGGATATCATCGGCGTATATCTGACATTGGACATTGAAAGATCTGATGATGTTGCAGACAGGTTGTACGTAAATGTTAAACATGAGAGATGATAATGATGAGCCTTGAGGAACACCCTGATCTTGGTGGAAGGGCTCCGATTTTGTTGATCTTGATCTTACTTGTTGCCATCTTCCTTCAAGGTATGATTTGCACCAATCAAGGGCGAGGCCATTAATGCCTTTTTCTTTTAGGCGTTCTATGAGCAGGCCGTGGTGTACCGAATCAAAGGCTGCAGCTATGTCTATGAATATAAGTACACAACCTTGGTGGATGTTGTCAATACATGTGATGATATTATTGAGAAGTGAGATAAGAAGGGTTTCCACGCCATGGAACTCCCTGAAGCCATGTTGATGAGGGTCTAGTGGGGATGCAGTGTCGATATGGTCTTGTATTTGTCGTTGTGCTTCCTTTTCAAATATTTTAGCTAGAAATGGTATGCTAGCTATGGGTCTGTACGATTCCACTTTACTAGGGTCAAGCTTGGGGTTTTTTAGAAGTGGTCTAATTGATGTTTGTTTGAGTGCTGAGGGGAAGGATCCAGTTGTGAACAATAGTCTTATCATTCTTGTGATTAATGGACTGATATCGCTGCGTATATTTTTTATCCAGTAAGCTGGACAAGGGTCAGTATGAGCAGTGGTAGTGTTGAAGGCGGCAATGGTATCTTCCACATGTTTCTTGGGTGGTGTGGAGAACATTGAGAGATAGTTTAGGCAGGTGGTGTCTTGAGGCTTGAAGGCAGTGATTTTGCAACACCATTACTTCTTTGTCTTTCATTTCCAGCATAGTAGACCATGTGATCATCTGATGCACAGTGCCCGATGCCAGTCCATTTCAGTTCGCTGATACCCAACAGATCAAGTTGTACACGTTCCATTTCATTCTTGACCACCTCTAACTTCCCTTGGTTCTTGCTTCATATGTTCCATGTTCCAATGTGTAAGACATCTTTACAGCTCCTGACTCTCATTTCATGCGCAATAGGGTTGGTGTTAAAAATCCCTGCTGAATGATTTATTTTCTGGTTTATTTTCCCTACAGACATGGAGGAAGGGATTTTATAAAGGACTTTTGACAAGTAAGAACTTTTTATGGGTGTCATAAGAACATAAGAACATAAGATATGCCATACTGGGTCAGACCAAGGTCCATCAAGCCCAGTATTCTGTTTCCAACAGTGGCCAATCTAGGTCATATGTACCTAGCAGTTTCCCCAAGAGACACAAGTTCCACAATGCTTGTACTGGGTCAAGCATTGATATCTTCGGTCACTTCTTAATAACGGTTTATGGACCTATCCTCCAGGAACTTGTCCAAACCTTTTTTAAACCCAGCTACACTAACAGCCTTTACTACATCCTCCGGTAACAAATTCCAGAGTTTGATTACACGTTGAGTGAAAAAATATTTTCTTTTATTAGTCTTAAATAGTTTACCCTGTAGCTTCATTGCATGTCCCCTAGTCTTTCTATATTCTGATAAGGTAAACAATCGATCTACGTTTACCCGTTCCACTCCGTTCATTAATTTATAGACTTCTATCAAATCTCCCCTCAGCCGTCTCTTTTCCAGGTTAAAGAGCCCTAACCTTTTTAGCCTTTCTTCATAGGAGTATCCTTCCATCCCCTTTACCATTTTGGTGGCTCTTCTCTGTACCTTTTCTAAAATCGCTATATCTTTTTTAAGATACGGTGACCAGAACTGCACACAATATTCAAGGTGCGGTCTCACCATGGAACGATATAGAGGCATTATAATATCTTTTGTTTTTTTATTTATTTTTATTTATTTACATTCTCTTATATACCGCGCTATTCTGCATCAGTGCGGTTTACATTGAACAAACTGAAATTACATTGAAAAGGGCATTACAACTTGGAGAGAACTATTTTACAGGGAACATGGGCTATGGAGGGTTAAGTGGCTTGCCCAAGACCACAAGGAGCACCTTTATTTTCCATTCCTTTCCTTATCATACCTAGCATTCTATTTGCTCTCTTGGCCGCCGCTGCACACTGGGCCGAGGGTTTTAACATGGTAGCCACAATGACGCCTAAATCTTTTTCCTGGGTGGTGGTTCCTAACGTGGAACCTTGCATCGTGTAACCATAGTTTGGGTTGTTCTTCCCTAGGTGCATAACCTTGCACTTGTCCACATTAAATTTCATCTGCCATTTTGATGCCCAGTCTTCCAATTTATCAAGATCCTCTTGCAATTTTTCACAATCCTCTTGGGTTTTAACAACTCTAAATAGTTTTGTGTCATCTGCAAATTTGATAACCTCACTCGTTATTCCATTTTCCAGGTCATTTATGAATATGTCAAAAAGCAGCGGACCCAGCACAGATCCCTGGGGTACACCACTATTCACCTTTCTCCATTGGGAAAATTGGCCATTTAGCCCTACCCTCTGCTTTCTATCTTTTAACCAGTTCCTGATCCACAATAGTACACTGCCTCCTATCCCATGACTCTTTAGTTTTGCCAAAAGTCTCTGATGAGGGACCTTGTCAAAGGCTTTCTGAAAGTCCAGATACACAATATCAACCGACTCACCTTTGTCCACCTGATTATTCACTCCTTCAAAAAAACATAACAGATTAGTAAGACAAGATCTTCCTTGTCTAAAGCCATGTTGGCTGTCTCCCATTAGGTTGTGTCTATCTACATGCTGAGTAATTTTATTCTTTATGATGGTTTCTACCATTTTTCCCGGTACTGACATCAGGCTCACCGGTCTGTAGTTTCCCGGATCACCCCTGGAACCCTTTTTAAAAATTGGTGTTACATTGGTGATCCTCCAATCTTCAGGTATTAGAGATGATTTTAATGATAGTTCACAGATTACTGATAGCAGGTCTGCAATCTCACATTTCAGTTCTTTCAACACCCTTGAATTTATACCATCCGGCCCAGGTGATTTGCTACTCTTCAGTTTATCTAATAGTTGTAAGACATCTTCCTGATGTATTGATATTTCCTTCAATTCTTCCGCACCTTTAAATACCACTTCAGTCATGGGTAACATCCCTACATCTTCCTCAGTAAAGACCGAAGCAAAGAATTCATTCAGTCTCTCCGCTATTGCCTTGTCGCCTCTTAGTGCTCCTTTAACCCCTTTATCATCTAATGGACCAACTGACTCTCTCACAGTTTTTTTGCTACGAATGTACTTGAAAAGGTCTTTATTTCGCGTTTTTGCATCCGCAGCAAGCTTCTTCTCAAATTCTCTCTTTGCCTGCCTTATCAATGCCTTGCATTTGACTTGCCAGTGCTTGTGCTTTTTCCAGGTTTTGTCGTTTGGCTCTTTTTTCCATTTCCTGAAAGATGCTTTTTTGGCAACAACAGCCTCTCTGACCTCACCTTTAAACCAAGCTGGCAGTTTTTTGAGAAATTCTGGGCCACATTAAGAAGCATGGGTATACCAGAACACCTGATCGTTCTCTTGCGCAATCTGTACATTGATCAAGAAGCAACAGTTCGAACGGAACAAGGAGAAACAGAATTTTTTAAAATAAGCAAAGGTGTAAGACAAGGCTGCATACTTTCCCCCTACCTGTTTAATTTATATGCAGAACAAATCATCAGAGAAGCAGGATTGTATGAAGACAACAGAGGTGTGAAGATTGGTGGAAGACTCATCAACAACCTTCGCAATGCTGATGATACCACATTACTGGCTGAAAGTGAAGATGATCTGAAACATTTGCTTCTCACAATCAAAGAACATAGTCTCAAAATGGGCCTGCACCTTACTGTAAAGAAGACAAAGATCATGACAAATGGCATAATCAACAGGTTCATCATTGAAGGAGAAGAAATTAAAATTGTGAACAACTTTAACCTACTTGGATCAACTATCAATAAAGAAGCAACAAGCAGTCAAGAAATCAGATGACGCATTGCTCTTGGCAGAATGGCTATGAAAGACCTAGATAAGATTCTCAAGAGCAGAGATGTCTCTCTCCATACAAAGATTCGACTTGTTCAAGCCATGGTATTTTCAATAACATCATATGGATGTGAAAGCTGGACAGTGAAAAAGATAGACAGGAAGAAAATTGATGCCTTTGAAATTTGGTGCTGGCGGCGAATACTGTGTATACCATGGACTGCCCGAAGAACAAACCAGTCGGTACTAGAGGAGATCAAACCTAAGCTTTCTTTAGAAGCTCAGATGACAAGACTTCGACTTTCATACTTTGGACACATCATGCGAAGAGAGAGAGATCATTAGAGAAAGACATTATGCTTGGCAAGATAGAAGGTCAACGCAAAAGAGGAAGGCCAGCAATGAGATGGATCGATACAATAACAGCAGCTACGGGTACCAGTCTGTCAACAATGAGCCGCCTGACTGAAGACCGAACACAATTTAGGATAGCTATCCAGAGGGTCGCCATGAGTCGACTCCGACTCGACGGCACTTAACAACAACAATCATTACGATATAGTTTGTACCCAGGTATCACAGTGTCCCACTGGTTGTCCTCCTTCCACCATGTCTCTGATATTCCAATCATATCTAACCTTTCATTTAGTGCTATATATTCTAACTCTCCCATCTTATTCTTTAGACTTCTAGCATTTGCATACAAGCATTTTATTTATTTTATTTATTTTATTTATTTACATTCTCTTATATACCGCACTATTCGGCATCAGCGCGGTTCACATAGAACAAAAAGTCTCAGTACAATAACAAGCATGAGATTACAGATAACAAGGGAAGGAACTTGGATAACAAGGGAAACTATTTACAGTCTATTTACAGATGTAACACTACTGCATGGATACAAGTTATTAGGAACAGGTGCTAAGAATATATTCAATAATCAAGGCGATTCATCCTATGTCTGTTATTGAGAAACCACGAAACTGAATAGCTGGGTGGAATCACTGATGTCAATGGGTGTCGATGGCTCTATAAGATGTTTGTTAAAGAGATGGAATTTGAGGGCTTTCCTGAATTGTGATACACTGTTGATAGCCCGTATGCCAGGGGGTAGTGTATTCCAGCACCTAGGGGCACAGAGGATAAAGGCTCTATTGGCTGTGGAAGAAGAGCAGCTTGTAAGGGCCTTTGGGAGTTTTAAGGAGTTGATGGCTGAGGATCTTCTTGTTCTGTTTGGTGTGGTGGTATGAATAAGGTCAGATAAGGAAGGAGCGGAAAGCTTGTTGAGAGCTTTGAAGGTGAGAAGTAGAGTTTTGAAGGTAATTCTGGCCTGAATTGGTAGCCAATGTAATTTTAGAGAATGTATTTTATTCATGTTAATTTGGCTATTGTTATACATGGGTAAATTGGGATCTTTAAGCTCTGTCTGCTCCATACTTGAGGGCATTTGGGCTACTTTACTCTTTTGTGGAACCTCTCTGCTTTTTTCGCCTTCAAGGATACATTCTTCCGAATCATCCGCTCTTGGGCGACTGTCGGCTTTCCCCTAATATCTAGTTTAAAAGCTGCTCTATCTCCTTTTTAAAGGTTAATACCAGCAGCCTGGTTCCATCCCGGTTAAGGTGAAGCCCATCCCTTCGGAAGAGCCCCTCCTTTCCCCAGAATGTTCCCCAGTTCCTAACAAATCCAAAACCCTCATCTCTGCACCATTGTCTCATCCACGCATTGAGACTCCTGAGCTCTGCCTGCCTTTTGGGTCCTGCGCGTGGAACAGGAAGCATTTCGGAGAATGCTACCCTGGAAGTTCTGGATTTCAACTTTCTACCTAAAAGCCTAAATTTAGCCTCCAGAACCTCCCTACCACATTTTCCTATGTCATTGGTACCGACATGTACCAAGACAGCAGACTCCTCCCCAGCACTATCTAAGACCTTATCTAGGTGGCGCGTGAGGTCCGCTAACTTCGCACCAGGCAGGCATGTTACCAGGCGATCCTCACGTCCACCAGCCACCCAGCTATCCACATGCCTAATGATCGAATCACCAACTATAACGGCTGTCCTAACCCTTCCCTCATGGGCACATGGCCCTGTAGAAACTTCCTCGGTGCGAGAGGGTTTAACATCACCTGGAGGACAGGTCCTAGTTACAGGATCACTTCCTGCCACTCCAGGGTGATGCTCTCCTGTCACGTGACCTCTCTCCTCCATGGCAACAGGGGTGCTGCCAGACTGAAGGTGGGACTTCAGGACTATATCCCTGTAGGTCTCGTCTATGTACCTCTCTGTCTGTCTTATGTTTTCCAAGTCTGCTACTTTAGCCTCTAGAGAACGGACTTGTTTATTTATTTATTATTTATTATTATTTATTTATTACAATTTCTTATATACCGCACTATTGTCAGCGCGGTTTACATACAACAAAATGACCATAACAAACTGTTTGGCTTCACATAGAACAGGAGTAACAACTTGGATAACTTGTTCCCTGAGAGAAAAGAGCTCCTTGCACCTAGTGCACACGTAAGACCTCTCACCAACTGGGAGAAAATCATACATGTGACACTCAATGCAAAAGACTGGAAAGCCCCCATTCCGCTGCTGGACTGCTGTCTGCATCTTAGTTTTAAGTTTGTGTCTAGATCTTTAAGTTCTTACTTACTAGGGGTTGCTATGGGTATTTATACCAATAAAACTGTACCTAATACGTTTAATATACCTTGTTCACCTGAAGCTTAATTAATCTCAAGTCCTTAGTGTATGACTGATTTGGGTAATGAGCTTCACCTGAAAGCACCTCCTGTCTTTTAAGATGTGTAAGTACCTATAAAGCTATGATTATCCCAGGGGAGGGTGGGTGTGGGGAGGGAGGGAAATAACACTTATTAAAAGAGGGCTGCTACACAGTACCCTGTCTTGTGCTGCTGAGGTAAGCTAAATTCTGATTTGATTTAAATTATAGCTCTTAGCTGCTGCTAGGCTCTAACTTCTTATGAAATTTAAACTACAAGCTCTCTGCTGGGTACTAAATTTAACCAGAAAGCTCTCTTCTGTGTTTTAAATTTAAACTAAAAGTACTTTGCTGTTACTTGGCCCTGAGTGACTATTAAATTTAAACTACAAGCTCTCTGCTGGGTATGAAATGTAACCAGAAAGCTCTCCTCTGTGTTTTAAATTCAAACTTTAATTGCTGCTACTAGGCCCTAACTGATCCAACAAAAAACAGTGGGTTCACAGATTAAGTAGCTTTAATACAACGAATTCTTTTTAGAAAATTACCAGAAGTATATACTCACAGTTGCAGATTTCTCTCCAGAAGTAACAGTCCCCCTTTCTAGTCCTTCAAGTCCTTTCTAGTCCAAGAACTTAGAGAAAATTACCTCAGGGATTTACACACATGGAGTTTGTGTGGTGACAAGAAGGTGTGCACTTTTATGTGACTTCCACGTAGGCATGTTCTGGGGTAATTTATACATATCTTTTATAAAATAATTGTGTTAACATTTGCGTCTACTCCTGGGCATCTTCTGACCATTTACCCAAGTAATTTATAGACACCAATATGTCTTTATAAAATAGACCGAAAATAGGCACCACTGTGGCCTTCACATATAGGTGACCTCGTATAAGCTTTCCATCCACAATATTATGGGGTATGTTTACTAAACTGGGCTAATGGTTAATCCAGGTTATGTGCAACTAGGTCCCATTGAATAAAGGGATCTAGTTGCAGATAGTCTGGGTTAACCATTCACCTGGTTTAGTAAACATATTCTATGTGTTGCAGATCCATGTCTTCATAAAATCTTTCATTAAGGTCCTTGGCAACCCGCATATGACAGGATCTGTGTTTATAATCAGCCCAGATCATGGTCTGAGGCTTAATTCTTTCATCACTTCTGACTTTCTGCTTATCCAGAGTGGTAGTAATGAGATTTCAGCAACCAGAGCATAAGCAGGGCACCAGGACCAAGGGTCTGGCTACACAAAGGGCAGCTAGATGTCAGGAACTGGGCGCATGAAGAGCTAGAGGTCTTTGTACATCAACAGTAAATTGGTGGTATGTGGTGAGCGACTTTATTACAAGCACAGACTTTAGAGGTTTTCAAGCAGAAGAGGGTGAAGGCAAATAAGGTTACTAGGGCAGAGTTACAGGGAACCTGACACGGACTAGGCCCTCGCCTTAGGTTTTGTCCATCTGTTTAGCACTGGTCCTATTTAGCATAACAGACATAATAGTGTGTAGGGATTGGAAAGCAAGAAACATTAAGGATTTATTTATTTATTTTTAAGCTCTTTTATACCGCGCTTTTCAATATCAGTGCAGTTTACACATAACAAAGGTTTTGCATCAGAACAAAGATCTTATGCTTACATTGTAACAGGATCGGTAACTTGGGACTGTAACAAGGGTAACTATATACACATCAACAATAGTGGTTGTTGTGAAACTATTTACAGTTTATATTACAAGTTGGTAATCATAATGCAAAAGACCTTATAATCTATGATCATTGTGAGTGTGCCTGATGGGCGGATCTATTGTGTACTTCGCCGTGAATTAGGTTGTTGGAGTGTCAGATGCTGCGTGAGTGAGTTGAGGTGTGGGGGGTGGTTGTGTTAGGTTAGGGTGGGCAAAGTGAAGGAGGAACAAGTGATGCTTAAGGGCTTTTCTGAACTGCGAAAGGTCTCTGATTGATCGGATATGTGGTGGGAGGTTATTCCAGCACTTCGGGGCATAGAATGCAAAGGCTCTGTTCCTGGTTGTTTGAGTGCATTTTGTAGACTCAACTGGTATAATCAGCATATTGGCAGCTACTGACCTTCTCAGCCTGTTGTTGGGGGTGGCGGTGAGGAGTGCAGAGAGGGATGAGGGGGATAACCGGTTAATTGCTTTAAAGGTTAGGAGTAGTGCCTTGTAGGTGATCCTGCTGTGTAACGGTACCCAATGCAATTCCATAAGTATGGGCGTGATGCGATCTCTTCTGGATATGCCGCAGAGGATGCGGGCTGCTGCATTCATTGCCATCTGCAGTGGATTGAGGGTGCTCTTCGGAAGGCCCTGCAGGATGATGTTGGCATAATCGAAATGTGGAGCTACAAGCATCTGGAATATTGTTCTGAAATTGTCTGGAGCTAGTAGAGGTCTAAGGTGCCTTAACGTCAAGATTTTATTGTAAATGGACTTTGTGGTATTCTTTATGTGTTTTTTGAAGATGAGCTGTTGGTCGAGTGTGACACCCAGGGTAGCGTATCACAGATTTACATGGGAGCTCTGCATCTCGCACCTTCAAGGTAGTGGGGGGAGAGAAGTTCTTGTTCTTGGGGATGAATAAGA
Source organism: Ichthyophis bannanicus (assembly GCA_033557465.1). Classification (NCBI taxonomy): domain Eukaryota; kingdom Metazoa; phylum Chordata; class Amphibia; order Gymnophiona; family Ichthyophiidae; genus Ichthyophis; species Ichthyophis bannanicus. The sequence continues at coordinate 290,633,739 of CM066043.1, read as the reverse complement.
CCTCGGTTTTCTTAAAGTTTATGCGTAGATTCTGGGTTAGAAGCCAGTCAGTGATTGTGTTGAAGCAATCTATTAGTGAGGAGAGGTCAGGATGCATAATTTTGATTGTGGTGAACAACAAGACATCATCTGCATAGATCAGGCTGGATATATTAAATGAGTGGATGATATTGCATATAGGTTGCATATATATGTTGAAAAGTAAAGCAGACAGGAAGAAGCCTTGGGGTACTCCCTGCTGTTGCTGGAATGGTTCAGATGTTGAGGATCCTATCCGGACATGTTGCCAATGGTCAGCTAGATAGGATTTACACCACTCCCAAGCCAAGCCCTGAATTCCTTTTTCCTGGAGACGAGAGAGGAGTTGCTCATGGTTAACGGAATCAAATGCGGCAGCAATATCGAGGAAAATGAGTACAAACCCATTTTCTATTTTGTCGATACCTCTAGATAAGGCATTGGTAAGTACGGTAAGTAGAGTCTCTACACCATGGGATTCTTGGAACCTATGCTGGCAGGGATCAAGAGGGGCTGATATGTCGCTGCATCTGCATTTGGACCACCTTCTCGATAAGTTTGGCAAGTTTGTTATTTGTAATTACCTTGTTATCCAAGTTTTATGACCTTGTTTACTGTAACTCAGACACATGTTTTTGTGCTGAATTTTGTGTTCGATGTAAACCGCGCTGATGTCAAATAGTGCGGTATATAAGAAATGTAAATAAATAAATAAATAAAATAAATAAGAAGGGGTATGCTCGAGATCGGGTGATATGAGTCTGTCCTTGTCGGGTCAAGACTGTTGTTTTTCAGGAGAGGGCGTATGGACGTTTGTTTAAGAGTTGATGGGAAAGTTCCTGCTGCAAAGGAGAGCTTCATGATGTAAGATAGAGTTGGGCTGAGTTCTGTATGCATCGTTCTGATCCAGTAAGCAGGACATGGATTGTTTGGGTCTGTAGTGGTGTTGATAGTAGCAATCAGGTCAGCGATGTATTTCTCTGCTGGAGGGATGAACTCTGTTAGCAGTGGCTGTACTTGGGGAACGTAACTGGGTGTGGAACTCGGTACCGCGTTTGTTTTGAGGATTTTAGATTGGAGGTACACAGCATAGAGCTGAGGCTGAATTGATAGTCTGATTGGAGGAAGGTGCCTTGGTTAAGGATTTAGCAATGCTAAAGAGGTCACGTGGTTTATTTATCGAGCGGAGGAGGAGCTCCGTATGGTGTTCTCTCATTTTTTCAGATATTTTCTCACGGTGTTGCTTTAGTAAGTTCTCGTAAGTCATTTGGTCCGTTGTGGAACGAGATCGACGCCATTTTCTTTCGTGCTTCCTTAGCAGCTGAAGAGATGACCGTAATTCAGGCGAGAACCAAGGGGATGGTTTTCTGGTTTTTGGTGGTTACCAGCTATATAGGGATACCTGTCACAAGGGCAATTCAAATGTAGGTCTGTAACATTGTATATTTGCATATATCTGTCCCCAATATTTGTATATATCTGCCCCACTCACACCCACTAAATCCAATGTATATTTAGATTTGTAAACTCCAATCAAATGTATACTTCTAACTGATTGTTTTTGCTGTGATGTGTAAATCATTACTCAATCAAAATGTTGATCTTGTAAATTAATGTATGGTACGATACATTCTGATCTGTAAAGTAAACCGCTACTGATCGTAGGAAGTAGTGGTATACAAATGTTTACTAAATAAATAAATAAAATAAATACCAGCTATATAGGGTTACTGGCTTCAACATTAGAATCACTATGCTTCTTTTATACCTGCAAAGCATGTTGATGCCTCTATCACATCTAGGTCTCACCTCCCAACCCTAAAGGTACATAAACTGAACAATAACTTTTCCGTTTGGAGGGAGTCAGTGGCCTATATCAAACTATGAAAGAGGAGCAATTTAGATATCAAATAAAGGTAAAATAGTTTCTAAGTACCAGAACCTCTCAATGGTGTTTGTAGATTAGCAGCAGGAACCAGCCTTTGGACATAGTTCATCCTTATTAACAGTTCGTATGTGGCAGCAATGGTTTGGTTGAAGTGGCAATATGCGAACGATTGTAAAACTAACATAGCAAATTGAATATAACTCCTTCACTATATGGAAGCCTAAAAAGAGAGAAAAGGTAGAGGTCTTTCAGAGGAAATTTCAAGGGGCTACTGTAGGAAATAGTTTGGATTTCGATAGGACACTTCAGTCCTGAATGCTGAGAAACCTCTCCACCCAGATGACATTTTCCTTCTTCACCCTACTGACTCCTCCATTCCCGACATCACCCCACTCAATACCTGTCTCTCCTCTGTGGCATCCTGGCTTTCATCCAACCTCCTACACATTAATCTCTCCAAAACGTCTGCTATTTGGTTTACTTTTGGAAGCCCCCCTTCCCTCCTCGTCCCTCTGCTCTCCTCCTCACCTATCCCTGTCGTGTCATCTCTTGGTATTTAGGTTTTACTCTTGATTCCTCTCTCTCTTTTAAAGACCACATTCCCTCTGTTGTTCAGCGCTCCTTCTTCACCTTGAAGCAACTTTGTGCCGTCCATCCTCTTCTCTCCCCCTCTTCCATGACAACACTGCTTCTTTCCCTCATCATATCTCGCCTCAATTACTGTAATGCTTCCCAAGCCGGTCTCCCTCAGTCCCAGCTTCTTCGTCTACAACGCGTCCAAAATACTGCTGTTCGCATTCTAACACACACCTCACACTTTGATCATGTCACTCCCCTCCTTCTACGTCTCCACTGGCTCACTATTCCCTTCCGGATTCAGTATAAGTTCCTCATTTTCATTCACAGATCAATCTACACAGGCACTCCTCTCTATCTCGCTGATCAGGTCCACCTTCACACCCCCCACTATTCCCTCCATGCCAATCGCATGTCCCTTCCCTCCCCATCCCAGGCCCACCTGGAATCTACCTGTTCGTCTGCTTTTTATTTTCTTGGTCCAAGACTCTGGAACTCGCTCCCCTCCCCCCCCCCCCAGTCCTCCGTTTAGAATCCTTTTTCATTACCTTCAAAGCCAAACTGAAAACCCACATTTTTTGTTCTGCCTTTGACCTCCCCCTCCCCTTCACCTCTCTCCCCTCCTCCTCGCTGATGTATAATTTTGCTTCCCCTTTTTGTCATTTTGTCTACCCCCCTCGTTGATGTACAACCTTTGCCTTCCCTTTTATCTGTCATCCTGACTATTCCTCTCCCTCCCTCTGTCCTTATCTTTTCTGACCTGTTTTAAACATTTTAATGGCGTTCCGTTTTGTTTGTAAAGTGCCCAGATGCTTCTGTTATCAGCGGTATATTAAGTTTTTAATAAACATTCACTAGTGATCTTATGTGGCAGCTTGGGGACTGCTGATGACTTTCTCATCTGGCAGTTTTCAGACAAAAGGATGACAGCAGCAGGCCGTGTCTGTGTCTGAAGGAGATACCCACGGTTTCTGCACATATCTATAATCTCTCTTCTTCTGCTTCTTCTCCCACCAAATATTCTCTCTTTTAGCCTTTTCAGTATGTCTTCCTTTACAATTAATACATTTTGGCCTAACTGGAAGGTTGGTGCAAGGATACTGGACACTTCAGCATTCATGTTCATCCCAACACCACCCTCCAACAGCAATCCTGTAAAGATGCATAATTAGATATGAAACTTGTCTATCTGCTCACTCTGCATGCAGATAAAAGCCAGACATACACCACGCTGCACAGACACACGTAAAAGATGGTCCCTGCTCATCAGAGCTTACAGTCTAGCCAAGACAGACGGCACAACAGCTGAGGACAAGGATATGTCTAGGGGAGTGGCAAGGAAACATATAGGAGACCAAGTGGATCAGAATCCAAAAATGGCTGACCCCAAAGCAAGGCAGGTTTTTAGGATAGTAACATAATAATTCAGATGCTGATGACAGATAAAGACATAAATGGTCCATCCAGTCATCCCAGGGAGGTGTTTAGGGTTGTAACTGTCCCTCCAGACAGGTCCCCTCCAATGCGTTTGTGAGGGTTGTAGCTACCCCTCCAGGCAGGTCCCCTCCAATACATTTGTGAGGGTTGTAGCTACCTCTCCAGACAGGTCCCCTCCAATGCGTTTGTGAGGGTTGTAGCTACCTCTCCAGACAGGTCCCCTCCAATGCGTTTGTGAGGGTTGTAGCTATCCCTCCAGGCAGGTCCCCTCCAATGTGTTTGTGAGGGTTGTAGCTATCCCTCCAGGCAGGTCCCCTCCAATGCGTTTGTGAGGGTTTTAGCTACCCCTTCAGACAGGTCCCCTCCAATGCATTTGTGAGGGCTGCAGCTACCCCTCCAGACAGGTCCCCCCACCATAGAAACATAGAAACATGATGACAGAAAAAGACTACATGGCCTATCTAGTCTGTCCTTCCATATCAACAACTACAACAGTCCACTTTTTACCTTTAGAGATCCTCTGTGTTGGTCCCATGCTTTTTTGAATTCAGTTACTGTCCTCATCTCTACCACCTCCACTGGGAGACTATTCCACGGATCCACTACTCTTTCCGTAAAGAAATATTTCCGCATATCACTCCTGAATCTATCTCCCTTCACCCTCATCCCATGTCCCCTCGTAGCAGAACTTGCTTTCAATTGAAAGAGGCTCTCTCCCTGAACATTTATGCCACGGAGGTATTTAAACATCTCAATCATATCACCTCTATCCCGCCTTTCCTCTAAGGTGTACATATTAAGATCCTTAAGTCTGTCCTCATATGCTTTATAAGGAAGCCCACTAATCATTTTAGTAGCCACCCTCTGCACCGACTCCATCCTGTTCACATCCTTTTGAAGGTGCGGTCTCCAGAATTGCACACTATACTCTAAATGAGGTCGCACCAAAGACTTATACAGAGGCATTATCACCTCCTTTTTTCTGCTGGTCATTCCTCTCCCTATGTATCCAAGCATCCTTCTAGCTTTTGCTGTCGCCTTTTCTACCTCTTTAGCTACTTTAAGATCATCAGACACAACCACGCCTAGGTCCCGCTCTTCTTTAGTGTTTTCATTTAGTGTTGCAGTAGTTGTTCCAGCAGGTTCTAAGCCTTCTTGGAAGTATAATAACGATATTCCATTGCTGTTTTCAGCCCAAGCCTTGTTCCTTGTAGGTTATCCCAGTGCAGTTTCCAAAAAGTCCCATAAAGGGATATTCTGTGCTCATTCCACAGCTTTTTGAAATCTGTCATCATTTTTGTCTTCAGCATCTCCTCTGGGAATCATCCTGTCCCTGAAAAAATTAAACTCCAGGAACAAGCAGGAATGCAGTCTTCACATATGGGTGATGGCCCCCAACAAAGCCCGCAAGGGAACACTCCCCAGCATCCAATAGGAAGTGTTTGGGAACATCCTTCTGCACATGCATGCATGCCTTCCCGCCTTCCCAGTGAATCTCTTCAGTCGTAGTTTTTCCACGGAGCCCTACGGACACTTGCCTGCCACTGCAGTTAAAACTTTTTTTTTTTTTTACATGATGCAATGTTCCACATTAGGAACCACCACCCAGGAAAAAGATTTAGGCATCATTGTGGATAACATATCTCAATGACAACTCCGAACATAACCCCCAAGCGAATAGCACAAGTGATCAAACAGGCAGACCCTCGCAACAGGCTTACTCCACAATGTAAATAACAAGCAGTTTCATGTACTGTTGTACCACCTATGTATATAGTTGACCATGATGTCCCTTATCAGATGAATCACCATTGTATATAGTTACAACCATTGTATATAGTTACCCCGTTTCTCCAAGTTCTACTCCATGTTAAATGTAATGACCAGACAAATGTATATTGTCGGATGTTTCTGTTCAATGTAAACCGCGCTGATGGCTAAAAGTGCGGTATATAAGAATTGTTAATAAAATAAAATAAATAAATAAAATAAACATGTTAAAACCCTCCGCCCAGTGTGCAGCGGCCGCCAAGAGAGCAAATAGAATGCTAGGTATCATAAGGAAAGGAATGGAGAATAAAACAAAGGATATTTATTTATTTATTTAGCTTTTCTTCTATACCGCGCTATGTACATCAGTGTGGTGTACATTCAACATAACATTATACATGCAGTCGAACCGCATTGTATTTACATTGAACAGGAGCAATAAACCTGGATATAACTAGGGGTAACTATCTACAAATTATTTACATTGATCAGAGAAGTACTCCAAAGTTCGACCGGCTTTTCCTCTTTTGAATTGCTCTATGGGCCACAACCCCTGGGAATCTTACAGATATTACTGTATAATGCCTCTGTATCATTCCATGGTGTGACCGCACCTTGAATACTGTGTGCAATTCTGGTCGCCATATCTTAAAAAGGATACATCAGTTTGTGGATGTTACACCCATGTCCACAAAATCTTCAACAAAGTGCATATTTGCTTCATTATGTGGGAGAGAAATGGTATCCCTTGATTCATGAGGATTTCAGGAGGTTTCCCCAACCGGGAGAAGAATTCCCATAATGTATTGGCCAATGTTGTGGTCTTAGAATTCCGTACGGCTATCGCTTCCGGATACTTTACCACCAGGATGAATTTGTTGCCACAGGGAGTACATTCCAAGGGTCCCACTAAATCCACTGCAGCCCTTTCAATGGGGTCTCAATAACAAGCATTGGCATTAGAGGGGCAGGTCTAACCTTTGCCGGACTATGCAGCTGGCAGGTGGGACAGGATTGGCAAAAGAGCTGTACATGTTTATGAAGTCCCGGCCAGTAAAACTGGGCTTAATGTGCTCCTGAGTTTTCCCCACCCCCAGCTGTCCACTGAAGGGATGACTATGGGCAAACTCCATTACCTGCCTCCAATATGGCTGGGGAACTACCAACTGCTCTATTGCCCCCCTGATAACGCTATACAGTAGGTCTTGTCATATCAAAAAGTAGGGAAAGCCCCTCTGGGAAGGGTCCAAGTTACCTACTGGTGCCCCCTCAACCTCTTGAACCTGGTCCCAGGCATTCCTAAGGGTCTCATCTCCCCTTTGGGCTCTTTTAAACTGGACTGGACTTTCTATGCCACCCCATGCAGGTGGGTTGGTCCCAGTTCCTGGCGGATCCTAGTTGTGGTGCTGGATTTTCTCGAGAATCATCTGTGATTCTTTCTAGGAACTCCTCCCCCTCAGAATTCTCCTCCACAGCTGCCCCCACACTTGAGTTATGACAGGCCTTCTCCAACCAGTGCTGCTTGCAAGACTTGGGAGTTTTGGGGTCCTTCAGAAACAAGTCCAGGTCTCTCAAATGGAAGAGTTCCGGAAAATCCTCCGCAGTTCCCTCGTCTGGGTTGCTTTTCCCACGGTTACAGATGTCCTTGAAATTTGGAAAATCTTGGCCTATACTCACTGGCAAAGAAAGCCAGGGTACGACCACCACCTCAAGAGTCTCTGTACCCATGGGGAGGGGTTATTTAACTTGCACTATCTGATATGTCCGTTGATCTCCACCACGGATACAAACGAAGGTCACGAGTTTCTCATAGTTGATCTGATACCTTGTCCTGGTATCCTGCCTGATGAGAGTCCTCACACTTCCTGAGTCCACCAGAGCTTGTAGAGAAATGCCTTCCAGCTCTACAGGTATCACAAATATCCTCCCCTCCACTAGGGATGCTTCCACAGTACCGCACTCATGGGAGGTCATAACATTTGTATCAACTGGTTCCCCAATCACCATGGGGCACTCACAGGCATTGTGGCCCATGCCTCCAAACTTGAAGCAAGTCCAATAGCCATCTCTGGATCCTCAGAAGGTTTGGGATCACTGAGGCCTTGGTGCAGGGGCCATCAAACATAAGAACATAAGATATGTCATACTGGGTTAGATCAAGGTCCATCAAGCCCAGTATCCTGGTTCCAACAGTGGCCTATCTAGGTCACAAGTACCTAGCCATCTTCCCAAAAGACACACAGGTTCTACAATGCATGTATTGGGCAAGCAGTGGATATCTCCTGTCCCCTTCAATAATGATTTATAGATCTTTCCTCCAGAAACTTGTCCAAACCTTTTTTAAACCCAGCTACACTAACAGATTTTACTACATCCTCCGGTAATGAATTCCAGAATTTTCTTACGCGTTGAGTGAAAAAATATTTTCTCATATTAGTCTTAAATAGATTACACTGTAGTTCATTGCATGTTTATTTATTTATTTATTTATTTTATTTATTTAACTGATTTTATATACAGTCTTTCTACAAACCAAGACGGTTTAAATAAAACATTTAAAATAGAGTGTTTCCACTGTTTACATAGAACAAAGTAACAATATATATAAAATAACAATGAACTAATTATAAATTATAAGAATAAACAACTATTTACAAAGGTATTTACAAAGGTATGTTCCCTAATTTTTCTATATTTTGATGGTGTAAACAATCAATCTACGCTTACCCGTTCAACTCCATTCATTAATTTATAGACCTCTATCATATCTCCCCCTCAGCCATCTCTTTTCCAGGTAGAAGAGCCCTAAACATTTTAGCCTCTCCTCATAGGGGTATCCTCCCATCCACTTTACCATTTTGGTGACTCTTCTCTGTACCTTTTCTAATAACGCTATATCTTTTTTAAGATACAGTGACCAGAACAGCACACAATATTCAAGGTGCAGTCGCACCATGGAACAACACAGAAACATTATAATATCCTTTGTTTTATTCTCCATTCCTTTCCCTATGATTCCTAGCATTCTATTTGCTTTCTTGGCTGCCGCAGAACACTGGGTGGAGAGTTTCAATGTATTATCCACAATGATGCCGAAGTCTTTTTCTGGGTGGTGGTTCCTAATGTGGAACCTTGCATTGTGTAACCATAGTTTAGGTTGTTCTCTTATTAGTTTAAACGGGTTACAAGGTAGCTTCATTGCATGTCCCCTAGTTGTTCTACTTTTTAATGGTGTAAACAATCGATCTAAGTTTACCCGTTCCACTCCATTTATTAATTTATAGACTTTTATTGTATCTCCCCTCAGCCACCTCTTTTCCAGGTTGAAGAGCCCTAACCTTTTAAGCTTCTCCTCATAGGGATATCCTTCCATCCTCTTTACCACTTTGGTTGCTCTTCTCTGTACTGTTTCTAATTCTGCTATATCCTTTTTCAGATACGGTGACCAGAATTGCATACAATATTCAAGGTGTGGTCGCACCATGAAACACAACAGAGACAATATATCATCCATGGTTTAATTCTTCATTCCTTTCCTTATGATACCTAGCATTCTATTTGCCTTCTTGGCCACCGCTGCACACTGGGTGGAGGGTTTCAATGTGTTATCCACAACGATGCCTAAATCTTTCCTAGGTAATGATTCCTAATGTGGAACCTTCCATCGTGTAATTTTAGTTAGGGTTGTTCTTTCCTAGGTGCATAACTTTGCACGTGTCAACATTAAATTTCATCTGCCATTTGAATGTCCAGTCTTCCAATTTATCAAGGTCCTCTTGCAATTTTTCCCAATCCTCTTGGGTTTTAACAACTTTGAATAATTTTGTGTCATCTGCAAATTTGATTACCTCACTCATTATTCCTGTTTTCAGGTAATTTACAAAAATGTTAAAAAGCAGCAAACCCAGCACAGATCCCTGGGATACTCCACTATTCACCTTTCTCCATTGGAAAAATTGGCTATTTAGCCCTAACCTCTGCTTCCTATCTTTTAACCAGTTCCTGATCCACAATCGTACACTACCTCCTATCCCATGACTTTTTAATTTCGCCAAGAGTCTTTCATGAGGGACCTTGTCAAAGGCTTTCTGAAAATCCAGATACACTATATCAACCGATTCATCTTTGTCTAGCTGTTTATTCACACCTTCATAAAAACATAACAGATTAGTAAGACAAAACCTTCCTTGGCTAAAGCCATGATGGCTGTCTCCCATTAAGCCTTGACCATCGACCTGTTCAGTAATTTTGTTCTTTATGATGGTTTCTACCATATTTCCTCATACTGATGTCAGGCTCACCGATCTGTAGTTTCCCGGATCACCCCAGAACCCTTTTTTAAAAATGGCATTACATTGGCCATCCTCCAATCTTCAGGTATTACAGATGATTTTAATGATAGTTCACAGATTACTGAGAGTAGGTCTGCAATCTCATATTTTAGTTCTTTCAACACTATTGGATGTCTACCATCTGGTCCAGGAGATTTACTACTCTTCAATTTATCAAATTGTTGTAATACTGTACATCTTCCTGATTTATCGATATTTCTTTCAATTCTTCTGCGACATCACCTTTAAATACCATTTCAGTCATGGGTAGCATCCCTACATCTTCCTCGATAAAGACTGAAGCAAAGAATTCATTCAGTCTCTCTGCTATGGCTTTGTCCCCTCTTAGTGCCTCCTTTACCTCTCTGTCATCTAATGGTCCAACTGACTTTCTCACAGATTTTTTGCCATGAATGTACTTGAAAACATTTTTATTATATGTTTTTGCTGCCGCAGCAAGCTTTTTTTTTCAAATTCTCACTTTGCCTGCCTTATCAGTACCTTGCATCTAACTTGCCAGTGCTTATGTTTTTTCCAGTTTTCCTCATTTGGCTCCTTTTTCCATTTCCTGAAAGATGCTTTTTTGAAAACAGCCTCTCTGTTCTCACCTTTAAATCATGCTGGCAGTATTTTTTTTATTCCATCCACTTTTCTTAAAGCGTGGAATACAGCTGGTCTGGGTTACCAGAGTGTGATCCGGGAAACTACAGACCGGTGAGCCTCACGTCAGTACTGGGAAAAATGGTAGAAACCATCATAAAGAATAAAATTACTCAGCATGTAGATAGTCATGGCCTAATGTGAGACAGCCAACATGGAAGATCTTGTCTTACTAATCTGTTATATTTTTTTTGAAAGTGTGAATAAACAGGTGGACAAAGGTGAGTCAGTTGATATAGTGTATCTGGACTTTCAGAAAGCCTTTGACAAGGTCCCTCATCAGAGTCTTTTGGCAAAACTAAAGAGTCATGGGATAGGAGGCAGTGTACTACTGTGGATCAGGAACTGGTTAAAAGATAGAAAGCAGAGGGTTGGGCTAAATGGCCAATTTTCCCAATGGAGAAAGGTGAATAGTGGTGTACCCCAGGGATCTGTGCTGGGTCCGCTGCTTTTTGACATATTCATAAATGACCTGGAAAGTGGAATAACGAGTGAGGTTATCAAATTTGCAGATGACACAAAACTATTTAAAGTTGTTAAAACCCAAGAGGATTGTGGAAAATTGCAAGAGGATCTTGATAAATTGGAAGACTGGGCATCAAAATGGCAGATGAAATTTAATGTGGACAAGTGCAAAGTTATGCACCTAGGGAAGAACAACCCAAACTATGGTTACACAATGCAAGGTTCCACATTAGGAACCACCACCCAGGAAAAAGATTTAGGCGTCATTGTGGATAGCAGTTACTTACCTGTAACAGGTGATCTCTGGGAACAGCAAGAATAAGTCTTCACATATGGGTATTGTCTGTACCGACGGAGCCTGCGCGGGAACGCTCCCCAGCATCCAATCAGAAAGCTTTTGGGAGCATCCCACAGCGCCTGCGTGCTGCCTTCCCGCCTTTCCCAACTGTCTCTCCTCAGTTAGGTCTTAAAGCTGAGACAAAGAGAGAGAGAGAGGGAAAGGAAAGATAGATAGAGAGATACGTCTCCCGCGGGAGGTGGGTGGGTTGTGAAGACTTATTCCTGCTGTTGCCAGAGATCACCTGTTACAGGTAAGCAACTGTGCTATCTCCAGGAACAAGCAGGAATGAGTCTTCACATATGGGGACTCCCTAGCTTTAGATGCAAGGGAGAGACCCCTGAAGTTGTGTGTCCCTGGGACAGGGCTCCACTTCCCCCCATGGATCTCTGGCATCCCATCAGGGATGGTGGGTAGGAGTTGATTAAGTATGGAACAGGTGTTTGAGAACAACCTGACCAAACAAGGCATCCCGGCGGGAGTCCTTGTCCAAGCAGTAATGGGCTGTGAAGGTATGAACCGAGGCCCAAGTGGCTGCTCGACAGATGTCGTCAATAGACACAGAGTTCAGATGAGCCATTGAGGCTGCCATGGCCCTCACATTGTGAGCTATGACATGGCCCTCCAGAGAAAGGTTCTTACTCTGATAGGCGAAAGAAATACACTGGGCAATCCAGTTGGATAGTGTTCTCTTGGAGACTGGTAGTCCCAAATGAGAAGGATCAAAGGCAACAAAGAGCTGAGAGGACTTTCTATGTTGCTGTGTCCTTTGTAAATAAAAAGCCAGAGCTCTTTTACAGTCCAGGGTATGAAGATTCCTCTTTGCACTTGATGCATGAGGCCCTGGAAAAAAGACAGGTAGGTAGACCTCCTGGTTGAGGTGAAAGGGCGAGATCACCTTAGGCATAAAGTGTGGATGAGTCCTAAGGACTACCTTGTCATGATGGAACCTTGTATAAGGTGGATTAGCTATGAGTGCTTGCAATTCACTGGAGTGGAGGAGTAGCCTAGTGGTTGGGGCAAGGTACTTCAGGCCGGAAGGTCGGGGGTTCAAATCCCACTAGAGGACAGCAACCTTGGGCCGGAAGGTCTGGGGTTTCTAGTCCCACAGGTGCTCCTTGTGGTCTTGGGCAAGCCACTTAACCCTCCATAGCCCATGTTCCCTGTAAAATAGTTATCTCCAAGTTGCAATACCCTGTTTAATGTAATTTCAGTTTGTTCAATGTAAACCGCACTGATGCAGAATAGCGCGGTATATAAGAGAATATAAATAAATAAAATAAATAATACGACGTGCTGATGTGATTGCAATGAGAAAGATAACTTTCCAAGAAAGGTATTTCAAGGAGGTGGTAGCCAAAGGTTCAAAAGGTGGCTTCATAAGCTGACCAAGAACCAGGTTCAAGTCCCATGCCACCGGAGGTGGTCTAATGGGAGGCTTTGTTAAAAGGAGGCCTCTCATGAACCTTGCTACAAGAGGATGAGAGGAAATAGGTTGTCCATTCAGAGGCTTAAGGGAAGCTGCAATAGCACTCAAATGGACCCTTACTGAATTAGTTTTAAGGCCTGCATTAGACAGATGGAGGAGATACTCCAGCAAAGATTCCAGGGGTATGGCAAGGGGGTTAAGACCCTTCTCAGCGCACCAGGTAGTAAACCTCTTCCACTTGAAAGCATAAGAACGTCTAGTGGAAGGTTTTCTGGAAGCATAAAGAACATCTTTCACTTGCTGAGAAAGATGAAGATCCTGGAGATCTAGGCCTTCAGCAACCAAGCCCTGAGATGCAGAGACTGGGGAATGGGATGCCATAACTTCCCGTCCTCTTGAGATAGGAGATCTGGAGCAGACCCTAACTCGAGGGAGGAAGCTTGAGAGAGATGTAGAAGCAGAGGGTACCACACTTGCCGTGGCCAATGTGGAGCTATGAGAATCATGTGGCCTCTGTCTCTCTGAAGCTAGAACAGGGTTTTGGGAATTAGGGGAATGGGTGGAAAGGCATACAGGAAGTCTTGACCCCAGTGAAGGAGGAAAGCATCCCTTGCCTGAGCCCCCTGAGCCGGAGTTCTGGAACAGAACCGGGGAAGTTTGGCATTCCACGGACTTGCAAAGAGGTCTATGTCCGGGGTTCCCCAAATCTGAAAAATCCTGGCCACCTGGTCCACATGTAGGGACCACTCGTGTGGAAGCAGAACTCGACTGAGCCTGTCTGCCCAAGAGTTTTGAACGCCTGGAAGATAAACTGCCAGAAGATGAATTTGATGCTCTCTGGCGAGGGCCCACAGTCGCAAAGCTTTGTTGCAAAGCGACAGAGAGCCAGTTCTGCCCTGCTTGTTCACATGGCTACCTGATTGTCCATGTGGATAAGGACTGTCTTGCAGCTGAGCAGGGTGTGGAACACTCGCAGAGCAAAGAAGATTGCTCTGAGTTCCAAGAAATTGATATGTAGACAAGTCTCCTGTGGGGACCAGATGTCCTGGGTGGAGAGGTCTTGTAGATGAGCTCCCCACCCCATTGGAGAAGCATCTGTTGTGAGAGTTGCTTGGGGTAGAGACTGCTGAAAGGGGGACCCCAGCAACAGGTTTTGAGGGGACTTCCACCACTGGAGAGACAAAATGAGGCGACTTGTGCTTGCTATTTTGTCTGACAGGCAGTCTAATGCCTGGGTCCATTGGGTGGATAAAGTCCACTGAGCTGCTCTCATGTGAAGGTGAGCATATGGGACCACATGCACGGTGGATGCCATGTGGCCTAGTAACTGTAACATCTCTCAAGCAGTTAAGTGAGGCTTCAACTCTGCTTGAGAAGCTAACTGCACCAAGCGAAGGCACCGGGCCTGGGGGAGATAGGCCCTTGCCTTTGTGGTATCCAGCAACGCCCCTATAAACTCCAGGGACTAAGTAGGGGTTAAATTGAATTTTGGGACATTTATTATCAGCCCTAAATACTGAAGGATACTCATTGTGCAGGCTAGAGAATTCTTGGCCTCTGACTGAGTGGGAGCTCGAATGAGCCAGTCGTCCAAATAAGGGAAAACGAATATTCCCAGAGTGCGCAGAAATGCAGCTACCACTGCCATGCATTTTGTGAACACTCTTGGTGCAGAGGCCAGACCAAAAGGGAGCACTCTGTATTGATAGTGCTTCTCTTGAAAAAGGAACCAAAGGAACCTTCTGTGAGTTGGATGGATGAGAACATGGGTGTACGCATCCTTGAGATCTAGAGAACAAAGCCAATCCTGACTTTGAAGGTATGGCAGCAGAGTTCCCAGAGAAATCATTTTGAATTTTTCCTTGACTAGGAATCTGTTCAATTCTCTGAGATCTAAGATGGGTCTGTAGCCCCCTGTTTTCTTTGGAATAAGAAAATAGGGGGAGTAGAAACCTGTGCCCTGTTGTTGAAGAGGCACTTCCTCTATTGCCCCCTGGGTGAGAAGGGTGGCAACCTCCTGCCCCAACAGGTTGAGGAGGGAGGTTGGAGAATTGAACTAGTGCACTCTTGTGTGAGGGGGCAAGCTTGAAAAATGAAGTTTGTACCCCTCTCTTATGATGGAGTGTCCAATGCTCTGCTGTAATTTGCTCCCATCTGGGAGCAAAATGACATAACCGCCCTGGAATGGTGGAGGGCTCTGGTCCTTCCAGAGCTAGGAAGGCTAAGTTCTCTAGCGGAAAGTCAAAGGCCCTGAGGGGGCTGAGGTTGCTGGGTCGGTGGAGGCCTAGCAGCCTTTGCTTTGCTCTGTTTGGATGATTGCTGACGTTTGGTAGGGAACTGAGCTGCAGAAGATGCCCGCTGACCATAAGCAGGACAGAATCTTCCCTTTTTAGAAAAAGGTGCTTTCTTGAACAACCTTTTCTTAGCAGGAGCAGCTGTGGATTTGGATAGTCTATCCAAGGCAGAATTTTCAGCATCCATCTGATTGACTTTTGGATGCCAATCTTTACCAAACAGGTTCTCACCTGTACAAGGGATATTTCCCAATTCATCTTGAACCCAGATCTCCAAATCAGATGCTTGAAGCCAAGCAATTCTACGTGCACCTATGGCAATAGCTCAGGCTCTGCTTACACATTCAAAGGAGTCGAAAGCTGCACGGTTGGAGAATTTGGAGATATCTTGGGCATGTTTAAGCCAAGTGAGAAAGTCCTATCTTTTATCCTCAGACATGAAAGGACTTAAAGTCTGCAAATGATCAGTGACTTCTTTTAAGAACATTCCCATGTAAAGACTATAGGAATTAATTCTTGCAGCAAGCATGGAAGCTTGGAAGACTCTTCTTCCAAAAGCATCCAGGGTTCTACATTCACGTCCTGGAAGATTAGAGGCATGTCTTTTGGCACTTCTAATCTTTCTCATAGCAGACTCAACCACAATAGAGTGGTGAGGAAGTTGAGTTTTATGGAAACCAGGACAAGGAGGGACACGATACATGGTATCCAACCTGCGAGAATGAGGGGAGGTGGTCAGAGGTGCTTCCCACATACTTAACATGAGATCATACAAAATCTCATGAACAGGCAAGATAGCTGCCTCCTTAGGAGTTTTAGGATATTGTAAAATATCTAACTCCTTGGCTCTGGGTTCTGTCTCAGGGGCTACCCTAATGGAAAGGCCCCAAGCCACCTCCCTGATGTAGTCTTGAAAAGACAAGTCCTCTGGAGGAAACATCCTTCGTTTAGGAGAGGACTCCTCCTGTGGAAGAAGCATCACTGCATCGACCGACTCTTCAGAATCCTCAGAGTCCTCTGAGGAATCGAAGTATCGTCTGTCCGGATGCTCTTGCAAAGCCCGATACCCGTACCGAATGGGATCGGCATCGGGAATAACCGGTACCGGGGTATCGGTACCGGAGGGCTTCAGAGGACAGAGTACCGGCATAGCGGACACCGATGCCGATGTCGATGCCAGCGGTACCGGGATCGGTACCGATGGCGATGCTATAGCCAGTACCGGAGGGGTAGTCTGTTGCGGTACCACGGGCGTCGATGCCACAAGGAAAGCCACCAGACTGCGTTCTATGGACAGAATCCTCTGATCCATCGTCAACTGCCAATGCTTGGAAGTCGGTACCGGTGGAAGCCACTGGTACCCCAGAGCATGGCACCAGGAGATCTGTCGAGGCCACGCCATCGAGATCATCCTGGAACCCCGATGATGATGCTTTAGAGGCCAAAGCCTCTCACCGGGGTAATTTTGCCGGTGCAGAATCCTCAAGGGGAATGCCAGAGGCATCTCGATGCTTAGAAGGAGATCTACCCTTCGAGGACCGGCTGGATTTATGTTTAGTTACCCGAGATCCATGTGAGGAAGAAGAAGCCCTGGAAGATGTCAATGCCACTGAAGCCGCATCAGAGGGAAACAGGGTACTGAGCTTGGCAGCTCGGTTCTGCCGACCTCTTTTAGACATCATAGAACAGGACGTACAATCTGTGATGGAATGGTCAGGACCTAAACATTTTAGACACCAGTCATGGGTGTCGGTGATGGAAATTGTACCACCACATTTTGTGCACTTCTTAAATCCTGAGGCAGGCTTTTTCATGCTAAGGGAAAAGGTTTTGGGCCTAAGGCCCAAAACGCAAGTGCACCTGAAGAAAAAAGAAACGGAAAAGAGATTTTTTTTTTTTTTTTTTAACAAGAAGAAAAGAAAAAGACCGGCGGTACCGGTGGAGCATCGAAGAAGGCATACGCGACACAAAAGAAATAAAGAAAAATAAAGAAATTCTTCTGCGGTGACAGGAACACGACCTGCGGGCTCCGCGAAAAAGAAGAACTGAGGAGAGACAGTTGGGAAAGGCAGGAAGGCAGCACGCAGGTGCTGTGGGATGCTCCCAAAATCTTTCTGATTGGACGCTGGGGAGCGTTCCCGCGCAGGGTCCGTCGGTACCGACGATACCCATATGTGAAGACTCATTCCTGCTTGTTCCTGGAGATACCATGTTAAAACCCTCCGCCCAGTGTGCAGCGGCAGCCAAGAGAGCAAATAGAATGCTAGGTATGATAAGGAAAGGAATGGAAAATAAAACAAAAGATATTATAATGCCTCTATATCGTTCCATGGTGAGACCGCACCTTGAATATTGTGTGCAATTCTGGTCGCCGTATCTTAAAAAGGATATAGCGTTATTAGAAAAGGTTCAGAGAAGAGCCACCAAAATGGTAAAGGGGATGGAAGGATACTCCTATTAAGAAAGGCTAAAAAGGTTAGGGCTCTTTAACCTGGAAAAGAGACAGCTGAGGGGAGATATGATAGAAGTCTATAAATTAATGAGCGGAGTGGAACGGGTAAACATAGATCGATTATTTACCTTATCAGAATATAGAAAGACTAGGGGACATGCAATGAAGCTACAGGGTAAACTATTTAAGACTAATAAAAGAAAACATTTTTTCACTCAACGTGTAATCAAACTCTGGAATTTGTTACCGGAGGATGTAGTAAAGGCCGTTAGTGTAGCTGGGTTGAAAAAAAGTTTGGACAAGTTCCTGGAGGAAAGGTCCATAAACCATTATTAAGAAGGGACCCAGGATATCAATGCTTGACCCAGTACAAGCATTGCGGAACCTGTGTCTTTTGGGGAAACTGCTAGGTTCGTATGACCTAGATTGGCCACTGTTGGAAACAGGATACTGGGCTTGATGGACCTTGGTCTGACCCAGTATGGCATATCTTATGTTCTTATGTTGACTGCTTCCACATCATCTCCAGCCACCCAGCCAGCCAGGCTGTCTGCTCAAAATTTACTAGGAAGTGGTCCGGGTCTTCACCCTCCATCAATTTAGGCAGGGATAGTACTGGAGGTGGGTCTACTGCCCTTGGATTGCCTGGGAGACTTGCGCTAGCGAACCCTGTTGTATTTCCAATGATGGCTGTAGTACTTGTTGCTGCTGCTCCCCTTGTGTTTGCAAAATGTCCTGTAGCAGCTGCTGCTGCTGTTGTTGTCCTTCCACTAGGGCCTAAAGCAATCTCTCTATTTTGATTTAATTATTCTTTCCATCCCACCCATGATAGGAAAAACAAAACAAAACTCTTACCTGTCTGGCTTCTAACTAAACTGAGGTTCCTTCCCTAACTGTGACAGGGCTAACACCTTTAGCTGTGTACCAACCCCCCCCCCCCCCAACCCTTCCTCTTCTTCATCCCTGCACTGTAGAGAGGTTAGAGCCCAGGAGGTGCCTGGTTTTCTTCTGTCACTGCGTTAAGAAGAAACATCCCACTACTGACACCATATGTGGTATAGGCATGCAAGCAAAGGGCAGTGACCCAAGGATCCCCAACCGATTTAAGGTTGAGAGGGAAACACAAAACTTTATTAGGCATTTGTGCAGGATCAGACAGACTGCTTGGCCTCTTCTTGGGCCAGTATTTCAAAGGCACAAAACAAAAGCTGGTGCTCTACAGTTTCCTCACTCAGTTCATTCATTTGTCAGTTTTTCAGCAGCAAGGCAAGATAAAGCAGAAAAACAGCAGCTTTCAGCAGGTCCTGCTCCTACCTTCTCACAGATAAATCATCAGCATGTAGCCCATAGAACCCAGGGCTTCTCTGTCTCCCTCCAGGTCTCCTGCTCCCTGGTTTAAACCCTCTCCAGGCATTTTCTAGCCTAGTTTCTTAAAGGAGCAGGGGTTTGGGCTCTTACAAAGAAAATGCCTCACTGGTTCTGAGTTTGACTGGGGAATGTCTCTGCGGGGGATGGAGAGTTTCCTATACAGTCCATCACAGGCCTCTATATCCTTTGGGGTTTGGAGTGATAGTGCTGATGCTTGTATATACCATCGGTGTAGTTTGTCTTCTTACTTTGGGGGGGGGGGGAAGGGTAAGGAAACCATACTGACAGTGGGCACAGGGGATTCAGTTCACCATTAGTGCCTGCAACATTTGAGGGAGCACTGCCCTCCCATGCTCCCCCCTAAATTACCCCTATGGTACGTACCTGTTTTATGGTCCATGCATGTAAGCCCTGGAATTTATACAAGTATTCCGTTTTAAAACACTAGACAATGTCAGTTAAAGAGCTGAGCAAAATAACTTTTATTTCTAAATTTTGAGATGATTTTAAAACAGCAGCACAATGTAGTGCAGAGCCCAGGTCTAAACAAACAGTAAACTGACACTTAAGTAAATGCCAACATCCAGCTTTTTCCTGCATGTGCACATGCCCCTTCCAAACTGCATGCTGCGAACGAGACCATGCAAGTCTTCCAACATGACCTCCATAATCTGGTCAAAACCAGCACTAGATTCTTCTCTATGGTGTAGCTAGTCTTTCGAATCATTTACCATCAGATCTTAAAATGAAAAATTATTAAATTCACTTTTACTGTGTAAGTAGGGAGTCATTTCAGAATGCTTTTTCAGTGCATAAATCCAATTTTAAATGCATAATTGCATAACACTATATGGCATTGAGCTAGCATAAACACCATGGGGGTCATTCTGAAGCATGAATAGCGGGGATGGATGTCCCATTGGGACGTCCATCCCTGCTATTTATTCATGCCGTTTTCCGGGCCTGACTATCTTCCCTGCATGTTGTACGGGGAAGGAAGACAGGGGCGGGAAAGGGGCAGATTGGGGGCAGCACTAGGAAGGACAGTGGGCAGTTACCAGCGCCGGAGATTCAGGGCCGATTCCAATGTCGGCCCTATACGTCCAGGGCCGGCGATCTACACGGGGAACTTATTCCACCTCGGAGGTGGAATAAGTTCCCCTAGTCATCGAAGGATGGTGGGCCCGGAGCATAGATGGGGCGGTGGGGGGCCAAAGACACTTCTCACAGCCCAACCCTGGCCTTAGGAGGCCAGATCAGTGGAGGTGTTGCAGGGAATTCACTTTTAAAGTTGGCGGCCGGGGATCACAACTCTTCAATGGAGCCACAGTGCCATGGCAACCAGAAGTCATAGCGCTGCGGCTCAATTGATAAGCACTGACTGAGTTAGCTGGGAAAGGCCTGCACATTCAGGCCTGTTCACGATTCTGATCCAGCGGGGCTAGACATGCCCCACAGGATCAGAATCGTGACTCCCTCTCTGCGTCCGGTTTTGGCCGGACGCACAGAGGGCTCAGACGTATAGAATGGAATCGGACCCCATGTGTAGCATTCCTGGGGATGCACCCAGAGCAGAGTAAGGGCGGAGCTGTGAGGTGCTGCATACATTATAAACTTACCCCAGCTCTAGAGCAGGTGGGCATTTGCATACTATAGGAGCTATTCTGGGAATTTATTTTATAAAGGCACAAAGGCACCTAGTTGCCTTTAGAAAATAGTGCCTTTTTTGAACCTCAGGAAGGCATCATGTTACAAAATCAGGCCCTTAAAACCTGTTTAATTAGTACTTGACTGCCTGTCTTTCTACTCTTACTTTAGCTTCTCTGCGTTTCCAAGCAATTTTCAGAATTTCTTCTGTCATCCATTTTGGCCATTTTGCTTTTTCACCTTTTTTGAGCACAAGTTTCTTGATATCATCCCACAATTCTTCTGGTGCTATGTAATTTGTATCCAAAGCAGTGAATCAATTTCACAGGCAGTCTTTAAATTCTGGTAGTACATTTTCAAGATCACATTTTGCTACAGTCATGAGTGACTAGGGTTGCCAACTTTTTCACCGAGAAAAACCCGACACCTGTGGCTCGCCATGCTCCACCCATTCTCCACCCCTAGTCCCACCCCTGCCCCGCCCCCAGCCCCACCCACAAAAATTACCAAGGATTCAGTCACACCCCCCCTCAGTGTTGGTTCTCACCCCCCCTCCCCTCAGTGCTGGTTCACTCACTCACCCCCCCCTGCTGAGTCACTCACCCCCCCTCCCCTGCTGGTTCACTCACCCACCCCCCTGTCACTCACTCACCCCCTCCCCTGCTGGTTCACTCACACCAACCCCCCTCTCCTGCTGGTTCACCCCAACCCCCCTCCCCCGATGTTTCACTCTCCCCTCCCCCCCCCTCCACTGCTGGTTCACTCACCCACCCCGCTGTCACTTACTCACCCCTCCTGCTGGGTCACTCACTCACCCCCCTCCCCTGATGGTTCACTCACACCAACCCCTCCCCTCAGTGCTGGTTCACTCACTCACCCCCCCTGCTGACTCACTCACCCCCTCCCCTGCTGGTTCACTCACACCAACCACCCTCCCCTGCTGGTTCACTCATAACACCACCCCCCTCCACTTCTGGGTCAATCACTCACCCCCCCTCCCCTGCTGGTTCACTCACACCAACCCCCCCCCCCTCCACTGCTGGTTCACTCACACCACCACCACCATCCCCCCTTGCTGGTTCACTCACACCATCACCCCCCCCCCCAACCCCTGCTGGTTCACTCACACCACCACCCCCCCCCTTGCTGGTTCACTTACACCACCACCACCCCCCCCCCTTGCTGGTTCACTCACACCACCACCCCCCCCTCCCCTTGCTGGTTCACTCACACCATCACCCACCCCCCCTTGTTGGTTCACTCACACCACCCCCCCCCCTGCTGGTTCACTCACACCATCACCCCCCCCCCCCTCTGCCCCAGCCGCGGCTTCTGCTTTGTACAGAGCAGCGGCTGCAATACACTTACTTTGAAAAGTAAAGACAAACTGTGTAAGGAGCCCTCCGGTCATCGCAGAGCCCGAGGAAGTGATGTCATGGGGGCGGGCTCCTCACAGGTTGTCTTTCCTTAAGGATTTACATCAAGCATGTGGGTTGTTTAAAAATACTGTCTTGTTTGTGTGTGGGGTTGTGCACAATTTGTTTGTATCCAAGGTCTGTCATTGCATCGAGGAATGTACTAGATAAGTGGTGATGTAGAGAGGCAAGGTTAAAATCACCTAACAACCAGTTTGGTTTGTTGGGGTTATCAGGGTTGCAGGCCAAGTTTATTATATCCGAGAAATCTTCTGATACTGCGTTTGGTGCCGAATAAATGAGATTGATAGAGTTGCTTCTATTTGTGATAGTTATAGTGTCTAGGTGCTGGGAGCTCCTGGTTAGGGACACTCGGTATTGCAGCTCGGACTTTGCTATTATGAAGACTCCTCCACTTCTTCTGTTATCTCTGTTACAAGCGAAGAGTGAGAAGTTAGGGGGAGTGATTTGGTTAATTAGGGCAGTATCTGAGTCAGAAAGCCATGACTCAGTGACCATTAGAAGTTCTAGGTTGTAGTTGGATATTAGGTCTGTGATGGTTGGCCATTTGTTGTGCACAGATCGTGCGTTGATGAGTGCACACCTGAGCTCGTGTAGCACGTCCTCTTTGTTGATCTTTTTGTTAGTAATGGTCTCCATAGATATGTAGAGCAGGCGTGTCTGTCTCTTGTGTTGTAGGTTTGGATGAGGTTGATGATAGTTGTAGTGATATTTTCTATTTGATCCTAGGAATACTGGGATAGGGTTGTGATCATGTATGGATGAATCAGAGTCATGGATGGTCATGGCAATGGTATAGAGAAAGATGAAGGTTAGGGTTGAGGTAGGCATGATTAGCTTTCTTTAATGTTATCTCTGTTGCTTGTGAAGGGCATCCAATGGTACCTGGAGATATATTGAGGTTTGAGATAAATGGAGTATATGAGGTACAGTGTTTTCTCAGTATCTATGTGAGATGGTAATGTGAGGTGGGGAGCTAGGGTACAGCTTTGTGAGAGACTTGTCAATACCTCACAGTTGATACATTGTTATAGTAGTAGAGACAGCATTATTACAAGGTATTGTTACAAGGTATTGGTTACATTGGAGCTATTTAGTAGAGCAGTTAACATCCCTTTTACTGTTTACCGATAGTAATAACACAGCAGCTGAGGGTTAAACAATAAAGCCTGGAAAATTGATAACTAGTATACTATTTCTAGGTTACCTCTCCTGTGCCTTACAGCGGTGGAGTGTCTGTAGTTCAGGGAAGCGAATACTTGGCTGGAGCATGTTTGTAGAGATTCTGTATAACTTCTGTTGTGGGGGTTTTTCAATGTGTCCTTGGCAGACCGATGAAATGCAGCGTCCAGTCTAAGAGTTGTTGCAGTCGATATTTGGGCGATTATGGGGTGTAGAGAGGAGCCGGTGAAGGAGCCGGTGGGGGACTTCCTTCGGGATGTTGTGGTGAGAGGGCTAGGCTTCTTAGTAGCTGTTCTTAGGAGATCAATGGATCAGTGAAAGGACCACTGCCTAAGGGCCATGCCAAAGGGCCCTCTGGCGAGGCCCTCAGGCGCAGGCCTGCCAGGCACGGGTGCGCATGCCGGCACTCTCTTTAAACAGTGGCTGCTCAGCCCCGATTGGGCAGAGCAGGCTGTGGGAGGCACGTTGCTCCGGCGTGCTCTTCCCGATTGGGAGAGCAGTGGCTGGGCCAGAGGTGAGCAGGCGGTGGAGAGGCCTTTGATCCTGCCGGCGCTCTCTTTAAACGGTGGCTGCTCAGCCCCGATTGGGCAGAGCAGGCTGTGGGAGGCACGTTGCTCCGGCGTGCTCTTCCCGATCGGGAGAGCAGTGGCTGGGCCGGAGGTGAGCAGGCGGTGGAGAGGCCTTTGATCCTGCCGGCGCTCTCTTTAAACGGTGGCTGCTTAGCCCCGATTGGGCAGAGCAGGCTGTGGGAGGCACGTTGCTCCGGCGTGCTCTTCCCGATCGGGAGAGCAGTGGCTGGGCCGGAGGTGAGCAGGCGGTGGAGAGGCCTTTGATCCTGCCGGCGCTCTCTTTAAACGGTGGCTGCTTAGCCCCGATTGGGCAGAGCAGGCTGTGGGAGGCACGTTGCTCCGGCGTGCTCTTCCCAATCGGGACAGCAGTGGCTGGGCCGGAGGTGAGCAGGCGGTGGATAGTTAATACATAATAACATAAGATATGCCATACTTGGGCAGACCAAGGATCCATGAAGCCCAGTATCCTGTTTCCAACAGTGGCTAATCCAAGTCACAAGTATCTGTCAGGTTCCAAAAGGTAGAAAAATTCCATGCTGCTTGTCCTAGGGGTAAGCAGTGGATTTGCCCGATCCACTTTAATAATGGTTTATGGACATTTCCTCCAGGAATTTCTCCATATTTTGTTTAATCCCAGCTACACTAACAGCTTTTACTATAGCCACTGGTAACGAATTCCAAAGTTTGATTATGTGTTGAGTGAAAAAATATTTTCTTCGATTCATCTTAAATGTGCTACATTGTAGCTTCATTGAGTGTCCCCTAATCTTTCTACTTTTTGAAGGAGTAAACAATCAATCTACGTTTAGCCATTCCACTCAATTCATTATTTTAGAAATCTCTATCAACCTTCCTTAGACCCTTCTGTCCTCTCACACTGGCGCTCGGTGTCAAACCTTCCATTCATTGCCAAACTCCTCGAACGCTGTGCATTTGATCAGCTGAACTCACATGTTGAAGCCACGCATTCACTTCACCCACGCCAAGCAGGCTTTCGCAGCGGCCATAGTACTGAAACCGTCCTTCTTGCTTTGTTGAACGAATTGCATATCGCTCACGACCGTGGTGATGTTACCCTCCTGGTGTCCCTTGATCTGTCAGCAGCCTTTGACCTCATTGACCATCGTACCCTTCTGTCACAGTTATCGGACATAGGTCTCCGGGGCACTGTCTGGCACTGGTTTCGCTCTTTCCTTTCCACCCGTTCCTTTTCTGTCCATGTCAACGGGCAGTCCTCCACTGTTCTTCCCCTCACTTGTGGCGTTCCACAGGGTTCTGTCCTTTCCCCCTTACTATTTAACATCTTCCTCTCTCCACTACCGTTAATTATGCAGCAATATCCCGTGTCATCGTACATCTACGCGGACGACATTGTCCTCCTTTTCCACACGTCACCACTATCTCCTGACATCTCCCAGCTTAGTCTTTGCCTTACTCACGTTGCCTCCTGGTTGTCTGAAAATTTTCTCCACCTTAATCCTGCTAAGTCCTCAGCAATGTGGGTGTCACTAAGTGGTACATGCCCTACCCTGGTTCCCTCCATTAGCCCAACTGCTATCCCTTTAACGTCTTCCTTCCGTTATCTGGGTGTTCTTTTGGATCCGTCTCTTTCCTTTCAAGAACATATCACATCACTCTCTCGCTGCTCCTTCACTGCTCTACGACAAATTCTAGCCGTTCGTTCAGTGTTACCTCCTAGCTCACTGGTTACCCTCGTCCTTGCACTAGTTGTCAGTAGGTTGGACTATTGTAACGTTTTCCTGGCTAACCTCCCTAAGTATCAGCTCCAAAGACTACAGCGGATTCAAAATACAGCAGCACGCCTAGTTACTTTCTCTAGTTGGTTTGATCATATTACTCCCATTCTCATCCGGTTACATTGGTTGCCCCTTCGTTTTCGCTTCCACTATAAATTTCTGATTCTGATTCATCAAGCCATCCATACCGGAAATCCTCTCTACTTAGCAAACTGTATTTCTCTGCATTCCCCTTACCGCCAACTCCGCTCAATTCATGCCAACCGCTTATCACCTCCCTCACCATCTCAGGCCCACTTAGAACAGACTCGCCATTCTGCTTTTTTCTTTTTTGGACCCCTCCTCTGGAACATGTTACCAACTCCCCTCCGGCTAGAACCCTCCTATCCCCAGTTTAAGTCGTTACTTAAGACCCATCTATTCCAGAAAGCATATGACCTTCCCCCTGAGGCCCCTCCCTGATTATCCTGTTTTTTGTTCTTATCCTTCAGGTTGTCACTTGTCTGTCCCTTGTTTTGCTTGTCTATGTTGTGTGGCTGGACTATGTCTGTCTATGATTTGATATTAGTGTGGTATTACTATTCTGTCCTTGCCTCCTCCTTTCCTTTTTATTATTGGCGTTCCTTTTTCTTGGTTTGCAGTGTTAAATCCATCGTTTTTATTGTACACCGCTTAATGTTCTTACAATAGCGGTTTATCAAATATGAATAAAGATAAAGATAAAGATATCATATCTCCTAAACTGTGTTCGATCTTCAGTCAGGTGGCTAATTGGAAACAGCACAAGCACTGGCAAGTTAAATGCAAGGCATTGATAAGGCAGGCAAAGAGAGAATTTGAGAAGAAGCTTGCACTGGAAGCAAAAGTGTGTAATAAAGACTTTTTCAAGTACATTCATAGCAAAAAACCTGTGAGAGAGTCAGCTGTAAACACAACCCATACTATGGTTACACGATGCAAGGTTCCACATTAGGAACCACCAGATAAAAGATTTAGGTGTCATCGTGGATAACATGTTAAAACCCTCCGCCCAGTGTCTAGCAGCAGCCAAGAGAGTAAATAGAATGCTAGGTATCATAAGGAAAGGAATGGAAAATAAAACAAATGATATTATAATGCCTCTGTATTGTTCCTTGGTGCGACCGCACCTTGAATATTGTGTGCAATTCTGGTCACCGTATCTTAAAAAGGATATAGCGTTATTAGAAAAGGTACAGAGAAGAGCGACCAAAATGGTAAAGGGGATGGAAGGATACCCCTATGAAGAGAGGCTAAAAAGGTTAGGGCTCTTCAACCTGAGAAACATAGAAAAATGATAACAGAAAAAGACCACATGGCCTATCTAGTCTGTCCTTCCATATCAACAGCTACAACAGTCCCTTTTATTCCTTTAGAGATCCTCTGTGTTTGTCCCATGCTTTTTTGAATTCAGAAACTGTCCTCATCTCTACCACCTCCACTGGGAGACTATTCCACAGAACCACCACTCTTTCCGTAAAGAAATATTTCCGCATATCACTCCTGAATCTATCCCCTTTCACCCTCATCCCATGTCCCCTCGTAGCAGAACTTGCTTTCAATCAAAAGAGGCTCTCCCCCAGTGCATTTATGCCATGGAGATATTTGAACGTCTCAATCATATCACCTCTATCCCGCCTTTCTTCTAAGGTGTACATATTATGATCCTTAAGTCTGTCCTTATATTCTTTATAATGAAGACCACTAACCATTTTAGTAGCCACCCTCTGTACTGACTCCATCCTGTTTATATCCTTTTGAAGGTGCAGTCTCCAGAATTGCACACGATACTCCAAATGAGGTCGCACCAAAGACTTATACAGAGGCACTATCATCTCTCTTTTTCTGCTAGCCATTCCTCTCCGTATGCACCCAAGCATCCTTCTACCTTTTGCTGTTGCCTTTTCTACCTGTTTAGCTACTTTAAGATCATCAGACACAACTATGCCTAGGTCACGCTCTTCTTTAGTGGACAAAAGTACTTCACCCCCTATACTATATTGCTCCCTTGGATTGCTGCAGCCCAAATGCATGACCTTGCATTTTTTAACATTAAATCCCAGCTGCCAAATTCTATACCATTCTTCAAGCTTTGCTAGATCCCTCCTCATATTATCTTCACCTTCCTGGTTGTCTATTCTACTGCAGATTTATGTATCATCCGCAAAGAGGCTAACCTTACCCGAAAGCCATTCCGCTAAGAGACGGCTGAGGGAAGATATGATAGCGGTTTATAAATTAATGAATGGAGTGAAATGGGTAAACGTAGATTGATTGTTTACGCTATCAGAATATAGAAATACTAGGGAACACGCAATGAAGCTACAGGGTAACCTATTTAAGACTAATAAGAGAAAATATTTTTTCACTCAACGTGTAATCAAACTCTCTGGAATTTGTTACTGGAGGATGTAGTAAAAACTGTTAGTGTAGCTGGGTTTTAAAACGTTTTGGACAAGTTCCTGGAGGAAGGGTCAATAAACCATTATTAAAAGGGACCCAGGATATCACTGCTTGATCCAATACAAGCTTTGTGGAACCTGTGTGTTTTCGGAAAACTGCTAGGTACGTATGACCTAGATTGGCCACTGTTTGAAACAGGATACTGGGCTTGATGGACCTTGGTCTGACCCAGTATGGCATATCTTATGTTGTTCTTGTGGATAGAGTGGCATTTTATTTATTTAATTCTCTTATATACCACGCTATTCTGCATCAGCGTGGTTTACATTGAACAAACTGAAATTACATTGAACAGGGCATTATAACTTAGAGATAACTATTTTACAGGGAACATGGGTATGGAGGGTTAAGTGGCTTGCCCAAGACCACAAGGAGCACCTGTGGGACTAGAAACCCCAGTCCTTCCGGCCCAAGGTTGCTGTCCTCTAGTGGGATTTGAACCCCCGACCTTCAGGCCTGAAGTACCTTGCCCCAACCACTAGGCCACTCCTCCACTCCTATGGCATCCATAGCTTCTGTTATTGTATTGATTCATTGCATTGTTGGCCTTCCTCTTTTGGGTTGACCTTTAACCTTGCCAAGTATGATGTTTGTTTCTCTAATGATCTTTCTCTTTGCTTGATGTGCTCAAAGCATGAAAGTCAAAGTCTTGTTATCTGAGCTTCTAAGGAAGGCTTAGTTTTTATCTCTTCTAGTACTGACTGATTTGTTCTTTGAGCAGTCCATGGTACACACAGCATTGTTTGCCAGCACTATATTTTGAAGCTATCGATTTTCTTTCTGTCTTTTTTCTTCAGTGTCCAACTTTCGCGTCTATATGAAATTATTGAAAATACCATCTCTGTGTTTATGTTAGGGTTGCCAACTGGCCGGTTTTCAGCCGGCCTGGCCGGTTTTTCCACGGCCAGGCCGGCTGCCGGCGCAGAGGCAAAACCGGCCCTTTAAAAGCCGGTTTTTTTGCTCTGGCCGCAAGATCGGGAGCGGCCAGAGCAAAAAAACCGGCTTTTCTCCGCTTCAGAGGGAGCCGGGGAAGCCCGCGCGAGGCCCCGGCTCCCTCTGAACAGCCACCAGCGTGAAGAGCCTTTACCTTCACGCTGGCGGCTGTTCCTGTGAAGCCGCGATTGGTGGGAAAGGTTAAAGGCAATACCCTTTAACCTTTCCCAGCATTCGCGGCTTCACAGGAACAGCCGCCAGCGTGAAGGTAAAGGCTCTTCACGCTGGTGGCTGTTCAGAGGGAGCCGGGGCCTCGCGCGGGCTTCCCCGGCTCCCTCTGAAGCCTCAGACAGCCGCGATGCTGGTCGGGGGGGGGGGGCAAGGACTGCATTGGCTGTGATGGGGGGGGGCAAGGACTGCATTGGCTGTGATGGGGGGGACCTGGACTGGAAAAGGGCTAAGGGGGGGGGAGTTGGACTGGAAAAGGGCTAAGGGGGGGGGGACTTGGACTGGAAAAGGGCTAAGGGGGGGTGACTTGGACTGGAAAAGGGCTAAGGTGGGGACTTGGACTGGAAAAGGGCTAAGGGGGGGGACTTGGACTGGAAAAGGGCTAAGGGGGGGAACTTGCACTGGAAAAGGGCTAAGGGGGGACTTGGACTGGAAAAGGGCTAAGGGGGGGGGACTTGGACTGGCAAAGGGCTAAGGGGGGGACTTGGACTGGAAAAGGGCTAAGGGGGGGACTTGGACTGGAAATGGGCTATGGTGGAGGACTTGGACTGGCAAAGGGCTAAGGGGGGGACTTGGACTGGAAAAGGGCTAAGGGGGGGGGACTTGGACTGGAAAAGGGCTAAGGGGGGGGACATGGACTGGAAAAGGGCTAAGGGGGGGGGACTTGGACTGGAAATAGGCTGAGATGGGGGGGGGGACCTGGACTGTAAAAGGGTTATGGGGGGGGGACATGGACTGGAAATGGGTTTTGATGGGGGTGGAGGGGACCTGGACCAGAAAAGGGCGATGGGGGGGGAAACATGGACTGGAAATAGGCTATGATGGGGGGGGACCTGGACTGTAAAAGGGTTATGGGGGGGGGGACATGGACTGGAAATGGGTTGTGATGGGGGTGGAGGGGACCTGGACTGGAAAGGGGCTATGGTGGAGGAAGGGGGATCTTGGACTGGAAATAGGCTGTGATTAGGGGGCTAGGACTGCAAATGGGCTGTGATGGTGCGGGGGGACTCGGACTGCAAATGGGCTGTGATGGTGCGGGGGGACTCGGACTGCAAATGGGCTGTGATGGTGGGGGGGGGGCCTAGGACTGGAAATAGGCTGTGATGGGGGACTTGGACTGGAAATGGGCTGTGATTGGGGGGGGGGGAGCTAGGACTGGAAATGGCCTGTGATGTGAGGGCTAGCACTGGAAATGGGCTGATGAAGAGCTGGAATAGGACTGGAAATGGGCTGATGTGGGGCATGGGAGAATGGGACTAGAAGGGAATGGATGCTGGGTGGGCCTAGAACTATAAGGGAATTGATTTGGGGGGAGGACTAGAAAGGATGGGGAATGAGAATGGAGAGGGGAAAAAATATTTTGTGTGGAAGAAAAGTCTATGATGGGCCGGTATTGGGAGAGTAAGAGGGGCTTGAGAATGGAAGCGTGAAATTTAAACGGATGATAAAGGAATAAGGAAAGAATTGGGGGAAAGAGCAAAAGGGAAACAATCAGTATGTTAAAGCAGAAATAGAGAGAGAATGGAAAACATCTAAAAGAGAAGAAAGGACAAATGGATAGCTCGCAGAAGACACGAAGAAACCAGAAGAAAGTGACTGGAGCAATTGCAACTGAAAAATAAAACGCCCAAACAGAAGGTAGAAAAATACTTTTATTTTGAATTTATTAACTGGAATATGTCTGGTCTGGGAAGTGTGTATTGCTAACATCTTTGCGTTTTCTTTTAGTGCAAGAGGAAATTACTTTATAGTTTTATTTCTCCAGTGTTGTACATTTCATGTTTGGATT
This sequence comes from Ichthyophis bannanicus, assembly GCA_033557465.1. Taxonomy (NCBI): domain Eukaryota; kingdom Metazoa; phylum Chordata; class Amphibia; order Gymnophiona; family Ichthyophiidae; genus Ichthyophis; species Ichthyophis bannanicus. The sequence goes on along the minus strand of CM066043.1, from coordinate 290,602,692 downwards.
TTGGGGTTCCCAGTTTAATTATTATCTGACCAAGGAAGTTAGCCTACACGTATCCGCGGAAATTTTTGTGGGTGGGGCTGGGGGCGGGGCAGGGGTGGGACTAGGGGCGGAGAATGGGTGGAGCATGGCAAGCCACAGGTGTCGGGTTTTTCTCGGTGAAAAAGTTGGCAACCCTAGTTTATGTTTATGTTTATTTAAATTTGATATACCACCCTTTGTTACATCAGGACAGTTCACATGTACAAAATCAAACTGGAGCGGGCACAAGGCCCCGTAGCAAGAAAAGAACTACAAAAATTGAGACAGGAAAGAAGAAAATAGTAGGACATAAAACAAGGCGTAAAGCAGGAGGAAGACAGGACATAGATAAGCCAGGTCAGCTGGGTGCGGCCGGAAGGTTGTATGCAGAGGCAAAGAAATGGGTTTTGAGTTGCGACCTAAAGGTGGTGTCTTCTTCTAGATGGAGTGAAGTGGGGAGAGAGTACCAAAGAGCTGGACCATGGAAGAAAAAGGCAGAGTGACGGGTAGATTGTAGGTTTGCACAAGATGGTGGGGGAAGGTGGAGTCGATTGACATGGAGGGAGCGAAGACTACGTGTGGGGGTGTGGAAATGAAGAAGATCAGCAAGGTATTGTGGTGTATGAATATAAAGGACTCGGTGAACCAGAGATAGTCTCTTGAATTTAATGCGGTATTCAATCAGGAGCCAGTGCAGGAAAAACAGTAAGGGGGTAATGTGATCTCTGCGGGAGGAGTGGGAGATGATTCTGGCTGCGGTATTTTGAATAAGTTGCAATCGATGGAGTTGAACTTTGGTGATGCCAGCAAAAACAGAGTTACAGTAATCTAACCGTGACAAGACTGTGGATAGTGTGAGGGTGGTCAGTGCTGAGGGGGACAGAAAAGGGCAAATGGATCGAATTTGTCGAAGAAAGAAGTAAGACGTCTTAGCTAAGTGCAATATGTGATCTTTGAAAGTGAGATTGGAATCAAGGAGGACACCCAGGTATTTGAAGGAAGAAACAATGGGGATCGCAGAACAGCCAAGGGAAGGAGCAAGAGAGGGACAAGGACTCCCAAACGTGAACCATGTAGCAGACGTTTTGGTGAAGTTGAGATGGAGACAGTTTGAGGATAGCCAACTGGAGACGAGAGTGAGACATGAGTTGAAAGGTGCGAGGTCAGGATGCAAAGGACTGGTGTGATGGATGATGATAATGTCGTCTGCATAGAAAAAAGCAGACAGACAGGTTTGTTGAATGCAAAGGGCCAGTGGTGCAAGGAAAAGATTGAACAATAGGGGGGCCAGGACAAAACCTTGAGGGACATCACAGGGGAGGGGGGAAGCATTAGAGGGAGAGTGTGGGTCTGTGGAAGAAGCTATGGAGAAAAGATGGGAGGAAAGAAAAGAGTGGAACGAGTGGTGGACAGCGCCTTGAAGGCTTGCATCCTGTAGTCGTGAGAGGAGAAGGGAGTGATCCACAAGGTCAAAGGCGGAGGAAAGATCTAGGGAGAAAATCTTGTCTAAGTCCTTTATAATCATTCTGCCAAGAACAATGCATCACTGGATTTCTTGTTTGCTTGTTGTTTCTTGATCTAAGCAGGTTAAAGTTGTCTACTATTTCTATTTCTTCTCCATTAAGGACATTATGGATTCTTCCATTTGTCAGGATCTTTGTCTTCTTCATATTAAGGTGCAGACTTATTTTAAGACTATGGGTCCTGTTTACTAAACATTTTCTCCCATTTTGTGTCTTTGGGAAAAATGCATGGAGGCCGATTCTAATCAGGGCATGTCCAGAATGTCCGAATGTCCAAAAAATAGACGACCCGAAATTATACCCGATTTTGCAATTGCTGATGTGGCTTCGATTCAGCAGAGCGAGATGTCCTCCTTCCTGTCCGGCCAGCCCGCCCTATGCTTTTGCTGGTGTGCGGGTGCCATGACATCCCTTTGCCATTGCACCGGGATGCCCCTCATGAGTGCTGTCAGCCAAACATGGAATAAAGTGCCTCTCCCTGCCACCTGACACTCATTGGGGGCAGTCAGGGCTTGGATCGGGTGGCAGGGAAACATCTGCATCTGCCCTGCCTGTTTGGTGGGGCTGCCTGGCCTGATCCCCACGTCGATGAGACTTATTCCACCTCTGAAGTATACATATTATGATCTTTAGGTCTGTCCTCATATGCTTTATAGCGAAGACCACTAACCATTTTAGTAGCCACCCTCTGTACTGACTCCAGCCTGTTTATATCCTTTGGAAGGTGTGATCTCCAGAATTGCACACAATACTCCAAATGAGGTTGCACCAGAAACTTATACAGAGACACTATAACCTCCTTTTTACTGCTGGCCATTCCTCTCCCTATGCACCAAAGCATCCTTCTGGCTTTCACCATCATCTTTTCTATCTGTTTAGCTACTTTAAGATTGTCAGACATAATCACGCCCATGTCCTGCTCCTTTTTTGTGCACAGAAGTATTTCACCCCTTACACTGTACCACTCCCTTGGATTTTTGAAGCCTAAATGCATAATTCTGCATTTTTTAGCATTAAATCTCAGCTATCAAATTCTAGACCATTCTTCGAGCTTAGCTAAATCCCTCCTTATGTTATCTACTCCTTCCTTGGTGTCTGCTCTATTGCATCAGAAGCATCAGAAGAATGCATCAGAAGAATTAAAAGAAATATCAATAAGCCTGGAAGATGTATTTCAACTATTTGATAAACTAAAGAGTAGCAAATCACCTGTACTGGATGGGGTACATCTGAGGGTGTTGAAAGAACTGAATTATAAGAGTGCAGACCTACTATTATTAATCTGTAAGCTATCATTAAAATCATCTGTAATACCTGAAGATTGGCAAATAGCCAATGTAATGGCAATTTTAAAAAAGGGTTCCAGATGTGATCCGGAACCCTACAGACCAGTGAGCATGACGTCAGTACTAGGAAAAATGGAAGAAACAATTACAAAGAACAAAATTACTGAACATGTAGATAGTCATGGTTTAATGGGAGAAAGCCAACATAGCTTTAGCTAAGGAAGGTCTTGTCTTACTAATCTATTATGTTTTTTTGAAAGTGTGAATAAACATGTAGACAAAGTTGAGCCAGTCGATACAGTGTATCTAGATTTTCAGAAAGCCTTTGATAAGGGCCCTCACGAGAGACTCTTGGTGAAATTAAAAAGTCATTGGATAGAAGGCCATGTCCTATTATGAATCAGGAACTGCTTAAAAGAAAGCAGAGGGTAGGGCTTAATGGCCAATTTTCCCAATCGAGAAGTGAATAGTGGAGTACCCCAGGGATCTGTGCTGGGTCCAATACTTTTTAACATATTTGTAAATGACCTGGAAATGGGAATAATGAATGAGGAAATCAGATTTGCAGATGACACAAAATTATTCAAAATTGTTAAAACCCAAGAGGATTGGGAAAAATTGCAAGAGGACCTTGATAAATTGGAAGACTGGACGTTCAAATGGCAGATAACATTTAATGTGGACAAGTGCAAAGTTATGCACCTAGGAAAGAACCCCCCAAACTATGATTGCACGATGCAAGGTTCCACATTAGGAATCATCACCTAGGAAAGATTTAGGCATCATTGTGGATAACACGTTGAAACCCTCCACCCAGTGTGCAGCAGTGGCCAAGAAGGCAAATAGAATGCAAGGAATCATAAGGAAAGAAATTGAGAATAAACCAAGGATGATATATTGTCTGTTTTGTTTCATAGTGCGACCACACCTTGAATATTGTGTGCAATTCTAGTCACCGTATCTGAAAAAGGATATAGCAGAATTAGAAAGTACAGAGAAGAGCCACCAAAGTGCTTAAGGGGATGGAAGGATATCCCTATGAGGAGAAGCTGCGAAAAGGATGCACCACACGAACCTATTGAACAAAGCGATCAACAAACCCAGGGAACTATTTGAGCTGGTGAAGTCCTTAACAAAAGCATCCCAACCAGACCAACAGGATACCTATATCAACCCACAAACACTGGCAACCCACAAACACTGGCAAACCACTACGCGAGCAAGCTGACTGCAACCCTGCCCGACCCCTGCAGGGGGGAGGTACACCGGGAAACTACTGTTGAGCAAGAACGGACATGGAGAAATTTCCACAAGATCAATGAGCAACAAACAAGCAACATAATAACTAGCATCAATACCACCACCTCCCCACTTGACCCCTGCCCCACTGCTTGGAACCCTTTTTAAAAATTGGTGTTACATTGGGGATCCTCCAATCTTCAGGTATTAGAGATGATTTTAATGATAGTTCACAGATTACTAATAGCAGCTCTGCAATCTCATAGTTCTTTCAACACCCTTGGATTAATACCATCCAGCCCAGGTGATTTGCTACTCTTCAGTTTATCTAATAGTTGTAATACATCTTCCTGATGTATCGATATTTCCTTCATTTCTTCCGCACCTTTAAATACCACTTCAGTCATGGGTAACATCCCTACATCTTCCTCAGTTAAGACCGAAGCAAAGAATTCATTCAGTCCACCAGCAGTCACGAGCTTAAATAATCATACCCAACCATCTATTATCCCAGTCCCTTGGTCAGACCATAGCCTGATCATATTTCAGATACCAACAAATCCAAACACTCTCGCACAGCCAGTCACATCAACAGCAAGCTCATGGCGATTTAATTTATTTATTTATTTATTTTTATTTATTTAACACTCATTTTTATACCGCATCTTCCAGAGATCAGTTGCGGTGTACAAATAACAACAATTAACAAAGCTAAGTTTGTTTTACATAGAACATCTTAATTTTACATAGAACATCTTAAAATATCATAAATTAAACAAAGAAGTTTACACTAGAACCATGTGAAAACAATTTAACTAACAAAGTGTAGTGTCTATATACATAAGACAGTACATAACTGATACAACTATATACATGCGTAGGTATTAGGGCATAAGAGATAGGATCGTCATTTCGTTAGAGCTGTGTGTTGTCCATTTAGGTGGGAGGTTTGTGCTTTAAGTGGTCAGTTACCTGATTAGCCGTTAGACATTGAGATCCTCACTAAACAAGCACTGCCAAAACTTTCCAAGCCAACGGACAACCTGAACGAATTGATCTCTAACTGGAACGACACTCTCTATCAGTATGCCCATCAACCAACCATGAACAAGAAGCTCCCACCCAAGAATCGCTCCAATAAAAAACAGGATGCCCCATGGTTCTCTCCAGAACTATGCACATCTCTACTTCAACTGAGGAAGTTAGAAAGAAAGTGGAGACACACCCACAACAGCGAGGATCAAGAAGAGTATCTTACTCACCTCAAAAATCATCGCGAACTAACTTGGGCCACAAGGAAAGAATTCCACTCCGATCTTCTCAGCAAAGCACTAAACAGACCATGTGATCTCTTCAATTTAGTAAAAACGTTAACCAAAGAACCATCACCACCACAACAAGAATCCATACAACCACAATTATATGCGAACTTCATCCAATCCAAATTGGTCAAGGCGAATACAACTTCTTCACAAGTACTAATCCAACCCCCCCAAGCTCAAGCTTCACTCGATAAATTCTCACCTCCATCAAGAAAAACCATCGAAGAGATTATCGCTACCATAAACACCACCACAGCACCAAATGACTCATGTCCAGCACACTGGATCAAAACCTTACATGCCGAACTTAGCCCTTGCATAGCTAAGATCGCAAATATCTCCTATCTAACTGGGGTTTTCCCTACTGCCCTTAAACAAACATCAATTCGCCCACTGCTAAAAAATATCCAGATGAACCCAAAGAAGGAAGAGTCTTACCACCCAATTTCCAGTATTCCCTATCTAGCCAAGATACTTGAGAAGGAAACTCAGAGGCAGATCCAACAACACATAGACACAGCAACCCCGTTGGACCCATGCCAACACGGATTCCGAGAAGCTCATGGAACTGAAACACTCATGACTTCACTATCCAACAAACTCATTTGTGGGATTGACAACATTCACATGGCCATTGCAATGATTTTCCTGGACATATCAGCGGCATTTGACTCAGTTGACCATAATATTATGCTTGCTAGACTTCACGAAAAAGGCATCCATAACCTTGCCTGGGACTGGTGCAAATCATACCTAGAAGAGCGTTGGCAACAGGTCCGTACAGGCAACATTACATCTGAACCCTTCCAACAGAAACAAGGAGTACCCCAAGGCTCATCTCTATCTGCGCTGCTTTTTAACATATACATGCAGCCAATCTGCCAAATCACCAGAGACTTCGGTATATCTTGCCTATTATATGCAGATGACGTGCTAATTTTCACACCGATCAATGTATCAAATCCTGATTACTCTGCACTAATCAACTGTTTCAATGCAATAACCAACTGGCTTCTCAATCAGAACATGAGAATAAATTTCAAGAAAACTGAAGTGCTCATAGCCACAAGAAACAAGCAATTTTCTCCACCAACCACCGTCATAGTAAGAGATGCAGAATTCCCGATCAAGGCCTCCATAAAGTACCTCGGTGTGATACTCGATCAACAACTCAATCTTAAGGAGCACATAAAGAACACCGTAAGAACAATCTACTACAAACTAAAAACACTGCGTCACCTGAAACCAATGCTGGAGACCAAGGATTTCCGTACTATTTTCCAAGCAATAGTCACACCGCACTTCGACTATGCGAATATCATCCTTCATGGCCTCCCCAAGAATACACTAAGTCCACTTCAACTGGCGATGAACGCGGCAGCCCGCATCTTATCTGGAGCTTCAAAAAGAGATCATATAACACCAATACTGATCGATCTACACTGGCTCCCGATAAACTGCAGAATAATATATAAAACTCTCCTCATCACATCCAAGGCCATTAATAAAATATCCCCTGCATCGATCTCAAATCTCCTCACCCACGCACCGAACAATAGATCCAGGAGACTAGTAGCAGAAAACACACTAGTTACTCCTAGTATCTCCACAAAATGGACACAACAAACCACTAACAGAGCTTTTGTGTCTTATGCTCCCAAGTGCTGGAACAAACTACCTCCCAGCATCAGATCAATCAGGGACATCACCCAATTCAGAAAGTCCATCAAGCACTACTTATTCACTTTGCACTTCAAGCTACCATACACACCCTAGAATTGTCTTCCGCGTCTCTCATCTAACTCCTACACATAACAACAACCCAGAACAAAGGTTTAAAATGTGAAAATACTGCATCTCGTCAAACACTATACCTTGATGTAACAATGTCTGGCTTGCCTAATCAAATACTGCATCTCGTCAAACACTATACCTTGATGTAACATATTTAATTGTATATAGTTATCCCCTGTTCACACCCAGTTTACCTTCCCTGTTATCTGTAAACCTAGATCAGTTATATATTGATAGGTATTTTGTTGTTTAATGTAAACCGCACTGATGATGAATAGTGCGGTATATAAAAACTGTTAAATAAATAAAAATAAATAAAATAAATAAATCCAGAGGGTCACCATACATTGGCATTGACACTTTAACAACAAGCCATCACTTCTCCCAGAAGTGAGCTATTAAAAATATTTCCTAAAGAGAAGTTTCCTTCCATAAATTCAGCCTTTCCCTCATCATTGCCATAAGAATTCCAAATACTATATAGTACTTAGTCTACATTCCAACTTTTCACTAGACTTAGCCTAGAGAAAATGCTCTCAATAGTGAATCCCCATGCTTCTTCATTAGACCCAATTCCCCCTCATGTATTGGAAGACATTCTCCCTCAACTATCTGCAACACTTCTTGATCTTCTGAATTGAAGTTTGAATTTAGAAATAGTTTGAAAAGAATGTAAATCCTGCTTGAGTCATCCTAGTTTAAAAGAATGAAAATCCAATTCTACTAACCCTGCAAATTTACCAACCCATTACAAATATTCCTTTCATGGGAAGGGTGGCAGAGAAAGTTGTAGTTCAGCAAATTCCAAATGCTTGAAGACAACCAATACAGTACCTTGCATCCTAGAAAGTTGGGATTTAGAGCTGGACACAGCACTGAAACCCTTTTGACAACCATACATAATAAAAACTGACCTATGTAGAAAATGGAAAAGTTCTCTTACAGTTAAATCTTAATGCAGCTTTTGACCTAGTCAATAATGGGCTGTTACTATGTAGATTGGAATCAGTAGGAGTTGCAGATATCGCTCTAGAATGCTTCGTCTTATTTTTTCAACAGTACATTTAAAGTTATAATTGCAACAACTCCTTCCAAGGTGGAAGGGGGAGATGGGGGCTTTAGTCCTGGGGACCATAATGAGGTGGGGAGGGGGGACATTCCCCACATTAACAAAGGTAAGGGAGAAGACTGGTCTGCCGACTGCACACCACTTTCAGTATCTGCAAGCACAACACTACTGGCAACAGCTAGAGAGGGAAACCACGGGGAGCCTAACAGATACTATAGGGGTTGAGGACTTGTGTAATTTGGCCCTGCGGTGGAACACAATGTCCACATGACAAAAATTGCTGAGAGACTCACTAGACTTGAGCTATTTGACTGCTCTCGCAGAGGCTTGGGCAGCAGACATAGGTGAGACTGTGAACGAAGAGCAGATGGAACACTGCTTTCAAAACATTCAGCAGGTAGCCTGCAATGCCCAGCATAGAGAAATGCAATACCAAGTTCTTCATAGAAGCTACCTCATCAGGGTGAAAGGAACGTAAAGAGGCATGTGGGCCTCTGCCCAGTGTGAGAAATGCCAGACTGGTGAGGACACCTTTTGCCACGCATTTCTGGAATGTCCCAAGCTAGCAGGGCTATGGGGGGTATGTTAGCAGGGCTGGGAACTATCATACAGAAATGTATAGAATGGATGTATGGGCTTCTGTTGATGGGGGATAAGGGCCCGCTCCAAAGATCAAAAAGTCCGCAAAGCAGAAAGCAAATTTGTGCAAGTGGGAATCTGGGGGGGTTAAACAAGCCATCCTACAAAAATGGGTGGTGGACAAACTGCTGACGTTCAATCAGTGGGTGATAGGCATGCACACGCTGGCGCAAGCCGAGCTATATGTGTATCATAATCATAATATGCCTCAATGGATACAATATAAGAAACTATGGACACGCTTCCAAGCACGCTTTCCTAAGTGGGGGAGGGAGGGGTGGGAATGAACAACAAGTGGGGTTTGCAGTGTCCTGCAGGGTCAAGGTTCCGGTGACAAGCTTTCAAATAGAGCACTATGACCACTATGTTTGTTATGTAATGAAGCCAAAGCATGGGAGACTATAGACCTTCTTGTTTTCTTTCGCTCATATCATGTATGGCTAATGTTGGAAATGTTATTGAATGAAAAGAATGTATGTTGTTGGAATTCAATAAAGATATTAAAACATAAAAAAGAAGTCTAGACTATGATGAAAGGGATTAGACCGCACTGCATCCCAAGTGTATCCCACATTACATCATAAGAACATAAGAAATGCCATACTGGCTCAGCCAAGGTCCATCAAGCCCTATAACCTTTTTCCAACAGTGGTCAATCCAGGTCACAATTACCTGGCAGGTTCCCAAAAAGGTACACAGGTTCCACAATCCTTGAACCGGGGTAAGCAATGGATTTCCTGAGGCCTCTTTAATAATGGTTTCTGAACCTTACCTCCAGGAACTTGCCCAAACCTTTTTTTAAACCCAGCTACACTAACAGCTTTTAATACATCCTACATCCAAATTCCAGAGTTTGATCACGCGTTGAGTGAAAAAATATTTTCTCTTATTAGTCTTAAATGTGCTACATTGTAGCTTTATTGAGTGTCCCACTCCATTCATTATTTTATAGACCACTATCATATCTCCCCTCAGCAGTCTTTTCCAAGTTGGACAGCCCTAACATTTTAAGCCTTTCCTCATAGGGGTATCCTTCCAGCCCTTTTACATTTTGGTCATTCCTTGCTGTACCTTTTCTAATTCTGTTATATCCTTTTTAAGATACAGCAACCAGAACTGCATGCAATATTCAAGGTGCAGTCCTACCATGGAGTGATACAAAGGCATTATAATAGCCGGTTTTATTTTCCATTCCTTTCCTTATGATACCTAGCATTCTATTTGCTTTCTTGGCTGCCGCTGTACACTGGGTGGAGGGTTTCAAAGTATTATCCACAGTGACGCCCAAATCTTTTTCCTGAGTGGTGATTCCTAATGTGGAACCTTGCATCGTGTAACCGTAGTTTGGGTTGGTCTTCCCTAAATGCATAACTTTGCACTTGTCCACATTACATTTCATCTGCCATTTGGACACTCAGTCTTCCAATCTCTCAAAGTCCTCTTACAATTTTTCACAATCCTCTTGTATTTAAACATCCTTGAAGAATTTTGTGTCATCTACAAATTTAATCATCTCACTTGTTGTTCCCATTTCCATGTCACTTATGAATATGTTAAAAAAGCAGTGGGCTCAGTACAGATCCCTGGGGTACTCCACCATTCACCGTTCTTCACTGAGAAAATTGGCCATTTAGCCCTACTTTTTATCCTTCAACCAGTTCCTAATCCACAATAGTACACTACCTCCTATCTCATGACTTTTTTAATTTCCCCACGGGTCTCTCATGAGGGACCATGTCAAAGGCTTTCTGAAAATCTAGATACACTATATCAACCGGCTAACCTTCATCTACCTGTTTATTCACACCTTCAAAAATGTATAGCAGATCAGTGAGATCCCAATCAAGAGTTTGCTTTAGATTTTGGCTTCCCACAAGGATCCAATCTGTTTCCTGCACTTTTTAATGTATTTTTATCTTGCCTTGCTATTCTTGCACAAGATCTTCGGTTCGATATTCATATATATATGTAGATAATATTCAACTTATCATAGCTCATGATTTATGGGATAGTGGCTTTCAAAGAACTCTATCCTCATGTTTGGAGAAAACAATGGACTGAATTATTTCTCATAGTCTAATGCCAAATCCCAAAAACTCTTTTGCCACCTGGATTTCTAAATCTGATACAACATGGAAATATTATCCAAAAATAGCAGGAACACAGGGCTGATATTCAACAGTGGTGGCTAGCGCTATTACAGCAGCTAGTCATTGCCGCTGAACACTAAACCTGGATATTCAATGCCGGGCCATATCTAGCCACCGGCATTGAACATCGGGGTCAGCCACTAAAGCAGGAAGATAACCAGGCAGTAGCGATATGCAGCCACTGTCCAGTTAGCTGTGGCGGCGAACGTTAGGAGAGCCATTAATGTGCCTAACTTTCACCACTGAGGGATAACCAGGCAGCACTTGAATATCACCACTGAGGGATAAGCAGGCAGCAGCTGAATATCACCACTGAAGGATAAGCAGGCAGCAGCTGAATATCACCACTGAGGGATAAGCAGGCAGCAGCTGAATATCACCACTGAGGGATAAGCAGGCAGCAGCTGAATATCACCACTGAGGGATAACCAGGCAGCACTTGAATATCACCACTGAGGGATAACCAGGCAGCACTTGAATATCACCACTGAGGGATAACCAGGCAGCAGCTGAATATCACCACTGATGGAAAACCAGGCAGCAGCTGAATATCACCACTGAGGGATAACCAGGCAGCACTTGAATATCACCACTGAGGGATAACCAGGCAGCAGCTGAATAGCACCACTGAGGGATAAGCAGGCAGCAGCTGAATATCACCACTGAGGGATAAGCAGGCAGCAGCTGAATATCACCACTGAGGGATAACCAGGCAGCAGCTGAATATCACCACTGAGGGATAACCAGGCAGCACTTGAATATCACCACTGAGGGATAACCAGGCAGCACTTGAATATCACCACTGAGGGATAAAGCAGAGTTACTTACCTGTAACGGAGTTCTCCGTGGACAGCAGGATAGGTCAGCCACACCTGGTGACGTCATCCGACGGCGCCGTGACGGAAGTGCTCTCTAGCTCAGAAGCTTCTGAGCATGTGTGAGGTGACCCCACCTCCCCGGTCCGCCCCCAGCCCGACCAGTGAGTCATTAGCTTCGGCCAGAGGCTGGGGCACGGATCGCAGGCCACCCTCAGAGGGGAGGTGGGCGGGATCGTGTGGCTGACCTATCCTGCTGTCCACGGAGAACTCCGTTACAGGTAAGTAACTCTGCTTTCTCCTAGGACAAGCAGGATGTGTCAGCCACACCTGGTGTCTCCCCAGCTACTTGTTACGCGCTGAGGCTGAGGGGGGCCTGAGCCAGACTAGTAGGCCTGTGGGACACCACTGACAAGTCATGAGAAGTACAACGCTTATTGTGCAAGAACAGACGTTTATTGTGCAACTAATGCAATAAGACGGTGCAAGCATCAACAGTAGTGCAAACGCCGTGAGGTAGAACAGGGTGCAAACAACAACAGTGCAGTGGAACAATAGTGCAATAACATGTGCAAACATTGTGCAAACAGTGATCACATTGTGCAATAACAACTAAGAGGGGGGGTCCACAGGTGGGCCACCTTTGTCCATGGTGGCTACAATAGAGGAACTACTGCCCTCGGGCTGAGACTGGGTCGGATGCTCCTGTCACGTCCGGGAAGGTGGAACTTGCTACGGTGGACAGGATCGCTCGGCCAAATGAGCTGTCGGCTTCTGCTTGGAGATCAAGGCAATAGTGCTTTTGGAAGGTAAGGTGCGAGGACCAGGTGGCGACTTTACATATCTCGCTTACTGGGTCCTCCTGTGCGCTTGCGAGAGAGGTGGCCAGTGCGCGGAGCTGGTGTGCGCTCGCCTTATCTGCTTGATGGCTGCCCGCCTTCTGAAGACAGTAGGAGACGCAGTCAGATATCCAGTGGGAGAGTGTGCGCTTGGTGACAGGCCGTCCCGGTCTGTTGGGGTCGAAGGACACGAAAAGCTGGGTCCCTTGCCGGACAGAGGCCGTTCTTTCGATGTAGATGCGCAGGGCCCGGACGCAGTCCAGTGAGTGTAGTCATTGTTCTTCTGGTGACCCATGAGGGGCAGGGAAGAAGGACGGCAGTTCCACTGATTGGTTGACGTGGAAGACAGAAGAGACTTTCGGAACAAACTTTGGGTGTGTCCGGAGAGACGCCCTGTTGTGGTGAATCTTGGTGTACGGGGGGTGAGCTACCAAGGCTTGTAGCTCGCTCACCCTCCTTGCGGAGGTGATGGCGATGAGGAAAAGCGTCTTCCAGGACAGGAATTTAGATTCCGCCGAGGGCAGAGGCTCGAAAGGTTCTCGTGTCAGTTGTTGGAGGACGATGTTGAGGTCCCACGAGGGAACGGGTCTCTGAACCGGGGGCTGCAGGTTCCTGAGACCTCTCATGAAGCGGGTCACAATGGGCAGAGCGGCTATCGAGCCCGTGGGTGAGTTGTTCTGCGGCTGATGCAGGGACGCGATGGCTGCGAGGTGCACCTTAATTGACTGGGGTTTCAAACCCAGACGGAAGAGCGAGGAGAGATACTGTAGCACCACCGAAACGGGGCACGAGTCCGGCGGGATCCCTTGGCCTGTGCACCAGATACTGAAACGTTTCCACTTGAGACTATAAGACTTTCTCGTGGACGGTCTCCTGGATGCCAGTACGATGTGCTGTACCTCCGCCGGCAGATGGTGCCCTTGGAAGTTCAACCTCTCAGTCTCCAGGCTGTCAGAGCAAGAGTCTGAAGGTTGGGGTGCCAGGTGGTGCCGTCGTTCTGCGTGAGCAGGTCTGGTCTCATTGGTAGCCGGATGGGAGGTTCCTGCGAAAGCTGCAGTAGTAGGGGGAACCACATCTGCCTTGGCCAGTGGGGCGCAATCAGGATGACGTGCGCCTTGTCGTTGATGATGCGCTGTACGGTGGCTGTCATGAGGGGGGTTGGGGGAAAGGCGTAAGCCAGCCTCCACTCCCCCCAGGGTATTGCGAACGCATCTGAGGCCACTCTCTGGGGTGAGGGGCGTCTTGAGCAGAATAGAGGGCATCTGGAATTGTCTTCGGTTGCAAAGAGGTCTATCCGTGGCTTCCCCCAACGTCGGAAGATGGACTCTGCTACCTCCTCGTGCAGCGTCCATTCGTGGGGCTGGAGCTGCCTGCTTAGTCTGTCCGCAATCGCGTTCTGCTCCCCCGGGAGGTACGTGGCCTGTAGAAGGCAGTTGTGTGACAAGGCCAATGTCCAAGTCTGGAGGGCCTCCCTGCAGAGAATGCGGGAGCCCGTACCCCCTTGCTTGTTGAGGTAGAACATGGTCACTTGGTTGTCGGTCTGGATCAGGACTGTCTTCCCTGCGAGATGTGACATGAAGGTCTGGAGCGCATACCTGACCGCTCGGAGTTCGAGGACATTGATGTGGAGGGATTGTTCCGTCCTGTTCCAAGCTCCTTGCGTACTGAGCTGCAACAGGTGGGCTCCCCAGCCTGTGGAGGAGGCGTCCGTGGTCAGGAAAAGCTGGTAGCCGCAGGGTTGAAGACTCTTGCCTTCGGTGAGATTGGCAGGCGCCATCCACCACTGGAGGCTCTGGGCAACCCTCGGTTTGATCGGGATCAGGGCGGTGAGAGCTTGAGACCGTTGTTTCCAGTAGGAGCGCAGGTGCCACTGTAGAGTGCGCATGTGCAGCCTGGCCAGGGTTAGGACTGAAGTGGTCGCTGCCATGTGACCTAATAGGCGCAAGATGTCGTGGGCAGTGGTCTGTCTTGCGGAAGACACCTTCTTCGCGAGGCGGATGATGTTCTCCTGCCGTTGCCTGGGAAGGAAGGCCTTGGCTGAGGTGGTGTCGATTATGGCCCCGATGAACTCCGTGCGTTAGGTGGGTTCCAGTCGAGACTTCTCCGTGTTGAGCAGGAAACCCAGCTTGGATAGTAGGGTGGTAGTCTCTTGAACTGCTGCCCTGAGTTCCGTGGCGGAGGGTGACGATATCAGCCAGTCGTCCAGGTAAGGAAAGATGGCGAGCCCTTGTTTGCGAAGGTGTGCCGCTGCCACAGCTATGCACTTCGTGAAGACCCTGGGAGCTGGGGATAGACCGAAAGGAAGTACCCGGTACTGGTAGTGGCACCCCATTGCTATGAACCGCAGGAATTTCCTGTGAGAGGCATGTATTGGGATGTGAGAGTAAGCATCCTGTAGATCCAAAGTCGCCATCCAATCTCCCGGTCTGATGAGGGGAAGGATAGAGTTCAGGGAGTACATTCAAAACTTCTCTTTCCATAGGACGTTGTTCAGCTTGCGGAGGTCCAGGATAGGGCGTAGGCCCCCGGACTTCTTGCGAATAAGGAAGTATCGGGAGTAGAAGCCAGTGTTGATCTCGTCGGGGGGAACCCGTTCGATTGTCCGAGTTCTGATGAGCTGCTGTAAGAGGTCCGCAAGGGCAGCTTCCAGGTGCGGTGATGGTTTGCTGCTGGGTTGTGTGCGCTGCCATGGCGGGGAGGAGAACCGTAAGCGGTAGCCCTCTTGGATAATCTGGAGGACCCACTTGTCCGTGGTGATCACCTGCCAGGCAGGAAGGAAGCTGGATAAGCGGCCTCCCACCGGCGGGGCAGCAAGGACCTGCGTGGCCAGCCAGTGCTGATTGTCAGAAGGAGGAGCTGTTCTTACCAGCTTGTTGAGCGTTTGCTGGTTTTTGTTTGCGATCTCTTTGTGGCTGTCTTTGAAAGGAAGCTTTGTTGTAGTTTGGCTTGAATTTCGGTGCTTGCCACTGCCGGTTGGAGCCGTAGTATTTCTTTGAAGAGACAAAGGGCTTGCGGTAGTAGCTCCCTTTCTGGGACCAGGAGGGGCGTTCGAGTCCGTCCGCCGCTAAAGTCTTTAGCGTGGTGCAGTCCTCTTTCAGACCATTCACTGTATCAGCGACCTTGTCCCCAAAGAGGGAGTCTCCTAAGCAGGGCGCGTCAGCAATCCTGTCATGAGTGTTGTCTGACAGGCCAGAAGCTCGCAGCCAGGCCCAGCGGCGGGCTGCAATGGCCGTGCCCGCTGTCCGGATGGCTGTGTCGAAGGCATCGAAAGCCGTGCTCATCAGATGTTTGGAGCATTCTGCTAGTTCCTGGAACGTGGCTGCGTGCTGTGATTGCTTGGGAGGCTGGAGCAATTGGTCCTTAAGATCTGCCAGGAGGGCGTCTTGGAACAGCAGGTGCTGGAATTGATGAGCTGATATCTTGGCATTCAGCATCGCTCCCTGGAAAACTTTCCGCCCTAGGTCGTCGAGGAGTTTAGGGTCCCGACCAGGGGGATGTGTCGCTTGTGTGCGTGAAGACTTGGCTCTCTTGAGAGCTGACGCTACCACAATAGATTGGTGAGGGAGCTGGGCCTTGTCAAAGCCCGTGGCTGCCTGGAGAAGGTATTTGTTGTCCAGACGTCTGGCGCAGGCTTGTCCGGAGGCAGGGGACTGCCAAAGGGTGGATTGTTTGTCCTTAAGTTTCCGGTGAAGGGGAAGAGACAAGGCTGGCTTGGGTCCGCTGAGATATTTCATCACCTCAGGATCCTTCTCGTCGGAGGGCTCTGCGTTGGTGAGGCCTAGCTTTGCCACAACCTTCTTCAAGAACTTAGGGTAGGTGAGGTCTTCTGGCACCGGAGCCTGTGCCTCCAGTTGCTCGTCCAGAGTGGATCTGGTTGACGGAGATTCGGGGTCCCCTTCTTCTGGGGCGCTCCCCTCTGAGTCCTGCCCCAGCATAGGGGAAGGGCTCCTCTCCCTAGGGGGATCAGGCTCTGGAGAGGCCGGGGTGGGAGAAGTCCCCCCCCTTTCTGGGATTTGTACATCCAAGGGTGCTGCTACGGAGCTGTCCTTGCCCGCAGGAGCGGTCTGTTGCACAAGCCGTTGTAACAGCTGTAATATAGCTTCAGAGGTGCTGGAAGCAGAGGACCTGCTGCTCCGGTGACTCTGCGAGTGAGATCTGCTTCTCCCGCGGTGGCGGGAGGAATCGCTGGCAGTGCTGTCCCCGTGGTGAGAGTGCCTCTTGCTCTTGTTCCGTTTGGTGTGACTGCTTCCGCTATCCCCGCGCCGGTGAGACGGCTCCCGGCTGTCGGCGCGGTGCTTGTGGCGGCTGCTGCGGCTGTGGTTGCAGTGATGAGAACCCTTGGCGCGGAGGGTATCCTCGGCGCGAGGGGGAGCATCCGGGGAAGTCCTCCGTGGGCTGGCTCGAGGTGAGGGAAGCCCGCGGTGAGGGAGACTCCTGACGTCATCACGGTGGGAGGAGGCGCTCCTGGCCATCGGATTGGGAGTTAAGTCTCTGGGGGTGGAATCAGGCAGGACCACGTGGGCGGCGCCATCTTGACCGCCCCCGCCTGGACCGCATGGAAATGGAGGGAGTCCGGGGAGGCGGCAGGCATCAGGGGGAACTCCAGAACGTGGCGACACGATGGATTCTCTGGGGCCCCGTTGCAGAATATCGGAGGAGCATCCGGCGGTGGGGGCGCTTGAGCCAGGCACCGCGGAGGCCACAGGGGGAAGAGATATCTCCGGCAGAGGAGGAGGCACGGGGCCTAGGCCCGCCCGGAGTTTTTTCTTAGCGGGAGCCTTCCCCTTAGCGGACTTACCGCGCTCTGAGGTGCCGGGATCAGCAGCGTGTACCGGAGCCGCCAAGAATTCCTTTAGGGAGTGATCCCTGATTTTCTTTGCCCTGGGGGACATCTGGGCACAGCAGGCACAGTCCTCTACGATATGGGATGCCCCGAGGCATCGGAGGCAGCTCAGGTGAGTATCGGAGATGTTCATTTTCCTTTTGCATGTTGGACATTGTTTAAATCCAGGTTTAGGCATTATTGGTTGCAATTGGTGAGAGAGAGAGCTAAGATCCATCTTGAGGCAAGGCGGAAGAATGAAAAACTGGTCGGGCTGGGGGCGGACCGGGGAGGTGGGGTCACCTCACACATGCTCAGAAGCTTCTGAGCTAGAGAGCACTTCCGTCACGGCGCCGTCGGATGACGTCACCAGGTGTGGCTGACACATCCTGCTTGTCCTAGGAGAACCAGGCAGCAGCTGAATAGCACCACTGAGGGATAAGCAGGCAACAGCTGAATATCACCACTGAGGGATAAGCAGGCAGCAGCTGAATATCACCACTGAGGGATAAGCAGGCAGCAGCTGAATATCACCACTGAGGGATAAGCAGGCAGTAGCTGAATAGCACCACTGAGGGATAACCAGGCAGCAGCTGAATAGCACCACTGAGGGATAACCAGGCAGCAGCTGAATAGCACCACTGAGGGATAACCAGGCAGCACTTGAATATCACCACTGAGGGATAACCAGGCAGCAGCTGAATATCACCACTGAGGGATAACCAGGCAGCACTTGAATATCACCACTGAGGGATAACCAGGCAGCACTTGAATATCACCACTGAGGGATAACCAGGCAGCAGCTGAATAGCACCACTGAGGGATAACCAGGCAGCACTTGAATATCACCACTGAGGGATAACCAGGCAGCACTTGAATATCACCACTGAGGGATAAAACAGAGTTACTTACCTGTAACTGAGTTCTCCGGGGACAGCAGGATAAGTCAGCCACAATTGGTGACGTCATCCGACGGCGCCGAGACGGAAGTACTCTCCATAGCTCAGAAGGGCTTTGCCCTTCTGAGCATGAGCCAACTGGCCCCACCCCCGGCCCGCCCCTAGCTAACCAGTTCGTCACTAGCTGAGCCTTAGCCGCTAGGAGGCGGGCACCAGTTCCAGAGGACTAGTCCTTCCCCCTACCAGGGGAGGAGGGTGGGATGTGTGGCTGACTTATCCTGCTGTCCCCGGAGAACTCAGTTACAGGTAAGTAACTCCGTTTTCTCCTAGGACAAGCAGGATGAGTCAGCCACAATTGGTGCCTCCCCAGCAGCCATGCGCTGTGGTGGATGGGGGAAGGACGAGGATGAGGAACCTCACCAGGGCCAGCGCGCATTCCTGCGTGCCACAGCGAGAGCATGTGGGTTTGCAGTTGGCATGTCTTAGGAAGAGCCTGTGGGCTTGCAGTCGGGCAGCATGCAACGAAACAGCTGCGGTTGTGAATTATGCCGATACTGGGCGACCTCCAGATGATGAAGCACGCATATGCAACAGCTGCGATGCGAAGTATGCGGGTCATAGGCGGTCAAGTACTGCGGGGCATCAGGCCAGTAGCAACGAGGGTAGTGTGGATCAGAGCCTCACTACGGCGTGAAAGAAGCATCGAGACGAGGTAAGGGCATTGCTTGGATTCATAGGTGGGTCTACTGGAGCTAGGGCCCAGAGCCTGTACCATGCCATGTGGTAACCCCTAGGAGATGACGACTACATAATGCTCTTAGGTGATGACGGCTACATCATGCTCTTATGTGGTAACTCTTAGATGATGGTGACCTAGACTTGCCACTGTAGAAGAACAGACTGGCTTAGGTGGGCTCATTAGGCCACGGCATATCCTATGTTGATATAATAGCAGCGAGTAGCAAGCTCTGTGCTACGAGATATGCGAGAGATGCCCCTCAAGCCTGCGGTAGGTTTGCCTAGGTAGTAGATGGCCCTGCCAGGATCATAACCTGTCGACGAGGATTAATCTGTCGACAGGGTCAGGCTATGCATGGTGTGAGTGTGTGCGTGCCGTTATCAGGGAGTGAAGCACGCTAGTGCCTGAGGGAGGGCAGGTAGTGCCCTTCGCAACAGTTGCACTTCGTGGTCAGCCCACTTCGTGGTCAGCCCACAGACTGTGGGTTTTTTTTGTTTTTTTTTTGTGTTTGAGGCCGTGGTCGGTCTGGCGACTGACTGGGGTATCATATCGTCACATACAACCAAGGGCCTTAGTGTAGGGCATTAGGCACCGCTATATGGCGTGGTGGGGTGATGGTTTGCATCTCCCGGCCTAGGTCAGAACAAGTGATCGTGGCGCACTTTCCATGGTGCGCGTAGGTGGCTGAAATCAGATTTGTGCACGCAAATTAAGCGCTGCCCTTGGGTTGATCATAACGTAAGAAGTCAATCTAGCGTTCACAAGGCTGGCCTTGAGTCTGCCTCCCTGCCCTTACACGCTCCTTGATAGGGCTTGGATGCTTAGTAGGGTCCATTGATACGTGGACTGTATTGGCAGTAGCCCGACTGGGCGTTCTGTGACGTTCTGTGGTCGTATGCAGGGTCTGCGTGTACTGCACCCTCGTGTTACCACTGGTAGGGGCCCAATTCGGGGAATAGGTGCTCCTCGACAGCAATGAAGCGATGCGGAGACCGGGACGTGGAAGGTGTTTCCCCCCCATGTTGGTGGGCAGCGATCTGTTAGCCACCTCAACCTTGAGGGAGCGGAGGCAGGTCTCTGCAGGCAATTGTACCAAGCTCTGGCCCTTAGGTGGTTTCTGCGGATGAATAGAAGATGCGAGGTCCGCAATGAGCCTCCTGTTAATAACACCTCAGCTGGCCATGTTAATTGGGTCCTGAGGGGGATTGAACCCCTGACCCCTGCACCATCGGTCCGAGTTTAACCATAGTGCTGAGGTTCTGCTCTGTCCGATAGATGCAGGCCTTATTGAAAATATGGGAACGCTGGGATTTGAACCTGTGACCTTCTGGTCTTAGAAGTACTGGCTCTGACCACTGCACCACCCTGTGGCCACTCACAGAGTCATTGAACAGGGATGGGGTTGCGGCGACAACAGCTGAGTTGGGGCTTGAACCCGCGGCCTTCAGCTTCTGAACACACTGGCGGCTCCTGACCCACTGTGAGTGGTGCATCACCGTGCTGCCACAGAGATGAGGTTGTCTTCTGCATGCTCTCTGTATGCTGTGACTGTTGTTTCCGACAGTCCCCGATGCGGTATGAGCTTAAGAGTGGCTGGTCATGCCCTGCAGTTATTCGAGCTTCCTGATCTTCTAGGAAGAGCAGCTGTAGGTGGACCTGCAAGCATTCTTTAGGAGTGACGGGGAGGGTATCTCACCGTAGCTGGTTGGGATGACAAGGCTTTCTCTGGGTGCCACAGCAAGTTTGATTCGTAGGGCAGGCAAGCAGGCATTGCTGCCTGTATGGGACGGTCTGCCTAAGGGTAAGACATCAACTCACTATCCCTGGCAGGAGGGAGCTCACTTGCTTCTCTACTTCGGGCAGGCACTCGGGAACTTTCCCTTTGGACGCTGGGGCGCGTTTCCGTGCAGGCTCCGTCGGAGCGACGATAGCCGCATGTGAAGACTCACTCCTGCTTGTTCCTGGGGAAGTGGCTCGCCCAGGGGCGCAAGCAGAGGCTTGGGTGAATCGTGTGCCGAGAGGGGTGCAGCAGGCGTGTCCTGATTGGGGATCTGATAGAGCCTGTAGTCGGGACCTCTTTTGGGAGGAGATGCAGAAGGAGTCCCAGAGTGCGATCCACTGGGGCAGTATCTAGGTCCCTTAATTGCCTGGTAGGTGGTAACGTATTCTCACGTCATTTTTAAAGTATCAGCCCCTCCCTGAAGGGAATCCTGCCAGCCGAGTAACCAGGGTGGTGTAGCAGGTAAGATGGTGGTAGGTACTGCCACCAGGGCTGGCAGTTAGGATGCTGGTCCCAATCGTGACGTGACTGGAATCTTGCTGCCATGGTTCCATTTGCGACGTGGCTGGGATCTGGTTGCCCCATACTGGCTGAGATGCTCGGGGCGTCCACGAGCAGCCGAAGGTATTGGATGGCACGGCATTGATGGAATCCCTGGGGATACGGAAGCCAATTACCAGTAGGGTTGCAGGTGCCCCAGCTGCTCACTTTTGGATCCAGAACACACTGCCTGTGTTCACCGTACCACACTGTGTCCGCTCTGGGTTGCTAGGTCAGTGACCTTAACCCTTAGGCTACTCTAAAATAAATTGCCCCCTACAGCACTCATTCCCATAATACACGCTGCCTCGGTGAGCCTTCTTCATTGGGCACGGAGGGGATTGGAACCCTGATTCTTGCACCATTGGTCAGTGTCTTAATCATGTGCTGTAGCTCCGTTTAGGCTGACGTAGTGTCTTTCCATCCTTTGAGAGCCTCGATGAAGTGAGAGGGAGGCTAACGCAGGTTGACAGGTACTGCCTCAGCCAGTCTTCTGACCTTCTGTTCTTGCATTCACTGTCTGTGTGCACTGCACCACCTTGTAGCCACTGCAGCAGGCACAGTGGGGGACTGAACCCATGTCCCCTGCACCATCAGTCAGTGACTTAACATATGTTACACTGCTGTTTCAGGATTCCTGCTAGCCTGAGGATGTAGTAAAGGCTGTTAGTGTAGGTTAGGACAAGTTCCTGGAGGGGGTCCCTAAGCCATTATTAAGAAGGGACCCAGGATATCAATGCTTGAACCAATACAAGCATTGTGGAACCTGTGTCCCTTGGGGTAACTGCTAGGTACATATGACCTGGATGGGCCACTGTTGGGACAGAATAATGGGCCTGATGGACCTTGGTCTGATCAGTATGGCAAGCATGGAGATGCTGACATAGCGCTCAGGGTTTAGTATGATATAAATGGGCCCACTTGGGAACGAAGTCATGGCCCCTGAGCGTCAGAGGTGCAGAGACAGAGTGCTCATGATTTCCTTGTGTTAGATCCCGCAGACCAATACTGGGCCTCCAAGGCTAGTGTTACTATTTATTCAGTAGAATAAGGTTGCACTACATGTGACAGCTGTAGCTCCAGCGCTAGCACGGGAGCGGGTGATTGATCGGCGCAGAGGCGTCTGCCGGGCTTACAGCAGAGACAGCAACCCTCTGACCCCTCGATGAGTGCGTCTGCTCCGAGGTGTGGAGGCACAGTGCGCAGAGGCGTCTGCCGGGCTTACAGCAGAGACAGCAACACTCTGACTCCTCGATGAGTGCATCTGCTCCGAGGTGTGGAGGCACAGTGTGACCGCTATTTCAGCCTCCTCATGAGACTGCAGAGGCGTCTGCCGGGCTTACAGCAGAGACAGCAAACACAAATATCTTGCAGGGTGTCCCTGTAGCGCAGAGGCGTCGTCGTCGGCGATGCTCTGGGCGCAGGTGCTGGCGCTGGAAAACTCCTTTACCGTTGTTCCCGTTCGGAGAGGCTGCTATCTGGCCAGAAGGGGCGGAGTCAGAGGTAGCCAATGGCGCCGAGTATAGATCGGCCTCTGCTCCTGCTGCTTCGAACTGCGCTAGTGCAGGTGGAGGGGCCAGGGGCTGCCTCTGCGTCGATTGGGGAGTGTCATATCAGGGGGGGGGGGAGCCGCGCCACATCAATATGACCACGGAGACCTCGCAGCCGGCACTTCTCCGCTCCAGCCCGACCCTCATGGGCCCGCAGCCATAGGCCATGGAGACCTCCCGCCTCGTCCAAGCTGAAGAAAGCAGATCGGGGATCCGGCGGCCAGAGAAGCAGGCCATATCGTCTGCTTCAATAGAGGATCGGGTTGGTGCCAAATAGATCGGCGCGATCGAGAAGCCTAGCACCGGTATGGTCCTGAGAGCTGGAGTGGGATAGGGCTCTGATGCCCATCCGCTCCGATGCATCAGCGAGGCTAAGATCCTCTTGCCTCTGTTGCCCGCGCCGACCTCTGCGATGAACGACGCCTCTGCACTGGATGGGACAACGGCAATCGAGGTGTCATCTGCGCTGGTGCCTCCCCCCGTGATGTTGGGTCAGCGCCGACCAATGGCGCTGTTGGGGGAGGAGCTTGGGTCCTGAGGCAAGATGGAAGGGGGGGGACGGCTTTGCGTGAGCACACAGCAACAGGAAAAATGGCCGCCCCCATAGGAGCCCATGTGCGAGGGCCTGACACCCCGCCTTAGGATCAGACAGGGTCCGGGTGGAAGCCCCGGCTGCCGCAAGGGCTCTTAACTGGAAGAGGGTCTTCTTGAAGAGTCGCGTTGGGCGATCCAAGCTCGCTGCGGGTTGGAGGCCCCCAGGCACAACCCGAGCGGCGGCCGAACTGGCGGTTAGCCTGCGGCTGGGGTGGAGGCCATTAGGCGCACCCTGAGCGGTGGCAGAGCTGGCGGCCTAAGCCTGCCGCTGGGGTGGAGGCCCTTAGGCGCACCCTGAGCGGCGGCAGCTGGAGGAGCATCGGGGAGGTCCCACGAAGGTCCGTCGGGGAGGTCCCACGGAGGTGAGTAGTAACTTGCAATAGGTTAACAGAGAACTCCGGTCTTGCTGCAAGCGGCTGTTACGCCGCCTGTTGAGAGCTGAGTGCAGTGATCTGAGACTGAGAGATTAATGCAGTTTTAAACTGCAGTAAACATAAGAGTAAGAATTAAAACGCAAGATGAACTGATCAACAGTAAGAGATATTTCTAAGACATTGAGACCGGGAGCACATGGCCCGCAGGAGTAAGTTCCGCTGGGCCAGCTCTGAAGGAGAATTAGAAAAAATTAAGTCAATTTAAACTTGTATATACATACGATTAGGATGGAATGTGTTAAAAGGAAAATTGGTGGAGAGTAGAAAAGTCCATCTTGCTGGCAAGGCGGAAGAACTGAAACTGGTTAGCTAAGGGCGGGCCGGGGGTGGGGCCAGTTGGCTCATGCTCAGAAGGGCAAAGCCCTTCTGAGCTATGGAGAGTACTTCCGTCTCGGCGCCGTCGGATGACGTCACCAATTGTGGCTGACTCATCCTGCTTGTCCTAGGAGAACCAGGCAGCAGCTGAATATCACCACTGAGGGATAACCAGGCAGCAGCTGAATATCACCACTGAGGGATAACCAGGCAGCAGCTGAATATCACCACTGAGGGATAACCAGGCAGCAGCTGAATATCACCACTGGCAGGTTACTACTACTACTACTTACAATGTATACGCAGCGCTGTACAGCCACATGTATGAGATGGTTCCTGCTCATTGGAGTTTACAATCTAGTCAAGACAGATAGCACAACAGCCAAGGACAAGGATACATCTACGGGAATGGTAAGGAAACACATGAGACTAAGCGGATCAGGATCCAAAAGCGGCCTCGAAGAGGTGAGTTTTCAGCCTGGATTTGAAAAGGACCAGAGATGAAGCCTGATGCACAGACTCAGGTAGTTTGTTCCAGGCATAACAAGCCGCAAGGTGAAAAAATCAAAGTCTGGAGTTGGCAGTAGAAGAAACGAGAGATTTGCCAGAAGAGCGGAGTTCCCGAGACGGAATGTAGGGAGAGATAAGAGGGGAAAGGTAGTGAAGAGCAGTAAAACGAGGGCATTTATAGGTCTGTAGGAGAAGTTTGAACTGGATATGGAAACAGATAGGGATCCAACGAAGCAACTTAAGAAGAGTGGTTTATGAGCATATTGAGGCTGGCAGAAGATTAGCAGCACAGCTAAGTTTTGAACAGATTAAAGGGGAAAAAGATAATTCAGAGGGAGACCAGCAAGGAGGAGGTTACAATAGTCTAGACAGCAGGTGACTAAAGAGTAGATAACCTTCTTAGTAGTGCATTCAGAGAGGAAGGGGCAAATTTTGCTGATGTTATAGAGAAAGAAGTGACAAGATTACCATCAGTTATATGTGTGTGGAGAAAGAGAGGAAGGAGTCAAAGACAACCCCAAGGTTGTGGGCCAAGGAAATAGTGAGTAGTAGAGAGTTACCCACAGAGATTGAGAAAGGAGGAGGTGAGTTTAGGGGGAAAAATAAGAAGCTTGGTTTTGGCCATATTCAGTTTCAAACAGGGTGCGATATCCAGGCAGCGATGTCAGTTATCCGCGAATGCGGCCCGGATTGCCCGATGCTAACTGGTCAGCATAGGGGCATGAAGCGGTGGTGCCCGTGGTGTTAGTGCCAATGAATATCCTTCTTAACAGCATTTACACAATTTGCACCTCAGAAGATCTATAAAGGAAAAAAGGGACTGTAGAGGGCAGACTGGATAGGCCGTGTGGTCTTTATCTGCCGTCATGTTTCTTTCTTTCTAAATGCCTTTGAATATTGGGCCCATATTTCCTATATTTCCTACTGTCCTATAATTTTATGATGTTCCATTTCTACTTCACTTTTACTTTGTTGTTCTATTGTACACCGCCATGCTGCTTACATGAAGGACGGTTAAGAAAATCTTAACAAACATAAGTAATCACCACACTGGGAATTGTTCTTGTGATGATGGACTACATCTCTCTGTCGCAGGGAAAAGAATCCTAAGTGAAAAATTCAGGCAGTATGTGGATATGCATTTAAACTAGAAAAGGGGGGTGACGAATGGGGAAGATCAAGTTCAGGACGTCACTCCCTGCAAAAGCAGAATAACATCAGAAACAGCCACACTTTTAAACCACACATCAAATGCAAGTGGGAAGAAGTGGGCGGAACAAAATCAATGCAAAATACACGCAGGACAGTTAAATGCTGGAAAGAAGCAAAAAAATTGTTGTGGATGCTTTCCAAGATGCGTTACTTAGACAAATGGTGATGGAACCAACCAGGGAAAGCTCAACACTGGATTTAGTGCTCACAAACGGTGATAGTGTGTCGAATGTCTGGATGGGTGCCCCTGTGAGCAGCAGCGATCATCACATGGTGTGGTTTGAGATAAAAGCCAAGGTGAAGTCCAATCATAGCAAGCTCAAAGTCCTAAACTTCAAAAACACTGACTTCAGTAAAATGGCCAGGTACCTAAAGGAGTTGGCAAGGTGGAAGGGGATAAGGGAAGTGGAATTGCAATGGGCTAAACTAAAGGTGGCAATAAAAGGGGCAACAGATAAATATGTAAGAAAAGAAAAATAAAAACAAGAGGAGAAGGAAACTTATTTGGTTTTCCAAAGAAGTGGCTGCTCAAATAAAGGCAAAAAACACAGCTTTCACAAAATTCAAAAGCTTGCAAACAGAAGAACGCAGTAAGGAATACAGGAGCAAACTAAAAGAGACAAAAAGAGAAATAAGGATAGCAAAATCAAAGGCAGAGGAAAAGATGGCTAAAGATGTGAAGCGTGGCGACAAAACTTTCTTCAGCTATATTCGGGAAAGGAAGAAGATCAGAGGTGGAACTGCAGGACTCAGAAGTGCTGGGAAAGGACTCGTGGAAAGTGACATTGAAAAAGCAAAATTGCTAAACAAATACTTCTGCTCTGTTTTACTAAAGAAAATCCTGGAGAAGGACCACCTGTGACTCCCAAATATAAAAATGGGAATGAAGTAGATGTGTTAGAGCAACCTGCAAAACTGAAAGTGGACAAGGCCATGGGACCGGATGGGATACATCCCAGGATACTGAAAGAGCTCAGAGAGGTTCTTGCAGGGCCGTTAAAGGATGTTTTCAATAGATCCTTGGAAACAGGAGAAGTTCCTCAGGACTAGAGAATGGCTGATGTGGTACCTCTTCACAAGAGTGGTGGCAGGGAAGAAGTGACAAACTACAGGCCCGTGAGCCTTACCTCGGTGGCGGGAAAAGTAATGGAGGCACTCCTGAAAGAGCGAATAATGGACTTTCTCAGAATCCAACAGGTTGCAAGATCCGAGGCAACATGGTTTTACTGAAGGACGATCTTGCCAAACAAATCTGATTGAGTTCTTTGACTGGGTGACCAGAGAACTAGATCAGGGGCATGCAATGGATGTCATCTACCTGGATTTCAGCAAAGCCTTTGATACTGTTCCTCACAGGAGGATCATCAATAAACTCAGTAGTTTGGGGATGGGTCTCAAGGTGGTAAACTGGATCAGAAATTGTTTGACTGACAGACGACAGAAGGTGATGGTAAATGGAGCTCACTCGGATGAAAAGAAGGTGATTAGCGGGGTGCCCCAGGGTTCGGTCCTGGGCCCGGCACCATTCAATGTATTTGTGAAAGACTGAATGGAAAAGTCTGCCTTTTTGCAGATGACACGAAAATTTGCAACAGAGTGGACTCCTCCGAGGGAGTGGTTAACATGAGGAAAGATCTGCAAAAGCTGGAAGAGTGGTCTAATTCTTGGCAATTAAGATTTAATGCAAAGAAGTGCAGTGTCATGCACTTGGAAAGCAGAAATCCAAGGGAAATGTACGCGATAGGGGGCGAGAGGTTGGTGTGTACGGATCAGGAGAAAGACCTTGGTGTGATTATTTCTGTAGATCTCAAGGTGGCAAAACAATGCGACAAGGCAGTGGCAAAAGCCAGGAGGATGTTGGGCTGTATACAAAGAGGAATTACCAGCAGAAAGGAAGAGGTACTAATGCCACTGGATGAGTCACTTGGAATACTGTGTTCAGTTTTGGAGACCATATCTAACAAAGGATGTAAAAAGACTGTTCAGACGAAGGCGACCAAAATGATTTGGAGCCTGCGTCAGAAGCCTTATGAGAAGAGACTTGAAGACCTAAATATGTACACTTTGGAGAAGAGGAGGGACAGGGGAGATATGGTTCAGACCTTTAAATACTTAAAGAGAAATAATGAACAAACAAACCTCTTCCAAAGACGGGGAAGCTGTAAAACTAGAGGGCATAACAGGAAGCTGCAATGTCAGGAAATACTTTTTCACTGAAAGGGTGGTGGATGCTTGGAATGTCCTCCCAATGGAAGTGGTGGGGGCAAACACGGTGACGGAATTCAAAATGGCATGGGGCAGACACAGCGGATCCCTATACAGCAACTGGATAAAATCAAAATAAAGTTAACCATCTAATTTCTCAACAAATAGGGGTGTCCTACATGGAGCGGTGGGTTCACCCCCAAACAAAGACATGGGGAGGGGTGGCCTGCACAGAGTGGCAGGTGCACCTACTCCTGCCATCTTACTGGGCAGACTAGATGGACCATACTGGTCTTTATCTGCCCTCATTTACTATGTTACTATGTTATAAAGAATGATCATTTGCTCATTACATCTCAGTTTTGACAAAAAGATCTCTTTTTTCAGATTAATCTTAATGCCAAAGCACCAAATACTTTAATTCTGTGTTTATTCTCACTTGTTTGGACTATTGTAATACTCTTTTGTCAGGTTTACCTTCAGTTTCTATCAAACGCTTTTGGTTGGTCCAAAATACTGCACTAAAATGAACTGATAATGCTAAATGTCCTGACTTGGTTTGCAGCTTGTAGTGCTGTGAGCGCTTGTGTGCATCAGTGATGTTGAGAGCTAAGCTATCGGTAGCTTAACTACTACAGGTTTCAGCTAAGATGCCAGACCAAGACAAACCACCCATCTGGGCAGCAACAGAATAGGACGGTGTTGGTGGCGGAGGATCACATTTCTGTAACAACAGCAACAACACTAAACTTAAAATGTGCAGAAGAAAAGCCTGGCAATCTACTTCTGTATCTTGCCACGAAAACCCAATGGATAGTCACAACAAAAAAAACTGAACTATAGGGCTCGAAGATGAGACCCCCTAAGTTAGAAGGCACTCAACTTGCTACTGGGGAGCAGCTGAAGACTTTTCACAGTAAAGCCAGCACTTATGATGAGATTGGATCAAAGCCCTCGGAACATCGGACTGCTGATGTAGCTGCGCATAAAATGAGAGTCAGAAGCTGCAAAAATGTCTTACATATTGGGACATGGAATAGTCAAAGCATGAACTAAGGGAAGTTGGAGGTGGTCAAGAATGACATGGAACGTGTACAACGCGATCTGTTGGGTGTCAGCGAATTGAAATGGACTGGCATCGGGCACTTTGCAACTGATGATCACATGGTCTACTATGCTGGAAATGAAAGACAAAGAAGAAATGGTGTTGCATTTATTTTATTTATTTATTTCTCTTATATACCGCGCTCTTCGATATCAGTGCGGTTTACATGGAACATATGAGAGTTTTACAGTGGGGGCTTACACCGTAATTACATAGAACAGGTAACTCAACTTGGATAACAGCATTAACGATTTACATCTGAATGGTTAACAGAAAAGTATTTACACGTATATACATTGCTTTGAGTGAGGTTACATGTTGTCGTGAAGCATTGTTGTGAATGGGGGGGTTGGTGTACCTTCTTCCGGGTAGCACTTGAGGAAGAGGTAGTGCTTCAGTGCCTTCCTGAATATGGTTAGGTCTGGGATTGCTCGTATATTAGGTGGAAGAGCATTCCAGCATCTGAGTGCGCAGAGACTGAAAGCTCTGTTTACAGTTGCTTGTGTACAATGGGTCATTGTTTTGGGGATTACCAAGGTGTTTATTGCAGTAGATCGTCTGGCTCTATTTGGGGGGGGTGATGTGCGTGAGGCCGGCAAGTGAGGAGGGAGCGAGCCCGTTAATGGATTTAAATGTTAGTAGTAAGATCTTGAAGGTGATCCTGTAATGAATTGGGAGCCAGTGAAGACTTTTGAGAATGGGTGTTATGTGGTCGCGTCTTGAGGTCCCATTTAGAACTCTGGCTGCAGAATTCATGGCAAGTTGGAGCGGGCTCAGGGTGGATTGTGGGAGTCCTTGGAGGATTGCGTTGGCATAGTTGAGATGAGGGATGGTTAGTGCCTGAAAGATTTTTCTAAAGTCGTCCGGTTGTAGTAGGGGGCGTAGATGTTTGAGAGACTTGATTTTATGTTATGTTGATTTTACCATGTTGCCAATGTGCGTCTTCATATCCAGTCTCTGGTCCAGTGTAACACCCAGGTAGCGAATTGAGGGTTTCGTTTATAGTTTTATCTCTCTGATTTTTAGGCAGGCTGGAGGGGAGAAGTTGGGGTTTCTGGAGATGAACAGCACTTCGGTCTTTTTGTGTTGTATTCGGAGATTCTGGTTTTGGAGCCATTTTTCCACTGTGCTGAAGCAGTTGGTTAGTGATGAGAGGTCAATCTTGTCAATCTGGAATGGTTTGTAGAGTAGAATGTCATCGGCATAGATCATGCATTCGACGTTGAATGATCGTATGAGGTCGCAGATAGGCTGCATATAGATGTTGAACAATTAGGCTGACAGGGAGGATCCTTGCGGGACGCCTTGCTTCTGATGGAACGGTTTGGAGGTGGAGGTCTCTGTTTGTACATGTTGCCATCTATCAGATAGGTATGACTTACACCAGGTTAGTGCTAGGTCGCAGATACCCTTCTCTTTGAGTCGTTTCAGAAGGGTTTCATGGCATACAGAGTCAAACGCTGCAGCTATGTCCAGGAATATAAGGGCAACCCCATGATATATGTTATCTATTGCACTGAGAATATTGTTGAAGAGGGTGGTAAGTAACGTCTCTACCCAATGGGAGTCTCTGAATCCGTGTTGGCAGCTGTCAAGTGGTGAAGTATTGTTGATGTGTTGTTGTATCTGGTATAGGACTTCTTTCTCGACTATCTTTGCCAGTAGTGGAATGCTGGCAATTGGTCTATATGATTCCACTTTCTGGGGGTCCAACTTGCTGTTCTTTAACAGTGGTCTGACGGATGTGTGTTTGAGATTTAGGGGGAAAGAGCCTGACGTGAAGGATGTGTCCATGAGTCTGGCTATGAATGGGCTAAATTCTGACCGAAGTTCCTTTATCCAGAAGGCTGGACAGGGGTCAGTCTGAGCTGTAGTGGTGTTGATTGTGGAGATGGTGTCAATGATTTGCTTATTAGATAGGGTGGTGAATATTGCTAGAGTCGTTGTGTTTAATGGATCCATGATGCCGGGAGGGTCAGTCTTGTCAGTTTGGCACAATTTTCATTTGAGGAAGTCAGCGTAGTCTTGGGCGTGGATCTCAGGTATTTGCTCTGGGCCTGGTTCTTTCGTTAGGTTCCTGATGAGGTTAAATAGGTCATGTGGTTTCCGAAATGATCGCATTAGTGTGTCAGTGTGTGCTTGCCTCATTTTCTCAGTTATCGCCTCACGGTGTATTGCCAGCTGGAGGTTGTAGGCTTCCTGATTTTCAGTGGATAGTGACCACCTCCATCACCTTTCGAGTTTGGAGGGACGACCGTAGTTCGTTGGAATACCAGGGTGCATGAGCTTTTTTCCTTTGGGTTTTGTTGTGTCCTGTGTGTAATGCAATGGCACTAAGGCTGTCATTCCAACTGGAGACTAGCTTATCTGGACAAGTTGTTGTCGTGCTAAGGAGTGGTTGTGTGTTGTTCAAGATGATCTCCTTGTTTATTTATTTATTTATTTTATTTATTTATCTATTTCTTCTATACCGCCCCTTCCAGAGATCAGGGGCGGTTTACATGGAACAATTGTATACATTCGTATAACATTACATAGAACAAGAACTTTTTAACTTTTTACATATAACTTTTTACATATAACTTTTTAACTTTTTACATAAAACAGAACAGTAAGTTGCTTAAAATTATTTACAGGGTGTATACTTTTGTATACTACTGGATTTACAGGGGAATGTCAGCGAGCTGACATTGCTATTTATAGATGTTATTTACAAAAGGTTAGGATACATGTTTTCACTATTCAAGTGTGTGTGTGTGTGTATGTGTGTGTGGGTGTGTGAGTGTGTGTGTGTGATGGAATTTATTTCCATTTTTTCGTGGGTTGTTTGGTGTGTCTTTGGGGGGGCTGTTTGAAGAAGGAGTTGTGTGTGTTAATTGTGTGTCTGCAGGTTTTTTTGTTTGTGTGCCTGTGGACACTGTGTGGCTGGACTTGGAGGGTAAGGGATTCCGAAATGCTCAGAGAATAGGTATGTCTTGAGTTCTTTCCTGAATTGGGAGAGGTCCTTTATGATTCGGATGTCTATTGGGAGTTCATTCCAGAGTGTGGGAGCGGTGAATGTGAAGGCTCTGGCACTGGTGGAGTTTTTAGTCCTCGTGAATGTTTTTGGCAGCTCTAGTGAGAGGGTTGCATTTAGTCTGCGGACTCTTGAATCATTTGGGGCGTGGAGGAGTGTGGATAGATGGGAGGGGGCAATATCGTTTAGTAGTTTGAAGGTTGTTAGTAGTATTTTGTATTTGATTCGGTTTTTTATGGGGAGCCAGTGTAGTTCTAGCAGTATAGGGGTTACATGGTCTGCTAGGTGGGCTTTAGTGACTACTTTTGCACAAATGTTGTTGAAAGGCTGGAACCGTCGTGGGGGTGGGTTCGTGGGGTTTGCCTTGTTTCCGTGGGGTTTCCTGAGTAGATTGTCTAAGGGAATTTGAAACATAATTAGTTTATGATCGGACCAAGGTACTGCAGTATAGGTGGGCAGTGTGAAGTGGGCGGCGTCAAGGACGGTTAGTGGGGCGAAGATATGGTCCAGCATGTTTCCCTTCGTGTGAGTTGGTTCGTCAATTGCAAGAAGAAACTTGCAAGAACTGTAATGAAATACAACGCAACCAGAAAATACTTAATTCCTATTTGTCTACAAGGAATGCCCATTAACACAACTATTATTCAAGTATATGCCCCAACAACAGCTGCAGAAGAGAATGAAGTTGATTTCTATGAACAAGTTCAAGCTGAAATTGACAGAACATGCAAACAGGATATCCTGATAGTCATGGGTGACTGGAACGCAAAAGTTGGCAACAAAGAAGAGGGCAAAGTGCTTGGAAAATATGGACTTGGCATCAGAAATGAAGCTGGAGAAAGACTGATAGAATTCTGCAAGACTAACAATCTCAAACACGTTCTTCCAGCAACACAAGCAGCGACTGTACACATGGACTTCACCCAATGGATAGTACAAAAATCAAATTGATTTCTATGAAAGACAATGATGGAAAAGCTCTATAACATCAATGAAGACAAAACCTGGCGCTGACTATGGTACAGATCACCAACTATTAGTATGCAAACTCAAGCTAAAACTGAAAAAGAGCAAGCCGCTCATAAATGTAGCAAAATATGACGAGAATATACGACCGGAATTTAAAGACTGCCTGCAAAACCGATTTGCTGCTTTAGATACAAATGACAGAGCTCCAGAAGAGTTATGGAATGACATCAAGAAGGTTGTGTTGGAAGAAATTGAGAAGTCTTTACAAAAGGTGAAAACGCAAAAACAGATGGATAACCGAAGAAACTCTGAAAATTGCCCAGAAATGCAGAGAAGCTAAAGCCAGAGGAGAAAGGCAAACACAGAACTCAACAGAGATTTCCAATGTGCAGCAAGACAAGACAAGGAGAAGTACTATAATGACGCATGCAAGGAAATAGAAGCAGAAACTATTAAGAGGAAGAACAAGATCAGCTTTCCTAAAGCTATGAGAGAAATTCCAGCCTCGAATTGGAATGTTACAAGATACTCAAGGATCGATGTTGAATGATGCTGAAAAGATCAAGAAAGGGTGGAAAGAATATACAGTCATTATATCATAAAGATCAAGTAGGCCAACAGCCATTTCAACCTGTACAGCCTAGTGGTTGGGGCAAGATACTTCAGGCCGGAAGGTCGGGGGTTCAAATCCCACCAGAGGACAGCAACCTTGGGCCGGAAGGATTGGGGTTTCTAGTCCCACAGGTGCTCCTTGTGGTCTTGGGCAAGCCACATAACCCTCCATAGCCCATGTTCCCTGTAAAATAGTTATCTCCAAGTTATAATACCCTGTTCAATGTAATTTCAGTTTGTTCAATGTAAACCACACTGATGCAGAATAGCGTGGTATATAAGAGAATGTAAATAAGTAAATAAATAAAATGATCTGGAACCATTGGTGATAAAAGAAGAAGTAGAAGCAGCATTGAAAACCTTATCAAAGAACAAAGCACTGAGAATTGATGGCATTCCCACTAAAGTATTGCAGCAATCGGATGCAGCTGCTACCGTACTTGCAAGGCCCTGCCAGGAAATCTGAAAGACAACATCATGGCCAACTGACTGGAAAAGATCTGTGTTTATACCAATACCGAAGAAAGGTGATCCGAATGACTGTGAAAATTATCGCACAATCACTCTGATCCCACATGCCAGCAAGATTCTACTCAAGATCATTCAGCAGAGACTACAACCATACCTGGAACGAGAACTGCCTGAAGTGCAAGCAGGGTTCAGGAAAGGGTGAGGAACTAGAGACATCATCGCAAATGGACCCCTGAAAAGAAAAAAGAATACCAAAGGATATCTATATGTGTTTTATCGATTACAGCAAGGCTTTTAACTGTGTAAACCATGCGAAAGTCTGGGCCACATTAAGAAGCATCGTTCCTTTGCACAACCTTTACATTGATCAAGAAGCAACAGTTTGTACGGAACAAGGAGAAACAGAACTGTTTAAAATCAGCAAAGGTGTATGACAAGGCTGCATACTTTTGCCTACCTGTTTAATTTATATGCAAAACAAATCATCAGAGAAGCAGGACTGTATGAAGACAACCAAGGTGTGAAGATTGGTGGAAGACTCATGAACAACTTTCGCTATGCTGATGATACCACATTACTGGCTGAAAGTGAAGACGATCTGAAACATTTGCTTCTCAAGATCAGAGAACATAGTCTCAAAATGGGCCTGCACCTTAATGTAAAGAAGACAAAGATCATGACAACTGGAAAAATCAATAATTTCATCACTGATGGAGAAGAAATTGAAATCATGGACAACTTTAACCTACTTGGATCAGCTATCAATAAAGAAACAAAAAACAGTCAAGAAATGAGATGACACATTGCTGTTGGCAGAATGGCTATGAAGGAAGGACCTAGACAACATTCTCAACAGCAGAGTTGTTTCTCTCCATACAAATGAAATCCTTAAAGGTGGGTGTTCGAGTGTGTGCGAATAATGTAGAATCAAAAGTAAATGGCACTGTGTGCTGCTGAAGAGGTCAAATAAGGGGCAACATTAAAGCAGCAGCCTGTGTAACAGTCAGTGGGCTAGCAGAGCTGGAAAGTAAACATTTAGAGGCCAATTCCATTTCGCACGTCCTGGCCCTGTATGGCTGGGCAGAATCAGGATGTGCAGCAGTAGCACCTGATTCTGATCCCGCAGGGGCTAGACGTGCCCACGGGATCAGAATTGTGTTTACCGGCCTGGACATGCAGGCTGTGCCCCGATTCTGATCGGCTGCAAGCCTAGCCACATACTTGGCTAGCTCAGCCAGGCTCCTGAATGGAGCCGCAGTGCCACGATCTCCATCCGCAGAAAATAAACTCCTTTCCCCACAGTCTGACCCCCGATCTAGCCTTCCATGGACAGGATTAGGCTGTGGGGAACCCCCTGTACCCTTTCACCTTTTTTCCGTGGCCTGGCTCTGATGTCCCCCGACATCCAGGAGGACGTATTCCACCTCCGAGGTAGAATAAGTCCCCCATCTACCTGGCCATCCCCAGACATACAGGGCCAACCTCAGAATTGGTCCTGAATGTCCGAGGTTGCGTTCCCCATGTCAAAATCATGAGGGGCCAGGGAAATGGAGCAGATGGATAAGATAGTAGGAGTATTGCCCTATATGGATAATTCTCATCAGATAGTGAAGATCTTACGGAAACATTGGGACTACACCCATGTTTTAATAGAGCTCATAGTATAACTTTTACCAAGGGTAGTAATCTAAGGGATCAGTTGGTCAAGACAGGACCTACTTTACAACCTTTTCCGGAACAAAAAGGACATATCTCTTGCGGCATTTGCACATTTTGCCAGGGTATATTGGAGGATGATTGTTGGACAAATATTTCTACCAATAAGATCTGGTATTTGAGGTACCACACAGATTGTGTGTCGACTTATGTAGTCTACCTTATTGTCTGTCTGTGTGGGCTCAAGTACGTCAGCAGAACTATCCATCCATTTAAGACGTGATTGGCAGAACATGCCTCATAGTTACGAACAATGACACTCACAGCACCAATGGTGCAACATTGTATTCAATATAACCATTCTTTCAACCTTCTATCTTAGAGAGTGATAGACTGGATACTGCCATTGGCTCAAGGGGGTAATTGGGAGGCGTGTCTACAATTTCAGGAACAGAAATGGATTTTTCTTTTGTGTTCAGTTTCTCCTCAAGGGCTGAATTTGGAAATTGATTGGTACAGTGTTTTGTAACATTTTGCAATATTTTGACTTTTTGTGGGTATGATTACACTGTTGTTCTCAGCTCCCAATCAGCCTTGCAGTAGTGGTCAGTCATGACGTCAGACGCTAATTTTTTTTTTTTTAATGTAATCACTGATGGTCAACCTGCTCTTGACTCACCTTCACAGGGAATCTACACCTGATGCAGGGTCCTGGAAATGTGGATGGACCCAAAACGTGGTACTGCATCGTGGACATGGTCTTCTGAATGGAAGTTTGAGTGAGCATTTTAGGGGATTTTTGACATCACATTTCAGCTAAGTAAAACTGTTCATGACTAAGTAGGCTGTTTTTACTGCAACGAAATGATTAAAATCTGAAATTTTATTTTTAATTAAGGACAACTCCTTCACTCCTCCAAATTTAATCAAATTAAATGATGAATGGATTCAAGTCAAAAAAGAGGTCAAATATTTAGGAGTCACTCTTGATCCTCAGCTTAAATTCTCCAAGCATGTAAGCAATATAATTAAATCCATCTACTCAAAGTTAAAAATGCTGCAACATTTAAGACCGCTGCTCTCCACAAAAGATTTTAGAACAGTTCAAGCAATGATCTTTCCTCATTTGGATTTCTGCAACATCTTACTCACTGGGCTTCCAAAACAAATGATTTGCCATCTTCAGTTAGCCCAAAATACAGCGGCAAGAATAATTACTCAAGCCTCATTCAAAGATCATATCACTCCAATCCTTAAACACTTACATTGGCTTCTTTTTGAGAGCAGATTAAAATTTAAGGCCATTCATATACCATTTTAAAAATTCTTAATTCAGAGGCATCAAATCAGCTAAAGTTACTTATTATAATCTCTCCAGATAACAGACCTCGGAGAAGTGGAAATAAAAACTCTCTAGTGGTTCCTAATGACTATAGAACATGCAAATCCTCCACTTCAAAGAGAGCGTTTTCCCTTTATGCACCAATTTATGGAACTTTCTACCTCAAGTCATAAAGGAAGCTAAAGATCCTAATACATTTCACTGACTTTTAAAGACTCATTTATTTAAGGATTATTTTGGGGAGTCTTTTATTTAATCAATTTATTTTAATTGTCATGATTCTGTAATCTCGATATTTTCTATACAAAATTGCTAATGTAGTTTTTTATTCTTATGCTCTTTACTTATCTTGTTCAATGTAACTTCTGCATTTGTTTTTTTGATTTTTTTGTAAACCGCTTTGATTCCTGAAAAGCGGTATAAAAGCACCAATAAATAAATAAATAAAATGGATGTTTCATTGTAGGGGTCAATGACTCACTATGATTAGTCTGACAAAAACAAAAATTAGTATTTAAAATTTATTTATTTAACAGTATTTCTAAACCGCCTTATCTTATTAATCAAGGTGGTATCACAGCAAACAATCAGGTAAAGTGAGAGTGTTAAACATGCAGCGAGGGTGATATTTAGTTGAGTGTGTGTTGTATTGTGTGCTAGATTGGTTTGAGCTATGTACAATGTGTGTTGTATTGTGTGCTAGAGTGGTTTGAGGACTTGAGGACTTGAACATTTAAGTTTGGTGCCTACTCTATTTGGGACAATCCTTTTACATAGTATTTGTTTGACTGGCAGGTTGCCCCATTTGGGTAACCTTTGCTTTTGGACATCCCTCTACCAAGGCAGTTACTCCATACATATTGGTCTTCTTGACAACACACATCCGCTGTTTGGAACATGCTATAGGATTTCTGCCTCACTGTGTGAAGGGTTTGCATTGCACTGGTGAGCCACACCCTACGTGTCCAAAGAGATGAGACTGTGACTCAATGTTTCAGCTGCGACCTAAAAGAGATTCTTTTAAATGACTGGTGCCCCCATAGGTGTGAGTTTGATGTCTCTGTTGTAGTTTTTCAGTTTGAAGTGAGCCTCAGTGCATTTGCTTGCTTTAGGTCACTGTTTATGGAAGATTGATGATGGCTGTGGTATGTCAGACAGAAGAACCTTTATTTCCCTGTAACTGTGTGTGTGCAATACTGAGCTTTCAAAGTCTCTTATTGTAGAGGCATAGAAGAGAGACTGAAGCCTCAGAATGATATTTGAGTTTACGAAAGATGTGCAGTGTTGCTGGTAAAAGGCATAAGATATTTGCTTACATTTTTGTGAGATTTCTGCATATTCATGAGTCTTCCCTTCTTGTAAACATTTCTCTTTAATGTCATTCCAGTTAGAGAAATGTTTTATTTTCCAGTGGCAATGAAAGACTTCTGTGTTCCTTTCCTCCAATAAATCCTGTGCCGACTGAAGCCTAGGAAACTGCTTTTGGTTTCCTGCCATGAGTTGCACTGTGTCCACGGCACAGGCTGGTGCCCGTCAGTCAGCCTCATTGCACATGGCATTGAGGAGATGTTACAGGATTCAGTGGCATTAAGGATGTTTTCGTGGATTTTCTCAAGATGCACAGGACCTTTGTGCTCTGTTTTAAAATGTAATATGCATTCATCACACTTGACAAGTATCTTTCTGTCATTTATTTTTCTTAATTTAGAATTTGGGAGCATCAAAAAAACTCTTCATAAATCTTCCTTTGAGTTTCTCCTTTATTCCATTAATTTGGAAGGATGTTTCCATTTGTGAAACAATGTTAGATTGTAAATATTTTAATTGGTGAAACGTTGCATGTAGAATATCATATTCTGGAGCAATCTCTTCTAATGTTGACTCTGCAGAGGTAGAGCTGAAAGGTTACACACATGAAAATGAAGAAATCTTGTGTCATTATCTGTTAAGATGCAAGTGTCTTCCATTCACACAGCAGTGCAAAATCCTACTCCACACCCAGACAGGCAGAGGGAACATCTGGAGGAGAGACTTTGTTTTGTTTTTGCTGTTTGGCAATGCAGTCAGGCTTCAATGTGCCATTTTTTTCTGTGCAGTTATAGCCGTACCGGCTTTAGCTTGAACTGAAAGAGCTGTTTAGTTTTCTTAACAAGCTCATGGTCTTCTTGGACGAGCTCAATGGCACAGATCCACGACTTCTGTGTAATTAGTCTTGTGCCACGTAGATGTAGAGTTTTCCCATAGTTTATTTCTGCTGAAAATGACTGGAAATAAGTTTTGACATCAGAAGTGATGGTCTAAGTTTTGAAGCACTGATCACAGTTCCTACAGTAGCGAAACCTCATTGCAGATACCCTTTTTTCCTCATAAGGAATGTTAGTACTATTGAATTAGGAACATTAGCAATTTGAGTGGGTGTTCGAACTGTGATCCAGCATGTATACTCAGTCCCCATAGCCATGTGAAAGCTGTCATTTCTTGAGGGACAATCTTCAGTCTTAAATGGTTATTTTTGCTGAACCTAGTGAGGCTGTGAGGGAATATGTATGTTTCACAATTCATTTTGATACGGAGTGCAGAGCTGACCTTTTGGGTGACAAAGGTACCCAAAGTAATGGAAGGAGGCAAGAAACAGGTGAGGGAAAAGCAAGGGAGAGTGGCTGTAAAAAAAAATAATAATACACACACAGACACACACACACACAGCCACATCAGCATGCTGTGTCACAAGAGCACACCCACCACTTTCTTTCATGTACAAACTTCAAACGATGTTCATACAGATCCGAACTACACTCTCGTAGACACCTCCCTATCCACTACCGTCACCTACAACCTACCTGCACCCATGCACTCCACCCACTCCCACTTACCCAGGGACAAGCAAGCACAGTCCACTGCGGTACCACCTCCCCCAATCAGACACTAAACCAGTTACCTACTCTCATCAATACCCCACCCCTCGTTCTATGCACTCAAATACATCACACCTAGCTGTCATTTGGGGCACGTCTCAAAGACACTGCAATGATGCATTCACTACCATAGTTGTGCACTCAAACACATCACACCCCCTTCCCCACCCAACACACTACACTAAGTCACACAATCAGCAAGTGGTCTGAGGCATCTGGTTCCAGGAATATATCCTTAGATTTGTTGCAAAACTATTTGTGTCTATTTTCAGGTATGTTCTACACTATTATTTGATCTATTTCTGTGAGAAATAGAAGTATTTATCTTTACATAATTTTGAAATTTGTGGCCCATAATTCCCTGGGGTGTTGTTAAAGTGCTAAAACAGACAATGGGCCTGAGAGTGTTTCTATTCTGAATTTTGGAGGGAACTATAAAGAGCCCTATACTTAGTGCACGAGATACATTTAAGTGGAAAACGTTGCGCACAAGGGAGTAAAACTGAAGGATCACTTTTGGGCACCATATTGCTAAGATGCAGCAGGAAGCTGCCTACTGTAATGGGCAGCTAGGCCTTGCAAAAGAACAATTTCCCAAATCAGTTTGGCCTGATCAGCAGAGAGGAGAATAGAGGCATAAAAGTGGGGTGCAGACCTATGGTAGGTGCTGAAATAAAGTTTAAGATGTAAACAAAGTGATAGGAACAGCAGGAGCCAAGTGAAACTCATCCAGCGCCTCCAGAAGGTTCAAGGCGCCTGTATCTGATGAGATGCAAAGGGACCTGGATGGTGCATCCCACATTACATGTTATGACATCGAGACTATGATGTGAGGGACTAGACCATGCTGCACCCCATATTACATATTAAGACATCTAGATTGAGGGATCACGTGATGCTCATGGAGGAGAAAGATGTGAGGGGATAGAGTTCCCGCATTAAGGCCCCAAAAACATTAAAAGTCTGCAAAAAATGCAATAACCCCCAGTTGGAGAAGCCAGGGAGAGAGGAATACCCTGGATATGCCACGAGGCGGCTAGCTAGGCACGAAACTGATGGGGTATGCCACAGCACTGAACTAACGCCTGCATTACAAAAAAATCCACACCGGGGTGCAAAATGGCTGCTGACACTGTGAAGACTGACCTGAGAGGGACAAGTGGGTGGCTGCAGAGATATCACAGCTGTTTCAGCAGCCTTAGAAGATCAGCTTAACCAGCTACAGTCTACAGTAGATGGCATCAAAGAACAGTTTGAGAATCAGCTAAGTAGACCTAGAGAAGTTGAACAGAGAGTAACAGAGCAGGAAATGATGGTGGAATGCCTAAAACCTCAGGTCACAAAGCTTGTGAACAGCACTCAGCAGTTGCGGGGCCATGCCGAAAACCAAGAAAATCAAGCCAGGCGGAACAATGTTCGGGTAGTGGGACTACCGGAATCCATCAAAGACATCAAATTATATAAGTTTTATGAGAGCTGGATGCCTACGGCCTTGGGCCTATCGGGTGACCGGACAGTGTGGCGCTGTGAGTGCGCCCATAGAGTAGGACCGAAAAGAGATGATGGTGTCAGGCCACAACCCACTACAGCCCAATATTTGATCTGGGTGGACAAAGAAAGAATAATGCCGCCTACCACCAGCCAAAAACCTTGGAATATGAGAACAGAAAGATCACCCCGATTTGCAACACGCTGTACCAACAGGGCATTCATTTTGCTCTACTGTTCCCCCATCACCTGAGGGTGCAGCATGAAGGAGAGATGCTGCATTTCATCAGCGTGGAAGAGGGCCAGCACTTTGTGGACAGGAACAGAGGAGGCAGCGATCCCGCGATGAGCTGAACGGGCCTCTTGGGACTGGCAGAGCAAGTGAGAACAGACCTTATATAAAGCTAACATTGAGTTGTCTACAAGTAGTTACTGATGCGACAGACTTTACAGGACAGAAAGGTACTGGAAACCTGAGCGCAAGAAAACAAAAAAGGAGTCACAACGGCGGACAGGAGCCCCCCAGGCTGGAACAGCATGGGCAAAGTGGCTTATTTTGATCCTCTACTCATACCTGATGACTTGGACTGCTGCAAAGAAATTGCCTTAATGGTGAAAGGACTATCTTAATACCAGGCAGAATATAAGCTCAGACAGCTTTAATTTTGTTGAGGCCATTGGGAGGGAGAAGGGAGGGAGCCAGGCGGGGTGGGAAGCAGGGAGGCTTGGGGGTAGGAGAAGTGGGTACCGATTCTTGGGGGCCTTTGGGAATGAGATGAGGGAGCTAGTTTGCGAGAAGGAGAGGAGGAAGGGGTGCTAAGGGGATGGATGATGCGGGAATGGTGTGTATGGATGATCGTGTGGGATGAGCGCATGGAGAGGGGGGGCACAAGGGGAGGAGGGTTGGTCAAAGGGGCAGTAGGAATAGGGACGGGGGGATGAGGACAGGAAAAGCCATG
This sequence comes from Ichthyophis bannanicus, assembly GCA_033557465.1. Lineage (NCBI taxonomy): Eukaryota > Metazoa > Chordata > Amphibia > Gymnophiona > Ichthyophiidae > Ichthyophis > Ichthyophis bannanicus. The sequence continues at coordinate 290,559,865 of CM066043.1, read as the reverse complement.
TGAGAAATGGAAGGGGAAGGGAACAAATCAAGAGGTAAGTGTGTCTATCACCAGTGTTTGAGGCTGGAGCCTGTGGGGTTCAGCTGAGAGATCCCGGGGGCTGGAGTAAATATAGAAACATAGAAACATGACGACAGAAAGAGACCACATGGCATATCTAGTCTGTCCTTCCATATCAACCACTACAACAGTCCCCTTTTTTTCTTTAGAGATCCTCTGTGTTTGTTCCATGATTCTTTGAATTCAGTTACTGTCCTCATCTCTACCACTTCCAGTGGGAGACTATTTCACGGATCCACCACTCTTTCCATAAAGAAATATTTCCGTGTATCACTCCTGAATCTATCCCCTTTCACCCTCATCCCATGTCCCCTCGTAGCAGAACTTGCTTTCAATTGAAAGAGGCTCTCTCCCTGAACATTTATGCCACGGAGGTATTTAAATGTCTCAGTCATATCACCTCTATCCCGTCTTTCCTCTAAGGCAGTGGTTCTCAACCTTTTTTGTACCGTGACCCCTTTTACCATTGGTCAACTTGTGATGATCCCCAATGATAAAATCAAAATGTGTCTCTCTTCCTTTACCGTTAACGCATTGTCGCTGTAATCATTTGTTGAATTATTAATATATTATAGGTCTTTGCAATATATTTTTATTTATAAAATTTACTTATTTAAACCACAATAATTAATCACAATAACAAGTAACAATATTTGATTTCAAAATTATTATGATTTTTTAGTCAAATCACTAATATGAAATACAATTATTTTTTCTACCTTTGTTGTCTGACCATTTTATTCTCTGATCATGCTGGTCCCAATCTGAGGCTTCTGCTTTCCTGTCTTCTCTTAGCTTGATTTCTGTGGTCTATGGTCCATCTGCTATTTCTTATCTCTTCTTTTGTTTTCTTCACTTCTTTCCATCAGCCTATATCCAGTCTCAGTAACCCTCCCCAGTATCAGCCCCTTTCCAGTCCTCACTCCCAGTACCTTCCAGTGTCAACTTGCATTCCCATGACTGCCACTGGTGTCTATTCCCTTCCAGTCCCCCTCCTTCCCCACTGACCAGTCCCTTCTAGTACAAATACCATGGCAGCCCCTCTCAGATCCACTCCCTTCCAGTTCCATTCTCCCATCCCCTCGTATAAGCCCATTTGTAGCCTTAGCCCCCAGTTTTCTTCCAGGGCCAGCAGCTCTATCCTCCCTCCCCTCCCCACAATCAGCCCATTCCCAGTCGAAGCCCCCCAATCAGCTCACTTCCAGTGCTAGTCCCCCCTCAACCCCATTACCAGTGTAGCCTCCCCTTCCCACCATCAGCCCATTCATTGTCAAAGCCCCCTATCAGCTCACTTCCAGTGCTAGTCCCCCCTCAACCCCATTACCAGTGTTAGCCTCCCCTAATCAGTCCAATACCAGTCCTACCCCCCCCATCAGCTCATTACAAGTCCTAGCCTCCACTAATCAGCCCATTTCCAGTCATAGCCCCCCCCCCTGATCAGCTCATTTCCAATGCTAGCCTCCCATCAGTCCATTACCAGTCCTACCCCACCCCATCAGCCCATTATCAGTCCTAGCCTCCTCTAATTAGCTCATTTCCAGTGCTAGTCCCCCCCTCAACCCCATTACCAGTGCTAGGCTCCCCTAATCAGCCCATTACTGGTCCTACCCCCCCCCCCCCATCAGCCCATTACCAGCCCTACCCCCCCATCAGCCCATTACCAGTCCTAGCCTCCTCTAATCAGCCCATTTCCAGTCCTAACCTCTCCGATCAGCTCATTTCCAATGCTAGCCCCCCATCAGTCCATTACCAGTCCTACCCCCCTATCAGTCCATTACGTCCCAACCCCCCCCCCCAACCCCCTTGATCAGTCCATTCCCAGTCCTAGCCTTCCCTAATCAACCCATTACCTGTCCTAGCCCCCCCCCCCATCTGCCCATTATAATCCTAACCTGCACTGTCTCTCCCCTCTGTCCAGCATTTATCCCCTGTCTGTCCAGTATGTCCCCCTGTCTCTCCCCTTTGTCCATGTCAGCCCCCCTCCCTTGATGTAGAAAAGACATAATGGGATGAAAGAGCTAAAAGAGAAAGATCAATAGGTCAGAGACAGATACTGGAGAGGAATAGAAAAAGACAAGAGAGGGGAAATGGCAAAAGCACAACAGATGCTAGAAAGAGAAAAGACAGGAAAGCAGAAGAGAGAGACTGGGACTGACATGACTGGAAAAATAAAATGCCCAAAGAACAAACAAAGAAAAATATTTTATTTTTTAATTTATAAACTGGAAATTGTTTTGGGAAATGTATCTCTGATGTCTTTGTATTTTGTTCAGTAGAAAAGGAAATGCATTTCTGTTTTTCTCTTTCCAGTGTTGCAGAGTCTGGCATTTTGGGGTTCATATTTTCATTTCTAATTTATAGTTCCTTGTTCTGTCTGTGTTTCACGATGCGGTATTCCATTAGCTGTGTAGTGACCTGTAACAGTCTCACTTGTTCTGTTTGCCCAGTAATATGTATAGGGGTCTTCTAAGGCATGGTACATATATTTGTATTGCTACCTTTTCATAGGTAGGGCTAGTGCTGTGCCAGTCTTTGCAGGTTTGCTATAGACTCAGTCTAAAGGGTTATTTTTGCTTGGATTTGTAGTACTTCCTAAAGATACCTGGTGATTGGCACTTGAGAGAAGTGATGTATACATTTAGTACATAAGAACATAAGATATGCCATACTGGGTCAGACCAAGGTCCATCAAGCCCAGTATTCTGTTTCCAACAGTGGCCAATCTAGGTCATACGTACCTAGCAGCCTTACTCTCATTTCACTTCATGTGTATATTAAGAGAAACTCGTGAAGGGATCCATGGGGTGAGGGAGGGTGTGATAAGGAAGCTTATCATAGCTCAGGTAGGAGCTATAGAAAAGATGATGTGACTCTGAACAAGCAACCTGTCAGTTCTGGTAGAAGCAAGAAAACAGAGTTTTCACATAAAAGACTACCAGTCCCAGAATGCACCAGGTTTCCAGCAGCCATGAGAGGGGCTGAAGTGAGAAAACGTGTGTGCAATCAAGAGAGCTATGAGGTAATCCCTAAGCACTCATCTCAAAGGGCAGGGCCTGATTCAACACAGCTGCGCTGTGTTAGGGAGGAGCACACATTAAGACAGAATAAGAATAGAGCTTATTTTTCAGATAACAGCTTCAGGGAGAGTTTCAGCAATGGCTACAAGCTCCAGCCCAGCTACAGGTTTAAGCATCACCTGGAGAAACAGAAGCCAAGCCAAGCGGATAGAGAAAGAAGGAAACTCTCTGGAAGAAAGAGAAGGAAGGCCATTGGAAGGTCTGGGAGAACCCAAGGCAGTACCTATACTGGGAGGTATTCCAAATGCCAGCAGAGTCCATTGGACTGGAGTCAGCCAGAGGAATGGAATGGCAGAGATAGGAATCACCAGTGGCTACCTGGAAGAGAGAAGACTGCACGTGGAAAGGACTTTCAGACCTATGCCAGAAGGTATGTGAGGAAAGATCCAGTGGCCAGGGATCAAGATTGGAAGGCTGGACATCAGAACTGGATTACATACTGGCCAGGCTATACAGAGAGGAATTATGATAGCAGGAGAGGCTCAGGTATGAACACTGATCCAGACCCTATCTATAATAGTGAATGGCAGCAAGGGAATAAGCATTCTCATGATAGTGCCTTAATGAAAGACTTGTCTGTGCCAATGTATGATAGTGACCCTATGCTGATTGATGAAGGGGGAGATACAGCAGATGAAACTATTCATTACATGGACTGTTCTCTATCTAAATGCTATTGCTAGCTTTCTGTGAGCAAACACCTCAGCCATCACAAAGAAACCTAACTTTGTTCTTTATTTCCACTGCAAACAGCTCTTAAAGCAGCCAGCCAGCTAAAGGCTTTCAGCTGGTCAATTGATAGTAATTAAAGCTGCACCTGATTGTGTGTGTGAGCAAGGGAGAATCACTGCTGGGATCTGCGTGGAAAATAAGCAGAAGTTAACCTAACAAGCAAAGTTTATTCATTTCTTTGTGCCTTTTTATTTGGTAATTATTTGCTAAGAAAACATTAGCTAATTGCCTGAAAAGCTGAAGGTTGTTTTCTGATTTGCTTTGTGACTTTGTTATCCATTTAAACACTGCAAGCAAGTAACCTCATTTATATTGCTACCAAGCATATTTGTGCTGGGTGAATTAAACCCCATCAATAAAAGAAGTATTTTATTGGCCTTACCACTGGTATCACAACTCAATTATTGTCTTCAGCTGTGTTTGGGAGTGAAAGAACTACATTACCCACAATACCTTGCAAGAATCATATGAATATATGCATCGTCAAGATTGTGTAAGTTCTCACCCTAGGCAGCCGTCTGACAAGGGTCAGCACATTATTCACTCACACAGGGCAGCAAATAGGTAGCATCAGCCCTGTCTCTTCCCCTATCTGAGGCGTTCACTGGACCCTTCTGATGGTGGTTTCTGGTACTTATCCTGCTCCTGTACGTAATCTTTACCCTCTTCTCTTACCCCTGGATGACTTGTGACATTCTTGATGGCTTATAGTACTGTTATAGAAACAGATGGCAAGCCTCATGCATTGCTTAAAGCACAGGCGTGTTTTACTATTCAGCAGAGCACTGATCAGCGTCGGCAGCTGAGAGAGGGAATCCCGGCTTCCTCCCACTCCCCTGGTGCTGAGGACAATCAGAGCAAAGGAACTTCACCTGCATTGTTTAAAGCACAGGTGTGCCTAAGCGCGCCTGCACCTGGTGGGCCTGCGCCTGAAGGCCTCGCCAGAGGGCCCTTTGGCAGGGTCCGGCACAGAGGTTCAGCACAACCACATTATACCCACAGTATACCCCCTGCTTCCCCTCAGCTATCTCGACCCTCTCTGTTCCTTGTACCCCTCCTCTTAACTCTCAGCCTCTTCCTTTGCCCCCTTTCTCTCGCAGTTGGGGAGTTCTTCTCCTCTGACTCTCCACTCTCAGCCCCAATGACCATGCCTCCTAGCCCTGTTCAATGGACATGGCGGCCCACTCCCACTGATAAATCAGGCCCCTCTCGGGTGTTATCTAACTTCATTACCTGCTCACCCTCCCCTACAGCCCCAGCCCACCCTCCATGGACCCCCGCCTCTACTCTTTTTATCATGGCCCTTGCTTTGCTCAATTGCCACTCCCTGCGCTCTAAACCAGAGCTTGTTCAAGACTTTATATTACAGAGCTCTCTCGACGGCATCTTCCTCATGGAGACCTGGCTACGTCCCGGCAAGGAGCCTATCTTCAATCAATGTCTTCCACCTGGCTTCTTTGCTCTCTTTCTACCCTGCTCCGGCTGCTGATGTAGAGGGTTAGCTCTCCCTCTACCGTTCTTCCTTACCTTTTCAGGAAATATCCTCCCCAGCTCTCCATTACCCTGAGGCACTTCTTCTTCGTCTCTGGTTTTCCCTGCCCAACCATTATCTCCTCCTATATGTTCCCCCCTTGATTCATTCTCACCTCTGGGACTCCCTCTTCCTTACCCTGTCTGAAGTCTCCTCCACTTATTCACACCTTACAATTCTGGGTGAGCTGAACATCCACGTCGACTCTCCCGACCCAGAGACAAGGTCTTCATTTCACTACTTTCTGATCTTTCCCTTTGCCAGCATGTCTCCCTCCCCACGCATGCAGCCAGTCACACTCTCGACCTGCTTCTCACTGCTCCCTTGTTGTCTGTGATCCCCTCTATGATTGCGACTTTGTCCCTCCCCTGGACGGACCACCTCTGTGTGTTCTTCTCTTTGTCCCTCCCAACCGCCTTTCTTCCCCCTCAGTCTATCTCTGCTTCCACACACTTGAAGCGGCGCATTGCTCCTAACACCCTTCTTCACCTCCTCTCTGGAGACTCCATCTGTCCTTACGATTTAGGCTCCTCATCTACCGATGTCCAGCTTCAGTCCTGGCATTCCACTCTTTCTGCTCACTTTGACAGGCTGGCCCCCCTCAAATCATGCACTATTTGCCTAACTTTCGTCGGCATCCCTGGTTCACACATGATCTCTCCCTTCTGTCTCTCCGGCTTCATTCCAATCGTCTCTCTCTCAATCCCTCCAAATATTCTGCAATATGGCTCACCTTTAATATCCCATGACCCACAATAGCCCCTTCTCTGTCCAACTCCCCAGTCCCCCTTGTTCATTCCCTCCGCTATCTTGGGATCATTTTAAATTCCTCTCTGTCATTTCACGGCCAAATTTCCTCCCTTGTCCAACGGTCTTTCTTCTTCCTCCATCAGATCCATGCTCTTTGTTCTTCTCTTGATCAGCACTCCCTTATTACTCTCCTTCTATCACAAGTAATTTCTAGAATAGATTATTGCAACAGTGCTCTTGCCAGTCTTCCCAACTACCAACTTCATCGATTACAACTTCTCCAAAATACAGCAGCCCGGATTATCACTTACACTTCGTACCGTGAACACATCACTCCCATCCTGATCCAACTTCACTGGCTTCCCATAAAATTTTGCATAAATTATAAAATTCTCATATCCGCTCACCAGGCAATCCACACAGGCACACTTTATACAGCCAGAGTCATCTTTTTCTTCAAATATTACACAACCTGTATATTTAAACAGCTGTTATCTGTTAGTTCAGCCCACAACATATATCTGCCATATCAGTAACCTTCCACAATATTCCAACCACTCTGTTTATATATATATCCCCCCCCCCCCCGGGAATCCCTCCCCCATCCCTCCTCTCTAGCCCTCGTATTCCCCCCTCCCCCGCTAACCTGGCCTACATTGAAGGTTCAGTAGGTTCAGTAAATTGGCGGGTACGGCCGAATGGCGGCTCTTACGCCCGACCAGCCCCCACCCTTCTGCCCCCTCTAAACCCTATCTTAGCACTTAGCTCAATTCCCCCCTCCCCTCACCACCTCCTCATCCTATCTTCTGTCCTCCACACATACTCCATATCCCTTTCTTATTCACCCATGTATACGTTCATATTCCTAAAAGCAGATCCCTGAAGGACCCCCTCCCCTCCTACAAGGTTAGCAGCTCATTACAGGCCAAGGAGGTCAGAGTTTCACTATAACGTCTCCATAGTATCAGAAACTGTTCCCGATGTTACCCCTCTCCCCTAGATGCCAGACACTCCATCAACATCAATTGATGAAAGGCGTTACGCCACTCCCAGAACATAGGGGGTCTGGGCATTCGCCGATGATGTAGCAAAATCTGCTTACCTACCACACAAGCTTTCCTTACCAACGGTCTATCTCCCCTTCCCTTTGGGCTTATCTGCGCCAACTGTTCCATGACAACCAGTCTTCCGGTACACCGCACCACTTGTCGCACACCAGAGATTCTAAGTACTCTTCTATCCGTTTCCAGTATCGTTGTGCATATTTACATTTCCACCACAAATGCCCTAAATTTGCATTAGGCATTCCACACCAGGGGCATTGGCTGCTGAGGGCTACGCCACCACGCACCGCTCACTACGGAGAAAATTTTCCCAGTGGAGAAAGGTGAATAGTGGAGAACACCCAGAGATCTGTGCTGGTTCTGCTGCTTTTTAACATATTCATAAATGACCTGGAAATGGGAATAACGAGTGAGGTTATCAAATCTGCAGATGACACAAAACTATTCAAAGTTGTTAAAACCCATGAGGATTGTGAAAAATTGCAAGAGGATCTTGATAAATTGGAAGACTGGGCATTCAAATGGCAGATGAAATTTAATGTGGACAAGTGCAAAGCTATGCACCTAGGAAAGAACAACCCAAACTATGGTTACACGATGCAAGGTTCCACATTAGGAACCACCACCCAGGAAAAAGATTTAGGCATCATCGTGGATAACATGTTAAAACCCTCCCGCCCAGTGTGCAGTGGCGGCCAAGAGAGCAAATAGAATGCTAGGTATCATAAGGAAAGGAATGGAGAATAAAACAAAGGATATTATAATGCCTCTGTATCGTTCCATGGTGCAACCGCACCTTGAATATCGTGTGCAGTTCTGGTTGCCGTATCTTAAAAAGGATATAGCATTATTAGAAAAGGTACAGAGGAGCCACCAAAATAGTAAAGGGGATGGAAGGATACCCCTATGAAGAAAGGCTAAAAAGGTTAGGGCTCTTCAACCTGGAAAAGAGAAGGCTTAGGGGAGATACGATAGAGGTCTATAAATTAATGCATGGAGTGGAACGGGTAAACGCAGATCAATTGTTTACGCCGTCAAAATATAGAAAGACTAGGGGGCATGCAATGAAGCTACAGGGTAACCTATTTAAGACTAATAAGAGAAAATATTTTTTTCACTCAACGTGTAATAAAACTCTGGAATTTGCTACCAAAGGATACAGTAACAGCTGTTAGTGTGGCCGGGTTTAAAAAAGCTGTTAGTGTGGCTGTTAGCTGTTAGTGTTAGTGTGGCTGTTAGTGTGGCCGGGTTTGGACAAGTTTCTGGAGGAAAGGTCCATAAACCATTATTAAAGTGGACCCAGAATATCCATTGCTTGACCCAATATAAGCATTGTGGAACCTGTGTCTTTTGGGGATACTGCTAGGTATTTGTGACCTAGATTGGCCACTGTTGGAAACAGGATACTGGGCTTGATGGACCTTGGTCTGGCCCAGTATGGTATATCTTATGTTCTTATGACCAGATATTTGCCCATATTTATCAAACTCCTCCAGCAGCCTAGGTAGTGCCAACTGTGGATGAGAAATATGCACCAAAAGATCTTTAGCAAATGCTGCTATCTTAAATTCAGATTTATCCATACAGATGCCCAGTATAGCCCGACAGTTCTCCACTGTTCGGATAAAGGGATCCAGAGATAACATAAAGAGTTAAGGTGAAAGGGGACACCCTTGCTGAGTTCCCCTCTCTAGGTTGAAAGTCTCAGAGAGATGCCCATTAACTACTGTAATATTGCTGCTTTGGGGTGGGAATATAGGCCTTTACCATTTGCAAGTAAGTCCCATCTATCCCGTAATACGGGAGTAGTTGAAACAAATATTCCCACCCCACTGTATTGAACGCCTTTTCAGCATCGAAACCTATGAGCAGAGACATCATATCCTGTGAATGGGCCCACTCTTGGGAAGCTATAATCTTTCTCAGGTTGCTGACTGCGTACCGGCCCCTAACAAATCCCATTTGCGGGTCACGCTAGTGTAGGCAAAAAGGGTGCCAGCCGCTCTGCTAAAATTTTGGCTAGCAGTTTCAAATCAAAGTTAATTAATGATATAGGCTGGTATGAACTTGTTTGAAGCCAATCTTTCCCTGCTTTGAGGAGCAATGTAATAAAGGCCCGATTATCTCCCCATTTGAACCCCTGCTGTTGCGACCGTTTTTGATAAAGAGCTTCCATCGGGACCACTACCTTGACCTGTAAAAGTTTGTAAAACTCAGCTGAGAACCTGTCTAGGCCTGAGGCCTTACAACACTGAGCCTGCTGAATAGCCTTGAGTATCTCTTGGGCAGTAATAGGTGCCCCCAGATGCTCCATCTGCCCTGTAGTCAGTTTGGGTAAGGCTAAGCTCCTGAGCTATGAATGAATCGCCTCCCAAGATACTCATTGGCCTTATATATAGGTCACGATAATATAAACTAAACTGGTTGGCGATCCCCTCCACCGCTTTATATAGTTTACCTGTCCCGTCCCATAGGGCTGGCACCTAGCGGGACCCCTGGGCTCTCCTCAGACATCGTGCTAGCAGTTCACCCGTCTTGTTTGCGTGCTGAAAGAGATGATATTTATAATACATAAGAGATTTCTTTGCCCACTGATGCAATACTTCATTTAGTGCCGCTTGTGATTCTAACAGTCTTGCCCTAGTCTCTGCTGTTACTTGACGGGCATGGTGTCTATGATCTTCCACTACCTGTTTTCTAACCTTAACACCCGAGCATTAAGGAGGCACTGATGCCTCGCTGAGTATGCCATTATCTCTCCTCATAAGACCACCTTTGCAGCCTCCCAAAAAAGCTCGGGATCTTCCTGATGCAGTACGTTATGGGACACGTAATCCCTCCACTTCTCTTTAATATATCTATGATACCGTTCCTCCTTGTAAAGTTCTAGAGGGAACCGCCATAGTCATGATCGACTCGGGTTAGGGTACCAATCTACCGAGATCCAAAGAGGCACATGGTCCGATATCTCTCCTGGCCCAATTTTTGCCTCCTCCACCTGCGCAAACAAGTTTTCACCTACAAAAATATAGTCAATTCGAGAGCTAGTCCCGTAAGCTCGAGACAAATGAGTATAATTCCTATCTAGAGGCAACAAAAGGAGCCATGGATCCATTAGTTGCAGCCACCTACAAAACCGCTGTAGGATACGAGTTGTCCCCGTCCGAGCGCTCATACTCTGTTGTGAAGAGTCCATCGCTGGGTCTAAGACCCCATTCACATCCCCACCCACGATCAACCTCCACCCCCCCCCCCCCCAGGAAATTGTTCCAATGTGGACGCCAACTGGGCGTAAAATGAAGCGTCTGGCGTCCCAGTCCATAAATATTACATAACGCCACTGGGTGGCCTTCCAGATCCCCAGATACTATTATATATATTACATATATTTTCAATTTTGCACCCAAACCGTAGACGCTTATGAACCAAAATAACTACACCCCCCTTTTTCCCCTGAGCTGCTACCCCAAATCCTTAACCCACCCAGTTCCTACTCAACGTTGCATGCCCTATGTTAGATTGGTGTGTCTCCTGAAAATATGCTATATCACAGTTGAAAAGGGCTGCCGCCCACATAACCTTGTATCTCTTAATAGAAGAGCCCAGTCCACACACATTGCATGAAAGTATTTTCAGCCCTTCTCTCCATCCATATTGACTAATGTAAGGATCTGCAATATAAGTAGATTAGGGGATCCCCCCCAGCCTAGGACCACCCCATTTTCCAATACACTTTCTCCGGAGTATGTATAGTTGACCTCTTCTGCCCTCCACAAAAAGGGATATTTCCTCCCTCCCTTCCCTCTTCCCCCCTTTAATCTCCCCCTTCTCATTCCTCCTCGCAGTCTCTCTCTCCTCCCATCTGAGTCACTTTCAAATGTGTCAGGTCCCCTCTTCTCCTCCCCCCACTCTCCCCCTACCTCTTAGCGGGGCTTCTCTTCCGCCCTTGTATAAGCCTAGCGTCCCAACCCCCTCTGGTACTAACCGGGGGTCGGATCTCCAAGCCTTTGCACTCCCCTACTCGAGGAAGGGCTACTCCTTCTAGTACTCTCTTACTAAGGCAGTGTATGCCCTTTCTCTGGCCCAGGGGGATTTAATAGGCAAACACCACTCCCCTTGCCAACATTAGTTCCGCTCCGCGAAAGGGTCACTAACCCCATTGCAATTCTTATCCAGGTTAGGAGCTTGGGCTGTGCTCTCAAACTCTTCCTCCCCATCCCTATCCCCATCCCATACCTGCACACCTATGTACTCTAACCCGCCTCCCAATTATACTCCAGTTACCTCTATTGGCCAAACTGCCAGTCATCATGGATCAAATTACCCCACATCAATGTACAGCACCCTACAGGCAATACAGCTTCTTATAGTCCCCACTCCACATCCACCCACCTGGTACTTGAACTCTACGTCTGATTCAGGCTTGTAAGAGTCCTCATTAAGATTGTCCGGTGTTATGGTGTCCAGATTCACTCCTTTTCTGCTTCCCCCAGCAGATTCAGTTCAAGAAGTAGGGTACTAGCCCATAGTTTGTCTCTTTTTCCCTCGCCGACAACACCTGCAGGATATGTCTTGATTAGTTAGGCCATTACTGTAAAAGGTATCCACAAATTGCTGTGCCACCTCCAATGTGTCAAATACCCACTGAGTTCCATTATGCTGAACGCGGAGGCGGGCAGGGTATTCCTTAATAAATGTAATGTGTGCGTTAAACAAACGTTGACACACTGAGGGCAAAGGACCTTCTCCATTGACTAAGGGCTGCCGAGTAGATATATACAAAGCTTTAATTCCCCTTGTGCAATTGGGCCATGTTGCCGAGCTGCTTTTAACACAGCATCTTTTTGCACATAATTTAGAAACTGCGCCAGAACTATGCACGGGCAGTTGTCCGTGTTGCGAATAGGCCCTATTCTGTGCACCCTCTCTAACTGAAGTGGGAGCAGTGCAGCATTCAATTCCAGATAGGACGGGAGAAGCATCTCCAGGTAACCTCGCAGTTCCCCTTCTTTTACAGACTCCAGCACCCCCACAAACTGCAGGTTATTCCTCCGACTGCAGTTTTCTAGGTCATCGAGTTTCACCTCGTGCGCTGCCACCAGTTCCCGGAGTCTGTGCTGTTCCTGCCCTGCCGTTGTCCACTGCATCCTCCGCCGGAGAGATTTGCTGCTCCATCTCCTGCATGCACCCTGCCAGAGTCTCCAGAGCCTTAGTCACTGCGTCCATTTTTCCTGCTAAGACCTTGAATCATTGCAATAAGGCCCCGACCACAGCTTGTGTGACCTCTTCCACAAGAGCGGGCTGCCCTACAGACTCGGGTGAAGATGGCGACTCCACCATTTTAGCGGAGAGGCTTGCATGTTGCTCTTTGTCCCGCCGAGCCAATTTCATCACTTTCGGGGCTCAACCCAGGTCTGGTAGGTTTCTCGGCGTCCTAATACCTCCACCACTAGTATCAGATCATTTTCAGGCTCTACATTCCGGAGTTCGGGGGGGGGGTCAGAAGTGAAGGGGCCCAGAGAGAGAGCTTGAGACACATCTGCTCCCTCTCAACACATCATGTGACTCCACCACGGAAGTATTTAAACTCTCAATCATATCACCTCTATCCTGCCTTTCCTCTAAAGTATATATATTAAGATCTTTAAGTCTGTCCTCATAATCTTTATAACGAAGACCCCTAAACATTTAGTAGCTACCCTCTGTACCAACTCCAACCTGTTTTTATCCTTTTGAAGGTGTGGTCTCCAGGACTGCACACAATACTCCAAATGAGGTCGCACCAAAGACTTATGCAGAGGCACTATCACCACCTTTCTTCTGCTGGCCATTCCTCTCCCTATGCACCCAAGCATCCTTCTAGCTTTTGCCGTCACCTTTTCTACCTGTTTAGCTACTTTAAGATCATCAGGCACAATCATGCCTAGGTCCCGATCTTCTTTTGTGGACAGAAGAACTTCACCCCCTATACTCTATTGCTCCCTTGGATTGCTGCAGCCCAAATGCATGACCTTGCATTTTTTAACATTAGATCTCAGCTGCCAAATTCTAGACCATTTTTCAAGCTTAGCTAGATCCCTCCTCATGTCATCTATACCTTCCTGGGTGCCTACTCTATTGCATATTTTGGTATTGTCCACAAAGAGGCAAATCTTACCAGACAGCCCTTCCGCTATATCACTAACAAAGATGTTAAAAAAAATCAGACCAAGGACAGATCCCTGGGGCACACCACTGGTAACATCCTTCTCCTCAGAGTGAGCTCTATTTACTTGTACTCTGTCGCCTCCCACCCAACCAATTTCTAACCCAAGCAGTAACTTTAGAGTCCATCTCTAGGTTGCTCAGTTTGTTTATAAGTCGCCTGTGCGGAAAGGTGCCAAAGGCTTTACTGAAATCTAAATACACCACATCTAGGGCTCTCCTTCGGTCCAACTCCGAGGTCACCCAGTGAAAGAAATCAATCAGATTTGTCTGACTAGACCTGTCCCTGGTGAATCCATGCTGCCTCGGATCCTGTAATCCGCTGGACTCCAGAAACCTCACTATTTTCTCTTTCAATAGCGCTTCCAATATTTACTCAGCACCAAGGTTAAACTAACCAGCCTGTAGTTTTTTACCACATCCTTACTTCCGCTTTTATGTAAAGGGACCACATGTGCCTCTCTTCAGTCCTCTGGCACCACTCCCGACTCTAACAAGGCATTGAAAATGTCAGTCAGTGGTTTATGGTTTATTAGTTCTTGATATTAGTTATTTGCAGCCTCATCTTATTTTATGTGTGTCCTGTGTGGAATCAACCCTTGATTTTGAAGTGTTTGTTAGTGAAGATTGGAGAGCCTGCCAGAGGTTTTACCGATCTCTCTGCCTGAATGTGTTGAGAGAGACTAAAGGAGTTGGCTTGCTACCTGAGCCAACAGAGGAGTTTGCTGTTCATGAGAGGTGCCTGCTGTTTGAATCTAACATTTTGTTTGCAGAAAAGAAAAATTAGAGTACCCAATTCAGAGTTAAGAGCCTCTTTAATTTATGTGCCAAGGGATTTCCCCTGGCAGAGAACCTGTATTGGCTCCTCTTTTATTTAATGTCTTTCTCGCCCCACTTGCCAATCTTATTCAGGAACAGGGTATCTCTGCAAATTACTATGCAGATGACACCCTACTCTTATACCATACAGACCTGCACACCCCAGATCTCACAAAGCTAAACAACTGTTTTGCCTTGGTTGTGACCTGGTTATTTAACAACTCCTGAAGTTAAATTCAACTAAAACCTCTGCACTTTGACTAACGAGTCATCTAAATTCTCCAAATGTTTCCCCTATTATAGATGGTTAATCTATTTCTCTCTCCCAGTCACTTTGTTACCTTGGACTTATTCTTGATACTCAACTTTCCTTCTGTGATCATATTAATTCAATTGCAAAAAGGTGCTTCTTTTCTCTTCGGCAAATTCGTTCAGTCAGCTCTTATCTGTCTGGTGCCTCCTTATACACTTCTTTCATTAGTGAGCTCAAAAATTGATTACTGCAACATTATTTACATAGGAATTTCTCAGGCTCAACTCACACGTCTGCAAACCATTCAAAATACAGCCATTTATTTGCTCTTTCATGCTACTAGGTTTGACCATGTAACCCCTCTCTTTTTTGCTGTCATTGGTTACCAGTTTCCTACAGTGTCATGCATAAATTTCTTGTCCTCACACATAAAATTCTCCATTCTGGGACTCCGGGTTATATATCATCTCTCCTCCTCCCATGGTCACCTTCCAGAATATTACGTAATTCTCTTAGTCTCAGTCTTTATTTCCCTTTGCCATCCCAGGCACGCCTTGAATCCACTAGACCTGCTGACTTCTACTTCCTGGCCCCTTACCTCTGGAAATTGTTGCCAGCTGATATCCGTCTAGAGCTCTCTCATCCCAGTTTCAAAAATGCCTTGAAGACATATTTATTTAGAGCTGCATTTCATTTGACCTCCAGTGACTGTTTTGAGGCTTAGCTCCCCTCCCTTACCCCGCTGTTGTTTCTTTTCTATTTTTAATGGAATTCTTTTCTGCTTCTCATATTTCATGGATTATTATTGTGAACCGCTCTGGCGTAATAAATTTTAATAAACCATAACAGTGTGTGCTAGCTGACTGAAGGAGAGGGAGAGAGAATCAGGGATAAAAGTGCCCTGCAGGCCCTAGGGCAAGAAGGGATTACATTTATAATGCATTTTGCTATCCTCAATTAGCACAAATACAGACCAAACTTTTTTTTTTTTTAAGTGCCATCAAGTCAATGCTGACTCCTGGCAACCCAGCATCCATTGGGCTTTTCTGGCAAGGTATCACCGGAAGTAGATTGCCAGGCCTTTTCCTCCGAGGCAATGGAGTATAAAGGGACTTGCCCAAGGTCATGCATGCCAATGGGAATCAAACTCTGATTTCTTGGGTACTAGGCTGTTGCTCTAACCACTTGGCTACTCTTCCACTCACAGACCATTATAAGTAAAAAAATAAGGACTTCAAAATAGATGTTATAATCCACTTGGGGACACGTCACCTGGCTACTAAAGTCCTTGCAGCACAGAGAGATTTCCAGAAGTTGAGGGAGGGGCTAAAGTCCATAAGGACCGTAGCTTTTTCAGAAGTACTAGCTACCTAGGGAAGGGGAGATGAAAGGCTACATCATACAGAGAAATTCAGCAAATGGCTCAAAACCTGAGGCAATACACAGAAAAATAAAGAATATACTGTAATGTGATCTCTATCTTTCTGTAGTAGGAAAAAGGATCCCAAGCAAGAAATTCAGGTGTTTGAACTAGAGAGTGGGGCTAGCACATGCAAACAGATGAGTCCAGACTGTCACCCCCATCAAGAGCAAAAGCAAAACGGCAGTGGGGAGAACAAGATAAAGCATCTTAGCAACTCACCTCTCAGCAAGAATGTAGAATAGGCAAAGCAAAAAGCTGTACAGAAGACGAAAAAGCCAACAGAAGACAATCGGAAAGTAGTGAACTCAAACACTCGCAGTCTAGACAACAAAATTCCAGATCTGCAAGTTCTAGTGGTGTTGCTGTTATGGAGACATGGTGCAATGAGTCCCATGAATGAGACTTGTCATACCAGGCCATGGTCTCCTTACGAAGGAGAGAGATGGCTGAAAAGGTAGAGGAGTAGCTCTTTATGCGAAACCAGTATTAAAGCTTGTTTGTTTGTTCTATGTAAACCGCGCTGATCGCAAATAGTGCGGTATATAAGAGATGTAAATAAATAAATAAATAAATAAAGCTGACATGGGGTCATTTTGTGATTGTTATGCTGCTACCACAGTGTAAGTTGTACACCACCTTGGGTGAATCTCTTCATAAAGATGGTTAATAAATCCTAATAAACAAAGCAGGGCATTTGGCAAAAGAAGGAAGCAAAATGAGAACAGTTTAGAAAGAGAAAATGGAACTTCCAACTAGAGACCTGCAGCTCATATAGAAACCGGACAGAGATCTGGCAATAGATATCCAAAAGTTGGGAATGAAAGGGAAGGTGCTGTTTCTACATATGAATTGGAGCATCTCGTCTGTAGAATCAGAAAGAAGTAGAGATCTTGGATGCCTTTCAAGTACTCTGCTCAGAGAAATAGTGATGGAAGTCGTGAGGGTTGGAGCAATACTAGATCTAGTGCTCACAAATGGAGAAAGTGTGCCTAATATACAGATGGCTGCTCACTTGAGCAACAGTCATCAGCACATGGCATGGTTTGATATAAGAGCTAAATCTGAGTCCAGATGCAGTCCTGGATTTCAAACACACTGACTTTAGTAAAATGGAGATGTATGTTTGGTAAATGGGGATGTATGTTTTTTTGAGAGTGTGAATAAACAGGTAGACAAAGCTGAGTCGGTTGATATAGTGTATCTGGACTTTCAGAAAGCCTTTGACAAGGTCCCTCATCAGAGACTTTTGGCAAAACTAAATGTCATGGGATAGGAGGCAGTGTACTATTGTGGATCAGGAACTGGTTAAAAGATAGAAAGCAGAGGGAAGGGCTAAATGGCCAAATTTCCCAATGGAAAAAGGTGAAGGTGGAGTACCCCGGGGATCTGTACTGGGTCTTCTGCTTTTTGACATATTCATAAATGACCTGGAAAAGGGAATAACTAGTGAGGTTATCAAATTTGCAGATGACACAAAACTGTTTAAAGTTGTTAAAACCAAGGGGATTGCGGAAAACTGCAGGAGGATCTGGATAAATTGGAAGACTGGGCATCCAAATGGCAGATGAAATTGAATGTGGACAAGTGCAAAGTCATGCACCTAGAAAAGAACAACCCACACTATGGTTACACGATGCAAGGTTCCACATTGAGAACCACCACCCAGGAAAAAGATTTAGGCGTCATTGTGGATAACATGTTAAAACCCTCGGCCCAGTGTGCAGCGGCGGTCAAAAAAGCAAATAGAATGCTAGGTATCATAAGGAAAGGAATGGAAAATAAAAAAAGGATATTATAATGCCTCTGTATCGTTCCATGGTACGACCGCACCTTGAATATTGTGTGCAATTCTGGTCGCTGTATCTTAAAAAGGATATAGCGTTATTAGAAAAGGTACAGAGAAGAGCCACCAAAATGGTAAAGGGGATGGAAGGCTACTCCTATGAAGAGAGGCTAAAAAGGTTAGGGCTCTTCAACCTGGAAAATAGATGGCTGAGGAGAGATATGATAGAGGTCTATAAATTAATGAATGGAGTGGAACAGGTAAACATAGATCAATTGTTTGCGCTATCAGAATATAGAAAGACTAGGGGACATGTAATGAAGCTACAGGGTAAACTATTTAAGACAAATAAGAGAAAATATTTTTTCACTCAACGTGTAATCAAACTCTGGAATTTGTTACCGGAGGATGTAGTAAGGGCTATTAGTGTAGCTGAGTTTAAAAAAGGTTTGGAGAAGTTCCTGGAGGAAAGATCCACAAACCATTATTAAAAAGGGACCCAGGATATCAATGCTTGACCCAATACAAGCATTGTGGAACCTGTGTCTCTTGGGGATACTGCTAGGTATGTATGACCTAGATTGGCCACTGTTGGAAACAGGATACTGGGCTTGATGGACCTTGGTCTGACCCAGTATGGCATATCTTATGTTCTTATGTTCTTATCTGAAAGAGGAGTTGGCAGACAGGAGGATATAAGGGAAGTGCAAAGGCAATAGGCTAAATGGAAGAGAGACATAAAAATGGCAACAGATCTTTATGACTATCTTGCCTTCTCACCAAGGTGCACTCAATCCTCTGTAACTCCCGTTGTACTGGGGCTATGCCCCTTTCAAGGAAATCAGCTATCGTCTGTCCCCTTCTGAAAAAAACATCTCTTGATCTGTCCATCTGACTAACTATCATCTCATTTCTCATCTTCTTTTCCTCTCTATGGTTCTTGAATGATGTCTTTTCTCTACTCACTGACCACTTGGAAAACATAGGGGTTTTGCACTTTCATCCATCAGGTTTTCACCCCCTTCACAACACGATTTCTTTTTCCTGTATTCCCCCCTGCCCAGTTCAATCCAAGACCCACCCAGTGATTCAGTTTTTGTTTGGGGGGGGGGGGATTTGGTGTGTTACTCTTAAGATTCCAGCTGCAATGGGTGTGCGCGTTGATGTCGATTGTTCGTCTATGTGTTTCACTTGAAGGAAAAAAAGAGAGAGCACAATATATGGTTAATGGATATTTATACTAGCAGAGTCTCGGGGTGACCTGTGCATCCCCTTACTGTGCAGCAAGGGCTGTTTTTCGTTTTCACCCTAAGTCTATTCAGAGTGCAGCATTGGGAGTGCAAAAAAGACGCACTTGAGAAACAGGCTGATAATCAGAATTTTAAGGGTACCGACCCTCTACTAGGAAGCGCAGTATCTCACAAACTGCTCCCTGATCACTTGCCAACACTGCAACCTTGACCTTAGTCCTCCACTTACAGTTCGCTCTGGGGAAGCTCCAGTGAGTAGTGTCTACTTGTCAACTTGTCGACTGTTTTGTATTAGGATCCCTTTCCTCAGTGGCTGTCTTTGGCTCAGAAGCGGCTAGGCGTTGCCCGTGTCTTGTTGGGGTTGCTTTGTGGGGAGAGGGTGGGGGGGGGCCTCACCAGAAAGTTGAGTTCCTTATTGTCCCTCCAGTCCAGTCCCACACCTCTGGGTAGTAAACCTCTTCCAGCAGCTTGGAGACTGAGCATGTCGTAGTTTTGATGACACTAGTGTACTAAAGCAGCTGGCACCGCCTACCAGCCCCAGAATGCTCAGTCTCCAAGCAACTGGAGGAGGTAGTGAGCCAGGGTTCTGGTTTCACTGAAGGGACAGCTAAGGGGAGATAGGTTTAGTTAGTTTGCTTTTTATTTCCCCTGTTACAGTGCAGGTTTTATTGTTTTTTAAAGGCTGAAAAAAAAATCAGAAGGATCAGAAAGAACCCGGGGGGACAACAGGGCTGAGAGAAGGATATTCCTTCACCCCAGGATTTCGGGAGGGGGGGGAGTTCTGTGGGGGTCTTCCTCAGTCCGAGACTTCTTGCAGCTCCCAAACCCTTAATGGGTGAGGAGCCGCCACAGGGGCAACTGTTGATTGACGTGAAAGCCTGCAGCCCCGAGTCACCCCCTTCAATGCTGTAACTGGGAAGGAAGGCTGAGTGCGAGGGGTAGAAAAGCCACGTGGCAAAGAGGCTCCAAGGCAGTGGGGGGGGGGGGGACAGCAGGAACCCCTAGGAACTACTGGAACACAAGAGTTGCCTGCAGCCACATGATTTCTTCTTCTTTAGGCCCACATGCGTTTTAACCCCCTGCTGTGTTTTGGGCACCCAGGAGAGGCAGCAACCAGAAAATAGAGCAGCTTCTTCCTTGGGGGCCATTTGCAGTTTCCTTTCAGTATCCTTTTATTTTAGTTCAGGCACTCTAGTGCTCCGTGCCTGAGCCCATGGATGTGCACTGTGCTAGGGATCCTTTTACCTATCCGGGTAAAGATTGAGGGCGTTCCTGGGGAGTGCCTGCTGCCCTTTCCACCGTGCCGGCCAGACTGTACTGCCTGATATGGGATGGTATCAAAGGGGGTGAACCCCACTCCATGCCACATCCTTAGGTTTTGAGCTGTGTAACACAAGGAATGCTTATTCAGTGCGCAGTGACTTGCTGCAGATCTGTGGAAAAAGCCTAACTGCTATTATCTTGTTCCAGGGCGGATTTCAGAAGTTATTGTGCCTGGTCAGGTGATGTAAGTGATAGTTTGTTGAGACATTGTGACTTTCTCCTGAGAAGGGTCAGGCAAAACGTCTGAGACAGAAATAAGTGAAAGATAAGCAGGAAAAAGTGCTGCATAGAGGTTTGTAGTAGCTACAGTTTTGTTCTGTGAAAAACAGGAAGTACCTGCATTTTAAAAAATCTATATAACCCGAAAGATAGACATTTATTTATTTAACAGGTTTTATATACCGCTTTTATTTCAATCAAAGCGGTTTACATTGAAACTTAAACTTGGTAATGTACATTAAACAGGGACATTGATAACTTGGATTTTTCTGAGGCAATGGAGGGTTAAGTGACTTGCCCAAGGCCACAAGGAATCGAGCCCTGGTCTCTGGGTTCCCAAGCCAGTGTTCTTAACCATTAGGCTACTCCTCCATTCCATTGACATAATGGATAGGAGACAAATAAAATCCTTTCATCTGTCTATGGTCAGTGAGTAACCTGACATGATCATCCCTTGTCTTAGGCCAGATTATCTAAACTTCACTGCTCGCCCCAGACCAAAATATCGTGCATCCCTAACCTATGAAGCGCAAAACTAGGCTAATTTGCTGTAAATAGTTGTGAATATTTGTTATTATCTTTCTTATCTTTAACCCCAGTTATCCCTGTTTCAATCCCTGTTATCTGTAAACTTGACATATGTTTTATGCTTAAGTACAAAGTTGTTAAAATGTAAATCGCGCTGATGATGAATAGCGTGGTATATAAAAATTGTTAAATAAATTAAAAATAAATTATGTACCTACTAAATTTGTGAGTTTGCAGCTTGTCGTACTGTGAGGGCTTGCGTGCATCAGTGATGCTGAGAGCTAAACTATCGGTAATTTAACTACTGGCAGGGTCTCCCAAGATGGACAGGTCTCAGCTGAGATGCCAGACAAAGACAAACCACCCATCTGGGCAGCAGCAGAATGGGACAGTGTTGACGGCGGAGGATCACATTTTTGTGACAAAGGCAACAACACCAAACTTAAACTGCATGGAAGAAAGGCCCGGCAATCTACTTCTGTATCTTGCCATGAAAACCCAATGGATAGTTTATTTATTTATTTATTTATTTATTTAACAGTTCTTCTATACCGCGCTATTTTAGATCAGTGCGGTTTACATTCAACATCAACCATACAACACAGGCACTCTGAGTTGCATTTACAATAAAACAAGGAGATCAACTTGGAAGTAACTGGGGAAACTATCTACATTGTATTTACACTGGTACCTATTTTCAGGCAGGGTATATCTACATCTTATTTACACTGGGGAGTCTGAATTCTATTTCAGGGAGTACTTTTGAGGGATCAAGTTGATTATCCTTTTTCATACTGAGTCTGATTGTTTAGGTGTAGTGAGTGATTGTCTGAGGGGCAACATGTATGATTACTAAGGCTGGATTCGGGGTAGTATGTAGTGAACAGGTGATGCTTTAATGCCTTCCTGAAGTGGGTTAGGTAGGTGATGTTTCGAATATAGGTGGGGAGGGTATTCCATGCTCTGGGTGCATAAATCGTAAAGGCCCTATTTGTTGTTGCTTTTGTGCATTTCGTTATTGCTTTTGGGACCTCTAGGGTGTTTTGCATCGTGGGTCTTCTGTTTCTGTTATGTGGTACTTTGTGTATCATCTTACTGATAGCTGTGGGGGTCAGAGTGTTTAAGGCTTTGCAGGTCAAGGTTAGAACTTTGTGGAGGGTTCTTGCTTGAACCGGTAACCAATGGAGGTTCATCAGTACTGGCGTTATGTGCTCTCTCCGTGAAGCCCCTGTTAGTACTCTCGCAGCAGTGTTCATTGCGAGCTGGAGCAGTGCTAGTGTTGCTTGAGGGAGACCATGTAAAATTACGTTGGCGTAGTCGAAATGTGGTAATATTAATGCTTGATAGATCGATCGGTAGTCGCTGAAGTCAAGTAGTGGTCGGAGATGTTTTAAGGTCCTTATTTTCATGTATACTGTTTTACGGTGTTCTTTATGTGGGTTTTCAGGTCCAGTTGTTGGTCCAGTGTAACGCCAAGGTAGCGGATTGTGGGTTTGGTTTTCAGTTCTGTGTTGCCGATTTTTAAAGAGGGTGGAGGGGTGAAGTCCTGGTTCCTTGAGATGAAAAGGACATCTGTTTTGCTGTAGTTGAATCTCAAGTTTTGTGTGTTGAGCCATTCTGCTACTGCCTCAAAACATCTTGTTAGAGGGGAGAGGTCTGGTTGGTTGGTCCTGAATGGGATGTACAGCAGGATATCATCTGCGTAGGCTAGACAGTTGACCTTGAATGAACGTGCTAGGGCGCATATGGGTTGCATGTAGATGTTAAACATCAATGCAGATAGTGACGAGCCCTGTGGCACACCCTGATTTTGCAAAAACGGTTCAGAGGTTGTGGAGCCAGACCTTACATGTTGCCATCTATTAGTCAAGTATGACTTGCACCACTCTAGAGCCGTTCCTTGAATTCCTTTCTCGCTGAGGCGTTGTATGAGGATCTCGTGGCTCACCGAGTCGAAGGCCGCTGCAATGTCGAGGAAGATGAGGGCGAATCCCTGGTGAATTTTGTCGGTTCCAGAGACTAGGTTGTCAAATAGGGTGGTGAGGAGGGTTTCCACCCCGTGTGCTTCTCTGAACCCATGCTGGGAAGGATCCAGTGGGGCTTCAGTATCAATATGCTGTTGAATTTGGTGCTGTACTAACTTTTCGATTACTTTGGCAAGCATGGGGATACTTGAAATTGGTCTGTATGATTCCACTTTCGTTGGGTCCAGCTTGTTATTCTTCAGCAGTGGTCTGATTGATGTTTGTTTCAAACTCTGTGGGAACGATCCGGTTGTAAGGGATTGGTTTATTAATTCGCTCAGATATTGGCTTAAGTCGCAGCGTAACGCCTTTATCCATAGAGCTGGGCATGGGTCATTGGGCGCGGTAGTGGAGTTGATTGCAGCTATAGTGTCTTCAATCTCTCTGCGTGATATTTTGTCAAATTTGGATAGTGGTGATGGTTGGGGCAAGTTATGCTGAAGGGTGTTGTCTGCGGAGCTCGAGGTTGCACCAGCCTGGATCACTTTTGGTTGTAGGTAGTTGGTTGAGGTTGCACCAGTCTGGATCATTTTTGATTGTAGGTAGTTGGAGTATGCCTGGGGCTGTGGCATATGTGATTGGTCTGCGGGAGGTTCTCTTATAAGAGATTTCACTATATTGAAGAGGTCGTGGGGCTTGTTTAACGACCGCTTCAAGATGTCAGAATGATATTGTTTCCGCTTCTTTGTTAATTCATCACGGTGTGCTCTTAGGTGAGCGATGTAAGTACTTTGTGCTTCGGTAGAGCGAGCCTGACGCCATCTTCTCTCGAGCTTGCGCAGGCACTGGAGTGAAGCTCGGAGGTCTTTGGTATACCATGGTGCGTGCTCTCGTTTCTTTGTTTTTTTATGTGTGGCTGGTATGCATGCGATGGTCTTGAGGCTCTCGTCCCAGGTGGACACCAAAGCATCTAGGTTATGTGGTACATTGTTGAGGAGTGGGAGGATCTTCCCTCGAATCTCTTCTTTATCAAAGGGGCGGAAGCGCTTCAGCGAGGTTTCGTGGACAGCGTTGGTTTTGTTGGAGTTTTGGTTGTAGGTGTTAATAGGTATCTGGAATTTGAGTAGGCTATGGTCAGACCATGGCACAGGAGTTATGGTTGGTAACATTGGTTGGGTGGTATACTTATCTGTCTGTGGGGCAAAGATCAGGTCAAGTTTGTTTCCCTTGACGTGAGTGGGACTATCGACTAGCTGATCGTAACCTAGCTCTTGTAGCGCTTCTAGGAAAGCAGTGGCTTGAGATTCCTGTAGGGTAGGCAGGTTGAAGTTGCCTAGAATCCAGTTTTGGGATCGTGGTCTGTTTGAGTTGCAGGCGAGGCCAATTATCGTTGCGAGATCCTCTGACGATGGTGTTGGCGCTCGGTACAGTAGGTTGATCGTGCAGGTGTCATTTGTTATAGTAAGGGAATCCAGGTGGGCTGTGCTGGTTGCATTGCACATCTGGAAGCCTAGGCAAGTTTTGACAAGGATGAGTGTTCCGCCTCCTCTCTGGTTGGTTCTATGGCATGCGTGGACTGAAAATCCTGTGGGTAACATCTGGTTGATGATTGCATTGTCGCATTCTGATAGCCAAGTCTCTGTGATCATGAGGATGTCAAGATCATGGGTCATGACCAGATCAGTAATTATTGGCCATTTAGTGCGTATTGACCTGGCATTGATGAGTGCACACTTCAGGGCGTGTTGGTGTTGCTGACGGTCCAATTGTGACTTCTTGATGTGTTGAAGTGGGATGTGTAATAAATGTGAGTAAGGCGTGTCTTTGGGTTCTCTTGGGGAGTGTCGGTGATTCTCCGTCCATCTCTTCCCTTCGCTGTGGAGTATTGGGATGTGGTTGGTGCTTGTGTGAAAGGCGTGGGATGTATGGGGGAGCAAGGTGGCTAGGTGTAGACATGCCAGGGCTAGTAGTGGATGCATCTTGTGGTCGACTTCGTAGAGTGATGGATAGTATGTGAGCTGTTCGTTGTTGGGTAGTTAGTGGGGTCCGGTGCTGACTACTGTGGTAGCTACCAGCGGGGTATAAACTCACTGCCTGACAATGAGTAGGTATTTGGAACAATGTGGCAGCAAGCAAGACATGAAACAGTACAGCAGTGAGCAAACAATGAGGCAATGTGGCAGTCAGCAGATCATGAGACAATGTAACACTCAGTAAAGAACGAGACAGTAACCACGAGACAATGTAGCAGTCAGTAAGCCATGAGACAATGTTGCAATATCCTGCCTGCAATAGCTACAATGAATGTAATGGACTGCCGTTATTAAGCTTAGAAAGGGATCAATGTTACAGTATTTTGCTTTAACAGTTTATGAGTTAGAGATTACTAGCAACGAAGCATGAGGTTAATCATTACTAGCAACAGTATATCGGTGTAAGAGATAGTGATTACTTGCAACAGTTTTTCTAATTGTACTATGGTGCTGGAAGTTGAGACCCCAGGTCGGAAGGCATTCAACAAGCTATTGGGGAAGAGCTGAAGACTTTTCAGAGTAAAGCCAGCATTTATGATGTGGTTGGATCAAAGCCCTCGGGAAGTCCGACTGCTGATGTAGCTGCACATGAAATGAGAGTCAGAAGCTGTAAAGATGTCTTATGCATTGGAACATGGAACGTACGAAGCATGAACCAAGGGAAGTTGGAGGTGGTCAAGAATGAAATGGAACGTGTACAACTTGATCTGTTGGGTGTCAGCGAACTGAAATGGACTGGCATTGGACACTTTGCATCAGATGATCACATGCTGGAAATGAAAGACAAAGAAGAAATGGTGTTGCATTTATAATAAAGAAGAAACTTGCAAGAACTGTAATGAAATACAATGCAGTCAGCGAACGCTTAATCTCTATTCATCTACGAGGATTGCCTATCAACACAACTATAATTCAAGTATATGCCCCAACAACAGCTGCAGAAGAGAATGAAATTGAAGAGTTCTATGAACAAGTACAAGCTGAAATTGACAGAACATGCAAACAGGATATCCTGATAGTCATGGGTGACTGGAACGCAAAAGTTGGCAACAAAGAAGAAGGCAAAGTAGTTGGAAAATATGGACTTGGCAACAGAAATGAAGCTGGAGAAAGACTGATAGAATTCTGCAAGACCAATGATCTATTCATCTCAAACATCTTCTTCCAGCAACACAAGCAGCGACTGTACACATGGACTTCACCCAATGGATTGTATAAAAATCAAATTGACTACATCTGTGGAAGTCAACGATGGAAAAGTTCTATAACATCAACAAAGACAAAACCTGGAGCTGACTGTGGTACAGATCATCAACTACTAGTATGCAAACTCAAGCTAAAGTTGAAAAAGAGCAAACCACTCATGAATGCAGCAAAATATGACCTTGAGAATATATCACTGGAATTTAAAGACTGCCTGCAAAATTGATTTGCTGCTTTAGATACAGATGACAGAGCTCAGGAAGAGTTATGGAATGACATCAAGAAGGTTGTGTTGGAAGAAAGCGAGAAGTCTCTACAAAAGGTGAAAAAGCAAAAGCGGCCAAAATGTATGACGGAAGAAACTCTGAAAATTGCCCAGAAACGCAGAGAAGCTGAAGCCAGAGGAGAAAGAAAGACAATCGCAGAACTCAACAGAGATTTCCAACGTGCAGCAAGACAGGACAAGGAAAAGTACTACAATGACACTTGCAAGGAAATAGAAGCAGAAACTATTAGAGGAAGAACAAGATCGGCTTTCCTAAAGCTACGAGAGTTAAAGAAAAAGTTCCAGCCTCAAATTGGAATGTTACAAGATGCTCAAGGTTCTATGTTGAATGATGCTGAGAAAATCAAGAAAAGGTGGAAGGAATATATAGAGTTTTTATATGATAAAGATCAAGTGGACCAACAGCCGTTTCAACCTGTACCTTATGATCGGGAACCATTGGTGATGAAAGACGAAGTTGAAGCAGCATTGAAAGCCTTATCAAAGAACAAAGCACCAGGCATTGATAGCATTCCTATAGAAGTATTGCAGCAATCTGATGCAGCTATTACCATACTTACAAGGCTCTGCCAAGAAATATGGAAGACAACATCATGGCCAACTGACTGGAAAAGATCTGTGTTTATATCAATACTAAAGAAAGGTGATCCAACTGACTGTGGAAATTATCGAACAATCACTCTGATCCCACATGCCAGCACAATTCTACTGAAGATTATTCAAAAGAGACTACAATCATACCTGGAAAAAGAACTACCTGAAGTGCAAGCAGGGTTCAGGAAAGGGCGAGGAACGAGAGACATCATTGCGGATGTGAGATGGATCCTTGAAAAGACTAAAGAATACCAAACGGATATCTATATGTGCTTTATCGACTATAGCAAGGCTTTTGACTGTGTAAACCATGAGAAACTCTGGGTCACATTAAGAAGCATGGGTATACCAGAACACCTGATCGTTCTCTTGCACAATCTGTACACTGATCAAGAAGCAACAGTTCGAACGGAACGAGGAGACACAGAATGGTTTAAAATAAGCAAAGGTGTAAGACAAGGCTGCATACTTTCCCCCTACCTGTTTAATTTATATGCAGAACAAATCATCAGAGAAGCAGGATTGCATGAAGACAACAGAGGTGTGAAGATTGGTGGAAGACTCATCAACAACATTCGCTATGCTGATGATACTACATTACTGGCTGAAAGTGAAGATGATCTGAAACATTTACCTCTCACAATCAAAGAACATAGTCTCAAAATAGCCTGCACCTTAATGTAAAGAAGACAAAGATCATGACAACTGGCATAATCAACAGGTTCATCGCTGAAGGAGAAGAAATTGAAATTGTGAACAACTTTAACCTACTTGGATCAACTATCAATAAAGAAGCAACAAGCAGTCAAGAAATCAAACGACGCATTGCTCTTGGCAGAATGGCTATGAAAGACCTAGATAAGATTCTCAAGAGCAGAGATGACTCTCTCCATACAAAGATTCGACTTGTTCAAGCAATGGTATTTTCAATAACATCATATGGATGTGAAAGCTGGACAGTGAAAAAGACAGACAGGAAGAAAATTGATGCCTCTGAATTATGGTGCTGGCAGAGAATACTGTGTATACCATGGACTGCCCGAAGAACAAACCAGTCGGTACTAGAGGAGATCAAACCTAAGCTTTCTTTAGAAGCTCAGATGACAAGACTTCGACTTTCATACTTTGGACACATCATGCGAAGAGAGAGATCATTAGAGAAAGACATCATGCTTGGCAAGATAGAAGGTCAACGCAAAAGAGGAAGGCCAGCAATGAGATGGATCAATACAATAACAGCAGCTACAGGTACCAGTCTGTCAACAATGAGCCGCCTGACTGAAGACCGAACACAATTTAGGATAGCTATCCAGAGGGTCGCCATGAGTCGACTCCGACTCGACGGCACTTAACAACAACAACAACAACACGAAACTATTCTTACAGCTCTACTTAGTGCAGTCCACCAATCTTCCGATTGCGGCAACATCTGTCTTCTGGTGTCTTTGGATCTCTCCTTCTCTTTTGATCTAGTTAGCCATACATTTCTTTTATCTTGGCTTTCTGATATTGGTCTTCAGGGAACTGCCCTTCACTGGTTCTGCTCTTTTATGTCTCTTTACTCCTTTGCAGTTTCCTTTAACTCTTCCGTCTCTCCTTCCTACACCCTTGAGTGTGGCGTTCCCCAGGAGTCTGTCCTGGTGCCTCTTCTTGGTTCCTCTTGCTCTTCCCTGTTTATTTCTATGCTGATGATATTCTCCTTGTTCTACACACTGACTCTCTTTACCCTAATCTCTCCCCTCTAAATACCTGTCTCTCTGATGTGGCCATGTGACTACGTGACAATCATCTGTTATTGAACTGCTATTTGGCTGTCTTCTTCTTCCCAGCTGCCTACTTTTGCTAGAGTACTGGATGGTCTGCCTATTACTGTAGTTTTCTCCTGTAAATATCTGGGTGTGACTCTTGATTCTTCACTATCCTTCGATGAACATATCAGTAATGTCATCAAGTGCTACTTCTACTACTATTACTATTACTGAGCATCAGGGGCGGCCCAAGGGGGGTGTGGGGCCATGTGCGGAGACTCGGTGCGAGGCCTCATTTGCATAAATATTTGCATAATGTTACCATACACTAACTTTTAGTAAACATGCCTCTTAATGAGTGTATGGATAAAGAAAGACTAAAAGATTTCTACATTACTATAATCCAGTGCCAACCGCCAGGCACCTTAGGAACTAATACAAACACGGCCCATTTAGAACCCATAGCAAACCCGCCGTATCCTAACAGCACTACAGGACTCACAAAGCAGCAGACCCTACCTATCAAAAGGCAACACTGCAAATATTAAAACAATACATTTCAGAGAATAACAATACATGACCTACTGGGGAAAGAGAACAAGTGGCAATGTCAAATAGGAATTACGTAAACAGAATACCTCAGCTTACACATGCAGAACACAGAGCATCACCAAACAAGAAATCACAATTTAGAAACAGGAAGACAATTAAACTGGGAACCCCAAAAGTCAAACTTGGAATGTACAACACCACTGTAGAAATAAAACTATAAATTAATTTTCTCTTGTACTAAACAAAGCACAGACATTAATGATGCACATTTCCCAGAGCTGACATATTCCAGTTAATAAATTCAAAATAAAGAGATATCTTTCTACCTTTTGTGCATTTTTTTTTCAGTTGCAATTGCTCCAGCCACTTTTTTCTGGTTTCTTTGTGTCTTCTGCTAACTCTCCATCGTCTGCTGTCCATTTGTCCTTTCTTCTCTCTTCTAATTTTTTTCCATTCTCTCTCTACATCTGCTTTAAAATACTAATCTTT
The DNA here is from genome assembly GCA_033557465.1 of Ichthyophis bannanicus. NCBI lineage: Eukaryota > Metazoa > Chordata > Amphibia > Gymnophiona > Ichthyophiidae > Ichthyophis > Ichthyophis bannanicus. Next base: position 290,529,980 of record CM066043.1, on the reverse strand, counting down.
CTCCTTTTGCTCTTTCCTCATTCCTATTTCATCCACTCAAATTTTACCCCTCCATCCTCAATCCCCACTTACTCTCCCAGTACCCGGCCAATTGTAGATTTTTCTTCCGTCCCACACAAAATATTTTTTCCCCTCTCCATTTCACTCTCCCAGCTCCATCCCATTCTAATCTCCCCCAACATCAGCTCCCTTCTAGTTCCAGCCCCACCCAGTATCCGCTCCCTTCTAGTCCCCCCATCAGCCCATTTCCAGTCCTAGGCGCCCCCCCATCAGCCCATTTCCAGTCCTAGCTCCCCCATCCATTTCCAGTCCTATCCAAGTCCCTCCATCAGCTCATTTCCAATACCAGCCTCCCATCAGCCCATTTCTAGTCCTTTCCTAGCCCCACCATCAGCCCATGTCAAATCCTAGTTCCCCTTCACTCAGCCCATTTCCAATTCAAGCCCCCCATGAGCCTATTTCCAGTTCTAGCCCCTCCATGAGTCCATTTCAATCCAAGCCCCCACAACAGCCCATTTAAGAACATAAGAACATAAGATATGCCATACTGGGTCAGACCAAGGTCCATCAAGCCCAGTATTCTGTTTCCAACAGTGGACAATCTAGGTCATACGTACCTAGCAGTTTCCCCAAGGGACACAGGTTCCACAATGCTTGTATTGGTTCAAGCATTGATATCCTGGGTCCCTTCTTAATAATGGTTTATGGACCTTTCCTCCAGGAACTTGTCCAAACCTTTTTTAAACCCAGCTACACTAACAGCCTTTACTACATCCTCCGGTAACAAATTCCAGAGTTTGATTACACGTTGAGTGAAAAAATATTTTCTTTTATTAGTCTTAAATAGTTTACCCTGTAGCTTCATTGCATGTCCCCTAGTCTTTCTATATTCTGATAAGGTAAACAATCGATCTACGTTTACCCGTTCCACTCCGTTTATTAATTTATAGACTTCTATCATATCTCCCCTCAGCCATCTCTTTTCCAGGTTAAAGAGCCCCAACCTTTTTAGCCTTTCTTCATAGGAGTAGCCTTCCATCCCCTTTACCATTTTGGTGGCTCTTCTCTGAACCTTTTCTAAAATCGCTATATCCTTTTTAAGATACGGCGACCAGAATTGCACACAATATTCAAGGTGCGGTCTCACCATGGAACAATATAGAGGCATTATAATATCTTTTGTTTTATTTTCCATTCCTTTCCTTATCATACCTAGCATTCTATTTGCTCTCTTGGCTGCTGCTGCACACTGGGCCGAGGGTTTTAACATGGTATCCACAATGACGCCTAAATCTTTTTCCTGGGTGGTGGTTCCTAATGTGGAACCTTGCATCGTGTAACCATAGTTTGGGTTGTTCTTCCCTAGGTGCATAACCTTGCACTTGTCCACATTAAATTTCATCTGCCATTTTGATGCCCAGTCTTCCAATTTATCAAGATCCTCTTGCAATTTTCCACAATCCTCCTGGGTTTTAACAACTTTAAATAGTTTTGTGTCATCTGCAAATTTGATAACCTCACTCGTTATTCCACTTTCCAGGTCATTTATGAATATGTCAAAAAGCAGCGGACCCAGCACAGATCCCTGGGGTACACCACTATTCACCTTTCTCCATTGGGAAAATTGGCCATTTAGCCCTACCCTCTGCTTTCTATCTTTTAACCAGTTCCTGATCCACAATAGTACACTGCCTCCTATCCCATGACTCTTTAGTTTTGTCAGAAGTCTCTCATGAGGGACCTTGTCAAAGGCTTTCTGAAAGTCCAGATACACAATATCAACCGACTCACCTTTGTCCACCTGTTTATTCACTCCTTCAAAAAAACATAACAGATTAGTAAGACAAGATCTTCCTTGTCTAAAGCCATGTTGGCTGTCTCCCATTAGGTCGTGACTATCTACATGCTGAGTAATTTTATTCTTTATGATGGTTTCTACCATTTTTCCCGGTACTGATGTCAGGCTCACCGGTCTGTAGTTTTCCGGATCACCCCTTGAACCCTTTTTAAAAATTGGTGTTACATTGGCGATCCTCCAATCCTCAGGTATTAGAGATGATTTTAATGATAGTTCACAGATTACTGATAGCAGGTCTGCAATCTCAAATTTCAGTTCTTTCAACACCCTTGGATGTATACCATCCGGCCCAGGTGATTTGCTACTCTTCAGTTTATCTAATAGTTGTAAGACATCTTCCCGATGTATCTATATTTCCTTCAATTCTTCCACACCTTTAAATACCACTTCAGTCATGGGTAACATCCCTACATCTTCCTCAGTAAAGACCGAAGCAAAGAATTCATTCAGTCTCTCCGCTATCGCCTTGTCACCTCTTAGTGCTCCTTTAACCCCTTTATCATCTAATGGACCAACTGACTCTCTCACAGGTTTTTTGCTACGAATGTACTTGAAAAGGTCTTTATTTCGCGTTTTTGCTTCCACAGCAAGCTTCTTCTCAAATTCTCTCTTTGCCTGCCTTATCAATGCCTTGCATTTGACTTGCCAGTGCTTGTGCTGTTTCCAGGTTTCATCGTTTGGCTCTTTTTTCCATTTCCTGAAAGATGCTTTTTTGGCAACAACAGCCTCTCTGACCTCACCTTTAAACCATGCTGACAGTGTTTTGGACTTCCTTCCACTTTTCTTAAAGCGTGGAATACAGCTGGTCTGGGCTTCCAAGATAGTATTTTTCAACAACACCCAAGCTTGATGTACATCTTTAACCTTTGCAACTGCTCCTTTTAGTTTTTTCTTAACTGTTTTCCTCATTTTATCATAGTCTCCCTTTCGAAAGTTAAAGGGTAGTACTGTGGATTTCCTTACTATCCCTCCTCCACTAATTAAATCAAAGGTGATCATGCTATGATCACTATTGCCAAGTGGCCCCAACACCCTTATCTCTTGCACTACATCTGGTGTTCCACTAAGGACTAGGTCTAATATTGCTTCCCCTCTGGTCGGTTCATGAACCAGCTGCTCCAAGAAGCAGTCATTTATTTCATCTAGGAACTTTATCTCCCTAGCATGTCCTGTTGTGACACTGACCCAGTCGATGCCGGGGTAATTGAAATCACCCATTATTATTACTGCACTGTAACTTTTGCTAGCTTCCTTGATTTCTTTGAGCATTTCATCATCCATTTGTTCATTCTGGCCAGGCGGACGATAGTACACCCCCACTGCCATCGCCTTCCCCTTTTTACATGGAATTTCAATCCATAGAGATTCTACAGCAAATTTTGTTTCTTGCAAAACTTTAATCCTTTCTGACTCAATGCCCTCTCTAACATAGAGTGCAACCCCTCCACCAATTTGATCAGCTCTATCATTACGATATAGTTTGTACCCAGGTATCACAGTGTCCCACTGGTTGTCCTCCTTCCACCATGTCTCTGATATTCCAATCATATCTAACCTCTCGTTTAGTGCTATATATTCTAACTCTCCCATCTTGTTTTGTAGACTTCTAGCATTTGCATACAAGCATTTTAGAGACTGTATTTTATTCATATTAATTTGGCTATTGGTAGACATGGGTAATTTGGGATCTTTAAGCTCTGTCTGCTCCATACTCGAGGGAATTTGGGCTACTTTACTCTTTTTTGGAACCTCTCTGCTTTTTGTAGTATCCTTCAAGGATACATTCTTCCGAACCATGCGCTCTTGGGCGACTGTCGACTTTCCCCTATTATCTAGTTTAAAAGCTGCTCTATCTCCTTTTTAAAGGTTAATGCCAGCAGCCTGGTTCCATCCCGGTTAAGGTGAAGCCCATCCTTTCGGAAGAGCCCCTCCTTTCCCCAGAATGTTCCCCAGTTCCTAACAAATCCGAACCCCTCATCTCTGCACCATTGTCTCATCCACGCATTGAGACTCCGGAGCTCTGCCTGCCTTTTGGGTCCTGCACGTGGAACGGGAAGCATTTCGGAGAACGCTACCCTGGAAGTTCTGGATTTCAACTTCCTACCTAAAAGCCTAAATTTAGCTTCCAGAACCTCCCTACCACATTTTCCTATGTCATTGGTACCGACATGTACCAAGACAGCAGACTCCTCCCCAGCACTATCTAAGACCTTATCTAGGTGGCGTGTGAGGTCCGCTACCTTCGCACCAGGCAGGCATGTTACCAGGCGATCCTCACGTCCACCAGCCACCCAGCTATCTACATGCCTAATGATCGAATCACCAACTATAACTGCTGTCCTAACCCTTCCCTCATGGGCACTTGGCCCTGGAGAAACCTCCTCGGTGCGAGAGGGGTTTACATCACCTGGAGGACAGGTCCTAGTTACAGGATCACTTCCTGCCACACCAGGGTGATGCTCTCCTGTCACGTGACCTCTCTCCTCCATGGCAACAGGGATGCTGCCAGACTGGAGGTGGGACTTCAGGACTATATCCCTGTAGGTCTCGTCTATGTACCTCTCTGTCTGTCTTATGTTTTCCAAGTCTGCTACTCTAGCCTCTAGAGAACGGACTCGTTCCCTGAGAGCAGAGAGCTCCTTGCACCTAGTGCACACGTAAGACCTCTCACCAGCTGGGAGAAAATCATACATGTAACAACCAATGCAAAAGACTGGAAAGCCCACATCCCGCTGCTGGACTGCTCTCTGCATCTTAGTTTTAAGTTTGTGTTTAGATCTTTAAGTTCTTTATGTACTAAAGCGTGCTATGGATATTTATACCACTAAAACTGTACCTAAGAAGTTTAGTATACCTTGTTCACCTGAAGCTTAATTAATCTCAGGTCCTTAGTGTATGACTGATTTGGGTAATGAGCTTCACCTGAGAGCACCTCCTGTCTTTTAAGTTGTGCAAGTACCTATAAAGCTATGATTATCCCAGGGGAGGGTGGGTGTGGGGAGGGAGGGAGGGATATAACACTTATTAAAAAAAGGGCTGCTACACAGTACCCTGTCCTGTGCTGCTGAGGTAAGCTATATTCTGATTTGATTTAAATTATAGCTCTTTGCTGCTGCTAGGCTCTAACCTATTATGAAATTTAAACTACAAGCTCTCTGCTGGATTCTAAATTTAACCAGAAAGCTCTCTTCTGTGTTTTAATTTGAAACTAAAAGTACTTTGCTGATGCTAGGCCCTGAGTGACTATGAAATTTAAACTACAGCTCCCTACTGGGTATGAAAGGTAACCAGAAAGTTCTCTTCTGTGTTTTAAATTGAATCTTAAACTGTTGCTACTAGGCCCTGACTGATTTAACAAAAAATAGTGGGTTCACAGATTAATTAGCTTTAAAAGAAAAAAAATTCCTTTCAGAAAAATTCGCAGAAATATATACTCACAATTTCAGATTTCTCTCCAGAAATAACAGCTCCCCTTTCTAGTCCTTCAAGACTCCAATCTTAGCTCCCCCAACACCCAATTCCCAGTCCTATCCTAGCCCCCTCAATCAGCCCATTTCCTGTCCTAGCTCTCTCCCCTCACAACCCATTTCCATTCCAAGCCCCCCTCCCCATCAGCTATTTGCAGTTCAAGCCCCCCCTCCACTCAGCCCATTTCCATTCCAAGCCCCCCTGCCCATCAGCTATTTGCAGTTCAAGCCCCTCTTCCCCTCAGCCCATTTCCATTCCAAGCCCCCGTCCCCATCAGCTATTTGCAGTTCAAGCCTTCCCTTCCACTCAGCCCATTTCCAGTTCTAGGAACCCCCCCCCCAACCCAATACCAGTCCTAGCCCCCCCCCCCCATAGCCTATTACCAGTCCTAAGTCCCCATCAGTCCACTCTCAGTCCTAATCCCTTCAGCCCATTTCCAGTCCTAACCCCCATCACCCAATTTTCAGTTTAAGCCCCCCCCCCATAGCCCATTACCAGTCCTAACCCCCCATCAGCTCACTTCCAGTCCTAACCTCATCAGCCCATTTCCAGTCTTAGCCCCCCCCCCCCCAATAGCCCATCAGTCCTAACCCCCCATCACCCCATTTCCAGACTTAGCTCCCCATAGCCCATTACCAGTCCTAACCCCCTATCAGCCCTCTTCCAGTCCTAACCCCATTTCCAGTCCTAACTCCCACCCCAACAGCCCAGGGAAAATTTAAAAAAAAAAAAAAAAAAGCTGTCTGCTGCCGCTGCCACAGCAACGGCAGAATCGAATATCCCGTGGGGCCCCCCACTGCTCGACAGAGCCTGCCCTCCCTGCATCAGCTCCGTCTCCGCAGTCACACCGGCTTTCAGAGCGCAAAAGGAGAGTTTCTTCCTCGCGGCTCTGTTAAGCCCGCGGGGGCTGATGGGAAAGTCCCATCAGCCCCTGCGAGCTTAACAGAGCCACGAAAGGGAAACTAGTCTCCCTTCGCGCTCTGAAAGCCGGTGCGACTGGGGAGACGGAGCTGATGCAGGGAGGGCAGGCTCTGTCGGTCAGGGGGGGGCCCCCACGGGATATTCAGTTCTGCTGCTGCCATGGCTGTGGCCATGGCAGCGGCAGCAAACAGCTTTTTTTATTTTTATTTTAAAATTTACTTTTAAAGCAGAATGTTCTTTGCGCGGGGCTCCCTGAAACACGGGGCCCTGTGCAAAAAACATTCTTTCTCAATGGATGGGCCGGCCCTGCTGAGCATTTGCATAGTGCTACAAGACATACGCAGCACTGCACAGACACATGTAAAAGACGCTCCCTGCTCATCAGAGCTTACAGTCTAGTTGACAGACAACACAATAGCTGTAGATACGAGATACAACTAGGGGGAATGGTAAAGAAACACAAAGGTGAGTGGGTTCTTCAGCTTGAAGAAGAAATGAGAGGACACAAAATCATGAGTAATGTAGAACAATTTAATAGAGAATGGTTCTTTACTCTAAATAGTACTATGACTAAGGGAAAACTCCATGAAACTAACTGATAGATTTAAATAAGATTTCCAATTTCTCTCTTCAGCAGATTCATTCTGTTCACTCTTTTCTGTCCCCCTCCACTCTTATTACACTTCTTATCAGTCTGGCTATCTCTTGGATAGACTATTGCAATATCTTCGCCGGTCTCCCCAGCTACAGGATCTAGAGACTTCAATACATTCAGAGTTCTGCCATCTGCCCGGTTTCATCACCTCCCCTCTTTCGATTTCTCAGCACTGGCTTCCCATTTCTTCTGGAATTCACTAAAAAGTTCTCATACTAACCCATTGGGCTCTTCATTCTGGCTTTCCTCTATCTCTCTTCCCTTATCTCACTCCACAGCCCACATCAGATTCCTCATCCTCTATACGCCAATCGTCTCCACCTCCTATCAAGCATGGTTGGAATCAACCTGGCACCTCTGCTTTTATTTTCTCACCCCGAAACTTTGGAATGACCTCCCTCTCCCCCCTCCCCCCCCCCCCAATCTCTGCTTGGAGCCCCTCCTACCCCAAATCTAAAGCTGCCCTTAAGATTCATCTGTTTCTCCAAGCTTTCCCTTCTTCTGGATGATTCTTTCTCTGTGTGTTTGTGACTTGCCTCTTTTATTTTTGGAGTTATTTTCCATTTTCCTGGTTTTTATTGTAAACCACCTTGCTGACCACAATTTGGCATATATCAAGTTTAAATAAACTAAACTAAACTAAGGAAAGTAAATAAAAACAAGAGGAAAGGAAACCGACACAGTTCTCCAAGGAAGTGGATAAACAAATAAAGGCAAAGCAGTAACGTTCACAAATTCAGAAGATCACAAGAACAACAGCACAGATAAGAATATGGAAAAAGTGGGGGCAGAAGAAAAAATGTCTAAAGATGTAAAGTGAAGTGACAATTTTTTTTCAGTACATTGGAGAGAGGAGGAAAGCCTGAAATACCCTGAAGGCCACAGTGTGGAGAGTGACAAAGATAAAGCAGAAGAGTCTAGACTCCACACCATTCACCAAAGAAGTTATTTAGGAAGAACTTGCAAAAATAAAGGGGCTGGATGAGATATCTCCCAGGATATTGAGGGAGCTCAAAGTGCATCAGGTGGGTCCCCTTAAGACTGTATTTAATAGACTCTTGAAGAAAGGAAATGTTCCACAAACTTGTAGAAGGTCTGATGTGGTCCTTCTTCATAAATGTGTCAACAGAGAAGTTGGAAACTATAGCCCAGTAAGCCTAACTTCAGTAAATAGAAATTAATGGAGACACAACTGAACGACAGGATGGTGCTCTAATGGAATGGAAGACCTGAGGCAACATGGTTCTACCAAAAGCAGGTCATGCCAAATAAATCTGAGTGATTTCTTCTGCCTGATCTTTATCCATCTTTATTTTTTCAATTGGATAACCAGGGATCTAGAACAAGGGTATGTGGTGGTTGTGATCTACTTGGATTTCAGCAAAACCTTTGATATTTTTCCCCATAGGAGGCTCATGAATAAACTCAGCAGCCTGAAGTTAGGACCCACTTGGTGAAATGGATCAGAAATTGTCTGACAGACAGATGAGAGAGGTTGGTGGTAAATGGAATTCATTCAGAGAAAAGAAATGCAAGTAATGCAATGGCTCAGGGATTGGTCCTGAGATGAGTTCTGGAATGCCTCAGGGACTGGTCCTGGGACGGGTCGTGGAATGCCTCAGGGACTGGTCCTGGGATGGGTCCCGGAATGCCTCAGGGATTGGTCCTGGGATGAGTTCTGGAATGCCTCAGGGACTGGTCCTGGGAAGGGTCATGGAATCCCTCAGGGACTGGTCGTGGAATGCCTCAGGGACTGGTCCTGGGATGAGTTCTGGAATGCCTCAAGGACTGGTCCTGGGACAGGTCGTGGAATGCCTCAGGGACTGCTCCTGGGACGGGTCCTGGAATGCCTCAGGGATTGATCCTGGGACGGGTCCTGGAATGCCTCAGGGATTGATCCTGGGATGGGTCCTGGAATGCCTCAGGGATTGGTCCTGGGACAGGTCCTGGAATGCCTCAGGGATTGGTACTGGGACAGGTCCTGGAATGCCTCAGGGTTTGGTCCTGGGACGGGTACTGGAATGCCTCAGGGATTGGTCCTGGGATGGGTCCAGGAATGCCTCAGGGATTGGTCCTGGGACGGCTCCTGGAATGACTCAGGGATTGGTCCTGGGATGGGTCCTGGAATGGCTCAGGGATTGTTCCTGGGACGGGTCCTGGAATGGCTCAGGGATTGATCCTGGGACGGGTCCTGGAATGCCTCAGGGATGGATCCTGGAATGCCTCAGGGTTGGGTCCTGGAATGGCTCAGGGATTGGTCCCGGGACGGGTCCTTGAATGCCTCAGGGATGGGTCCTGGAATGCCTCAGGGATGGGTCTTGAAATGCCTCAGGGATTGATCCTGGGACTGGTCCTGTAATGGCTGAGGGACTGGTCCTGGAATACCTCAGGTATTGGTCCTGGGACGGGTCCTGGAATGCCTCAGGGATTGGACCTGGGATGGGTCCTGAAATGCCTCAGAGATTGGTCCTGGGATGGGTCCTGGAATGCCTCAGGGACTGGTCCTGGAATGGCTCAGGGATTTGTCCTGGGACAGGTCCTGGAATGCCTCAGGGATGGGTCCTGGAATGCCTCAGGGATTGGTCCTGGGACGGGTCCTGGAATGCCTCAGGGATGGGTCCTGGAATGGCTCAGGGACTTATCCTGGGATGGGTCCTGGAATGGCTCGGGGTTGGTCCTGGGATGGGTCCTGGAATGCCTCAGGGATGGGTCCTGGGACGGGTCCTGGAATGCCTCAGGGAGTCGTCCTGGGATGGGTCCTAGAATGCCTCAGTGATTGGTCCTGGGATGGGTCCTGGAATGCCTCAGGGGTTGGTCCTGTGACGGGTCCTGGAATACCTAAGGAATTGGTCCTGGGATGAGTTCTGGAATGCCTCAGGGATTTGTCCTGGGATGGGTCCTGGAATGCCTCAGGGATGGGTCCTGGAATGGCTCAGGGATTGATCCAGGGATGGGTCCTGGAATGCCTCAGGGATGGGTCCTGGAATGCCTCAGGGATGGGTCTTGAAATGCCTCAGGGATTGATCCTGGGACGGGTCCTGTAATGGCTGAGGGATTGGTCCTGGAATACCTCACGTACTGGTCCTGGGACGGGTCCTGGAATGGCTCAGGGATTGATCCTGGGATGGGTCCTCGAATGTCTCAGGGATTGATCCTAGGACGGGTCCTTGAATGGCTCAGGGATTGGTCCTGGGATGAGTTCTGCAATGCCTCAGGGACTGACCCTGGGACGGGTCCTGGAATGCCTCAGGGATTGATCCTGGGACGGGTCCTGCAATGCCTCTGGGATTGATCCTGGGATGGGTCCTGGAATGACTCAGGGGTTGGTCCTGGGACGAGTCCTGGAATGCCTCAGGGGTTGATCCTGGGACGGGTCCTCGAATGGCTCAGGGATTGGTCCTGGGACGAGTTCTGTAATGCCTCAGGGATTGATCCTGGGATGGGTCCTGGAATGCCTCAGGGATTGATCCTGGGACAGGCCTTGGAATGACTCAGGGATTGGTCCTGGGATGGGTCCTGGAATGCCTCAGGGATTGATCCTGGGACGGGTCTTGGAATGTCTCAGGGGTTGGTCTTGGGACGGGTCCTGGAATGCCTCAGGGACTGGTCCTGGAATGGCTCAGGGATTGGCCCTGGGATGGGTCCTGGAATGCCTCAGGTATTGGTCCTGGGATGGGTCCTGAAATGCCTCAGAATTGGTCCTGGGACAGGTCCAGGAATGCCTCAGGGGTTGTCATGGGACAGGTCCTGGAATGCCTGTGGGATGGGTCTTGGAATGCCTCAGGAGTTGTCATGGGACAGGTCCTGGAATGCCTGAGGGATGGGTCTTGGAATGCCTCAGGGGTTGGTCCTGGGACAGGTCCTGGAATGCCTCAGGGATGAGTTCTGGAATGCCTCTGGGATTCATCCTGGGACGGGTCCTGGAAAGCGCCAGGGATTGGTCCTGGGATGGGTCCTGAAATGCCTCAGAGATTGGTCCTGGGATGGGTCCTGGAATGCCCAGGGACTGGTCCTGGGATGGGTCCTGGAATGGCTCAGGGATTTGTCCTGGGACAGGTCCTGGAATGCCTCAGGGATTGGTCCTGGAATGCCTCAGGGATTGGTTCTGGGACGGGTCCTAGAATGCCTCAGGGATGGGTCCTGGAATGGCTCAGGGATTGATCCTGGGATGGGTCCTGGAATGGCTCAGGGGTTGGTCCTGGGACGGGTCCTGGAATGCCTCAGGGATGGGTCCTGGGATGGGTCCTGGGATGGGTCCTGGAATGCCTCAGGGATGGGTCCTGGAATGCCTCAGGGGTTGGTCCTGGCACAGGTCCTGGAATGCCTCAGGGGTTGGTCCTGTGATGGGTCTTGGAATGCCTCAGGGATTGGTCCTGGGATGAGTTCTGGAATGCCTCAGGGGTTGGTCCTGGGATGAGTTCTGGAATGCCTCACGGATTCGACCTGGGATGGGTCCTGGAATGCCTCAGGGATGGGTCCTGAAATGGCACAGGGATTGATCCAGGGACGGGTCATGGAATGCCTCAGGGATGGGTCCTGGAATGGCTCAGGGATTGGTCCTGGGACGGGACCTTGAATGCCTCAGGGATGGGTCCTGGAATGCCTCAGGGATGGGTCTTGAAATGCCTCAGGGATTGATCCTAGGATGGGTCCTGTAATGGCTGAGGGACTGGTCCTGGAATACCTGAGGTATTGGTCCTGGGACGGGTCCTGGAATGGCTCAGGGATTGATCCTGGGATGGGTCCTCGAATGGCTCAGGGATTGATCCTGGGACGGGTCATCGAATGGCTCAGGGATTGGTCCTGGGATGAGTTCTGCAATGCCTCAGGGATTGATCCTGGGACAGGTCCTGGAATGCCTCAGGGATTGATCCTGGGATAGGTCCTGGAATGCCTCAGGGATTGATCCTGGGATGGGTCCTGGAATGACTCAGGGGTTGGTCCTGGGACGGGTCCTGGAATGCCTCAGGGGGTTGATCCTGGGACGGGTCCTGGATTGATCCTGGGACGGGTCCTCGAATGGCTCAGGGATTGGTCCAGGGACAAGTTCTGTAATGCCTCAGGGATTGATCCTGGGACGGGTCCTGGAATGCCTCAGGGATTGATCCTGGGACAGGTCCTGGAATGACTCAGGGATTGGTCCTGGGACGGGTCCTGGAATGCCTCAGAGATTGATCCTGGGACGGGTCCTGGAATGCCTCAGTGGTTGGTCTTGGGACGGGTCCTGGAATGCCTCAGGGATTGATCCTGGGACAGGTCCTGGAATGGCTCAGGGACTGGTCCTGAGACGGGTCCTGGAATGGCTCAGGGATTGGTCCTGGGTCGGGTCCTGGAATGGCTCAGGGATTGGTCCTGGGACGGGTCCTGGAATGGCCCAGGGATTGGTCCTGGGACGGGTCTTGGAATGCCTCAGGGGTTTATCCTGGGACGGGTCCTGGAATGCCTCAGGGATTGATCCTGGGACAGGTCCTGGAATGGCCCAGGGATTGGTCCTGGGACGGGTCCTGGAATACCTCAGGGATGGGTCCTGGGACGGGTCCTGGAATCCCTCAGGGATGGGTCCTGGGACAGGTCCTGGAATGGCTCAAGGATTGGTCCTGGGAAGGGTCCTGGAATGCCTAAGGGGTTGGTCCTGGGACAGGTCCTGGAATGGCTCAGGGACTAGTCCTGGGACGGGTCCTGGAATGGCTCAGGGATTGGTCCTGGGTCGGGTCCTGGAATGGCTCAGGGATTGGTCCTGGGATGGGTCCTGGAATGGCTCAGGGATTGACCCTGGGACAGGTCCTGGAATACCTCAGGGATTGATCCTGGGACGGGTACTGGAATGGCCCAGGGATTGGTCCTGGGACGGGTCCTGGAATGCCTCAGGGGTTGGTCCTGGGAAGGGTCCTGGAATACCTCAGGGATTGATCCTGGGACGGGTCCTGGAATGTCTCAGGGGTTGGTCCTGGGACGGGTCCTGGTATGCCTCAGGGATTAATCCTGGGGCAGGTCCTGGAATGCCTCAGGGGTTGGTCCTGGGATGGGTCCTGGAATGCCTCAGGGACTGGTCCTGGGACGGGTCCTGGAATGGCTCAAAGATTTGACCTGGGACAGGTCCTGGAATGCCTCAGGGATGGGTTCTGGAATGCCTCAGGGATTGATCCTGGGGCGGGTCCTGGAATGCCTCAGGGGTTGGTCCTGGGATGGGTCCTGGAATGCCTCAGAGATTGGTCCTGGGATGGGTCCTGAAATGCCTCAGGGACTGGGTCCTGGGACGGGTCCTTGAATGCCTCAGGGATTGGTCCTGGGACGGGTCCTAGAATGCCTCAGGGATGGGTCCTGGAATGGCTCAGGGGTTGGTCCTGGGACAGGCCCTGGAATGCCTCAGGGATGGGTCCTGGGACGGGTCCTGGAATACCTCAGGGACTGGTCCTGGGATGGGTCCTGGAATGCCTCAGGGACTGGTCCTGGGATGGGTCCTAGAAGGCCTCAGTGATTGGTCCTGGGATAGGTCCTGGAATGCCACAGGGATGGGTCCTGGAATGCCTCAGGCGTTGGTCCTGGGACAGGTCCTGGAATGCCTCAGGGGTTGGTCCTGTGACGGCTCCTGGAATGCCTCAGGGATTGGTCCTGGGATGAGTTCTGGAATGCCTCAGGGGTTGGTCCTGGGATGAGTTCTGGAATGCCTCAGGGATTCGTCCTGGGATTGGTCCTGGAATGCCTCAGTAATGGGTCCTGGAATGGCTCAGGGATTGATCCTGGGATGGGTCCTGGAATGCCTCAGGGATGGGTCCTGGAACGCCTCAGGGGTTGGTCCTGGGACAGGTCCTGGAATGGCTCAGGGACTAGTCCTGGGACGGGTCCTGGAATGGCTCAGGGATTGGTCCTGGGTCGGGTCCTGGAATGGCTCAGGGATTGGTCCTGGGACGGGTCCTGGAACGGCTCAGGGATTGACCCTGGGACAGGTCCTGGAATACCTCAGGGATTGATCCTGGGACGGGTACTGGAATGGCCCAGGGATTGGTCCTGGGACGGGTCCTGGAATGCCTCAGGGGTTGGTCCTGGGAAGGGTCCTGGAATACCTCAGGGATTGATCCTGGGACGGGTCCTGGAATGTCTCAGGGGTTGGTCCTGGGATGGGTCCTGGAATGCCTCAGGGATTGATCCTGGGGCAGGTCCTGGAATGCCTCAGGGGTTGGTCCTGGGATGGGTCCTGGAATGCCTCAGGGACTGGTCCTGGGACGGGTCCTGGAATGGCTCAAAGATTTGACCTGGGACAGGTCCTGGAATGCCTCAGGGATGGGTTCTGGAATGCCTCAGGGATTGATCCTGGGGCGGGTCCTGGAATGCCTCAGGGGTTGGTCCTGGGATGGGTCCTGGAATGCCTCAGAGATTGGTCCTGGGATGGGTCCTGAAATGCCTCAGGGACTGGTCCTGGGACGGGTCCTTGAATGCCTCAGGGATTGGTCCTGGGACGGGTCCTAGAATGCCTCAGGGATGGGTCCTGGAATGGCTCAGTGGTTGGTCCTGGGACGGGCCCTGGAATGCCTCAGGGATGGGTCCTGGGACGGGTCCTGGAATACCTCAGGGATTGGTCCTGGGATGTGTCCTGGAATGCCTCAGGGACTGGTCCTGGGATGGGTCCTAGAAGGCCTCAGTGATTGGTCCTGGGATAGGTCCTGGAATGCCACAGGGATGGGTCCTGGAATGCCTCAGGCGTTGGTCCTGGGACAGGTCCTGGAATGCCTCAGGGGTTGGTCCTGTGACGGCTCCTGGAATGCCTCAGGGATTGGTCCTGGGATGAGTTCTGGAATGCCTCAGGGGTTGGTCCTGGGATGAGTTCTGGAATGCCTCAGGGATTCGTCCTGGGATTGGTCCTGGAATGCCTCAGTAATGGGTCCTGGAATGGCTCAGGGATTGATCCTGGGATGGGTCCTGGAATGCCTCAGGGATGGGTCCTGGAACGCCTCAGGGGTTGGTCCTGGGACAGGTCCTGGAATGGCTCAGAGACTAGTCCTGGGACGGGTCCTGGAATGGCTCAGGGATTGGTTCTGGGTCGGGTCCTGGAATGGCTCAGGGATTGGTCCTGGGACGGGTCCTGGAACGGCTCAGGGATTGACCCTGGGACAGGTCCTGGAATACCTCAGGGATTGATCCTGGGACGGGTACTGGAATGGCCCAGGGATTGGTCCTGGGACGGGTCCTGGAATGCCTCAGGGGTTGGTCCTGGGAAGGGTCCTGGAATACCTCAGGGATTGATCCTGGGACGGGTCCTGGAATGTCTCAGGGGTTGGTCCTGGGACGGGTCCTGGTATGCCTCAGGGATTAATCCTGGGGCAGGTCCTGGAATGCCTCAGGGGTTGGTCCTGGGATGGGTCCTGGAATGCCTCAGGGACTGGTCCTGGGACGGGTCCTGGAATGGCTCAAAGATTTGACCTGGGACAGGTCCTGGAATGCCTCAGGGATGGGTTCTGGAATGCCTCAGGGATTGATCCTGGGGCGGGTCCTGGAATGCCTCAGGGGTTGGTCCTGGGATGGGTCCTGGAATGCCTCAGAGATTGGTCCTGGGATGGGTCCTGAAATGCCTCAGGGACTGGTCCTGGGACGGGTCCTAGAATGCCTCAGGGATGGGTCCTGGAATGGCTCAGGGATTGATCCTGGGATGGGTCCTGGAATGGCTCAGGGGTTGGTCCTGGGACGGGCCCTGGAATGCCTCAGGGATGGGTCCTGGGACGGGTCCTGGAATACCTCAGGGATTGGTCTTGAAATGCCTCAGGGATTGATCCTGGGACGGGTCCTGTAATGGCTGAGGGATTGGTCCTGGAATACCTCAGGTATTGGTCCTGGGACAGGTCCTGGAATGGCTCAGGGATTGATCCTGGGACGGGTCCTCGAACGTCTCAGTGATTGATCCTGGGACGGGTCCTCGAATGGCTCAGGGATTGATCCTGGGATGAGTTCTGCAATGCCTCAGGGATTGATCCTGGGACGGGTCCTGGAATGCCTCAGGGATTGATCCTGGGATGGGTCCTGGAATGACTCAGGGGTTGGTCCTGGGACGGGTCCTGGAATGCCTCAGGGGTTGGTCCTGGGACGGCTCCTGGAATGAAAGGGATTGGTCCTGGGACGGGTCCTGGAATGGCTCAGGGATTGGTCCTGGGACGGGTCCTGGAATGGCTCAGGGATTGATCCTGGGACGGGTCCTTGAATACCTCAGGAATTGGTCCTGGGACGGGTCCTGGAATGCCTCAGGGATTGATCCTGGGACGTGTCCTGGAATGGCCCATTGATTGGTCCTGGGACGGGTCCTGGAATGCTACAGGGATGGGTCCTGGGACGGGTCCTGGAATGGCTCAGGGATTGATCCTGGGACGGGTCCTCGAATGTCTCAGGGATTGATCTGGGACGGGTCCTTGAATGGCTCAGGGATTGGTCCTGGTTTGCATTCTGCAATGCCTCAGGGATTGATCCTGGGACGGGTCCTGGAATGCCTCAGGGATTGATCCTGGGACGGGTCCTTGAATGGCTCAGGGATTGGTCCTGGGATGAGTTCTGCAATGCCTCAGGGATTGATCCTGGGATGGATCCTGGAATGACTCAGGGGTTGGTCCTTGGACGGGTCCTGGAATGCCTCAGTGGTTGATCCTGGGACGGGTCCTGGAATGCCTCAGGGGTTGATCCTGGGATGGGTCCTGGATTGATCCTGGGATGGGTCCTCGAATGGCTCAGGGATTGGTCCTGGGACGAGTTCTGTAATGCCTCAGGGATTGATCCTGGGACGGGTCCTGGAATGCCTCAGGGATTGATCCTGGGATGGGTCCTGGAATGACTCAGCGATTGGTCCTGGGATGGGTCCTGGAATGCCTCAGGGATGAGTTGTGGAATGCCTCAGGGATTGGTCCTGGGATGGGTCCTGGAATGGCTCAGGGGTTGGTCCTGGGATGGGTCCTGGAATGCCTCCGGGATTGGTGCTGGGACAGGTACTGGAATGCCTCAGTGGTTGTCCTGGGACAGGTCCTGGAATGCCTGAGGGATGGGTCCTGGAATGCCTCAGGGGTTGGTCCTGGGACAGGTCCTGGAATGCCTCAGGAATGGGTCCTGGAATGCCTCAGGGATGAGTTCTGGAATGCCTCAGGGATTTATCCTGGGACGGGTCCTGGAATGCCTCAGGGATTGGTCCTGGGATGGGTCCTGAAATGCCTCAGAGATTGGTGATGGGATGGGGTCCTGGAATGCCTCAGGGACTGGTCCTGGAATGGCTCAGGGATTTGTCCTGGGACAGGTCCTGGAATACCTCAGGGATGGGTCCTGGAATGCCTCAGGGATTGGTTCTGGGACGGGTCCTAGAATGCCTCAGGGATTGATCCTGGGATGGGTCCTGGAATGGCTCAGGGGTTGGTCCTGGGACGGGTCCTGGAATGCCTCAGGGATGGGTCCTGGGATGGTTCCTGGAATGCCTCAGGGATGGGTCCTGGGATGGGTCCTGGAATGCCTCAGGGATGGGTCCTGGAATGCCTCAGGGGTTGGTCCTGGGACAGGTCCTGGAATGCCTTAGGGGTTGGTCCAGTGAGGGGTCCTGGAATGCCTCAGGGATTGGTCCTGGGATGAGTTCTGGAATGCCTCAGGGATTCGTCCTGGTATGGGTCCTGGAATGCCTCAGGGAGGGGTCCTGGAATGGCTCAGGGATTGATCCTGGGACGGGTCCTGGAATGCCTCAGGGATGGGTCCTGGAAGTGCTCAGGGATTGGTCCTGGGATGGGTCCTTGAATGCCTCAGGGATGGGTCCTGGAATGCCTCAGGGATGGGTCTTGAAATGCCTCAGGGATTGATCCTGGGACGGATCCTGTAATGGCTGAGGGATTGATCCTGGGACAGGTCCCCGAATGGCTCAGGGATTGTTCCTGGGACGGGTCCCCGAATGGCTCAGGGATTGGTCCTGGGATGAGTTCTGCAATGCCTCAGGGATTTATCCTGGGACGGGTCCTGGAATGCCTCAGGGATTGATCCTGGGACGGGTCCTGGAATGCCTCAGGGATTGATCCTGGGACGGGACCTGGAATGCCTCAGGGATTGATCCTGGGATGGGTCCTGGAATGACTCAGGGGTTGGTCCTGTGACGGGTCCTGGAATGCCTCAGGGGTTGATCCTGGGACGGGTCCTGGATTGATCCTGGGACGGGTCCTCGAATGGCTCAGGGATTGGTCTTGGGACGAGTTCTGTAATGCCTCAGGGATTGATCCTGGGATGGGTCCTGGAATGCCTCAGGGATTGATCCTGGGATGGGTCCTGGAATGGCCCAGGGATTGGTCCTGGGACGGGTCCTGGAATGCCTCAGGGATGGGTCCTGGGACGGGTGCTGGAATGCCTCAGGGATTGGTCCTGGGACGGGTGCTGGAATGCCTCAGGAATGGGTCCTGGGACGGGTCCTGGAATACCTTAGGGGTTGGTCCAGTTAGGGGTCCTGGAATGCCTCAGGGATTGGTCCTGGGATGAGTTCTGGAATGCCTCAGGGATTCGTCCTGGGATGGGTCCTGGAATGCCTCAGGGAGGGGTCCTGGAATGCCTCAGGGATTGATCCTGGGAAAGGTCCTGGAATGCCTCAGGGATGGGTCCTGGAAGTGCTCAGGGATTGGTCCTGGGATGGGTCCTTGAATGCCTCAGGGATGGGTCCTGGAATGCCTCAGGGATGGGTCTTGAAATGCCTCAGGGACTGATCCTGGGACGGGTCCTGTAATGGCTGAGGGATTGGTCCTGGAATACCTCAGGTATTGGTCCTGGAATGGCTCAGGGATTGATCCTGGGACGGGTCCCCGAATGGCTCAGAGATTGGTCCTGGGATGAGTTCTGCAATGCCTCAGGGATTTATCCTGGGACGGGTCCTGGAATGCCTCAGGGATTGATCCTGGGACGGGTCCTGGAATGCCTCAGGGATTGATCCTGGGACGGGACCTGGAATGCCTCAGGGATTGATCCTGGGATGGGTCCTGGAATGACTCAGGGGTTGGTCCTGTGACGGGTCCTGGAATGCCTCAGGGGTTGATCCTGGGACGGGTCCTGGATTGATCCTGGGACGGGTCCTCGAATGGCTCAGGGATTGGTCTTGGGACGAGTTCTGTAATGCCTCAGGGATTGATCCTGGGATGGGTCCTGGAATGCCTCAGGGATTGATCCTGGGACGGGTCCTGGAATGGCCCAGGGATTTGTCCTGGGACGGGTCCTGGAATGCCTCAGGGATTGGTCCTGGGACGGGTCCTGGAATGCCTCAGGGATTGGTCCTGGGACGGGTCCTGGAATGCCTCAGGGATTGGTCCTGGGACGGGTGCTGGAATGCCTCAGGGATGGATCCTGGGATGGGTCCTGGAATATCTCAGGGATGGGTACTGTAATGCCTCAGGGATTGGTCCTGGGAAAGGTCCTGGAATGCCTGAGGGATTGGTGCTGGGATGAGTTCTGGAATACCTCAGGGGTTGGGTCTGGTATGAGTTCTAGAATGCCTCAGGGATTGGTTCTGGAATACCTCAGGGACTGGTCCTGTGACGGGTCCTGGAATGCCTCAGGGGTTGATCCTGGGACGGGTCCTGGATTGATCCTGGGACGGGTCCTTGAATGGCTCAGGGATTGGTCTTGGGACGAGTTCTGGAATGCCTCAGGGATTGATCCTGGGATGGGTCCTGGAATGCCTCAGGGATTGATCCTGGGACGGGTCCTGGAATGGCCCAGGGATTGGTCCTGGGACGGGTCCTGGAATGCCTCAGGGATGGGTCCTGGGATGGGTGCTGGAATGCCTCAGGGATTGGTCCTGGGACGGGTGCTGGAATGCCTCAGGGATGGTTCCTGGGGCGGGTCCTGGAATACCTTAGGAATGGGTCCTGGGATGGGTCCTGGAATACTTCAGGGATGGGTCCCGGAATTCCTCAGGGATTGGTCCCGGTACGGGTCCTGGAATGACTCAGGGATTGGTCCTGGGACGGGTCCTGGAATGCCTCAGGGATGGGTCCTGGAATGCCTCAGGGATTGGTGCTGGAATGCCTCAGGGATGGGTCCTGGGACGGGTCCTGGAATATCTCAGGGATGGGTACTGGAATGCCTCAGGGATTGGTCCTGGGAAAGGTCCTGGAATGCCTCAGGGATTGGTCCTGGGATGAGTTCTGGAATACCTCAGGGGTTGGGTCTGGTATGAGTTCTAGAATGCCTCAGGGATTGGTTCTGGAATACCTCAGGGACTGGTCCTGGGATGGGTGCTGGAATGCCTCAGGGATGGGTCCTGGGACAGGTCCTGGAATGCCTCAGGGATTGGTCCTGGGACAGGTCCTGGAATGCCTCAGGGATTGGTCCTGGGATGAGTTCTGGAATACCTCAGGGATTGGTCCTGGGACTGGTGCTGGAATACCTCAGGGATGGGTCCTGGAATGCCTCAGGTATTGGTCCTGGGACGGGTCCTGGAATGCCTCAGGGATTGGTCCTGGGACTGGTCCTGGAATACCTCAGGGATTGGTCCTGGGACGGGTCCTGGAATACCTCAGGGATTGGTCCTGGGACGGGTCCTGGAATACCTCAGGGACTGGTCCTGGGACGTGTTCTGTTCAATATCTTTGTGAGTGATGTTGCCGAAGGGTTAGAAGGAAGAGTTTGCCTTTTTACAGATGAAATGAAGATTTGCAACAGAGTGGACACTCCCGAAGGAGTAAACAAGATGAGACATGATCTACAAAAATTAGAATGTTCTAATGCTTGGCATTTAATATTTAATGTGAAGAAGTACAGAACTATGCCTAGGGGGTGAGAGACTGAAGAGGGGCCTCGGAGTGATAGTGTCTATGGATCTCAATGTAGTGAAGAAATATGACAAGATGGTAGCTAAGGTTAAAAAGAGGCCTCTCTTGGAGCACTGTGTTCAGTTTTGGAGGCTGTATCTTGGAAGGATATAAAAAGACTTGAAGTTGTTCAGAGGAAAGTGATTAAAATGGTACAGGATCTGTGCCAGAAGACATACCAGACCCTAGAGGAGAGGAGGCACAGGAGAGATGTGACACAGATGTGTAAATATTTACAAAATTATTCATGAACAAACATACGTTTTCCAAAGGCAAGAAAACTAAAGATCTAGAGGACATGAAATGAAGCAGACTTAAGTTAAAGATAGAAGTGACATCAGAGGGCGGTGGAAGCCGGGAATGCCCTCTGGTGGAGACAAAAAGTGATCATATTCAAAAAGGCATGGATAAATACAGAGGATCTCTACCTCTACTCAAAACACCACTTCAATGACTTCCACACTTCAAAAAAGCATAGAGGGGGCAATCTGCACAGAGCAGCAGTTACAGCCCCAAACAAAAGAGGGGGTAACCTGCAGGGAGTGCAAGTACAACCCTAACAACCTTGTTGGGAAGACTGGTCTTTTTCTGCCGTCATTTACTGCGTTATGATGTTTGGCCACTGGTGAATCCTTAGACAGACAGACTGACAAAGCTCTGCTAAAGATAACGGACAATGAAGAGGGTAACGTGAATTACTCTTTCTTCTCATTTCTAAAGTGCCTCATGTACACAGTAAGACCACATGAACCCCTGTCCTCTGCTTATGGAGACATTACACTAACCGGTAGGCTACACTGAACACACACACACACAGTGAAGGAATATATAGAAAACATGGACAATGGGGAATGATATGTAATAAGGTGAATAAAAACAATGTATCACAAATATAGAAAAGCAGGAGTATAGGGCATATCAGGAGAGAATGGGAAAAGGTGTAATACTGAAGAGAGTGGGGCACAGGCTGTAAGAAAGGAGAGGCGCTTACCTACCTGCCACCCAGCCTTCCTTAATCCTTCCCAGGGCCGGCACAACCATCAGGCAGACTAGGCGGTGGCCTTGGGCGGCAGCTTTCGAAGGGGCTGCGAACAGCCGCAGCGGGCAAAGCAAAATGATAGATACACTCAGAGAGGTATCAGCACATCCTTTGCCTGCAGAGAGTGGGCATAGCGCACATAGGTACAAAGCAAAGTTCAAACGTTTGAAACGAAGCATTTTTCAACATTGTTGCAGGAGGGCTGGTGTTGGGATGACCCTAAGTCTTAATTAGCAAAATCCCAGGGGGGGGGGGGGTGGTGGTAAGGCTGAGCGGTGCCTTAGAGTGCCCAATACCCTTGCACCGGTCCTGTGCACCCTGTTATCCTAGAGAGAAATACTAGAAGGACCTGCTGAGCCCCTGGTGCACGCTGAAGTGACGGCTATACTCTTTCCTTACCTGGCTGCCGACGGCCGAAAGTCTGCAAAGGAGACGGAGCTGCTGCTGAGCCGGATCGGAACTCGGAGCTGCCGCTCCCTCTCGCCCTTATGTACCCTGCGCACTTCCCTCCCTCCCTCCCTCCCTCCCTCCCCCGCATTCTTCTCTCTGTCGTGCTTCCTCTCGATAAGTTTCCTTCCCCCGGCGCTCTTGTGACCTCTGCCTCGTCTGAGCGCAGGTACCTTCCTCCATCCGTCCCCTCGGGCTCTTTGCCCTCTGCTCTCACTTTGGACCCGATGTTAGATAACAGCTACAAAAGGGAAGGTTAAATTCCTCTCTGCCTGCTATCCGGAATCTATTCTAGACCTCCAACACTCACAGAAAACATTTTTATTCCCACGTCCCCAGAAACATCTATCCACATCTGGACTGCCTATTTACCCCAACATGCTCCAGTTCAAGGTTAAAGGCAAAACGTTAAGCTCTAGTCTAGGGCATCCTACACCATACCTAGGCACAGATGCCAAAATGGTGCTTGGGCACATCGGACACTGAGCTAATACCTTCCCCAATCGCTTTGAAAATTAGTTCCTACGAACCCAGGCAAATGGGTAGGAAGATAGACGCTTAAACCTCCATAGGATTGCTGATGGAGACATTGCAGAAAGATTAAGTAAAACAATCCTGTATTCAGACTTCCAGCCACTCAGCGAGTAATCAGTGGAATAATTTGCCCCACAGAAGTTCCTGTTTCTATGCAGGCAGTCCAAAGGTCCATTTTAGGAACAGTATCCAATAATGAAAGAATGGGGGTTGAACTGTGCCTACATTCTCTCTACAAAAAACGTTCATCCGTCAGAAGCAAAATCCGGCATCCAAATATTGCAGATGTTTGGCTTTGCCACATAGCTATCAGTTTCTTCAAACATAGGGCAACTGGGAGGCCACAGGAGACCCAGTTTCTACTGTCCTTAGCTGCAAGCTAATGACTCAGGCTTCTTCCCGTGACAACAGTTGACAAAGCCAATGTCCCACACGGTTCTCTCCTGCTCTCAGTCCATTTCAGGTCTCCACAAGCCTCTTCCTTCCTCAACCTTTTCACTCCCTGGGGAAGTTCCCAGAGTCCGCTACTTGCCCCACTGCTATTTAACAGTTTCATGAGTCGCCCGCCCCCCCCCCCCTCCTCCCTCATCCAAGCATTCGGAATTACTTCATATCTCCAAGCAGACAACACTCTGCGTGTTATATATACTAATCCTCACAACACAAACCTGTCCTGTAACTCCTGCACCTCAAAGGCAGCCAGGTGGCTTCATATCTCCTTGCAGACAACATTCTGCATGTAATATATACTAATCCTCACAACACAAACCTGCCCTGTAACCCCTGCGTCTCAAATGCAGCCAGGTGGCTTTATATCTCCATGCAGACAACATTCTGTGTGTTATATATATTAATCCTCACAACACAAACCTGTCCTGTAACCCCAGCATCTCAAATGCAGCCAGGTGGCTTCATATCTCCATGCAGACAACATTCTGCATGTAATATATACTAATCCTCACAACACAAACCTGCCCTGTAACCCCTGCGTCTCAAATGCAGCCAGGTGGCTTTATATCTCCATGCAGACAACATTCTGTGTGTTATATATACTAATCCTCACAACACAAACCTGTCCTGTAACCCTTGCATCTCAAAGGCAGCCAGGTGGCTTCATATCTCCATGCAGACAACATTCTGCATGTTATATATACTAATCCTCACAACACAAACCTGTCCTGTAACTCCTGCACCTCAAAGGCAGCCAGGTGGCTTCATATCTCCATGCAGACAACATTCTGCATGTTATATATACTAATCCTCACAACACAAACCTGTCCTGTAACTCCTGCACCTCAAAGGCAGCCAGGTGGCTTCATATCTCCTTGCAGACAACATTCTGCATGTTATATATACTAATCCTCACAACACAAACCTGTCCTGTAACCCCTGTGTCTCAAATGCAGCCAGGTGGCTTTATATCTCCATGCAGACAACATTCTGTGTGTTATATATACTAATCCTCACAACACAAACCTGTCCTGTAACCCCAGCATCTCAAATGCAGCCAGGTGACTTCATATCTCCATGCAGACAACATTCTGCGTGTTATACACGTATACTAATCCTCACAACACAAACCTGTCCTGTAACCCTTGCATCTCAAAGGCAGCCAGGTGGCTTCATATCTCCATGCAGACAACACTCTGTGTGTTATATATATTAATCCTCACAACACAAACCTGTCCTGTAACCCCTGCGTCTCAAATGCAGCCAGGTGGCTTCATATCTCCATGCAGACAACATTCTACGTGTTATATACGTATACTAATCCTCACAACACAAACCTGTCCTGTAACCCTTGCGTCTCAAAGGCAGCCAGGTGGCTTCATATCTCCACGCAAACAACATTCTGCGTGTTATATATACTAATCCTCACAACACAAACCTGTCCTGTAACTCCTGCACCTCAAAGGCAGCCAGGTGGCTTCAGATCTCCATGCAGACAACACTCTGTGTGATATATACGTATACTAATCCTCACAACACAAACCTGTCCTGTAACTCCTGCGCCTCAAAGGCAGCCAGGTGGCTTCATATCTCCATGCAAACAACATTCTGCGTGTTATATATACTAATCCTCACAACACAAACCTGTCCTGTAACTCCTGCGCCTCAAAGGCAGACAGGTGGCTTCATATCTCCATGGAAACAACATTCTGTGTTGTTGTTGTTGTTAAGTGCCGTCGAGTCGAAGTCGACTCATGGCGACCCTCTGGATAGCTATCCTAAATTGTGTTCGGTCTTCAGTCAGGCGGCTCATTGTTGACAGATTGGTACCCGTAGCTGCTGTTATTG
Organism: Ichthyophis bannanicus; assembly: GCA_033557465.1. NCBI lineage: Eukaryota > Metazoa > Chordata > Amphibia > Gymnophiona > Ichthyophiidae > Ichthyophis > Ichthyophis bannanicus. The sequence goes on along the minus strand of CM066043.1, from coordinate 290,504,964 downwards.
TATCGATCCATCTCATTGTTGGCCTTCCTCTTTTGCGTTGACCTTCTATCTTGCCAAGCATAATGTCTTTCTCTAATGATTTCTCTCTTCGCATGATGTGTCCAAAATATGAAAGTCGAAGTCTTGTCATCTGAGCTTCTAAAGAAAGCTTAGGTTTGATCTCCTCTAGTACCGACTGGTTTGTTCTTCGGGCAGTCCATGGTATACACAGTATTTGCCGCCAACACCATAATTCAAAGGCATCAATTTTCTTCCTATCTGTCTTTTTCACTGTCCAGCTTTCACATCCATATGATGTTACTGAAAATACAATGGCTTGAACAAGTCGAATCTTTGTATGGAGAGAGACATCTCTGCTCTTGAGAATCTCATCTAGGACTTTCATAGCCATTCTGCCAAGAGCAATGCGTCGTCTGATTTCTTGACTGCTTGATGCTTCTTTATTGATAGTTGATCCAAGTAGGTTAAAGTTGTTCACGATTTCAATTTCTTCTCCTTCAACGATGAACCTGTTGATTATGCCAGTTGTCATGATCTTTGTCTTCTTTACATTAAGGTGCAGGCCCGTTTTGAGATTATGTTCTTTGATTGTGAGAAGCAAATGTTTCAGATCATCTTCACTTTCAGCCAGTAATGTGGTATCATCAGCATAGCGAAGGTTGTTGATGAGTCTTCCACCAATCTTCACACCTCTGTTGTCTTCATACAATCCTGCTTCTCTGATGATTTGTTCTGCATATAAATTAAACAGGTAGGGGGAAAGTATGCAGCCTTGTCTTATACCTTTGCTTATTTTAAACCATTCTGTTTCTCCTTGTTCCGTTCGAACTGTTGCTTCTTGATCAATGTACAGATTGCGCAAGAGAACGACCAGGTGTTCTGGTATACCCATGCTTCTTAATGTGGTCCAGAGTTTCTCATGGTTTACACAGTCAAAAGCCTTGCTATAATCGATAAAGCACAAATAGATATCCTTTTGATATTCTTTAGTCTTTTCAAGGATCCATCTCACATCTGCAATGATGTCTCTCGTTCCTCGCCCTTTCCTGAACCCTGTTTGCACTTCAGGTAGTTCTTGTTCCAGGTATGGTTGTAGTCTCTTTTGAATAATCTTCAGTAGAATCTTGCTGGCATGTGGGATCAGAGCGATTGTGCGATAATTTCCACAGTCAGTTGGATCACCTTTCTTTAGTATTGGTATAAACACAGATCTTTTTCAGTCAGTTGGCCATGATGTTGTCTTCCATATTTCTTGGCAGAGCCTTGTGAGTACGGTAACAGCTGCATCAGATTGCTGCAATACTTCTATGGGAATGCTATCAATGCCTGGTGCTTTGTTCTTTGATAAGGCTTTCAATGCTGCTTCAACTTCATTCTTTCATCACCAATGGTTCCCGATCATAAGGTACAGGTTGAAACGGCTGTTGGTCCACTTGATCTTTATCATATAAAAACTCTGTATATTCCTTCCACCTTTTCTTGATCTTCTCAGCATCATTCAACATAGAACCTTGAGCATCTTGTAACATTCCAATTCGAGGCTGGAACTTTTTCTTTAACTCTCTTAGCTTTAGGAAAGCCGATCTTGTTCTCCCTCTAATAGTTTCTGCTTCTATTTCCTTGCAAGTGTCATTGTAGTACTTTTCCTTGTCCTGTCTTGCTGCACATTGGAAATCTCTGTTGAGTTTCTGCAATTGTCTTTCTTTCTCCTCTGGCTTTAGCTTCTCTGCGTTTCTGGGCAATTTTCAGAGTTTCTTCCGTCATCCATTTTGGCCGTTTTTGCTTTTTCACCTTTTGTAGAGACTTCTCGCTTTCTTCCAACACAACTTTCTTGATGTCATTCCATAACTCTTCCGGAGCTCTGTCATTTGTATCTAAAGCAGCAAATCGATTTTGCAGGCAGTCTTTAAATTCCAGTGGTATATTCTCAAGGTCATATTTTGCTGCATTCATGAGTGGTTTGCTCTTTTTCAACTTTAGCTTGAGTTTGCATACTAGTAGTTGATGATCTGTACCACAGTCAGCTCCAGGTTTTGTCTTTGTTGACGTTACAGAGCTTTTCCATCGTTGATTTCCACAGATGTAGTCAATTTGATTTTTATACAATCCATTGGGTGAAGTCCATGTGTACAGTCACTGCTTGTGTTGCTGGAAGAAGGTGTTCGAGATGAATAGATCGTTGGTCTTGCAGAATTCTATCAGTCTTTCTCCAGCTTCATTTCTGTTGCCAAGTCCATATTTTCCAACTACTTTGCCTTCTTCTTTGTTGCCAACTTTTGCGTTCCAGTCACCCATGACTATCAGGATATCCTGTTTGCATGTTCTGTCATTGTCAGCTTGTACTTGTTCATAGAACTCTTCAATTTCATTCTCTTCTGCAGCTGTTGTTGGGGCATATACTTGAATTATAGTTGTGTTGATAGGCAATCCTCGTAGACGAATAGAGATTAAGCGTTCGCTGACTGCATTGTATTTCATTACAGTTCTTGCAAGTTTCTTCTTTATTATAAATGCAACACCATTTCTTCTTTGTCTTTCATTTCCAGCATAGTAGACCATGTGATCATCTGATGCAAAGTGCCCCATGCCAGTCCATTTCATTCTGCGTGTTATATATACTAATCTTCACAACACAAACCAGTCCTGTAACTCCTGCACCTCAAATGCAGCCAGGTGGCTTCATATCTCCATGCAGACAACATTCTGCGTGTTATATACGTATACTAATCCTCACAACACAAACTTGTCCTGTAACTCCTGCGCCTAAGAGGCAGCCAGGTGGTTTCATATCTCCATGCAGACAACATTCTGCATGTTATATACGTATACTAATCCTCACAACACAAACGTGTCCTGGAACTCCTGCGCCTCAAAGGCAGCCAGGTGACTTCATATCTCCATGCAAACAACATTCTGCTTGTTATATACGTAAACTAATCCTCACAACACAATCCTGTTCTGTAACCCCTGCATCTCAAAGGCAGCCTCTTGGCTTCATAACAATCCACAAAAAAACACTGCAACTTGTCTCACTAGTTCATCTGACTACCCCTCTCTTAGTCCTATGCTGAATGTTCCACTTCTGCTCTTAAGAACATAAGATATGCAATTCAGGGTCAGATCAAAGGTCTTGTTTTTATCCTGTTTCCAACAATGGCCAATCCTGGTCACATGTACCTGTCAGGTTTCCAGAAAGGTACATAGATTTCACGTTGCTTTTCCTAGGGTGGATTTCCCAAGTCCTCTTTAATAATGGTTTATGGACTTTTCCTCCAGGAACTTGTCTAAACCCGGGTAGACTAACAGTTTTTAACTACATCCTCTAGCAATGAAGGCCAGAGTTTGATTAGGCATTGAGTGAAAAAATATTTTCTCCAATTAGTCTTAAATGTGCTACATTATAGGTTCATTGCATAGTCCCTAGTCTTTCTAGTATTTGAAGGAGTACACAATTGATATATGTTTATCTGTTCCACTCCATTCATTATTTTATAGATTTCTATGGAAGCTAGGGAGCATCCCCATGCAGGCTCCATCAGTGACGTCACTCATATGGGAGGACTTACTTCCTTCTTGTTCATTATTTTATAGATCTCTATGGAAGCTAGGGAGCATCCCCATGCAGGCTCTGTCGGTGACGTCACTCATATGGGAGGACTTACTTCCTTCTTGTTCATTATTTTCTAGATCTCTATGGAAGCTAGGGAGCATCCCCATGCAGGCTCCGTCGGTGACGTCACTCATATGTGAGGACTTACTTCCTTCTTGTTCATTATTTTATAGATCTCTATGGAAGCTAGGGAGCATCCGCACGCAGGCTCCGTCGGTGACGTCACTCATATGTGAGGACTTACGTCCTTCTTGTTCATTATTTTCTAGATCTCTATGGAAGCTAGGGAGCATCCCCATGCAAGCTCCTTCGGTGACATCACTCATATGTGAGGACTTACTTCCTTCTTGTTCATTATTTTATAGATCTCTATGGAAGCTAGGGAGCATCCCCATGCAGGCTCCGTCGGTGACATCACATATGTGAGGACTTACTTCCTTCTTGTTCATTATTTTATAGATCTCTATGGAAGCTAGGGAGCATCCCCATGCAGGCTCCGTCGGTGACATCACATATGTGAGGACTTACTTCCTTCTTGTTCATTATTTTATAGATTTCTATGGAAGCTAGGGAGCATCCCCACGCAGGCTCCGTCGGTGACGTCACTCATATGGGAGGACTTACTTCCTTCTTGTTCATTATTTTATAGATCTCTATGGAAGCTAGGGAGCATCCCCATGCAGGCTACGTCGGTGACATCACTCATATGTGAGGACTTACTTCCTTCTTGTTCATTATTTTCTAGATCTCTATGGAAGCTAGGGAGCATCCCCATGCAGGCTCCGTCGGTGACATCACTCATATGTGAGGACTTACTTCCTTCTTGTTCATTATTTTCTAGATCTCTATGGAAGCTAGGGAGCATCCCCATGCAGGCTCCGTCGGTGACATCACTCATATGTTTATTTTATACACATTTATATACCGCATCTTCCAGAGCATCCCCATGCAGGCTCCGTCGGTGACGTCACTCATATGTGAGGACTTACCTTCCTTCTTGTTCATTATTTTCTAGATCTCTATGGAAGCTAGGGAGCATCCCCATGCAGGCTCTGTCGGTGACGTCACTCATATGTGAGGACTTACTTCCTTCTTGTTCATTATTTTATAGATCTCTATGGAAGCTAGGGAGCATCCCCATGCAGGCTCCGTCGGTGACGTCACTCATATGTGAGGACTTACGTCCTTCTTGTTCATTATTTTCTAGATCTCTATGGAAGCTAGGGAGCATCCCCATGCAGGCTCCTTCGGTGACGTCACTCATATGTGAGGACTTACTTCCTTCTTGTTCATTATTTTATAGATCTCTATGGAAGCTAGGGAGCATCCCCATGCAGGCTCCGTCGGTGACATCACTCATATGTGAGGACTTACTTCCTTCTTGTTCATTATTTTATAGATCTCTATGGAAGCTAGGGAGCATCCCCATGCAGGCTCCGTCGGTGACGTCACTCATATGTGAGGACTTACTTCCTTCTTGTTCATTATTTTATAGATCTCTATGGAAGCTAGGGAGCATCCCCATGCAGGCTCCGTCGGTGACGTCACTCATATGTGAGGACTTACTTCCTTCTTGTTCATTATTTTATAGATCTCTATGGAAGCTAGGGAGCATCCCCATGCAGGCTCCGTCGGTGACGTCACTCATATGTGAGGACTTACTTCCTTCTTGTTCATTATTTTATAGATCTCTATGGAAGCTAGGGAGCATCCCCATGCAGGCTCCGTCGGTGACGTCACTCATATGTGAGGACTTACTTCCTTCTTGTTCATTATTTTATAGATCTCTATGGAAGCTAGGGAGCATCCCCATGCAGGCTCCGTCGGTGACGTCACTCATATGTGAGGACTTACGTCCTTCTTGTTCATTATTTTATAGATCTCTATGGAAGCTAGGGAGCATCCCCATGCAGGCTCCGTCGGTGACATCACTCATATGTGAGGACTTACTTCCTTCTTGTTCATTATTTTATAGATCTCTATGTAAGCTAGGGAGCATCCCCATGCAGGCTCCGTCGGTGACGTCACTCATATGTGAGGACTTACTTCCTTCTTGTTCATTATTTTCTAGATCTCTATGGAAGCAAGGGAGCATCCCCATGCAGGCTCCGTCGGTGACGTCACTCATATGGGAGGACTTACTTCCTTCTTGTTCATTATTTTCTAGATCTCTATGGAAGCTAGGGAGCATTCCCATGCAGGCTCCGTCGGTGACGTCACTCATATGTGAGGACTTACTTCCTTCTTGTTCATTATTTTATAGATCTCTATGGAAGCTAGGGAGTATCCCCATGCAGGCTCCGTCGGTGACATCACTCATATGTGAGGACTTACTTCCTTCTTATTCATTATTTTATAGATCTCTATGGAAGCTAGGGAGCATCCCCATGCAGGCTCCGTCGGTGACGTCACTCATATGTGAGAACTTACTTCCTTCTTGTTCATTATTTTATAGATCTCTATGGAAGCTAGGGAGCAACCCCATGCAGGCTCCGTCGGTGACGTCACTCATATGTGAGGACTTACTTCCTTCTTGTTCATTATTTTATAGATCTCTATGGAAGCTAGGGAGCATCCCCATGCAGGCTCCGTCGGTGACATCACTCATATGGGAGGACTTACTTCCTTCTTGTTCATTATTTTATAGATCTCTATGGAAGCTAGGGAGCATCCCCATGCAGGCTCCGTCGGTGACGTCACTCATATGTGAGGACTTACTTCCTTCTTGTTCATTATTTTATAGATCTCTATGGAAGCTAGGGAGCATCCCCATGCAGGCTCCGTCGGTGACGTCACTCATATGTGAGGACTTACTTCCTTCTTGTTCATTATTTTCTAGATCTCTATGGAAGCTAGGGAGCATCCCCATGCAGGCTCCGTCGGTGACATCACTCATATGTGAGGACTTACTTCCTTCTTGTTCATTATTTTATAGATCTCTATGGAAGCTAGGGAGCATCCCCATGCAGGCTCCGTCGGTGACGTCACTCATATGTGAGGACTTACTTCCTTCTTGTTCATTATTTTCTAGATCTCTATGGAAGCTAGGGAGCATCCCCATGCAGGCTCCGTCGGTGACGTCACTCATATGTGAGGACTTACTTCCTTCTTGTTCATTATTTTCTAGATCTCTATGGAAGCTAGGGAGCATCCCCATGCAGGCTCTGTCGGTGACATCACTCATATGTGAGGACTTACTTCCTTCTTGTTCATTATTTTATAGATCTCTATGGAAGCTAGGGAGCATCCCCATGCAGGCTCCGTCGGTGACGTCACTCATATGTGAGGACTTACGTCCTTCTTGTTCATTATTTTCTAGATCTCTATGGAAGCTAGGGAGCATCCCCATGCAGGCTCCGTCAGTGACATCACTCATATGTGAGGACTTACTTCCTTCTTGTTCATTATTTTATAGATCTCTATGGAAGCTAGGGAGCATCACCATGCAGGCTCCGTCGGTGACGTCACTCATATGGGAGGACTTACTTCCTTCTTATTCATTATTTTCTAGATCTCTATGGAAGCAAGGGAGCATCCCCATGCAGGCTCCGTCGGTGACGTCACTCATATGGGAGGACTTACTTCCTTCTTGTTCATTATTTTCTAGATCTCTATGGAAGCTAGGGAGCATCCCCATGCAGGCTCCGTCGGTGACGTCACTCATATGGGAGGACTTACTTCCTTCTTGTTCATTATTTTCTAGATCTCTATGGAAGCTAGGGAGCATTCCCATGCAGGCTCCGTCGGTGACGTCACTCATATGTGAGGACTTACTTCCTTCTTGTTCATTATTTTATAGATCTCTATGGAAGCTAGGGAGTATCCCCATGCAGGCTCCGTCGGTGTCATCACTCATATGTGAGGACTTACTTCCTTCTTATTCATTATTTTATAGATCTCTATGGAAGCTAGGGAGCATCCCCATGCAGGCTCCGTTGGTGACATCACTCATATGGGAGGACTTACTTCCTTCTTGTTCATTATTTTATAGATCTCTATGGAAGCTAGGGAGCATCCCCATGCAGGCTCCGTTGGTGACGTCACTCATATGTGAGAACTTACTTCCTTCTTGTTCATTATTTTATAGATCTCTATGGAAGCTAGGGAGCAACCCCATGCAGGCTCTGTCGGTGACATCACTCATATGGGAGGACTTACTTCCTTCTTGTTCATTATTTTATAGATCTCTATGGAAGCTAGGGAGCATCCCCATGCAGGCTCCGTCGGTGACGTCACTCATATGTGAGGACTTACGTCCTTCTTGTTCATTATTTTCTAGATCTCTATGGAAGCTAGGGAGCATCCCCATGCAGGCTCTGTCGGTGACGTCACTCATATGGGAGGACTTACTTCCTTCTTGTTCATTATTTTCTAGATCTCTATGGAAGCTAGGGAGCATCCCCATGCAGGCTCCGTCGGTGACGTCACTCATATGTGAGGACTTACTTCCTTCTTGTTCATTATTTTATAGATCTCTATGGAAGCTAGGGAGCATCCGCATGCAGGCTCCGTCGGTGACGTCACTCATATGTGAGGACTTACGTCCTTCTTGTTCATTATTTTCTAGATCTCTATGGAAGCTAGGGAGCATCCCCATGCAGGCTCCTTCGGTGACATCACTCATATGTGAGGACTTACTTCCTTCTTGTTCATTATTTTATAGATCTCTATGGAAGCTAGGGAGCATCCCCATGCAGGCTCCGTCGGTGACATCACATATGTGAGGACTTACTTCCTTCTTGTTCATTATTTTATAGATCTCTATGGAAGCTAGGGAGCATCCCCATGCAGGCTCCGTCGGTGACATCACATATGTGAGGACTTACTTCCTTCTTGTTCATTATTTTATAGATTTCTATGGAAGCTAGGGAGCATCCCCACGCAGGCTCCGTCGGTGACGTCACTCATATGGGAGGACTTACTTCCTTCTTGTTCATTATTTTATAGATCTCTATGGAAGCTAGGGAGCATCCCCATGCAGGCTCCGTCGGTGACATCACTCATATGTGAGGACTTACTTCCTTCTTGTTCATTATTTTCTAGATCTCTATGGAAGCTAGGGAGCATCCCCATGCAGGCTCCGTCGGTGACATCACTCATATGTTTATTTTATACACATTTATATACCGCATCTTCCAGAGCATCCCCATGCAGGCTCCGTCGGTGACGTCACTCATATGTGAGGACTTACCTTCCTTCTTGTTCATTATTTTCTAGATCTCTATGGAAGCTAGGGAGCATCCCCATGCAGGCTCTGTCGGTGACGTCACTCATATGTGAGGACTTACGTCCTTCTTGTTCATTATTTTCTAGATCTCTATGGAAGCGAGGGAGCATCCCCATGCAGGCTCCGTCAGTGACATCACTCATATGTGAGGACTTACTTCCTTCTTGTTCATTATTTTATAGATCTCTATGGAAGCTAGGGAGCATCCCCATGCAGGCTCCGTCGGTGACGTCACTCATATGTGAGGACTTACTTCCTTCTTGTTCATTATTTTATAGATCTCTATGGAAGCTAGGGAGCAACCCCATGCAGGCTCCGTCGGTGACGTCACTCATATGTGAGGACTTACTTCCTTCTTGTTCATTATTTTATAGATCTCTATGGAAGCTAGGGAGCATCCCCATGCAGGCTCCGTCGGTGACGTCACTCATATGTGAGGACTTACTTCCTTCTTGTTCATTATTTTATAGATCTCTATGGAAGCTAGGGAGCAACCCCATGCAGGCTCCGTCGGTGACATCACTCATATGTGAGGACTTACTTCCTTCTTGTTCATTATTTTATAGATCTCTATGGAAGCTAGGGAGCATCCGCATGCAGGCTCCGTCGGTGACGTCACTCATATGTGAGGACTTACTTCCTTCTTGTTCATTATTTTGTAGATCTCTATGGAAGCTAGGGAGCATCTGCATGCAGGCTCCGTCGGTGACGTCACTCATATGGGAGGACTTACTTCCTTCTTGTTCATTATTTTATAGATCTCTATGGAAGCTAGGGAGCATCCCCATGCAGGCTCCGTCGGTGACGTCACTCATATGTGAGGACTTACTTCCTTCTTGTTCATTATTTTATAGATCTCTATGGAAGCTAGGGAGCATCCCCATGCAGGCTCCGTCGGTGACATCACTCATATGTGAGGACTTACTTCCTTCTTGTTCATTATTTTATAGATCTCTATGGAAGCTAGGGAGCATCCGCATGCAGGCTCCGTCGGTGACGTCACTCATATGTGAGGACTTACTTCCTTCTTGTTCATTATTTTCTAGATCTCTATGGAAGCTAGGGAGCATCCCCATGCAGGCTCCGTCGGTGACATCACTCATATGTGAGGACTTACTTCCTTCTTGTTCATTATTTTATAGATCTCTATGGAAGCTAGGGAGCATCCCCATGCAGGCTCCGTCGGTGACGTCACTCATATGTGAGGACTTACCTTCCTTCTTGTTCATTATTTTATAGATCTCTATGGAAGCTAGAGAGCATCCCCATGCAGGCTCCGTCGGTGACGTCACTCATATGTGAGGACTTACTTCCTTCTTGTTCATTATTTTCTAGATCTCTATGGAAGCTAGGGAGCATCCCCATGCAGGCTCCGTCGGTGACATCACTCATATGGGAGGACTTACTTCCTTCTTGTTCATTATTTTCTAGATCTCTATGGAAGCTAGGGAGCATCCCCATGCAGGCTCCGTCGGTGACATCACTCATATGGGAGGACTTACTTACTTCTTGTTCATTATTTTATAGATCTCTATGGAAGCTAGGGAGCAACCCCATGCAGGCCTCTAGTCGGTGACGTCACTCATATGTGAGGACTTATTTCCTTCGTGTTCCCGGAAAACTGGCTAAAATATTTTGCAAATGCCGTCCTTAAATTTTAATGCTAAAAAGTGCAATCATACATTTGGGATGCAGAAATCCAAAGAAGCCAAATACAACACTTGCAGGCCACCTATCTGTGAAGGCCAAGACCTATTTTCAGACTGTAATATAAAGACTCACAGGCAAAGGACCTTCAGCCCCTTATGCTGTGCTCCTGGATTTACCTGCAGTGGATTTTCCCTTTGAAAACCTGACAGTTGTGCAAAATGCAGATACACTGAACTGAGATGAGAGGTCAATCTCCCAGGTGAAAGCATCAGCAGCCATCTGAAAATGAAACTTGAAGATGTGGCTCCAGTCACTCACCTCATTCTTGGCATTATTTTAATAAATCAGTTAATGGTCTATTTTTTCAGAGCCATATATGTCAATAAATGATGTGTTGCTCTGAACCGTTATCTGAAATAGATCTATTGACAGGCTAGATCTGGTGCCTTAAGCTGATGACCCAACACGGGAGAAAAACAATTGCCGATATTAGGTGCTTTTCAAGGCTACCCCCTGATGAAACCGGAGTAGGTGAAACGCAGAGAAAGCGCGGTGGATAGCATTGGGGACAACGTCAAAAGCTATGCACTGTGAAAACAAGCTAAGCACTGTTTAAACACCGATTATAATTGTTAGTCAATGTGGCTATATCTCCATGGGTCATTGATGCAATAAGGGCATTATCCCAATGATATTTCTTGAGTACTTTTGGGTGCCCAGAGTCTGAGACCCTTATAGTCACTATTTATATGATATAAGATTGTGTGGGCAAGTTAAGAGATACATTCTACTTTCAGATAACGGTTCAGAGCAACACAACATTTATTGACATTATTTTAATAAAAACATGCTGGGTCAGACCACTATTCTCTTTCCACTCCAGGTTCCCAAAAAGTATGTAGATTCCATGCTGCTTGTCCCGGGGTGAGCAGTGGATTTCCCGGGTCCTCTTTCATAATGGCTTATGGACTTTTCCTCCAGGAACTTGTCCAAACCTGTTTTGAACCCAACTACACTAACAGCTTTTACTACATCCTCTGGTAACGAATTCCAGAATTTGATTACACGTTGAGTGAGCAAAATATTTCCTATGATTAGTCTTAAATGTAGTACACTGTAACTAATTGCATGTCCCCTAACCTTTAAAGTCTTACCTCATAGAGGTACCCTTCCATCCCCTTTATCGTTTTGGTCACTCTTCTCTGTACATTTTCAAATTCTGCTATATCTTTTTTTAGATGCAGTGACTAGAACTGCATACAATACTCAAGGTGCAGTCATACCATGGAGTGATACAGAGGAGCTTTGATATCCTTAGGTTTATATTCCATTCCTTTCCTTGTAATTAACTTTCTTGACCATCAATTCACACTAAGCAGAGTATTTCAACGTATTATCCATGATGACACCTTGTGAGGCATTTTTGGCATCAGTGGCTAGCCCAATTAAAGCAGCTTTAAATTAGACCCAGAGACATATACAGAGGCACTATCACCTAGTGCAACCTCATTTAGATTATTGTGTGTAATTCTGGAGACCGCACCTTCAAAAGGATATAAACAGGATGGAGTCGGTGCAGAATGTGGCTACTAAAATGGTTAGTGGTCTTCGTTATCAACCATATGGGGACAGACTTAAAGATTTTAATATGCATATATTAGAGGAAAGGCGAGCTAGAGGAGATATGGTAGAAATGTTTAAATACCTCCATGGTATAAATGCACAAGAGGCGAGCCTCTTTCAATTGAAAGTAAGCTCTGCAATGAAGGGGCATAGGATGAGGGCGAAAGGGGATCGACTGAGGAGTAATATGTGGAAATATTTAAGTTTGATTTGATTTCATCCTTTTCTTATAAAGGGATCCACTGTGTCTGTCCCATGCCATTTTGAATTCCGTCACTGTGTTTGCCCCACCACTTCCATCGGGAGGGCGTTCCAAGCATCCACCACCCTTTCAGTGAAGACGTATTTCCTGACATTGCTTTTCAGTTTACCCCCTTGCAGCTTCATGTTATGCCCTCTAGTTTTGCAGCTTCCTCTTCTTTGAAAAAGGCTTGTTTGTTCATTTATACTCTTTTATTTAAAGGTCTGTATTATCTCCCCTGTCCCTCTTCTTCCCTATAAGGACCCGATTTTCAACTGGGCGCATAGCCCGCTCCCCTTCCACCTAACCCAGATTTTCAATGCTGGAGTCATATGTGCCCCTGCCATTGAAAATCCGGGCCTCGCCGCACAACTTCGCCTATCTTTAATTGAATTTAGACGAAAGCTTAAAACCCACTTGTTTCAAACCCACTACAACTTGAGCTAACTGCTAATCATGTATAGATTGTACTTTTTGGCAAGTAATTCTGTATAAATTGTATATATGGGGCCCCCCCCCCCACGCTATTGTAATCAAATGTATACCCATATCTGTGTGCTCAAATCAAATGTATATTGCACCCAACTGATTCTCCCGTGTTATGTAAATCATTGACTAATCAAAAATGTAAATCTGAAAGATCTCAATGTGCTGTACAAAGCATTATGATTCTGTAGAGTAAATCGCTGCTGATCGTAGGAAGCAGCGGTATACAAATGTTTACTAAATAAATTAATTAATTAATTAAGGCGCAGAGGGCTAAGCGGGTAACATTGAAAATCGGTTCTACTCGGTTATCCCTTTCCTTCTTTGTGAGATATGATCTCCAAAACTGAACAAAGTACTCCAAGTGAGGCCTCACCAATGACTTGTATAAGGGCATTAATAATACCTTCTCCTTTCTGCTGGATTTGTATGCAACCCAGCAAAAGTGGTGGAGTAGCCCAGCGGCTAGTGCACGAACCTAGTACTCAAGAGCCCAGGGTTCAATTCCACTGGCACTCCTTGTGACTTTGGGCAAGTTTTTTTGACCCTCCCCCCCTCCCCATTGCCTCAGAAGAAAAAGCCTGCTAATCTACTTCTGATCATACCTTGCCAAGGAAACCCAGGAGTCAGTCACTTCCTTACTGTGAGAGCTATGTAGCCAGCTCAGCCTACTTCTATCTGATCCCAGGAGATGTGCTTCATGGGCTAAGTGCCGACTGAACCCTGCTCTTTCCATTAGATTTACGGTGTGTGGGCGCTAACTCCAAGTTTTCAGCCCTCCATGCCCCTCCACCTAGCCCAGACAGCTGCATAAAATAGTTCCATGCAGAGCTGGCCCAACCACTAGGCATACTAGGTGGTTGCCTAGGACAGCAACCTCTGGAGGGCAGCAAAAGCAGGCCATTTGAAGCTAAATAATAGATTTTAACAGCTAGAGAGGGTGTAAAGCTTGAGGTCTGTCTAGGGTTCCAATACTTTGGACCAACTCTAGGGCCGGGCCTGGTTTCATGCATACCTGGACTGGGACACCTGCCCTCCAAGACAGTGTGGTGGTCAGTTCTCAAATAGTCCATTAATGACCATTCTATAGGCAACATGCCAAAGAAAACCCCTCTTGGGATTCATAAGATCCAACATGCATGGATACTCTACCAAGGTACACTGGGGAATTCAGTTTAATCCAGCCTGTGGCATCCAACAAGATGAGGAAAACCTCAATATCCCCTGCCACAATGCACCGATCGCTCGGAGAGCTCTCCGCAAGGGGGTGACAGGCCTACATGACTCAGGTCCGCTACCTCTGAACCTCTATGTCATAACACTGGGCACAGGATATTAAGGTGTCGAGGGTATGGGGCCCCATAGTAGCCACAGCACTTCCCTCCAGAAGTCACAGGATTAACAGTAAACTTGATGGCTCAGTGGTTGGATCACTGATCTTATGACTCCTGTTGTTGTTGCCCATGGTCTAAGCCCAGTACGATACAACTCCCATCAGCATGGGGGTAACCACTGGTCCTGCCATGTAAAATCCATGCCTTGGCCTCTCTGGGTAGAGCCTCAATTCTTGAGAGCCAATTAGGGCAAAAGAGTAGCTCTACAGTAATGACATAGGATATGCCATACTGCGTCAGACCAAGGATCCATCAAGTCAGATTTATTTATTTATTTATTTATTTAGCTGTATTTATATCCCGCTTTTCACCGGGTCAAAGTGGTCATTTGGGAGATACATTTAACATGAGGGGATATGACACACATATGCTAATACTTACAGGGAACATGGGCAATGGAGGGTTAAGTGGCTTGCCCAAGACCACAAGGAGTGCCTATAGGACTAGAAATCCCAGTCCCTCTGGCTTGAGATTGCTGTCCCCAGGTGGGACTTGAACCCCCGGCCCTCCGGCCTGAAGTACCTTGTCCTAACCACTAGGCCACTCCTCCCCCCTTCTAAAGCAGTGCCCAGTCAAGATCACAAGTACCTGTCATGTTACCAAATGGTTAGAGCAGTGGGTTAGGAGCCATCGAAGCCGAAGTCAAATCCAAATCTCACTGCTGCTCCGCTAACCACCAGTCACCATGGGGACTCGATACAGGAATCCATTTGGAACTGACATCTATCTCAGTCCTTGCAATGGGAAACTCCGGCAACCTAAGACCTGCTCTGCTGCATAGATTCTCCCATGCTCCTCCTACCCCCCCCCCTCCATCTCGGAGGTGGGGGTTTGAATTTCATCTGCCCGCTCAGCATCATGAACATAGAAGTTCTTCCTCTTATCCAAACCTGGTTTAATTATGCAGCATGGTACTCTGCCCTTCTGGTAGCATGGATATGGCCCAGGATCCTCACAGATCTGGCCTCAGAGCTGGCTCAATGTGTTGGCACTCCAGGAAAACCTTAAGCTGTATGTTCCTGGCCATCAGAAGCTATTGCTTAGCTTGAATGCTCGGTTCTTTGCCGCACCCTGGAGGCCGCCACTCTAGGTAACTGCCTAGCATTCAGGGCTTCTGAACAAACCCATAGCAGGGCTAAGTCATTCGGGTTGACTACAGGGCCCTTAGGATCCTCCTTCTTTTACCATCCTGCCTTGGTAACACTCTTGAACTCAATAATCAGTCTTTTGAACTTCTACTGGTTTTCCCACTGCACCTCAAGGACTGCTTACCCTTGATATAAGCTCACCTCCATCATTCCCAACCTGCAGGGACTATGTCCCCATAGCAAACAATCAAATTATAAATAATCAAATACATGAATGTGAATAGTCCATTAGGGACATGACATCTAGGTAGGTTGCTACCAACGGCTAAAGGATAAGCCTCACAGAATCTGTCCTATGGGTCATGCTAGACAGTGGTATGTGGGAGAAGGGTTTCCTACACTCCTCCTGACAGCATCCTTCCCCCCCCCCCCAAACAGGATATACTCTAAAAAGATTAGTTTACTATCAAGCCATCTCTCTCCCAATGTAGATATGGAATGTCTCCCTATCTGTTCAACAACCCCAACGACAGAAGGTCATTTCTTTCCCGAAATGCTAGGTCATATCCAAACATACCACAGCCTACGCCAATAATCCAATGCTTCAGAGCTCTGCTCAGATGACATCATTGCACCCAAAGCAGGGGATTCCCTGTCCTCACAGGTTCTGCCAACGCCTCACTCCGGTCCTCAAGCAAGGCACATCGCTCACAGTCAACTGTGTGCATTCAACCATTCATTGGTGACATGCATGGTGTCAGCAGAAAATGGGTCTATGGATGAGTATTCCTATCCATTTCCTCCAAATTGTGTAAAACAGGTTTTCACTGCCCCTTGGAGTGACAGGTGCAATCCCATCCAAGCTGGACGAGGGTCACCCATGTTGACTAGCAAACACACCCTTATCAAGCGCATAGAGGGGGGGCCTACCTGCATGGGACAGTGGGGACACACCTGACCCCCCCCCCCCCTCTTACAGGGATGATCGGGTTGGCCATCCTGGACCAGTGGGCAGGACAGCAAGGACTGCATCAGCAATCAAACTCATCCCAGGGATATATGCCTTCACTTCCATCTTGCACATCTAATATGTTTATGTTTATTCAGTTACTTGATATACCGCTCCCCATGACATCGGGCCGGTTTACAATATTCCAAAAAAAACATGTGAAAGAGAGGCCTAAGCCCCAGAGGCAAAAAAGAACTACAAATTTTTCATAGGAAAGAGGGTAGGAAGATGCACTCATGCAAAACATTCAAGAAGAAAATAGTAAAGACAGGAGATTAGGGAACAGCTAAGGGAAGGGTCTAAAGCAGAGAAGAGGTGGGTCTTCAGAAGGGAACAAAACTTGGGGTAGGATTCCTCTAGATGAAATGCAGTAGGAAGGGAGTTTCATAGGGAGGGGCCGAGATAGAAGAAGGCTGCTTGTCGGGTGGATTGCAGGTGTGCATGGGTAGGGGAGGGAAGCTGGAGTCGGTTAACATGAACCGACCGGAGACTTTGGGAGGGAGTATGAAACACAAGGAGGTCTGCCAGGTACTGAGGTCTATGAGTGAAAATGGCTTGGTGCACCAGAGTGAGAACCTTAAATTGAACCCGGAAATCTAACGGAAGCCAGTGAAGTTGATAGAGAATAGGGGTAATAGGATCACAATGAGAGGCATGGGTTATGAGCCGGGCTGCAGTATTCTGTACCAACTGCAGCCGGTGTTGTTGGTACTGGGGGACCCCGGCAAGTGCAAGATTGCAAAAGTCCATCCTAGAGATGACTAAATTAAGAAGAAGGGTGGTTAAGGCTTGTGGAGAAAGAAATGGCTGGATAGCTTGAATATGACGAAGATAATAGAAAGAACGTTGAGACACTTGTGAGATGTGATCGTGAAATGAAAGATTATTATCTAACAGTACACCGAAATAGAGAAGCTTAGGAACCAAGATGATTGGGTTATCTAAGAAAGAAGGAGCCAAGGATGGACAGCTGCCTCTGTGTAGGAACCAAATTGCCACAGTTTTAGTGATATTGAGAACAAGGTAGTTGGTGGAAAGCCAGACAGAAATCAGTGACAGACACTTATTGAGAGGGGAGATATCTGGCTGAGCAGAGGAAGTGTGATGCAAAATGAAAATGTCATCGGTGTAGTAGTATGCCGATAGACCTGACTGCTGAATTAATAAAGCTAAGGAAGCAAGAAAGACATTAAACAGCAGGGGAGCCAGAACAGAGCTTTGGGGAACACTACAGGGGAGGGGGTTGGGATTGGTGGTAGAAGAGCCAGAGAAACAGCAAAGGACCTAGAGTACAGAAAGGAGTGAAACCAGTGATAGACAGTACCCCGGAGGCCAGCTTCCCGTAGTATAGAGAGCAAGAGAGAGTGATCCACAAGATCGAAGGCTGCAGACAGATCCAGAAGTGCCGCCACCAAGATGTCACCACGATCATGTGAGGAATGTATTTCGTTCAAGACAGCGGACATAATGGATTCTATGCTATGGCCTGAGCGGAAACCAGACTGGCGAGGGTGAAGAAAATGAACCGAATCGAGGTGATGGGAGATTTGAGAAAAGGCTGCTTTTTCAAGGAGTTTTGAAGCAAATGGAAGATTCGAGACTGGGCGATAATGTGCTGGATTGAGAGGGTGAAGGGACGGGTTTTTTAAGAGAGGGCATATAAGAACATGTTTCCAAGAAGAAGGAAAATTCCCAGAGGCAAGGCTGGTATTGATCATGGTACGCAATGGAGAGAACAGGCCAAGGGAGGGTTCAGACAGCCAGGAGGACGGCACAGAATAAAGTGGGCAGGTGGTCTTATGTGTTGTAGAAATTGATTTAAGAAGTTCTATGGGTGTAATAGGGTGGAAGTTAGCCCAGGTGTGAGATAGAGGGGAAATTGGGGGGGGGGGGGGTGAGACTGGAGGAGGGGAGGTCAGTAGCTGGGGATAAGAGGGAAGAGTGGAATGTAAGTCCTGGATTTTGGTGAGGAAAAAGGAAGCTAGCTGGGACGGACTAGGAGCCAGAACAGGATGGGAGCCACCGGCTGGGAGAAAAGAATGAGACTGCAGGCTAGAGAGAGCTTGAAGAGTGGAATAAAGTTGATGAGATTTGTTCGGAGCTGCTGCAATTGCCTCTGAGTAGAAGATACGTTTCGCCTGATGAAGGCCGGAGTGGTATTGAAGGTGATGGGTCTTGAAGTACTGATAGGCAGCAGGTGACCGAGCTTTCCTCTGCCCTGCGAAGATGGGAGCGCTGCAAGCGAAGACCGGCATGAAACCAGGGCCGACAAGCAGCATGACGGGTACGATGAGTCTGTAATGGTACAATTTGGTCCAAAGCATTGGAGAGTCCAGAATTCCATAATGCCACCTGTGAGGTGGGAGAAAGGGATGAGAAATCAACGGGGAGGATATGCTCAGCCCATTGCAAGCCAAAAGGGCCCTTCGACTGTTACCCTACTCCTCCGTCCCACCCCTCCATCCATCTACAAACCCATCCCAGTCAGTCTCATTCCTACTCTCAAGAAGGGAAGACTAGCCAGCTAGTCAAGGGAGCTATTACTCTTGATGCCTGTCTACCTAAAGGAGGAGTTTGTCCTCATGGGGAGCGGTGGAGTTCAAAGGATTGGAATAAAGTAATAGCCATATCTACTATCCCATAAAAGAGACATGGCTTCTTGCAGGTGAAAACCGACATTGCATCGGTCCCAGGATCCCTCACCCACATTATACGGACCTCTGCAAATCCTCATGACCCCTCAAGCCATACACACTTAGTCCACATAGGACCAGGTCAAGACACATACACTGGGCCTCAGGAGGACCACAAAATCTCCAAATGCTTGGCAGTTCCTTATTACTGCTGGTGCTTGCTGGGGCCATGTGTTATGAACCAATAGAAGTATACCACCCAGATATATGGGTTAAACCTAGCACAGGCCCCTGGAAGCACTTCCCCGACTATCGAAACACAGTCAGAAGCACTTCCCTGACTATCGGAACATAATCTATGGTTATTCGAATTATGCCACCTTGGCATCCAACCACTGCCTGGGGTTCAGCTGGCCACTATTGGGGCTCGAAGCACACAGCCATCCTTCTCATAGGTTATGGCAGTTATACTAACATATGGCCATCCTCCCCATAGGGTTATGGAATGTCTCAAGCAAGTGCCATCATCGCTTCTGGTGCACTCCGGTTCCAGCCCCTAGGATGTAGCCATTTCGACGAGATGTATGTCTCTCTCTGCTTCCCACTCAGCATGGGAAAGACAGGCACAACAGAAGCAGGTGCCTCCAACCTAGAGGAATCAAATGCCTCAAAGTTCATGTGCCTCCATGACAATCTGGATGTACTAACTGGCAGTTCCATGGTGATCACAACAAGATGGCACCAGTTCTGTGGTGATAACAATAAGATGGCACGCCATCACAGGTGACAAAAACATGTTGGCATCACTGTGCCACAAGGGAATCTCCATCTCTGTCATCGAACATAGCCTGACAGCTTCATCCTACCACAGCACACCTTGTGGGCTGTGAAGGGGGATCACTAATTCCTACGAGAAACATATCTTCACAGCCCATGGCTGGGGAGTCACCCATGTGTGGCTGATTCATCCTGCTTGACCTGTAACAGGGGTTCTCTGTGGACAGCAGAATAAGTCAGCCACACAAACCCACCTGCCTCCCTTCTAGGATGAACCTGCCTTCAGAGATGAACCTTCTCTAAGTCGGAACAAGGCTAAAAAGGTTAGGGCTCTTTAACCTGGAAAAGAGATGGCTGAAGGGAGATATGATAGAAGTTTATAAATTAATGAACGGAGTGGAACAGGTAAACGTAGATTGATTGTTTACGTTATCAGAATATAGAAAGACTAGGGGACATGCAATGAAGACTAATAAAAGAAAATATTTTTTCACTCAACGTATAATCAAACTCTGGAATTTGTTACCGGAGGATGTAGTAAAGGCTGTTAGTGTAGCTGGGTTTAAAAAAGGTTTGGACAAGTTCCTGGAGGAAAGGTCCATAAACCATTATTAAGAAGGGACCCAGGATATCAATGCTTGACCCAGTACAAGCATTGTGGAACCTGTGTCTTTTGGGGAAACTGCTAGGTACGTATGACCTAGATTGGCCACTGTTGGAAACAATACTGGGCTTGATGGACCTTGGTCTGACCCAGTATGGCATATCTTATGTTCTTATGTTCATAGCTGGAGAACAGACTGAGGAGGAAGTGGCAGGCACTGTGGTGGAGGTGACTGGCATATGCTCAGAAGAGTCTTAAGACTCTTCTGAGCTATTGGAGAGTAATTCCGTCCATTTATTTATTTATTTAACAAGTTTTCTATACCGCCTTCTCCTTCAATCAAAGCGGTTACAAGAAATACAGAGGTTATAGGCAAGGGAAACAAACACAGTATAAACATAACAGCACAGTGGTAAGAAAGGAAAAATAACAAGGGTTAACAATAAGGCAGATTAATTATAATAAATACAATATATGATAATTAGTCAATTGTTGATCCATATTGTTCAATGAAAAGTGTAGTTTTTAATTGTTTACGAAAGTCTTTTAAATCATCCAGTGAGCGTAAATCAGGAGGGAGAGAGTTCCAAATTAAAGGGGCGGCCAAAGAAATTGCTCTTTGTGAAGTACATTTGCATGATTTAGAGTAGTTTTTTGGGGTGCTGAGGGTGTTAGAAGTGGCTGACTTATCCTGCTGTTCACAAAGAACTTCTTACAGGTAAGTAACCTTGCTTTCTTCGCATTAAATCTTAACTGCCAAGCATTAGACCATTCTTCCAATTTGTGTGGATCATTCCTCATGTTGTCCACTCCCTCAGAGGATTCCATTCTTGAAAATCTTGTATCATTTGCAAAAAAGCAAACTTTTCCCTTCAGTCCTTCAGTAATATCACTCACAAATACATTGAACAGTACTGGTCCCAGGACCGAACCCTGGGGCAAACCGCTAATCATCTTCCTTTCATCCGAGTGAGTTCCGTTTACCATTACATAGTAACATGGTAACATAGTAAATGATGGCAGATAAAGACCAGTATGGTCCATCTAGTCTGTCCAGCAATATGGCAGGAATAGGTGCACCCTTCCCATGTCTTTTAGGGAGTAGGTGCACCCCTACCCATGTCTCTGTTTAGGGGTAGGCCTCTGAGATTCAAGATGGGCTTAAAACCCATTGCTCAAGATCTGATGCCTGTAACCAGGCCATTCTATGAACCCCAATGCAGACTGCTGAAGTTCTGATAGTCGATTTATGAGACAGGAAATGCCCCATTTAACCTCCAGACACTTAGCAAGCTCAATTTTAATAGAGTTGCAGAAGTGAGCCGGGGCACCGGGCTTCAGGCCTCCCCAGTTCCCTCTGAAGCCGGTCAGGCAGACGTGGGGCTCTTCCAGAGGAGGGGGATGGGGGGCTAGGACTGGAAATGGGCTGATGGGGGGTGCAAGCTAGGACTGGAAATGGCCTGATTGGGGGGCCAGGACTGGAAATGGGCTGGCTGGGGGAGGCTAGGACTGGAAATGGGATGATGGGGGGGAGTTGCTGGCCCTGGAATAAAACTGGGTGCTAGGACTAGAAATGGGTTGATGGGGGGCGAGGGGGGAGAGAACTGCTGGGCCTGGAAAAAGACTGGGTGCTAGGACTGAAAATGGGCTGATGCGGGGGGATGGGAGAATGGGACTAAAAGGGAATGGACGCTGGGAAGGGCTAGAACCAGAAGGGAGCCGACACCAGGGGGAGGACTAGAAGGGAATGGGGCTGGCGAGAAAAAAAATAGAGAAGCTGGGGGAATGAGGATGGTGATGGGAAAAGATATTACCTTCTGTCGTCTGTCAGTTAACCAATTTCTGATCCAGCTCACTACACTGGGAGCCATCCCACAGGTTGCTCTGTTTATTGAAAAGCCTCCTATGAGGAACAGTATCAAAGGCTTTGCTGAAATCTAGGCAGATCACATCCATTGCATGCCCTTGATCTAGTTCTCCGGTCACCCAGTCAAAGAACTCAGTCAAATTTGTTTGGCATGATCGTCCTTCGATAAAACTATGTTGTCTCTGATCATGCAACACATCAGTTTCTAGAAAGTCCACTATTCGCTCTTTCAGGAGTGCCTCCATTACTTTTGCTACCACTGAGCTCAATGCACATTGTTGGATATCATCCTGCCCTTTATGAACCCCATCTGGTTTGGATATATTAACTGTGGTAGAACAGCCTCCAGCCGCCGAGCTAGCACCTTAGCAAATAGTTTAGTGTCACAGTTAATTAGTGCAATCGGCCGGTAGTTCCCGCAGTGATCCCGATGTCTCCCCTTCTTGGGGAGAACTATTATGTTCGCCTGCATAAAGGTCTTAGGGAGCTATTCCCCTCGGAGGGCTGTTGAAAATATTCTTGCCAGTATGTGGGCAATCTCTACCGCTACTGCTTGGTAGCATTTGACTGGTAATCCATCCTCTCCTGCTGCTTTCCCCCGGGGGAGGGCTCTAATCGCCCCCAACACCTCCTCTAGTTGTACCGCCCTCCCCATCGCCTCAGCCTCCTCCTCTGCTAACCTGGGTAAGCTCATCTCTCCCAGATACTGGTCCTCTTGGTCAGGGGGCCCAACCCCTTCTGTACTATATAGGTTTTCATAGAACTTCCTAAACTCCTCACATATTTCCGCATTCACGTAAACCCTCCTCCCCCCTGATTGGGATATTTCAGCCACCAACCTGTCCTCCCTTTGTTTCTTTAGTTGCCATGCTAACAGCCTCCCTGCTTTATTTCCTCTTTCCATATAATTCCTCTTGGTAACCCTCAACAGGTTTTCCACCCACTCCATGTCCAGCGCATTGAACTAGGCCCTTGCATTACAGAGTTTTCTATAAATCCTACCCCCTCCTTTCACAATGTGTTCTTCCTGAAGGTTTCTAATCAAGTTTGCTAATCTTTCCTGCTCTTTTTCTCTCTCCTTCTTTCTTTTTGCTCCAATGTGTATAAGAATACCTTTTATATATGCCTTCCCTGCATCCCAAAGAGTGTCCCCTCCCACCTCTCCAGTGTCATTTCGAAGGAGTTATTCCTTCCACTCTACCCTGAGCTGTCTACAGAACTCATCTTTCTGCAATACAGACATATTGACTCTCCATGCCTTGTATCCACCTTCCCCTCTTTCCCCTGTAGGCAACCACTGGCAGGTCACCATCCCGTGGTCGGAAATCATGAGAGGGTGAAGCTGAATATCCTTCAGCACTCCCAGTTGCTCCCTTTACCCTATGATGTAGTCTAGCCGGGAGTAAGCTCCCGATCTAGGGGAGAAGCATGTATACCCCTGTTGTGTACCGTTCTCTACCTGCTATAAGTCTTTCAGGTCCCACCTTTTCAAGCACTTTTGCAGCTCCCTATCTTCCATCCCATGGATTTTAATTTAGAAATTTGATCTATCCTTCCTCCCCAAGGTGCAATTCAAATCCGCCCCTCCCCGATTATCCAATCCCACCGGGCCTCTTTCACAAATTCCTTTATAGCCTGTTGATAAAAGTTACCCTTTGGACCATTGGGAGCATAGATATTCAAAAGCGAAACTTCAGCCTGGTCTATCCTGCCTGTAACCAAGTACACCCTCCCCTGTGTGTCTCCACCCGCCTTCCCGAGAATAAAGAGGACCCTTTTGTAGATAAGCACCACTATCCCTCGTTTTTTAGAGTTGTATGCTGAGCAATATATCTGGCCCTTTTAATTTTTTATGCTTCTCTTTGGTTAGGTGTATTTCCTGCAGAAGGACAAAGTCTGCCTGGGACCTTGCTAAACTCGCTAAGATTCTCTTTCTTTTTATGAGGCTGTGTATTTCCCTAACATTCAAGAAAGCGATTATGTATCCTCCCATGATATATGTTGTTGTCGTCCTTTCCTTCTTGCCTTCATCCATCCTGTTATTTTCACACCGAGCTACATTAACAAATCAGAACAACTTATAACCTCCAACATTGCCCTCTTCCCCGCTCCCCTCCTTATCCCTTGTCTCGGACCCTGTGTTCCACTTTTCACCATTTTCACTTCCGTAGAGCATAAAATGTTCATAAATGGAGTAAGGGCAACAATAAAATCCACAGTACTACCTTTTAACTTTCAAAAGGGAGAGTATGATAAAATGAGGAAAACAGTTAAGATAAAACTAAAAGGAGCAGCTGCAAAGGTTAAAGACTTACATCAAGCATGGGTGTTGTTTAAAAATACTATCTTGAAAGCCCAGACCAGCTGTATTCCATGCTTTAAGAAAAGTGGAAGGAATTCCAAAAAACTGCCAGCATGGTTTAAAGGTGAGGTTAGAGAAGGTGTTTTAGCCAAAAAAGTATCTTTCAGTAAATAGAAAAAGGAGCCAAATGACGAAAACTGGAAACAACATAAGCACTGGCAAGTTACCTGCAAGTCATTAATAAGACAGACAAAGAAAGAATTAGAAAAGAAGCTTGCTGTGCAAACAAAAATTCATAATAAACACTTTTTCAAGTACATTCATAGCAAAAAACCTGTAAGAGTAAGTTGGACCATTGGATGATAGAGGAGTTAAAAAGGCACTAAGAGGGGACAAAATCATAGTGGAGAGACTAAATGAATTCTTTGATTCAGTCTTTACTGAAGAAGATGTAGGGAGGTTACCCATGCTTGAAATGGTATTTAAAGCTGATGCAGCAGAAGAATTGAAAGAAATAACAATAAACCGGGAAAAATATTACAACTATTTGATAAACTGAAGAGTAGGAAATAACCTGGACCGGATGGTATACATCTAAGGGTGTTGAACTGAAGTATGAGATTGCAGAGCTACTATTACTAATCTCTGAACTATCATTAAAATCATCAATAATATCTGAAGATTGGAGATTGTCCTTCTACGCTATTATTTATATTTACATTACTTTCTGATAAAGAGTAGTTGTTAAAGCTCTTTCTTCAAAAACGGAATTTGTTGTTTAGAGGGTTAATGGTCCATATTTACCCAGATTTAGCTAGGGAAACCCAGAGACGTCGCAGGGAATTTTCACTGCTGTGTCCTGGTGTTCTACAGTTGGGGGGCTCTTTTTCTTAAAACATCCTTATAAATGTTTAGTGAAGTATCACTCTGTTTCTTATATTTTTTTATGAGCCTTGTCAACTGACAGTTTTCATTAACGCTCAGCGTCTAGAGTCTTCCACTGGTGCCTCACCTGAGCTCTCTTAAAACAAGAATCTGGATTTAGTTTGCTGCCTATAATTCTCGTTTATTGGGTTTAATTCATAATTGTGACATCTCCCCTTCTACTTTTGTGGGCTAGGGTGGGTAGATACTTTTGTTTCAATTATGCATTACTTTGTTTCATTACCTGATGTATTCTTGTAAAAAGAATTTGCCATTGTATCTGCTCTTTTTTCTGCAAGATTGTTTAGTTAAACTTTAAACTTTCCTGATTTAATTTGTAAAATTTCATAGATATATATAAAAAAAAAAAAAAAAGAAGATTGGAGGTTGGCCAATGTAGCGCCAATTTTTAAAAAGGGTTCCAGGGGTGATCCGGGAAACTACAGAAGGATGAGCATGACATCAGTACCGGGAAAAATGGTAGAAACATAGAAACATAGAAATATGACGACAGAAAAAGACCACATGGCCTATCTAGCCTGTCCTTCCATATCAACAATTACAACAGTC
The DNA here is from genome assembly GCA_033557465.1 of Ichthyophis bannanicus. Taxonomy (NCBI): domain Eukaryota; kingdom Metazoa; phylum Chordata; class Amphibia; order Gymnophiona; family Ichthyophiidae; genus Ichthyophis; species Ichthyophis bannanicus. The sequence goes on along the minus strand of CM066043.1, from coordinate 290,478,959 downwards.
CCCTTTTTCCTTTAGAGATCCTCTGTGTTTGTCCCATGCTTTTTTGAATTCAGTTACTGTCCTCATCTCTACCACCTCCACTGGGAGACTATTCCACGGATCCACCATCTTTCTGTAAAGAAATATTTCCGCATATCACTCCTGAATCTATCCCCCTTCAAACTCATTCAATGTCCCCTCGTAGCAGAACTTGCTTTCAATTGAAAGAGGCTCTCTCCCTGAACATTTATACCATGGAAGTATTTAAACATCTCAATCATATCACCTCTATCCCGCCTTTCCTCTAAGATGTACATATTAAGATCCTTAAGTCTTTCCTCATATGCTTTATAATGAAGACCACTAATCATTTTAGTAGCCACCCTTTGCATCGACTCCATCCTGTTTACATCCTTTTGAAGGTGCGGTCTCTAGAATTGCACACTATACTCCAAATGAAGTTGCACCAAAGACTTATACAGAGGCATTATCACCTCCTTTTTTCTGCTAGCCATTCCTATCCGTATGAACCCAAGCATCCTTCTAGCTTTTGCCGTCGCCTTTTCTACCTGTTTAGCTACTGTAAGATCATCAGACATAACCACGCCTAGGTCCCGCTCTTCTTTAGTGGCAAAAGTGCTTCACCCCCTATACTATATTGCTCCCTTGGATTGCTGCAGCCCAAATGCATGACCTTACATTTTTTAACATTAAATTCTAGACCATTCTTCAAGCTTAGCTAGATCCCTCCTCATATTATCTACACCTTCCTGGGTGTCTACTCTATTGCAGATTTTGGTATCATTCACAAAGAGGCAAACCTTACCCAACAGCTCTTCTGCTATATCACTAACAAAGATGTTAAAAAAAAATCGGACCAAGGACAGATCCCTGGGGCACACCACTGGTAACATCCTTCTCCTCAGAGTGAGCTCCATTTACCTGTACTCCTTGTCGCCTCCCACCCAACCAATTTCTAACCCAAGCAATAACTTTAGGGTCCGTCCCTAGGGTGCTCAGTTTGTTTATAAGTCGCCTGTGAGGAACAGTGTCAAAGGCTTTACTGAGATCTAAATACACCACATCTAGGGCTCTCCCTCAGTCCAACTCCCTGGTCACCCAGTCAAAGAAATCAATCAGATTTGTCTGACAAGACCTGCCTCTGGTGAATCCATGCTGCCTCGGATCCTGTAATCCACTGGATTCCAGAAACCTCACTATTTTCTCTTTCAGCAGCGTTTCCAATAATTTACTCACCACTGAATTTAAACTAACCGGCCTGTAGTTTTCAACCACATCCTTACGTCTGCTTTTGTGTAAAGGCATCACATGAGCCTCTCTCCAGTCCTTTGGAACCACTCCTGACTCCAACGCCCAACTTATGTTTTTCTCGTTATGGACCAATGTTTAATATGGAAGTGGGGCAACTGGTCTGTCTCAATCAGAAGTTCTACAACAGTACCACTAAGAAGACGTCTTGGTGATCAGGAGTCAACACTACTGAACCTTCCAATCCTCTAGTTCAATTCCCCAAACTTGCCAGTATCTGGACTAACTTAGCAGCATATAATTCCTGGCAAGCACCACCTGGACTGTACTGGATTTGCGGAACCCAAGCATATGCTAGGCTCCCTCACCATTGGGGAGGCACATGTGTATTGGGAACCATACGACCTTCCTTTTTCCTTCTGCCTACATCCCAGGGAGAACAGCTGGGATATCCTGTGTACAGAAGTCGACAGCTGAAGGAGGCCTTGAAAATAGGCCAATGGGACAAATGGGATGCGTCATCTGAAGAATGGCCCCCAGAAAGAATCATCTCATACTATGGACCTGCTACTTGGGAGCAGGATGGGACTTGGGGATATCGTACTCCTGTTTATATGATTAATCGAATAATACGTTTGCAAGCTGTTGTTGAAATAATAACCAATGAAACTAGTAAAGCACTAACCCTTCTGGCAAAGCAAAGTACACAAATGCGCACAGCCATTTATCAAAATCGTTTAGCTTTAGATTATTTGTTAGCAGCTGAAGGTGGGGTATGTGGGAAGTTGAATCTAAGTAATTGTTGTTTACAGATTGATAATAATGGGCATGTAGTCGAAGATTTAGCCACCCAGATGAGAGAGCAGACATTTGTGCCTGTCCAGACCTGGCACCGTATGAAAATGGATGGGTGGTTTGGTTCATTGTTTTCCTGGATTGGTGGTCTGAAATCCCTTGTGTTTATCGTACTATTCATATTAGCCATGTGCTTATTGCTCCCTTGTCTCCTACCCCTTTGCTTACGCATTGTAACATCATCAATTGATAACACTATAGAGCGGAAGGCAGCTGCGAAAGTATTAACTATGTGGCGATATTACCCTATACCCCACGATGATGATGCCATTACACCAGTATAATGTGTTAATTGACTAATGAGTGATTTAATTCTCACCCTTCCTCACTTGCGGGTGAGAATAATCAAAGGGGGGAATGTGGTAGGCTGTGGCCTAGCATGGTCTGCTACTATGAAAGGCCAGTAAGTTAGGCCTGGATCCTAACTCCCATTATAGCTAGAAAAAGAACCAAAAATCTGTGAAAAATGAGAGAACTGTTTTAAAATGCTTAATAAGAAGTTTTCATGAATTCATAAGTCTTCTATTATTCTCTTGTGTGTGAAAGAACAGAAATGTTTCAGTATATGCATTCCAGAAGCCGAAGTTAACCTTGCAGTAGAAAAGTAACGAAATTCAGAACTGTACCATTGTTCAAGCAATCCTAAAGGAGGGGGCCGGTTGCTAGGCTCCAGAGGAATTTCTAATTGGGCAAATGAAGGGAATGTATAACCAATGAGAAGTTTGCATATATCGAGTTAGAACCAATAGAAAGTTCTCAAGTATCAAACTGAAAAAGAGGTATAAATGGTTATGTCTCTGTATAGACTTTTGCTCAGTTCCTTTTGAAGCTTTGACTGACTGGGCCTTGTGCACAATAAACTGGCTTGGACCCTGTCAATTTGCTCCTGGACTTATTCATTGATTGCACTTTCCCACAGCACTATAACCACAATGAGAGGCCCAAGAGACAAAGCACAACAAACACCATCCCTACTCCCTGCGTCTACAAAGAAACATGATCATATAACGCCCCTTCTACACCAACTCCACTGGCTACATATCACTGCCCGTGCAAGATACAAATCCGCTCTCACTGTATTTAAGATAAGAAACAGCATGTCAGCGGGAGCACTAGAGGAGACACTCTGCTATAATCACAATGAGAGGCCCAGGAGACAAAGCACAACAAACTCCATCCCTACCCCCTGCACCCACAAAGAAACATGATCATATAACACCCCTTCTACACCAACTCCCCTGGCTACTTATCACTGCCCGTGCAAGATACAAATCTGCTCTCTCTGTATTTAAGATAAGAAACAGCATGTCAGCGGGAGCACTAGAGGAGACACTCTGCTATAATCGGGAAGATGTCTTACAACTATTAGATAAACTGAAGAGTAGCAAATCACCTGGGCCGGATGGTATACATCCAAGGGTGTTGAAAGAACTGAAATATGAGATTGCAGACCTGCTATCAGTAATCTGTGAACTATCATTAAAATCATCTCTAATACCTGAAGATTGGAGGATCGCCAATGTAACACCAATTTTTAAAAAGGGCTCCAGGGGTGATCCGGGAAACTACAGACCAGTGAGCCTGACGTCAGTACCGGAAAAAATGGTAGAAACCATCATAAAGAATAAAATTACTCAGCATGTAGATAGTCACAACCTAATGGGAGACAGCCAACATGGCTTTAGACAAGGAAGATCTTGTCTTACTAATCTGTTATGTTTTTTTGAAGGAGTGAATAAACAGGTGGACAAAGGTGAGTCGGTTGATATTGTGTATCTGGCTTTCAGAAAGCCTTTGACAAGGTTCCTCATCAGAGACTTTTGGCAAAACTAAAGAGTCATGGGATAGGAGGCAGTGTTCTATTGTGGATCAGGAACTGGTTAAAAGATAGAAAGCAGAGGGTAGGGCTAAATGGCCAATTTTCCCAATGGAGAAAGGTGAATAGTGGTGTACCCCAGGGATCTGTGCTGGGTCCGCTGCTTTTTGACATATTCATAAATGACCTGGAAAGTGGAATAACGAGTGAGGTTATCAAATTTGCAGATGACACAAAACTATTTAAAGTTGTTAAAACCGAAGAGGATTGTGAAAAATTGCAAGAGGATCTTGATAAATTGGAAGACTGGGCATCAAAATGGCAGATGAAATTTAATGTGGACAAGTGCAAGGTTATGCACCTAGGGAAGAACAACCCAAACTATGGTTACACGATGCAAGGTTCCACATTAGGAACCACCACCCAGGCAAAAGATTTAGGCGTCATTGTGGATACCATGTTAAAACCCTCGGCCCAGTGTGCAGCGGCGGCCAAGAGAACAAATAGAATGCTAGGTATGATAAGGAAAGGAATGGAAAATAAAACAAAAGATATTATAATGCCTCTATATCGTTCCATGGTGAGACCGCACCTTGAATATTGTGTGCAATTCTGGTCGCCGTATCTTAAAAAGGATATAGCGATTTTAGAAAAGGTTCAGAGAAGAGCCACCAAAATGGTAAAGGGGATGGAAGGATACTCCTATGAAGAAAGGCTAAAAATGTTAGGGCTCTTTAAACTGGAAAAGAGACGGCTGAGGGGAGATATGATAGAAGTCTATAAATTAATGAACGGAATGGAACGGGTAAACGTAGATCGATTGTTTACGTTATCAGAATATAGAAAGACTAGGGGACATGCAATGAAGCTACAGGGTAAACTATTTAAGACCAACAAAAGAAAATATTTTTTCACTCAACGTGTAATCAAACTCTGGAATTTGTTACCGGAGGATGTAGTAAAGGCTGTTAGTGTAGCTGGGTTTAAAAAAGGTTTGGACAAGTTCCTGGAGGAAAGGTCCATAAACCATTATTAAGAAGTGACCGAAGATATCAATGCTTGACCCAGTACAAGCATTGTGGAACTTGTGTCTCTTGGGGAAACTGCTAGGTACATATGACCTAGTTTGGCCACTGTTGGAAACAGAATACTGGGCTTGATGGACCTTGGTCTGACCCAGTATGGCATATCTTATGTTCTTATTATGTTCTTATGAGAGGCCCAAGAGACAAGGCACAACAAATACCATCCCTACTCCCTGTGCCTACAAAGAAACATGATCATATAACGCTCCTTCTACACCAACTCCACAGGCTACCTATCACTGCCCGTGCAAGATACAAATCTGCTCTCTCTGTATTTAAGATAAGAAACAGCATGTCAGCGGGAGCACTGTTATAGCAAACGCTGTGAAAAGCTCTTATTCAATCACTTACCCACAGAAGGAAAACTCACAGACAGGCTGGAATGCAAACAGGATCTTTAATGTGCACAGGTTCAGACAGAGAGCCGGTACCCTCCACAAAAGAGTCTGAGCCCCGTGGGACGTCCTTCAATGCCTTAAATACAGTATAATTTCAAACTCATTCTATAATCCCATTTGCCACAGGTATTTCCTGTCCACCAATCAGCAGCCCCTGGGGAGGTACCTGGGTGACCTGTCCAAACCGGTGTGTTCTGGTCTGTTGGTTTCTGGGCTAGGGGATACTGTGCTCAGACCTGGAGTGGGGGAAGGGTGTCTACTGAAATAGCAGGCTGATTACTTTATGTAAGAGCCTCATGGCTTGGGGGAAGGGTCAGGCACTTGTGTAAGAGCCTCATGGCTGCCTCATTCCCCCCTTTTTAAGTGAGACCTCAACCGCTAGAGGCGGTAGAGGGCTGTATTACTGGAGGCAAGCCGCAGAGGGGTGTATTTGGGACAGGGCCAATATCTGGGGGCCGTTCTTTATCTCAGAGCCAGCTGCAGTAACTAACCCTCTTTCCCTGTACTGGGCCCCGTGGGCATGGAGAGTGGCAAAGGCATACCGGGAGTCTGTGTATATATTTATACAACTGTTAGTCCCAAGGGTTAAGGCATGGGTAAGGGCAATGAGTTCCGCATTCTGTGCGGATGTTCCAGGGGGTAAAGGCTGAGCTTCGACTATCTCTTCCATCATCACCACCGCGTACCCTGCACACCTACGGCCCTCCAACACCAGACTTCTTCCATCTACGAAGTAGGTTTCATCCGGATTGCTTAACGGCACATCTGTCAGGTCAGGGCGACTGGAGAAGACTGTATCCATCACTTCCAGGCAGTCGTGATCAGGTGGTCCTGGGCTAACAGGCAGGAATGTAGCAGGGTTTAAGGCTTGACTGGTAGTTATTTGCACTCTGGGATTTCCCCATAACATGCTCTGGTATTTCAACATCCGGGAGCTGGTGAACCAGTGACTTCCTTTATGCTCTAGCAATGTTCAGACTGAATGTGGGACGGTGACTGGAAGGCCTTGACCCATGGACAGTTTATCAGACTCTTCCACCAACAAGGCTGTTGCTGCTATTGCTCTCAGACAAGGTGGCCATCCCTTGGCCACTGGATCCAGCAGTTAGACAGGTAGGCGACTGGTCACGGCCAAGACCCCAGTTGTTGGGTCAAGACCCCCAAAGCTGTTCCTGCTGCCTCGTGCACATAGAGGGTGAAAGGCTTGGTGACATCCGGAAGGCCTAGGGCTGGTAATGACAGTAATGCCCTTTTCAAATGTTCGAAGGCCTCCTGTTGGTCACGACCCCATTCAAGGGGGCTCTTCTCTCGGCCCTTTGTAGACTCATAGAGAGGCTTTGCGATCTTGGGAATCCAGATTCGACAGTACCCAGCGGCCCCGAGAAAGGCACGTACTTGCTTGCAGGTTGTTGGCACTGGGATCCGGCACACTGCTTCCTCCCTCAGCTACCCAACCGTCGGCTTCCTTTTGACAGATGGAATCCCAGATACTTCACTTCCGACTGACATAACTGAGCCTTTTTTCTGGAGACTCGGTATCCCCCATCGTACAGAAGTTGGAGAAGCTCTGTGGTTGCCAGTACACATTCAGCCTCAAAGTCAGCAGCGATTAGTAGGTCATCAATGTACTGTAGAAGTACTCGTCTGCCGGGCTCCCCCGGAGGGAAACTAGCAAGATCTTGTGCCAATGCTGTGCTGAAAATGGTAGGGGAGTTCTTGAATCCCTGTGGTAAATGAGTCCAGGTAACTTGGGACTTTCTGCCAGTAGCAGGGTCCTCTTTCTCGAAAGCATACAGGTGCTGGCTTGCAGTATCCAGGCGTATACAAAAGAAGGCATCTTTTAGGTCCAGTACTGAGAAGTGAGAAGCAGTCACCGGGATGAGGCCCAACAGTGTATAAGGGTTTGGTACTACTGGATACAGAGTCACAGTGGCCTCATTGACACGACGGAGGTCCTGAACAGGTCGATAGTCGGTGGTTCCAGGTTTTCGAACTGGCAGCAAAGGAGTGTTCCATGCCGATTGGCAGGGCCGCAGGATACCATGCTGTAGTAGCTGCACCAGATGATGATGAATTCCTTCTACAGCTGCCCGCGGCAGCGGGTATTGTCGCACATGTACCGGGGAGGCTCCCGGCTTCATTTCAACACATAATGGGAGGGATGTTAATGGCCATTCCGGGGGGTTTTCTTCAGCCCATACTCCAGGGGGCACTGATTCCCACGTATCCAGGGTAGCCACATCAGATCTGGCCTGTTCTCATATAACCGCCATTCTTCTTCTCGGGGGACGGACAGTACCAAAACTGTTGGGCCCAGGCTGGGTATTTCGAGCTCAGCCTGGCCGTCAGACCCGAATGAGATTTGGGCCTGGAGTTTTGCCAGAACATCCCGACCCAGCAAGGGTATGGGACATTCAGGCATATACAGGAACTGGTGAGTGATGGTCCGTCCCCCCCCAACTGGCACATGCGGTTTTGCAGAAAAAGGTCTCTGGGCCCTCTCCCCTGTTGCTCCGGAATCGACCATGAATTGCATTCTCCGGCCCCCTAAATTCATGTTGACCATAGGCTCCTGGGGACCCAACAGAAACTTGGTGCCCGGTCTGGCCTAGTAGTCATCTGAGTCATAATGTTCCATGGTTACAAGGCCTTCAGTGGCTGGTTCCGGTGGAGGCGGGAAAGCATCATACTGGTTTTTGCTCCCGTGTAGTACGTACAGGTGCTCTCGCGCCCCTTGTGGATGGGTATCGCCCTCGTCTTGTGTTACGATTTGGACATTCATTCTTCCAATGTCCCTCCTCTTTGCAGTAGGCACATTGATTGGGGGCTAGGGGAAACCTCAGCCCCCCGTATCTGCGGCCTCGCCCTCGTTCTTCTGTGCTGAACAAAGTAGGAAGCAGTTGTCTAGTGTCCGACCAGGCAGGCTGGTGTGTTTGCATACTACTGGTCATAAGGTCTGTCAGTTCTTGGGGCTTTTCAGTATAGGAAGCATAGTGGGTTTTCCAGTTCAACAGGTCCGTGGTGGAGAAAGGGACATAAATCAGGCTGGATGGTCCCAGTGTCACACGCCCAGCAGCATCAAGGTACGGGAGCCCCTGTACTTGTCGTAGTGGCAATTGGAGATCATGCGACCGCAGGCGGCAGGCTACCGGGGCGGACGATTCAAGCTCAGACTCTGTGCTCTCAGGGGAGGAGATGGTGGCACTGGAGGTGGCAGAAGTGGGAGGGGAATCTGAAGATGAGGGGCCAGAGTCCGTAGAATCTTCCCTAAATCTGGTATCACCCACCCCAAGAAGAGGTCTTCCTGACCTTTCAGCTGTGGGCGGATCCTGCAGTGGTGCGGATGGGACACGGGGTTGAAGTAGAGGGAGGGGGCGTGGAGGAATATCAAGAGAGTCCCGTCCCTGGTAGATAGGGGCGGGTGTCCGTCCCTTTTGGCGGCCGATGGCCGCCACCATTACTCTACACTGATCCTCGTGACAGCGCTGGAGCCACCTTGGTCTGAGTTGGCATATGGTCAGCCATGAGTCAATATATGGGAACTGGTCAGGGAGCTCTTTTGCTACAATTTGATGGACCAAGGACACAGTGGCCAGGTCAATGGACCCCTGGGGAGGCCATAACTTAACTAAGGCTGGCCATTCCCTCTCACACAAAAAGGATAATCTGGAGGCGGAGAGAGGTACCCCGTAATCCTCTCTAAACCCAGATTTAAAATTGTGAAGCATGCACTGTAGGGGCGTTTTCACTTTTGACTTTCCCGACCCCATGCTCTAATTCTAATTCAATAACTAAGTACAGTATACAATGTGGATCAGATCTTCTAACCTAATCTCAATTCAGAGGAAAAAAAATGCAATTTACAGTAAGAAAAATGCAATTTACAATACAGATCCTATCTAGCCTTAATTCAGGAAAAATAATACAATTTACAAAAAAACACAAAATTTTTTACAATATAGGTCTTGGCAATTTACAAAATATACACTCAGATTTGATTTAGGTAAGAGTAAGCTAGCTATTCTTAAAATGTCCACCAGATGGAGCTCCAGGATCACTTTAACCACCAGGAATAGTAGTATGGTGAATACAGCTAATGTCCACTAGATGGAGCTCCAGAATCGCTTTAAATGTATTTGAGTGTAGCTTACACGTGGTCTTTTCAAGATGGCCGCCTCCTCATGTGTTCCACACTGGATCAAGCTCTGCACACCACCGGACACGACTCAGCTGTTCCCGAACTTAAAAAAGAAACAAGGGAACAGGCATCGGGTCAAAGCAGCTCCGGATCTCAAAGGGAAGCAGGGGAACACAGATCGGGACCCCCCGGGAACAGTCCAGCGCAACCAAAAGGGGCCAGCAGAGACAAGCGGCGGCAGGCCCGAAAACGGACGCCCCGGCACGCCCAGCCCTCACTCGTGGAAAGGCAAAGGACCAAATCAGTGGAGGAGAGCCAGCCGGGCCGCGGCGCGCAAACCACACATGCAGGGGAGAGAATAAAAGCAATTTAAATGTCGGAGAGCTAGCCTGGCCGCGGCGCACAGATCGCACAAGCAGGGGAATAAAAAAAAAAGCAATTTAAATGTCGGAGAGTCAGCCGGGCCGCGGCGCACAGACCACACAAGCAGGAGAGAGGAAAAAGGCACTTTTAAACATCGGAGAGCCAGCCGGGCCGCGGACAAAGACAAATTGCGGTCAGTACAAACTTTTAATAATTAGCTTGGCACACTTAAGGGAGTTAATACTAATATCCTAGGCAATTTTTCTTCAATAGCTTTGGCAGCGCTGCACTTTAAATACTTTTTAAGGGGCCCAAGGTAGCAAAATTGATCATACTGCAGTTATCTTACTGGTACTCTGATTTCTACTCAAAACTGGACGAACGATGGCTTCAGAAACCCCCCCCCCCCCCGGGGTCCCTACTAGGACCGTTCGTTGCGGGTGATCGGGCCGCTACAGGTTCACAGAATTTACTACCCAAAACAGTAAGGCAGTACTTACCAGACCTCTGATCAGGAAGAGTTTGGATGCCAGTCTATCCAGCCGGTTTTCAATCGGGGATTCAGCCGCAGGGACCGACTGACCACACAAGTCAAAGAGTCCTTCGGAGCACAAAGGGGCCCCGTGGCGCCAAGGATCATTAATCACCTGGAGGGGTCGGTCCCTGACCGGTGGAGGCCCTGATCCTGCAAAAAGTAGTAGTCTTCCCACCGTGGGTGTGATAAGAGAGGCTTTTCTTTAAAGTTTCCCGGCCAATGCACCAGAAATGTTATATCAAACGCTGTGAAAAGCTCTTATTCAATCATTTACCCACAGAAGGAAAACTCACAGACAGGCTGGAATGCAAACAGGATCTTTAATGTGCACAGGTTCAGACAGAGAGCCGGTACCCTCCACAAAAGAGTCTGAGCCCCGTGGGACATCCTTCAATGCCTTAAATACAGTATAATTTCAAACTCATTCTATAATCCCATTTGCCACAGGTATTTCCTGTCCACCAATCAGCAGCCCCTGGGGAGGTACCTGGGTGACCTGTCCAAACCGGTGTGTTCTGGTCTGTTGGTTTCTGGGCTAGGGGATACTGTGCTCAGACCTGGAGTGGGGGAAGGGTGTCTACTGAAATAGCAGGCTGATTACTTTATGTAAGAGCCTCATGGCTTGGGGGAAGGGTCAGGCACTTGTGTAAGAGCCTCATGGCTGCCTCAGCACTAGAAGAGACACTCTGCTATAACCACAATGAGAGGCCCAGGAGACAAAGCACAACAAACTCCATCCCTACCCCCTGCACCTACAAAGAAACATGATCATATAACACCCCTTCTTCACCAACTCCCCTGGCTACTTATCACTGCCTGTGCAAGATACAAATCTGCTCTCTCTGTATTTAAGATAAGAAACAGCATGTCAGCGGGAGCACTAGAGGAGACACTCTGCTATAATCACAATGAGAGGCCCACGAGACAAGGCACAACAAACTCCATCCCTACTCCCTGTGCCTACAAAGAAACATGATCATATAACGCTCCTTCTACACCAACTCCACAGGCTACCTATCACTGCCCGTGCAAGATACAAATCTGCTCTCTCTGTATTTAAGATAAGAAACAGCATGTCAGCGGGAGCACTAGAAGAGACACTCTGCTATAACCACAATGAGAGGCCCAGGAGACAAAGCACAACAAACTCCATCCCTACCCCCTGTGCCTACAAAAAAGCAAATGATTCAACCACCAAGAGAGCATTCTCGCTTGCAGCACCTATGATCTGGAACTCCCTGCCTATGAAACTGAGATCCACTACCGACATGAAGGATTTTAGAAAGCAGCTAAAAACCTTCCTATTTACAGATCATTACAATGAACTCACCTAACCTGAATACAATTGACCCCATCTAACTCTGGAACAGAAAAACCATTCATCTAACATCATTGTATATATTTATTCTTTGTATATAAGTAATGCTTCATTACTTCCATCTGCATCTCTCTCCTCCCCCTCCTCCCCACCCTAGCTCCTTCATAAGTTAATAAGTTAATGTAACCGAAAGTTTCAAAAGTTCCCTGTAAACATGTAAGTTTGATGTAAACCGCTTTGATTTAACAATAAGGCGGTATATAAAAACTGTTAAATAAATAAATAAAAATCCCATTATCCACAGGTACAAATCTTGACATTCACAACAGTTTATGCTGGTGGACTGCCACATCGCACCTATCAGTGGATTTCTCGTTCCAGCCACTTCAACCTCAATTCACTCTAACAATGGATGCATCCACCTATGGCTGGGTGGCGAACCTACTTCATCTGTCTAAACAAGGACTTTGGTCACTGCAAAAATGCTTCCTTCACATCAATGTCTTAGAGCTTCAGGCAGTACACTATACTTTACAGGTCTTCATACACTGGGTCAGCAACAAGATCCTGTTGATACAAACAGATAATCAGTTATCCATGTTCTACAACAACAAGCAAGGTGGAGTAGGTTCTCTTCATCTATGTCACATAGCCACACGCCTCTGATTCTTTGCCCTCTCCATAAACACTTCGATCAGAGCAATCTACCTACCAGGAAAACAAAATCAATTAGCAGACTCGCTAAGTTGGTGCGTGGACCCTCATGAATGGTCCCTCGACCCTTTAGTAGTCCACATACTCTTCACACAATGGGGCACTCCCTTGGAGTTACTGCTTGGGTTAGAAATTGGTTGGCTGGGAAGCAACAAAGAGTACAGGTAAATGGAGCTCACTCTGCGGAGAAGGATGTTACCAGTGGTGTGCCCTGGGGATCTGTCCTTGTTCTGATTCTTTCTAACATCTTTGTTAGTGATATAGCGGAAGGGCTGTCGGGTAAGGTTTGCCTCTTTGCGGATGATACCAAAATCTGCAATAGAGTAGACACCCAGGAAGGTGTAGATAACATGAGGAGGGATTTAGCTAAGCTTGAAGAATGGTCTAGAAATTGGCAGCTGGGATTTAATGTTAAAAAATGTAAGGTCATGCATTTGGGCTGCAGCAATCCAAGGGAGCAATATAGTATAGGGGTGAAGTACTTTTGTCCACTAAAAAAGAGCAGGACCTAGGCGTGGTTATGTCTGATGATCTTAAAGTAGCTAAACAGGTAGAAAAGGCGAAGGCAAAAGCTAGAAGGATGCTTGGGTGCATACAGAGAGGAATGGCTAGCAGAAAAAAGGAGGTGATAGTGCCTCTGTATAAGTCTCTGGTGCAACCTCATTTGGAGTATAGTGTGCAATTCTGGAGAACGCACCTTCAAAAGGATATAAACAGGATGGAGTCGGTACAGAGGGTGGCTACTAAAATGGTTAGTGGTCTTCATTATAAAGCATATGAGGACAGACTTAAGTATCTTAATATGTACCCCTTAGAGGAAAGGCGGGATAGAGGTGATATGATTGAGATGTTTAAATACCTCTGTGGCATAAATGTTCAGGGAGAGAGCCTCTTTCAATTGAAAGCAAGTTCTGCTACGAAGGGACATGGGATGAGGGTGAAATGGGATAGATTCAGGAGTGATATGCAGAAATATTTCTTTACTGAAAGAGTGCTGGATCCATGGAATAGTCTCCCAGTGGAGGTGGTAGAGATGAGAACAGTAACTGAATTCAAAAAAGCATGGGACAAACACAGAGGATCTCTAAAGGAAAAAAGGGGACGTTGTAGTTGTTGATATGGAAGGACAGACTAGATAGGCCATGTGGTCTTTTTCTGTCGTCATATTTCTATGTTTCTGTGTTTCTAGATCTCTTCATCACCACCGACAACACCAATTGCATGCTCTTCTGCTCCATAAGACCAAGTCTTCTCTAATGGGCACACAATGCCTTTGCCATACCTTGGACTCACTGGCTGTGTTATGCCTTACTTCCATTTCCACTCATCAGTCAAATTCTCCTCAAGATCCGCCAGTACAAAGTGTCAATCATCCTCATGGCTCCTCAATTGCCATGGCAGGCCTGGTTTCCTCGCCTCCTTGCCATGATGATACAGGGGCTACAACTCTGGGCATGAATCCTTTTTTGCTCACACAGCATCAAGGCACCTTGCTCCATCCCAACTTTTACAGCTTCTCGTTAGACTCCAAGTACCTCTGCAATAGCTTCCTCCTTCCCGAAGGAGGTGTTAGAAGTGATTACTGCTGCTAGAAGTGATTACTGCCTTGAAAAAATTGACTACTCGGATGTCCTACTGATGTAAATGGTTCCGCTTCATCCACTGGGTGAAGGAGCACTATCAAGAACCCGTTCACTGTCCTCTGGGGGGTGCCTTATGTATCTGCTGCATCTTTCTAACTCTGGTCTGTAGATCACATCCGTCTGTTATCACCCCTCCACCATAGCGGCTTCCCATGCCATGGTGGATGGCAAGCCTGTTCATCTGCTTACTTCAAAGTTTATGAAAGGCTTCATGAATACCAAACCTTACATCAAACCACCTCTCCTGGCATCGGACCTCAATGTGGTCTTAGAACTCATGAAAGCTTCCTTTGAATACCTCGGAATAGCTTCTCTAAAGCACCTTACCTGGAAAACAGTTTTCCTTGTGGAAATAACCTCTGCATTGAGAATCAATGAGTTTCAAGCACTCGTTCACTATCCTCCATACACACAGTTTCTTCATAAGAAAGTGCTCTTAAGGATGCATCCTAACTTCCTTCTGAAAGTTGCAGCAGAGTTTCACTTGAACCAGTCCATTGTATTTCCTGACTTTTTTCCTGATTTCAAGGCAGACTCACCAAAACAATCCCTCCATACCTTGGACTGCAAACATGCTCTACTTTATTACCTATATGCCATCAAACTTCTGAGATCATTCATACAACTTTTTGTCACTTTCAATCTGAACAACTCCGGACGACCAGCTTAAAAAAAAGACTGTTTCATCCTGGGTTTCAGACTGTATCGCCTTCTGATATGCCCAAGCTCACTTACCAGCCCCAGGTTGAGTGGGGCCCCATCAATTATGTGCAATGGCAACCACTGTGGCCAGTTTAGCCGCAGTCTCCACCCAGGATATCTGCAAGGCAGCTACTACTACTACTACTGAGCATTTTTATAGCGCTACCAGTCATACGTAGCGCTGTACAGACAAATAAATAAGAGACAGTCCCTGCTCATCAAAGCTTACAATCTAGTCAAGACAAATGCAGAAGGTGTAGGGAGGAGTAAATAGTGGGGAAAGGAGATTAGGTGGGTCAAGATCCAAAGGCAGCAGCGAAGAGGTGAGCTTTCAACCTGGATTTGAAGAGGGTCAGAGAGGGTGCCTGGCATACAGATAGAGGTAGTTTGTTCCAGGTGTAAGGCGCAGCAAGGTGAAAGGAAGGAAGTCTGGAGTTAGCAATACGAGAGAAGGGCACAGATAGAAGCAGTTGGCTAGAAGAGCAGAGTTCCCGAGGGGGTTGTAAGGAGAGATAAGAGAAGAAAGGAGCCGCAGAGTGAATGTGTTTATAGGTCAGCAGGAGAAGTTTGAACTGGATGCGGAAATGGATAGGGAGCCAGTGGAGTGACTTGAGAAGGGGAGTAATATGGGCATGACGAGGCTGGCGGAAGATTAGTCGTGCAGCAGAGTGTTGAACAGATTGAAGGGGAGAGAGATGATTCAAAGGGAGACCAACAAGGAGTAGGTTACAGTAGTCAAGACGGGAGGTGATTAGGGATTGGATAAGCCTTTTAGTAGTGTGTTCAGAGAGGAAGGGGTGGATTTTGTTAATGTTGTAGAGAAAGAAATGGCAGGTCTTGGCTACGAGATGGATGTGTGTGGAGAAGGAGCGAGAGGAGTCAGACAACCCCCAGATTGCGGGCCAAGGAGACAGGAAGGAGTACAGAGTTGTCCGCAGAGACTGAGAAAAGGGGAGGATGAGGGGAGGTTTTAGGGGGAAAGATAAGAAGTTCAGTCTTGGCCATGTTCAGTTTTTTTTTAGTTTTTTTTTATTGAAAGACTTCCAAAGAATTACAAAGATACAGAAACCACAAGGATCTTCAAACAAGATGCAACAGTATCAACACAACATCAGATCTCAATAAGGATCTACAATACGTCTTCATTTTTATTGGCCATGTTCAGTTTTAAGTGGCGGTGAGACATCCAGGCAGCAATGTCAGAAAGGCAGGCAGAGATCCGGGTCTGGATTGCCGGAGATAGTTCGGGAGTAGAGAGGTAGATTTGGGAGTCATCTGCATACAGATGATACTGAAAGCCATGGGAAGAAATAAGCGTGCCAAGAGACTGCGTATAGAGAGAGAAAAGGAGCGGGCCCAAGACAGAACCTTGGGGTACCCCAACTGGGAGTGGAGTGGGAACGATCCAAACTGTATTGTTTACCAGACAATACAGTTTGGATCGTTCAACAGCAAGAGACTTAGTCTGGGCAGGCAGTTCTCCAAAACCTGTTTGCCTCTTGAGTACAAGCTTCACCTTCCGCCCATCACATATTATAGCTTGGGCCGCACTATCCGTAAATATGCTATGCAGCCCTCAGCTTTGAACTCACCATGGAGTGTGCCTGCATCCCCCTGCTTGTCTGCAGAGATCGTGGAATTGCTTACCTGTAATGGAGATTCTCTGTAGACAGCAAGGTATGCAGCCACACTCACCTGTCCACCGCCTCACAAAGAAAGAAAAAAGTGAATGAGAGAGCAGGCAAACTTTTTGAAGAAAGGACACTTGATATTTTGGGATTTACCTAATCCCATTGTATATATGGTTTTGTTTTGTTTTTTTAAGTTGTATACAGTATAAGTTCAATTTTGGATCTAATGCTCCGCAGCTCTAAACAGAACTGATTTAGGTGGGAGCGGCGGTCATCACATACTGCGCATGCTTGGAGAAATCCAAAGGACTTTTTTAAGCTGAGGGAGGGGATGGCACCTTGGAGCGTGGCAGCATACTCCTGCTGTCTACGGAGACCCCTGCTACAGATAAGCAACTCTGCTTTCCAGTCTTAAGTTTTGCTCGGAAAGAGCCTGCACTGAATGCATACTGTATGTGCCTGGATACGCAAATAAACAACTATTTTTGTTGGAACTCACACCATGAGGGAATCTCCCTCTCGTTGTGTGCTGTTACGTTTTTATCTTAAATTCAAATAGGGACACAACCCTAACAAGGATTAGGGGGACATCAACCCTCTAATACCAACCGAAGGAAAATTCAATTCATATGAAGGCCAGAGCCTAAGAAAAAGTGAGTTTTGTATGACTTGGGACAAGATTTTGAATACGTGTGGACTGGATTTAATAGCTTTACTGGTTGAACGCTTGAGTAAGGAAGAAATAAAAATTAAGGAACAGCTCAAAACAATGGAGGAACAATTAACAACAGCTTTGTCGCTGGAAAAATTCCGATTGGATTTGAAGGATTTGGAACTTCAATTAAAACAGTTCCAGGAGTCTATAAAACAAAAAAAGATTATAAAATACAAACGTGATACGGGGGATTATGAGAAGAATCAAGTTTACACTTGGAGGCAATTTTTACAACAGGGTAAACAGAAGAAGAAGCAACAAGTTACATTTGAGGATTCCACTGAGGAGAGTGAGAGTTCTTCAGAAAGTACGGGTCCTGGTGGTTCGACTGTAGTTTGGGGGGGTTCGTCCCATCATTCTTTTTTCAAGGGCCGCCCTCAAACACACCGGCCCCCCTATCCTGAGGAAGGTCGGAGGGGACCAACCACCAGATCACACACGAGGTCTCAATAATTAATTTAGCAGCAATGGCATTAACTATGGATCAAACGAGGGTATTGCAATTAGGGTTGTCGTTTGTTCCCTCTTCTAAATATGATCCGTTCCGAATTCGGGTGGCTCTTTATAAGTTTTTTAGAAAATTACAAGTTACCCACTTCTTTCAATCCCAGAAGTCTACAGTGTTTACTGTACATGATTCCGTGATTCGTAATCCCTCAAAGTGGATCCCCCCGGGGGTGTTGGATCCAGCGATTGAAACCTTTCAAAAATTGGTATTGAGAGATCTTACCCAGTGGGAGGGAAAGGGATTACATCATCAGTTTTCGAATCTTGGGAAGGCACAATATAAAGCCTTAAACTCTTTAGGGGATTGTAAAAATGTTATTATTCATAGGGCGGATAAGGGAGGGGCGACATTGATCCAGAATATGCAATATTATCAGGGCATAGTGTGGGCACATTTATCGGATGTGAAATATTATGTTTTATTACAAGGGGATACTACAGCTTTAATACGGGCGGAAATACAAGAACTTACGGCGTTAGCTTTATCTTCTAGTTGGATTACCCCTAAAGAACATCTGTTTTTGAATAAAGTACACCCGGTCACTCTGATACTTTACATGGTGCCTAAAGTTTATAAGGACCTTCAGAATCCCCCGGGTCACCCAATAGTGTCGTGCCGTGGCTCTCTTTTAGAGCCGCTCTCTCAGTTTTGTGATTTATTTTTTCGCCCATTACTGCCAACTGTTCGATCTTATGTACGGGATTCTTTTCACTTTTTGAAAACATTAAAGGAGTTACCGGGTGATAAGTCGTCCTGGTATATGGTAACTATGGACATAAAAGCTCTATACACCAATATAAATCAGGAAGCTGCGTTGGCCATGGCGGAACAAGTTCCATTTGATTTACCATCTCGCTTACCGGAATCCTTCATCATCAGTTTGTCAAAATTAGTATTGACTAAAAACTTCTTTTTGTTTGAGGATCAATACTTTCAACAAATACATGGGATTGCAATGGGGGCGACGGTGGCACCGTCGGTGGCCACGTTTTATATGGCAGAGTTTGAAACTAGATATATATATCCTTCTCCATGGTTTCAATGGATACGTATGTGGTCCAGATTTTTGGACGATGTTTTTTTCTTTTGGACTGACACGGAAGTAACATTGAATGAGTTCTTCATTTGGATTAACACGTTGTCACCTGACCTCCAATTTACACCCACCTTCCATAAAGAGACAATAGATTTTTTGGACATCCGTTTATTCAAGGATGGTTCGGGGATGGGTTCTACTCTGTATCGTAAGGTGGTCCAACGCAATACTTTGCTTCATTACCGGAGTTATCATCCGGGCCCCTTACGGAGGGGGTTACCGGTGGGTCAATTCATAAGATTGCGTCGACTATGTTCCACGTTAGAAGATTTCAAACTCCAGGCTTCAAGATTGAAGGCTCGATTGTTGGATCGAGGATATCCCCTTGGGATAATTAATCGGGCATACCGAAGAGCCCGGTTCAATCACGGGGATTGGTGGGACATTCAGAGTTCAAATTTTGAGGATTCTTCCCCATTTGTAGGGGTTTTGCCATACATGCCTGGTATTACCGAGGTGATAAAAATTTTAAAAACTCATTGGCCTATGTTATCCCTACACTCTAGTTTTGTAAAGCCGCTAATGTTTGCCCTGCAGAGGGGTAGAAACATAGCGGATTGGGTAGTTCATCATGACAGTTCCATTCAAGAAACAGGGAGGGAGGATCTTGTGGGCCATTTTAAATGTGCTGAGTGTGACTTTTGCACCTTGACACTGGAGGGTCATGTTTGGCAACACCCTCTCAATCATCGGAGGATTTACAGCAAATTTGCTACGACGTGCTTGTCTGCTTTTGTGATGTACATTCTAATTTGCCCCTGTAATTTAATTTATGTGGGCAAAACGTCGAGGGTCATGAAGAAAAGACTTCAGGAACATCGATCTCGGATTAATGGAGCTGCTTTGACAGCTCCGTTAGCTTCACATTGTCAGGAACATCATCATAGGTTTACTGACTTGCGCTGGAGAATAATTGACCACGTTCCATTTAAGGTCAGAGGGGGAGATAGGCATTCTCGCCTCAGTTACCAAGAACAATTTTGGATTTATACTTTGAATTCTATGGAGCCTCAGGGTCTTAATTCAACAGTGGAATGGTGGACTTTGGTATAAGCAGTATGGTTCGAGTGTACCGGGGACCTATTGGTTGCCAGCCGATCATGTGCTTATGTTGGGGCATTTAAATTGTCAGTGCTTCCGGTGGAATTAGGAGCGACGGAGTTTGAAGAAGAGCCGGGAGGATCGGGGGCTCGAAACAAATACAACGTTGAGTTACTTTAATGTGGAGGTGAGTTCTCCTTATATGGTTGCTCGGAATATGGAGTGGAGCCGTTTGGAATAAGCTTCTTTGGCTTGAGGAACGAGGAGTGGAGCCGTTTGGAGCCATTGGGAGTATGATTCTCCGCAGCAACATATGAAGCATGTTTCCCCACAGCATTAGTCTTATTACGAAGATCGTTAAGGGGTGCATCATCTAGCCTCTTGTTGGAGTATTTGGGTCTCATCAATAATTGACCCTGAGGAGCACGCTAAGTAACCCTAGAGTGGAAAATCTTCAGTGGGTTTGGCTATTTGTCTGTTGAGGACGCTGATATGTTGGATGCCTACTGAACTGCTGAAGAGAAGCTTACGTTCAAGCTAAGTGACTTTTTCTTAGGCTCTGGCCTTCATATGAATTTAATTTTCCTTCGGTGGGTATTAGAGGGTTGATGTCCCCCTAATCCTTGTTAGGATTGTGTCCCTATTTGAATTTAAGATAAAAACGGAACAGCACACAACGAGAGGGAGATTCCCTCATGGTGTGAGTTCCAACAAAAATAGTTGTTTATGTGGGTTTCCCTTGTTGGTTTGGATGTTTATATGGGAGACCTAATAAGTTCTTTGGTTGTTATATGGATACGCAAATAGGCATGTACTTGGATGTGACTTGACTGGGAGGGGAGTTTGAGAGGAGTGCAATATGCATGTGATTTATAAAATGCATACGTTTGTGCACGTCAGCCATGTACAGTTACAACTGCTGACAAGTTAGTGTAAATGCGCAGGAATACATTTTAGCTGCTTTTGTGCTAGAATTTTATAAAGACACATAGGCATCTCTTACCTGCTTAGCCTCCTGACCTAGCTCGTAGCTTGCTTTAAAATTGTGGGTCAATATTCAAAAGTAAATAACCAGATAGTGGCAGCCATTATCCAGATATTTGCTCTAGGCTGTGCTGTCTGGTGAGGGTTACTATTCAGACCATCCCATCACTATCCATGTGGAGGCCTATTCTGTAGGTGCACGTATGAGCCATCCGGACATCCAGAAATCTGGACAGCCCGGAGATGCACCTGATTCTGCTCCCATGGGGACTAGACAGCCCCGCAGGAGCAGAATCGAGGCATAGGGCCTGGATGTGCCCCGATTCGGGCACCCCGGATGTCCAGAGCTCTGCCCGGCTAGCTCAGCCTGGCTCCTGCATGGAACCGTGTCTCATTGCCATGGTACTGTAGCTCCATCCCTAAGCCCTGATCACTGGCGATGCATTAAATGGCTTGTCCCCTGCCACCTGACCCCCCATCGGGCCTTTTGAGTCCAGAATAGGGCTGCAGGGAACCCCCTGCCCCTGCTCACCTTCTCTCCTGAGCCCTCCACTGTCCACCGCGAACCTCAGGGGAACTTATTCCACCTCTGAGGTGAAAAAGCTCCTCATGTAGATGGCTGGCTCCGGACGTACAGGGCCCACACCAGAATCAGCCCTGTATGTCCGGGGTCAGGTTCACACCGCCGGCCTGCCCCCTCCCACCCTCGTACTGAGCTCCTCACACATCTCTGCTGTACATGCGAGGAGCTCATTTGCCGGCATAGCACCCAGGTGTTTAGTGGGGAATGTACGTCTGCCCTAGACGTATATCTCTACTAAACGCAGATCAGAATGACCCTCATAGAGGGCAATTTTATAACCAGGCACCTAGTTTATACAGGCACAATGCACCTATTTTATAAAGAAAAACACTTTTCTTTATAAAATACTAGTGTAAGTAGCTGAAAATTCACCTTACTTTAAAGCACTATCATTTACACTCATAGGCACACCTACATTTTGCAAGTACCCGCGTAAATGATAGTATTCTATAAACAACATGCACACTCCGCCCATGCTCTGCCCCTGTGCATAGCAGCATGAAATTAACACATGTACTTCTAGGCTGGGTGTGATTCTGTAAGAGACCATTTACAGGTGTAAATGACTAAAACACCCCTTTTAGGCACCTACTTGCAAGTGCGGAGCGTGGATGGAGAGTGGCAATTCACATAACTGGCCGGATGAAGTTGGAACAGTAGCAGTGGACAGTAGCACTGAATATACATTTTTTATCTCAGTGCCATGCAGACCACAGAGCTTCAGTATCAAGCAGTTACTCTACATGAGCATAAACCTCTGAATTAATATGCACAAGTTTGATTAACACATGTAGATCAGATAAAATTCTACAAATGATCTGAAAACAAACTGACCATGTTTTTCCCTGAACATGGTGCCACTAAAGCCTTTTGGAACTTGCTTCTTTGCTGAATCAGTCCATGGCGAAAGCTTGCCTAGTGCTTACCCTGTGCCATTTCTTTCTGTTTCTAGACCTTAAGATGTAGAAAGTCCCCTTTATCCCTGGGATGCACACACAGCACACAGAGAAACGTGTCTGTCAGCTCTCTCTGAAAGGAAGAAGTGATCTTTCCCACGTCTGAAAAGATAAAACTGCACATGCCTCTGTGGAGTTATGACAGTGACAGGCACCCAATCTATATGTATTCACCTGACAGTTCAGTGCGATCGTCAAAAATATTCAGATTCACATTACTGATCAATACATCTCCTTTTAGGAAGTAAATCATAGCACCTGTACTCAGTTTGTTACAGCCCCTTGGGATTTCTCGGGCCCTATTTTTTAAAAGGGGGAGGGGGGTTAAGCCATCTCTTCACCTCTCAGAAACTCAAGAAAATCTGACAAATAGAAAGAGATAGCAAAGTGGCTGGGGGAGAAGTGTACGTAGTGGGTTCCTCTGATCCAAAAATGATGATTATATCCATCTCAGAGACTGTACTTTCAAACAGAATCCCCCAAACTATATTTGTAAATCTGGTAGCTCCTAGAAAAAGCAGCAGATCAGAGGCTATGGCTGCACGTCTGTCTTCCAGCAGCACAGGATGATCGACATCACATGGGAAGGGCAAGTGCTGGAGATTGGTGTTGGCGTTGTACCTCTTCTCTCATCTCTCGGGGGGGGGGGGGGGGGGGTGCCGGCTTGGAGGCAGGGTTGATGCAAGGATTGGTGGTATTCTAGGCGGGTCTTCCGTCCTGCCATCCCACATGATCCGTTGTCATCCCTCCACTACCACTGCTACCATCCCTCTCTGGGGCCAGCAGCAGAGGTAACGGCTCTCAAATTGTGATGCAGTGCTTACCTGCATACTCCGGCACTTCATTGCGGTTTCTTTCGCCTACTATCTGCCCTCCCCCCCCCCCCCCCCCCCCCCAGGGATAAAGGGGACTTTCTACATCTTAAGGTCTAGAAACTGAAAGAAGTGGCACAGGGTTAGCACTAGGCAGAACTTCCTCCATGGACTGATTCATTCAGCAATTTATGCAAACCAGATGTCTGCATCAAAGGGAGATGGATGTGGCAGATAGTAGGAGAAAAGCCTCGGAGAGTATAGGTAAGCACTGTGACGCTGCTGCAGCCCCAAAGAGGGGCCTCCCAGAGGGCTGGGACTCTAGGCAACCATCTAGTTTGCCTAATGGTGGTGCCGGCACTGCTCGGAGGTTCGGCTGCAGCTCATCCCATATTCCTGTCTGAATCTCCACCTTTACAAAGGGAGTATTTTTATTTTTAATACCTTTGTCTGCTGTTCTGCCAGCTGTTTTGTTTTTGTAGCAATATTGCAGAAGGGGATTTTTTCTGCTGTTATTTTTCTTCTCTCTCCTCTAACCTTCAGGTTCAAAGAGGAAGGAAAGCTCTTTGAAGTCACTGCACTCCTCAGGTGTTACTATCCATAATTAACTTGCTAAGTAGACAGGTAGTGAAGTGTTGTATAAAGGTCTACATTGCCTAGCAAGTACTACCAGTCCTAGAGGGTCTTCAGTGCAAGCAAGGTAAATCTGTGCCTCTAGATACAAATTCTCCGCCTGAGTGTTCTAAAAAGAGGAGTATTTTTATTTTTAATACTTTTTTATGCTGCCCTGCCAACTGTTTTGTTTTGTAGCTGTATTGAAGAAAGGGATTTTTTCTGCTGCTAGTTTTTTCTCTCTCCTCCAACATTCACGTTCAAAGAGGAAAGCAAACTCTTCTAAGCACTCCTCAGGTGTTAGATCCTTCCTTCCAATCCCAGCTCCCAACTACTCCATGTGAGTAATGTTGCTATATAATCTTGTGACAAAGAGAACATATTGGCTGGAAGGAAAAATCTAGGAAGTACAGAGTTTCACATTTGGATATCTGATCAAAAAGTAAACAATTTGATATATTTGAAGGAGCTTTGATTAGGTAATATTACAAAGGGACTACACACCTCAGACACATATATCAAACAAGGAGGCCTACACATAGGGACATAGGACTGTTAGATCTCACATAAAAGAGACCAGTTACTTTTTCTTATAAAGGATAGCTGAGGAAAGGTTAGGGACTTTGGTAGGTCCTTTCTCATCTCCTTCAACAGGTAACAAAGCTTCAACAACTGAGTTATGGCTGGGAAAAATTGTGCTGCCAAAGCTGTTGCCCCTGTTTCAGCTTCTGCCTCTGTCCAGACAGACAACCTGATCCCAAGCAAGGGACTGGTTCCATTATCAAGATGTCTGCAAGTTGAACACCTCATGAAACAAGTGGAGGAACTGAGAGAGGAGGTGGCAAGGCTCAGAAGCATCTGTGAAGCGAGAAGTACATTGATGAGTTGCTTCTTGAGGCATCCAAGCTCTCCAACAAGGTGAAGATGGTATGTTACAGAAAGAAGAGAGCTGGGTACAGATCACCAGAGCCTGGAGAATCAACACACATTCTCCAACTCCACCATCCCTCAAATTGAAGAAGCAATATGCATCCCTGGAAGTGGAGGAGTTAAAAACATCTGAAGAACAGGAAGAATCAGGGCTTAAGCATCCTAAAGTTGCAGAATCAGTGACCACAAGGAAGTGAAGGTTAGTAGTCATTGGTGACTCTCTTCTGAGTCATCAGAGGCATCCATCTGCTGATCAGACTTGATGCCCCAGAAAGTGTTGTCTGTCAAGTGCCAAAATCTAAGATGTCATAGAGAGTTTTTCGAGACTCATCAAGCCTACAGTCTGGTTATCTAATGCTGCTAATTAATCCATGTTGGCACAAATGATACTGCTAGGTATCCCTCTGAGCATATCAAGAGTGACTTCATGGCTCTGGAAGAGAGGGTGAAGCAGATAGGTGTACAGCTGGTGTTCTCTTCAATCCTCCCTGTTGAGGTTAAAGACTGAAGAAGCTCGCATTCTAGAGCTGAATGCATGGCTGCATGAATGGTGTCAGAGCATTTTGGTTTCTTAGACCATGGGATGATCTTCCAAGTGCTGCTGAACAGAGATGGTGTCCACCTATCCAAGAAGGGTTGAAATGTCTTCCCCAGCAGACTGGCTAATCTATTAAAGAGGGCTTTAAACTAGATTTGTTGGAGATGGGTGAAGAAAACCCCCAGGTAAGTGAAAGCCTCAGTTAAGTAAAACATTAAATATCTCTGTAAACGTGGGTAAAGGCAGTATGCATTAATGCCCGTAGTATGGGAAAAAATATTCTGGATGTTGAGGCTTTAACGGAAGAGGCTAACTTGGATTTAGTGGTGGTTACGGAGACATGGTTCACAGAGAACCATGACTGGGATGTAATTATACCAAGCTATAATTTATTATTGTGAAGGAGTAGTCTTTGGTGCAACCTCATTTGGAGTATAGTGTGAAATTCTGGAGACCGTACCTTCAAAAGGATATAAACAGGATGGAATTGGTGCTGAGGGTGGCTACCAAAATGGTCCATGGTCTTCATTATAAACCATATGGGGACAGACTTAAAGATCTCAATATGTATACTTTAGAGGAAAGGCGGGATAGAAAAGATATGATAGAGATGTTTAAATACCTCCATGGCATAAATGCACAGGAGGAGAGCCTCTTTCAATTGAAAGTAAGCAATGTAATGAGGGGACATAGGATAAGGGTGAAAGGGGATAGACTAAGGAGTAATATGCAGAAATATTTCTTTACAGAAAGAGTGGTAGATGCATGGAATAGTGTCACAGTGGAGGTAGTAGAGACAAGGACAGTATCTGAATTCAATAAAGTATGGGACAAACACAGAGTATCTTTAAAGGAAAAAAAAGGGACCTTAATAGCTGATGTGGAAGGACAGAATAAATAGGCCATGTGGAGCCCAATTCAGAAAGAGGCACATCCGGGCCCCGTGCACGTCTCCAGAGAGGACGTGCGCACAGCACTGATTCCATAATAAATTAATAAATAAATAACCCCGCATAGACATGCTCACGGGAATGTAGAATCGGCATGTGGCCGTACCTGGGGAAATACACCTAAATGATGGCCGATCGCTCCATCCTTAGCCACGCACACATGTAGGCTGTGCACGCACTGCCTGTGTTGCCCCAGCCGCCCCGTGCACCCGCAACTCTGAAAACATCCCCAACTCCCTGTCCTGCAAACCACGTGTGACTTGTACCAGGAAGAAGGCCCCCCCACATATCAACATGGCTATGAGGCAGCCTAATTTCAGCAAGGCGAAGACGAGGCTGAGGTGACCATGATCCTGGAGAAGAGGGAGACTCTCCTCCCCACCAGGCAGAGGCGGCCAGCCCACACAGCAGCACGGAGGGGCTGGGAACACATCAGGACCTCCCTTGCCCAGTAAGTATATCACAACACAGACAGACAAACCTGGAAGGAGAGAGAAGTGGGCAGGCTGGAGCACCAAGGTAGAGAGGAAAGGCAGGGAATGTCATGATCTGCCCCTGGCAGAAAGCAGTCAGGCTGCACAATGATAGCACAGCACAGCACAGACAGAGCAGCCCGACAGCAGGAGCCCTGGAAATAAGGGAGAACAGTTTGCAAGCAGGCACACAGTAAAGGCACAGTGGGACACAGAGACAGATGGAAGGGACACAAACAGCAGTCCCAGAATGTCAGCCAAAGCCCCAGGTCACACAGATGCTCTCTGAGGAGCCCAAAGAAACTGCCCCTGTACATGCCCCCCAGGTGGGAGGTGAACCAGCACCCTGAGCACTGTGGGTCAAGCACAAAACCAGCAGGCTATGGCTGTGAGTGCTCCCAGGCCCTAGGAAGTAAGAGCAGAGCAAGTAAGAGGGGAGGCACAGTGTGAATGGTACAGGTGCAAAATGAAGAAATACAAGCACCCAGGTAAAAAACCCAACACACTGAGCACTGTGGATCAGGCAAAGAACCAGCAGGCTATAGCTAAAAATGCTCCCAGGCCCTAGGAGGAGAGGGAACTGGGCCCTGTGCATGTATACAAAATACAATGACCAGATGCAGTAGCCCCCCCCCCCCTGGCATAGCATGGCAGGTTGACGCGCTACCAATAGCAGCACCCCCCTAATGAGTAGGCAGGTCTGTGCCCTGGTAAGGGGGAATGATGAGGTGTGTCTCTACCCCACAGGCATTTCTGGATCCTGCGCAACACAGAGGCCTACCGTGTGCGATACCGCACAATATGTCGTACACGCCTGTGGCTGATAAGGCGTATCCTGCAACAGCTGCAGGAGGAGAAGGAAGAGTAGCCATGCAGATACCCAGTCTAAGCAGAAGGGTACACATGTAAGAGGACACACCGCTATGACATGAACACCACAGAAACAGCATGCCCCACCCCAGGGACCCACAACACATAGTCCCAGCTCACACTGCCCCATCCCCTGCAGAGCTGGGATGTGCTGGAAAACCCTGTGTGTGTGCCCACCCCCCCCAGAAACCACAGTAGTGCAGCAAGAGGAAAAATAGGATATGGACATGTGTGGCACAACCACCATGATGGCCCACAGAGAGTTATGAGCACGGATCATGGCAAGGTAACACAAAGAGGCCTGCCTGCCCCACCACAATGGCAGTGACAGGAGCACTGTCCAAAGGGTGACACAGGAAACACGTACCTGATGTGGGCCGCCCATGGGCCCGGAATGACAGTACCCTGTGCCACATGCACACCAGGAACCCAGCTGCCCATGGATGACCTGTCAGAAATGCAGCAAAGATAACACAGCCATGCAACTAACCATGACCTCTGGCTCCAACAGTGGCAGTACAGCAGGTGGAGTCCCACCTCCATTCCCTGATGGCTCCACCCCTGACACCGTGGACACCGGTGCAGATACACCCCCCAGCCCCAGCAGGAGCAGCAGCATGACCACCAGTGGGGACAGCAGCAGCACACCACCAAGCCCCATCCTCCTTTGGATGATGAGGAGGGTCCAGCAGGGGGGGGGGTAGCATTCTCCCCCTCCATCTCCCCTGAAGGGGACAGAGCCAATGGCAGTGGGCAGGGGGGCTTATGTCCAACAGCACCCCTGGGGTATAGTGTGAATCAGGTCAGCAGCCAGGTTGCACTGGTACCATGCGCAGGCACTGCAGAGACAGAGGGCGACCTCTGGACCCTCATCCTCCAGTCCCTGGAAGAGGAGATGTGTGGTGTGAAAGGGAAGGAGCAGCCAGAGTGGCCCCATGGAGTGTTGTGGGGGGGGGGCTGTAGCAACACAGGCTGAGGGGTCAGGCAGGGGTGGCTAGGGGGCAGCATGTGAGTCCATGGGGAAGGATGAATGGCTGGAGGGTGGTGGTGAGGGAAAGGAGACAGAGTGCATGCAGGGGGGAGTCTGCAGGAGTGTGTGAGTGGCAGGAGGGTGGGCGCGAGGTTGAGGGGTCTGTGTGCAAGCAGGGTGAGTGTGTGGGGGTGTGTGAGTGGCAGGAGAGTGGGAGTGAGGGTGAGGGGATGGAGGCATGCAGGGAGAGAATGAGCGAGGGTGGGTGTGCAGAGGGATTATGAGTGTGGATGTGGAGTGGGATGTGACAGTGTGGCTGGAGGGGGGACGCAGATGGCAAGAAGGCAGTGGAAGGCTCAGGTTATGGAAGCTGGGGTGACCAGGAGACTGTGA
Organism: Ichthyophis bannanicus; assembly: GCA_033557465.1. Classification (NCBI taxonomy): domain Eukaryota; kingdom Metazoa; phylum Chordata; class Amphibia; order Gymnophiona; family Ichthyophiidae; genus Ichthyophis; species Ichthyophis bannanicus. Next base: position 290,450,082 of record CM066043.1, on the reverse strand, counting down.
TGATGCCAGGTCGCGGCAGTGATTAGGGTGGTGATGTGGCAGAGGTGCCTGCAGCTGGATGCACATGGAAGCAGGGCGCCCATGTTGGTGGGCCACAACGCCCACCCCTATCTGATCTGGGGCCCAATGACGGGGCCCAAGAGGCAGGTGGAGACCCTGGAGACATGCCAGCCCTGGGCAGTCTGGAGCATGTGCTTGCACACAGCCTTGCACAGCTGTGCAGGCCCCTCTCATACCATGTGGAGGGCCTCAGGGGTGAGGTGCAGGGCCTGAGGGGTGAGCTCAGGGGCCTGAGACTGCTGCTGGAGGCCCAACTGCAGCCCCACACAACACCCCACAATCGCACAGCAGGCAGCCCTGCAGGACACTGAGGGGGCCCCACCATCAGGGAGACACGCAGGGGCAGCCCTACCACCCAGCGGCATGAGCAATCTTAATAACACTGTATGTGCAGCAGGGGCAGGGGTTGGGTGCTGTTGCTAGTGTGTGTGGACACTGTTTGCCCATATTATGTCTATGTCCCATGCATGTTTGTTGGGTAAATAAAGTGTTCAACATGTATGCCTTGTGTGCCTATATGTCTGTTGCCCCCAGCAACTCTGACCAACAATGGCCCTGGTCATATGTGCAGCAGCACCACAGGGGAGACGCCATACTGCATGCCACAAGTTCATGGTAGCCCATGCACAACCAAGCCAAATAGCCAGGTAGGCTGGTGACCACATTAGCATGGGATGGAGCAAACATACAGGGGGATGGGGGAGGTTCCTCACAGGAGGGGGGGAGAGCCATGAACATGTGGCAGCAGCACAGCCAGCGGTCCGTGAGGGTGCAATGGCATAGGGCGGTGGGGCTGGTCACAGCACAGGTGCTAGTGGTGCGTGCCATGCAGAGGGGGCAGGACTGGGCCAGAGTAGGCCATGGATGTGGTAAGGCCAGGTCATGTGGACAGCCTAGATATGCGGGCACCCCCAAGGACGGATGTGGAGTGAACCATGACAGGGAGGGTAGGGAGGCATGGCAGACTGACTGCACAGTTGGGGCTGCATGCCGCAGCGGCCCTGGATGTGGTAGTTGAGTGGGAGCAGGATGTGCTGCATGCAATATGCAGTGATGGATGGGATGGGGCCTGTACCTGACCCACTGCACATTGACAAACAGATAGAAATGGGGAGGGCAAGGGGCATGGGGTGGGCTACCAGCGCTGGCGGCACAATAGGCATGGTGGGGGGTTAAGGGAGGGTGCATGGGGTCCCAGACATCTGACACATGTGGAATGTGCAAGTCAGTGAGCCGTAGGGGGGCCAGCTACTGCACAGCAGAGCCAGTGGCAGCATGGGTGGGCTGGGGGCAGGGGCCACATGCTGCCACAGATACCTGTCCCAAGCGTGGGGCCAACTGTGTGCAGACATCTGTTGTTGCCCCATAGGCATTGCACACCACCTTCACGTTGACAAAGTAGAAAGCCTTGCAGTTCCGATACGCAGCCTCACTCTGTTGCGGGAGCTGGAGGGCGACGTTGTGCTATCCACCACACCAAGGACTGATGGGAACCCTGCCACAGCATAAAAGTCCTGCATGGTCCGGTGCTGGTCCTGCTGAGTTGCTGAGAAGCAGATGGTCTGCGCCATGGATTACAGGTAGGTGCCCAGGAACTGTGTGAGGCACCGGAATACTGCAGGCTGGCTGAGTCCCCCAACAGCTGACAGCACCATCTGGAATGAGCTTGTCAGCAGGAAAGCCAGCACGGTGGTCACCTTGAGGTGTACTGGTATCAGATGGCCCTTCTGCATGGGATCTTCAAGCCATGGCTCCAGCTGCTGGCAGAGGTCGTATATGGCAGCCCTGTCAAACCGGTACCTTGTCACACATGCTGCATCACTCATGCCCATGTACTGGACCCTCTGCCGTGGGACACGTGCATATGGGCGCGTCTGCTCCATGTCCTGCCCACCATGATCACAGCTGTGCAGCAGGGCCAGCACATACTATCCCTGGATGTCCTGCATGTTGTCCCATGAAGAACCAACAAAGGAACAGCAGCAGCCACACTCAGCAGGGACAAACCAAGAAAACAAAAGAGTGGCAGGTTCACACACAACACCTTTATTGTATATTAAACAAGTGGCCTAAACCCAACACAGGACCGTGTTTCATGTTATACTTCATCAGGGGTTGTCGGGGCACACTAAAAAACATTTAAAAACATAATGATATAAATAAATATGATAATAAAGAATTAAAACAAGAATATAAAAAAAGGCTAAAACATAATATCATGTTGTTAACATTAAAAGGTTAAAAATCAACACATCAATAAATACTTAATTACACTATACCATGAACATAATGCATCAAAGAAAATCATAAGTTAAATAAAATGTTTTAAAACACACTAAAAAGAATACAGACACATAAAAGCAATTATTAAGCATAAAAAAGTTATAAAAGGTACATATAGAAGAAAACATAAGGATAAAATGAATAAATTATTAAATTATACAAATAAGAGAGACCAAGGGAATGAGGAGGACAATTGGAAGCAGGAGTGAGTACTAAAAAAGAGAGGAGGATTTTACCTGATCGGTGTGTGGCGGCATTAAACTTCACAGACACATAAAATGTGACTGAAGCCACTAATACAAAGAGTAATACACTTCTGAAAAACAAATGTAAACGTTAAAAAAAAAGGGGAGAAAAACATCATGGTCAATGTCAGGCAGAATATCCATTGCAACAAAAGGATTAAAATGTTGCATTTAATGGGCAATCTAATTGAAAACTTCTAACGTCCTATAAACGAACATAGCACTATCTCTTATACAGAGGATAAAAAATAATAAATAAATCCTAATAATGATTTAATGACACAAGTTCAAGAACTAACTAAAGAAACTCCATTGTTAAAAATATCATCTAAGCCATAGGCAAAAGTAAACCACGGACCCATTGGGGTCACTCTAGAATCAAAGTCTCCTTAACCACATAGATAGGTGGCCTTGTACATAAAATATCATTCAGAAAGGATTCCTGAAAAAACGGTGTCTATTAATTGCAAAAAGATACAATTAAATCCAACTGAGGGATACAAAATACCCTCATTGCCATAGAGAGAATAATTTAAAAATATAAAATGTATGAAAACAGCAGAAATTGCATGAAATATTGACCGAACAAAAGGAAATTAACAGACCATCAACCTGGACTGTAGAAGCCACCAGCATATAACTTCTAAAACATGCGACACATCCAACTTACACAATACCAAAGAGCGCAAGCGCATGCGTGTTCAAAGACCCCTAATCTTAAAGAAATACAAACCATAAGATGATAAAAATGTGGGCCATAAGAGTTACATGTAACTTTTTCGTAAAAGAACAAAAGAGGTTGAATAGCCATTGTAAAACCAAGGTGCATCTCTAAAGCAAATTACCCATCTGAACTATGAAGATTCTAAAAAACGCTGACACATGCGTGTTTGAGGAAACAGAAAACCCAGAGGGGTAAAAAAAGAAAATTATGCAATGTATGAAATAAAGAGAAAAAAAGAGCTAAATCAATATAAAAATATCTTATCAAATAAACCTTAAATAAACAGCAACAAAAATCAAGCCCATCCGTTGAAGTGTTCACTGAATTGCCTTAACCAATACATAGGCTAATAATAAATAATACTAACTTTACAAAAAATAAATTATATATGACCTCCAAGGACTGTTTTGAAAATCTATAAAAAAGTGAATAAAAAGAATTGAATCATCATAATACCTAAACTGAAAGCCGCCAGAAGGACGGCTTCGAAGACGTTACACAGATCCAAACCTCAAAGGCTCAAAAGAACGCTCACGCATGCGCGCTGAAAAATAACCCGGCAATATGCAAATTATGCAAGTGTGAGAATGATAAATAAACAAAATTAAAACTGAATTTAAATAGACGGTATATACCCTCCAAGGATTGTTTGGAAGATCAGAAAATGTAAATAGAGAAAGTTGAAGCATCATAGTACTTAAACTGAAGAAACCGCCAGGGGGACGGCTTCAAAACCGTATAGCACATTCAAACCGCAAAAGCTCAAAAGAGCACTCACGCATGCGTATAAAACAGCAACCAAGAGAATGTAAATTATAAAAGTGTGGAAAGAGAAAATTGAACCACAGCAAGACAAACTAAAAACGCTAAATCAGTGTAAAAGATTTTTGCCATTTACAAATGGAAGTCCAACATAAGTGACAAAAAATTTTTTTTAAGCCGACCCAAACATTGGGGAAGCATGTACCGAAAAACTAGTGATGCCTTATGTAAACATGCTTGTGCATGACAATGCCAATTGCTCAACAATGATTCCACACAAAAGATAATCTTACCAAACAAAATCCAATGGATTCAATAAAAATGATGAACAGGATGGAATACAAAAATTACACCAAGCTATGCTGGAAAAACAAGGGATAAAAAACATTTTGACCAACCATCAATTCTAAAAAGTAATTGCACCATGAAGTAAAAATGTATGGGCATACACATCCATAAAAAAGTATAAAAAAATATAAAAAAAGGGGGGGGGGAAGAAGGAAGAATTCGGAACCCTACAATCAGGAACTGTAAAAACCATGAAAAAAATGATATATGGAGAAAAGAAAAAAAATTTTTATATAAAATTTTTTTAAATAAAACAGGGACCCTCAAAGGAAAACAGACAGGTCTCTCTCTAAATTCAAACCACTTGGAGACATAGTGTCCATTAGAAAAATATATTTATGCTCTAGTCATAGCATCGTCTTGTCATTATCTCCACCCCTCCAGTTGGGTATCACTTTCTTAATTACAAAGAACCGTAGATCTGATATCTTATGATTGTTATCCAGCCAATGTTGAACTAATGGCTTATCCTCCAATCTCCGCCGAATGCAGCTTTTATGCTCCACTATTCTCACCCGTATGCACCGCAGAGTCTTACCAACGTATAGCTTCTTACATGGGCACATAATAATATAAATGACATTTGTAGACTCACAGTTAGAGAAGTCATGAATATAAAACTTTTTATTCATAGTTGGATGTGTGAAAACCTTTCGAACCGGCAACACGTGTGTGCATACGGAACAATGTCCACACTGATACTGTCCTTTGTGAGCCGTGGAAAGTCTCTTTTCTGTAAAGGCTGACGAAACCAGAAGATCACGAAGATTGTCATTTCTCTTATGTGCAATCATCAGTCCCGTCTCTTCAAACCCTGGAATGGCCTGAATCAGATGCCATTCCTTCCTTAAGATATCTATAATTCTCCGAGATTCCAAGGAATATTTTAATGGACAAACCATCTTATCCCTAACATTTTTCTTGTCCTGTGGCTTCAACAAAACAGCTCGTGAGGAATCCCGTGCCCTAGTGTATGCTTTATTGATGGCACTAGATGGGTATCGACGTGCATGAAATCTTTCCTTAAGAATAGTGGCCTGGGTCTCAAATTCTTCATCTGAAGTACAAATCCTTCTAGCACGGAGAAATTGACCCACAGGTAAATTATTTTTAAAGGATGGATTATGAAAACTCGAATGATGTAACAAGGTGTTCCGATCAGTTGGTTTCCTATATAAAGTAGTACTAAACTCAGACCCTACTTTCCTTATAAGCAGATCCAAATAAGAAATCTGTGTCTTGTCATAGGTAATTTGAAACCGTAGATTGACATCCAAATCATTGATCCAGGAATTGAACTCTGATAATAGTTCCATTGAACCTTCCCATATAATCAATATATCGTCGATATATTGTATCCATAAACGGATATTCTCTTTGTAAGGATGATCCTTTAAAAAAACTTTCCTCAAACCTATACATGTACAGATTTGCAATATCTGGTGCGAATGAAGAACCCATCGCCACTCCCTTGACTTGTTGATAAAAAAGATCTCTAAAGCAGAAAAAGTTCTTAAAAAGAGCGATTTCTGCGAGTGCAAATAAAAAAGCAGTAGAGATGCGCTTATGGGTTTGTCTGACCAAAAAACACTGTTGGATAATATGTAAAGCCTCCTGCTGTGGTACATTAGTGTAAAGAGACTCAACATCCAGGGTTACCAAAATAACTTCAGCATGTAAATCTTTGAATGCTGACAGAATCTCTATCACATGAGCCGAATCCCGGACGTAGGACCACATCTCGAGTACAAAGGGTCTAAGAATGACATCAAGAAACTGAGATACTGGTTCCAATAGAGATCCTATGGCCGACACAATGGGTCTCCCGGGTGGGTTATCCAAAGATTTATGGATCTTTGGTATCACGTAGATAGTGGGCATAACAGGATGTTTAACTATGAGAAAGTCCTTTTCCTTCTTTGTTAAATGGCCTGTTTCATAGGCAATGAGTACCAGATTATCGATGCTACTCTTAAGGGCACTAGTGGGATCGTCATCTAGTCTTAAATAGAATTCTTTGTCACGCAACTGTCTAGTGACCTCCTCAATGTATTTACCTTTATCTAAAACCACTACAGCCCCACCCTTGTCTGCGGGTTTAATGATGATGTTAGAATTAGTTTGCAGAGATTTGATGGCCATTCTTTCACCATAGGTCAAATTATGAAAGGGTAAACGGGAGTCCAACTTAATATCGTGTACCCGTTTCAAAACAAGTTTCTCAAATGATTCTATAAGAGGGTCCATATGGGGGGGAGGAACCCATGTGGACGCTTTGCTAACAATGGATATAGTGTCTGAAGGCGTCACATGATCTTTAAAAAAATATTGTACACGAATCCTGAGGAAAAACTTATATAAATCTATCTCCGTCTCAAACGGATCAAAACTGTGGATAGGTACAAAAGAGAGTCCCTTGCTAAGAATTGAGATCTCGTCAGAAGTGAGGCAATAATTTGAAATATTAATTACATTACTGGAGCTCAATGTCTCCTCTCGTAAGATCCGTCCCTCCCCCATCCACCCCTCCCTCGTCCCCGGCCCCGACCCCGACCCCGACCCCGTCCCCTTTGTGGAAAATTTCCATGTTGAACCTGGTCGTTCTCCGTCCTTTGATTCCGTGGTCTTTCTAAAAAAGGGGGATACGATGGGCGAGACCTGGATGAACTCCTCCCTCCGCCCTTCCAAAGGCTGTCCATATTCAAAAAATTCTTCTTTTTATTACCCTCTTGTTTAGGAGGGTCTATGTTATCCTTTTGTGTAGGAACCAAGATCTGAATTCTGGATGAGTTGTTTCAAGCTAGCAGTATGGCTTGTTTTTCAAAACCACAAAAAAGCTAAGTGAAGTTTTCATTTTAGATATATAAAATAAAAAGGAGAGGTCACAGTGGCACATAGATTGCTTCTGTTTGCTTGGCTGACCAGCTCCGACAAAAAAAGGAAGAACTGAGTGGAGAATTTATATCAGGATCTCAATGGTTAAGGGTTATATTTTTTGGTTCTCATTGGTTTGTGATTTTGTATTCAGTAGAAGACTGGCTAATCTACTTAAGAAGGCTTTAAACCAGATTCGTTGGGGATGGGTGAAGAAAGCCCCCAGGTAAGTGAAAGCACCCAGGTAAGTGAAATATTAAATACCTTTATGGAAATGGGTAAAAGGGGCAACATATGGAAAGCAGTGTGTATAAATGCCCGTAGCATGGGAAATAAGATCCCAGATGTTGAGGCTTTAATGGGAGAGGCTGAATTGGATTTAGTGGCAGTAACAGACATGGTTCACGGACAACCATGGCTGGGATGTAACTATACCAGGTTATACTTTATTCAGAAAAGACAGTGTAGGAAAGAGAGGAGGAGTGGCACTATATGTAAAAAATAATATTAAAGCTATGGAAATACAGGGCTCAAAAGGGAGAGAGGAAGCACTGTGGGTTAAACTAGAAAGAGGGAAAGAGAAATCTATTTGCATTGGTGTGATATATAGACCTCCCTCACAGGGAGAAAAGGTGGACTGAGAGTTAATTGAAGACATACACAGCATTGCCAGGAAAGGGGAAGTGCTACTGATAGGGGATTTCAATATGCCAGATGTTGACTGCCACATCCCTGCTGCAGTATCATCTAGAAGTAAGAAGATCCTGGATTCTCTAGAGGGAGAACTATTCAGGCAACTGGTAACAGAACCCATACATGAAGGAGCCATACTGGACTTGGTGGTTACCAATGGTGAAAGTGTTTCTGATGTTATAGTGAGAGATCATTTCACATTCAGTGATCACCAGATGGTGTGGTTCAGTATTAGAACTAGGGCTGATAAAATCCATTCAAAAGTGAGTCGTCTTAGACTTTAGGAAACCTAACTTTGCCAAGATGGACCAATACCTCAGGGAATCATTAGCAGGATGGGAAAAGCTGGGGGGTGTAGAAAAACAGTGGGCAAAACTAAAAGGGGATATCTTAAGGGCAACCAACGTTTTTGTTAAAATGGTAAATAAAGGTAAAAGGAAAAGGAGACCGCTATGGTTTATGAAAGAAGTAGCTGAAAAGGTGAAGAAAAAGAGGGAGGTCTTCATGAAATACAAGAGATCACAGAGAGAGGAAGACAGGTATCTATATTTGGAAGAACTTAGAGAAGATAGCAAAGTAGTCAGGAAAGCAAAGATTCAAAAAGAAGAGGAAATAGCCAATGCAATAAAATGGGGGGAGGGGGGGGGATAAGACATTTTTCAGATATGCTAGTGAGAGGAGAAGGGCAAAAGTGGTAATGTCAGACTCAAGGGTGAAGGGGAGGAATATGTAGAAGCTGATGAGGATAAAGCGGAATTGCTTAACAAATATTTCTGTTCTGTGTTCTGTCACGCCCTTGCCCCTGGCCTCTGGCTTAGAGGGGCGAGGTAACGGAGAACGTCTCTTGGTGAGCTCAAAAAAACTAGCTTTTCCTCAGGTGGATTCTGGGACATGTAGTTTGGCTCTTAAGAAGAAGTGTAGTCATGGTCCGATGTTAACAAAACAAACAAAAAAACCCAGTGAAAAAAAACCAAACTTGCTAATAACATTTTGTCGGAAATGGCCAACACAGTAGGAAGAAAAATTACTTGCTACCACTGTGGCCTGTCCTTTTTAATTTATTTGAAAAAACTCATTTAAAACAGCGCTATTCAGAAAACCGCTGATACTTAGCTTTTGAAGACAATGGGCTGGAAAAATTGATGTCATCAACATTGTATCCGATATGTGTACCATATCGGATACACTGTTGATGACATCAATTTTTCCAGCCCATTGTCTTCAAAAGCTAAGTATCAGCGGTTTTCTGAATAGCGCTGTTTTAAATGAGTTTTTTCAAATAAATTAAAAAGGACAGGCCACAGTGGTAGCAAGTAATTTTTCTTCCTACTGTGTTGGCCATTTCCGACAAAAAGTTATTAGCAAGTTTGGGTTTTTTTCACTGGGTTTTTTTGTTTGTTTTGTTACTTATTCTAAACTCAGCGGGAAGGTTTTGTTATTGCTATGGTCCGATGTTAAGGCAAATGACAGAATTTATTTTAAAATAAAGGTTCAAGTAAACTGTACACAGGAATTTTGTCCATTCAGGATTATTTGCAACAGAGCATTTTAGATCAGTATAACTGCTTCACAGTCTTTTAAACAAATGCAGCTGGTTAACAACATTGCTCAGTCTTAGAGAAAACAGCTCTGCTCAGCAAGATAAAAATACTTCTTTTTAACCTTGTGTTTGTGAAGCACTTAACAGCAAAAGAATAACTCATTTCCTCTGGAACAACCTCTTCTTTCCCTCCTTCCTTTCAGGATAGGTTTTTAAACTCAAAATAAGAAAACAAGTAACAAACATTCACAAGCTTTCTCTTCAGCGTGACTCAGCACTTTGCCTGAGAAATGCAAACACGTGGAGTTTTCTTCAAACCCAATTCCTGGCTCAATTCCAGTTACCTGCTTCTAGGAGACTTTCTCGTTCAATGCTAGCCTTTAGCATAATGATTCCATGCTTGTAGCTTGACACAGGGTACAGTCCATGGGGATATCTAGATCTTGCAATACCTCCCCTGCCAACTCAATCTGCATATCCTCTGGTGGTGTTAGGGCAGTGTCCTGTTCTGAGCTCTGGACACAGTGCTCAGAATACAGCCTCCCTGGGAGTTCTAGTGTCTCTCCTGAGCTCAACTCTCCCTGATAAAGACAGTCAGTACCTGAAGCACTGGGCAGTTCTCCCTGGTTGTGCTTGCTACGGTTCCTTGTCTCCTTCCAGCCTCTCTGGAACAGCTCTCTGTATTCCTCTCTGGGTTCACTCCTGGAGATCTGCAGGTGCTCCAGGTTCCACTCCTGATTCCCCTGAATCCTCTGAGTCTTCTGAACCTCCTGAGCCCTCTGCCTCCCCTGAGCTTCTTCCTTCCTCTGAGCTTCTCCTTTCCTCTGAGCTTCCTCCTTCCTCTGCTTTAGCAGAGGTTTATATTTCCCTCTCCAGGGCTCCAGCCCTTCCTCCACTCCTCCCAGGTGATTGTAATCACCTCTCAAGCCTGCAGTTATGTCATAGGAGTTAGGGTGTGGCTGCCTGAACTTTCTCTCCCTCAGGTTTCTCTCTCTATGAGGGGCCTGAAATCCATGCCCTGCAGGGATTTCTCCTTTCTCTACGTTAAAGTCACTGGCCTTTTCTATGCTCATAGGCTCAAAACAGGCTTCCTTGTCACAGTTCACATATGAGAACCAGGAGCAGAACCTCAGAAAACAGCCACAAACAGGAACATAAGCGAGGGGGCATCTTGAACAATTTTCAGAAGATTGTGTTCATGAGGAACTAATAAGCTAAAAGTAGACAAAGTGATGGCACTAGATGAGATACACCCTAGAATACTACTACTACTACTCCTCAGCATTTATATAGCGCTACCAGTCATACGCAGCACTGTACAGCATAGACATGTAAGAGACAATCCCTGTTCATTAAAGCTTACAATCTAGTCAAGACAAAACACACAAAACACGGAGGGAACTTGGGGACGTTCTAGCAGCTCCACTGACTGACCTTTTCAATGCATTGTTGGAGTCGGGAGTGGTGCGAGAGGACTGAAGAAAGGCACATGTGGTCCATTTAAACAAAAGTGAAAGTAAGGATGTGGTTGAAAATTACAGGCCGGTTAGTATATTGGAAGCGCTGCTGAAAGAGAAAATAGTGAGGTTTCTGGAGTCCAGTGGACTACTGGAACCGAGGCAGCATGGATTCACTAGAAGCAGGTCTTGTCAGACAAATCTGATTGATTTCTTTGACTGGGTGACCGAGGGAGAGTCCTAGATGTGGTGTATTTAGATGTCAGTAAAGCCTTTGCACCATTCCGCAAAGGTGCCTTTTAAACAAACTGAGCATCCTAGGGATGGACCCTAAAGTGCCTGCTTGGGTTAGAAATTGGTTGAGTAGGAAGTGACAAAGGGTTCAGGTAAATGGAGCTCACTCTGAGAAGGAGATTACCAGGGTGTGCCCCAGGGATCTGTCCTTGATCCGATTCTTTTTATCTTTGTTAGTGATATTGTGGAAGGGCTGTCGGGTAAGGTTTGCCTCTTTGAGGATGATACCAAAATCAGCAATAGAGTAAATACCCAGGAAGGTGTAGATAACATGATGAGGGATCTAGCTAAGCTTGAAGAATGGTCTAGAATTTGGCAGCTGGGACTGAATGTTAAAAAATGTAAGGTCATGCATTTGGGCTGCAGCAATCCAAGGGAGCAATATAGTATAGGGGGTGAAGTACTTCTGTCCACAAAAAAAGAACGGGACCTAGACGTGATTGTGTCTGATGATCTTATGACTCAACTGTTTATTGCAGCTTGCAAATACAGAAATACAGTACTGTTGTACATTTTTCCTCATTCAACAGGACAATCTCCAGCAATATCCACTGATAACAGCATTCAGCTAAACATTTTCAGTTTATATCCTCCTCCACACCCTCTAACCCCCCCTTCCCTCCTTCCTCCCCCCCCCCCCCCCCCACCACATAACTGCCATAAACCTCTCTCTATCTTCCCATCCATCATTTGGTGCCCAATGCATAACCGTGCCACCAGTGTCTACCTATCTTTTTTTTAGAGAGTAAGAATATCATTCCGAACCCTTTAGGAGAGTGTTTGCAAGTAGGATTCCCAGGTAACTAAGAAGCCATCCCGTTTCTTCCTCCCTTTCTTGGAGGCTAGCCCTTCCCATACAACAAATTGGTGAATCACAATTCCCAGTACCCTCATGGTCCCTTCATTGTTTTAATATACATAAAGTTTACCCGATAGGCATGCCTTCCGGACTAGTAAGCGTCCCCCTTTATTTCTCAACCCTAATGGTTCCAATGCATCCAAGATCGCCAAACCAGGGATGATGGTTATCTGCTGCCCCAATATCTGACTAAAGTAGGCCTGGTTTCCCCCCAAAAAGTCTGCATATGCGCACAATTCCAAAACACGTGTCCCAGCCCTGCAGATTCCTGATCACACCAAGGGCATTTTGCGGTTTCCATAATGCCTGCCCTCCATGCACGTTGTGGGGATATATATGCCCTTGTCAGAATTTTAAATTGCATCTCTCTTAGTCTTGCTCCCTGAACAAGCCTAGGTATACGTGCTACCGCTGGCAGCCAAGCAAATCCCTCCAACATGCAACCAAGTTCCTCCGCCCCTCTGCACACCGCCCTCTCCCCCGTATTTGTTAGCGAACATTCCCGTATCTTTTTAAAATATTGAGCCACAGAGATCCTCGTACGTTCCTCAAATTCAAACCATGCTTCTAATTTATCCATGGATGCTTTCTCCAACCCCTGCCCATTTAAAGAGGCTATATAGTGTTGGAGTTGCACATACAGGAAGCATGGGTTCCCCAGAAGACGAAAGTGACTTCTGAGCTCTCCTAATGATAAAATACCTCCCTGTTCATCAACCACATGCCTCAGCTGTGTGATACCATGGGAAGCCCACTCCCGAAAGGTCCTCGAGTCAGTTCCTGGGGAAAAAGCCCCATTACCCTGTATTGGCAGATATCCTGAAACATCTGCAGGCAATTCCATCAACTTACAAAGGGCTTTCCACCTCTCACAAACCCCTGTTAGTAATAGACTCTCTCAAGCCTGTGATGGGAGTTGTGGCATGCGTGTATGTAGGGCTGCCACTAACGTCAATGGAACCACCACGGCGGCTTCCATCTCCCAGGGTGTATAAACTGAGCTTCCCCCTATCCAATCTCTAATATGCCTTAGAACACAGGCCAAGTTATATTGTACCAAGTCTGGGAGACCCATGCCCCCCGCTCCCCATGGTCCCCGGAGTCTAGCGATGACTAATCTAGGCTTCTTCCCCTTCCAAAGAAAATTCTGTACAAGCTTCTCCATCTCCTTTAGATCCCAATGCCTCAGTTTAAGAGGTAATAACTGCAGTGTATAAAGAAGCCGGGGGGAAACTACCATTTTATACGCTGCAATCCACCCTGCAACCGATAGTGGCAGGGGATTCCAGTCCCTCAACTTCTCTCTCATCCAACCAATCATGAGGGGGACGTTTGCGCCATAAAGGCGCTGTGGGTCAGCCGATAACCAGATACCTAAATATTTAAATTTATCTCCCGCCCATTTGAGGGGGTACTGCCCAGGCCAGTCATCCCGAATGGTTCCCAATACATCCAGGGCCTCGGATTTAATTTTATTTAAACGGAAACCTGCGACAGCCCCAAATTATTTCCCTGAGCAAGTTGGGCATGGCCTCTGATGGATTTGTTAGTAAAACTAACAAATCATCCACAAAGACAGAGATTTTAAATGTTTCCTTAATGATAATAACCCCAGAAACCTTCGCATTTGTATTAACCATCCTCAGTAGTGGATCCAGTGAGAGGACAAATAACAATGGCGATAAGGGGCACTCCTGTGTCGTTCCCCTCTCCAGATTTATGCTGGATGTTAATCCACCATTTACAGCTATTTGTGCGGTAGGATGATGGTAGAGGGCATGCACCCCTCTTAAAAACCCCTCTCCCAGTCCATAGGCCCCCAGGACCTGAAACAGATAGGATCAATTGACCCTCTCAAATGCCTTTTCTGCATCAAAGCTGACTAAGAGGGCTGAGGCACGCTTCCGGTGGATCTGTTCTAGAGTGGCAATTATTTGTCGCAGGTTGCTAACAGGGTATCTTCCCTTAACAAACCCCGTTTGGCTTAAGTGCAACAAGTCCGGCAGACACACAGCCAGGCGATCCGCCAAGATCTTGGTATATAATTTTAAATCTTGATTTAGAAGGGATATCGGACGATATGATTCAGCCAGTTTCACGTCTTTACCTGGTTTGGGTAATAATATAATATGGGCCACATTTACATTGTACCTTAGTTCCCCCCGGGTCATCCAGCAGTTAAAAACATCTGTCAGTGAGGCCAGAATATGTGGTGCCAGAATTTTATAGTATTCTGCTCTAAAACCATCTGATCCTGCGGCCCTACAGAGAGCCGCCCTTGCTATGGCAAGTTGCACCTTTTCAGGCGATATTGGCGCCTCTGAACGCTCTAGATGACCAGACTCAAGCCCTGGCAGCGCCACCCGACCCCAAAAGGTCTGTATGCGTGTCGGTGAGGCCTCGTCTGCACTATAATGGGAGCTATAAAACTGAGCAAAAATATCTCTAATATACTTATTTTTCGCCTCTCTGTCTCCATCCTATCCCATAGGATAAGATGTACCTATGGCACTGTCTTTTCTTTAAACAATGCCCTAACAATCTACTCGGTTTATCCCCATATTGATAGAGGTGATATTTATAGTAAATCAGAGACTTCTTAGCCCTTTGATGTAGTACAGTATTCAAAGTAGCTTGAGTAGCCAATAGACAGGCCCTATTTCCATCTGTTGGGTTCCTATTAAAGGCACCCCGATCCCTACACGCTTGTTTTTCTAACCGAAGAATTCGTGCTGCTATGTCCCTTCGGCGCTTGGTAACATAGGAAATAATTTCTCCCCTTATAACTGCCTTGGATGCTGCCCAATAAAGCTCTGGGGTTGTGGTCTACATTGAACAAACAATATTCCTGCCAACGCTCCCGAAGGAATTTCCGAAATCCTTCCTCCTCATATAAATCAATTGGGAAGCACCACAGAGCATGCTCCGCCTGTATGTTCCCCCATGAGCAATCCACCCATACCAAAGCATGATCCGAAATTTCTAGAGGCCCTATCTATGCTGTGTTGACCTGTTGGAAAAGAGGGTTAGACATATAAATCGCATCTATCTGGACAATAGTATTATGGGCTCAAGATAAATGAGTATAATCCCGCTCTTGAGGATGTAGAGCCCACCAAACATTTAATAAATTCAATCGTCTCATAAATCAGCCTAGATGCCGTGAAACATATTGTCTAGTCCCACTAGGCATCCCGGATACATCCATATTAAGGTCCAAAACTCCATTCCAATCGCCCCCAAGCATCAAAGGATAATCAGGGAGCTCTTCAATCTGAGATGCCAGAGTAGCAAAAAAGTGAGGATCTGGGACATTTGGGGCATAAACCGATCCCAGAATCACCGCCCTCCCCTGTAATTCCCCCAATACCAGTACATATCGTCCCTTCAGGTCCTGAACTTGGAGGCATTGGAAATGTACTCCCTTCGTGATAAGCACTGCCACCCCTCCCTTTCGTCCTTGAGCTGAAGCCCCATAAATCCGATCTACCTGCTTACCCTTCAACCTATTAAGATCCTCCACCGATTGGTGTCTCTCTTGCAACATGATAATCTCACCCTTGTGCCTCCGAATGGCTCCCAAAATCTTCCTTCTCTTAATAGGGCTAGCCAATCCACAGACATTCCAGCTAATTATTCTTACCCCCATTCACCAAATGTTGATATCTGGCAATTGGACCAAATAAGTACTAAAAATCCAGAGATACACCCAGCCTGAGACCCCCATGTTGCTCCCAGCCTGCCTATAATCCTTCCTTGCATCAGATATAGACACTTTCCTCTTCCTCTTTTCTTGGGCCACCTTAATATCCATGTATAGAAAACCTTTGTTAAACTTTCCCCTTCCCCCACTCCCTCCTTCCCCGCCCCCCTCCTCTCCCACCCCCTTTTCTCCCCATCCCTCCTTCTCTGTCCCTTCCAACCAACTTGCTGGTGTCACTTCAGATGTTAGAATCCCCAGTCACCCCTCCATACCCCGCTAATGATTCCATATCCCTGAACCTTGTCCAACTCACCCTAGATTAATTGCCAGAAAGCACTGTACCTACCCCCCCCCCCTTTACCGCTGGCCTGTACCACTAACCCACAGTGGTCCTTACGTCTAACCTTCTGTGCTAATCCTCTAACATCCACACTCAGGGATCTTGAACAGTAAACTAAAAAAAACCCATAACTTTAGTTTCTGCGTGTACCCCTCTAACCATGTCCCTGAGAGTGATGAGGGAGGTCCCTCCACTCCAAGTGAGTTTAAACTTCCCCACAATGATCTACACAGCAAAATTATAAGCATAATCAAATGGCAGTTCACCAATTTGTCCAATCAATCATCACATCAGTTGGGTCTCAGACAAAGTCAAACAACCCAGTGGGCTCCATTACTTTCCAAGGTCCCCCGTTGGCAGGCAGGCGCATCCAGGCTACTCATATGATCCACGGGCGATTCCCATCAACTGCAACATACTATATTCCCCCATCTACGAATTACTGCATAGAGTCCAAATACTGTTGTGCAGCTTCAGGGTTCTCAAAGGGACGCGGCCCCGAGGAGAAAAAAATCGTTAATCTTGCAGGATATAGGCCTGCAAACTTCAGTTGCATTGCTACTAGTCTCTGACATACAGTTGCATATGCCCTTCTCTTAGCGCTCAGTTCCATTGAATAATCCTGAAAAGCCATGATTTTTATGTTTCCACTTGTTATGTGGCCTTGCACTCTCATCAACTTCAACACTTTTTCTTTTTGCAAGAAGTTCAGGAACCTGGCGATAACAACTCTAGGCCGCAGAGAGCCCTCACGCATAGGCCCAATCCGATGCATACGCTCAATCACTAGTGGCCTACAGTCCTCACCCAAAGACAAAGATGAGATCAGCAAGGTTTCCATGTAGCCACACAGTTCCTGATCTTTCAATGACTCTGGAATTCCCACAAAGTGAATATTCTTCCTTCTCCGATGATTCTCAAGGCCATCCAATTTTGTTTTGCATGTCTTCTACCTGGTATATTCTTCCCTCTGCTTCAGTCAGCTGTGAGCCCACTGCCTCAAACGCTTGGGCCATCGAATCCAGGCAACCCGTGATGGCATCGAAGCGTCCTGCCAAAGCCCATACCACCACCATTGTTACCTCCTCTACCAGCGCGGCCTGTCCTGGGGAGTTTGGCGGGGAGGGGGGAGAGTCGGTCATCTTGGTAGGCTGAGTTGCCTCTTTTTCTCGGTCTTTTCGGGCCGATTTCATATTGCCCATGTTGCTTTTTTCTCACCACAGTTTTACTGGTGGTATCCAGGACAGCTCTACTCCTTCATTAGGTTGAGTTTTGTAATTTTCACTGTAACTGGGGAATGAAGAGCAGCTGGGGACTCAGGAGCAAGCACAGAACCAGTCTATGCTCCCTCAGCATAACACGTGACCTCCGTCTGATGATCTTAAAGTAGTTAAACAGGTAGAAAAGGCGACAGCAAAAGCTAGAAGGATGCTTGGGTGCATAGGGAGAGGAATAGCCAGCAAAAGAAAGGAGGTGATAATGCCTCTGTATAAGTCTTTGGTGCGACCTCATTTGGAGTATTCTGTGCAATTCTGGAGACCGCATCTTCAAAAGGATATAAACAGGTTAAAGCTGGTATAGAGGGTAGCTACTAAAATGGTTAGTGGTCTTCATTATAAAGCATATGAGGACAGACTTAAGGATCCTAATATGTATACTTTAGAGGAAAGGCGGGACAGAGGTGATATGATTGGGATGTTTAAATACCTCCATGGCGTAAATGCACAGGAGGAGAGCCTTTTTTGATTGAAAGCAAGCTCTGCTACGAGGGGACATAGATGAGGGTGAAAGGGGGTAGACTATGCGGAAATATTTCTTTATGGAAAGAGTGGTAGATGCGTGGCATAGTCTCCCAATGGAGGTGGTAGAGATGAGGACAGTATCTAAATTCAAACACAGAGGATCTCTAAAGGAAAAAAGGGGACTACTGTAGTTGATATGGAAGGGCAGACTAGATAGGCCATGTGGTCTTTTTCTGCCATCATGTTTCTGTTTCTATTGAGGATGTGAAGCGCAGGTGGCAGCAGATGTGCTGCGACACTGCCCGGAATGCACAGCAAGGGGCCAAGGGTGCGCAGGGGGAGCAGCTCACCGAACTAATACAGCGCATTCTTGCTACAATTGACCCTGCCACCTCAAGGGTTATAGGCCCCCTCCGCATAGTCTACCCCCTTTCACCCTCATAGGAAAATGTGGTAGGGAAGTTCTGGAGGCTAAATTTAAGCTTTTAGGTAGGAAGTTGAAATCCAGAACTTCCAGGATAGCATTCTCCGAAATGCTTCCTGTTCCACGTGCAGGACCCAAAAGACAGGCAGAGCTCCGGAGTCTCAATGCGTGGATGAGACAATGGTGCAAGGATGAGGGTTTTGGATTTGTTAGGAACTGGGGAACATTCTGGGGAAAGGGGGGGCTCTTCCGAAGGGATGGGCTTCACCTTAATCAGGATGGGACCAGACTGCTGGCATTAACCTTTAAAAAGGAGATAGAGAAGCTTTTAAACTAGAAATTAGGGGAAAGCCGACAGTCACCCAGGAGCGCATGGTTCGGACGAAGGTATCCTTGAAGGATACTACCAAAAGCAATGAGGTTCCAAAAGGGAGTATAGTAGCCGAAATGCCCTTGAGTAAGGAGCAGACAGAGAATAAAGATTCCAAATTACCCATGTCTACCAATAGCCAGATTAATATGAATAAAATACAGTCTCTAAAATGCTTGTATGCCAATGCTAGAAGTCTAAACAATAAGATGGGAGAGTTAGAATATATGGCACTAAATGAGAGGTTAGATATGATTGCACTCTCAGAGACAGGGTGGAAGGAGGATAACCAGTGGGACACTGTGATACCTGGATACAAACTATATCGTAATGATAGAGCTGATCAAATTGGTGGAGGGGTTGCGCTCTATGTTAGAGAGGGCATTGAGTCAGAAAGGATTAAAGTTTTGCAGGGAACAAAATTTGCTGTAGAATCTCTATGGATTGAAATTCCACTTATGAAGGGGAAGGTGATGGCAGTGGGGGTGTACTATCGACCGCCTGGCCAGAATGAACAAATGGATGATGAAATGCTCAAAGAAATCACAGAAGCTAACAAAAGTCACAACAGAGTAGTAATAATGGGTGATTTCAATTACCCCGGTATCGACTGGGTCAGTGTCACGGCAGGACAAACTAAAGAGATAAAGTTTCTAGATGGAATAAATGACTGCTTCTTGGAGCAGCTGGTTCATGAACCGACCAGAGGGGAAGCCATACTGGACCTAGTCCTTAGTGGAACGCCAGATCTGGTGCAAGAAATAAGGGTGTTGGGACCACTTGGCAATAGTGACCATAATATGATCATGTTTGATTTAATTATTGGAGAACAAATAGTAAAGAAATCCACAGTACTACCTTTTAACTTTCAAAAGGGAGACTATGATAGAATGAGGAATATAGTTAGGAAAAAACTAAAAGGAGCGGTTCCAAAGGTTAAAGACTTACAGCAAGCTTGGGCGTTATTTAAAACTACTATCCTCGAAGCCCAGACCAGCTGTATTCCACGCATTAAGAAGAGTGGGAGAAAGTCCAAAAAACTGCCATCATGGTTTAAAGGTGAGGTCAGAGAGGCTGTTGCTGCCAAAAAAGCAACCTTCAGGAAATGGAAAAAAGAGCCAAATGATGAAAACTGGAAACAGCACAAGCACTGGCAAGTTAAATGCAAAGCATTGATAAGGCAGGCAAAGCGGGAATTTGAAAAGAAACTTGCTGCGGAAGCAAAAACACGAAATAAAGACTTTTTCAAGTACATTCGTAGCAAAAGGCCTGTGAGAGAGTCAATTGGACCGTTAGATGATAGAGGGGTAAAAGGGGCAGTAAGAGGAGACAAGGCTATAGCGGAGAGACTGAATGAATTCTTTGCTTCGGTCTTTACTGAGGAAGATGTAGAGATGTTACCCAAGACTGAAGTGGTATTTAAAGGTGATACTGCAGAGGAATTGAGAGAAATATCGCTACACCGGGAAGATATATTACAACTATTTGATAAACTGAATAGTAGCAAATCACCTGGACCGGATGGTATACATCCCAGAGTGTTGAAAGAACTGAAATATGAGATTGCAGACCTGCTATTGGTAATCTGTGAACTTTCATTAAAATCATCTGTAATACCTGAAGATTGGAGGGTCGCCAACGTAACACCAATTTTTAAAAAGGGTTCCAGGGGTGACCCGGGAAATTACAGACCGGTGAGCCTGACGTCAGTACCAGGGAAAATGGTAGAAACCATCATAAAGAACAAAATTACGCAGCATGTAGATAGTCATGGCCTAATGGGAGACAGCCAACATGGCTTTAGACAAGGAAGATCTTGTCTTACTAATCTGATATGTTTTTTTGAAGGTGTGCATAAACAGGTAGACAAAGGTGAGTCGGTTGATATAGTGTATCTGGATTTTCAGAAAGCTTTTGACAAGGTCCCCCATCAGAGACTTTTGGCAAAGCTAAAAAGTCATGGGATAGGAGGCAGTGTACTATTGTGGATCGGGAACTGGTTAAAAGATAGAAAGCAGAGAGTAGGGCTAAATGGCCAATATTCCCAATGGAAAAAGGTGAATAGTGGAGTACCCCAGGGATCTGTACTGGGTCCGCTGCTTTTTGACATATTCATAAATGACCTGGAAAAGGGAATAATGAGTGAGGTTATCAAATTTGCAGATGACACAAAACTGTTTAAAGCTGTTAAAACCCAAGAGGAAAGTGGAAAACTGCAGGAGGACCTGGATAAATTGGAAGACTGGGCATCCAAATGGCAAATGAAATTTAATGTGGACAAGTGCAAAGTCATGCACCTAGGAAAGAACAACCCACACTATAGTTACTCGATGCAAGGCTCCACATTAGAAGCCACCACCCAGGAAAAAGATTTAGGAGTCATCGTGGATAACATGTTAAAACCCTCCACCCAGTGTGCAGCGGCGGCCAAGAAAGCAAACAGAATGCTAGGTATCATAAGGAAAGGGATGGAGAATAAAACAAAGGATATTATAATGCCTCTGTATCGCTCCATGGTACGACCGCACCTTGAATATTGTGTGCAATTCTGGTCACCGTATCTTAAAAAGGACATAGCGTTATTAGAAAAAGTACAGAGAAGAGCCACCAAATTGGTGAAGGGGATGGAAGGCTACTCCTATGAAGAGAGGCTAAAAAGGTTAGGGCTCTTTAGCCTGGAAAAGAGACGGCTGAGGGGAGATATGATAGAGGTCTATAAATTAATGAATGGAGTGGAACGGATAAACGTGGATCAATTGTTTACGCTATCAGAATATAGAAAGACTAGGGGACATGTAATGAAGCTACAGGGTAAACTATTTAAGACAAATAAGAGAAAATATTTTTTCACTCAACGTGTAATCAAACTCTGGAATCTGTTACCGGAGGATGTGGTAAGGGCTGATAGTATAGCTGGGTTTAAAAAAGGTTTGGACAAGTTCCTGGAGGAAAGGTCCATAAACCACTATTAAAAAGGGACCCAGGATATCAATGCTTGACCCAGTACAAGCATTGTGGAACTTGTGTCTTTTGGGGAAACTGCTAGGTACGTATGACCTAGATTGGCCACTGTTGGAAACAGGATACTGGGCTTGATGGACCTCGGTCTGACCCAGTATGGCATGTCTTATGTTCTTATGTTCTTATGACACATCTCAGGTATCCCAGGAGCAAGGTACATGTGTGCCGTGTGTGTCCCTGCCCTCGTGCACACACCCCCTCCCACTGTGTGCATGTACACACGTGCACGCAGCCATGTTGTCCTATCTGTGCTGCCACTGCCAGGTGCACTCACATTGTATGTGGCTGCTTCATTACTGACCTATGTGTCAGGGGCATTGGCAGCATGGCCAGCTGGTGGTGGCAGGGCAGACTGCACAGGGCACTGGAGTGGGTGTCTGTGCATAAGAACATAAGAACATAAGATATGCCATACTGGGTCAGACCAAGGTCCATCAAGCCCAGTATTCTGTTTCCAACAGTGGCCAATCTAGGTCATATGTACCTAGCAGTTTCCCCAAGAGACACAAGTTCCACAATGCTTGTACTGGGTCAAGCATTGATATCTTCGGTCACTTCTTAATAATGGTTTATGGACCTTTCCTCCAGGAAACTTGTCCAAACTTTTTTTAAACCCAGCTACACTAACAGCCTTTACTACATCCTCCGACTACATCCTCCGGCTCTGCAAATGGTGACAGGATGTGTGACCAACCATGTCAGTGGCTCCTCTGTGCCTTTGCAACCTACTGGCTCATCCGCATGGCTTCAACACTGCCACCCCATCATTGTCTGTGCTGGCAGTTGCAAATCTGACCCCTCGATGTTGTCTGTGTCTTCTCAGGTGCCCCTGCTGTAGATCCACAGGCAGCGGTGCCAGCTGTGCCGACAGTGTCCATGGAAGGTGCCCCACTGCCATGCACCACTGGTCCCGCCGCACTGCAGCAGCTGCCTGATGGCCCTGGCCCGGATGATCTGGAGCTAAATGCCCCCTCACTATCGCTTCTGCCACAGTAGCCTATTGATGACAGTGTTGACTGGGGGGAGGGGGGGTGCACCCACAGGGGTGCACAGCAACACCTGCAGCAAAGTGCTGAGCGTCTGCTTGCTCACAGCACCGCCCAGAAGGCATGGTCTGAGCAACAGCTGGAACTGCTGCGCCAGTCCACAACATTGCAGGAGAGGCAAGTTGTGGCCACAGAGGAGCTGACCATGGCTACCAGCATCCTCCAGGCTACCATGGTGGAGATCCTGATGGAGCTGCGCCATGTCCCTATGCACATACCAGTGTGCCTCCCATGGGGTCTGGTCAGGGGCTTGGTGGGGCAGTTCCCCAGCTGCAGCTTCCTCAGCAACATGTGCACCTGGGCCTCCACACCCAGGCCCCAGTGATATTACAATGCAGGCCTCTGCGCATATCCACACTGCTGTTGGTCAGCCCATCACACAGGAAGCCCCTCTCCTTGGGGCAGTTCCATGGGGCAGCAGCCCCAAGATGCTGTTTCCCCCATTCCATGAGGGTGTCATGGAGTCAGGCAGCTTGAGCTGTTACACGTCTGGGTCTGAGGACTCACTATCATGCACAGCTATGACCATTGTGACCAAGGCATAGGTGCATGTGCCTTCAGAGAGGAGAAGGGGCAAGGGGCAGGCATGAGGCGGGCATGGGGGAGGTGCTGCAAGGGGGTCATCTAGCATCAGGGTTGGGGAGAAGCATGCTTGGTCGGTGGGATTGGGGCCCATGGAGGTGCACAGGCAGTGTGAGTTTGGCCAGTGGTGTGTGGGGTGGGTGTCAGTCATGTTCTACATCTGTCTGTGTGATATTGTGGCATATGAGTGTGCATGGGTGGCTGGGAGTGGGTAGATCCACAGGATAGCACTGCCTCATAGGTCTTCCCTTGGGTATGTCAGAACATATATTGCATCACATGGCATGTCGCATTCAGAGGCAGCCCAAGTGATTCCAACACTGGTCATCTCTACAGACATGCCTTAGATGGCTTGGGATGGGTCCTCACCAAGTACACACACCCCAAAGGATGCAGGTCCATGAAGACTGCCTACTATTTCTGGGCAACACCTGTCTGCCCCTACTGTGCCTCTGGCCTATATGTGCACACATTCTGCTGCTCTGAGCTTCCATATCCTTCATATCTCTCCCTACACGCCTTCCCATGAAGACTGCTCTTCTGCCAGTTTGCCTCTATCTGTGCCCTTCTCTTCTGGACATCGCTGATGTTACCTGCTACTCCATATTCCTGGGACAATATACACACATGAGGTACCAGGGCCACATATCTGGATACCAGGGCGGCAGGCGGCTGGAGGCTTCCGGTCCGGTTTGCACCCCACAAGGTATCCTTTCCCTGCTCACTTCCATACTCTCACTGCCTCAGCAGTTCCATCTTTATGTACATAGTTTTGTTGAAGTCCCATAGATTGTCTCCATTGGCACATAAAGTATATAGGTGCATGGACTTATTGGACACAGTTGTTCCTCTTAATATTACTGCAGATGTGTTTAGCGATGTTGCTTTACCCTACAACATTCCCTTGGTTCTGCCCCCTGTATCTTATGAACATAAGAACAGAAGATGTGCCATACTGGGTCAGACCAAGGTCCATCAAGCCCAGTATCCTGTTTCCAATAGTGGCCAATATAGGTCATACGTACCTAGCAATTTCCCCAAAAGACACAGATTCCACAATGCTTGTATTGGGTCAAGCATTGATATCCTGGGTCCCTTTTTAATAATGGTTTATGGACCTTTCCTCCAGGAACTTGACTAAAACCTTTTTTAAACCCAGCTACCTAACAGCCTTTAATACATCCTCCGGTAACAAATTCCAGAGATTGATTACACGTTGAGTGAAAAAATATTTTCTCTTATTAGTCTTAAATAGGTTGAATTGCAGCTTCATTGCATGCCCCCTAGTCTTTCTATATTTTGATGGCGTAAACAATCAAACTACGTTTACCTGTTACAATCCATTCATTAATTTATAGACTTCTATCATATCTCCCCTCAGCCGTCTCTTTTCCAGGTTAAAGAGCCCTAACCTTTTTAGCCTTTCTTCATAGGGGTATCCTTCCATCCCCTTTACCATTTTGGTAGCTCTTCTCTGAACCTTTTCTAATAATGCTATATCCATTTTAAGATACGGCGACCAGAATTGCACACAATATTCAAGGTGCGGTAGCACCATGGAACGATATAGAGGCATTATAATATCCTTTGTTTTATTTTCTATTCCTTTCCTTATGATACCTAGCATTCTATTTGCTCTCTTGGCTGCCGCTGCACACTGGGCCGAGGGTTTTAACATGTTATCCACAATGACGCCTAAATCTTTTTCCTGGGTGGTGGTTCCTAATGTGGAACCTTGCATCGTGTAACCATAGTTTGGGTTGTTCTTCCCTAGGTGCATAACTTTGCACTTGTCCACATTAAATTTCATCTGCCATTTTGATGCCCATTCTTCCATTTTATCAAGATCCATTTGCAATTTTCCACAATCCTAATGGGTTTTAACAACTTTAAATAGTTTTGTGTCATCTGCAAATTTGATAACCTCACTCGTTATTCACTTTTCCAGGTCATTTATGAATATGTCAAAAAGCAGCAGGCCCAGCACAGATCCCTGGGGTACACCACTATTCACCTTTCTCCATTGGGAAAATTGGCCAATTAGCCCTACCCTCAGCTTTTTATCTTTTAACCAGTTCCTGATCCACAATAGTACACTGCCTCCTATCCCATGACTCTTTAGTTTTGCCAAAAGTCTCTGATGAGGGACCTTGTCAAAGGCTTTCTAAAAGTCCAAATACACTATATCAACCGACTCAACTTTGTCTACCTGTTTATTCACACCTTCAAAAAAATATAACAGATTAGTAAGACCAGATCTTCCTTGTCTAAAGCCATGTTGGCTGTCTCTCATTAAGCCATGACTATCTACATGTTCAGCAATTTTGTTCTTTATGATGGTTTCTACCATTTTTCCCGATACTGACGTCAGGCAATTTAAGCGCTAATGAGCGTTTCGCCAATAATGTCGCTTCTTGGTGACATTATTGGCGAAACGCTCATTAGCGCTTAAATTGAGATGTTGGGGCTGAAAAGACCGCGATAAGCTGAACTATTTGCAAGCTAAGTTGATTTTTTGCAGCTTTTCTTTTGATGAGTTTGGGGATTCTGTGTGGGAGGTTGTTTATGTGAAAAGGGCATTGAGTATTGGTGTTTATGATCTTGTGTCATGGTGAACACCGGCCCGTTAATACTGAGACCTTCTGACATTAAGAATAACCAGAGTGAAGTACAGCAGCATTTGGATTTAGAAGCTGACAGACAAAAATTCATAAATTTATTTATTATTATGTTTTGTTATATTTGAGTGTGTGCCATTGGAATTTTATGGTTACCATTTAACTTGCCAGTGCTTGTGCTGTTTCCAGTTTTCGTCGTGTGGCTCTTTTTTCCATTTCCTGAAAGATGCCTTTTTGGCAACAACAGCCTCTCTGACCTCACCTTTAAACCATGCTGACAGTTTTTTGGACTTCCTTCCACTTTTCTTAAAACGTGGAATACAGCTGGTCTGGGCTTCCAAGATATTATTTTTCAACAACACCCAACACCCTTTGCAACTGCTCCTTTTAGTTTTTTTCTTAGCTATTTTCCTCATATTATTACAATAAAATGAGGAAAGTTAAAAGGTAGTACTGTGGATTTCCTTACCATCCCTCCTCCACTAATTAAATCAAACACAATCATGCTATGATCACTATTGCCAAGTGGCCCCAACACCCTTATCTCTTGCACCAGATCTTGTGTTCCACTAAGGACTAGGTCCAATATGGCTTCCCCTCTGGTCAGTTCATGAACCAGCGGCTCCAAAACGCAGTCATTTATTTCATCTAGGAACTTTATCTCCCTAGCATGTCCTGCCGTGACATTGACCCAGTCAATACCGGGGTAATTGAAATCACCCTTTATTATTACTTTGTTGTAACTTTTGTTAGCTTCCTTGATTTCTTTGAGTATTTCATCATCCATTTGTTCATTCTGGCCAGGCGGTCGATAGTATACCCCCACTGCCATCGCCTCCCCCTTTTCAATCCATAGAGATTCTACAGCAAATTTTGTTTCCTGCAAAACTTTAATCCTTTCTGACTCAATGCCCTCTCTAACATAGAGCACAACCCCTCCACCAGTTTGATCAGCTCTATCATTACGATATAGTTTGTACCCAGGTGTCACAGTGTCCCACTGGTTGTCCTCCTTTCACCATGTCTCTGCGATTCCAATCATATCTAACCTCTCATTTAGTGCTATATATTCTAACTCTCCCATTCTATTTCTTAGACTGCTAGCATTTGCATACAAGCATTTTAGAGACTGTATTTTATTCATATTAATTTGGCTATTGGTAGGCATGGATAATTTGGAATCTTTAAGCTCTGACTGCTCCATACTCAAGGGCATTTGGGCTACTTTACTCTTTTTTGGAACCTCTCTGCTTTTGGTAGTATCCTTCAAGGATACATTCTTCCGAAGCATGTGCTCTTGTGCGACTGTTGGCTTTCTCCTATTATCTAGTTTAAAAGCTGCTCTATCTCCTTTTTAAAGGTTAATGCCAGCAGCCTGGTTCCACCCCTGTTAAGATGAAGTCCATCCCTTCGGAAGAGCCCCTCCTTTCCCCAGAATGTTCCGTAGTTACTAAAAAATCCAAAACCCTCATTCTTGCACCATCGTCTCATCCACGCATTGAGACTACGGAGGTCTGCCTGCTTTTTGGGTCCTGCGTGTGGAACAGGAAGCATTTCGGAGAATACTACTATGGAAGTTCTGGATTTCAACTTCCTACCTAAATGCCTAAATTTAGCCTCCAGAACCTCCCTACCATATTTTCCTACATCATTGGTAACCAACATGTACCAAGACAGCAGACTCCTCCCCAGCACTATCTAAGACCTTATCTAGGTGGCGCATGAGGTCCACTACCTTTGCACTAGGCAGGCATGTTACCAGGCGAACCTCAAGTCCACCAGCCACCCAGCTATCTACATGCCTAATGATCGAATCACCAACGATAACAACTGTCCTAATCCTTCCCTCATGGACACATGGCCCTTGAGAAACTTCCTTGGTGCGAGAGAGTTTTACATCACCTGGAGGACAGGTCCTAGTTACAGGATCACTTCCTGCCACACCAGGGTGATGCTCTCCTGTCACGTGACCTCTCTCCTCCATGACAACAGGGATGCTGCCAGAATGGAGGTGGACCTTCAGGACTATATCCCTGTAGTCTATGTACCTCTCTGTGTTTCTTATGTCTTTCAAGTCTGCTACTCTAGCCTCTAGAGAATGGACTCGTTCCCTGAGAGCAAAGAGCTCCTTGCACCTAGTGCACATGTAAGACCTCTCAACAACTGGGAGAAAATCATAGATGTGACACTCAATGCAAAAGACTGGATAGCCCCCATCTCGCTGCTGGACTGCTGTCTGCATCTTATTTTTAAGCTTGTGTTTAGATCTTTAAGTTCTTTACTTACTAAGGGTTGCTATGGATACTTATACTAATAAAAGTGTACCTAATACGTTTAATATACCTTGTTCACCTGAAGCTTAATTAATCTCAGGTCCTTAGTGTATGACTGATTTGGATAATGAGCTGCACCTGAGAGCACCTCCTTTCCTTTAAGATGTGTAAGTACATATAAAGCTACTATTATCCCAGGGGTGGGTGGGTGTTGGGGAGGGAGGGAGGGAAATAAGACTTATTAAAAGAGAGCTGCTACACAGTACCCTGTCCTGTGCTTCTAAGGTAAGCTGTAACCAACTTCTTGAGTGATTAACAGTCCTTGCTTGGATAGATGGAGTCTTTCAAAATGGCCTTTTGACCTGCCACATGGTTTTAACACCTATTTAAAAAGTTTCACAGGTCTCTTTCCCCCTAGGTAGAAGGCCTCTTTGTAAAGGTCTCTAGAAGACTTTGTTGCTCAAAGAATACTGACCCTGTTTTGCCTTGTATGCTAAGTTATATTCTGATTTGATTTAAATTAAATCTCTTTGCTGCTGCTAGGCTCTGACTTAGTATGAAATTTAAACTAGAAGCTCTCTGCTGGGTTCTAAATTTAACCAGATAGCTCTCTTCTGTGTTTTAAATTTAAACTTATACTGCTGCTAATAGGCCCTGAATGATTTAACAAATACACTGAGTTCACAGATTAATCAGCTGTAATCCAAAGAATTCCCTTCAGAAAAATTCCCAGAAGTATATACTCACAATTGCAGATCTCTCTCCAGTAGTAGCAGTCCCCTTTTGTAGTCCTTCAAGACTGAGGATCACAGAACTCTGGTTGAACTGTTTATGCCTGTGCTTCTGAGGTAAGCTGCGACCAACTTCCTGGGTGATTAACAGCCCTTGCTTGGATAGAAGGAGTATTTCAAAATGGCATTTTGACCTGCCACCTGGCTTTGACACCTATTTAAAAAGTTTCACAGGTCTCTTGCCCCCTAGGTAGAAGGCCTCTTTGTAAATGTCTCTAGAAGACTTTATTTGTTGCTCAAAGAATACTGACCCTGTTTTGCCTTTTATGCTAAGTTATATTCTGATTTGATTTAAATTAAAGCTCTTTGCTGCTGCTAGGCTCTGACTTAATATGAAATTTAAACTAGAAGCTCTCTGCTGGATTCTAAATTTAACCAGAAACTCTCTTCTGTGTTTTAAATTTAAACTTAAACTGCTGCTACTGGGCCCTGACTGATTTAACAAACACACTTTCACAGATTTATCAACTTTAATCCAAAGAATTCCCTTCAGAAAAAATCTCAGAAGGATATACTCACAATTGCAGATCTCTCTCCAGAAGTAGCAGTCTGCTGTTGTAGTCCTTCAAGACTGCATCTTGTATTTGTCCTCACTGCAGTGGCACCACTTCAAAATCACTTGTCACATTCATTCACCTATATGAGACGCATTGCGGGGCAGAGCTGAATTTTTTCTAAATCCGAGCCTTATACCTCATATCTACACGGCCCTTTCGGGAATAAGCTTTCTACGCCTCTATGGCTGACCCTACCCCTGTTTCACCCTCTCCCGCCTATGTTCTTAACACCCCATGTTACTGCCCTGGATGTGCATGTCAGCAGTGTTTCAGAATACGGTAGAGGACATTTTTTGCCACTTACACGTCACCGCTGCACATGGACATCCCTTATTTGTGTGTTAATGTAAAATGTAGAATGATGCACATAGGAGATAAAAATCTCAACTACAGGTACAAAATACTGGTATTTGAGTTAGAAGTCATTACCCAAAAAAATATTTGGAGTCATTGTGTAGAATATGTTGAAACTTTCAGCTCACTGTGCCATGGCTGCTAAAAATACAATGTTAGTGATAATTCAAACAAGAGAACAAAACAGAGAGTACCATTATGCCACTGTATAGGTCCCTGGTGTGGCTACACCTTGAGTGCTGTGCGCAGTTCTGTTGTCTCCATCTCAAAAAGCTTATACTGGAACTAAACAAGGTTCGGAAAAGTTCACAAAAATGATAAAGGGGATAGACCACCTCTCTTTTGAAGAGAGGCTAAACAGGTTAGGGCAGGATTTACATAGAAACATGATGACAGAAAAAGACCACGTGGCCTATCTAGTCTGTCCTTCCATAACAACTACAACAGTCCCCTTTTTACCTTTAGAGATCCTCTGTGTTTGTCCCATGCTTTTCTGAATTCAGTTACTGTCCTCATCTCTACCACCTCCACTGGGAGACTATTCCATGGATCCACTACTCTTTCCGTAAAGAAATATTTCCGCATATCACTCCTGAATCTATCTCCCTTCACCCTCATCCCATGTCCCCTCGTAGCAGAACTTGCTTTCAATCAAAAGAGGCTCTCTCCCTGAACATTTATGCCACGGAGGTATTTAAACATCTCAATCATATCACCTCTATCCCGCCTTTCCTCTAAGGTATACATATTAAGATCCTTCAGTCTGTCCTCATATGCTTTATAATGAAGACCACTAACCATTTTAATAGCAACCCTCTGTACTGACTCCAGCATGTTTATATCCTTTTGAAGGTGCGGTCTCCAGAATTGCACACTATACTCCAAATGAGGTCGCACCAAAGACTTATACAGAGGCACTATCACCTCCTTTCTTCTGCTGGCCATTCCTCTCCCTATGTACCCAAGCATCCTTCTAGCTTTTACTGTCGCCTTTTCTACCTGTTTAGCTACTTTAAGATCATCAGACACAATAATGCCTAGATCCCGCTCTTCCTCAGTGGACAAAAGTACTACACCCCTATACTATATTGCTCCCTTGGATTGCTGCAGCCCAAATGCATGACCTTGCATTTTTTAACATTAAATCTCAGCTGCCAAATTCTAGACCAGTCTTAAAACTTAGCTAGATCCCTTCTCAGGTTATCTACACCTTCCTGGGTGTCTACTTTATTGCAGATTTTGGTATCATCCTCAAAGAGGCAAACCTTACCCGACAGCCCTTCCGCTATATCACTAACAAAGATGTTTTAAAAAATCGGACCAAGGACAGATCCCTGGGGCACACCACTGGTAAATTCCTTCTCCTCAGAGTGAGCTCCATTTACCTGTAACCCTTTGTCATCTACCACTCAAATCAATTTCCAACCCAAGCAGTAACTTTAGGGTCCATCCCTAGGGTGCTCAGTTTGTTTATAAGTCGCCTATGAGGAACGGTTTCAAAGGCTTTACTGAAATCTAAATACACCACATCTAGGGCTCTCCCTCGGTCCAACTCCCTGGTTACCCAGTCAAAGAAATCAATCAGATTTGTCTGACAAGACCTGCCTCTGGTGAATCCATGCTACCTCGGATCCTGTAATCCGCCAGACTCCAGAAACCTCACTATTTTCTCTTTCAGCAGTGTTTCCAATAATTTACTCACCACCGAAGTTAAACTAATTGGCCTGTAGTTTTTAACCACATTCTTACTTCCGTTTTTGTGTAAAGGGACCACATGAGCCTCTCTCCAATCTTTTGGCACCAGTCCCGACTCCGAGGCATTGAAAAGGTCAGTCAGTGGAGCTGCTAGAAAGTCCCCTAGTTCCCTCAGTATTCTAGGGTGTATCCCATTCGGTCCCATCGTTTTGTTTAAGTTTAGCAAGTTTCTCATGAACAGTCTTCTGAAAATTGTTCAAGATGCCCCTCGCTTCTGTTCCCGTTTATGGGTGTTTTCTGAAGTCCTGTTCCTGGTTCTTCATCTGTGAACACAGAACAGAAATATTTGTTAAGCAATTCCGCTTTATCGTCATCAGCCTTTACATATTCCTCCCCTTCACCCTTGAGTCTGACAAAACCACTTTTGCCCTTCCTCTTCTCACTTACATATCTGAAAAATGTCTTATCCCCAATGTTATTGCATTGGCTATTTCCTCCTCTTTTTGCTTTTCTTTCCTGACTAATTTGCTAGCTTCTCTAAGTTTTTCCAAATATAGATGCCTGTCTTCCGCCCTCTGTGATCTCTTGGTTTCTGAATCTTTTTTCCCCATCACCCACTTTTGGTTATTTTTTAAAGCAATCTCCCCCCCCCCCCCTCCAATAAAAAAATTCTTAATGAAACTAAAATGACATCTTACTTACTTTGCTTATTCAATGTGACCCTTGTGCTTGATGCTTTGTTGCTAGATTCTCAATGTTTGGTTTGATATTTGTGAGTTTTACTTTCTTTCCTTTGTGAATATTTTATTGACTGCACTAAAGCTACAGTCAACCAAATAAGAAGTTGGAAAGCACAACAGTACTTCAGCCATTTCAGACCGCATGTTTAGATGGAGATATTTAGTTGTATTTGACAGCCACAATACAGTCATTCCAGCTTTTTCAAATTTGTATTCGCATTCATCATTGCATTTTAGTTTAATAAGTTTCTCTTGGATGTTTTCACTGATAGATTCTATATCACAGTGAAAAGGATCCAGCATCCATGGCTTGACTTCAAAAGAAAATAAATGTAAAAATTGGCTATTCAGTTCTTCTTTTAATGACAATAAATATTATGCGTAATTTTTAAGAGCTTGATCTGAGAGGTGTTCAGTTATTTCTGTTAAATCGGGCATGCTGTTGAAGTGCTTCTTCTGTAAATTGGTTCGAAAAATACCTTATTTTTCAGTAAAAGCTTTCAGAACACATTTACAGTCTAGTAACGTATTTAATTTGCCTTGAAGCAGAAGTGAAACTTCATTGAGCCTTCAAAAAATCCTGGCCAAAAGGGAGATGTCACATTTGTGGTTCTTTATTTCCTCTGCCAAATCTACCTCCCCTTCCCTTTCCAAGAAACTAACTATTGTATTAAATAGGCTTACAAATCTTGCTAGGCAATTTCCTTTTGAAAGCCATTGAACTTCCATGTGCAAAATAAGCCTAATGTGCTGCTCTTTGTTATCACTGCAAAACTTCCTAAAAAGTCGGTCATACTTGCTGTGAGATTTAATTTTATTAAATGTTTTATAAACTATTGCCAATAATTCATGAAGAATTGAACTCATATTTTTGGCAATTAAATGATGGCGATATATGACACAATGCACTGTAATAATCGAAGGACATACATTTTTTAAGTTGGCAATAAATCCCTTATGTTTTCCCAATATAGATGGAGCACCATCAGTTGCACAGAATACTAAGTTTTCAAAGGGTACTTTGTTTTTCATCAAACCGAGATTTCAAAGCCTTAAAAATGGATGATCCATTTGTGTCGGTTTCCAAAGACTTTAGGAACAAAATTTCTTCACACTGTTTATAATCTTCATCTATAAAATGGACGTATGCCATATGAATAGCTCTACTATCACTAACTGTTCATTCATCAATTTGAATTGAGAATTTTCTGCTTTTTCATTTTTCAACAAGATGGTTTTCAACATCAGATGACATTTCTTCAATTCTTCTCTGAATCGAATCATTGCTTAATGGTAATGCTTTTAAAACACTTGATGAATCTTGATACGACACAGATTTCATAAGAGTTTCAAAGGCAGGATGTATAATATTTTCAGCAACTGTATACGTACTTCCAGTTTTTGCAATGATTTGTGCAATGTCATAAGACGCAATCATTCCATCTGCATTTGTTTGTGTACTTTTTGTAAATAAAGAATGAACAGGTTTTTTTCGTTGTTCAAAATTTTTTTTTCAATTTTTTGAAATAATCAATGGGTTTGTCAATTTTATAGGATGTTTTCTTTTTAAATGCTCTAAAGGTCTTGATGGCTTCATAGCTTCATTTGAAAATGAGCTGTTACATATAAGACACATGGAGGCCAATTCTAACAGGGGCCAAATGCCCAAAAAATGGATGGGCCCAAATTGTACCCTATTCTGTAACTGCAGGAGATAGACGTTCCTGTGGTTGCGGCACTTAGATGGGCTGGCATGCCCCAGATTCTGCCACGGGACATGTCCTCTCTTCTGCCCGACCCGCCCGCCCTATGCTCCTGCTGGTGTGCCAGTGCCATGATGGCACCAGGATGCTCAACAGGAGCTCCAAAAGCCTGACAAAGATAAAAGAAATCTTTTCCCCACTGCGCGAACCTCAGTGGGGTCTTCCAGGGTCAGGGGTGGAGGGGACTCACTTGCTGTGGCTCTGTTGTCCATGGGGTGCTGAATGCTCCAATCGCAAGGGTGCCCGGTGTTTATTCCACCTCCGAGGTGGAATAAGCTGGGTGTCCATGGTGAGGCCGCCAGATGTACAGAGTCCTGACCGGAATAGACCCTTAACGTCCGGGTGTTTCAGCCTGCCCCTGATCTGCCCACTCTCCACCTCTGGCCCTCTCCCTCCTGCCCCCGTCCAGTGCTCCCCGCACTAACCTTCTGTACGCGCAGGGACAGCTGGACACCGAACAGCATGCCATCCCTGAATGGGGGTTGGGCATCCAACCCCACTATTCACGTCGCTGAATTGGGCCTGTAGGCTGTCTTCAATCAAATGGGCTTTCAACAAAGTCATAAGACAAATACTCCTCCAGATAGTGTCTTCACTTCTTCTTTTCCGTGGCCATGATTAATGATAGAAACATAGAAAAATGAGGACAGAAAAAGACCACATGGCCTATCTAGTCTGCCCTTCCATATCAACAACTACAACAGTCCCCTTTTTCCCTTTAGAGATCATCTGTGTTTGTCCCATGCTTTTTTGAATTCAGATACTGTCTTCATCTCTACCACCTGCACTGGGAGACTATTCCACGGATCCACCACTCTTTCCGTAAAGAAATATTTCTGCATATCACTCCTGAATCTATCCCACTTCACCCTCATCCCATGTCCCCTTGTAGCAGAACTTGCTTTCAATTGAAGGAGGCTCTCCCCCTGTACATTTATGCCACAGAGGTATTTAAACATCTCAATCATATCATCTCTATCCTGCCTTTCCTCTAAGGTGTACATATTAAGATACTTAAGTCTGTCCTCATATGCTTTATAATGAAGATCACTAACCATTTTAGTAGCCACCCTCTGTACTGACTCCATTCTGTTTATATCCTTTGAAGGTGCATTCTCCAGAATTGCACACTATACTCCAAATGAGGTTGCACCAAGGACTTATACAGAGGCATTATCACCTCCTTTTTACTGCTAGCCATTCCTCTCCGTATGCACCCAAGCATCCTTCTAGCTTTTGCTGTCGCCTTTTCTACCTGTTTGGAGGGATATGAAAATATAACAAACAAGTAATGCTTTGCTCACTTTCAACATAGGCCATTCAATTATTATCACAACACCAACACCACTAAACCTCAGAATATCACCATGAGAATTAACCCCTTAATTGGGGAAATACATAGCACCAGGCCAACCGCTCCCTGGGGAATTAATTTTGCAATTATGTCATTCAAGCAAGTGAGCTCCCTGATCTCCGGTTGAAGAAATGCTCTGCACCTTCAAATCAAGCAGGCTTCCCGATCTGCCAATGAAGAAATGGCCTGAAGCTTCAATCAGCCGGTTTTCCTAGACCATGGAATGCTGTTCCAAGTGTTACAGAGCAGAGATGGCATCCATCTGTCCAAGAAAGGTCGACACGTCTTCAGTAGTATTCTGGCTAATCTACTGAAGAGGTCTTTAAACTAGATTCATTGGGGATGAGTGAAGAAAGCCTCAGGTAAGTGAAAGCCCCCAAGTAAGTGATATATTAAATACATTTATGGAAATGAGTAACAGGAGTAACATATGGAAAGCAGTGTGTATAAATGCCCATAGCATGGGAAATAAGATCCCTGATGTTGAAGCTTTGGTGGGAGTGGCCGACATGGATTTAGTGTTGGCTACAGAAACATGGTTCACAGAAAACCATGACTGGGATGTAACTATACCTGGCTATACTTTATTCAGAAAGCACAGGGTAGGAAGAAGGGGAGGAGGAGTGGCACTATATGTAAAAAATACTATTAAAGCTTTGGAATTACAGAGCTTAAAAGGGAGAGAGGAGGAATTTCGGGTTAAACTAGAAAGAGGGAAAGAGAAATCTATTTGCATTGGCGTGATATACAGACCTCCCTCAAAAGAGGAAGAGGTGGACAGAGAGTTAATTGAAGGCATACGCAGCAAAGGGAAGTGCTACTGATAGGGGATTTCAATATGCCAGATGTTGATTGGCACATTCCTGCTGCAGTATCATCTAGAAGTAAAGAGATCCTGGATTCTCTACAGGGAGAACTATTCAGGCAATTGGTAACAGACCCCACACGTGAAGGGGCCATACTGGACTTGGTGCTTACCAATGGTGAAAGTATTTCTGATGTTATAGTGGGAGATTATTTTGCATCGAGTGATCACCAGATGGTGTGGTTCAGTATTAGGACTAGGGCTGTTAGAATCCATTCAAAGGTGAGGGTCTTAGACTTTAGGAAGACTAACTTTGCCAAGATGGGCCAATACCTCAGGCAGTCGCTAGCGGGATAGGAACAGCTGGGGGCTGTAGAAAAACAGTGGGCAACACTGAAAGGGGATATTTTAAGGGCAACCAATCTTTTTGTTAAAATGGTAAATAAAGGTAAAAGAAACATAGAAACATAGAAACATGATGACAGAAAAAGACCACAAGGCCCATCTATAGTCTGTCCTTCCATAACAACTACAACAGTTCACTTTTTACCTTTAGAGATCCTCTGTGTTGGTCCCATGCTTTTTTGAATTCAGTTACTGTCCTCATCTCTACCACCTCCACTGGGAGACTATTCCACGGATCCACTACTCTTTCCGTAAAGAAATATTTCCGAATATCACTCCTGAATCTATCTCCCTTCACCCTCATCCCATGTCCCCTCGTAGCAGAACTTGCTTTCAATTGAAAGAGGCTCTCTCCCTGAACATTTATGCCACGGAGGTATTTAAACATCTCAATCATATCACCTCTATCCCGCCTTTCCTCTAAGGTGTACATATTAAGATCCTTAAGTCTGTCCTCATATACTTTATAATGAAGCCCATTAATCATTTTAGTAGCAACCCTCTGCACCGACTCCATCCTGTTCACATCCTTTTGAAGGTGCAGTCTCCAGAATTGCACACCATACTCCAAATGAGGTCGCACCAAAGACTTATACAGAGGCATTATCACCTCCTTTTTTCTGCTAGCCATTACTCTCCGTATGCACCCAAGCATCCTTCAAGCTTTTGCCGTCGCCTTTTCTACCTGTTTAGCTACTTTAAGATCATCAGACACAACCACGCCTAGGTCCCTCTCTTCTTTAGTGGACAAAAGTACTTCACCTCCTATACTGTATTGCTCCCTTGGATTGCTGCAGCCCAAATGCATGACCTTACATTTTTTAACATTAAATCCCAGCTGCCAAATTCTAGATCATTCTTCAAGCTTAGCTAGATCCCTCCTCATGTTATCTACACCTTCCTGGGTGTCTACTCTATTGCAGATTTTGGTATCATCCGCATAGAGGCAAACCTTACCCGACAGCCCTTCCACTATATCACTAACAAAGATGTTAAAAAGAATCGGACCAAGGACAGATCCCTGGGGCACACCACTGGTAACATCCTTCTCCTCAGAGTGAGCTCCATTTACTTGTACTCTTTGTCGCCTCACACCCAACCAATTTCTAACCCAAGCAGTAACTTTAGGGTCCATCCCTAGGGTGCTCTGTTTGTTTATAAGTCGCCTGTGAGGGACAGTGTCAAAGGCTTTACTGAAATCTAAATACTCCACATCTAGAGCTCTCCCTTGGTCCAACTCCCTGGTCACCCAGTCAAAGAAATCAATCAGATTTGTCTGACAAGACCTGCCTCTGGTGAATCCATGCTGCCTCAGATCCTGTAATCCGCTGGACTCCAGAAACCTCACTATTTTCTCTTTCAGTAGCGTTTGCAATAATTTACTCACCACCGAAGTTAAACTAACCGGCCTGTAGTTTTCAACCACATCCTTACTTCCGCTTTTGTGTAAAGGCACCACATGAGCCTCTCTCCAGTCCTTTGGCACCACTCCAGACTCCAACGAGGCATTGAAAAGGTCAGTCAGTGGAGTTGCTAGAACGTCCTCAAGTTCCCTCAGTATTCTAGGGTGTATCCCATCCGGTCCCATCGCTTTGTCTACTTTAAGTTGAGCTAGTTTCTCACGAACACAGTCTTCTGAAAATTGTTCAAGATGTCCCTCGCTTCTGTTCTTATTTGTGGGTGTTTTCTGAGGTCCTGCTCCTGGTTCTTCATCTGTGAACACAGAACAAAAATATTTGTTAAGCAATTCCGCTTTATCCTTATCAGCTTCTACATATTCCCCCCCCTGCACCCTTGAGTCTGACAATACCACTTTTGCCCTTCCTCTTCTCACTAATATATCTGAAAAATGTCTTATCCCCCCATTTTATTGCATTGGCTATTTCCTCCTCCTTTTGAATCTTTGCCTTCTTGACTACTTTGCTAGCTTCTCTAAGTTTTTCCAAATACTGATGCCTGTCTTCCTCTCTCTGTGATCTCTTGTATTTCATGAAGGCCTCCCTCTTTTTCTTCACTTTTTCAGCTACTTCCTTCGAAACCATAGCGGTCTCCTGTTCCTTTTGCCTTTATTTACCATTTTAACAAAAAGGTTGGTTGCCTTTAAAATACCCCCTTTCAGTTTTGCCCACTGTTTTTCTACATCCCCCAGCTGTTCCCATCCCATTAACGACTCCCTGAGGTATTGGCCCATCTTCGCAAAGTTAGTCTTCCTAAAGTCTAAGATCTTCACCTTGGAATGGATTCTAACAGCCCTAGTCCTAATACTGAACCACACCATCTGGTGATCACTGGATGCAAAATGATCTCCCACTACAACATCAGAAACACTTTCACCATTGGTAAGCACCAAGTCCAGTATGGCCCCTTCATGTGTGGGGTCTGTTACCAATTGCCTAAATAGTTCTCCCTGTAGAGAATCCAGGATCTCCTTACTTCTAGATGATACTGCAGCAGGAATGTGCCAATCAACATCTGGCATATTGAAATCTCCTAGCAGTAGCACTTCCCCTTTCCTAGCAATGCTGCGTATGTCTTCAATTAACTCTCTGTCCACCTCTTCCTCTTGTGAGGGAGGTCTGTATATCACACCAATGCAAATAGATTTCTCTTTCCCTCTTTCTAGTTTAACCCACAATGCCTCCTCTCTCCCTTTTAAGCTCTGTAATTCCAAAGCTTTAATAGTAGATTTTACATATAGTGCCACTCCTCCTCCCCTTCTTCCTACCCTGTCCTTTCGGAATAAAATATAGCCAGGTATAGTTACATCCCAGTCATGGTTTTCTGTGAACCATGTTTCTGTAACTGCCACTAAATCCAAGTCAGCCACTCCCACCAAAGCTTCAACTTCAGGGATCTTATTTCCCATGCTACGGGCATTAATACACACTGCTTTCCATATGTTACCCCTGTTACCCATTTCCATAAAGGTATTTAATGCATCACCTACCTGGGGGCTTTCACTTACCTGGGGGCTTTCTTCACCCATCCCCAACGAATCTAGTTTAAAGCCCTCTTCAGTAGATTAGCCAGTCTACTACCAAAGATGCGTTGGCCTTTCTTGGACAGATGGATGCCATCTCTGCTCTGCAACCCTTGGAACAGCATCCCATGGTCTAGGAAACCAAAACGCTCTCGAAGACACCATCCACACAGCCATGCATTAATCTCCAGGATGCGAGCCTCTCTGCCTTGGCCTTTACCCTCAACAGGGAGGATTGAAGAGAACACCACCTGTGCACTGTCACACCCTCATCGGGCCCCTCCGGTGGAGACTGGTATTATGGCTTAATACCTTTTCTTGGCTCTCTATATGTTATAGATAGCCCTGCCTGGCCCTCTGTGGGTGGTAGTTGTACCGTCTTCTTGTAATCACTCAAACACACAGTTCACACTTTAAATCAAGGGCTTTATTCCCCGTCCAATGAGGTATTCTTTTTCTTGAAGAACAAAATAATCAAAAGCCACTCTGGCAAATAACAGAAGCAAACATTGAACAAAAAGTGCTTTCCTCAGCTTTAACTTTTTAACAAAAGAAAAACAGTTCTCTTCATGAGCACTTAATCCTTTTCTTTTGCTGATATAAATCAATCAGGATTCACTTTAAACCAAGCAACTTCTGTCAGTTACTGTGTTGCTGTTTAAACCTTCCTTGTACATGTATTTTCTTATCTCAGTGAAAACTCTTCCTCTTCAGTTGTCACTAACGAGCATTCCATGGGTTCAGTGTTATCTGGTACATTAGAAATATCATATGGCATTAAAGGATAAACATTTGTACCCACGTTTTCTGTAGCAGCTGTCCTGCCGAGCTCACTCTGGTTAATCACGTCAGCTACGTGACTGCTTCCTGGCTTTAGGCTAAAACACTGCTGAGTATTACCGTATACTCTGGATAATGGCTTGTAAGAGCACTCCTCCTGTGTAAAGCTATGAGGTAACTGCCCATAAACACTGGTATTAGAGTCAAACAGCTTGTGTCCTGCCTTGAATGGGTTAAAGGCTAATTCCTCTGATACAGCTGTGGGAGTTTTCAGTGCTGACAACGGCACTCGAGAGAAGTCTGAGCATTTAAAGTTGCTAGCAGAATTATAAGGTAAGAGACCTTCCTTTCTCTTGTAACTGCCCGTACAAGGAAAGAAGTTGTTTCCTTTTCCCTTTATCTCTGCTCTAGGCTGGCTTCTTCTATTAATCCTGGACTTAGCCCATTCGGGTGTAAAACAGTCCTGTTCCACTTTGAATGCCTTGCTTCCTGCAACAGGATTCCTCCCTCTTCTCTTCTGGCTTTCACACACACACTCTGTGTTCAACAGCTGATCTCCACACGTACTCACATAGTCCTGAGACTCATTCAAGCTGTCCTTTGGTATATGTTGCTGACACTCTCTCTCATTTCCTTCCTTCCACCAACTTTGGTCCTGGAGATGAGATTGGCTTATAGTGTTTCTTTCTCTTTCCCTCCGTTCCCACGACTGAGGTTGTTGCTTCCACCTCTGTCCGTGCTCACTCTCCCTCACTGCTTGTGAGTGTGCCTTATGTATCTGTCCCCGGGTTCCACCCCTTCTCAGCTGATCCCTATCAGGTAAATCAACCTCCATTCTCATGCTGGCTGGGTGTGTCTTTTTACCCTTTTCCCACGTGTGCCGTGGTCGCTCATAGCAACTATTTGATATGTTTTTGTTTACCTCATCAGGTTCTGCCTGATTTTCTCCGCTAATCTCCATTTCTTCTGGGTCCCCTGGGTTTACCTTGTGACAGCACCTACCTGCTTCACCCTCCGTCCCAGAGCCATGAAGTCACTTTTGATACGTTCAGAGGTATACCTGGCAGTATCATTTGTTCCAACATGGATTAGCAACATTGGGTAATAGTCAGTGGGCTTGATGAGTCTCGGCAAACTCTCCGTAACATCTTGGATCTTGGCACCAGGCAGACAGCATACCTCTCTGGACATCAAGTCTGGTCGGCAGATGGACGCCTCAGTACCCCTCAGAAGAGAGTCTCCAACCACCACTACCCTTCGTTTCCTTCTGGTCACTGATTCCGCAACTATGGGGTACTTGAACTCTGGTTCTTCCCTTTCCAGGGATGCTTTCACCTCCTCCACTTCCAGGGCTGCATAACGGTTCTTCAATTCAAGGGCTGGAGAAGTTGGATTGGTGATTTTGCAGGCTCTGGTGACTTTTGTCCAACCATTGACATTCTGTTGGCACCCATCTTCTCCTGTGCTGGAGAGCCTGGTTGCTGCAAGAAGCATCTCATCAATGTACTTCTCACTGTCTTGAATGCTCCTCAGCCTCGCCACCTCCTCTCTGAGTTCCTCCACTTGTTTCCTCAGAGCTTCAGCATGCAGGCACCCTGCACATGGAACCGGTTCCTCAACTGGCATTAGGACCTCTGTCTGGACCGAGGCAGAAGCTGTAACGGGGGCAACAGCTTTAGCAATACGATTTTTCCCAGCCATTGTCATGTTTGTGGAGCTTAGGTATTGTTTGATGTGTGGAGCCCTGGTTAGGAAAGCCTCAAAAGGGCAGGGCACAGGAGCTTTTTATGCAGGCTTCAACTGCACTCAGGAAACAGGCCCACTAACTCTTGATTAGGTGCTAGCAGTTTCTGAACCTGAGGAGGTTACAGAGTTCAGCAACCTACTGTGCTCAAGTAAAAGTTCCCTGTTTGATGTGTGGAGCCCTGGTTAGGAAAGCGGACATTGCTATGGCTTTTGAAAGAAGTTGCTGAAAAGGTGAAGAAAAAGAGGGAGGCCTTCATGAAATACAAGAGATCACAGAGAGAGTAAAACAGGCATCTATATTTCAAAAAACTTAGAGAAGCTAGCAAAGTAGTCAGGAAAGCAAAGATTCAAAAAGAGGAAGACATAGCTAATGCAATAAAATGGGGGGATAAGACATTTTTCAGATATGTTAGTGAGAAGAGGAAGGGCAAAAGTGGTATTGTCAGACTCAAGGGTGAAGGGGAGGAATATGTAGAAGCTGATGAGGATAAAGCGGAATTGCTTAACAAATATTTCTGTTCTGTGTTCACAGATGAAGAACCAGGAGCAGGACCTCAGAAAACACCCATAAACGGGAACAGAAGCGAACAATTGAACAATTTTCAGAAGACTGTGTGAGAAACTAGCTCAACTTAAAGTAGACAAAGTAATGGGGCTGGATGGGATACATCCTAGTATACTGAGGGAACTTGGGGACTTTCTAGCAGCTCCACTGACTGACCTTTTCAATGCCTCATTGGAGTCGGGAGTGCTGCCAAAGGATTGGAGAGAGGCTCATGTGGTGCCTTTAAACAAAAGCGGAAGTAAGGATGTGGTTGAAAACTACAGGCCGGTTAGTTTAACTTTGGTGGTGAGTAAATTATTGGAAACGCTGCTGAAAAAGAAAATAGTGAGGTTTCTGGAGTCCAGCAGATTACAGGATCCGAGGCAGCATGGATTCACCAGAGGCAGGTCTTGTCAGACAAATCTGATTGATATCTTTGACTGGGTCACCAGGGAGTTGGACTGAGGGAGAGCCCTAAATGTGGTGTATTTAGATCTCAGAAAGGCTTTGACACTGTTCCTCACAGGCAACTTATAAACAAACTGAGCACCCTAGGGATGGACCCTAAAGTTACTTCTTGGGTTAGAAATTGTTTGGGTGGGAGGCGACAAAGAATACAGATAAATGGAGCTCACTCTGAGGAGAAGGATGTTACCAGTGGTGTGTCCCAGGGATCTGTCCTTGGTCCAATTCTTTTTAACATCTTTGTTAGTGATACAGTGGAAGAGCTGTCGGGTAAGGTTTGCCTCTTTGCGGATGATACCAAATTCTGCAATAGAGTAGACACCCAGGAAGGTGTAGATAACATGAGGAGGGATCTAGCTAAGCTTGAAGAATGGTCTTTAATTTGGCAGCTGGGATTTAATGTTAAAAATTGTAAGGTCATGCATTTGGGCT
Source organism: Ichthyophis bannanicus (assembly GCA_033557465.1). Classification (NCBI taxonomy): domain Eukaryota; kingdom Metazoa; phylum Chordata; class Amphibia; order Gymnophiona; family Ichthyophiidae; genus Ichthyophis; species Ichthyophis bannanicus. Next base: position 290,406,413 of record CM066043.1, on the reverse strand, counting down.
GCAGCAATGCAAGGGAGCAATATAGTATAGGGGGTGAAGTACTTTTGTCCACTAAAGAAGAGCAGGACCTAGGCGTGGTTGTGTCTGATGATCTTAAAGTAGCTAAACAGGTAGAAAAGGTGACAGCAAAAGCTAGAAGGATGCTTGGGTGCATATGGAGAGGAATGGCTAGCAGAAAAAAGGAAGCGATAGTGCCTCTGTATAAGTCTTTGGTGCGACCTCATTTGGAGTATAGTGTGCAATTCTGGAGACCACACCTTCAAAGGATATAAACAGAATGGAGTCAGTACAGAGGGTGGCTACTAAAATGGTTAGTGGTCTTCATTATAAAGCATATGAGGAAAGACTTAAGGATCTTAATATGTACACCTTAGAGGAAAGGCAGGATAGAGGTGTTATGATTGAGATGTTTAAATACGTCCGTGGCATAAATGTACAGGGGGAGAGCCTCTTTCAATTGAAAGCAAGTTCTGCTATGAGGGGACATGGGTGAAGGGGGATAGATTCAGAAGTGATATGCGTATATATTTCTTTAAGGAAAGAGTGGTGGATCAGTGGAATAGTCTCCCAGTGGAGGTGGTAGAGATGAGGACAGTATCTGAATTCAAAAAGCATGTGACAAACACAGAGGATCTCTAAAGGAAAAAAGGGGACTGTTGTAGTTGATATGGAAGGACAGACTAGATAGGCCATGTGGTCTTTTTCTGTCGTCATATTTCTATGTTTCCCGATACTCGCCGTCATCAGTGATTGCTGGCTGAGGGCAGTGTGAGAGATACATGAAAACACGGTGTACCTTCCTGCCAGAACAGTAGCAGCTCAGCTGCACACAATAGAGCTGCTCCAGTTTTGGTGGGAGAGTTCACCGCTGTTTTCAAGTGTCTCTCACATTGCCTTCAGCCAGCAATCGCTGAAGACGGCGAGGATCGGGAAGCCAGCTTGATTGAAGCTGCACAGCATTTCTTCATCGGCAGATCAGGAAGACCTTCATCTTGAAGGTACAGGTGCTTTTTTTTCAAAGGGAGGCAATTTTACTATCGCCCCCCTCAGCTCAACGTTTGCCCTCTTGGGGGGCAATATTTTCCCCATTGAGAATGACTGGGTTAGGGCCTTTTAGCTTGGAGAAAATACAATAGAAGGGAAGTTTATAACATCAGAGTGGGCTTGAAAGGGTAAATAGGAACAATCATTTAACCTTTAAGAAACATAAGACTGAGAGAATACTCCATGACACTAATGATCAACAGACTGAAAACAAACTGTAGAAAGCTTTTTTTCACAGGGTGCATAATTATATAGAAACGTAGAAATGATGGTGGACAAAGACCACATGGACTATCCAGTCTTCCCATCCATAAAAACTATTAAGCTCTACAATCCCTTCCTCTCCGTCAGAGATTCTCTGTATTTGTCCCATGATTTCTTGAATTCAGATACAGTTCAAATCTCCACCACCTTTACTATGCTTCCACCACCCTTTCTGTAAAGAATTATGTCCTCAGATTTCTGCAGAGTCTATCCCCTTTCACCTTCATACTATCATTCCTCATTCCAGAGCTTCCTTTCAACTGGAAGAGGGTCACCTCCTGTGTATTTATACCACAAAGGTATTTAAATGTTTTTATCTTATCTCCCCTTCTTCTTGTGGAATCTATTGCTGAAGGATATGGTCAAGGTGACTAACATGATGGGATTGAAAAGTTGTTTGGACAAGTTCCTGGAGTAAAAGTCCATAAAACATTATTAGTTAGGTAGATCTAGGAGCACAATTTCTCATTCCTGGAAAAGAGCCATGAGAACTCAGTCTACAAGGGGTGGTCTAGTGGTTAGGACAAGGTACTTCAGGCCGGAGGGCCAGGGGTTCAAGTCCCACTTGGGGACAGCAATCTCAGGCCGGAGGGACTGGGATTTCTAGTCCTATAGGCACTCCTTGTGGCCTTGGGCAAGCCACTTAACCCTCCATTGCCCATGTTCCCTGTAAGTATTAGCATATGTGTCTCATATCCCCTCGTGTTAAATGTATCCCCCAATTGACCGCTTTGACCCGGTGAAAAGCAGGATATAAATACAGCTAAATAATAAATAAATAAAATAAATAAATAAATTTGGGATCTGACGAGTACTTGTGACCCGAACTGGTCAAAGAAAGGATGCTGGGCTCAATGAACTTGGGACTGACTCAGCTTGGCTTTTCTTATGTTCAAAATGGGGCTTCACATGTTTCTTTGTTTTTCTTGTACTGAGTGTCGCACAGTTCACTAGGGTTCCAGTTTGAGTGAGGGAGCAATTACTCTGAGTTAAGCAAATTAAGCAGAGCGTAAAGCGTAGTTACTCACCTGTAACAGGTATTCTCCAGGGACAACAGGAATAAGTCCTCACATATGAATGATGTCAACACCGACGGAGCCCTCGCGGAAGCATCTCCCCAGCTTTCAAAGCCAAAACCCCAGAGGACTCAAGGGTGCCATCTTACTCAGTCGGATGACATAGCTACAGCCAACAAAGAAGATTGCCAAAACTTGTTCAGCAACTCCAAGGGGAGGAGGGAGGGTTGTGAGGACTGATTCCTGCAGTCCCTGGAGATCACCTGTTACAGGTAAATAATTACACTTTCTCCAGGAACAAGCAGGAAATCAGTCCTCACATATGGGACTCCCTAGCTACAGGCTACCGAGAACCTGTAGAAAAAACGTGGCCCAGCTGTGAGCAGCAACAAGCGAATCTGAGGACAGACTTTGAGGACCCCAGTGTCCAGGGAGACCTATGGCTGTGGTAGCCTGAACAAGAAGGGTTGGAGGGCAGGAGTTGCCTAAACCCTGAACAAATTACAGCCTGGCTGAAGGCACTGTCCCATCGGGACAACCTTTCCAGGTAGTAGTGAGCTGCAAATTTTGAATGGAAGACCAGGTGGCGACCCGGCAGATGTCCGCAAAGGGGACAGAGTGTAGGCTCGCAACAGAAGTTGCCATAGCTCTGACATTGTGCGCTCCAATGGCAGCCCAGCCGTGGTGAAGGCAATGCAGTCCGCCACCCAGATGGACAGGGTGCGCTTAGTGACAGCCTCCCCCAGACGACTGGGATCCTAAGAAACAAAAAGCTGTGAGGCTTTATGGTGGCCCTGAGTACACTCTCAGTAGAAGGACAGGCAGGGCCGGCCCGTCCATTGAGCAAGAATGTTTTTTGCACAGGGCCCCGCGTTTCAGGGGGCCCCGCGCAAAGAACATTCTGCTTTTTTTTTTTTAAATTACATTTTTTTAAAAAAACCTGTCTCTGGCTGCTGCCGCTGCCGCGTCCGTCGCAGCAGCGGCAGAATGGAGTGTCCCGCGGGGCCCCTTCTCCTCGTTGAGCCCTCTGCAAGGGCTTTCAGATTCGCGAAGGGAGAGTGCTCCCTCGCGTCTCTGTAAAGCCCGCAGGGGCTAATGGGAAATTTCCCATCAGCCCCTCGCGTCTAAAGGGGCAGATGGGAAATTTCCCATTAGCCCCTGCGGGCTTTACAGAGACGCGAGGGAGCACTCTCCCTTCGCGAATCTGAAAGCCCTTGCAGAGGGCTCAACGAGGAGAGGGGGCCCCGCGGGACACTCCATTCTGCCGCTGCTGCGACGGACGCGGCAGCGGCAGCAGCTAGAGCCAGGTTTGTTTTTTTTTAAAATTTGCCAGAAGGGAAGGGAAGGGAAGGGAAGGGAAGGGGGGGGGGTTAAGACTGGTAATGGGCTGGGGGGCTGATGGAGGCTGTCTGGAAATGGGGTGATGGGGGGTTAGGACTGGAAATGTGCTGGGGGGGTTAGGACTGGAAATGGGCGCGGGGGGGTTATGACTGGTAATGTGCTGGGGGGGGGTTAGGACTGGAAATGTGCTGGGGGGGGTTAGGACTGGAAATGTGCTGGGGGGGTTAGGACTGCTATTGGGCTGGGGCTGATGGAGGCTGACTGGAAATGGGGTGAGGAGGGGTTAGGACTGGAAATGGGCTGGGGGGGTTAGGACTGGAAATGGGCTGGGGGGGGGTTAAGACTGCTAATGGGCTGGGGCAGATGGAGGCTGTCTGGAAATGGGGTGGGGGGGGGGTTAGGACTGGAAATGGGCTAGGGGGGTTAAGCCTGGTAATGGGCTGGGGGTTGATGGAGGCTGACTGGAAATGGGTGATGGGGGGTTAGGACTGGAAATGGGCTGGGGGGGTGGTTAAGACTGGTAATGGGCTGTGGGCTGATGGGGGCTGTCTGGAAATAGGGTGATGGGGGGTTAGGATTGCTAATGGGCTATGGGGGGGTTAGGACTGCTAATGGGCTACGGGGGCGCTAGGACAGGAAATGGGCTGATGGGGAGGGGTTAGGACTTGAGGTGGGCTGATGTGGTTAGGACTGGTAATGGGCTGTGGGCTGATGGGGGGGTTAGGACTGGCAATGGGCTATGGGGGGCTGACTGGAAATGGGCTGATGGGGTTAAGACTGGAAGTGGGCTGATGGGGGGGTTAGGACTGGTAATGGGTTATAGGGGGGGCTTAAACTGAAAATGGGTTGATGGGGGGCTAGGACTGGTAATGGGTTGGGGGATTGCTATGACTGGAAATGGACTGAGTGGATGGGGAGGCTTGAACTGCAAATAGCTGATGGGGAGGGAGCTTGGAATGGAAATGGGCTGTGAGGGAAGGGAGCTAGGACTGAAAATGGGCTGATGGAGCAGCTAGGATAGGACTGGAAATGGGCTGTTGGGGGGGAGCTAAGATTGGAAATGGGCTGTGGTGGGGGCTTGAATTGAAATGGACTCATGGAGGGGCTAGAACTGGAAGTAGGCTCATGGGGGGGCTTGGACTGGAATTGGGCTGAGTGGAGGGGAGCTAGGATTGGACCTGGGCTGATGGTGGGGCTAGGAAATGACTAGAAATGGGCTGATGGGGGGCTAGGATTGGAAATGAGCTGATGAAGGGACTCAGACTGAAAATGGATGGGGGAGCTAGGACTGGAAATGGGTTGATGGGGGGCTAGGACTGGAAATGGGCTGATGCAGGGACTAGAAGGGAATGGATGCTGGGTGAGACTGGAACTAGAAGGGAGCTGATGTTGGGGGAGGATTAGAATGGGATGGGGCTGGGAGAGTAAAATGGAGAGGGGAAAAATATTTTGTGTGGGAGGGATGAAAAATCTACAATTGGCCGGGTATTGGGAGAGTAAGTGGGGATTGAGGATGGAGGGGTAAAATTTGTGTGGATGAAATAAGAATGAGGAAAGAGCAAAAGGAGAAAGGTTAGTATGTTAAAGCAGATGTAGAGAGAGAGGATGGAAAGAAAACTAGAAGAGAGAAGAAAGGACAAATGGACAGCAGACGATGGAGAGTTAGCAGAAAACATGAAGAAACCAGAAGAAAGTGGCTGGAGCAATTGCAACTGAAAAAAAATGCACAAAAGGTAGAAAGATATCTCTTTATTTTGAATTTATTAACTGGAATATGAAAGCTCTGGGAAATGTGCATCATTAACGTCTGCGCTTTGTTTGGTACAAGAGGAAATTGATTTATAGTTTTATTTCTACAGTGTTGTTGTACATTCCAAGTTTGGCTTTTGGGGTTCCCAGTTTAATTATTGCCTTCCTGTTTCTAAATTGCGATTCCTTGTTTGGTGATGGTCTATGTTCTGCATGTGTAACTGAGCTGAGGTATTCTGTTTATGTAATTCCTATTTGACATTGCCACTTGTTCTCTTTCCCCAGTATTCTCTGAAATGTACTGGTTTAATATTTGCAGTGTTTCCTTTTGATAGGTAGGGTCTGGTGCTTTGTGAGTCCTGGTAATGCTGTCAGGATACAGCGGGTTTGCTATGGGTTCTAAATGGGCAGCGTTTGTAGTAGTTCCTAATGTGCCTGGTGGTTGGCACTGGATTATAGTAATGTAGAAATCTTTTAGTCTTTCTTTATCCATACACTCATTAAGAGACATGTTTACTAAAAGTTAGTGAATGGTAACATTATGCAAATATTTATGCAAATAAGACCACTTATGCAAATGAGGCCCCACACCGAGTCTCCGCACATGGCCCCGCACCCCCCTTGGGCCGCCCCTGAGGACAGGACCCTGTTACAGTCCAGATTATGCAGAACGGCTGCCGCCTTGTCAACATGGGGCCGTGGGAAGAAAGTGGAGAGCACCACCTCTTGGTTGAGGTGGAAGGCAGATACCACCTTCAAAGGAATTTAGGGTAGGTGCAAAGCACGACCCTATTCTTGTAGAACCTGGTGTAGGGTGGCTCAGCCACCAAGGATGGGAGGTCACCGATTCTGCGGGCAGAGGTGAGAGATACCAGAAAGACAACCTTTCAAGATAGGTACCACAGATAGCAGGTAGCCAAGGGTTCGAAAGAAGGCTTGGTAAGCTGCGTCAGAACTTCATTGAGGTCCCATTCCACCGGGAGTGGCTGGATGGGAGGTTTAGAGAGCAGCAAGCCCTGCATGAAGTGGGTGATGAGGGACTGGACAGAAAGAGGCTTGCCCTCTATGGAGTGAAGATGTGTGGAGAGCACACTGGGGTGTACTCGAACGGAACTGGACTTAAGTCTGGCATATGAGAGGTGAAGCAAGTTTTGTAGCACCATGTGCACCTGGCAAGAGAACGGGTCAAGCCGTTGCTCCATGCACCAGACCGAAAACCTGCGCCACTTGAAGGTATATGCTTGTCTCGTAGAGTTTTTACGAGAGGCCAGGAAGACTTCCTCCATCTCCTTGGGGAGGTTGAAGGGCACTAGGGCAACCCGTTCAGCCACCATGCTGTGAGCGATAGGGATCCCAGGTTGGGGTTGAGAATCAAGCCCACCTCCTGGGTCAGGAGTCCTGGGGAACTCCCCAGAGAGACCAGGAGCTCCATCGAGAGGCGGAGCAACAGAGAGAACCAGGGCTGTCTGGGCCACCAGGATCATTGAAGCCCTGTCCCGCTGGACCTTGAAGGGGGTCCGTCCGATGAGCAGCATGGGAGGGAAGACATACACCAGGCCCTCTGACCACAAGACAAGGAAGGCCTTCCTCGTTACCAGGCCCCATGCTGTTGGGGACAGCAGAAGCGGGGTAGCTGAGCATCGGCTGGGTTGGCAAAGAGGTCCAGATGGGGTTCCCCACAGTCAGAACAGCTGCTGTGCCACTTTGGGGTCTAGGCGCCACTCGTGCAGCTGGAGGACCCTGCTCAGCCTGTCCACGAGGACATTGTCCTGGCCCAGAAGGTAGACTGCTCTGAGGAGCATACTCTGCCTGATTGTATATGAGCAGAGAGCCACAGCCTCCTGGTAGAGGCGTTGAGACCATGTGCCCCCTTGTTTGTTCAAAGAGAACATCGCAACCTGGTTGTCCATCTGGACCACCACCGACAGGTGCTGCAGGTGGTGTCGGATAGCCCTGAGTACCAGAAAGATAGCTCTTAGTTCCAGCAGGTTGATCTGCTGCTGGCTTTCCTCAAGAGATCAGATGCCCTGCATACGCAGCTCTTCGTAATGGGCACCTTCTGGGGGTTTGGCTGTTGAAAGGGCATACCCTTCTGCAGATGGTGTGTATTCTGCCACCAACTGAGCGCTAGTTGATGGGACACCGAGACCCTGTCCCAGAGCCTGCTTGTGGCCTGAGTCCACTGAGAGCAGAGGCACCACTGAGCTGCCCACATGTGGAGGTGGGGGTTGGGGTCCACATGGACCATAGAGGCCATGTGGCCGAGCAGGCATAGCATGGATCGTGCCGACAGGGTATGATGGTGCTTTGCTTCGGTCGCCAGGGCCCTGAGGCGATCCACTCTTTCCAAGGGGAGGAAGGCCTTGGCTTGGGGGGTGTCCAGGCAAGCCCCTATGAACTCCAGATACTGTACTGGAGTGAGGTGAGATTTGGGATGGTTTATCACGAACCCCAGGTTTTGTAGCACCTCAATGGTGTGGGCCATGGCCTGCTTCCATATCTCCTTTTATGAGCCAGTCATCCAGGTATGGAAAGACAAAGGCCCCTTGGAGATGGAAGTAGGTGGCCACCACTGCCAGGTATTTGGTGAAGACTCTGGGTGCGGAGGCTAGGTCGAAGGGAAGTATCCTCTATTTGTAGTGGTCACCCCCGACCATGAACTGAAGGTACTGTCTGTGACTGGGATGGATAAGGATGTGAGTATAGGTATCCTTTAGGTACAAGGAGCATAGCCAATCTCCCTGCTAAAGGTAGGGCAGAAGTGTTCCAAGAGAGAGCATTTTGAACTTTTCCAGCACCAGGAATTTGTTCAGGTTTCTCAGGTCCAGGATAGGCCTTAGGCCCCCCTGTTCTTTTGGGGACCAGTAAGTACCTGGAGTAGAATCCCTTTCCCTTTGAGTGGAAAGGTACAGGCTCCACAGCCCTCTCCCTGAGAAGGTCTGTGAGTTCCTGCAGGAGCAGGGTCTGGTGCAGTGAGTCCGAGGGGGCTCTCCTGAGAAAGGAGGAGGGGGCTTCTGGTCCAGTTGAAGGAGGTAACCCTCCCTGACCACCTGGAGTGCACAGGAGTCATAAGAACATAAGATATGCCATACTGGGTCAGACCAAAGTCCATCAAGCCCAGTATCCTGTTTCCAACAGTTGCCAATCTATGTCTTAAGTACCTAGCAGTTTCCCCAAAAGACACAGGTTTCTCAATGTTTGTATTGGGTCAAGCAGTGATATCCTGGGTCCCTTTTAATAATGGTTTATGACCTTTCCTCCAGGAACTTGTCCAAACCTTTTTTAAACCCAGCTACACTAACAGCTTTTACTACATCTTCCAGTAACAAATTCCAGAGTTTGATTACACGTTGAGTGAAAAAATATTTTCTCTTATTAGTTTTAAATAGGTTACCTTCTAGGTTCATTGCATGTCCCCTAGTATTTTTATATTCTGATGATGTAAATAATCAATCTACGTTTACCCATTCCGTTCCATTCCATTCATTAATTTATAGACCTCTATCATATCTCCCCTCAGCCGTCTCTTTTCCAGGTTGAAGAGCCCTAACCTTTTTAGCCTCTCTTCATAGGAGTATCCTTCCATCCCCTTTACCATTTTGGTGGCTCTTCTCTGTACCTTTTCTAATAGCGCCATATCCTTTTTAAGATACGGCAACCAGAATTGCACACAATATTCAAGGTGTGGTCGCACCATGGAACGATACAGAGGAATTATAATATCCTTTGTTTTATTTTCCATTCCTTTCCTTATGATACCTCGCATTCTATTTGCTCTCTTGGCCGCCGCTGCACACTGGGCAGAGGGTTTTAACATGTTATCCACGATGATGCCTAAATCTTTTTCCTGGGTGGGGTTCCAAATGTGGAACCTGTGATAAGGAAACTTATCATAGCTCAGGAAGGAGCTATAGAAAAGGTGAAGTGACTCTGAACAAGCAACCTGTCAGTTCTGGTAGAAATAAGAAAACAGAATTTTCCCATAAAAGACTACCAGTCCCAGAATGCACCAGGTTTCCAACAGCCATTAGAGGAGCTGAAGTGGGGAAACGTGTGTTCAATCAGGAGGGCTATGAGGTAATCCCTAAGCACTCATCTCAAAGGGCAGGGCCTGATTCAGCACAGCTGCGCTGTGCTAGGGTGGAGCACTCATCAAAGCAGAATAAAGGTAGAGTTTATTCTACAGAGAATGATCCTCATCCTCAGTTTCATCTGGGAGATCCTCAGAATCAGCTTGGAAATCCTCAGAATCAGCTTGGAGATCCTCATCTTGAACAGCTTCATCATCTGGAGGATCATCAGAAGCAGAAGCCAGACCGGACGGACAGAGAGGGCAAGAAACCCTTTGGAAGAAAGAAGAGAAAAGCATTTGGGAGGTCTAGAGGAGTCCAGAGCAGTACATATACTGGGGGACATTCAAAAGGCCAGCATACACCATTGGACTGGGGAAAGCCAGAGGAATGGTGCTGCAGACCTAGGAATCTCCAGACGGTACCTGTGAGGGAGACGGCTGCACGTGGAAGGGACCCTAGGACCCGTGCCAGAAGGTATGTGAAGAGAGATCCAGTGTCCAGGGATCTGGATTGGAAGGCTGGACATAAGAACTGGACTACATACTGGCCAGGCTATTTAGAGAGGAACTCTAACAGCAATGGAAGCTCAGGTATGAACACTGATCTATGCCCTAGCTATAACCTTGAAAGACAGCAGGGAAACAAGTATTCTCCTGAAAGTGCTCCATTGAGAAATTCCTCTGTGCCAATCCCTGATATTGAACCCATGATTGTTGAAGAAGGGGAAGGAGAAGTCTTAGATACAGGTTGTGAATACATGGATTGCTCTCTGTCTAAACTCCTTTGGTAATTTTCTGTTACAAAGTGCAACAACCATCACAAAGAAATACAAACTTGTTCTTTAATCTACTCAGAAAAGCTCCTGAAGTAGGATTTGAGCCACGCAGTAGAAAGCAAGCCAGCTAAGGGGTTTCAGCTGGGTAACTGCTAGCAATTGAGCCTTACCTAATTGCTTGTGAGCTCTGAGGGAATCACTTCTGAATCTATGTGTGAAGATATAAGAAGTTAACCTGAAAAGAACAGTTTTTCCCTTCTTTGTGGGTTTTGCTTGTTGTTTGATACACTGCTAAGACAATATTAGCTAAAGCCTACAGAAAAGACCAGTTTGTTACCAACCAGGTATTTATTCTTTTGCTTTGATTGCCTGACAAAGTTCAACTGTTGTTTTCCTGATTTTGTTTTTCCAAGTTTAACACTGCAAGCAAGTATCCTGTTTTATGTGCTACCAAGCATATCTGTGTTGGGAGAAATAACCCCATAAATAAATATCTTATTGGCTTTACACTCAAGCACAGCTAATTATTGTGAGCAGCTGTGTCTGGTGTGAATGGACTGCATTTTCCCACAATCCCTTGCAAATCATATTGATATATGCACTTGCCAAGACTGTGAACATTCTCACCCAGGCAGCCGTCTGACAAACCTTGCATCGTGTAACCATAGTTTGGGTTGTTCTTTCCTAGGTGCATAACTTTGCCCATTGGTGGTCGAAAATAAACAGGTGCCCTCCTGTTGGAATCTGATCCCCCATGGGTAGAGAGGCTATGACTTGGCAGTCAAAACCCTGACCTATTCTGGGCTGGTATTTGGGGCTTGGGACCCTTGGGCTGGCCTGTTCCCTTGCCCTGGTGACCCTGTGGAGGGGTTTTGGTGGCAGAGTAAGGGGGATAGCCCTGGTAAGGCTGGCCCTTTCTGTGGAATGGAGGCCTCTTCCTTGGTGTTTTCTTCATGGGAACAGCAGAGGTCTTTCTTGAGAGCCGAGTTCTGGTGACATACTCTGTCTCGATTTCAGCCACCTTGTCCTCCTTCGGCTTGCTGAAGAGGTGTTCCCCGAGGCAAAGGATGTCGAGGAGTTTCTCCTGGACCCATTGCTCGAGGTCCGATGCTTGGAGCTAGGCCTGGCACCAGGCACCGATGCCCGCGGCTGCCAACCTCCCACTGGACTCAATGTCATCGTAGGCTGTTCGAGACAGATTCTTCAAACAGTCACTGACGGATCACACGAGTGTCTGGAAGTGCTTGAGGCGCTCACCGTCGAGGCCGGCTGCAAAGCCCCCAGGTTTCTTGGTGAGATCTCAGAAAAAGATGTCCATATAGAGTTGATAGGTCTATATGCGACATGCTAGCATCGAGTCCTGGTTACATTTGCGCCCAAGGGTGTCGAGGGCGCAGGACTCCCTGCCTGGGAGTACCGATGAGTGGGTTTTGGGCTCTTTTGTCGATGCATGGCCTACTCGATCACCATGGAGGTGTGAGGGAGTTGTGCCTTTCAGAACCCCAGACCTTGTTGGCCCCAGTACATGGTATCGAGGCGTCGGCTGACAATCGGCACCAATGTTGGCATCTCCCACATCCGCAGAAGGAGTCGACCGAGGATGGGAGGAACAGGGACTATGAGGACTTCCTTGGATAGGACCTCATACTGGAAGATTTCAAGTTCCTCCATACGAGGGTCCTCCTCTGTTGTGAGGGAGAGAGCCTTCACCATGTCCCAGACAAACTCGAGGAACGAGGTGTCCTCAGATGAGGACTGGCGCCTTGAGGCCGGTGGAGATGGGTCTGAGGGGAGATCCCGGTGGGCTCGTGTGTCTGGGGAGGTCTCGATGTTGGACTCCCAGTCAGAGTAGTCTGCCGATGACGCGAGACTCAATGGCTCCAACGGCACCAAGGGTCCCGTCTTCAATGCCTCGGGGCCAGTGCCTGGCCAGAGCTAGAGGCACTCACCTGTGAGGACCTCGCTCCCAAGGATCGGGAGCAAGAATGAGACCCTCACCGAGGATCCGCACGAGGCATGTGGCTCTTGGAGATTGCTTTGGCGGCCCGGGGAGTCCTCAGCATCGAGGTCCCTGCGGTCTCAGGGCATGTACTGGCAGTGACACCTGCTGCGAGGCAAGGAACACAGAAATGCTGCATTCCAGTGCCAGAATTCTGGTTTCCCACTTGGGGGTCACAGCTTTTGACACTGATGCCAGGGTGACCAGGTCGCGTGTCAAGGAGAGGGGGTCCTTGATGGGACGGGCCTTGGGAGTCTGGGATCCGTCGCCGGAAGCCTCGACATCAGTCCTGGGTACCTTCGCTGGTCACTCCCACTTAGATTCCTTGGATGTCCATTGAGGGCTAAGGGACCGTGCATGGGATTTGCCATGCTTGTCCGCCTCCCAAGACGAGATCCTCAAGGCCTTCTTCTTCTTCTTCTTGCGCTCTCGATCCGGGGACCCTTGCTAGGAGTGTCTGCGTGCCTGCTCGGGAACCATGGTGGTCTTATGCGACTCCGAGGATACGTAAAGGGCCTTAGAGCATGAGGCTACCAGGGATACAGGGGTCAAGTCTGCCCTATGGAAGATGTTGTCCTGCTTCTGCTGGCGACTTTGGATGGCTTTTGCGGACATCTTTTTACATAGCGAGAATTCCTCTGGGTCAAGGTCGGCACCCAGACAGTGGAGGCAACAATTGTGTGTGTTGGTTAGGGACATGTTTTTGGAGCACTGATCACACTTCTTGAATCCAGTGGCCATTGGGGCAAGAAGGACCCAAGCAAGGTCATAACATAGTAACATAGTATATGACGGCAGATAAAGAGCAGTATGATCCATCTAGTCTGCCCAGCAAGGCGGCAGAGTAGGTGCACCTGCCACTCCATGCATGTCACCCCTCCCTATGCCTTTGTTTAGGGGTGTACCCACTGCTCCATGTAGGTCTCCCCTATTTGTTCAGATATAGGAGATAGTTATGTTTATTTTGATTTTATCCTATTGCTATAAAGGGATCCACTGTGTCTGTCCCATGCCATTTTGAATTGTGTCACCGTATTTGCCCCCACCACTTCCATCGGGAGGGCATTCCAAGCATCCCCCACCCTTTCAGTGAAAATGTATTCTCCCAGGGCAAGCAGGATGAAGTCAGCCACAAAGTGGTGACGTCATCCGACGGAGCCAGGACGGAAGTACTCTCACTACCCCAGAAGGCTTTAGCCTTCTGGGCTGGTCAGTAGCCCCACTTCCTGCTCCGCCCCTAGCTGGCCAGTTCTTGTCTTCCGCCTTGCCAGCAAGACGGTTTTTTATTTTCTCTCACTCAATCAGTTAATTTTTTGTTTTAAAGTTCTTCCTTCAACTCACCTGAGATCGGGACAATGCCCGGTTTCAAGAAGTGCTCCGGCTGCTCGCGGAAAATGGCTCTATCCGACTCGCACCATGTGTGCGTCCGATGCCTCGGGTCCGAGCATGCCATCGAGGACTGCACCGCTTGCGGTTGCATGTCCCCCAGAGCCAAGAAGAGCCGTCGGAATGCACTCTCCGAGTTCCTCGCAGTGAGTAACAATGGCTCTTCAAGTTCTACCTCCGACGCTGGCGCTCCGGCCGGGGAAGCGCCTTGTCAGGCCCCCGTCCCCCGCCGTGAATCTGAGCTCTTCAGACCCTCGTGTCTTCAGATGGAGGCCGACATTTTGCTTCATGAGGCTCCGGCGTCACTTCCGCCTGCTCTCCTCACTTCCGGACATGCCTCCTGCGCTGATGCCGCCAACGCCAACTCACCAAGCGAACCCGGGGCTCCCCCTGAGGCCCCCAACCATCCGTGCGAGCCCTCCAACCTCCGCCGGAGCCTCCGCTCCCATCGTTCACGGCGTTCTGGCGCACGGAGCAGGAGCCGCTCCAGGAGATCGCGGCGCAGCCGCTCTTGCCGGCGCAGATCTAGAGCACGGCGCAGCTTTTCATCTCTACACGGCCGTTCAACTCGGCGCAGTCCTTCACCATGCCGCGGCCATTCAACTCGGCGCAGCCCTTCACCACGCCGCGGCCATTCAACTCGGCGCAGCCCTTCACACCGCCGCGGCCATTCAACTCGGCGCAGCCCTTCACCACGCCGCGGCCATTCAACTCGGCGCAGCCCTTCACCACGCCGCGGCCATTCAACTCGGCGCAGCCCTTCACCACGCCACGGCCATTCAACTCGGCGCAGCCCTTCACCATGGCACGGCCATTCAACTCGGCGCAGCCACTCAGCTCGGCGCGGCCATTCCTCATGCCGCAGCCATTCCTCACGCCGCAGCCATTCGTCACGCCGCAGCCACTCAACACGCCGCAGCCATTCAGCACGGCACAGATCACGCAGTCGCCGGTGTTCCCATAGTCGGAGGCACCGCGTTCGGCGGCACTCCAGGAGAAACCACAGGAACGCTCCTAGTCACAGAGATGGGAGCCGCAGTGACAGTATCAGTTCCAGTAGATCTAGCCGGCGCAGCCCCCAGTCTCAACACCGGACTGATTCTGAGCATGAGGAGGCATTCAGTCAAAGTGGAATGGAGGCGGAACCTTTGCAACCCGGCCCAACTCCGGACACCCTCAAGCTCCTCCAAAACATGCTGCAAAACTGGGTCTCTTCTCTATCGGGGCCCTCCCTGCAGTCACAGCCTCCAGTGTCAGCGCCTCCCACCCAAGAGCAGGAGGCACCAGCTGCGCCATCCACGGTCAGTGTAACCCCTCCCACTGACGGCCAGCCTGACCAATCAACCCCTCCGGAGGATGCCACCTACTACAGATTTACCCAAAAAATCATTTCCGCGTTGGCCATCCCTCCCTCGTTAACCCAGGACAACCGTGACGAGGTACAGAACGCACTCAAGTTCATCGAGGCGCCCAAATCCAACCCGGCGCTGCCTATCCATCAGCTCCTGCAGGACAACCTCTCCAGTGCATGGCAGGCCCCTGCCTCAAATCACGCTTGTCCCCGCAAACTGGATAGCAAATACA
The DNA here is from genome assembly GCA_033557465.1 of Ichthyophis bannanicus. Lineage (NCBI taxonomy): Eukaryota > Metazoa > Chordata > Amphibia > Gymnophiona > Ichthyophiidae > Ichthyophis > Ichthyophis bannanicus. The sequence continues at coordinate 290,391,182 of CM066043.1, read as the reverse complement.
GCGTCCAACCTATTCCAGCATTTGCGAAGGCCCAGCTTCCACACCATTCCATTGTCGTGGAGTCAGCTCTGAAGCGCTCTAAGTCCTCACGCGGTTCCAACAACGCTCCTCCCGGTAAGGACAATAAGCTCATAGATGACGTAGCCAAGAAGGTCTACCAAGGGGCCATGCTGAATGCTAGGATCGCAGCCCACCAATTCCAGCATGCAATCTACCAGGACCTGCTGGTAAGCAACATCAAGACAGCTATATCCCTCTTACCGGAGACCTCCTCATCTCTATCCTTGGCCCTTGCAGAATTGGATGACTGCACTAAACACCAGGGACGGGCCGCCCATGACGCGTTTGAAACCGCGGTCAAGGTAGCGGGCACGGCCATCTCCGCGCGCAGACTGGCTTGGCTCCGGGCATCCGGTCTCCGCACTGACTCCCACGAAAGCATTGCAGACACCCCCTGCTCCGGGGACTCTCTATTCGGAGACAAGGTGAAGGACACTGTCAATGACATGCGGGAACGCTGCAACACCTTGCAAACCCTGGAGGAGGGCTCGGACCGCCAACGCACCTACCGCAAGAATGGCCACAACAGCTCCAGCTCTAAGAGATACCGGCCTTATCGCAAAGGGCAACCACAGCCACGGTACAAGCAGCAGCAACATTACCAGGCTCCATACAAACAGAAGCAGCGACAGCGGGACCAAGGCCCTAAGAAACCTACGTCAGCCCCCGCGAAAAGCAACCCGGGGTTTTGACTCGCAGCCCTGCCAGCACCTTCCGACCGGGGGACGCTTGTCCGCGTTCCTTCCTGCCTGGGAGAAGATAACTTCGGACCAATGGGTGCTATCGATCATAAGGCAGGGCTTCCGCATCAACTTCTCCTCCAAACCACCTCTTCGGCCCCCCCACCGAGACTCGGCTCCAGCGGAGCACCTCGCCCCCATGACTGCGGAAATACAGGCCCTCCTGGAATCAAGAGCCATCGAGCCTGTCCCTCCGTGCGAGGCCGGCAAGGGGTTTTACTCCAGGTACTTCCTGGTCCCCAAGAAGAAGGGAGGCGTTCGTCCCATTCTCGACCTCAGGAAGCTCAACAAGTCTATCGCAAAGGAAAAGTTCAGGATGCATTCTCTAGCCACCATCCTGCCACTCATCCAGCCAAGGGAGTGGTTAGCCTCTCTGGACCTCAAGGACGCCTACACGCATGTCCCTATGCACCCGCAGCACAGAAAATTCCTACGCTTCCGCGTGGCCGACCGGCACTACCAGTACAGGGTACTACCCTTCGGCCTTTCGCCCGCCCCAAGGGTATTCACCAAGTGCGTAGCTGTAGCTGCAGCATTGCTCCGAAGACAAGGGATATGTTTATTTTATTTATTTATTTATTTAGTATACATTTGTATACCGCTACTTCCAGCGATCAGCAGCGGTTTGATTACAGATTGGAAATTGTCAAATCATGACAGGAAATGTTTTGAGGTATAAACACATTGATTAGACAGGAAAGCACAGCACACAGAGAACTATTTTACAGGGAACATGGGCTATGGAGGGTTAAGTGGCTTGCCCAAGACCACAAGGAGCACCTGTGGGACTAGAAACCCCAGTCCTTCCGGCCCAAGGTTGCTGTCCTCTAGTGGGATTTGAACCCCCGACCTTCCGGCCCGAAGTATCTTGCCCCAACCACTAGGCCACTCCTCCACTCCATGTGTCTTCCCCTATCTGGACGACTGGCTTTTCGCTGCGAGATCCCCGGCGGCCGTGCGGGAAGCAGTCGACGCAGCAATAACCCTCCTGTCTTCCCTGGGATTCTTAGTGAACTTCAAGAAATCTCACCTTTCACCAGTACAAAGGCTGGAGTTCATCGGTGCGTATGTGGATACAAAACGGGCCAAGGCCTTCCTGCCCCGAGACAGGAGACAGGCCATCTCCCAACTTGCTCAGCAGTTCCTGAACAGACCTCGATCCCCGGCCAGGGCCATCCTGCGCCTCCTCGGGCACATGGCGGCCACAACTCATGTCCTTCCCTTTGCGAGACTGCACATGAGAGTCCTCCAATGGCACCTTCGATCCCACTGGTGCCAGCACTCTCAACGTCTCTCCGACAAGATCCCAAGGGACGTTACTGCCTCCAAGGCTGTACGCTGGTGGACTCTGCCTCAAAACCTTGCCAGGGGCGTGTCTCTGCAAGCCCCCCCATATCAAATCACCGTAACCACGGATGCCTCAAAGCAGGGGTGGGGCGCCCACTGCGTCCACACCAGCACCCAGGGAGCCTGGTCCCCTTCAGAGACAAACCTCCACATCAATGTCCTGGAACTCAGAGCTGTCCGCCTTGCTCTCTCGGCCTTCCGAGACCTGATCTCCGGCAAAATTGTCAGGATCCTGACCGACAACCAGGTAGCAATGTTCTACATAAACAAACAAGGGGGCACAGGATCTCGCCCGCTCTGCAGAGAAGCTCTCCTCCTTTGGAACCTCGCCTTCTCCCTCAACTGCAGCCTGCAAGCATGCTACCTGCCAGGAGAGGAGAACGTCCTAGCAGACCGCCTCAGCAGACAACTCAATCCTCACGAGTGGTCGCTTCACCAAGAGGTGTCAACGTCCCTGTTCCAGAAGTGGGGAACCCCGCATGTCGATCTCTTCGCATCACAGAGCAATACAAAGTGCCACCTGTTCTGCTCGAAGAGACCCTCCCGGCTCAGACTGGCGGCGGACGCCTTCGACCTCCCCTGGAACCAATGGACCCTCGCATACGCGTTCCCTCCGACACCCCTGGTAGCGCGGACCATCCAACGCATCATCAGGGACCATGCAATGGTTATCCTGGTGGCCCCCTACTGGCCCAGGCAAATATGGTTCCCGTATCTGCAGCGCCTGGCATTAGCACCGCCAATCAGACTTCCCCTGAGATCGGATCTCCTATCACAGGACGACGGGTCATTGCTGCACCCCAACCTGCGGACTCTATCGTTAGCGGCCTGGAAGCTGAAAGGCTAGCCTTGAGACCCCTCAACTTGTCGGACGAGGTCCAGCACATTGTCCTCGCCGCGCGGCGACCTTCTACCAGAAAATGCTATAGTCTGAAATGGCGCCGGTTCTGCATCTGGTGCGGGGCATGACAGCTCGACCCACCCTCTTGCCCTGTGCCCCAGGTTCTGGAGTATTTGGCTTCCCTCTCCTCCCTAGGTCTAAGGACGCAAACCATCAAGATTCACCTCGCGGCCATAGCAGCCTTCCATCACCGCATCCACAATGCATCTGTAGCTGTCCTCCCTGTCGTCGCCAGCTTCATGAAAGGGCTGGCCAACCTGCACCCCGCAGTTAGGGACCCAGTGCCCCCCTGGGACCTGAACATCGTGCTCGATCAGCTCACCAAGGAACCCTTCGAGCCACTGATGTCCTCTGAAATGAAGTTCGTCTCGTGGAAAACACTTTTCCTCATCTCCATCGCTTCAGCCAGGTGCATCAGCGAGCTGCACGCCCTCGTTGACTATCCGCCCTACACCGTCCTACTGCACGACCGCACCCTCCTGCGGACGCATCCGAAATTCGTCCCCAAGGTCTCGACACCTTTCCACATCAACCAGACCATTGAACTGCCCTGCTTCCTCCCCGGCCCGCACTCCGACCCGGAGCAGCGCCGCCTGCACACATTGGACTGCGTCAGGGCCCTCCGCTGTTACCTGCAGAGGACCGCACCAGTTCGCAAAGGATCCCAACTCTTCGTCTCCTTTGACCCCAACAAGCCTGGCCGTCCGGTATCCAAAAGAACACTGTCCGGATGGATTTCAGCTTGCATTTCCTTGTGTCTCTCGCTGGCTGGGGTGGCCCCCCCGGTGGGCGTCAAGGCACACCACCTGCGGGCGCTGGCTACTACCATCGCAAATCTGCGCTCCACGCCCATCACGGACATCTGCAAGGCCGCCACCTGGTCCTCCATCCAGACTTTTCAGAGACATTACTGTCTGGACGGTGCGGGTCATGGCGGTCCGGCCTTTGGCCTTTCCGTCCTGTCCTTATGCTCTGGACCGAGCCGAGTAGCCTAACTATCAGTTTTGACCTTGCGGTTATTGTGGCTCGCTGCTGGTCCACAGGTTCTCGTGCTACCTCAGCCCTGTTGGATCCTGTGGTCTCTATGTTAGGCTCAACTGCTTGCTTGTTTTTAGTTCCCTGTTATGCTGTTTTGCACTTGTGGAACATGTGGTTACCGTGTGGAACATGTTGTTACACTCGTTGTTGCACGAATACTGTTGTTACATTTGCTGTTTGCACTAATATTGCACAATGTTGTTTCACGCGTTGTTGCACGAATACTGTTGTTACATTTGCTGTTTGCACTAATATTGCACAATTTGGTCCAGACCTTCTCCCTGGCCACATTAAACCTGTTTTGCACACTTAGCACTGTGTCTGGTTCTCAGTCCCCCGCCGCTGCCTGTGTAGCTAGGGAGGCACCACTTTGTGGCTGACTTCATCCTGCTTGCCCTGGGAGAAATACGAGTTACTTACCTGTAACGTGAGTTCTCCAGGGACAGCAGGATAAGTCAGCCACACCTTCCCACCCTCCTCCCCGGCGGGTGCCCTCTACCGCTCCGCCTCCTAGCTGCTGGAATGCCTCAGCTGGTAAGATCTGGCCAGCTAGGGGCGGAGCAGGAAGTGGGGCTACTGACCAGCCCAGAAGGCTAAAGCCTTCTGGGCTAGTGAGAGTACTTCCGTCCTGGCTCCGTCGGATGACGTCACCACTTTGTGGCTGACTTATCCTGCTGTCCCTGGAGAACTCACGTTACAGGTAAGTAACTCGTATTTTCCTGACATTGCCTTTCAGTTTACCCCCTTGCAGCTTCATGTTATGCCCTCTAGTTTTACAGCTTCACTGTCTTTGGAAGAGGTTTGTTTGTTCATTAATACTCTTTAAGTATTTAAAGGTCTGAATCATATCTCCCCTGTCCCTCCTCTTCTCCAGAGTGTACATATTTAGGTCTTCAAGTCTCTTCTCACATGTCTTCTAATGGAGGCTCCAAATCATTTTGGTTGCCTTCCTCTGAACTGCTTCCAGCCTTTTTATATCCTTTGCGAGATATGATCTTCAAAACTGAACACAATATTCCAAGTGAGGCCTCACCAGTGACTTGTACAGTGGCATTAGTACCTCCTCCTTTCTGCTGGTAATTCCTCTATGTATGCAATCCAGCATACTTCTGGCTTTTGCCACTGCCTTGTCACACTGTTTTGCCACCTTGAGATCCTCAGAAACAATCACTCCTTCTCCTGGTCCATGCACACCAACCTCTCGCCCCCTATCGCATACAATTCCCTTGAATTTCTGCTTCCCAAGTGCATGGCTCTGTCGGCATCACCCATATGTGAGGACTGACTTCCTTCTTGTTCCTGGAGAATTAAGGTTTTCTTCCTTTTGAGCTTGTTACGTTCAGAAGCCAGGTGCCCTTTCAGACAGTTGAGAAGAGCTACAGTGAGGGGAGCCATGTCCACATTCAGAGGGATTAGGAATTTACCTGTCCTGCAGGTCTGCATCAAGAAGGTTCCAAAGAAGCTTGAGCTCACTTAGATAAACTTTGAGATACCAAAGTCCAGTTTTGGTATTAAATTCCAGAGCTCTGGTAAGCCTTTTGATTGATTACAATGGCACTGTAAAAGTGCCCCTGATATATCTTGAAGGGATATGGATAAAGGAAATGTTGGAAGAGTCCAGTTTCCAGAAAGTGTAGTGAAATTACAAATTGTAGTGTAAAGGTTTAATTTGTACTTACTGAATCCAGTTCTTTTGGGTCAAAAATACTGAAATGAGTTTACATTTTTAAGAGAAAGTTTTCTGTGCTCTTCTAAAACTATAAAGGTACATGAAGATATTGAGATTGCTGAATTCTAATCTTAAATGTGCTCTAATTTTCTATTTTTTTTAATACACTACAAATAATGTTGCATTTGTTTTGTTTCCATTCCAGTCTTTTGTTCCACTGCACTATAACCGGGTAGAATTATTGCCACATTTAGATGGCAGAGGAGTGGGATTTTTGGAAAGGGCGTAGGCCTTTTCCCCTTGTGTTATGCTACACCTCAGGTAAGGAGAACCACAATACCATCTTCTCTGAAAGCCACCCCAGATATCATGACAGAAGCAAGGATGTGGTGGTGCACCTAAGTGGGCCAGACCACACAACACAGCCCTCCACAGTGGCACCAAGTCTTGAGAAAAAAACCTCAGAACATGAAAGTGAAACAGCCCCCAGTCATGAGGAGCAAGACTTGGCAAGTCCATCTGCTACCAATTAATTTTATAGAGTATCCCCTAGTCTTGGAACTACTGAAAGGGTAAACAACCATTGACAATTGACCTATTCTACCTCACTAATGATTTTATAGAATTCTATCATCTGCACTCGGCCATGTCTTCTTCAGGCTGAAGAGCCCCAAACTGTTTAGCTTATCTTCGTAAGGGAGGTTTTCCACCCCTTATGTCATTTTTGTTGCCCTTATCTGAATCTTTTCTAGTACTGTTATATCCTTTGTGAGATTCAATGACCAGGACTACACATAATACTGAAGACCTATACAGATGCACAATGGCATTCTCAGTTTTGTTCTTCGTTCCTTTTTGAAAAATCCCTTCGATTCTTGTTTTGCTTTTTGTGGATGGTAATATGAAAGGATGATGCAGTTCTTTGATTGGGGATCTGAAGTACTGACACTGGAGGGGATGTAGGTTTTGGCAGTCAATGTGATGACTGGAGGAAATGTGGATAGTGATACTGTAATTGATGACAGATGGTGTAGGAAGACTAGATTGGACAGAGACAGAAAAGCGTGAGATTTGATGGGATATGATACGAAGAGATTGGATGAGATCTGAATAATAATAGTGGGTGACATGTGAGAGATGATAGACATCCTCCTGTGTCTTACACCTGGGTGGCTAGAACTATAGTTTTTGGATACACGTAGTAGAAAGGTTTGTGTCATCCCACACCATAATTTGTAGTCTTCCATAAATAAACACAACCGTAGTTTCTACATCTTTAAACTCAACCAGCTGCTTACATTGCTCCAGGGAATGAAAATTCCTGGGATCGTTTTGTTTTCTGTACTGATCTGCCAGGCCCCTAGAGTAAGTAAATAAGTAAAATATGATGAACACTAGGGAAAAGGGATTTGAAAACCTCACATTTCAGCTTTACAACGTATCTGATAAGTGTTAACTTATTCACACTACTGGTCCCAGGCTTCAGTAGGCACAATTTAAAATAGTGTATGCAGCAAATGTTTTAATGTTTAAATGTGTTTTTTTAATGCTGTATGCAGCAAATGTGACTACTAAAGGGTACATATATCAGGATGGAAAAAGTGCTCAGCTCTGGCAAATCCCTGCTGCTGTCTACACTCTCGCAGAGTGAAAACGAACAAGTATATAGACTAGCAATGCTCTTCAAATAGATTGTAAGTGCCGTGTTTTGTGTTTTGTCCTGACTAGATTGTTAGCTCTGTGTCTGTCTTGACTAGATTGTAAGCTCTGACGAGCAGGGACTGCCTCTTGCATGTCCGTACAGCGCTGTGTACGACTAGTAGTGCTATATAAATGCTCAATAGTAGTAGTAGTAGGATTATTTGAAAAGAAAAAATCCCATGCTTTAGGAATGCTAAAGAAAATGAGGGCAAATTGCCCCAAATTGTCTACTCAAACAATCACTAGGTATGGAGTTCCAACCTATTTACCTAGAGGGGCAGCAGCTAGCACTTTTAAAGACTAACCCCGGATATCTGCTGCCTGGTTAGCTTCCGGGTTCTGCGACTACCCTGGATGTTCGGTGCCAGTGGACACTCTATGCATACCCAAGACTACTTGCTCCACCTTAAAGACAGCTTTCTCATTCTTTGTGCCAACATCCCTGACTCCCTTCGTGCTATAGATGACTCAATGACGTTTAGAAGGAAGCTCTCCTTTTCCTCGAATGCTTTGCTGATGTTGAGACCTTACACACGCAGTACACTCAATTGCATATGCAAATGAGTTTCTGATGTACTGTTCTTGTACTTCTTGTATTTTTACTTTCTCCCATCTAATTAACCTTATATTGTTTATCATTCCCTCTTTTAAGTTATTGTTCTATGCAGGGACGTCCCAAGGGGGGTGCGGGGCCATGTGCAGAGATTAATTGCGGGGTCTCATTTGCATAAATATTTGCATAATATTAACATGCATTTTTAGTAAACATGCTTCTTAATGAGTGTCTGGATAAAGAAAGACAGCTTTCTACATTACCATATTCCAGTGCCAACCGCCAGGCCCATTAGGAAGTACGATAAACACTGACCATTTAGAACTCATAGCAAATACACCATATCATAACAGCTCTATCAGACTCACAAAGCACCAAACCCTACCTATCAAAAGGTAACACTGCAAATATTCAGGGGCGCGCAGGAAAGCAGCGATGTTACCGGAGCTGTGAGCAGGAGCCCCTCCTCCCTCCTATTGCCTGCCTATGAGAAGCCATCAGCAACGGCTCAAACCGCCGCTTCAGGGGAGGGCCCTTTGGCGTGGCCCTTAGGCGTTGGTCCATGGCGTTTGTCTTGAAAGGAGCATTGGAGATGTGGTCTGGATTGTCATACACATATATTATGGTAACTTGCTGTTCTCTTTCTTTGCCTATCCTTTTGTCTGTTTCTTTCCTCTACTCTGTCCTATCTTACAAATGGCGTTCCTTTCATATTTCCTCAAATGATATATTATTGTAAACCGCTCTAATGCTTCGGCCTGAGCGGTATATCAAATTCAAATTCAAATAAATATATTAAACCAATTCATCTCAGAGAATACCAATGCATCTCCTACTGGGGAAAAAGAACAAGTGACACGGTCAAATAGAAACTACATAAACAGAATACCTCAGCTTGGTTAAAATGCAGAACATAGACCGTCACCAAAGAACAAGGGATCACAATTTAGAAATAGGAAGACAATAATTAAACTGGGAACCTCAAAAGCCAAACTTGGGATGTACAACAACACTGGAGAAATAAAACTATAAATTAATTTCCTTTTGTAATAAACAAAACACAAAAGACGTTAACGATGCACATTTCCCAGAGCTGATATAGTCCAGTTAATAAATTCAAAATAAAAAAGTATTTTTCTACCTTTTGTTGCTTGTGCATTTTCTTTTTCAGTTGCAAATGCTCCAGTCACTTTCTTCTGGTTTCTTTGTGTCTTCTGCGAGCTATCCATTTGTCCTTTCTTCTCTTTTAGATTTTTTTTCCAAATTTTTTCTCTATATCTGCTTTAACATACTGATTTTTCCCCTTTTGCTCTTTCCTCCATTTCTTTCCTTATTCCTTTATCATCCACTCAAATTTCACCCTTCCATTCTCAGTCTCCACTTACTCTTCCAATACCCGGCCCATCGTAGACTTTTCTTCCGTCTCACACAAAATATCTTTTCCCCTCTCCATTCTCATTCCCCATCCCTTTCTAGTCCTCCCCCAAAATTAGCTCCCTTATAGTTTTAGACCCACCCAGCATCTGCCCCCTTCTAGTCCCAGTCTCCCAAGCTTCCACTTCAGCCCATTTCCAGTCCTAGCCCCCCATATGCTGCTTTCCAGTTCCATTCCAGCCCCCCATCAGCCCATTTCCAGCCCTATTCCAACTCCCATCAGCCCACTTCCAGTCCTATTCCAGCTCCCATCAGCCCATTTCCAGTCCTATTTCAGCCCATCACCCATTTGCAGTCCACGTTCTCCCCATCAGCCCATTTCTAGTCCTATTCCAGCTCCTCATCAGCCCATTTCCAGTCCTAGCCCCCATATGCTGTTTTCCAGTTCCATTCCAGCCCCCCATCAGCCCATTTCCACTCCAAGCTCCCCCATAAGCCCATTTACAGCCCTAGTCCAACTCCCATCAGCCCACTTCCAGTCCTATTCCAGCCCCCATCAGCCCATTTCCAGTCCTATTCCAGCCCATCACCCATTTGCAGTCCACGTGCCCCCGTCAGCCCATTTCTAGTCCTATTCCAGTTCATCAGCCCATTTCCAGTCCTAGCCCCCCATATGCTGTTTTCCAGTTCCATTCCAGTCCCCCATCAGCCCATTTCCACTCCAAGCTCCCCCATCAGTCAATTTCCAATCCTAGCCCCCTCGTCAGCCCACTTCGTCCTATTCCAGCCCCCATCAGCCCATTTCCAGTCATAATCCAGCTCTTCATCAGCCCATTTCTAGTCCAAGTTTGCCCCCCCACCATCACAGCCCATTTCATCCGTCCCACCCATCACAGCCCAATTGCAGTCCATTCCCCCATCACAGCCCAATTGCAGTCCGTTCCCCCCCCACCATCACAGCCCATTTCCAGTCCATTCCCCCCCCACCTTCACAGCTCACTTGCAGTCCTCCCCCATCACAGCCCAATTGCAGTCCTTTCCCCCCCCACAACCATCACAGCCCATTTCCAGTCTGTTCCCCCTCACCATCACAGCCCATCCAGTCCTAGCCGCCCCTCCCCTCCAAAGAGCCCCACGCTGTCTAAGGGGCTGCAGAGGGAGCTGGGGAAGCCTGCACGAGGCCCCGGCTCCCTCTGCACAGCCCGCCAGCGTGAAGAGCCTTTACTTTCATGCTAATGGCTGTTTCAATGAAGCCGCAAATGCCGGGAAAGGTTAAAGGCAATGCCCTTTAACCTCTCCCGGCATTCGCGGCTTCACTGAAAGAGCCACAAGCATAAAGGTAAAGGCTCTTCACGCTGGCGGCTGTTTAGAGGGAGCCGGGGCCACATGCGAGCTTCCCCGGCTCCCTCTGCAGCCATCCATTGAGTGAGAATGTGGTTCGCACGGGGCCCTGTACGAACAACAGTCTCGCTCAATGGACGGACCGGCCCTGGTTCTATGTAAAGCCATGGGGCCTTTTATATAAACCGCTTTGACTGTTAGATTTAGCGGTATATAAGCACAGCTAAATAAATAAATATCCAGCCACCAGCACTAATATCCAGGGTAGTCACAGAACACAGAAGCTAACCGGGCAGCGGCGATATTGAGATCCTGCCCAGTAAAGTTAGGCCAGCATTTGCCGCTCCTGACTTTACCCGCAAGTTGCTAATTGGGTAGCAGCTTAATATCGCCACTGCCTGGTTAGCGAAGGATGATGCCTCCAGGCCACCCCGGAATCCCTACGACAAACTGCATAGCATTGGGGTGTGTAGCGGCGACACACGCAAATATCCCACTAATTGGCATTTACATGGTTTGCACTTCTGCAATATCCGCAAAATGCTCCTAAAACAATAAATATATACACAAAGTACAAAATGCTAGACACAAAAAGTGGCAAAGGCATCAGAAATTCTTACACTCCACAAATAGCGCCCAAGGCACTTTACGGAGTAAAAGACGTTCGCATCACCGGTCTTAATGCCATCACTCAACCACCACTAATAATCACTCATATCATTCAACAACACCCAATCACAATGGGAAAGCTCTCAACATTACAAACTCTTAACAATTGTAACATTAACAATAAATACAAACACATACAAACACATACACACAACCTCAAACATACAGCAGCTGCTAATACCACTCACGAACCACGTCTTAAAGAAAAGACTCAAAGGAGCCTTAACCATGCAGAGGAGGACAAGGACCACTTAAGGCCAAAAAGAGACCTACAAAAGAATGAAAACAAATTATGTCTACAATGTAGTATTACAATGTCAAAGAAGTCTCAAGCACTTAACTTGATAGAAGTAACGTAGCATCCAAATCGCCTGTACTCCACAGCAACGAAGTGTCGATTCACATAGGATCACAAAGATCTCCACCAAAATGAAGCGGGAAGCAGACCACTTCTGCAAACCATGTAAATGCCTCTGAATATCCCCTCCCCAATTCTTTATTTAAGAAGATTTTGAGAATAATTCTCTAAAGATGTGTCTTGTGTGTGTTTGATGCCTATTTTATAAAGTCAAGTACAAATACTCCTGTTTCCAACAGTGACCAATCCAGGTCACAAGTATCTGCCAGGTTCCCAGAAGTTAGATAGATTCCATGCCGCTTATCTGGGGGGTAAGCAGTACATTTCCTCAATCCCTCTTAATAATTGTTTATGAATTTTTCCTTCAGAACTCATCCAAACCTCTTTCAAACCCAGCTACACTAACAGCTTTTACTACATCCTTTGCTAACGAATTTCAGAGTTTGCAAGTACTTCCTTACACTGCCCATGCTCCACCTAAATTCTGCTTTTGTGCACACTCACAATGAAAAAAATGTGGGTAGTTTCCCTTTAGTTGGTATTTTATAAGAGGCTACTTATGCACATAAATGACTAAAGTACAAAAATGCATGCTCATAGTAAGCACATAAAACTAGGCGCCTCCTTATTGTCACCAGTAACCTCCCCAGAGCCAGGGGCATGTAGGGTAGGTCAGCCTGGGCTATCCAAACTTAGGAAGCAGGGTAGTGCAGTTGGCCCTGCACTGCCTTTTGGGAGTTGTAGTCCCTCTTACTCTCTAAGCCAGGAATAATTGTAGTCGAGTGGGTTAGGCAAAAATGACAAGGTTTTATTTCCCCTTCCGGGTGGATTAATTGCAAATGAAATTTAGGACAAAAATGACCATACTTCTGGCATAAAGAAAAACAATTCAGGAACATAAACAGCTTTCAACATACAGTGTTCAGAACCAACTTAAATGCAGCAGTCCCTTTTCAAACAAAGGCAAACACTCTTGCTTTTTCCACTGCTGTTCCAACAGCCTTGTTAACAGCTAGTTCAGCAAAGTGATATGACGTGATCAGCTAGGGAAAGCGTGCAATCCATCTGCTCATCTGATATCTGTTCGGTAACAAACTCTGTCTGCATTTCCTCAGAGTCACTTTCAGAAAGGTAAGTTTGTGGATAGTTATACGGTGTTTCAAAATGCAGTCCCTCTCTATTTCCCCGAGACCTCTCTTCACCGGGTTCTAAAGAGCAGGGTGGAGCATTACCATATATATGGGATTTAGCATAGGGAGAGTCCAGCAAATCTTGGCAATCACAAGGAAAACTTTCAAACCTAGTTTCCTCTCTATACGATTTATACAGCCTACCTTTTGGCTTCTTCACGGAAGGATTTCTTAGCACAGCTGGGTCAGCAAGGATTTCACACACTGGCTGTGTTTTCCTGCCTTTTAGCCTTTCCTTTTTCTCTGTCATACAAATGTCCTCTGGCCAGCACGTCTCTCTCTCAGGAGATTCTGTGTGCTCCCAAACCAGCCTTTCAGGTAGTCTCTCCCACTGGCTATCTTCACGATAAGACCTCAGTCTAGGATTGCTCCCACCTGGCTTTTGGGCACGGGCTCTTTGAGACTTTGTTACTCTGGCTTCCTGTGCTGAGTCTCTCATCCTCATCTCTCCCTCTCTGGACCTGAAGCTCTCCGTTCTGGAACTCTCTTCTGGTCTCCTTCTCCAACTCCAGCTGGTTCTCCTTCTCCAACTCCAGCTGGCTCTGCAGCTCTCTTCTGGTGAGTACTTTTTATATCCCTGTTTCTTAGGGCTTAACTGTGCCCCTCCCCCAACCAGGTGCTTCTCCTTAATCCCTGAGCTCGGGGCTACGTTGCAGTTTGGGCGTGTTTTCTCCCTTCGTGACTCACTCTGTTTATGTTGTCCTTGGCAACCCTGGGCCATGTGCTCTGCCTGGCTGTCAGTTTCTGAAGCAATCTCTTCTGCTTCACCCAGTTCCATAGCCTCGGAAGGATCCTCTACATGACATTATAAAATTATCTTCTTATGGCTGTCAATCCAACATAATATCTTTATTCATCCTTTGTGTGATGTCTATAAGAAATGTGCTTTCATTTTTCACATTTATTCTGATGACAGCCAGATTCTGTGTCCCTTTGGAGAATATTCTCTATCTGTTGTCCATCTCCTTAATTCATGGCCTTCTAACATTAGATTAGCTTGTTTCATCCATTTAACAATCTAAAGCTGTACACACGTGAAACTGAGATACATAAGACCATGAGATGTTCCATACTGGGTCAGACCATCAAGCCCAATATTCTGTTTCCAAAAGTGGTCAATTTTAGGCACAATACCTGTCAGATTCCTGATTCCATGCGGCTTCTCTCAGTCCCCTTTAATAATGGTTTATGGACATTTCCCTCAGGAAGTTGTACACATCTTTTTAAACAAAGCTATGCTAACTACTTTTACTATATCTTCCAGCAATGAGCTCCAGAGCTTAATTACTAAAAACAGTTTTCTCCTATTTGCTTTAAATGTACTATTTAGTAACTTCACGGTGTTTCCCCAAGTCTTTGTACTTTCTGAAAGTGTAAACAATCGATTTGAATTTACCATTCCACTGAGAATTTTATAGACCTCTATCATACGAATATAGGATATGCCATATTTGCTCAGACCAAAGGTCCATTAATCCCAGTATCCTGTTTCTAATAGTGGCCAATCCAGGTCACAAGTACCTGTCAGGTTCCCAAAAGATATCTCCTTCTGCCATCTTTTCTCCAAACTGAAGAGCTCTAATTTCTTTAGCCTTTCCTCATAGAAGACTCAATGCATCTCCTTTATCACTTTCATTGCCCTTTTTCTCAACCTTTCTCAATTCTGCTATATGCTTTTAGAGATGAATCCACAACTGCACACAATTTTTAAGATGTGTTTTCACCATGGAGCGGTACTGAGGCATTATAAAATTGTCCATTTTATTATGCATTTCTTTCTTAATAATTCCAACATGCTATTTGCTTTTGCAAAAGATATCAACATATTGTCCACAATGACACTAGATACGTTTTCTGAGTGGAGCCTAGAAATGTGTAGCTGTAATTTGGTTATTCTTCCCTATGTGCATCACTTTGCACTCGTCCACAACTTTCATCTGCAATTTGTCTCAAAAAGTCACATGCAATTTTTCGCAATCCCTGTTTGGCCCTTCAAGCCAAAAAATCAGCACCTATACAAAACAAAAAATCTGGGTGAGCATCTGTCACAACAGAGATATGGAGGAAAATGGGGCACATTGCTAGGAAGATGGTCAGTGGAGGATCCCAATCTGGCCTGGAGGTGTCACTAACTGAGCAGTGTGACAGGTTCTCGAGATGATGGATGAAAACTTCATTGGGGACAGACAGCTGAAGATATCATAACCTATGGAGATCTCAGGTCTCTTACTCTCAGTCCTCTGTGACCTTGTCTAAAAAGCATCCTCCCTACATAGCTCTGGTGCTGTGCCTAGCTATCAAATAACACTCACAGGGAATGTGGCTTGTGTGTATCCCAAAAATAAGCCCTTTCTTCAGATGTGGTCCTCTAGAGCTCTGTGCATAATGTTGATATCTCCAGAGCTCTGTGCATACCTCCTTTCTTCCATTGGCATGGGGCAATTTGTCCACACTATCCTGCTTCTGAAATCAAATGATAGTCTTTCAATTCTCTTGGAGATGTGGCTTCTATTTAGACAAGTGGGTTCCCAGCTGGGCTTGTTAGCCTAGGAGATATATCCATTAACTTCCATGGCCTGTCCATGCTGGACCCTGAAACCATAATGTGTACAGGGTATTAACTTGGTACTCTGTGCATTAGGTAGATATGCAATGTTATCCTCCAATCCACACACCACTTGACATGCCACCAACCTGGGTTTTGTTGAGGCTAGGAGCAAGTCAAAGTACATCTGAAGCTGCACTTCAAACCCTATTGGCCCCACTAAAATATATTGAGTATTTACTAGTGTAGACATGGATGGATATATTTCACATATCTAACATAGGCTATATTGCATGCCTGCAGTCATCCCTAACTGGTGCTGACATGGAATGTGACACATGATAATGCATCAAATTGAAGGTATGAACCTACATGCAGCTGAACCATAACATTATGTGATAGATGCTTCTCGATTCACACCCTCCGTATATCCTAGAAAAGATAAGTGTCAATATTAGCCCTCCCGTGCAGTCATTTTGTGTGTTTGTGCATACGACAATGAGGTATTGATAGTGTGCTACTGTTTCCTTATATGCCTTCAGATGGGGAACAGCCTGGAAGTTGCCAGTCCACCACACTAGTGCTGAGGTTTCACAGGACACCTGCAGGGAGGTTGGAACACAGCAAGTCCGTGACGAGGCAGAGAAGAGCAACACGAAGAGGAAGCTGCCATCTCTTATAAGAATACCTTTCGAGAAGACTAATGAAGAGGTGAATCATGGATCATCACCATCCCATGATCATCAAGAGCCAGCCAAAGGGACAGAAGATGCTGATCCCCAGGATGTTCATCAAGCAACTTGAAGCATTCATGAACTAGTTTTTTTTGGGGACTGGATTATAACACAAAACCAATACCTCATTGTCGTATGCACAAACACACAAAAAAATCATGTGCTAGAACAGAGAGAATGCAAGCGTCAGCATCAAGAACAACAATGGGCACACAATGAATGCAAATTCCACTTGCAAGAGAGACAGCTTCAACACACTGAGATGCTGATGAGTGAGATGCAGTCTCTGTCGCAGAAGGTAACAACCCTGTGGCAGGAAGTCATAGATATGTATAGTGATTTTGGGAAAGAACAGACTGCCTACTCCACCACCCTGCCAGCTCTCAGAACACCAGTGCACAGAATAGCAGTTTGTTATATATGTTTACACCATTCAAAGTCAAACAACCAGACTTCACCAACCTTATCAATTGTTTCAACACTATCACTGACTGGTTACTTTCTCAAAATCTCCGCATAAACTTCAAGAAGACTGAAGTTCTGTTCATATCAAGGAACAAAGATTTCTCCCCTCCATCCTCCCTAAGGGTAAGAGATGCAGAACTCCCTAGTAAACTCTCCATTCGCTACCTAGGGATTACTCTGGACCAGCATTTCGACTTTAAGGAGCACATACGAAACACCACCAGATCTGTCTACAATAAAATTAGAACGCTAAGGCACCTCAGGCCCATGTTACCTCATAATGACTTCCGGACCATTTTCCAGGCCCTCATTCTACCACACTTTGATTACGCAAATGTTGCCCTGTATGGACTCCCCAAGAACACCCTTAATCCGCTGCAACTCGCTATGAATGCGACTGCGCGTGTGCTCTGTGGTTTAGCAAGATCAGACCATATCACCCCGATACTTAAGGAACTCCACTGGATACCAATTCATTGCAGGTTAACATACAAAATCCTTCTCATCATCTTCAAGATCATCAATAACCTAGCCCCCATGACACTCAGCGACCTTATCACCCTCACCCCGAAAAACAGAATCAGAAGGTCAGTGACTGACAACACCTTGATCATCCCTAAAGAGTCCATCAAGTGCACCCAGACGACCAAGAAAAGAACTTTCGCCTTCTACGCCCCAAAATGCTGGAACGAACTTCCACCAGAAATTAGATCCATCAAAGACCTTATTCAGTTCCGTAAGGCAATCAAACACCACATTTTTCTACTTCACTTTGCACAAGCATCCACCCCGCCTCTGCTCACCCACACACCAATGCCCACAAACCTTTCATGCTCTACATAAATAACCCTGTCACAAGTATTTTTGAGCTTGCCTTAGCCCTTCCTGAATATTCCAACCTAATCTAATTGTGTTTTTGTACATATGTTTATAGTTACCCTGTTGCTCCAAGTTTGAACTCCTGTTACAATGTAAGCACAGAACAGTCTTCTGACTGTGCAACCTTTGTTATATGTAAACTGCACTGATAACAAATAGCGCGGTATATAAAATTGTTGTTAAATAAACATCATTTGCTTCTTCTCCAGCACTGTGAACTACAGGGCCTCCAATCTCCCAGGCACTGCAATGCACCTACTCTGACACACTGTACCCTGTGGCTGCTGCCACATTGGAGAGCCCTGTATCAGCACTACAAGTAGAGCGAGCCCCATGATGTTTCCTGACTTTTATGCAGCTGTACAACTTGCAGGGATGCTGGACGAGGAGTCACTGTCCACTTCTGAGACCAATGCCATACCATCCAGCAGCCATTGTGGCAAAAGGGTGAGAATACGAAGAGGACAACATTAACCTGATAGATATAGCAGGAAATAGAGGTTTTAAATTAAGTTCTGTTAGATTTAGATAGGTCTTTATAATCTTTAAAAAATGGACACTGCTGCTTGGATGTCTCATAAGAACATAAGATACGCCATACTGGGTCAGACCAAGGTCCATCAAGCCCAGTATCCTGTTTCCAACAGTGGCCAATCTAGGTCATATGTACCTAGCAGTTTCCCCAAAAGAGACAGGTTCCACAATGCTTGTTATTGGGTTACTCTGTCCTATCTTACAAATGGCGTTCCTTTCATATTTCCTCAAATGATATATTATTGTAAACCGCTCTGATGCTTCGGTCAGAGCGGTATATCAAATTTAACAAACATAAGCATAAACATATCCTGGGTCCCTTCTTAATAATGGTTTATGGACCTTTCCTCCAGGAACTTGTCCAAACCTTTTTTAAACCCAGCTACACTAACAGCCTTTACTACATCCTCCGGTAACAAATTCCAGAGTTTGATTACACCATCGCTTGAAATTGAACATGACCAAAACTAAGCTTCTTATTTTCCCCCCCTAAAACCTCCTCTCCTCTTCCTCCTTTCTCAGTCTCTGTGGATAACTCTGTACTCCTCCCTGTTTCCTCAGCTCACAACCTTGGGGTTGTCTTTGACTCCTCTCTCTCCTCCACACACATCCATCTAATAGCAAAGACCTGCCATTTCTTTCTCTATAACATCAACAAAATCCGCCCATTCCTTTCTGAACACACTACTAAGACGCTTATCCACTCCTTAATCACTTCCCACCTTGTAACCTGCTCCTTGCTGGTCTCCCTGTGAATCATCTCTCTCCCCTTCAATCTGTTCAACACTGCTGTGTGGCTAACCTTCTGCCAGTCTCGTCATGCTCATATTACCCCTCTTCTCAAGTCACTTCATTGGCTCCCTATCTGTTTCTGCATCCAGTTCACACTTCTCCTGCTGACCTATAAATTCATTAATGCTGCAGCTCCTCACTACCTTTCCTCTCTTATCTCTCCCTACACCCCCCCTTGGGAACTCCACTCCTCTGGCAAATTGCTTCTATATGTGCCCTTCTCTTCCATTGCTAATTCCAGACTTTGCTCCTTTCACCTTGCTGCACTTATGCCTGGAACAAACTACCTGAGTCTGTACGGCAGGTGCCTTCTTTGACCCTTTTCAGGTCCAGACTGAAATCTCACCTCTTCACTGCCACTTTCGGATCTTGACTCACCTGATCTCCTTGTGTTTCCCTTGTGTTGTCTGTCTTGACTAGATTGTAAGCTCTGATGAGCAGGAACTGTCTCTTACATGTCTGTGCAGTGCTGCATACATCTTGTAGTGCTATACAAATGCTCAGTAGTAGTAGTTATTTATTTTTATTTTATTTATTTAACATTTCTTATATACCGCCTTTCATGATATCAAGGCGGTTTTACATTGAACAAACTGAAATTACATTGAACAGGGCATCATAACTTGGAGATAACTATTTTACAGGGAACATGGGCAATGGAGGGTTAAGTGGCTTGCCCAAGACCACAAAGAGCACCTGTGGGACTAGAAACCCCAGTCCTTCCGGCACAAGCTTGCTGTCCTCTAGTGGGATTTGAATCCCTGACCTTCCAGCCTGAGGTACCTTGCCCCCAACCACTAGGCCACTCCTCCATTCCTTTTTCCCACTCATCCCATACACATCTCTTAACTTACGGTTATTTTTCCCAATTAGGAGAAAGAGTGAAATTTGACACCACAGTCTATTTTCATCAGACGTGATTACCCCTTTACAGACAGCAGTTTATTGGGAAGCAAACAGAAATAATAGCATTAAACAAACCAAATAATCCTAAAGGCCTTTATTTTAATTTAGGTATCCTTAATCCCTTAATGACTTTAAACAACTAAATTCACTAATACAAAGATGCAGACAGCAGTCCAGCAGTGAGATGGAGGTTATCCAGTCTTTTCATTGAGTGCCTATTGCATGATTATCTCTCAGTTTATGAGAGGTCATATGTGCTCCCTCAGTGCAAAGAGCTCTTAGTTCTCAGAGAATGAGTCCAATCTCTGGAGGCTACAGTCGCAGATTCAGAGGAGCCGAAGACCTACAAAGTAGAAAAGTATCACCTCCTGTCTGGGAGTCTCGGAGGCCACCTGGAAAGAGAGCATCCCTTTGGTGTGGCAGGAAATTATCCTATAGCCAAGACCATGTTGCCAAACCACCAAACAAGCTACCAAACCCAGCAGTCTGGAGAAAAACACAAATTCTATTCCTTACACAAGATTCATAAGATTTTGCATCATCCTCCAGGTCGTCCTATTCTTTATAGAAATAGTTCATTGCTGGAGTATGTGGGAAAATATACTGACCTTTTTTCTGTGATGAAGTTCCAAAGATGAGATCTCACTTGAAGGATACAACACATTTGCTACAGCTTTTACCGCAGGTTACATCAGTTTCTTCAATACAGTGGCTTGTAACTTTGGATGTTGCTTCCCTCTATACTTCCATCTCACAGAGTGAGGCTTTGGATGTCCTTCGTGTAGTCTGGGAAGCAAGACCTTTACCCCATCGTGTCCCTACTTCATTCTTGATGAGTTTGGCTGAGTTGGCATTAACCAGGAATTTTTTTATGTTTGGCCATGATTTGTAAGACAGCTATGAGGGCCACGTTCGCCCCTTTATATGGTGCTTCTGAAGCCTGTTGGGTTTATTCTTCAGTATATTCTTCTGATATCGCTGCACGGTGGCATGATATTGATGACATCTTCCTTTTATGGAATGTGTCTTTTGATCTACTGCAGGACATTTTGTCTTATTTAAATGATTCTATTCAACCTCTATCTCCAACCAATTTGTACCATTTTTCAAAAATACAAAATGAAATACCATATATATGCGGACGACATTATGCTGTACTCAGCATTTGATATACATGATCCAAACCATGACAATATAGCAAGCTGCCTTATGGAAACTGAAAAATGGCTAAGTAAAAATAATCTGAAAATCAACTTCAAGAAAACAGAGATACTAATCACATCAAGAAACACAAATTACACACCACCAACTGACTTCAAAATTCTTAACTTTACCATACCTATAAAGGAAAATATTAAATACTTAGGAGTCACTCTAGACAAGGCTCTCAATTTTACTAATCATATCAAGAAAATAACTAAAACAATATACTACAAGCTACGCTCAATCCAACAACTGAGACCACTACTAGAAATCAATGACTTTAGAACCATCACACAGGCACTGATAACTCCCCATTTTGATTTCTGCAATGGAATATTAACAGGTGTATCTAAAAAGAGCCTAAAAACACTACAGATGGCTCAAAATGTTACAGCAAGAATAATCTTCAAAGCCAAACTGAGCGATCACATCACCCCGATACTCTACTCTCTGCATTGGCTACCTATACAAAGTAGAATTCAATATAAAATAATATTGACCACTTTCAAACTGATAAACCAGATTGCCCCATCATACCTGTCTACACTAATTCATAGACCTATAGAAAACAGAAGAAGACGTAAAAGGAACCTCCATACTATTTCAGTTCCCGACTCAATAAGAAAAACTAAACAAAACAAATAACAAGTAGCAGTGCCATCTCATTTGTAGCACCTTCTCTATGGAATAATCTCCCGGATCAACTAAGGGAAATAAAAGACATAAAACATTTCCGAAAAGATCTAAAAACCTACTTGTTCACACAATACTATTCAAACATAGATAAAGACCTAGATAAGACTTCCCACCCACCATAGATCTCCATGATATCCTCGCCCTAATACTGACAATGCTACTGCCAATAGAGAACTCATGATAAAACTTTAATGTATATATGTATATATGTAAATAGTTCCAAATATCGTCAATACAACCTATATATAGTTCTGTTTACTGTTCATCGTAAGTGATTAACTACCTGTATATAGTTTTTGAATACTGTTCAATGTACCTGTTTATCACAGCAATGTTTTATGTATTTCATGTTGTTTGATGTAAACCGCCACTGATCTCAGGAAGTGGCGGTATATAAAAGATTTGCAAATAAATAAATAAATAAATGACCATTACCTTTCAAAATGCATTGTCACCAAACTGAAATTCATTTTTTAGATATGCATGTTTGAAAGTTGGGACATCTTTTCAGACTAACCAACAGACAGAAACACATTGTTACAGTATCAGAATTTTCATCCTTTACATTTGAAGAATGTTTATATTTATTATACTTGATATACCGCCCTTCTTTAAATAACAGAGCGGTGTATAATTACCAAAATTACAAGAATGGCCAATGGCCATGAATAATGAAAAGAAATTGCAATGCAAGAGAGGATAGTGGTTAGAATAACCAAGGATAACAGACAGGAGGAGTGGACAACACCAAAGGACAAAAGAAATGCAGTCACATAGGGGGAGTAGGGAGGTCAAACACAGAGGAGAATAAATAGGTCTTTAGGCGTGTTTTGAAGGTACGGTGGTTTTGTTCAAGTCTGAGGGAGGTAGGCAGTGAATTCCAAAGTGCGGGTCCAACAAAGAAAAAAGCAGACGTGCGGGTCGATTGCAGATGGGCACGGGAAGGAGAGGGGAGGTGGAGGTGATTTATGTGTACTGATCGAAGAGTGTGACTAGGAGTGTGAGACTGAATGAGGCCCACCAGATATTGTGGGGTATGGGTGTAAATAACCTGATGAATGAGGGTAAGGAGTTTAAAGCAGATGCAATGGTCTATGGGGAGCCAATGAAGATGAAGAAAAAGGGGGGTTACGTGCAGACCCGTACCTAGCCCTGTGCGAGCAGTGCAGCCGCACAGGGTGCAAAGGCTTAAGGGGCACATTTTAGCTGCCTGCCATTGCTACTTTTTCTTCTCTCAGCGACGGCAGACAATGGAAGACAGCTAAAATGCGCCCCTTAAGCCTTCTCACCGGCATGCTAAGCAGATCTGTCTTGCAGGGAGGGACACATCTGCTTAGCATGCCAGCGACTTGCACTTCGGGCACGCCTCTTCTCTCCCACCGCGGGGGAGGGGGAGGAAAGGCGTGTGCCCGATGTGCAAGTCACACAGGGCGCAATTTACACCCGGTACGGCCCTGGTTATGTGTTCCTGATGGGAGGAGTGGGTAATAATGCGTGCTGCTGTATTTTGGATACGTTGAAGTCTGTGTAGCTGGGACTGTGGAATACCGGTAAGGGCAGAATTAAAGAAGTCAAGATGTGACATAACAAGTGACAAAGTGAGAGTGGTTCGAGCCTGTGGAGTAAGGAAGGGACAAACAGCACAGATCTGACAGAGAAAAAAAGAAGGATGTTTTAGTGATATGGGAAATATGATGGCGAAAAGAGAGATCAGAATCAAAGAAGACACCGAGGTAACAAAAGCAGGACACAAGAGGAATAGGGGAGCCAGAAAAGGATGGAGCTACCTGGGGGCAAGGACTACCATGAGGAAACCAAACAGCAAGTGTCTTAGACAAGTTAAAATGTAAGCAATTAGTGGTTAGCCAAGTTGCAACAGAAAGGAGACAGGAATGGAGAGAGGAGAGATCTGGTTGAAGAGGGGAAGTAGTAGAAAGCGTATATTCCAAATTGTTGAACCAGAAGGGCAAGAAGTGCCAAGAAGATGTTGAATAAAAGAGTTGCTAACACCAAGCCTTGGGGAACACCTCAGTGCAAAGGGACAGGGTCAGATGAGGCAGCTGAAGTGGAGTGAGAAAGAACAGCATAAGACCAAGAAAAAAGACAAGAGTGAAACCACCAATAGACAGTGCCATGAAGATCAGCCTCACGCAAACGAGAAAGAAGAAGGGAATGGTCCACAAGGTCAAAATCTGCGGAGAGATCCAAGGACACCACCACCGAAATGTCACCATTATCGTGAGCAACATGCAACTCATTAAGAAAAGCAAGAAGAACTGTTTCTACACTATGGCCTGGATGAAAGCCTGATTGTCGGGGGTGGAGAAAGTTGATGGTCTCCAGGTGATGGGATAGTTGAGCAAAAACTTCCATTCTCACAGCTATTAAGAAGTCACTGTATTTGTTCTACTGATGCAGTTTCATCATCAGGGTACGGAAGCTTCTATCTAAATTTTGTGATTGTGGCTATCCATCCTCTGTATAGCATAAAGCTTATAAGCGAGCCTTTTCTAATCATCGTGAATGGCTACTTGCTCCAGTCCCCATTTTTACAACAGATGATGATGTATTGAAGTCTATTACTTGTGTGCTTCCTTACTCAGGTGCCTCTAAAATGTTGGCATCTTCTATACGTCGATATTGGTATGTACTGTCTACTACTACTACTACTACTATTTATCACTTATATAGCGCCACACATGCAGCACTGTACAGCTAGCCAACAAGATTCAGCCAGAATACAAGAGACAGTCCCTGCCCATCAGAGTCATGCTCATCGGAGCTTACAATCTAGTCAAAACATTACAGAGCATTGGTCGGATTAGTGCAAGGCACAGTATTGTCAGTACAATTTGGTCATGAGAGTTGGCGGGGGTTAAGATAAGATAAGGATAGAAGTCAGGATCTGAAAGCGACGGTGAAGAGGTGAGTCTTCAACTTGGATTTGAAGAGGGGCAGGGAGGGTGCCTGACGTATAGAAACAGGTAGGCTGTTCCAGGCGTGAGATGCAGCAAGGACTACAAAAAGGGGACTGTTACTTCTGGAGAGAGATGTGCAATTGTGAGTATATACTTCTGGGAATATTTTTGAAAGGAATTCTTTCTATTAAAGCTAATTAATCTGTGAACCCACTATTTTTTGTTAAATCAGTCAGGGCCTAGTAGCAGCAGTTTAAGTTTAAATTTAAAACACAGAAGAGAACTTTCTGGTTACATTTCATACCCAGCAGAGAGCTTGTAGTTTAAATTTAATAGACACTCAGGGCCTAGCATCAGCAAAGTACTTTTACTTTAAATTTAAAACACAGAAGAGAGCTTTCTGGTTAAATTTAGAACCCAGCAGAGAGCTTGTAGTTTAAATTCATAATAAGTTAGAGCCTAGCAGTAGCAAAGAGCTATAATTTAAATCAAATAAGAATATAGCTTACCTCAGCAGCACAGGACAGGGTACTGTGTAGCAGCCCTTTTTAATAAGTGTTATTTCCCTCCCTCCCTCCCCACACCTACCCACCCCTGGGATAATCGTAGCTTTATAGGTACTTACACATCTTAAAAGACAGGGGGTGCTGTCAGGTGAAGCTCGTTACCCAAATCAGTCATACACTAAGGACCTGAGATTAATTAAGCTGCAGGTGAACAAGGTATATTAAACGTATTAGGTACAGTTTTATTGGTATAAATATCCATAGCAACCCTTAGTAAGTAAAGAACTTAAAGATCTAAACAAAAACTTAAAACTAAGATGCAGACAGCAGTCCAGCAGCGAGATGGGGGCTTTCCAGTCTTTTGCATTGAGTGTCACATGTATGATTTTCTCCCAGTTGGTGAGAGGTCTTACGTGTGCACTAGGTGCAAGGAGCTCTTTGCTCTCAGGGAATGAGCCCGTTCTCTAGAGGCTAGAGTAGCAGACTTGGAAAACATAAGAAAGACAGAGAGGTACATAGATGAGACCTACAGGGATATAGTCCTGAAGTCCCACCTCCAGTCTGGCAGCATACCTGTTGCCATGGAGGAGAGAGGTCACGTGACAGAAGAGCATCACCCTGGTGTGGCAGGAAGTAATCCTCTAACTAGGACCTGTCCTCCAGGTGATGTAAAACCCTCTCACACCGAGGAAGTTTCTCCAGGGCCATGTGTCCATGAGGGAAGGGTTAGGAAAGCCGTTATAGTTAGTGATTCCATCATTAGGCATGTAGATAGCTGGGTGGCTGGTGGACGTGAGGATCGCCTGGTAACATGCCTGCCTGGTGCGAAGGTAGCGGACCTCACACGCCTCCTAGATAAGGTCTTAGATAGTGCTGGGGAGGAGTCTGCTGTCTTGGTACATGTCGGTACCAATGACATAGGAAAATGTGGTAGGGAGGTTCTGGAGGCTAAACTTAGGCTTTTAGGTAGGAAGTTGAAATCCAGAACTTCCAGGGTAGCGTTCTCCGAAATGCTTCCCGTTCCACATGCAGGACCCAAAAGGCAGGCAGAGCTCCGGAGTCTCAATGCGTGGATGAGACAATGGTGCAGAGATGAGGGTTTTGGATTTGTTAGGAACTGGGGAACAATCTGGGGAAAGGAGGGGCTCTTCCGAAGGGATGGGCTTCACCTTAACCGGGATGGAACCAGGCTGCTGACATTAACCTTTAAAAAGGAGATAGAGCAGCTTTTAAACTAGATGATAGGGGAAAGCTGACAGTCGCAAAAGAGCGGATGGTTCGGAAGAATGTATCCTTGAAGGATACTACCAAAAGCAGAGAGGTTCCAAAAAAGAGTAAAGTAGCCCAAATGCCCTCGAGTATGGAGCAGAAAGAGATTAAAGATCCCAAATTACCCATGTCTACCAATAGCCAAATTAATATGAATAAAATACAGTCTCTAAAATGCTTGTATGCAAATGCTAGAAGTCTAAAAAATAAGATGGGAGAGTTATAATATATAGCACTAAATGAGAGGTTAGATATGATTGGAATATCAGAGACATGGTGGAAGGAGGACAGCCAGTGGGACACTGTGATACCTGGGTACAAACTATATCGTAATGATAGAACTGATCAAATTGGTGGAGGGGTTGCACTCTATGTTAGATAGGGCATTGAGTCAGAAAGGATTAAAGTTCTGCAGGAAACAAAATTTGCTGTAGAATCTCTATGGACTGAAATTCCATGTAAAAAGGGGAAGGCGATGGCAGTGGGGGTGTACTATCGACCACCGGGCCAGAATGAAAAAATGGATGATGAAATGCTCAAAGAAATCAAGGAAGCTAACAAAAGTTACAGCGCAGTAATAATAATGGGTGATTTCAATTACCCTGGTATCGACCGGGTCAGTGTCACGGCAGGACATGCTAGGGAGATGTTCCTAGATGACATAAATGACTGCTTCTTGGAGCAGTTGGTTCATAAACCGACCAGAGGGGAAGCCATATTATTTATTTATTTTATTTTTATTTATTTAACTGCATTTATATCCCGCTTTTCACCGGGTCAAAGCGGTGTAACATGTAACATAGGAAGGGGTAATTTTTTAGGGTGGGGCCATCACCAAGGTCAACAATTAATGATTTGGGTAGACATGGACATGTTTACTTCTGCTGAATCTAAGTATTAGGTCATGGTGGGGTTTCCATTCAGAGATGTTCACGGAATAGGATTGTCTTCAGCTGTTTCTTAAATGATGTGATGTCAGCGTTGTTCCTGATGTGGTTTGGTAGAGAGTTCCAGAGGGATGGAGCATAAAGTTCGAATGCTCTGTTGCAGGTCCGTTGTGTGGATTTGGTTCTTTTGTGGGGGACAACGATAGAGTTATTGGAGGAATGTCTGGTTGATCTGTTGTGGGATGGTCGAGGCAGTAAGGAGTGGAGTGAGGTGTTCCGTGTTTGGTGGATAGTTTTGTGGATGAGTAAGATAGCTTTGTACTTGATTCTTGCTTGCACTGGAAGGAGGTGAAGGTCTCTTAGGATTGGGGTGATGTGCTCCCGTTTTTTTGCATTCTGAATAATCCTTGCTGTAGTATTTAAGGCAGTACGGAGGGAGTTGGTGTGCGAGGCAGGAAGTCCATGATAGATTATGTTGCAGAAATCCAGATGAGGGAGTGTCACAGCTTGCATTACTGTCCTGAAGTCGTGAGGTTCTAGGAGGGGCCGGAGGCGTTGAACAGTTTTGGCTTTGTGGAATATCATCCCAGCGGTTTTGTTGATTTGTTGTTTGAAGGTGAGAGCTTGGTCAATGTGGAACACCAGATCTAGTGCAAGAGATAAGGGTGTTGGGGCCACTTGGCAATAGTGATCATAGCAAGATTGCCTTTGATTTAATTAGTGGAGGAGGGATAGTAAGGAAATCCACAGTACTACCTTTTAACTTTCGAAAATGAAAAAATGAGGAAAACAGTTAAGAAAAAACTAAAAGGAGCAGTTGCAAAGGTTAAAGACTTACATCAAGCGTGGGTGTTGTTGAAAAATACTATCTTGGAAGCCCAAACCAGCTGTATTCCACGTTTTATGAAAAGTGGAAGGAAGTCCAAAAAACTGCCAGCATGGTTTAAAGGTGAGGTCAGAGAGGCTGTTGTTGCCAAAAAAGCATCTTTCAGGAAATGGAAAAAAGAGTCAAACGACAAAACCTGGAAACAGCACAAGCACTGGCAAGTCAAATGAAAGGTATTGAAGAAGCTTACTGTGGAAGCAAAAACGCAAAATAAAGATTTTTTCAAGTACATTCGTAGCAAAAAACCTGTCAGAATGTCAGTTGGTCCATTAGATGATAGAGGAGTTAAAGGGGCACTAAGAGGCGACAAGGCGATAGCGGAGAGACTGAATGAATTCTTTGCTTCGGTCTTTACTGAGGAAGATGTAGGAATGTTACCCATTCCTGAAGTGGTATTTAAAGGTGTGGAAGAATTGAAGGAAATATCGATACATCGGGAAGATGTATTACAACTATTAGATAAACTGAAGAGTAGCAAATCACCTGAGCCGGATGGCATACCTCCAAGGGTGTTGAAAGAACTGAAATATGAGATTGCAGACCTGCTATTAGTAATCTGTGAACTATCATTAAAATCATCTCTAAGACCTGAAGACTGGAGGATCGCCAATGTAACACCAATTTTTAAAAAGGGTTCTAGGGGTGATCCGGGAAACTACAGACCGGTGAGCCTCACGTCGGTACCGGGAAAAATGGCAGAAACCATTATAAAGAATAAAATTACTCAGCATGTAGATAGTCATGGCTTAATGGGAGACAGCCAACATGGCTTTAGACAAGGAAAATCTTGTCTTACTAATCTGTTATGTTTTTTTCGAAAGTGTGAATTAACAGGTGGACAAAAGGTGAGTCGGTTGATATAGTGTATCTGGACTTTCAGAAAGCCTTTGACAAGTTCCCTCATCAGAGACTTTTGGCAAAACTAAAGAGTCATGGGATAGGAGGCAGTGTACTACTGTGGATCAAGAACTGGTTAAAAGTTAGAAAGCAGAGGGTTGGGCTAAATGGCCAATTTTCCCAATGGAGAAATGTGAATAGTGGTTTACCCCAGGGATTTGTGCTGGGTCCGCTGCTTTTTGACATATTCATAAATGACCTGGAAAGTGGAATAGCGAGTGAGGTGATCAGATTTGCAGATGACACAAAACTATTTAAAGTTGTTAAAACCCAAGAGGATTGTGGAAAACTCTGAGAGGATCTTGATAAATTGGAAGACTGGGCATGAAAATGGCAGATGAAATTTAATGTGGAGAAGTGCAAAGTTATGCACCTAGGGAAGAACAACCCAAACTATGGTTACACGATGCAAGGTTCCACATTAGGAACCACCACCCAGGAAAAAGATTTAGGCGTCATTGTGGATAGCATGTTAAAACCCTCGGCCCAGTGACAGCCAAGAGAGCAAATAGAATGCTAGGTATCATAAGGAAAGGAATGGAAAATAAAACAAAAGATATTATAATGCCTCTATATCGTTCCATGGTGAGACCGCACCTTGAATATTGTGTGCAATTCTGGTCGCCGTATCTTAAAAAGGATATAGCGTTATTAGAAAAGGTTCAGAGAAGAGCCACTAAAATGGTAAAGGGGATGGAAGGATACTCCTATGAAGAAAGGCTAAAAATGTTAGGGCTCTTTAACCTGGAAAAGAGACAGCTGAGGGGAGATATGATAGAAGTTTATAAATTAATGAACGGAGTGGAACGGGTAAACATAGATCGATTGTTTACGTTATCAGAATATAGAAAGACTAGGGGACATGCAATGAAGCTACAGGGTAAACTATTTAAGACTAATAAAAGAAAATATTTTTTCACTCAACGTGTAATCAAACTCTGGAATTTGTTACCGGAGGATGTAGTACCTGTTAATGTAGCTGGGTTTAAAAAAGTTTTGGACAAGTTCCTGGAGGAAAGGTCCATAAACCATTATTAAGAAGGGACCCAGGATATCAATGCTTGACCCAATACAAGCATTGCGGAACCTGTGTCTTTTGGGGATACTGCTAGGTACATATGACCTAGATTGGCCACTGTTGGAAACAGGATTCTGGGCTTGATGGACCTTGGTCTGACCCAGTATGGCATATCTTATGTTCTTATGAAAGGAGCGAAGTCGGGAGTTAGCGGTGCAGGTGAAAGGCATAGATAGAAGTAATTTGCTAGCGGCGCGCAGGTTCTGCCATCCCTTGTTTAGCTGAAACTAGAACTCGAATGGCATATAGCCATGGGTGGAACTTTAGAGATCTTCTCTGCCCTGAAGTTCCAAGACATTTTTCTGATATGGAATCAATGGGAAATTCTAAATGTGGCTGCTGCATCTTTTGTGAGATCATGGAAAAAAGGTCTATCTTTGTAATCAACAATTACACAGTGCGTATTCATGGGAGTATGACCTGCTCTTCTCAGCTTGCTGTGTATGCCTTGCGCTGTCCGTGTAATAAGTATTATGTGGGGAAGACAGTGCGCCAATTAAAGATGAGACTCTCTCAACATAAGAACAACATTTTTAAAGCCCATGATGAAGCTCCTTTGGTATTACATTGCCTACAATTTAATCATCAGTTTATTAATCTACAATGTTTGGTGTTGGACTCTGTTCCTGATAATCCACATGGGGGTGATCGTGGGAGATTGCTAGTCTAGCGTGAACAAAAATGGATATTTAAATTGAATACTCTTGAGCCAATAGGGCTTAATAATAAAATTGACTGGAGTGTGTTTTTGTAACTGTGATTTTAGCTTTGGGTTTACTGTGTGTTCCAAATATAGGAGAGTGAATGTGTGGGGCTTATCCAATCAGAGGGTAGCAAGCTTCTGATTGGGTGAAGCTGGATATTTAAAGGGTGTTGGCTTTTTGTGTCAGTTTCTTGCATGAAGAATTTCGGCTGGTATTGTAACCCCTGAAGAAGCTGGTTTTAGTGAAACAAAGATCTTTGTAGGGTTATTCTGAGAAATGGTATGGTGGTGGATTCAGTGGTGAGAGTAGCAGTGGTGCCTGGATTCTCGGCGTCCTGTACAGGAGTGTTTCAAGCTTGAAGAGCTGCTGTCCTGAGCTACATATGGGGCTGGGGGCAGGCTTTGAACTGTGTTTGAGAAGTTTTGTGACTGCTCCTTTCTTTATTCCTTTATAGGTGGCCATTGTGTTGGTCTGTGATTCTTGTTTAAATAGCTCCTATAGAATTGATTTTATAATACCATTTGAGTGGTTGTTACTGTCAGGGCGCCCTGGGGTACCTTCTGCTGTAGATGTTTAGAAATTTTTAAGTATTTTGTAATAAAAACAATTTTGAATTCGTTGATGGGAGTTTTTTTAGTCTATGATGTGGAGCTGTTTGTTCCCCTATGGCTTTGAGTAGCCACATAGAGGGAGGTTAAGTTATCTGAGGCTTTTCTCCTACCCATTGTTTAGTCTGTCTACTCACTACTGAGTCTCTGCTGATTGTTTGTAGTTGGAATTAAGATCATGGTAGGTAATTTATATATATTAAAAATCTATTTTTGAATTATATGTTGGGAGAAGGGTTTTTGGTCTGTGAGTGTGAGGAGTAGGATAGCCAAGATCATGGGATGCAATATCTTCTTTCACTAAGGATGTGTGTCTCCAGGGGTTTCTGCCCAAAAGGGAAGGATTAGGATGGCCATTTCAGTTGGTGATTTGATTATTATGCATGCAGATAGCGGGGTGGCTGGTGGTCACTTGCCTGCTGGGTGTGAACGTAGAAGACCTAATGGATCACCTAGATAGGATGCGAGACAATACTGGAAAGGAATCAGCTGTTTTGGAACATGTGGGCACCAACAACATAGGAAAGTGTGGAAGGGAGGACTGGAAGCCAAATTTAGTATTTTATGTATAAAGTTGAAATCCAGGAGCTACGGGGCAGCATTCTCAGAAATGCTCTCTATTCCATGTGCAGGACCCAAGAGGCAGGCGAAGCTCTGGCGTCCCAATGAGCGGATGAGATAATGGTGCAGGAAAGAGGGTTTTAGATTTGTAAGGAACTGGGTAACATTATAGGGAAGAGGGAACCTTTTCTGGTAGGATGGGCTCCACCATAACCAGGGTTGAACTAGGCTGCTTGCACTAATCTTTGAAAAGGAGATACAGCAGCTTTTAAACTAAATAGGGGAGGAAAGTCAACAGAGCACATGGTTCAGGATAATGTATCTCTGAAGAATTAACCAAAACAGGGAGGTTAGGGCATCCCGATAGAGAGGTTGTAATAAAGGTAAAAGTAGTCCAGGTGCACTTAAGTAAACAGACAGAACTGAAAGAGTACAAATTATTATGTCATCTGATAAATGAGTTGTCAATATAAATAAGAAAACATACTTTGAAATGCCTGTATACAAATGCTAGGCTTCTAAAACATAGATGGGTGAGTTAGAGTATATAATAAACAGAGGTAAATATGATTGGTACTCAGAGACCTGATGGAGGATAACAAATGGGACTCTGGAATACGCCGAGATTACATCATAATGATAGAATAGATCGAATTGGTGGAGGGGTGCAGCTACATGTTAGAGTAATACAGGATAAAATTTTTCCATCGAGAGGAGTTGCTGGCCTTGATTGGAGAGTCCTTGAAGGTACTCAATTTGCCACAGGGATTCCAGTGGAGGAGGACACATTGGAGGACCTGCTGATTTGCAGGAAACAAAACACATTGTAGAATCATTATGGACGGAGAAGGGGAAGGGAATAGCAGTGGAAACACAGAAATGTAGAAAGATGATGGTAGAAAAAGACCACATGGCCTATCTAGTCTGCCCTTCCATATCAACCACTAGAATAATCCCCTTTTTACCTATAGAGATTCTCTGTGTTCCATGTTTTTTTTGAATTCAGATACTGTCCTCGTGTCCACCACCCCCACTGGGAGACTATTCCATGCATCTACCACTCTTTCCATAAAGAAATATTTCCGCATATTACTCGCGAGTCTATCCCCTTTCACTCTCATCCTATGTCTCCTCATAGCACAGTTTGCCTTCAATTGAAAGAGACCCTTTCTGTGCATTAATGCCATGGAGGTATTTAAATGTCTCTATCATATCACTTCTATCCCGCCTTTCCTCTAAAGTATACATATTATGATCTTTAAGTCTGTCCTCATATGCTACATAACAAAGACCACTAACCATTTTAGTATTCACCCTCTGCACCGACTCCAACCTGCTTATATCCTTTTGAAGATGCGGTCCCCAGAATTGCACACAATACTCAAATTGAGGTCGCACCAGAGACTTATTCAAAGGCATTATCACCTCCTTTTTTTCTGCTGGCCATTCCTCTCCCTATATATCCAAGCAATATATATCTGGCATTCACAGTCACTTTTTCTACCTGTTTAGCTACTTTAAGATTGTCAATTACCCCCAGGTCCCACTCTTCTTTTGTGGACAGAAGTACCTCACCCCCTACACTGTACTGCTCCTTTGGATTTTTGCAGCCCAAATGCATGAACCTGCATTTTTTAGCATTAAATTTCAATTGCAAAATTGAAGACCTTGTCAGTCTTGAAGGACTACAAAAGGGACTCTGGAGAGAGATCTGCAATTGTAAGTATTACTTCGGGGAATTTTTCTAAATCTTGGGGAAAAAGGAATTCTTTAGATTAAATCTGATTAATCTGTGAACCTAGTGTATTTGTTAAATCAGTCAGGACCTAGTAGCAGCAAAGTTTCAGTTTAAATTTAAAACATAGAAGAGAGCTTTCTGGTAGATTTAGAACCCAGCAGAGAGCTTCAAGTTTAAATTTCATAAAGTCAGGGCCTAGTAGCAGCAAAGAGCTTTAATTTAAATCAAATCAGAATATAATTTGGCATAAACGGCAAAATAGGGTCAGTATTCCTTGAGCAATAAATTATTTCTAGAGACCCTTACAAAGAGGCTTCTACATATGGGGCAAGAGACCTGTGAAATTTTTTAAATACGTGTTAAAGCCAAGCAACAGATCAAAAGGCCAGTTTGAAAGACTCCCACTTTCAAGCAAGGACAGTTTAAATTTAAAACACAGAAGAGAGCTTTCTGGTTAGATTTAGAAACCAGCAGAGAGCTTCCAGTTTAAATGTAATACTCTGTCAGGGCCTAGTTTAAATTTAAAACACAGAAGAAAGCTTTCTGCTTAAATTTAGAACCCAAGACTCCCTCTATCCAAGCAAGGGCTGTGGGACTCCCCCTGGAGAAAGGTCTCAGATTATCTTAGAAGCACAAGACAGGGTACTGTGTAGCAGCCAGCTTTTAATAAGTCTTTTTTCCCTCCCTCCCCAACACCCATCCACCCCTGGAATAATCGTAGCTTTATAGGTGCTTAAACCTCTTAAAGGAAAGGAGGTGCCATATTCACTCTCAGGTGCAGCTGTTCTCATCAGCATACATTAAGGACCTAAGATTAATTAAATTTCAGGTGAACCAAGTACATTAAAAGTATTAGGTATAGTTTTATTAGTATAAGTATCCCCAGCAACCCTTATTAAGTAAAGAACTTAAATATCTAAACACAACCTTAAAACAAAGATGCAGACAGCAGTCCAGCAGCAAGATGGGGGCTTTCCAGTCTTTTGCATTGAGTGTCACATGTATGATTTTCTCCCAGTTGGTGAGGGGTTTTACGTGTGCACAAGGTGCAAGGAGCTCTTTTCTCTCAGTGTATGTCCAATCTCTGGAGGCAACAATAGCAGACTTGGAAGATATAAGGAAGACAGAGAGGTACATAGACAAGACCTATAGGGATATAGTCCTGAAGTCCCACCTCCAGTCTGGCAGCATCCCTGTTGCTATGGAGGAGAGAGGTCACGGGACAGGAGAGCATCACCCTGGGGTGGCAGCAAGTGATCCTATAGCTAGGACCTGTCCTCCAGATGATGTAAAACCCTCTCACACCAAGGAAGTTTCTCCAGGGCCAAGTGCCCATGAGGGAAGAGTTAGGAAAGCCGTTATAGCTGGTGATTCGATCATTAGGCATGTAGATAGCTGGGTGGCTGGTGGACGTGAGGATCGGTTGGTAACATTCCTGCCTGGTGCGAAGGTAGCAGACCTCATGTGCCACCTAGACAAGGTCTTAGATAGTGCTGGGGAGGAGTCTGCTATCTTGGTACCAATGACATAGGAAAATGTGGTAGGGAAGTTCTGGAGGCTAAATTTAGGCTTTTAGGTAGGAAGTTCAAAGCCAGAACTTCCAGAGTAGCTTTCTCCGAAATGCTTCCCGTTACACACGCAGGACCCAAAAGGCAGGCAAAGCTCCAAAGTCTCAATGCGTGGATGAGACAATGGTGCAAGGATGAGGGTTTTGGATTTGTTAGGAACTGGGGAATACTCTGGGGAAAGGAGAGGCTGTTGTGAAGGGATGGGCTTCACCTTAACCGGAATGGAATCAGGCTGCTGGCATTAACCTTTAAAAAGGAGATAGAGCAGCTTTTAAACTAGATAATAGGGAAGAGCTAACAGTCACCCACGAGCGCATGGTTCGGAACAATGTATCCTGGAAGGATACTACCAAAAAAATGAAGTTAGGGCACATCAGCAGAGATGTTCCAGTAAAGACAAAGGTAGCCCAAATGCTCTTGAGTACAGAGCAGACAGAGCTTAAAGATTCCAAATTAACTCTGACTACCGATAACCAGATTAATAAGAATAAAATACAGTCTCTAAAATGCTTGTATGCAAATGCTAGAAGTAAAAATTAAGATGGGAGAGTTAGCATATATAGCACTAAATGAGACGTTAGATATGATTGGTATCTCAGAGACATGGTAGAATGCGGTCAACCAGTGGGACACTGTTATACCTGGGTACAAACTATATCGTAATGATAGCGCTGATCAAATTGGTGGAGGGGTTGCACTCTGTTAGAGCGGGCATTGAGTCACAAAGGATTAAAGTTTTGCATGAAACAAAGTTTGCTGTAGAATCTCTATGGATTGAAATTACATATAAAAAGGGGAAGGCGATGGCAATGGGGTTGTACTATTGACTGCCTGGCCAGAATGAACAAATGGATGATGAAATGCTCAAAGAAATCAGGGAAGCTAACAAAAGTTACAGAACAGTAATAATAATGGGTGATTTCAATTACCCTGGTATTGTCTGGGTCATTGTCACGGCAGGACATGCTAGGGAGATAAAGTTTCTAGCTGAAATAAATGACTCCTTCTTGGAGCAGCTGGTTCATGAACAGACCAGAGGGGAAGCCGTTTTGGACTTAGTCCTTAGTGGAACACCAGATCTGGTGCAAGAGATAAGGGTGTTGGGGCCACTTGGCAATAGTGATCACAACATGATCGCGTTTGATTTAATTAATGGAGAAGGGATGGTAAGGAAATCCACAGTACTACCTTAAGAACATAAGAACATAAGATATGCCATACTGGGTCAGACCAAGGTCCATCAAGCCCAGTATTCTGTTTCCAACAGTGGCCAATCTAGGTCATATGTACCTAGCAGTTTCCCCAAGGAAGCAAGCAAGCTTCTTCTCAAATTCTCCCTTTGCCTGCCTTATCAATGCCTTGCATTTGACTTGCCAGTGCTTGTGCTGTTTCCAGGTTTCGTCGTTTGGCTCTTTTTTCCATTTCCTGAAAGATGCTTTTAACTTTCAAAAGGGAGACTATGATAAAATAAGGAAAATAGCTAAGAAAAAACTAAAAGGAGCAGTTGCAAAGGGTAAAGACTTACATCAAGCTTGGGTGTTTAAAAATACCATCTTGGAAGCCCAGACCAGCTGTATTCCACGCTTTAAGAAAAGTGGAAGGAAGTCCAAAAAATTGCCAGCATGGTTTAAAGGTGAGGTCAGAGAGTCTGTTGCCAAAAAAGCATCTTTCAGGAAATGGAAAAGAGAGCTAATAACGAAAACTGGAAATAGCACAAGCACTGGCAAGTTAAATGCAAGGCACTGATAAGGCAGGCAAAGAGAGAATTTGAGAAGAAACTTGCTGTGGAAACAAAAACGCATGATAAAGACTTTTGCAAGTACATTCATAGCAAAAAACCTGTGAGAGTCAGTTGGACCATTAGATGATAGAGGGGTTAAAGGGGCAGTAAGAGGGGACAAGGCTATAGCGGAAAGACTGAATGAATTCTTTGCTTTGGTCTTTACTGAGGAAGATATAGGGATGTTACCCATGACTGAAGTGGTATCTAAAGGTGATACTGTGGAAGAATTGAAAGAAATATCGATACACTGGGAAGATGTATTACAACTATTTGATAAGCTTTCGAATTACAGAGCTTAAAAGGGAGAGAGGAGGCATTGTGGGTTAAACTAGAAAGAGGGAAAGAAATCTGTTTGCATTGGCGTGGTATACAGACCTCCCTCACAAGAGGAAGAGGTGGACAGAGTTAATTGAAGACATACGCAGCATTGCTAGGAAAGAGTAGTGGATCCATTGAATAGTCTCCCAGTGGAGGTGGTAGAGATCAGGACAGTAACTGAATTCAAAAAAAGCATGGGAGAAACACAGAGGATCTCTAAAGGTAAAAGGGGGATGGTTGTAGTTGTTGATATGGAAGGACAGACTAGATAGGCCATGTGGTCTTTTTCTGTCATCATATTTCTATATATTTCTATGTTACTGATAAGGGATTTCAATATGGCAGATGTTTGGCACATTCCTGCTGCAGTATCATCTAGAAGTAAAGAGATCCTGGATTCTCTACAGGAAGAACTATTCAAGGAATTGGTAACAGACCCCACAAGTGATGGGGCCATACTGGACTTGGTGCTTACCAATGGTTAAATTATTTCTGATGTTATAGTAGGAGATCATTTTGCATCGAGTGATCACTAGATGGTGTGGTTCAGTATTAGGTCTAGGGCTGTTAGAATCCATTCAAAGGTGAGGGTCTTAGACTTTAGGAAGACAAACTTTGCCAAGATGGGCCAATAGCGGTATGGGAACAGCTGGGGGATGTAGAAAAACAGTGGGCAAAACTGAAAGGAGATATTTTAAGGGCAACCAACCTTTTTGTTAAAATGGTAAATAAAGGTAAAAGGAAAAGGAGACCGCTATGGCTTTCAAAAGAGGTACATAAGAACATAAGATATGCCATACTGGATCAGACCAAGGTCCATCAAGCCCAGTATTCTGTTTCCAACAGTGGCCAATCTAGGTCATATGTACCTAGCAGTTTCCCCAAGAGACACAAGTTCCACAATGCTTGTACTGGGTCAAGCATTGATATCTTCAGTCACTTCTTAATAATGGTTTATGGACCTTTCCTCCAGGAACTTGTCCAAACCTTTTTTAAACCCAGCTACACAAACAGCCTTTACTACATCCTCCGGTAACAAATTCCAGAGTTTGATTACACGTTGAGTGAAAAAATATTTTCTTTTATTAGTCTTAAATAGTTTACCCTGTAGCTTCATTGCATGTTCCCTAGTCTTTCTATATTCTGATAAGGTAAACAATCGATCCACGTTTACCCGTTCCACTCCGTTCATTAATTTATAGACTTCTATCATATCTCCCCTCAGCCGTCTCTTTTCCAGGTTAAAGAGCCCTAATCTTTTTAGCCTTTTTTCATAGGAGTATCCTTCCATCCCCTTTACCATTTTGGTGGCTCTTCTCTGTACCTTTTCTAAAATCGCTATATCCTTTTTAAGATACGGCGACCAGAATTGCACACAATATTCAAGGTGCGGTCTCACCATGGAACGATATAGAGGCATTATAATATCTTTTGTTTTATTTTCCATTCCTTTCCTTATCATACCTAGCATTCTATTTGTTCTCTTGACCGCCACTGCACACTGGGCCGAGGGTTTTAACATGGTATCCACAATGACGCCTAAATCTTTTTCCTGGGTGGTGGTTCCTAATGTGGAACCTTGCATCGTGTAACCATAGTTTGGGTTGTTCTTCCCTAGGTGCATAACCTTGCACTTGTCCACATTAAATTTCATCTGCCATTTTGATGCCCAGTCTTCCAATTTATCAAGATCCTCTTGCAATTTTTCACAATCCTCTTGGGTTTTAACAACTTTAAATAGTTTTGTGTCATCTGTAAATTTGATAACCTCACTCGTTATTCCACTTTCCAGGTCATTTATGAATATGTCAAAAAGCAGCGGACCCAGCACAGATCCCTGGGATACACCACTATTCACCTTTCTCCATTGGGAAAATTGGCCATTTAGCCCTACCCTCTGCTTTCTATCTTTTAACCAGTTCCTGATCACAGTAGTACACTGCCTCCTATCCCATGACTGTTTAGTTTTGCCAAAAGTCTCTCATGAGGGACCTTGTCAAAGGCTTTCTGAAAGTCCAGATACACAATATCCACCGACTCACCTTTGTCCACCTGTTTATTCACTCCTTCAAAAAAACATAACGGGTTCTTGCTACTGGCGCAACTTTTTTCTTAAAATTCCCTTGCAAGTGACTGGTCACCTCTGGGGGTACTAAATATGTTTTCATGGATGTTGGATCTTTAGAAACATTTATAAAAGGGCTAGAACCTCAGGTTATAGCAGATACATAGGTATGTAATGATATATTTTTCTTTTTCCTTTAGCATTGTATGTAATAATTAGAGTTTTTTCAATTTAGGTTGTCAGCTGGATGCTGCCTGATACTCCCCGTGATGTGGACTAAGTTTGTTTTCCTATTATTCTTGTGATAATTATCTTGTTTATGTATGATATTCTGTATAATCTTAATAAAAATAAATTGCAAAAAAAAAAAAACATAACAGATTAGTAAGACAAGATCTTCCTTGTCTAAAGCCATGTTGGCTGTCTCCCATTAGGTTGTGACTATCTACATGCTGAGTAATTTTATTCTTTATGATGGTTTGTACCATTTTTCCCGGTACTGACGTCAGGCTCACCGGTCTGTAGTTTCCAAGATCACCCCTGGAACCCTTTTTAAAAATTGGTGTTACATTGGCGATCCTCCAATCTTCAGGTATTAGAGATGATTTTAATGATAGTTCACAGATTACTGATAGCAGTTCTGCAATCCCATATTTCAGTTCTTTCAACACCCTTGGATGTATACCATCCGGCCCAGGTGATTTGCTACTCTTCAGTTTATCTAATAGTTGTAAGACATCTTCCCGATGTATCGATATTTCCTTCAATTCTTCCGCACCTTTAAATACCACTTCAGTCATGGGTAACATCCCTACATCTTCCTCAGTAAAGACCGAAGCAAAGAATTCATTCAGTCTCTCCGCTATCGCCTTGTCGCCTCTTAGTGCTCCTTTAACCCCTTTATCATCTAATGGACCAACTGACTCTCTCACAGGTTTTTTGCTACAAATGTACTTGAAAAGGTCTTTATTTCGCATTTTTGCTTCCGCAGCAAGCTGAAAAGGTGAAGAAAAAGAGGGAGGCCTTCATGAAATACAAGAGATCACAGAGAGAGGAAGACAGGCATCTATATTTGGAAAAACAGAGAAGCTAGCAAAGTAGTCAGGAAAGCAAAGATTCAAAAAGAGGGGGAAATAGCCAATGCAATAAAATTGGGGGATAAGACATTTTTCAGATATGTTAGTGAGAAGAGGAAGGGCAAAAGTGGTATTGTCAGACTCAAGGGTGAAGGGGAGGAATATGTAGAAGCTGAGGATAAAGCGGAATTGCTTAACAAATATTTCTGTTCTGTGTTCACAGATGTAGAACCAGGAGCAGGACCTCAGAAAACACACACAAACAGGAACAGAAGCGAGGGACATCTTGAACAATTTTCAGAAGACTGTGTTCGTGAGAAACTAGCTCAACTTAAAGTAGACAAACCGATGGGAGCAGAAGGGATACACCCTAGAATACTGAGGGAACTTGGGGACGTTCTAGCAGCTCCACTGAGTGACCTTTTCAATGCCTCGTTGGGAGTGGTGCCAAAGGACTGGAGAGAGGCTCATGTGGTGCCTTTACACAACTTCGGTGGTGAGTAAATTATTGGAAATGCTGCTGAAAGAGAAAATAGTGAGGTTTCTGGAGTCCAGCGGATTACAGGATCCGAGGCAGCATGGATTCACCAGAGGCAGGTCTTGTCAGACAAATCTGATTGATTTCTTTGGCTGGGTGACCAGGGAGTTGGACTGAGGGAGAGCCCTAGATGTGGTGTGGTAAGATTTCAGTAGAGCTTTTGACGCTGTTCCTCATAGGCGACTTATAAACAAACTGAACACCCTAAAGTTACTGCTTGGGTTAGAAATTGGTTAGGTGGGAGGCAACAGAGTACAGGTAAATGGGGCTCACTCTTAGAAGAAGGATGTTACCAGTGGTGTGCCCCAGGGATCTGTCCTTGGTCTGATTCTTTTTAACATCTTTGTTAGTGATATAGCGGAAGGGCTGTCGGGTAAGGTTTGCCTCTTTGCAGATGATACCAAAACCTGCAATAGAGTAGACACCCAGGAAGGTGTAGATAACATAAGGAGGGATCTAGCTAAGCTTGGTCTAGAATTTGGCAGCTGACATTTAATGTTAAAAAACTACAAGGTCATGCATTTGGACTGCAGCAATTTAAGGGAGCAATATAGTATAGGGGGTAAAGTACTTTTGTCCACTAAAGAGCGGGACAGGGCTTGGTTGTGTCTGATCTTAAAGTAGCTAAACAGGTAGAAAAGGCAACGGCAAATGCTAGAAGGATGCTTCGGTGCATACGGAGATGGCTAGCAGAAAAAAGGAGGTGATACTGCCTCTGTATAAGTCTTTGGTGCGACCTCATTTGGAGTATATAGTGTGCAATTCCGGAGACTGCACCTTCAAAAGGATGTGAACAGAATGGAGTCGGTGCAGAGGGTGGCTACTAAAATGGTTAGTGGTCTTCATTATAAAGCATATGAGGACAGACTTAAGGATCTTAATATGTACACCTTAGTGGAAAGGCGGGATAGAGGAGACATGATTGAGATGTTTAAATACCTCCGTGGCATAAATGTTCAGGGGGAGAGCCTCTTTCAAATGAAAGCAAGTTCTGCTACGAGGGGACATGGGATGAGGGTGAAGGGGGATAGATTCAGGAGTGATTTTCGGAAATATTTCTTTACGGAAAGAGTGGTGGATCTGTGGAATAGTCTCCCAGTGGAGGTGGTAGAGATGAGGAGAGTAACTGAATTAAAAAAAGCATGGGCCATGTTGTCTTTTTCTGTCGTCATATTTCTATGTTTCAATGTAATTCACCTGGACTGGATGGTAGACATCCAAGTGTGTTGAAAGAACTGAAATATGAGATTGCAGACCTGCTATTACTAATCTGTGAACTATCATTAAAATCATCTGTAATACCTGAAGATTGGAGGATGGCCAATGTAGCGCCAATTTTTAAAAAGGTTTGCAGGGGTGATCCGGGAAACTACAGACCGGTGAGCCTGATGTCAGTACAGGGAAAAATGGCAGAAACCATAATAAAGAACAAAATTATTGAACATGTAGATAGTCATGGCTTAACGGGAGACAACCAACATGGCTTTAGACAAGGAAGATCTTGTCTTACTAATCTGTTATTTTTTTTGAAGGTGTGAATAAACAGGTAGACAAAGGTGAGTTGGTTGATATAGTGTATCTGGACGTTCAGAAAGCCTTTGACAAGGTCCCTTATCAGAGACTTGGCAAAACTAGAAACTCATGGGATA
Organism: Ichthyophis bannanicus; assembly: GCA_033557465.1. Taxonomy (NCBI): domain Eukaryota; kingdom Metazoa; phylum Chordata; class Amphibia; order Gymnophiona; family Ichthyophiidae; genus Ichthyophis; species Ichthyophis bannanicus. Next base: position 290,348,438 of record CM066043.1, on the reverse strand, counting down.
GGAGGTCAGACAGTGGAGCCTCAAGAAAGTTCCCAAGTTCCCTCGGTATTCTTGGATGTATCCCATCCGGACCCATGGCTTTGTCTACTTTTAGTTCAGCTAGTTCCTCACATACAGAGTCTTCTGAAAATCGGTCGAGATCCCCGTCGCTTCTCTTCCTATTTGTGTGTGTTTTCTGAGGTCCTGCTCCTAGCTTTTCATCTGTGAATACAGAACAGAAATATTTGTTAAGCAATTCTGTTTTTTCGTCATCAATTTCTGCATATTCCTCCCCTGCACCCTAGAGTATGACAATACAGCATAGTTACTCACCTGTAACAGGATGGGAGGAAATAGGTTGTCCATTTAAAGGCTTGAAAGGAGCTGCAATAGCACTCAAATGAACTCTTACTGAGTTAGTTTTAAGTCCTGCATTGGATAAATGAAGGAGATACTCCAGCAATGATTCCAGAGGTATTGCAAGGGGGCTAAGACCCTTCTGCGAGCACCATATGGTAAACCTTTTGCACTTGAAAGCATAAGAGCGCCTTATGGAAGGTTTTCTGGAAACATAAAGGATATCCTTTACTTGTTGAGAAAGGTTCAGATCATGAAGATCTAGGCCTTCAGCAACCAAGCCCTGAGATGCAGAGACTGGGGATCGGGATGCCATAACATTTCGTCCTCCTGAGACAGGAGATCTGGAGCAGACCCTAACTCCAGAGAGGGAGCTTGAGAGAGATGTAGAAGCAAAGGGTACCACACTTGCCGTGGCCAATGTGGGGCTATGAGAATCATACGGCCTCTGTCTCTCTGAAGCTTGAACAGGATTTTAGGAATTAGGGGAATGGGTGGAAAGGCATAAAGGAAGTCTTGACCCCTATGAAGGAGGAAAGCATCCCTGGCCTGAGAGCCCTGAGCCGGAATTCTGGAACAGAACCGGGGACGTTTGGCATTCAACGGATTTGCAAAGAGGTCTATGTCTGGAGTTCCCCAAATTTGAAAAATCTTGGTCACCTGGTCTGCATGTAGAGACCATTCGTGTGGAAGCAGAACTCGACTGAGTCTGTCTGCCCAAGAATTCTGGATGCCTGGAAGATACACTGCCAGGAGATGAATCTGATGCTCTCTGGCGAGGGCCCATAGTCGCAAAGCTTCATTGCAAAGTGACAGAGAGCCTGTTCCCCCCTGCTTGTTCACGTAGAACATGGCTACTTGATTGTCCGTACGAATGAGGACTGTCTTGTAGCTGAGCAAGGTGTGGAACACTCAAAGAGCAAGGAATATTGCTCTGAGCTCTAAGAGATTGATGTGTAGATGAGTCTCCTGTGGAGTCCAAGTGCCTTGGGTGGAGAGGTCTTGTAGATGAGTTCCCCAACCCATTGGTTAAGCATCTGTTGTGAGAGTTGCCTTGGGTAAAGGTTGTTGAAAAGGGAACCCCACCAACAGGTTTTGAGTGGACTGCCACCATTGGAGGGACAAAATAAGGCGATTTGTGTTTGCTATTTTGTCTGACAGGCACCTTGATGCCTGGGTCCATTAAGTGGATAAAGTCCACTGGGCTGCTCTCATAGCCAGTATCCCCCTCTTAGCAAAGATCTTTGAGAAAGAGGCACAGCGCCAAATCCAAAACCACATTGACTCCGCAGCCCCTCTAGACCATTCTCAACACGGCTTCAGAGAATTCCATGGCGTTGAGACACTGCTTACCACTCTCTTCAACGATGTTCTCAATACCATAGACAACATCCGACAAGGCGTTGTGCTAATGTTCTTGGATATAGCAGCAGCGTTTGACTCGGTAAATCACGAGATTCTCCTCGGTCGACTGAAAGAAAAAGGCATCTGCAACACAGCACTTGAATGGTGTAAATCATACCTCGATACCAGAATGCAATACGTTAAATCTGCAACAGGAGAATCAAAACTCTTCCATCAAAGACAAGGCGTTCCGCAAGGGTCCTCACTTTCATCCCTCATGTTCAACATCTATATGCAGCCTATCTGCGATATCATCAGGTCTTTCAATGTGAAATGTATGATATACGCCGACGATATCCTACTCTACATGCCATTTTCCACAATGCAAATGGATTTATTGCCTATAACAAACTGCTTCGACGCAGTCTCACAATGGCTCCTGTCACAGAACCTCCGCATTCAGCATAAGAAAACTGAGGTTCTCTTTATCACAAGAGACCCCAACTTCACTCCACCACCACATATAAGTGTCAAGGGAGCTGACCTAGGCACCAAGGAAACAATAAAATACCTCGGAGTCACACTAGACCATAGGCTCGATATGAAATCACACATAAACAATATCGTAAAATCTGTGTACTTCAAAATACGCACACTCAGACACCTACGTCCCCTACTAGATCACGAAGACTTCAGAACCATCTACCAAGCTCTGATACTACCGCATTTCGACTTCGCCAACTCCATTCTACAAGGACTCCCACAATCCACCGTAAGCTCCTTACAGCTTGCCATGAACACCGCTGCCAGGGTTCTTCTAGGAGCGCCCAAAAATGATCACATCACACCTATCCTCAAACAACTCCATTGGCTCCCTATACACGGAAGACTTACATTCAAAACCCTTATTCTCACTTTTAAGGCCATAAATGGTTTATCGTCCACATCACTTTCTAAACTCATCCAAACCGTCCCATCAAACAGAAATAGGAGACAGGCAGCACTAAACTCACTAACAACCCCAAAGGCTATAACAACGTGCAGCCTATCAATGTCAAACAGAGCTTTCATGTTTAGCGCACCAAAATGCTGGAATTCTCTCCCACCTGATCTCCGCGCCATAACCGACCTAACCCAGTTCAGAAAGGCCCTTAAACTGCACCTTTTCATCAAATACTACCCCACATGAAGCGTAACATAATAGCCCCACCCTAATACAATCCACAGTCTCTCTCCTTGTTCCAAGCATTCCTGCTAATTTTATGTAAATAGTTTGAGCATGTGATCTAGTTAATAGATTATATACTCCATGTAAATGGTTCTCCCATGTTATCCAAGTTGATACTCCTGTTATATGTAACACCAAACAGCCTGTTGTTCTGGTTTCTTTATGTTATCTGTAAACCGCGCTGATGTCAAAGAGTGCGGTATATAAGAAGTTGAAATAAATAAATAAATATGGAGGCGAGCATAAGGAACCACATGCACGGTAGATGCCATGTGGCCTAGTAGTTGTAACATTTCTCGAGCAGTGAGCTGAGGCTTTAGCACTGCTTGAGAAGCTAACTGCACCATGCGAAGGCAACGGGCCTGGGGAAGATAGGCCCTTGCTTTTCTGGTATCCAGCAAAGCTCCTATGAACTCTAGAGACTGAGTGGGAGTTAGACTGGATTTTGGGATGTTTATGACCAGACCCAAATATTGAAGGATACGCATTGTGCAAGATAGAGAAATCCTGGCCTCTGACTCTGATGGGGCTCGAATGAGCCAGTCGTCTAAGAAGGGGAAGACGAATATTCCTAGAGTGCGAAGGAATGCTGCTACCACAGCCATGCATTTCATGAACACCCTTGGTGCTGAGGCCAGGCCAAAAGGAAGCACCCTGTATTGGTAGTGCTTTCCTTGAAAAAGGAACCGAAGGAACTTTCTGTGAATTTGATGGATGAGAACATGAGGGTACGCATCCTTGAGATCTAGAGAACAAAGCCAATCCTGACTCTGCAGGTATGGCAGCAGAGTTCCCCGAGAAATCATCTTTAATTTCTCTTTGAACAGTAATTTGTTCAATTCTCTGAGGTCTAAAATAGGTCTGTGTCCCCCTGTTTTCTTCGGGATAAGGAAATAGGGGGAGTAAAACCCTGTACTCTGTTGTTGAATGGGTACCTCTTCTATTGCCCCTTGGGCAAGAAGCATAGTGATCTAACAGGTTGATGAGAGAGGTCTGAGAATTGAACTGTCTTATCATTGTGTGAGGGGGAATGCAGATAAAATGAAGCTTGTACCCCTCTTTTATAATGGAGAGAGTCCAATGCTCTGTTGTTATCTGCCCCCATCTGGGGGCAAAGTGACACAACCTTCCTGGAATGGTGGAAGGCTCTGATCCATTGAAGGCCAGGAAGGCTAAGTTCTCTAGATGAAAGTCAAAGGCCTTGTGGAGGCTGAGACTGCTGAGACGGTTGAGGCTTAGCAGTCTTTGCTTTCCTTTGTTTAGGTGGTTGCTGACTCTTTCGGGCAGGCTGACCCGCAGAACGTCCCTGCTGGGAATAAGAGGAATAAAACCTCTTCTTTTTGGAGAAGAATGGTTTCTTGAAAGATTTCTTCCTTGCAGGATCAGCTGTGACTTTGGATAATCTATCCAAAGTGGAGTTCTCAGCATCCAGCTCATTGGCCTTCTCTTGCCAATTTTTGCCAAAAAGATTCTCACCTATACAAGGGATATTGCCCAGTTTGTCCTGCACCCAGAGCTCCAAATCGGATGCCTGGAGCCAGGCAATTCTACGTGCACCTATGGCAATGGCAGAGGTTCTGCTTATGCACTCAAAACAGTCAAAAGCTGCACGATTGACAAACTTAGAAACATCCTGGGCATGTTTAACCAGTGTGAGAAAATCCTGCCTCTTATCATCAGGAAGAAGAGGCCTTAAAATCTCCAAATCTCCTGTGACTTCTTTAAGGAACATTCCCATATATAAAATATAGGAACTGATCCTGGCAGAAAGCATGGAAGCCTGGAAAGTACGACGTCCAAAGGCATCCAAAGTTCTACACTCACGTCCTGGAGGATTAGAGGCATGCCTCTTTGCACTCCTGATCCTTCTCATAGCTGATTCCACTACAATAGAGTGGTGAGGAAGCTGAGTCTTCTGGAAACCAGGACAAGGAGGGACTCGATACATGGTATCCAGTCTACGAGAGTGAGGAGAGGTGGTAAGAGGTGTTTCCCACATTCTTAGCATGAGATCATGAAAGATCTCATGGATAGGCAAAGTAGCTGCCTCCTTAGGAGCCTTGGGATATTGTAGAATCTCCAACTCCTTTGCCCTGGGCTCTGTTTCGGGAGCCACAGTAATGGAAAGACCTCGAGCCACCTCCCTGATAAAATCCTGAAAGGAGATATCTTCTGGAGGAGACATCCTACGTTTAGGAGAGGAAGGCTCCTCCGGGAGAAGTATTCCAGTACCGACAGAGCTGTCAGAATCCTCAGACTCCTCAGAGGATTCAAAGTACCTTCTGTCCGGATGCTCCTGTAGAGTCCACAAATAGGCACGAATCCACGTGCAGCAGACACCCAGTAAAAAACGTGGATTACAACGAAGAGACGTGTAAAATAAATTTTATTAGTAACCCACTTCAGCCACTGGCCCGACACTGGCCGTGTTTCGAAAAACCTTCTTCAGGAGCTTAAATGGCTAAAAATGATAAAAAATAAACAAATAAAACCATAAATATAAACTTGTGTAAAACAGAAGGGGAACGGGGACTTGGAAACACGCCAAAACATGTAAACAAAACATATAAATATTCGACTCTCAAAAAGCATAAGATAAGTACAACCTAAAAATCGGAGCTAAAATACTTGCCTTAAACAAAAAACTGTCTAAATAGATAATGTATACAAACAATAAATATTAAAAAGATAAATTAATAAAAGACAAATAAATTTGCATTAAGATAAAAATATGTGCTAAAAGAATGTAAACATGTATATATACATAATATATAAAACTAAAAACTTAATAAATTATTTCAACACATATAATATCACATTAGTTATCAATATCTCAAAAAATATATATTGAATTAACATATATAATAAAAAACAAATAAATAAGATATATAAAATATCTATAAACATTATATTACTTAAACTACAACCGAAAAAGTGAAAACTCCTCAGGAATGTGATCAATACCAGGCACTGAAAAAACATACCTGTATTTATGTGCTATTCATATGAAAATGTCGCTTATATTGTTGTGAACTTAAAAAGACCTAAAATGGTAAAAGCATAAATAAATAAACAAACCACCTATAAAAAGGAGGGTAAACTGAGAGATGAGGACGAAAAAAACGAAAAACAATGGTGAAAAAAAGCTTATCTGATAAGTAACCATGAATCCTAAAAAAACATTATTAAAATTTCCTTTCACTCTAAACTGATATGGGGCCAGACCCAATGAAGTGATTTAATACCTGTCCAAATTGGCTCGTATACCCAAATGGTAATGTTGAGATACTGATGAGCACTAATCCTGTAAAAAATAAAAAATAAAAATATGTCTATAAACTCATAAAACAAAAAATAAATTAGAAACCTAAAATATAAAGATATCAGCCTCTAAATTGTCAAACCCATATCTAAAAGAGAAATGAATGTTATTCATGCAAAACCATATGACCAAACGAGAAGGCTCCTCATATACAATGTAAACAAATTATGAACAAGCCTCCAAAAAATACCCATAATATATACCTCCTACGTTGTCGGCGTCACCATATTCAGATACATATAAATGCACCCACCAGGTAAGTACATATAATTAATGAGAAAGCCGAACCAAACAGCAATGTGCTAGTGTGATAATGAAAGTATGCCACACGGAAGTACTAACCAACCGATTGAATAAAATCAGGAAAAACAAAAATTGAAAAAACTCTTTAGACTTTGCCAGACGTGTATCTGCCAAAAGACTATATCAGCGTAAAAGAAAAAATTTTTTTAGAGAGTCAAAGGAAATGTTTTTTAGAATTAACGCTAATCTGTGCTGTTATAAACAGGCGCTTAAAAACCAAAAAATACCGCGCAACAATGGAAGCTATTTCAGGTGTGTGGAGGTTATAAAAATTGAAACCAAACAATGTTATAACAAAAAACAAAAAACACTTGTCCTTAAAACCAACCTCACGGTAATGCCTTAAAAGACAAAGGAGTGGCATATACCGTGTAAGCAGAATTGAAAAAAACTCCTCAAACCAGGAAGTGAGTGATAGATTATTACCTTTGGTCACGCCTAAAAATGGCAGTTCAAACTTTTATTAAGCCCGCACCAAGTAGCCACTGACATAATATCCTAAGTAAAAACGACCTTCATAAATTAAGCTGTGCTTGCCACGATACACTTATAAGGCGGAAGTACAAATAAAACAAATGGACAGCTGGAGTGTGAACCGAAAACTTACGCTAAAGAGAATGACAAAGAAGAAGAAAAAGGGGGACAATGTAACATTATTCACAATCACTCTCTTTATCAGTAAACCAAAATGCGTCAGCCAGAGTCATTAAATGTAAACATAACAAGGCAAACACAATACAAACCGTTGTGAATAATTGTTACCTTTGGTCATGCCTAAATTTGGCGATTCAAAACTTTCATTTAACACGCACCAAGTTGCCACTGACATAATATCTTGAGTAAAAATAACCTTCATAAATTAAGCTGTGCTTGCCGCAATACACTTATAAGGTGGAAGTGCAAATAAAACAAATGGGCAGCTGGAAAATAAGACGGACGCCTACGCTGACTACGTAACAAAAAAGAAGGAAGGGAACAATGTAACATTATTCACAAATAACTCTCTTAATCTGTAAACCAAAATGCGTCAGCCAGAGCCATTGAATGTAAACTTTAAACAAGGCAACAGTATTACAAAAGCGTTGTGAATGTAAAGAAATAAACCGAAGGTAAATCGAACACAAAAGGAAGACTTACCGTGAGCATAAAGGTAGTCCTACCAACTTGGTGAAGCCGGCATAACTTCTACACAAAATGACTTTCAAAAAACGCCCGCACTTGCGCATTGAAGATCTTAAACACTACCAGGTGATGACGTAAGAACTGTCATGCAAATTTCAAAATACTAACAAACTAATGCAGTCAGTCTAATATACAAAAAACTTAAAAATAAAAGTCAAACTGCATAATGAATGGATAGCCAATGCGGCAGAGAAATGACCCATTAGATACCGAAGGGCGCTTTTTAAAAAAAAATATATATAAAAATATATTTATTATTTCACCCTGAGGTACAAGTAACCACAAACATCCCCATATAAAATACTAAGCACAACAAAACCAAGTGAAGCAAACAACCAATATTATTCACAAATATCAACCAACCACAAACAGGGATAAATAAATTATTGTTAAAAACTGTAAAAATGAATAAAAGGAGAACTATATTTATCACCATACAAATACCAAGAGAAACCAAAGAGGATAAGATACTACGTATAAAATTAAAACAAATAACAGCACACGGCAACAATAACAGTAAATATGGATACCCGATCAAGCAATATAAAAACTACATACAACTGAAATAAAAAAAAACTTTAAAGAAAGACTGAAAGGTCTTTTTCCATATTTAAGCCTTCAGGGTGCAAACTTTTTAAATTATATATATACCGTTGCTCAAGACGCAACAAGGTATCATCAATGTTGCCTCCACGCCAGTTTAATTTAACTTTTTTAATTACAAAAAACTTCAAATCAGACACTTTATGTCCTGCTGTCTGCCAATGTAAGACCAATGGTTTCTCTATTGCTGCTCTCTTAATACAACTTCTGTGCTCGATTATTCTACTTCGTATGGGCCGTGTGGTTTTCCCCACATATAATTTATTACAGGGGCATGAGATAACATATATCACGTGACTAGTAGCGCAATTGGAAAAATCGTCAAGATAGAATTTACGATTACTGCCCGAATGTAAGTAATAATTTCTAATAGAAACTGCATGTATACACACGGAACAGTGGCCACACTGAAAATGTCCTTTATATTTTGAAAGGAATCTTCGTTCAGTGAAAGCTGATGGTACCAGTAAATTCCGAAGATTAATATTCCGCTTATGAGCCACTGTTAAAGTGATATCTTGGAATCCCGGAATGGCCTGTATTAGATGCCAATATTTACGTAAACATTTGCCGATAGTCTTAGAATGATGGGAATACAACAGGGAACAGACCAACCCCGTGTCAGGGAGCTTACCACAGGTATTAAGCAACTCAGTACGAGAAAAACTACGAGCTCTGTGATACGCCTTCTCTATCTGTTGATGCGGATAACCCCTTTCTTTGAATCTGCCCTTCATAGCAGTAGCGTGTTTCTCAAAATCCTCATTGGTGGTACAAATTCTTTTGGTTCTTAAAAATTGCCCTACTGGAAGGTTATTCCTGAGGGCAGCATTATGAAAACTGGTATAGTGCAATAATTTATTCCTATCCGTTGGTTTTCTATATAAACTTGTGTGTAGGCCTTCCTCAGACTTCACAATGAGTAGGTCCAAAAAGGGAATTTGTTCAAAATCATACGTAAATTGAAACCTTAAATTATTATCACAATTATTAATCCAGATGTTGAATTCCTCTAATTTATCCACCAATCCTTGCCAAAGAACAAAAATGTCATCTATGTACCTAATCCACCTTTTAATACAATTACTAAACGGATTGTTATTTTTTATAAACTTATCCTCAAAATCAGAAACATAGAGGTTGGCAACATCAGGGGCCATGGAGGAGCCCATCGCTACGCCCTTTGTTTGTTTATAAAAAAGCTCACGAAAACAAAAATAATTTTCACAAAGCGCGAAACGAGCCAACTCAACCAAAAATATCGTGGGAATGCGCTTGTGATTTTCTCTCAAACAAAAACTGTTCAATAATATGTAAGGCTTCAATCTGTGGAATATTGGTGTATAAGGCCTCTACATCTAGTGTAACCAAAATGATATCTGGTTGAATATCTTCAATAGATGTAAGAATATTTATAACATGAGACGAATCACGAACATATGACCACATTTTCTCAACGAAGGGCCTTAACAATACATCTAAAAACTGAGAGATTGGTTCTAAAAGGGACCCAATGGCGGAGACAATGGGCCTTCCTGGAGGATTGTGTATGGATTTATGAATTTTAGGAATGATGTAAATAGTAGGCGTGATAGGAAAGTCAACAGTCAAGAAATCTCTTTCTTTAGCAGTAAGATAGCCACATTCGAAACCATTTAGAATGTGATTATCGATAGACTTCTTCAGAGAGGGTGTAGGATCATCAGCTAATCGTGAATAAAACTTAGTGTCGCAAAGTTGCCTTTGGATCTCCTCAATATACAACAATATACAACAACTGCGCCCCCTTTATCTGCAGGTTTTATAATGATGGTGTTATTAGATTGTAAAGATTTAATAGCTTCTTTTTCTTCAATGGTACCATTCAATCTTACCATTGAAGAAAAAGAAGCTATTAAATCTTTACAATCTAAGGCAACTTTGCGACACTAAGTTTTATTCACGATTAACTGATGATCCTACACCCTCTCTGAAGAAATCTATCGATAATCACATTCTAAATGCTTCTGAATGTGGCTATCTTACAGCTCGGTTTTGTCGACCCCTCTTGGACATCATGGCACAAGCCATACACTCCAAGATGGAGCGGTCAGGACCTAAACATTTAAGACACCACTCATGGGTGTCGTGACGGAGATGGTACCGCCACACTTGGTGCACTTTTTGAAACCCGAAGTGGGTTTTTACATAGTGGAGGAAATTTTGGGCCTAATTTTGGGAAAGAAAAGTTTTGAAAAAAAATACTATATATATATTTTTTTTTAAGAAAGAAAGAAGAACCGGCGGTACCGGTATAGCATCGAGGAAGGCAGACGCGACCACAAAAAAGAAGAAGAAGAAGGAAAATTTTCTGCAGTAACAGGAACAATGACCTGCTGGCTCCGTGGAAAATGAAGAACTGGAGAGAGGCAGTTGGAAAAGGCGGGAAGGCAGCACGCAGATGCTGTGGGTTGCTCCCAAAAGCTTTCTAATTGGAGGCTGGGGACCATTCCCGCGCAGGCTCCGTTGGTACCGACGATACCCATATGTGAAGACTACATTCCTGCTTGTTCCTGGAGATCACTTATGCCCTTCCTCCTCTCACTAGAATATCTGAAAAATGTTTTATCCCCGCATTTTATTGCATTGGGTATTACTACTTCTTTTTGTACCTTTGCATTCCTGGCTACTTTGCTAGCTTCTCTAAGTTTTTCCAAACATAGAAACCTGTATTCCTCTCTCTGTGATCTCTTGTATTTCATGAAGGCCTCCCTCTTATTCTTCACTTTTTCAGCTACTTCTTTTGAAAACCATAGCGGCCTCCTTTTCCTTTTACATTTATTTACCTTTCAAACAAAAAGGTTTGTTGCCCTTAAAATATCCTCTTTCAGTTTTGCCCACTATTTTTCTATATTCCCCCCCCCCCCCCGTTGTTCCTGTCTCACTAATGACTCTGACGTATTGTCCCATCTTGGCAAAGTTAGTTTTCCTAACGTCTAAGACCCTCACTTTTGAATGCATTCTATCAGCCCTAGTCTTAATACTGAACTATACCATATGGTTATCACTGGATCTGAGATGATTTTCCACTGTAACATCAGAAACACTTTCCCCATTGGTAAGCACTAAGTCCAGTATGGCCCCATCGTGTGTAGATTCTGTTACCAGTTGCCTGAATAGTTCTCCCTGTAGAGAATCCAGGATCTCCTTACTTCTAGATGATACCACAGCAGGGATGTGCCAATCCACATCAGGCATATTGAAATCATCTATCAGCAGCATGTCTTTTTTATGGCAATACTATATGTATGTCTTCTATTAAATCTTTGTCCACTTCTACGCCCTGTGAGGGGGATCTATATATCACTCCAATCCAAATGGATTTCCCTTTCCCTCTTTCTAGTTTAATCCACAGTGCCTCCTCTCTTCCTTTTAAGCCCTGCAATTCTATAGCTTTAATAGGTTGTTTTTTTTTTACATATAGTGCCACCCCACCTTCCTTCCTTCCTACCTTATCCTTTCTAAATAAAATATAGCCTGGTATAATTACACCCCAGTCATGGTTTTCCATGAACCATGTCTCCGTAATCATCACTAAATCCAAGTCAGCCTCTTTCACTAAAGCCTAAACATCGGAGATCTTATTTCGCATGCTACAGGCACTGATACACACCGTTTTCTAGATGTTGCCCCTATTACCCATTTCTACAGAAGTATTTGTTTCACCCACCTGGGGGCTTTTTCACTTACCTGGGGTCTCTCTTCACCCATCCCCAATAAATCTAGTTTAAAGCTCTCTGCTGAGACACTCTGACCATTCTTTAACTGACCGACACCATCTCTGCTCTGTAGCCTTTGGAACATCATCCCATGGTCCAGGAAACCAAAATGTTCTCGATGACACCATCCACGCAGCCATGCATTCATCTCCAGGATGTGAGATTCTCTGCCTCAGCCTTTACTCTGAATAGGGAGGATTGAAGAGAACACCATCTATGCACCTATCTGCTTCCCCCTCTGTCCCAGAGCCATGAAGTCACTTTTGATATGCTCAGAGCAATAGCTGGCAGTATCATTTGTGCCAACATGGATGAGCAACAGCGGGTAATAGTCAGTGGGCTTGAAGAATCTTGGCAAACTCTCCATAACATCTCGGATTTTGGCACCTGGGAACAGCATACCTCTCTAGACATCAAGTCTAGTTGTCAGTTGGACACCTCGGTACCCCTCAGAAGAGAGTCACCAACCACCATTACTATTCGCTTCCTTGTGATCACTGATTCTGCTACTTTGGGGTGCTTGAGCTCTGGTTCTTTCCTTTCCAGGGCTGTTTTCACCTCCTCCACTTCCAGGGCTGCATAATGGTTCTTCAATTCAAGGGCTGGAGAAGTTAGATTGGTAATTCTGCAGGCCCTGGTGACTTGTGTCCAACCTTTGTCATTCTGTAGGCTCCCATCTTCTCCTCTGCTGGAGGGTTTGGATGTTACAAGGAGCATCTAATCAATGTACATCTCACTGTCTTGAGATCTCCTCAGCCTCTTCTCTGAGCTCCTTCACTTGTTTCCTGAGAGCTTCAGTATGCCCATGGAACAGGTCTTTCATAACAGCAAATGGACTACGAAACCCAGCCAGAGTTCTTGTATATAGTTAGCAACTGACAATTGCTTGTTTGACCCCAATGTAACCATCCAAGTTGAATAATCCTGTTCAATGTAAAGCTTGTTGCTATAACTGTTTCATTGTAAACCGCTTTGAATGTAAATAAAGCGATATAGAAGACCTGTTAAATAAATAATAAAATACCGTATTTTCCGGCGTATAAGATGACTGGGCGTATAAGACGACCCCCTACTTTTCCTGTTAAAATATAGGATTTGGCCTATACTCGCCATATAAGACTACCCCTCTTCCAGCGCACACCAAAAATGCCCGTTTAAGATGATTATCTTCTGCCTAGTTTTGGCGGGTGGTGTGCGCTACTATTTTGGCATTTCGCCTCGAGCCGTTGTACCTTTTTATTGCCCCAGGGCTTTCTCAGTGCATTCTGTTGGTCGGATCTCCTCTCCCGGACAAATTGGAGAGGAGACCGACGGAGGACGGGGCAAGCGGTCCACGAGGCAACGGAAAGGAGATGAAGGATTCCAGTGCCCGGCCTGCACCGCGCACACTGCTCGCAATGTGGTCGAGCAGTGGAGCGGTGACAGGGCGGCGATTCGGAACGCCCCGTGAGTGGTTGTGGAGGCCGAAACCGTAAGATGGCTGCTGTGGCTGCGGGGTGAGGTTCCGCCGAGGCGGCTTGAGCGCCTGAGGTCATTTGGGCGCGAGACGGGGCCGAGTGGGCCGGAACTGCTCCGCGCTCCACGGCCTCGTGGCAACACCGACATTCAGCGGAGCGCGTTCAACAGTCAGTTTCCCCTGTCCAGGTCAGAAAGTTGCTGTATACCGCCGTATACCGGCGTATAAGACGACCCCCGACTTTTGAGCATATTTTCATGAGTTAGAAAGTCGTCTTATACGCCGGAAAATACGGTAAATAAAATAAACTAGCATTGGGATCTTTGTCTGGACAGAGGCAGAAGCTGTAATGGGGGCAACAGCTTTGGTGATACAATTTTTCCCAGCCATTGTTCAGTTGGTGGTGCTTAGGTGCCTGTTGAAGCAAAAGAGACCTACCAAAGTACCAGCCCATTTCCCAGCTGTCCTTTCAGAGAAAGAGTAGTTACTCACCTGTAACAGGTGTTCTCCAGGAGCAGCAGGAATCAGTCCTCACATATGGGTGACATCGATGTCGATGGAGCCCTTGCGGAGCATTTCCCCAGCTTTCTATGAAAGCCTTTGGGAATACTGCACGCATGCGCGGTTCCCTTCCCGCCTAAAGGTGCCATCTTGCTCAGTCTGATAACATAGCTAAAAGACAGCACAAAAAAATGCAAAAATGAACTATGTACAACTGCAACTCCCAGGGGAGGAGGGAGGTTTGTGAGGACTGATTCCTGCTGCTCCTGGAGAACACCTGTTACAGGTGAGTAACTACTCTTTCTCCAGGACCAAGCAGGAAGTCAGTCCTCACATAAGGGTGACTCCCTAGCTCTGGGCTACCAGGAACCCAGGCTGAACAAGAGAACTCCCTCTAGTCCCAGCATCAGAGAAAGGCTTTCACTGAAAGAGAACCCCCACCGGTAGCCCAACGGAGGGCTGGAGGGCAGGAGTTGCCTAAACCTCAAAGAGATTCCGGAGTACTGCCTGGCCAAAAGCACTGTCCCTACGGGACTCCCTCTCCAGGCAGTAATGAGCTGCAAAAGTCTGGCTTGAGGACCAAGTTGCAGCGCTGCAGATGTCTGCCAATGGTACAGAGCGGTGATGAGCTACTGAGGCAGCCATAGCCCTGACACGGTGGGCCGTGACCCAACCCTGCAAGGGAAGGTCAGCTGCCCTGTAAGCCAAGGTGATACAGTCAGCCACCCAGATGGACAAGGTACGCTTGGACACAGATAACCCCGAATTATTAGGGTCAAAAGATATGAAGAGCTGAGTAGCCCTTCTATGCCCCTGCGTACGGTCAAGGTAGAAGGATAAGGCCCTTCTACAGTCCAGGGTATGCAGGACTGCCTCAGCCTGGCTTGTATGAGGCCTAGGAAAGAATGTCGGAAGAACCACCTCCTGGTTGAGGTGGAAAGAGGAGACAACGTTTGGAAGGAACTTAGGATGAGTCCTAAGGACTACCCTGTTCCTATAGAAGCGAGTGTAAGGCCCGTCACTGACCAGGGCCTGAAGCTCACTCACTCGTCTGGCTGAGGTTAGGGCTACCAGGAAGAGCGTCTTCCAGGAAAGGAAGCAGAGAGGACAAGTAGCCATCGGCTCAAAGGGTGGGCGAGTCAGTTGTTGCAAGACCACATTCAACTCCCACTCAGGGGCTGCCAGTTGAAGCAGAAGTGGAAACCAAGGCTGCCTTGGCCACCTGGGGGCTACCAGAAGTACCGAGGCCTTGTCCTTTAGAATCTTGAACAAGGTTCGGGCCACCAGAGGCGTGGGAGGAAACGCATACAGGAGGCCCTGGGACCAGGAAATCAGGAAGGCATCCGCTGCCCACCTCATGGGATGCGGTTGCCTGGAGCAGAACCTGGGCAGCTGCCGGTTCAGGGGACTGGCAAAGAGATCTATGGATGGAAGTCCCCATTTCAGGAAAAGTTTCTGAACCACTAATGGGTGCAGTTGCCATTCGTGGGGCTGCAGAACTCTGCTCAACCTATCTGCCAGGAAGTTCTCCTGGTCAGGGAGATAAACAGCCTTGAGAAACATGTTGTGCCTGAGCGCAAACAAGCAAAGGTCCTGTGCCTCCTCACAAAGGAGCCTGGACCCAGTGCCGCCCTGCTTGTTCACATAGAATATGGCTACTTGGTTGTCTGTCTGTACTAAGACAGACTGGTGGGCCAGGGTTTGAGAGAAAGTTTTGAGGGCTAAGCGAATAGCCCGTAGTTCCAGTAGGTTGATCGGTTGCGTGGCCTCCCAAGGAGACCACAGGCCGTGGGTGCACTTGTCCAGACAATGTGCCCCCCAGCCTTGCAAGGAGGCATCGGTGGTTAACACTACTGTGAACACAGGTATCCAAAAAGGCACCCCTTGTAGTAAGTTGGGGGGTGCAGCCACCAGCGTAGGGAGTTCAGGAATGGTTTGGACACCCGTACTCTGTCTCTGAGGCTTCCTGTGGCCTGTGTCCACTGAGTTCTGAAGCACCACTGGGCAGGCCTCATGTGGAGCCGGGCATTTGGAGTCACATGCACTGTCGATGCCATGTGACCCAGGAGCCTCAGACAGAGTCTGGCGGAAACCAGTGGCATGCTGAGAAACTGGTTTGCCACGTCCATCAGTCTTTGGGCTCTGTCTTCTGGCAAGTAAGCCTTTGCTTGCAGAGAGTCTCGCCTTGCCCCTATGAACTCTAGGTTCTGGGAGGGGAGCAAAGTGGAGTTTGGGAAGTTTATGACAAAACCCAGGTGTTGAAGGAGAGAGATAGTTCAGAGGGTGGCTTGCCTGGCTTCCTGGCACGTCTGACCCCTGATGAGCCAGTCGTCCAGATAGGGGAAGACAAAGATACCCTGATGCCTCAAGTAGGCCGCCACCACTGCCAGGCACTTTGTAAAGACTCTGGGGGCGGAGGTGAGGCCGAAAGGCAGTACTCTGTACTGATAATGGTTTCCTCCCACAATGAACCTGAGGTACTTTCTGTGGTCTGGATGAATGAGGATATGAGTGTACGCATCCTTTAGATCTAAGGAGCATAGCCAATCTCCCTGCTGGAGGTAGGGCAGTAATGTTCCAAGAGTAAGCATCTTGAACTTTTCTTTTTCCAAGAACTTGTTGAGATTTCTGAGGTCGAGAATAGGCCTGAGGCCCCCGGTTTTCTTTGGTACTAGGAAGTACCTGGAGTAGAAACTGTGACCTTGTAGGTGGGGAGGCACAGGCTCCATCGACTTGTCTCGCAGCAGACCCTGAAGCTCTCGAAGGAGGAGGTCTGTGTGCAGAGGAGGCCTTGGAGGCTCTCCTGGGAAGTAAGGAGGAGGCAACTGTTGGAAATGGAGCATATAGCCCTTGTGGACTATGCTTAAGACCCAATTGTCTCCTGTAATGGGTGGCCACCTGTGGGCAAACAAGGCTAGTCGACCTCCTGTGCAGGGATGGGACAGCAGAGACGGAGAGGCTATGCTTTGGGAGTCAAAAACCCCCACCCTGCTGAGTGGGAGCAGGAGCCGGAGGATTGGGGGCCTTCTGCCTACGGGGCCCATGTCCCTGCCCCTTGGCCTGCTGACCCTGCTGGGGAGCTGGGGAGGCCTGGTAATGTGGGATCTGTTTGTAGGCAGTCGCCTTCCTCGGGTAAAAGGACTTCTTACCCGAGCCCTTCTTTTTCTGAGAAGGGGCAGACGTTTTCCTGGACAGCCTTGTCTTAGTGAATTGCTCGGTTTCGAGCTCAGCAACCTTCTCGGCCATGGGCTTGCCAAAAAGGTTTTCACCTCGGCAAGGGACATCGACCAACTTGTCCTGTACCCATGGCTTGAGGTCCGATGACTGCAGCCATGCCTGGCGTCGAGCCGCGATGCCGGCTGCCGCAACACGGGCCGAAGCCTCGAAGCCATCGTAGGCTGCTCGGGACATGAACTTAGAGCATTCCCGCACTCCTGAGGACAAGGACTTGAACCTCTGCAAAGTTTCCCTGGAGAGACCAGCAGAGAACCCAGCAAGCTCTTTCGCCAGGTCCCGCAAGTACATGCCCATGTACAGCTGGTAGGACTGGACACGGCAAGCAAGCATCGATCCCTGGAAGCACTTTCTACCAAACGCATCCAGGTTCCGTGCCTCCCTGCCAGGGGGCACCGCAGAGTGCATCTTCTGGCTTTTCAGACGATGCATGGCCGATTCCAGCACCATGGAATGGTGTGTTAGCTGCGCCTTTTGGAAGCCAGGGCTCTTACGGAGTCGATAAATGGAATCGACCAGCTTGCTCAGAACTGGCGCCGAGGCCGGTGCCTCCCACATCCGGAAGAGGAGCCGTTCCAGCATCGGAGGAACCGGGACAGTAAAGGCCTCCTTCGGAGGAGAGTCATACTGGAGGGCCTCGAGCTCTTCAGCTCTTCGGCTCCTCCTCGGGGTCTGCGGGAATTGCCAAAGCTGCGGCCATATCCCTAACGAACTCCGAGAACTGGGTATCCTCCGGGGGGGATCTACTCCGGGGTTCGGACTGCGGTGAGTCCGAAGGGACGCACCAAGTCCGAAAGGTCTCGGGGGACTCCTCGTCTTCCATCTCCCATGCGGACTCGTCCGAAGAGGAGTCGGGAGGCTCCGAGCGCGTGGGTCCCGGCAGCACCCGCCCCGACGCCGAAGGCACTGGCGTCGACACCCTCGGTCCCGAGCGGGAGGTCGAGGGTGACTGCGACCGAGGACGACTTTGAGCCTTGTGATAAGGAAGCTTATCATAGCTCAGGAAGGAGCTATAGTAAAGGTGAAGTGACTCTGAACAAGCAACCTGTCAGTTCTGGTAGAAATAAGAAAACAGAATTTTTCTATAAAAGACTACCAGTCCCAGAATGCACCAGGTTTCCAACAGCCATTAGAGGAGCTGAAGTGGGGAAACGTGTGTTCAATCAGGAGGGCTATGAGGTAATCCCCAAGCACTCATCTCGAAGGGCAGGGCCTGATTCAGCACAGCTGTGCTGTGCTAGGGTGGAGCACTCATCAAAGCAGAATAAAGGTAGAGTTTATTCTACAGAGAATTATCCTCATCCTCAGTTTCATCTTGGAGATCCTCATCTTGGACAGCTTCATCATCTGGAGGATCATCATCAGAAGCAGAAGCCAGAGCGGACGGACAGAGAGGGCAAGAAACCCTTTGGAAGAAAGAAGAGAAAAGCTTTTGGGAGGTCTAAAGGAGTCCAGAGCAGTACGTATACTGGAAGGCATTCCAAAGGCAAGCTTACACCATTGGACTGGGGAAAGCCAGAGGAATGGTGCTGCAGAGCTAGGAATCTCCAGATGGTACCTGTGAGGGAGACGGCTGCACGTGGAAGGGACCCTAAGACCCGTGCCAGAAGGTATGTGAGGAGAGATCCAGTATCCAGGGATCTGGATTGGAAGGCTGGACATAAGAACTGGACTACATACTGGCCAGGCTATTTAGAGAGGAACTCTAACAGCAATGGAAGCTCAGGTATGAACACTGATCTATGCCCTAGCTATAACCTTGAAAGACAGCAGGGCAACAAGTATTCAACTGAAAGTGCTCCATTGAGAAATTCCTCTGTGCCAATCCCTGATATTAAACCCATGATTGTTGAAGAAGGAGAAGGAGCGGTCTTAGATACAGGCTGTGAATATATGGATTGCTCTCTGTCTAAACTCCTTTGGTAATTTTCTGCTACAAAGTACAGCAACCATCACAAAGAAATACAAACTTGTTCTTTAATCTACTCAGAAAAGCTCCTGAAGTAGGATTTGAGCCACACAGTAGAAAGCAAGCCAGCTAAGGGGTTTCAGCTGGGTAACTGCTAGCAATTGAGCCTTACCTAATTGCTTGTGAGCTCTGAGGGAATCACTTCTGAATCTATGTGTGAAGATATAAGAAGTTAACCTGAAAAGAACAGTTTTTCCCTTCTTTGTGGGTTTTGCTTGTTGTTTGAAACACTGCTAAGAAAATATTAGCTAAAGCCTACAGAAAAGACCAGTTTGTTATCAACCAGGTCTTTATTCTTTTGCTTTGATTGCCTGACAAGTTCAACTGTTGTTTTCCTGATTTTGTTTTTCCAAGTTTAACACTGAAAGCAAGTATCCTGTTTTATGTGCTACCAAGCATATCTGTGTTGGGAGAAATAACCACATAAATAAATATCTTATTGGCTTTACACTCAAGCACAATTAATTATTGTGAGCAGCTGTGTCTGGTGTGAATGGACTGCATTTCCCACAATCCCTTGCAAATCATATTGATATATGCACTTGCCAAGACTGTGAACATTTTCACCCAGGCAGCCGTCTGACAGCCTTCATGGTCTTGAGTATCGGCTCTGTCTCCGGGGTCGACTTCGACGTCCCGGTGGTCGGGGCAGATGCACCAGCAAGGCTCGCCATCAGCACCCGCTGCTGATCCATGAAGGCAGACAGTCTGCACTCCAAGGCTGTCAGCCTGAGTCCAAGCTCAGGAGACTCAGCAGCCAGCGACTCGGGCCCCGGCGGCGCCAGGCCCGACGTCGGCTCCCTGGGAGGAGAGTCCTCGAGGACAACAGGACTTACGTGTCTAGCAAACTCCGGCTCCACAAGAGGCATTTTGGACGGCTTCTCCTGTTCCAAGGGCCCGAGACGGCAGTCGGGGGTCTGAGACCTGGCCCTCGAGGAGCCAGGAACCTCCTCCCATGCCGCCCTCGCGAGCCGCTTCTTCCTCTTTCGTTCCCGATAGGGGGACCCCCTGTCTGAGGAACCCCGGCGATGCTCGGGGTCAGATTCCCGAGACATCGAGGCCTCAGACGAGGTCTGTGCCCAGCCGGAGGCCGAATCAGAAAAAAGCCTTTCCTTTTGATGCTGTCGACTTCGCAGTGCCTTAGTGGACATTTTGCCACACGGGCCACAGATCTTAGGATCATGATCTGGACCGAGGCACCGAAGGCAGCAGTCGTGTGTGTCGGTGAGAGACATCAGTTTCTTACACCGATCACATTTCTTGAAACCACTGGAAGCCATCAGGGCAAAAAAAGGGCCCCCGCGAGGTCAAAGGACCGGCCTTCTAGGGAAAAGAAAAAAAAAGGGCGCGAACGCCAGCCACTAAGGGCAAAAAACGAAAAAACAGAAGACGGGCTCGATACCGGTGTACCGAACCCGGCGGGAGGGGGAACCGGCGGCGAACCGGACAAGAGCCGCGATGAAATCGCAAGAAAAATCTAACTTTTCTCCGGGTGACACGGACAGACGTCCGTTGGGCTCCACGGAAAAAGAAAGACTGAGCAAGATGGCACCTTTAGGCATGAAGGGGACCGCGCATGCCTGCAGTATTCCCAAAGGCTTTCATAGAAAGCTGGGGAAATGCTCCACAAGGGCTCCATCGACGTCGATGTCACCCATATGTGAGGACTGACTTCCTGCTTGGTCCTGAAGAAAAAACAGTTAACCTTTTTTAAGTATGTTCTAAATATGCTGATTCCAAGCCCCTGTGTGCAGCTAATTGGGGAAGGTGCCCTATAAAGCAAGACAGCTCAAATGGGGTGGGTGGAAGTTGGGGGGGGGGGGGTAGGGAGGATGTAGTAAAAGGTATTAGTGTAGCTGGGTTTAAAAGATGCTTGGAGAAGTTAATGGAGGAAAGTTTATTAACCATTATTAAAGTGGAATGGGGAAATCCACTGTACGCCCTGGGATAAGTAGCATGGAATCTTCCTACAGGTACTTGTGACCTGGACTGTCCACTGTTGGAAACAGTGTGCTGGGCTTGATGGACCTATGGTCTGGCCCAGGATGGCAATCTTATGTTCTTATTTCATTTTTGACTTCTTTTTGGAGCATTTGTTCCCAACTTGTGGTCCGTGAACCCCAAAGGGTCCATGAGACTATTACAGGGGTTAAGTTTATGTTTATTTGATTTGCTTAACTGTCCTTCGTAGGAGCAACATGGTGTACAAAATTAAAAACTAAGATAAAACAGTGAAGCAGAAAGGAACTCCATAAAAATAAAGGACAGTTAAAACCAATCATTCCAAGGGGGTGAGGGGGGTGGAAAGTAAGAAGAGGTCACTGGACTGGTAGGTCAAAAGCAGTGTGGAAAATGTGTCTGCAAGACAGAAAAAAAAGAGAGGATAGTATGGATTGGCTGGGGGAAGGGAGAGAAATTGGAAGGAGCAGGCTGGGGGAAGGGAGAAAGAAAGAAACTGAGACTAGTGGGGCCTGGCTGGATAGAGAGAGAGACTGGTGGAGACAGGAAGGGAGATAAAGAGCTAGTTGGGACTGGTATTGCACCGAAGGGAGATGAATTGGGAGCCTCTTTAGTTTGTGGATGTTAATATGGGTTCACACAAGCAAAGAGACTGAGAATTTCTTATTTTTCCCCCTAAACCTTCTTCCCCCCTTCTCTATCTCTGTTGCTAACACTCTTCTGCTTCCCATTTCCTCAGCCTGCAACCATTGAGTCATCTTTGATTCCCCCCTTCACCTTCTCCACACCTATCAATAGCAAAAACCTGTCGTTTGTTTCTCTACAACATTAACAAAATTTGCCTCTTCCTTTCTGAGTATACTACTAAAACACTTATCCACTCTTTAGTCACTTCTCACCTTGACTATTGCAACCTCCTCCTTGCTGGTCTCCGTCTGAGTCATCTTAGAAACATAGAAACATGACAGAAAAAGACCACATGGCCTATCAAGTCTGTCCTTCCATATCAACAACTACAACAGTCCACTTTTTACCTTTAGAGATCCTCTGTGTTGGTCCCATGCTTTTTTGAATTCAGTTACTGTCCTCATCTCTACCACCTCCACTGGGAGACTATTCCACGGATCCACTACTCTTTCCGTAAAGAAATATTTCCGCATATCACTCCTGAATCTATCTCCCTTCACCCTCATCCCATGTCCCATCTTCCTCCCCTTCATTCTGTTCAAAACTCTGCTGCATGACTAATCTTCTGCCAACCCCAATATACTCATATAACTCCTCTTCTCAAATCATTTCATTGGCTTCCCTTCCATTTCCGTATTCAATACAAACTTCTCCTTCTGACTCATAAGTACATTCATTCTATTGCTCCTCACCACCTTTCCTCTCTTCTCTCTCCCTATACCTCTCCTTGTGAACCTCACTCTTCCTCTGGCTTGCTTCTCTCTATGCTCTTTTCTTCAACAGCCAATTCCAGACTTCGATCCTTTCATCTTGCTGCTCCTTATGTCTGGAACAAACTACCTGCATCTTTACAGCAGGTTTCATCTCTCTCCCTTTTCAAATCCATGCTAAAGGTTCACTTCTTTCAGGCTACTTTTGGATCCTAATCCTTCATTCTCCTTCTGTCTCATTACCTTTCCCTACTGTACCCTTGTTCTCATTTATTGTAATGTCTGTCTTGATTAGATTGTAAGCTCTGATTAGCAGGGACTGTCTTTTATAGCACTACAAGGTGCTGCATATGTTTTGTAGAACTATATAAATGATTAATAGTAGTAGTAACCTCTGCACTGGGTGTATACCATATGGCTCAGGTGATTTGCTACTCTTTAGTTTGTTAATTTGCCCTATTATATATTCAAGGCTCTCAGATTTGTTTCAGTTCCTCTGAATTGTTACTATTAAATACCATTTATGGCATGGGTAACACCAGTAAAGACCAAAGCAAAGAATTAATGTGACGGCACATTATAGATAGTACAGGGAGATTGGAATTCTGACGTCAAGATCATAATATACACAATTCCTGCAATATTTTAGAAAAGACTCTGCTCAACATGCAGCCTTTTCTAAAATAGTGCAGGTCTGCATGTGTATTTGTCAATACATGGAACTGGAGGAGCCATTTTACAAATCTACATATGGAAAAAAATTAGGGCAACTCAGTAACTTCTACGTTTAAGTGCTGGCACCTACATGTGGAAGATGGTATTTCACAATTTCCACAGATAGCAGCTGGCACTTACAGATGTATGTTGGCCATTTTGCAAACCTGCATGTAAATATGCCGCCGATTAGCTATAACTTTCACAAACTATCGCTCATCTCTCACTTGAGGGGAAACCAACCACTATAACAACTGGCAGATAAGGTCTCAGTTCAAAAGCACACCACTAGAGCTGGGCTTGCACCCAATGCATAGTATAGGTGTTTTATAACATCAATGACCCACTGTCAGTTTGGTATAAAACTTTAAATCCTTATTAGAAGCTTTGAAAGCACTGAAAACATTTGATTTTCTTTTAATGTTGAATAAGTGTGTACTCAGCTTCTAAGCAGGATCTAGATAAGATCTTCTCAATTTTTCTTTTATCCCGACGTTCAATCCCGGCATCAGCTGACGTTTCATGCTCTTTCATCAGGGGACCTAGACATAATTGTGACGTTCAATCCCGGCATCAGCTGACGTTTCATGCTCTTTCGTCAGGGGACCTAGACATAACTACAAAAATACCCAACCATAAATCTGATATCCCACACCCTATTTTATAACATTAAACAATAAAATACTAGTAAAAAGGACCGCGAACCCAATCTACCTGTGATGCTGCCCGCGTCTTCTCCCATGTTACTCTAGCCGCCAAAATATCAGCTCGCCAGTGAAAAACGCCGCGCATACGCCCCTTACGTTCACTCTACCTTTTAAAACTGGCCGCAGCCAATCATTCAAGGGGAGCACCTTTCCCACAGGTTTACGTCGACTCAGCAACACAAGTTAGCCATTCAATCTGGCCATTTAACCCCGCAGGGGCCAGAGTGTTCAATTTAAAGATTAATCTCTGCTCTTTTAGATGAAGTGTTTGAGCCAATGTCTTCCCTCGGTTAGCCCATCGAACTTGAGCCAAACATAAACACCATAACTGCTCGAACTCATGAGCCCTCTGTTGACAATGGGTGACAATGGGAGCTTCTACATAGCCACAGCGAAGACGACTGCGATGTTCACGCATACGGATACGAAACATACGAATCGTGTGACCTACATAACAAAGGCCACACGGACAGATAATCGCATAGACAACCCCTCTTGACTCACAAGTTGTACTACACTTTATAGGCAATGAGATCCCCTTATAAACAAATGTATCCAAGCTTATTGGAGGGGTTGTCTATGCGATTATCTGTCCGTGTGGCCTTTGTTATGTAGGTCACACGATTCGTATGTTACGTATCCGTATGCGTGAACATCGCAGTCGTCTTCGCTGTGGCTATTGCGGCGCTCCTGCCCGGCCTTAGGGCTAAAGACAGGAGCGGCGGTCTGATGTTTCGTGAGGAAGGAGAGTAGCCTGTATCCAGGGAATGCTGGGTATTGTAGTTCCTGCTCCTCTCGCTCCGAAATAAAGAGTTGTAGTTATGGGGTTTCCAGTATATTTATTATAGTAAAGGATATTGTTCCATCACATGGCAAATAAATGCAAACAAAATAGGTGCTTCAAATGCTAACAGGAAAACTTAGGATAAAGGCAACTTAAAGTATAACTGCTTCTTTTCACTTCTAAGCAAATTACTCACTTTGCCCCAAGAGGTCAGTTAGTTTCACTGCAGCCTCTTTCAGCCACTGTTACCTTCACAGTGCTGGGGAAATCAGGTGCACATAATTAGAGCTTTCTCAGCAAGGCAATACAACAGCTCCGTAGCATTCAATTCACATACGGTAAAAAGCAGTTTCCTTCAGCTTGGCATCTCTACACAGCAGACCGTGCAATCCATGCTCTCACAATCTGGTAAGTCTGTATTATCTTGTGTTAATTCTTCAAGCTGTATGGAATTACTGGCTTCTGGTAACACTGGCTGTCTTCTAGCTTGCAACTCTAAAAACTGCTTAAAACTCTGTAGGAGCAATTCAGCCTGCTGTTTGTGAGATAGGGAATTGCTATCAGCTATACAACTTCCCTCTGGCTTAAGGCTGTTTATTTTCTCCTCTCTTAGATTAATTGTATCAGAGTAACTGCTAGTCTCTTTTGCTATTGTTTCACACACAGGAGAGTTAGCTTTACGTTCAGCCTGGAAACTTTGTGGCAATTCACTTACTTGTTGCCAAGCCGTTCTGACTTCAGATGGCTCCAACGTTCTCCAGCTGTTAGAATGTTTGTTGCTCTCTGACTCAAACGGTACTTCACAGAATGATTGTTTTCTTTCTTGTGCCTGCCTTGAAGGCTTCCTTTCCCAGGGCTGTGCCTTCCAACGGTTGTCTATTTCAGGGCTAGGTCCTCTCTCCTTGGGACTTCTACTCACTGCCTCTGAATAGAACTTTGCAGGTCTCCTTCCAATGCCAGGTTCCCAAGTATCAGCATACTGTATTCTGGACTTCCAATCATTCTCCTGCTTCTTCTTTATCCGTCTCTCCTTCTCAATCCTCCTCTTCTCCGTCTGACTAGCAAAGCCATGCTCTGGTTTAAAACCACGTTCTCTCCTGGACACGCCCCTTCCCAGGACAGGGTGTGCCCAATCAGGACTGCAGGACTCCTCCCCTGGGCTGGTCTCCATGCTCAGCTCTGTGGAATAGAGTCTCTCTTTCTTCCTTGGTTTCTCAAATAGGCATAAATCCTGCTGAACCTCAGGATTTTCATCCGTCTCCATAGGCTCAGGAGGGCGCTGTTCACCACACTATGTAGAAGCTCCCATTGTCACCCATTGTCAACAGAGGGCTCATGAATTCGAGCAGTTACGGTGTTTATGTTTGGCTCAAGTTCAATGGGCTAGCCGAGGGAAGACATTGGCTCAAACACTTCATCTAAAAGAGCAGAGATTAATCTTTAAATTGAACACTCTGGCCCCTGCGGGGTTAAATGGCCAGATTGAATGGCTAACTTGTGTTGCTGAGTTGACGTAAACCTGTGGGAAAGGTGCTCCCCTTGAATGATTGGCTGCGGCCAGTTTTAAAAGGTAGAGTGAACGTAAGGGGCGTATGCGTGGCGTTTTCCACTGGCGAGCTGATATTTTGGTGGCTAGAGTAACATGGGAGAAGACGCGGGCAGCATCACAGGTAGATTGGGTTTGCGGTCCTTTTTACTAGTATTTTATTGTTTAATGTTATAAAATAGGGTGTGGGATATCAGATTTATGGTTGGGTATTTTTGTAGTTATGTCTAGGTCCCCTGACGAAAGAGCATGAAACGTCAGCTTGTGCCGGGATTGAACGTCACAGTTATGTCTAGGTCCCCTGACGAAAGAGCATGAAACGTCAGCTGGTGCCGGGATTGAACGTTGGGATAAAAGAAAAATTGAGAAGATCTTATCTAGATCCTGCTTAGAAGCTGAGTACACACTTATTCAACATTAAAAGAAAATTGAATGTTTTCAATGCTTTCAAAGCTTCTAATAAGGATTTAAAGTTTTATACCAAACTGACAGTGGGTCATTGATGTAATAAAACACCTATACTATGCATTGGGTGCAAGCCCAGCTCTAGTGGTGTGCTTTTGAACTGAGACCTTATCTGCCAGTTGTTATAGTGGTTGGTTTCCCCTCAAGTGAGAGATGAGCGATAGTTTGTGAAAGTCATAGTATACATATCGTTCAGTGGCCGAACACAGTTTTGTGTGAACACAGATATGGCAGGCCCGGAAGGCTGGAAGAATATTTTAAGTTACACTCAGGACCATATCGTGAACCTTACAAAAGAGAAAACTCCCTTTACGCAGTTGGATGTACAATTAAGTTCCTCAAATGAAGTGACCTGGGATATGTTTTTGAAGCTTCAGAAGAAGAAAATACGACTGGAGTTACATCGATATTCATTGATAGAGTACATAAATCGTCAACAAATACCTCGGGGGTTGAGAATATATAAAGAACCTAGGAAGCCAGTTATGGAGGCCGATTTTGTTGATCATTGGAATCAAATTCTGAACAAGTGCTCGCTGGACCTTATGGTTCTGATTGTGGAGACAGCTAAGAAGGATCTGGATAAACTCACTGAGGAGCTGAGTGTGTTGGAAGCCAGTTTAAAATCTTTGGAATCGGATAGCGTGTATAGTCTGAAAATGGAAGATATTAAAAAACAATTAGAGATATTTCATCAGGAGGTTATGGCAGCGAAAGTGCGTAAATTTCAGAGAGATCATATGGACTATACCGTGGGGTATATTTACCCCTGGTTGAATACTAACAGGAAAGGGAAGAAGCATTCAAAGAGAGTGAATTTTTCTGATACTTCGGAAGAGAATGCTTCCACTGATTCAACTGGATCCTCCAAGGGGCGAGTGGATTTTTTGGAAGACATCGCCAACGGGAAAAGAAGAAAAAAGAATCCGATCGCCTCAAACAAAAATCAACGAAGAAGCCGAAATAGTTTCGTCACCTGTCTCCACAATTGCAGAAAATCTCGTGGTTAATATCTCACAGCGACACCTGTCCCCTTTAGAAATGACTGTCTTGAATAAAGGATTATCCTTTGTACCTCGGTGTGAGTTTGATTCTTTCCAATTTCGAGTGGATTTAGAGGCACTTATTAGAAAGTTGTGGCTTAAAACTTATTTTTCATCTGAGGGTCTGCCGGAAGCTGATGACCGGGAGGATCCCCTAGAGCAACCGACTTTAAAGCGTATTCCATTGCCATTTAAGTCCACATGGTGTCCCCCCGGAGCTCCCCCTCCGGCCCTTGATGTGTTTAGACGATTAGTTCTCCAAGATGTTCATAAGTTGGAAATCACTAGGAAGCTGCATCGCACAGTACTGACCCCGGACGAGCATAAAGCGATGCGGGAGTTAAAAACCCGCACAGATATTATAATAAAAAGAGCTGACAAAGGTGGCGCAATGGTCGTGATGGCGACAGAAGATTATGTTTCGGAGGCTCTGTCACAACTACAGGATCCAGTGGTTTATAAGCGTCTAGAAACAGATCCCTTGCCTGAACTTCAACAGTTAATTAAGAATTGCACTTTAGAAGCCTTAAATTCGAGTTTGATTACTAAAAAAGAATATTCTTTTTTGAATTCATCGGCACCTACTACAGCTAGGCTGTATATGGTCCCGAAGATTCATAAAAATGCTTTACACCCCCCGGGCAGGCCTATTGTCTCAACCCGAGGAAGTGTCCTTGAGCCCCTGTCTATTTTTCTGGACTCGTATATGCGCCCACTGTTATTTTTAATACCTTCATTTTTACGAAATACCACCCATTTTTTAACTGTCCTTCAAGATTATTCCTCAACGGCAGCCCAGCCTGAAGTCCAATTGGTATCATTGGATGTAGTTTCCCTCTACACAAATATTCCACAAGAGGAAGCGTTAGTAGTAGTGGGCAAGGTGTTAAGTCAGCGTCCAGACATGACAGAACAGAAGCAAGATTTTCTTCTTAGGCTAGCTGAATTGACCATTACGTATAATTACTTTGAGTTTCAAGAAACGCTATATCAGCAGAAAATAGGGGTAGCTATGGGCGCTACTTGTGCCCCATCCATCGCAAATTTTTATATGGGATTTTTTGAGCAGCGTTGGATAGATAATTCGTTATACTCCCCACATATTGTGCTTTGGAAGCGTTTCATAGATGACATCTTTGTACTCTAGCGAGGTACGGTTTCATTGTTAGAAGAATTTGTAGAATGGTTGAATTCGCGGGAGTCATCTATAAAGTTTACTTATTTATTTATTTAACATTTCTTATATACCGCCTTTCATGATATCAAGGCGGTTTACATTGAACAAACTGAAATTACATTGAACAGGGCATTATAACTTGGAGATAACTATTTTACAGTGTCATGCTGAGACTTTAAATTATTTGGACGTAAAAATCACCCGGTCCTCCGAACAATGGCTAACAACGGTTTTTAAAAAACCGACAGATAGGGTCACCTATTTACAATATAATAGTATGCATCCACCACGGCTGAAAGCTGTGCTGCCGTTTTCTCAGTTCTTACGATTCCGTAGGTAGTTTTCCGTTCGAGTGGTTTTTATATGTAAGGCAGTTAATCTTCTGAAGGATTTTGTGTGCAGGGGGGTCCAAGTATTGGTGGTACAACAGGCGTATATTCGAGCACTTTATAATCACCGATCTACACTATTGGGAACGGACATGGGGAAGAGAAGGAGGGCCCGGTCGGACACTCCGGTTAATCTAATTACTACTTACTCCCCCCTGAGTGGTGAATTACAAAAAATTTTACGTAAACATGGTACTGTTTTAAACACCATTCCAGGGTTGGAGAACAGTAAGATCCGTTGTGTATGGCAGAGAGCACCAAACCTGAAGGATATGTTGAGCCCGGCTCGAGTACCAAGCAGTACGCAGGAGACACAGAATCATGGCCCAATAGGGCATTTCCCGTGCGGTATGTGTGACATTTGTGCTATTACTTTAAGCTTGGATACATTTGTTTATAAGGGGATCTCATTGCCTATAAAGAGTAGTACAACTTGTGAGTCAAGAGGGGTTGTCTATGCGATTATCTGTCCGTGTGGCCTTTGTTATGTAGGTCACACGATTCGTATGTTTCGTATCCGTAAGCGTGAACATCGCAGTCGTCTTCGCTGTGGCTATGTAGAAGCTCCCATTGTCACCCATTGTCAACAGAGGGCTCATGAGTTCGAGCAGTTACGGTGTTTATGTTTGGCTCAAGTTCGATGGGCTAGCCGAGGGAAGACATTGGCTCAAACACCTCATCTAAAAGAGCAGAGATTAATCTTTAAATTGAACATTCTGGCCCCTGCGGGGTTAAATGGCCAGATTGAATGGCTAACTTGTGTTGCTGAGTCGACATAAACCTGTGGGAAAGGTGCTCCCCTTGAATGATTGGCTGCGGCCAGTTTTAAAAGGTAGAGTGAACGTAAGGGGTGTATGCGTGGCGTTTTCCACTGGCGAGCTGATATTTTGGCGGCTAGAGTAACATGGGAGAAGACGCGGGCAGCACCACAGGTAGATTGGGTTCGCGATCCTTTTTACTAGTATTTTATTGTTTAATGTTATAAAATAGGGTGTTGGATATCAGATTTATGGTTGGGTATTTTTGTAGTTATGTCTAGGTCCCCTGACGAAAGAGCATGAAACGTCAGCTGGTGCCGGGATTGAACGTCGGGATAAAAGAAAAATTGAGAAGATCTTATCTAGATCCTGCTTAGAAGCTGAGTACACACTTATTCAACATTAAAAGAAAATCGAATTGTTTTCAATGCTTTCAAAGCTTCTAATAAGGATTTAAAGTTTTATACCAAACTGACAGTGGGTCATTGATGTAATAAAACACCTATACTATGCATTGGGTGCAAGCCCAGCTCTAGTGGTGTGCTTTTGAACTGAGACCTTATCTGCCAGTTGTTATAGTGGTTGGTTTCCCCTCAAGTGAGAGATGAGCGATAGTTTGTGAAAGTCATAGTATACATATCGTTCAGTGGCCGAACACAGTTTTGTGTGAACGCTGATTAGCTATAGACATCATTATCTTTAATTTCAATTTGGAGGAGAAACTCCACAACGGGGCATTAAGGATAATTCCTTTAATTCCTCACGTAAAAAGCTGGCTGAAATGAGCACTATTTAAAACCTAAACTGGCCAGGGAGCAGCTGTAAATTCTGACATGTACGGAGAACGTGTAGGTTTTTGATCGCCAGATCACTCCCTGACCATGCCCTCAGCATGCCCCCTGTATTTTCTACATAGCACATGCATATAAATTCAGCCCTATGTAAATTGGTCATTTATACATGGATGCTATTTCTATACATGAAGGTCTGATTTTACATGTGGAAATTGCAAAGGCTTCTAAAATAATCCCTTAGTCTCTCAGCTACAGCTTTGTATCCTCCACGAGTGCCCCCTTTACTCCTCAATCATCTAGTGGGCCAACTGATTCCCTGGCAGGCTTCTTGTTTCAAATGCACTTCAAAAAGATTATGAGTTGTTCTGCCTCTACACAAGTTTCCTTTCAAATTCACTTTTTGTCTTATCAATGCTTTACATCTAACCTGCTAATACTTATACTATTTCTTATTTTCTTCATTTGGCTCCCTTTTCTATTTTTGAAGGATGCTCTTTTGTCCATAAGAGCCTCTTTCACTTCACCTTTAAAGCATGCTGACAGTTGTTTGGGCCTCCTTCTTCCAAACACAGAATATATCTGGGTCTGGGCTTCTCCTTAATCTGTGCAGCTGCTCCTTTGAGTTTTCTTTCTTCCATTTTCCTCATTGTAACATATTCTCCCCTTTGCAATAGATTTCCTTAGTGTCCTCACTCTACAATAGTTATTAAGTCAAATCTGACCATTGCCAAGTGGCCCCAATACCATTATCTCCTATATCAAATCTGATTTTCTACTAAGGACTAGGTCTAAATTAGTTCACCCACTTGTTGATTCCTGAACCAGTGATTTATTTCATGTAAGAACTTTACCTCCTTAGTGCATCCTGACGTGACACTTATCCAGGAAATACTGGAGTAATTGAAATCATCCATTATTCTTGTGTTGCCAATTCTGTGAACATCATCACGTACCTGTTCATTCTGGCCAGGTGGATGGTAGTTACCTTCAGGATGACAGAATCCTATTTGAATGGCAATATCTTAAATATCTATAAATAAATAGTAAACCCCCACCACTATTTTCTTTCCTATCACACATGAAATTTCTTTCCATAAAGATTCCACTTTGCATTTGTTTCCTGCAGATTTTTATCCTGTTTGACTTGATGCTCTCCATCAATTTGATCCACCCTATCACTGCAATATAATTTATACTCTGGTATCCCATCGGCTATCCTTCTTTCAAGTCTCCGAAATGCCAAGCATATCTAACCTCTTTGTTCAGTGCTATACACTCTGGGCCTGATATTCAAAGGCATTTACACAGTTTACAGACCTGCAAACCGTGTAAATGCCGCTTGGAGGGATATTCAGCGGCATTAACACAGTTAGTGCTGCTGAATATTCCTGATTATCTCTGCTACACACCCTGATACTAACTGCTTAGCACTGGGGCATGTTGTGGGCACCTGTCGCTAATTGCACAGTGACACTATTGCACCACTGCTCGGTTAGCGGCCGCAGGTAAAAAACTGCGCAGCAAAAGCTGACCTATCTTTACCCATGGAAGCTCAATATCGCCACTACCCAGTTAGTTTCTGCAGGCTTGAGGACTGTGTGGTGATCCCAGATATTCAATGCTGGGGCTGCATATGACCTTGGCACTGAATATCTGGGGTTAAGGCTATGCGCTGTAGCAATGCATAGCCGTACAAGAAGAATATCAGTCCTCTGAGTCTCCCATCTTATTTTTCAGACACCTAGTATTTGTATAAAGGCGGTTCAAAGTATGTTTTGTGTTCATATTGACAACCTGCTTAGCAACTCACAGGTAATTTGTAGTTTTTCAATTCTGTCTGCTCTATATTTAAAGTCATCTGTCCTACTTTTGACTTTATTGCAACCTCAATTGGGATGCACTAACTTCTCTCTTTTTAAAGTACCCTCCAAAGATATCTTACTCCAACCTTGTGCTCCTGAAAGGCTGTCAGCTTTTTCCCCATTTCTAGTTGAAAAGCTGCCCTATCATGTTTTTAAATGTTAGCGCTAAAAGGCTGATTTCACCCCAGTGAAGGTGAAGCCCATCTTTTTTAAATAGGGACCCCCTTCCCCAGAATGTCGACCAGTTCCTAACAAATTTAAATCCATCCTCCCTAAATCATTGTCTCATCCATGCATTGAGACTCCGGAGAGCTGCCTGTCTCTTGGGTCCTGAACATAGAACAGGAAATCTTTCAAATAATGCTATCCTTGAGATCCTACCTAAAATCGTAAAGATGACTTCTAGAACCTACCTCCCACACTTTCCCATGTCATTGGTACCCATGTCTAAAACTTTATCTTAGTGAAGTGTGAGATCTGCACCTTCACACATTGCGGGCAAGTATCAAGCTGTCATGCCCAAAAAACACTCAGTCACTCACCATACTGGGCATACAATATGGGCCATGGTGGTCTTTACCTGCTGTCATGTACTATGTAATGATGAAATCGCCAACTGTCCTAACAAGGCATCCACCTAGGGCAACAGCAAAACAAGACAATGGTACTTTAAAATGGTAGCATCATTCACCACTTTCCACCTGTCACTGCTGCTTTCGACCCCTAAATTCCATCCTGGTAGGGCAGATTAGACAGGTCATATTGTCTTTTTCTGCCGACACGTTTCTAAAAAAGGAAACTCATTGCTACAGGGAGCCTTGCAACACCTGTGCAAGCTACAGACTGACTGTGCTCCGACCCCTGTGACAGGAAAAGGAGGGGCTGTCTGAGGGAGCAGTGGCAGCAGCAGGAAGACGTGAGCAATGCTGGACGTGGCAAGGGAGGGGAGAGAGGGAGGGAGAGAAACTAGACATAGCGAGAGAAGGGGCCAGAGGGAAGGAGATATGATGGACACCTATGTGGGGAGTAGAGATGGGGAGGTGCTGGACACCTGGAAGGGGAGATAAGAACATAAGAAATGACCTACTGGGTCAGACCAAGGTCCATCAAGTCCAGTATCCTGTTTCCAACAGTTGCCAATCCAGGTCACAAGTATCTGGCAGGTTCCCAAAAATGCACACAGGATCCACAATGCTCATCCCAGAGTAAGCAGTGGATTTCCCGGGTCCTCTTTAATAATGGTTTATGGACCTTTCCTACAGGAACTTGTCCAAACCTTTTTTAAACCCAGCTACACTAACAGCCTTTACTACATCCTCCCGTAACAAATTCCAGAGTTTGATTACACGTTGAGTAGAAAAATATTTTCTCTTATTAGCATTCCTCTTCACTCCCAACTCTTTACCCCTTCCCCTCCTACTAATTAACTGAAATGTAAATAAGTTACTCTATTTTAAGAACATATGTATTGTATTACAATGTTAACTTGTTTTAATGTACCTGTTGTTTCAAATGTAAACCGCTATGACTACCTGAAACAGCGTATATAAAACTCACAAATAAATAACCTTAAATGGGTTACATTGTAGCTTCATTGCATCTCCTCTGGTCTTTCTACTTTTTGAGGGTATAAACAACCAATCTAAGTTTACCCATTCCACTCTATTCCTTAATTTATTGACCTCTATCATATCCCCCTAATCCATCTTTTTTTCCAAGATGAAATGTTGCACTGTATACTGCATCACCTGAAAGGTGGGCTCTGGCTACAGCATCACTTCCTGCTACGCCAAGACAATGATCTCCTTTCAGGCGACCTCTCTCCTCCAAGGTATCACAGGGCTGCAAGTCTGCATGTACGATTTCTCCACTGTGCCAATGAAGGTCTCTTATTTTGTTTCTTCAAGTCTGCTATTCTAGTCTTTACACAACAGAATCATTCTTTGAGAACCAGGAGCAGTGAGAGCACAGATATGACTTCTTACCAACTAGGAGATAATCATAAATGTGGCACTCAAAGCAAAAAAGCTGAATAGCCCTTATCTTGTTGTTGGCCTGCTGTCTGCATCTTAGTAATGCTGAGTTTTTTTAAACAGAGAAACATAGAAATATGACGGCAGATAAAAACTCTTTTTAACATCTTTGTTAGTGATATTTGGCAAAACTAAAGAGTCATGGGATAGGATGCAGTGTACTACTGTGGATCAGGAACTGGTTAAAAGATAGAAAGCAAAGGGTTGGGCTGAATGGCCAATTTTCCCAATGGAGAAGGTGAATAGTGGTGTACCCCAGGGATCTGTGCTTGGTCCAATGCTTTTTGACATATTCATAAATGACCTGGAAAGTGGAATAACGAGTGAGGTTATCAAATTTGCAGATGACACAAAACTATTTAAAGTTGTTAAAACCCAAGAGGAGTGTGAAAAATTGCAAGAGGATCTTGATAAATTGGAAGACTGGGCATCAAAATGGCAGATGAAATTTAATGTGGACAAGTGCAAGGTTATGCACCTAGGGAAGAACAACCCAAACTATGGTTACACGATGCAAGGTTCCACATTAGGAACCACCACCCAGGAAAACGATTTAGGTGTAATTGTGGATAACATGTTAAAACCCTCGGCCCAGTGTGCAGCGGCAGCCAAGAGAGCAAATAGAATGCTAGGTATGATAAGGAAAGGAATGGAAAATAAAACAAAAGATATTATAATGCCTCTCTACCGTTCCATGGTGAGACCGCACCTTGAATATTGTGTGCAATTCTGGTCGCCGTATCTTAAAAAGGATATAGCGTTATTAGAAAAGGTTCAGAGAAAGAGCCACCAAAATGGTAAAGGGGATGGAAGGATACTCCTATGAGGAAAGGCTAAAAAAGTTAGGGCTCTTTAACCTGGAAAAGAGACGGCTGAGGGAAGATATGATAGAAGTCTATAAATTAATGAACGGAGTGGAACAGGTAAACGTAGATCGATTGTTTACATTATCAGAATATAGAAAGACAAGGGGACATGCAATTAAAGCTACAGGGTAAACTATTTAAGGACTAATAAAAGAATATATTTTTTCACTCACCGTGTAATGAGACTCGGGAATTTGTTACCGGAGGATGTAGTAAAGGCTGTTAGTGTAGCTGGGTTTAAAAAAGGTTTGGACAAGTTCCTGGAGGAAAGGTCCATAAACCATTATTAAGAAGGGACCCAGGATATCAATGCTTGACCCAGAACAATAACTGCGGAACCTGATTCTTTTGGGGAAAACTGCTAGTAACTTATTACCTAGATAGGCCACTGTTGGAAACAGGATACTGGGATAGATGGACCTTGGATGGCATATCTTATGTTCTTATGTTCTTATATAGCGGAAGGGCTGTCGGGTAAGGTTTGCCTCTTTGCGGATGATACCAAAAATCTGCAATAGAGTAGACATCCAGGAAGGTGAAGATAACATGAGGAGGGATCTAGCTAAGCTTGAAGAATTGTCTAGGATTTGGCAGCTGGGGTTTAATGTTAAAAAATGTAAGGTCATACATTTTGGCTGCAGCAATCCAAGGGGGCAATATAGTATAGGGGGTGAAGTATTTTTGCCCACTAAAGAAGAGCGGGACCCAGGCGTGGGTGTGTCTGATTATCTTAAAGTATCTAAACAGGGAGAAAATGCGACGGCAAAATCAAGAAGGATGCTTGGGTGCATACAGAGAGGAAAGGCTAGCAGAAAAAGGAGGTGATAGTGCCTCTGTATAAGTCCTTGGTGCAATCTCATTTGGAGTATAGTGTGCAATTCTGGAAACCGCACCTTCAAAAGGATGTGAACAGAATGGAGTCGGTTACAGAGGGTGGCTACTAAAATGGTTAGTGGCCTTCATTATAAAGCATATGAGGACAGGACTGAAGGATCTTAATATGTACACCTTAGAGGAAAGGCGGGATAGAGGTGATATGATTGAGATGTTTAAATACCTCCGTGGAATAAATGTTCAGGGGAAGAGCCTCTTTCAATTGAAAGCAAGTTCTGCTACGGGGGGGACATGGGAAGCGGGTGATGGGGGATAGATTCAGGAGTAATATATGGAAATATTTCTTTACGGAACGAGTGGTGGATCCGTGGAATAGTCTCCCAGTGGAGGTGGTAGAGATGAGGACAGTAACTGAATTCAAAAAAGCATGGGACAAAGGAAAAAAGGGGACTGTTGTAGTTGTTGATATGGAAGGACAGACTAGATAGGCCATGTGGTCTTTTTCTGTCGTCATATTTCTATGTTTCTATGTTTCTTTCAGCCTATACAGTCTGCCCTTCCATACCAATTACTAAGCTTTACTGTCCCTTTTTCCCTTAGAGATCTTCTGTGTTTGTCCCAAGCTTTCTTGAATTCAGATAGAGTTTTTGGTCTCTACTACCTCCAGTGGGAGACTATTCCATGCACATTGTCATGAGGGCAGACAGCACTGAGCCTGAAATAATAAAGGGAAATGTAAAAGAAGAGCTTACCTCACAGCCACATGTGCAGTTGATACATTCAAGTTGCAGGGGAGCAGGGAATGGGAGAAACAAAACTTTCCTCATGGCATTAGTGACACAGTAGAAATTCAGAGTTCCAATCAGGCTCACTCTGAGGGAAGAGTCACGTTCTACGTCTAACAAGCAGGGAAATAAAAACAGGTGGGAAATCCCACAAGAGGATATCAGGGAGATCAGGGAGATTAAGGGAGATCGGAGAGAGAAGGAGACAAGGACTCCGGAGCAAACACAGAGAGACACGCTGTCTTGGAGAACCAGGGCTGAAGGGAAGCAGGCTGTTGAACCCGAGAGGGCTGGGAAGAACAGTGCAAAAGACTTCCAAGCAGAGGGGTCCTCGTGCAGAGGAAAAGCAACCAAGCAGGCAGAGAGCAAAGGTCACACCCAGGAAAGCTCCCTGAAACCAGGAAGTGATTTCAGCTTAGCTAAGCCCAGTGTCTGCTACTCACGGAGAAAGGCAGTTTGCACCCCAGAGAGGAAGCCTTGGCTGGAGGAGGAAGGGCTGGAAACAATTTTCACCCAGAAGAACGATAAGTACCCTGTCTTCTATAGACGGAAAGAAGTTGGGCTCCTTGTATAAAAAGGCCAAGCTTACAGCGTGGTAGGAAAAACGAACTATTGGAATAGACGTGGCTGGGAAGAAACCCCAAGCACAGCTCCTGTTATATCTGACTGTACAAAAAGGCAGTCAGGTCTCCTCTCCCAGAAAGCTGAGGTCTTCCCGAGGGGCAAGGGTCTGAAAACAGTGATACAGGAAAACATAGGTGCCCCATTATACAGGGACCACGGTCCTGAGGTTTAGTGCAGTGGGAAAGTTCAAAACCCAGAGGTCATTCCAGAAATACCGATTGGAGTGTGCTTGTGAGGAAATTTGCAGATGAGATTAGGAGAGTACTCTTTGTTTAAAAAAACGAAGCACAAGGGAAAAAGCATAAGTATCGTTTGGCCAAAAACTTTTATTTACCTGTGACAGAGCAAACAGTTTAATTTTGTGTTATCCTCGTTTGATGTATTCAAAAGGGCAATCCTCAAGGGAAGGGAAATTAAAGCCCAGCTTTAATTTACAATGGGAACATGACTACAGGAGTATTACTTTTACACAACCCAGGACGATACCCTATGTCTACGGTGGGCGCCTAAGGCGGGTATAGTCTAACAAACATATTTATTACTTCTTGAAAACGCAACTATTTTTTTTTTTTCTTTGGGGGGGCAAATTATTCCTGAGTCTATTCTTTCACCCTTCATCCGTTTGACTCCTTTCTTTCAAATGGAAAGAGGTTCTCCTCCTGTGCATTTAGTGCCTACAGAGGTACTTACCACTAGAAGATCCAAAGGTGGGTCAATGGACGCCGAATTGCATCTTTGAAGCCCTAATGGTGGAAAATGGAACTTTAGCACAAACTGTGGCCATTAGAGGGGAAAACATGGGTTTAATGAAATCGCCATGGGACTGGGAGTTATAGACATAGCTGGCTATACATCTAATTGCAGAAGAGACAGAGAAACATGGAAGAGGAGGAGGAAGTAGCCTTGTGATGTCAAAAAGCAATATGAAAAGATACTTGAAATGCAGGGGGAATGTGGGAAAAAGGAAGAAGCGCTCTGGGTTGTGTTGGAAAAGAGGAACATGGCACTGTCATCCATTACTGCTGTCGGTCTACAGACATCCAAACTCAAATCGAAGAGCTAGATAACGAATTGAGTTATAGGGGACATTGTCCAAAATAGCCACAAACGGGGGAGGAAGCGATTAAATATTGGGTGACTTTATCTACCCGCTTGTGGATTGGATTACTCATTCTGCAAATCTGGGAAAGGCAAAAGCACAAAACAATTGTGGGATGCTCTGCCGAAGATTTCTTTAAGATTTTCGTTGCCGAAGCAGATAGATCCCCACCCCACTTAGATGCGGGTTCTATAGGATTCATTCAGAGAGAGGATTTTTTATCTTATAGTTGTCTTTGTGAGTTACTTAGACAAAATGCTGATGGATGCCAACCAGGGGGGAAAGCTCCACTGCTGGATTTAGTGCTCACCAACGGTGGACAGCGTTGTCAAATGTGCTGGGTGGGTGACAACTGTGAAGCAGCAGCGATTCAATCACACGGGTGTGGTTTGAGGATTAAAAAGCCATGGTACAGGCCAATCATAGGCCAAGCTCAACAGTTCCTAAACTTCAAAAAACACTGACGTTCAGTTAAAAAATCGGCCATGTAACTAAAGGAAGGAGTTGACAGGGTGGGGACAGGAAGATAAGGGAAGTGGAATTGCAATGGGCTCGGCTAAAAAAAACTAAAGGTGGCAATAAAAGGCGGCACACAGATAAACTATGTGAGAAAAAGTAAATTAAAAAAAAACAAAAGGAGGAAGGAAAAAAACCTATTTGGTTTTCCAAAGAGGTGGCTGCTTCAAATAAAGGCGAAAAACACAGCTTTCGCAAAATACAAAAGCTTTGCAAACTGAAGAACACCCCGAAGAAAACAGATACAGGGATTCAGCTTCAAAAGGAGGTCTAAAAGAGGAAATAAGGATAGCAAAATCAAAGGCAGAGGAAAAGATGGCTCTAAAAGATGTTACGGGTGGCGGGCGTTTTGCGACAAAACTTTCTTCAGGTATATTTGGGAAAAAGGAAGAAGAGCAGGAGGTGGAAATCGCAGGAACTCAGAAGTGCTGGGAATTAGGGACTCGTGGAAAGGAGGACATTGAAACAAAGCGGGAATTGCTAAACAAAATACTTCTGCTCTGTTTTTACTAAAGAAAATAACTTGGAAGAGAGAAGGAACCAACTGTGGACTCCCAAAATATAACAAGATGGGAATGGACGTAGATACCACACCATTCACAGAAGATGATTTGTTAGAACAACTTGCCACAAAACTGAAAGTGGGACAAGGCCATGGGACCAGATGAGATAACATCCCAGGATACTGAAAGAGCTCAGAGAGGTTCTGCAGGGCCGTTTTAAAGGATGTTTTCAACAGTTCCTTGGAAACAGGAGTCGTTCTTAGGACTGGAGGAATGGCTGATGTCGTTACAGGCCCGTGTTACCTTGCCTCGGTGGCCGGGATTGGAAACGTAATGGAGGGCGCTTCTAAAGGAGCGAATAGTGAACTTTCTCAAAACCAACAGGTTGCAAGATACGACCAAAATGGCTTTACTGAAGGACGATCTTGCCAAACAAATCTGATTGTTGGAGTTCTTTGACTGGGTGACCAGGGAGAACTAGATCAGGGGACATGCGCGGATGGTCAGCTACCGAATTTCCGCAAAGCCTTTGATACTGCTCCTAATTAGGAAGGCTTATCAATAAACTCAGTAGTTTGGGGATGGGTCCCAAGGTGGTTAAACTGGATCAAAAAATTGGTTGACTGATAGATGACAGAAGGGGATGGTAAATGGAGCTCCACACTCGGAGGGAAGGAAGGAAGGTGATTAGCAGGGTGCCACGGGAGTTGGGTCCTGGGCCCGGCACTGTTCAATGTATTTGTGAGTGATATTGACTGAAAGAATGAAATGGAAGGGTCTGTCTTTTTGCAAGATGACACAAAAAATTTGCAAAAAAGTGGACTCCCCGAGGGAGTTCTTAACATGAGAAAAGAT